>CM059582.1:48026666-49468333 GCA_030407085.1 Trichopria drosophilae
TCGCTGTACTGACGAAGATCTAATCGAAGCTCCTGAAGAGGACTCGTCCGTTGGGCATGAATAAAAATTTTTTTAAGCAAAAAACCCTTTTACTAATAAAAAATAGAATTTATAACTGAACCGTAATGGCCATTTTATTATTCCATCATTCCATAAGAAATTTTAGAATAATCGGTTCATCAATTATTTAACATATGTTTTACAATATATAATTTTGTTGAAATTACTAAAATTACCAAAGACTAAAATTCAATTCATGTATATGTATAAGAAACTCCACAGATCTTTCAAAATTGATAGTATTCGCATGAAAATGGTATAAATCAAATTTAAATCGATTCGTAATTTCTTGATATTCAAAGAAGGAAGGAAGGTCTTAGAATAATCTCTGTAAATGTTTGTTTATAAGTCCGTAACACTCGTCAGCTAATCAGAAGGACAAGACTAAAATTGCAGGTTTTGGACGCGTATTCATCAGAGTTTAATTAAGTAAAAAAAATTGTATTCGAATATTTCAAAATGTAAATATATTGTTTTCGTAGATAGTATCGAGTAGAACATTTTGGTAAGTGCCTAGCCTAGACTAGATCATTAGGTACAAAACCAGAAATATGCACATCTGAGTTTTAAGAAAATTTTATTTTACATTTTAGCCTTTCAAACCAAAACTTGTAATATTTTGTAATTGCACATGGAGAAAAATGTTCCTCTTGTAAAGAGAATGAAAAAACCCATTGGTTGAAGTATGTGCCATACTCACAAAATTGTCTGCGATACTGGAAAATCGTTATTTTTTTAGAGTACACTGAAATGGTCCCTGTCTTTCTAACTCTCGCTAACTTTTCTTTACTACATTTCCTTTACTATAGAACATAAGCAATTTGTCGACGAGAAGAGAAAAAAACATTAATTAAAGAATAATGGAGATTAGTTTTCATTATACTTTACAAGTGATGCTAAATTAATATTGATTGCCATTGATCAACGAATATGGAATTGCTATTGAAAAAATGTTTTTTTTTCTAAGAAATATACCTCATAATTTTTTATTTTTTCGAAGATGGTAATTATTACATATGTTTTTAAGATAATTTTTAATTAATAAAAAAATGGAAGACCGGCCTTTATAGACATATTTAATAATTACCATCTTTAAAAAAAAGTTTTCCAAAAAGAAATTGCTCAAAACTCTGGACTGTTCAGACAAGTATAGATACAGCTTATAAAAGCATTGAATATTAATTAATTAAAGAATTTTATTACAGTTTTTCTACATTTTATAGGTCCTGGGCCGCTAACCAAGATGTACTTTCCTGTAGATCATTATACACACTGCACAACTTGTATGCATACATTGTTGAACCACTCACGATATTATACAAGCAAAAATGTGGCTATTAGTACCAACTTTTTGACTTAGCTACAACCTTTAACAAATTGTTAGAATTTAAGAATATTTTCACCTTTCAAGTATTCCACTGAATAATTTTCAATACCGAATCTTATCTTATCTGAATATTTACAAAAATAACTTTGTCAAAAAATGACGGGCAAAACTTTGTTTGGACCCTTATGGGATTTTTTTAGGGGCCACAAGAATACAATTTTGTAGAGTCGAAGTATGCAATTCCTCATATAATTATTTATATGACGGTTTTCAGCGCTTGTTATGGAGTCATAATATATCATTTAATTTATTACAACAACCATCGATTGCATTTCGTAGTGCTCGTAGAGGAAATTAAACAGCATCCATAATAGGCGAGAGGATTACCTATGGAAAAATGACACCAACTAGCCACCGCCATTCTAGTGGCTGTAATTTACACAGATTGATTCTTTATATTTTTGTTAATTCATAGTAAAATCGTAAATGTCGTATTCAAGACAGTCGTGTCGAAGATTGTTTAGGAGATTCGGAAGTAAAATGAAGGTGCTAAAATACAAAAATAACAATAACAAAATGATAGCCATGTTTAAAATCTGTTGTTACTCATAATTTTTTTTATGTCCATAAATGTGGCTGTCAAATACTGTAGGGTCAGTTATGTTTTTTATAGTTGTATATATACAATATATTCCTGTGGAAAATAACATTTTTTAAAGAACCAAACACGAAGTTGCATCTTTTTAAAAGCAGTAATCATTCGTTTATATGTTTAGAACATTTATTAAGTTAATAAGTTGAGTATTATGCTTTAATGTAACGATACTTTTTTATACAAATGTATAAAGCTTAGCCTTTTTTTCAAATATCTATTATCAATCTCGAATTATTGAATATAATCCTTTGGGCGACATTTACAAAATACTTTGAGACGCAATTACTCAGTCAAACAATGAAATGTTTCCTTGAAAATGAATTCAAGTAGTAGTAATCAAATTATAAATAAAACATATTTTGGATAATTGGCTTCTCTAAGTGTCTTTGGAATCTTATACTGGTCATAGTTATTGCATTCGAAAATGACGTGAAATCAGAATATATAGCTTATTATTTCCCATGAGAATTTCTCACACACTTTATAATAAAATCATTTATCATGATCATATATAAACGATACAGTCACCTTACCTTACGTTTCAAATTCGTAAATTATTGACAAGTTATTTGGTTTTGTCATTTTTTTTTCGTAATACGCTTATATAATCAAGCCTATTTAAGACATTCGTGATGTAACAATAGTAGAGAATTAGAATGTCTTATTCATCCTTTAACCTTTAAGAAAATCAATAAGTGAATAGATAATCGTTTTTTTTTTGTAATGTTTCAAAATCGTCAATTTGAAAACATAAAAAGGTTAGTTTTATATGCAAATTGGTAATGTGCGAATTTGTTAAGCGGTAGAAAACAATGACTTTAAGCAGTCAAAATCATGCCATAAATTTGATATCATTTTCGACGTGTAATTCGGAAATGTTGTTCATTAAAATTGATAAAACCACTTACCACTTTTAAATAAAAAATCATGAATAATTAATACAAATTTGAAAATGTGTAACAATGAAATTACTTTCTTTTAGTATAGAAGAAATTTCTTCGATACTAAATTATTCAAAATGCCTTATTTAAATAAATGAGAAAGAGACATAAATCTTTTCTGTTTTTTCTATTTTATTTAGGTCAAATATCCAAATGTTTTTACATTGTTTATAAATAATTTGTTATGGAAGACATTTTCGCATATAAATTTTATTTTGTTATTGTTTATTACCTAAAGCACTGAAAACTCAAGAAAAGTATAGCGTTACGATGGAAATTATTCCATTTTCGTCTATTTTCCAATATGGAGTTTTAAAATACTCGTTTGATTTACCGCAGCCTTTTACGTACTGTTCAAGTTTTACGTAATATTGGTTTAGCATTTTTCTCAGCCGTCTAATGTAGTCCATTAAGAGTAAAATTGATGTTTACAAGCTATAGAGGCAAGTTAGGGAATTTTAGAACTATATATTATAATAGTTGTCGCTCCTGTTACATAAAGTTTGATTTCTCTTTCTTATACACTTTACTATTTTTTGTCGTCTCTTTCTTATCGCTGTTACTCTCGGTTAAGTTTCGAAATTAGTTTTTGTTATATATAAACTAGTGAAGTATGGTATATGTTCTTAACTTAATTAAATAGTGAAAAATGAATATTAAACAATGTGATACTTCATGTAATAAATGTAAGTAGATTAAATGCAAGTACGGAAAAGTTCATAAGGCTTCTCTATACCAGACAAGATTAGATTCTGCATGATATTCTCGACATCTAGACAATTTTTAAATAAAAGTCTGGTATTAGAAACGTCTGGATCTTATCTATAAATTATGTTATGAAAATGCTAAATTTTTGTGGTTTTTAATGATTTTCTTTTAAAGTAATTATTACTTTAGCTGATACTGAATGTGTCAAATTTGTGTAAATATTAGATAGTTATATTGAAATATGAACAAATAACAAGTAAATGGCTGAAATAGAGGTTGGAAATATTGAATCAGGGCATTTTTAATAAATTTAATTTATATAATTCTCAATTATTCAGGCTCAATTATTTTAACTATTAAACAACTATTTTAATGTAAAATGTTCATAAATGATCAAATACATTTGATTATTAATACGCTTTTTAAATACATTAATAACTATTGTTTATAAGTCTGGAGAGTTATGAAAATTTCTTATTCATAAAATTTCTCACAAGACCTTTTGGAATATTATGCAAATGTACATTAAATAATATATCTATTATTTTAAAGCACAGTGAATTTTTGTATTTTAGATATAGTCCTAATTTTTTGAAGAAAATGATTTTCTTTTATATAACATCTATAGTTTCTTTCAATCTCCTTTTCAACAATCTTCAAGCACAATATAATAAAATAAAAGTTAGCCATATTTTAATCTAATTTACTAGTTCTTAATGTATTCGAACGTTTTCTGAACTTGACCGATTAGTTTTCGGCGATTTACTTATATGTGACATAATTTAATTAAAATTAAAGAGATTTCATAAAATAGATAACTCTTAAGCGTTTGATAATAAATGAAAATGCATTATTTAATTAGTTTTTTATTTGATTTTTGACAGTATGAGAAATTTCAGTAAGACATAAGAAAACTTGTATTTATGAATGTAGTTAGAAGATGTTAACATTTTTTACATGTATGTTCTAACCATGAAAATTAAGCTCCGTGAATGTTCCCACAGAGACTACTGTGTAGTTGTTCATAACTTTGTAGTTATACGCACTTGCTCTTCTATATTTATCTCTATGAATACATGGTAACTTGAAATTTTGGTGTTTGGTCCTCGGAGACGACAGTTCTTGATAATGGAATAAAATATTTCAAATTTTGAAAGTTTCAGTAATGGCTTGTAAGGAAGTTATAAAATATTTAAATATGATTATTGCAGTATAGAGTTGAACAATCTAATGTAAACTTGGAATTTAGTTTAGTTTATTTTATTTCGATTCAAAAAATAGTACATTTATTTAAAAAATAATTTGTTGAAATATCCACCAGATTATATTAACATTAAATAATCAAAGTAAGAAATGAATTTGACATTTAGAATCTCCTGAAATTTTGTCATCCTTCGTCTTAAAATTATATTTTTATTCGCTTATATTTTAAGGAAATCAGTCTTTAATCTTTACCTACCTAGCTATTCCAAACATCACAGCGTTAAAAATTATCCATAAGTTCCTTACATATCACGAATTGCGTTCTGATTATGATGTATATGCATTGTAGTTAAGTTATACGGATTATTTGTATATTGTACTTAATAAGCCTGCATCAGGGTTTCATAAGTTAATAAATAAAAAAAAAGATCTTTAAAGTATAGACCTGAAAATAATTATGATTTACATGTTAAATTTTAAAAAGTTAAACAGATGTTTATCAATTTTAAAGGGGTAAGTTATAAAAATACTGTGTCGAAATATTTAATTATTCATAACTGTTCAAAATTGAAAATGTCTCCTTGGTAAAAAATAAACAATTAAAAGTTAAGTAATAGAATTTATTCAATTATTACATATTTTGATCAAATGTCAAACAAGTTTATTTAGAAAAGTAATACGTACATTAGGAACTGAGCTGTAAATCTACAATTCATCAAAATGTAGATCGTTTCGTGAAAAATTAATAAGTACGGTATCATTCAAACCTTCCACTCTTGTTCGATAGTTTGAATCTTGTTCTTATTATTTATAAGACAAGAATGAAGATAGTTGGAAAATAATACAGCTTTACCTCAGTGATGTACTATATAGATCAGTAGTTTTGATGAAAGAAGAATCTATCATCCCAAAATTACCAAATCTGCGAAAAAAATGAAACCTCACTAGTAGAAGTAACATTGGCGAAGAAAATGAAGGTAAACATAGCAATTCTGATTACTCTATTCGAATGTAATTCAAATAATTCTGTTCGTATATTTTTATAGGTAAAACACGAGTTATTTAAACGATGTACAAATTTTTTTTTAATTCGTGTAGTCATTTTACTTCAATCCAGGCCATAGGCCTGGACAAAGTATTGAGTTTGGTCACTTCGGCAAAAAAATTACAGTATAGTTTTTCATCAAATGTCGATTTAAAAATTCAACCTCTTTTTGAGTTTTGCATTGCCTAACTTAGAACTGTTTAATTTTTGGAGTCGATCTGTACTCCGGAACCATTTGCAAATCGACACAAATCAAAATATGTGAAAGTATATTTATGAAATAAAGCAATTGGAAACACGTATCTAATAGGTTAGAAGATTATTAGAAACCAGTTTCATTTTAAAATTGATTTCATTTTCGAAATTGTAGCTCAAAAATCGAGTTCTTTTTAGTATTTCAAAAAAAATGCTTTAAATGTCTTTTTTCGAAAACTTTACCAGCGTCATTGGTAAGAGTGACCTCAAAAATAGTAGGGTATAGATGTGTCCATTTCAAAAATAATTTTTCTCTATAAATAAAACAATGCTGAAATCCATGTGCAAATTGAGCCCAGTTGGTCATTAACCAAAGAGTTAATGCAATTGGTTCTTTATGAAAGGTAGTACTTGAAGACTCTAATTTAGTATGATCTCTAATGCCAAAGAACAGTCAATTCTGTAACACCAATATTATTGAATTGCATTAAGCTTGTGAAAAGCCAAAAATTATTTTATCAAATTTTAGTTTCAGAAATTATTCATGAAATGCAATCAAGCAGTTCACATTTCTAATTCTAACGACTTTTGTGGGACTTATTGTATTGAACACAGTATATGTTTATTTTATAAGTTCCTTTTTTTGAATAATTCACGACTGAATTTGTCCATATATTATTTTAATTTCATTGAACATAGTAAAGTGTATCTATTAAAGATTAAGTTAGACATGCGTAGTTTTGCAAGCCACCAATTTTGATGTTTAATTTTTAAATCGAAATATTAACTACACATGACAATTCCAATATTCCACGTGCGATTGAATTCAAAGAAAAACAGTTATGCTATGCAAAATTGGTTGTGAATTTCAAAATAATCAGTAATTTTGAATGAAAAATTGAAGTTGCATATAAGACTACCGAATGCAATGTAAAAATACAAAACGAAGAAAAACTATAAGTTGAAATTAAGCTTGAAACAGAAGGTTTTAGCTTGATCCCGAATTCATTTCAATAATATAACTATATAGTGTTCTGTCCTACTTTTTTTCAGGCATTCATAATTCATGTCGTCTAACATTTATGCGTCGTAAATCACTAATAAGTGACTCTTTAGTGGAAGGTTCATATTTTTGCGCAATAGAAAGCCGAATAGATGATATTTGTATTAAAAAGTAGTTAAAGTACAGCGATTAAGTATAATTACGAATTTATCTTCTATTGTTTCACATTTTAGTAAGCCCGTTGCCATCCGAATTCATAATTATACTTCTTAAAACGTACCATTTTCAGCCATTCCTTTCACTTTAATTTTGAAAATAGTATTCGAATTTAGGGATAATCGATGCACAGTCATAATAATTCTAAAATTTTATACTAATTTTTGTATTAATTACATTTTTCTTTTAATATAATAGTATTATTTGGAGAAATAGTATAAAATTTTAGAATGATTATGGCTGTGCATCGATTATCACTAAATTCTTAAACAGTTTTGCAAATTTTGTTATTTCGATCTCTCAATGTAATGACTTTTTAAAACTTTTTTAAACTTTTTTAAACGTTGTTAGAACACACGAGAAAGTAATTTTTTTAATGAAATTAGAACTTTGATCTCGGGCTTGAAGGTTAACAATTATTTATGAGTACTATTTCTTACATTCGAAATTACATGTTTTTTTTTCAGCTGAAATGCTTTTTGAATTTTTTGCCTACGTTGGCTGTATCCCGAGATATTTGATTTCTTGCAAAGTGTCTTGAAAATCCCTATACTGCGCCCTAATCTCCCCTAATAATAACGTCAAAACTGTTTGAATAACAAACATTATGAGTTCAGAAATTTTTCAGGATATCTTTTAGATCTCATCCTGCTGACTAGGGATTATTACTCAGGATCTCTAAATTTCACTTGCAAAGGGTTGAAAAGAGTAAAAGGGAAAACATGGGTTCTGAACGAATTTAATTTCTGATTCCTAAATCCAATTTATTGGCACAAGTATAATTTCGTAGTTTAATATCCTAATTAATTACGTTACAATTGAATTTCATTAATGTACAAATGTTTAGAAGTATAATACTTTGCAAATTTGACAATTTAACATTGATTTAATCTTTTGAGTCACAGATAGTGGCGCCCTCTTGCGTATTCTTTTCCTTCTCATATCTTTCTTATTTTATGCAAAATACTATTTTTTTTTGCATTTTCGGTTAAAGAGACACTTAAACTTTAGAAGAATAATGATATTTTCATAATGGAATTGCATAAAATATTTCTATAGTTTTTTACAGTTGAACAAAGAAACTTAGTTATTAACTTTACACTGTATTTATTTGTACACTACTTTATTTTACGTTATATATGCAAGTAGTTTATGAGTTTGTACTAGTCTCAAAATTGTTATGTTAATTTAGTTTTACAAATATTTTAAAACTAAAAGTGAGGCATGACTTTAACATGCTTATATAAAATAAAATTGCTGCTATATATGTAAGGCATAAAAATGGAAAAATTTGTCTAAAAGAAGATTCAATTGACACGAGGAACTGCTTTATTCACTGTTGGATACCAAATCTCAAAAGGACATCTGCGCGCGTGCGGGCAATAGAGCAACGTGTTTCATCAAGTTTAAACCTGCAGAATGATTGAAGTTTTTGGAACAGGTAACATATGTGAATATAATAGTTTCCTTTTTTCCTCTCAAAAATTATTTATCGTTACAAATTTTTCATGAAAGATTTATTCGTTCCTAAAAACACTTAATTATTATTTTATGTATAGTTTCTATATTTAACTCTTAATCCAGACGCATGGGTCGTTTTCGACCCAGAGAAAATTCAAATTGTACTTTATAAATTACACTTTATAATAAGCATTTTCAAGAGGCAGGACATATTTGACCCAGGTAGTGGAAGGAAAAAGACATTAAAAAAGCCGTCGAAACTAAGGATTAATGAATCAAATATTCATTATTACAGAGAGTAATACCACTCTTTTGTTATGTAACGTATGTTTAGTATATATTCTTTATAATTATAGGATAATAAACGGTTCAAAGTATTCCCAGATAGCAGAATAAAAAATAGTTCAGAACGATCTCATAATGTGTTCTATAAGAGGTCGGATGCGTCAAATTATGAGGTTTTTCTTGATATCATTATTAGATCACGACCTTAAGCTCAGACAAAAACATAGTTTTTGGAAGATCTTTGCAGAAAACTTAATATTCATTTGTATGAAGGAGTCAATGGAATATCCTTGCCTTGCGTAAAACTTTAATACTGTTTCTAACTGTGATTCTGTTGTAATAGGAGTGATCGAATTTGAATTTGACCCAGTAATCGAAAATCGATTGAAATTATTGATATTAATAGATTGATCGATGTCTGAATTTCATTTCTGAAACTTCTCCAATCTTTTTGTACTCCGAATTATTTTTAAACTATGTATTGCACATTTCTCTCTTCAACATATCTGAATACTTAATAAATATAATTGACGTTCAATTTTTTTAAATACTTTTTAAATTCAATTCAACAATGTTTAATTTTTTTTAATTGTGAATAATTAATAAATTATCATTCTGGGATTCAAAAAATGGAACTCAAGTATTCGGTTGAATTCAAAATCTTAATATTTTTAAATGTATTTTCGTTTACTGGGGATTACTTAGCAATTGTGATGTTTGCATTATACAGTTATATTTTTTTAATGGATGTTCAATCAAAGAAAATATATAGTTTATATAAGTTTTATATAAATTGAAAATTAAACAAAAAGTATAAATAATTATTCTACAATAAATTAAAGGACAATATTCGATACTTGCTGCTAATTGTTTAAATTTAAGTTGAACAGAATTGATGATGGGAGGTTATGACCTTATCTGTCTAATTCTGACTAAACAATAGGAACGAAAAAAACACTCTTGAATGAATTCCAATCGAAAAATGCTCCTAGAACACTTCGGTATTAAATTAATTCGAATTTAAAATTATTTATGTTTGCTTCAAATGGATTAATAAATTTGAATTCGAAAAAACAGTACTTTTTTATTGAATTTCATACAGAAAATAAGAATATAAATTTGAAAAAACTGAACGAATGCAATTGTAAGCAGAAAATGATATTAAAGCGTATTCATCGTACAATAAGTAATTGTTTTTAATCCAACCAATAACTTATGTAATATGATTTTCTAATCTTATTATTTTTAATTTAAGGTATGCATACAATCATTATTATTCAGGTTTCAATTTATCAACATAATTTCAAATTATGTTTAATGCAAACTACTCCAATTAATGAAATCAGAGCTTAAAAGTATCCATTTTGGACAATACAACTATACAAATATTTAGAAATTTTAATTACAGTTTATTCATGACGAGGTTGTTTATTTTATTTTAAACATCTTAAGGTACAAATTGATTTATATAGAAAATATAACTAAAGAAGGAATAAATAATCGACCATTAAATGAGTTTTTGAATTTTTGAATTAAATGGTAATGATTTTTTCTGTTAAAAAGGAAAAAACTACTAATCCATTAGCCAAATTTAACTAATTTACTTGAATAATTAGACATTAAAATTAAAATTACTAACTTGATATTAGAAGAATCGCATTCATTCTTTATTAATACAAATTATTCTGTAATTAGCCACCGACTTTTACTCTTACCAATTCAGATTTAGATAGTTTGATATATTTAGTTAATTTCATGTGACCTAGCTATTCGCAGGAGTTACAAAAAGTAATCATTAATAAGAAATAATTTATTGTAACCCCGTTTGTAAAATATAAACTGCAAAAAAATGGACTATTCTGACTGTTCACAAAATACATGAGAATTTTAATCAGGACATCGCCTTTTGGAAGGCTCTGCAACAGGAAAGTGTAACCAGAGAAATTATTCGTGGCTCCGAATTGTGAAGATGACAATATATACACATGTATGCAAGGAACGTCCGGTATTGGGTTCCGAAACATCCGGCATATTTCGTATCAAACCACAATGATTCACGATAGTTTGTGTTATTCCAAAATGAAATTAATATCCTAGTATGAAAATATACTCATAAATTTACTTCGTTTTGTATTTATATTTAAATCCATTAGCAAAAGATGTAAATATTTAGTTTTTTCTTAAGAATGTGGTCAAATCACGGAAATTTAGTAATCGATATCGTTTCAGTATTAAGTCAGTGACCTGACCGTCATTATTTTCGGCATGTGAATCTTGTAGAATATTTTTATACAAGTCTGTACACAAACATTAGAACCTCATTTTTTTAATCCCGAAAAACCGTTAGTCGAAAATAAAAAGATACTTAATAGAATTGCTCAAATACGCATTTATTGTTCCCAAGATTTGAACATGTTAAATAACGACTAAAATTTACTGTAAACGCAGTCTCCTTGGGACACAAGTAACTCAATCAGCAAAATAGAAAAAAGTTCAGAGTGATTTTAAAAAGCGCTCTAAAAGAAGTCAGATCGCCCACTTTTTGAAGGTTTTCTGAATATGAGTTCATAAAGATCTCGTAATGACATCAGGTTCAGAAAACCATCAGAAAGGTAGAACACATTTCGAAATCATTCTGAACTCTTTTTTTATTTTGCTGTCTGGGGACAGTTACAACATTTCTTGTTCGAATTTGAGGGCAAAAAATTACTGTTTTTGCAATAACTCGGCTAATTTTACAGTTATTGTAACGAATAAAGGATCACTTTAAAGATTTATTCAAGTTCTGCAAGTGATCTTTGAATGATTTTGATCTACAAAGAATATGTCTCTAGTTAATAATGTCGATTTCCGCGGTTTGTCTCGTTTAACTCATTTCGATTAATAACTACTCGAAAATCACGCAAAAAGAATTCGTAGAGGTTGAAAACACACTGAATTTGACCCTTTATGTTTGACGTTTTGGTAAAAATTGACCACACAAGGAGCACTTTAATGTCACAGAATTGCCGAAAAATGTAATTTGGAATGACTTTGGCCTTTATAGTCAATTTCACGATGGTCAGGAGGCTCCTTGTGAGCTTAATTTTCATCTAAACGAAACGATGGGGTCAAATTCTTTTTATTTCAAACTATGCAACTTCTTTTTACGTTTTTTTAAATAAAAAGTCTTAAAACTGCAAATACTCTGAGTTGTGGATACAAGTTTCTGACTCGAGGGTAATAATTTTCGAAAAAGTATAAAAAATGAGATTGAAATTTCTATTTTCGTTCTGCATAATGCATATTTCGAGTAAGGAATTAACGTTATCGACCGAAGCACTTCAGCTGTCCCTTAACCTTTATTGACCTAATTTGGCCGTTATTGTCCGTCAATTTTAAGCACGTACACTTTGTTATTTAAGCATAAAAAAGACTGAACATTTGTAGGCGGGTATTTTCGAATGTGCTCTTTCACAATCCGGCACGAAAAAAACGGGCCCCTTACTACCCTTTTTTCATTTTAAAAGAGAAAATTATTATTTTTTGAGGTAATTTTTTGTTTAAATCGTATTTTCGATGCGAAAGAGGTCTTGGCGACAGTTGAAACCACGAAAATTCTAGCTCGAAATCTTAAAATAATAAAGTTATACACACACAAAAATTCATATCACTTTCACAACAAATCGGTATTTTACAGATTTTTCTGAAAAAAAATTGGTTCGTTTTTTAAAAACATATCATAGATAGTAGAAAATATATTTTATTCCAAGTTATCCAAGATTAAATTTCGTTACCAACCCATAAAATAGGGGTGAAAATCGGCAGTCTTTCAAAAATACTATTTTTTATACTAAAAATTGCAAATAAAATTAAGTTATATGAAGAAATAAGAGAAGCTTTTATACTCTCACATATTAAAGACAATGCTTATGGCAAAGTTATAAAATTATGTCTACCCATTATTGATAGTTTTAAGGATGAAGATCGGAAGTCGCGCGGTATTCATCACATTTTTCATTAATTTTAGGCGTGGTTGCACAACCGCTCTATGATGAAAAATGAATTTTTTGGGTGTATAAATTTATTATTTTGACATTTTGAGGCAGAGCTTTCGCGGTTTCAGCTATCGCCAAGACTTCTGTCGCATTTAAAATAAGATTTAAACGAAAAATTACCTTAAAAAAATCATATTTTTCTTTTTTAAATTGAAAAATAGGGTAGGAAGGGGTGTTTTTTTTTATTTTCGTGCCGGATTCTGAAAGAACACACTTAAAAATACCGGCCTACAAATGTTCAGATTTTTTTACGTGCAAATAACAAAGTTGTCTGTGCTAAAAATTGACAGACAAAAACGTACAAATTGGGTCAATCAGAGTTAACGTTCTTGGCATGCGTTGTCAACGATAATATTTTTGTTTAAATGTTGTACATTTGCATATTTTTTCATTCTATCCTTCCTTAACCTTATTTTTCAATATTGTATAGAATATAAATTAGTATAATTTGAAATATAGAAAGTAGTTTATAATGTTACTTAACTGATCATCCGATTATTTGCGCAATTACAAATATGATCCGTTGCAAAATCGATCGTTTACAAACAAGATATCAATATCAAACAGTGAAGAAAATAAGTATCATATTTAAACTGTATATAAAATCAAATAATACAGAAAAAATAACAAGAAAAATCACCTACACTTTCGAAAATTCCCAGTTAATTTTCAATTAATTCTTATGTATCTTTTTAGCAAAAATTTTTATTCGTCAGAATTTCAATGATACGCGTAGTAGTGCTTAATTACTCCATTTACTATTTTGCTAAAAAATAATGTTGTGTTGCATCAATTATATTAGATTGTATCAGAGTTTGAGTTGCTACTATAGGTTAAATTTACTGATTTAACTGCATTATATTGAAAGAATAGAACTAATAAATAGAAAGAATACCTTACGAAATGCGTAAAATGAAAATGAAGTGCGACTTTGTTAAATTATGAGTTTGATAGAAAAATTATTCAAATGATGAAAATGGGGCACCGTGTTCTCTACAAAGTTACAACTAACTACAGTTAATCTTATTATTATATAGTTTAATGCTAATGACAGATCGTTTCGCTTCAACGAAGAAATATTTGCCCATGACTATTTTTTTCTTGTATTCAAAGAAATTGGACAATGTAATCATTTATGTTGAAATTAAATTAAACAATGACTTCATGCCTACCATTTTTGTGCAGATAATGTATACTTTAATGGAAGTGTAATACCAGTATTTAATATCCTCTTTCAAAGATTGGAACTTTTACCTTACCCACTTTTAATGCATGTTTACGAATATATCGTTATTTTTATGTCATAATATACTTGACATATTTTAAACAGAATTTGGGGCCGTATCTGTTTTATTTAAAACATTTATATTTAAGAATGTTCTTAGGTCCATGGTTTAAATTCAACTTTTTTTGTTTATTTCAAGATGGCGGCTTTAGTTTGTCCGACTGTCAATATGTATTGTCATATTCGTAATCAGCAGGCAAAAATACGTCGATGGCCTATTACAAATTTTTCTTTTCAATGTTATAGTTCTTTCCCATACAAATTATTAATTCTGAAATTAATTTTTGAAATCGCGCATTCGCACAAGAGATGAAATTCTTCTGGGTAATAGAAATATAGTTACTGCAGTATCCGTCAACGGCGTAACTTCATATTTGATACCATGATGTAAGAAGGTGAGATTTTTTATGGATCATCGATAAATTACGTAACTCAATTATTTTTCGATATTTTTTATATAGGCAAATTTTTATTGTTCAACTGGAATTAACGAATATGTTGAAATTATGAATCGCTTTAATTTATGCTATGTGTCTTAAAATTTACATATATCTTAAAAATAACGCCATTGAAGAAAAATTATGTTGCGTATCAAAGTCAAATTTTTAAAATTTTCAACAATTCTGATAAACCAAATCCAACTTTCCATATGTAACTCTCTTATTATAAAATTGTAATACCTACTACCGGTATTGAATATTTTCATATTTCATATTTTAAAGGGCTCAGTCGGTAACTTATCAAATCACTTTTTAGTCCGAGATTAAAGGTGATGTAGTATATATTTCAAAATTGAGTTTTAAAGTGAACACAAATAAATTCATTCTCCATTTTTGTTGTATATTTGTTACTGATAATTTTCGATCATTTAAAACATAATTAGAATTACATCTATAATTATTACAGTAAAACATAATCATGAAAAATTGTATTAAATTCCTGGAAAAGTGACACATATTCCATTTCTTTGATGAAAAATATAACGAAATTTAGTAAAATTAAGTCAATGCGTGTGTAACTATAAATAATGTGTTCTAAGATCGTTTTTAAAAGTAATAAAAAGTTTTTAAATTACGAGTTATTATCGCTCCACAAAATGAGTAATTTTCAAAAGTAAAAAATACGAATTGAAGTAGTAGGTTATAGGTAGATATAAATTAATTAAAACTTTTTAAAACGGCCACAATGAATCTACCACGAATCCATTTAATTTCGTATTTTTAATATTTTCAATTTATTTTCACAAATTTTAATTCGTTTTCGTTTACTGGGTTTCCAGGAATTTCGTTCTCTGAAACGTGTATTTTGGAATTCATCCCCCGTTTTTTCATAATTTCTAGTACCAGCTGTGAATAGTTGCTATTCAATAACCCCCCTTTTTTATACTACCCTAATCTAACTAACTCACATTTTGGATAACATCGAATGACTTGAAATTTGGTCCTTATAACGATTGAAACTAAGTGTCTCGTGTAATACGATACACCTCTTATTACCCATGAAAAAATTCATAACCATTTTTCTCATTTTATATCACACTTATAGAAAAAATGCATTGGACCCTTAGGAAATTTCATGCCCTACATTTTTTGTTGGACGAGATATCCATGGGTTGTCACGATTTTCACCATGAAAATCGCATTTGCGCCAATTGTCACTATGATATTCGAATTCAGCGCAGCAAAATACGTAAGAAAACGTAAGCGTCATCAAAAATTGATGAACGACATTTACGGAAGTACACACAAATTTTTTCAAAAAATTGAACAATTTTGTCTTTCTTTTATACAAACAAAAATTTGTTGTATTTTTTATAAGTAAAAGGACCGTAGAAACCAGGACATAATATACTTTTGTTAAATTACATTCAGCACTGTAATTTTGGAGCACTATATTGTATGCATGCTCTGATTTTGTATCCTCTATATAAAGACGTGCTCCAATTTTTGGCAGCTTGCTCATATTTTATTAATAACTTTACATATAAAGTGGCCTGTATTGTCTATGCATTGTTCAATTTTGAGACATTCTGCATATAATTTGATTCTATTATTTTTTTTCGCCATATATCTAATTTGTAGGGAAATTTTAAACCTGCATTTGATGCTCCAATTTTTACATATACTCCAATTTTTGAGCAGACGAGAATGCCTGTCATGAGCTTCACTTTTTGGAGGCAACTATTTTATAGAACCATTTACACTTTCAGTGCCTTATTTTTTGTCTGTCTGGGTACCTAACAAACGAAAAAAAATTAAAACGAATTGAATACGTTTTATATCGGTTTCTTGACCATTTTCCTTGAAATCCTTTACATACATTCTAATCCGATATAATACGTGAATAGAACATAACCTAAAAAACATTGACTACCAGTTTTACATGAATTCGCGAATAAAATGTATTAATTTCACCGGTACTAAGTAATAATAATATATGTAAAGGTAAACAATGCCTGTCATGGACGTAGCATTGGTTTTTCTTCTTTCTGAATAATAAAGAGAAATATATAATAAAATCCAACGCATTAAGACGAATTTTTTCAAATTCAAATATTCGGAAATCCGCATGAATGTATTAAATCTTTTTTGTTTATTGGGTATGTATTAATAAATAGAATATTCTGCAAACCCATTAAATAAAAAAATTTACTTTAGATTTTTACTGTGTTCTTGAGAATAAGAACTGATTCGTTTTACTATGGTATACGTAGCATGTATAATTTTTTCGTTATGACGAAAGAATAAAAGAATACACACGGCACGTTTGAATTCATTTATGTTGTTACTTTCGAATGTCAATAGTTTCCCAGCAAACGAAAATTCATTGAAACTCAATGAGTGATTTTGAATGAATCTCAATAGATTTGATTTGGTTTTCTTAATCACTAAATATCAATAGAAATCTATTCAACAAAGTAACCAATCATTTTCTTTGGTTTTAAAATCATTGATTTTATTATATTATTGAAATTACATTCAATTTTATTGGCTTTCCCATTTTTTAATGATTTTGTATTAATAAAAGTTTGTACATTTTATATATTAATTTTTCTAGGAAGGAAACATTATTGCTAACACTTAAATTGTAGTAATTTTCTAGTACCATGGTGTTTTTCATGGTGTAAATCTGGCAGAATAACTGAAAAAGTTGGAATAATTTATATTTGTTAATTGCACAATTACAAATTTTTTTATTTTTTTTATTTATATTAAATAACATTAAGTAGTAATCAAAGCTAAAAAATGTAAATTAAAAAGATCTAACCATTGTTTACTATCTTCTAAAAAGAATCAAAAACAATTAAAGAGAATTGGCCGAGAATTTTCTGCAATACATGATTTTTCGATATTTACAAATTTCTTTGATTTTTTTTTAAGAGAGCATAAAAAATTATTAGAATTGCCTTTATGAAACTCAAATTTTGAAAATGCTATTCAGTAATTTTTAATTTCGATTTTTCAGCACTACTTTCTTCTAAATTGATTTAAAAATTTAAAAAATTTGGGTGAACAATTTTTAGCAAGAAAGTCGGTCTCAGTTTGTTCGTTAGGGGCCATTCATAAACTACGTAGACCTGTTTTTGGTCATTTTGACCCCCCCCCCCTCCGTAGACAGTTTTATGATTTGTATACATACATTTTACATAGACCGTAGTTCTTGGCTGACCCCCCCCCCCCCTAAATGGTAACGTAGTTTATGGATAGCCCCTTATTTTCAAGTAATTACACATATATTTAATGCATGAAAATCATTGTTCCTTGACAAAACGTCGATAACTCGATAACAAAAAATCATATCGGAATGACTAAAAAAGCATTTTAAAGCTGACAAATAGCACCTTAATATTGTTTATGCCAAATTGCAAAGATTAATTTTGTTCCGTCACAAAACTTACTGAATATAAGCAAAAACAGTGTTTTTTGCACTTTTAGGTTAGGATATCTTAAAATCTTGTAATGATAGAACAATTCTGCGGACAAATTTGGATTTAGCGGGACGAAAACTTTCGAAAAAGTATAGTCCGATTTCTGGGTATAAATTTTGTTGGCCTGTGTAATTTTCGTGGGAAAATTAGACTTTTATTGTAATATTACTATCCCAATAAACGAAAAAGTATACGGAATCGATATTTTGCATTCTGTTTCTTTCAAATGGCATATTGATTATTCGAGATTCTTATTCGAATTTATATTATTTTATACGACCTGTAATTCCAGAATATTGAATTCATTCGATCATATACGATACCGTATTTAACGCATTACAACAATTGACTTGTTGCGGCTTAGAATAGCTTTAAATTCTGTTAATTTAATCGAAGAATTAATTATATCATTTTCCGTATTTCATAATTCTCGAAGAACTATTCTGTTTTACAGTTTTCAGCTCAAATCATTCGACAATCAAAAGTACATAATCGTTTCTTTGAGGTTATGTGCGGTATCGCGTATAATATCGTATACACTCGCATTCGGAACTGAAAGAAAGGGAAAGAAACAGACTTATTTCGTATTAAATTGTACACAGATTTTTCGTATACTTTTTCGTTTGTTGGGATGTTTATGGTAAAAATCCTCGAGAAATCATTGAGAAATTACAACAAATCTGTATTTTCATCACAAAAATCGTTGGAAATGATTACATTAATGCAATGTAATTTTACTTGACACTTTTTTCAGTGTATTGTGCAAGATACAGTAGAACCCCTCTTATTTCAACTGGTCACGGTTTCAAGATGGCGCCGATCCCTCTTACAGTAGAACCTACGATATCGCAAACGGTCGGTTCCAGCCTACCTACGATATCGCCAAAAGAAACCCCTTCTCCTTGTACCCCTTCTCTATATACCTCGCGCCCCTATTTCGGAGACGCGCATGCGCTTCTCTATATGTATGTGTGTACGTATGTAATGCACAGACGATGGTGGGGGAAAAAACTTTCCCTCTTTTGGCGATATAAGAGGTTCTTCATTTGCGATATCATGGGTTTGGCGATATCCGAGTTTGCGATATCGTAGGTTCTACTGTATTTGAAATTTCCCCTTACTCCCTTACTCTACTTAACACTTTAATAGTAAATGATAATATTTGATATCTTTATTTTTGTTAGACATCGTATATATTTTAGAGTTGCATTATGTAAAATATACATATATAATTTATCTGAAAAATGTGTAGAGAATTTTAAATTTGGATAAAAATGTAACGAGATCACAACCTGTGCCTTTATGTGATAAATAAAGACTGCAACATTTCGCATTTATTTATGGTCATTTATATCTGCATTCGAGTGTAGAAATAAACATTTTAAATTTACATTATGCACTTTATTACATATAATTATGTATCATTTATTTTTTGTTTCACAAAAAAAAATTCATGATTAAGATCGAAATGAATATAGGAGACAATATTTAACCCAAATTTGCAAATATGATTAATGAAAGCTTCAAATCACTTTTAATTCAGTACTAAGTTGTTGGATTTGTTTGTTATTTTGCAAATGAAAGACTTTTCAATTTTTGTGGAGGTCTTGAAATACACATCACTAAAAACATCCTAACCTTCAAATGCGCACTCTTATTTTACGAAATTAGCAACTTCTCGAATAATTTGTATGATGTAAATCACGAGTTTGATGCAAAATTTTAAATTAATTTGAAATTTCATTACATATCAGTCTACCGACTATGCATGTTTGCAAATTTATAGGTTAAATGGTATTAACACTGTACAACTTTGATGGTGTAAACACTGTATCGAGAGGGGATCTATCCCCTGAGGGGAAACGATTTAAATAAGAGGGGTTCTACTGTATTGTGCAAGATAATTTAAATAGAAAATGTGGGACGAGATACCTAAACCCCGAGATCAGGTACCTCAAATCAAACACGGTACGTATTTTGCAGACTGAAATCTGCTGCCTGCATCATAAATTCGACTCCAACGCCATCTACACACGATCCCGAAATGTCGGAACTAATTTAACGGCAAGCACGACCCCTATTGCACATTTTCCGTACCCTGGGCAAAATCGAAACGAACGGCTCAAAAAAATCTTCATTTCGTATTCATACACAAAGCATGGATGCAAGTGTGCATAACCTAAACAAGTGTTTGTGAGTGTTTGCCTATTCTTACTGCCGCGGTGGCAGGACGGTCGAGCATCTATTCACGTTTTTCGCTTCGGAAACATGGCTGACTGCAAGGGTGCGTTTTGTAGTGCTCCATCGAAAAATATTATTTTATATAAATTCCCGTCACTTTTTCTTTTATCATTTATCGGAAACTCGCGATAGAAACTCTATCCTTTTTCGTAACGTAAAAAGTTTTGTCCCGAATCTATTTCTTCAACGCGTTTACGAGAAATCGATTAATCCGCGCGAAACGTCTTTCGTACTGAATAAATTGTGTTTTTCTGTTTTTAATTAGAAAACAACGAGGAATCTTCGAATGGCCCGAAACCCCCGATCATCATGAAGTTCGACGCACCGGAGGAATCCAGCGAAAATTCAACTAACGGTTAAAAATTTCATTTATATTGGTTCTTTTTTAGAATTTATTCAAGTTAATTTTTCATATTATTTCCATACTTTAGTCATTCGAGTTGTATTCTTTAATTCGACTGTGATAGAAACATTTTTGTTCATTATCCTAATATTTTGTCTTTTTTTTTATATAAATTTAATTCAATGTTTATGTTTTGTCAAATATTACTGAGTAATTTTTAGTTTAATTAAATAATTTAGTAAGGTAAGAGGTTGTGAACACCCCTGTGTACATTTTGATTGAAAAGAAATGAATCAAATTCGACAAATGTCAAGTGTTATCGCTACATGTAGCTTTTGTGCGAATATGAAAGCAAAAAATCGCTGCGAACAAATTGATTTTCTGACATGTATATGTCGCCACAAATCTATTTTTCAGTATTCTTAAAAGCTGTACAAATCAAATTTAATCAAAAGAAAAGATAAATGCAATCCATAGTTACAGAGTAAATTTATTATATTTGGTGATTTAATAGCGATGTGCAAAAGAAAATTTTGTTTCATGACGTTTTAATGTTGCTACAATATTCGGTTGTGAACACCCTTTCTTTTGACAATTAAAATATTGTAGTTTTCTCTGATTGTCTTTCGTTTGTTTCACTTTTCTCTGTACGGATTACGTTTTCAAAAGTTTCAGTCGAAAGTAAACATTGTGAAGAAGATGAAGAATAATAGCTATCAATAGTGTACTGTAAAAAAGAGTTATTACATTTGACGAGGGTAATTAATAGGACCTACTTTGAAAGTGAATAAATCATTAGAAACAGTACTCAAAAAAGTGAAATTACAGTAGGACCTCTCTTATTCTAATTAGTAAAGTTTTTCAAGATGGCGCTGACCTCTCTTATTCTACTTTTCCCCTTACCCCCACTTACTTTGCTTGCGAGCTTGTGATTCGTGGACAATATTTTTCGTTGACTTTTCGTGTGGTAGTGGGAGAAGACTTGTGGGGGAACGATTAGAATAAGAGAGGCTGGACATTTAGAATAAGAAAGGGAATTAGAATAAGAGAGGTTCTACTATATTAAAAAAAGTGTGAATTTACAATGAAATGAAGTGATTTTACACAGACATGAACTGCGACAGGAAACTGTGTAAATTATTTAACATAACCGTCATGACTTTTCACAACTGAAAGCGCAATTTTACACAAAATAGTGCATATAGTTTTGTTAAAATTAGAATTTTAGATGCTTAAAAACATCAATTTGAACATCTATATCTTATAACGATGACAGGATATGTAAATAATAATAAACGCATCTATAATACGATACAAAATTAATTTCTTCTCGTTTGTAATAATATAATAAATTATGAATTTATTTCTTGGTTTGATCGAAAAAAAAAAGTGAAATTACTAAAAAAAAAGTGATTTTGCACAAACGTGAACTGCGACAAGAAACTGCGCACAATTTAACATAACCGTTATGTACTTTCACAACTGAAAACGAAATTTTACACAAAATAGTGCTTCAAACTTTAGTAAAATAACATCGTTCAGAGTAGCATAAAAAAGTGGATATAGTAGAACCTCTCACTAATGATACCTCCCATTAATGACAGAAAATCATTCTCACGAACGACTACGAGACACCTCTCCTTATCCCTTCTACCTGGTGTCTGTCTATGTAAATACGACACTCTGCCTGCAGAGCGCATCTTATTGGTCAGAATCATGATAGTGGTGGAGGAGTCTTTCTCTGTCGAGTAGTCGTTAGTAAGAGGTATGAGGGGAGGGCTAGGAACCAAATCAGTCGTTGGTAAGAGGTCCTACTGTATAATCGGACACTTGGATAGAAACGGAGCAAAAACATGATAAAAATACCTCATTATGGATAAAAATGGATAAAATGTTTGTATCCTGATTTCGATCCGATATTTTACAGTAAAATTAATATTAAGAATTATACAATTTCAACTACAACAGTGTAATAACCGAGGAAATCTTGTTTTTATCATTTTCAAAGTAAGAATTTCCTCTGAATGTTTCGTAAAATTGTTGTGCGATTTTACAATGCCACAGTAATTTTACGATGGTCTTTTTTAGTGGGACATCTTCTGTTCTGTCGTTGAAGGTTTTTGAAATCAATAAATTATCATTTGGGATGGTTTTACATCATATTTTTAGAAGATTTTTCAGTGGCGTTCACAACCGAACCAAAAAATGTTTGCTAAAAATGATGACTAATAAATTATGAATTTATTTCTTCGACACCCATTTCGGAAAGTCTAAATAAAAATTATTTGTGTTTTTTATTATTTTATTAAAACTAAAATCATTTAGCAAAAATATAAAGTTGATCGTTGATATTGTAATGTAGCATAATTATATTTACTTAGAATTACAATTCGTACTGTTCATTGCATTTAATGTTTCAATTTATTTCTAGAATTAATGATTCTGTTCCACATAAATATAGGATTTAATTTACGTATTTGAAGTTCTGAACGTTCAATGAACGAATGTTTAGAACAGACTTACTATTATATGCTTTTAAAAAATATTATATTTATTGTTTACAACCGCATAAGATAGCAAATTATTATTTATCAATGTTCCGAATATACAAGACCTCTCAGTTACTCACATTGTTAGTAAATCATCAATGGATTATTAGAAAACCGTTCAATGAACGTTTGAAACTTGAGACAAATTTTAATTTCTTAAATTTATCAATCTACAAACCAGGGTTGTTTTTGTACGAGTAAAAAATTAATTTCTTCTCAATCGTTTGCAATAATATAAAATATAAATTTAGTTCTCGGTTTGATCGATCAACTGACTACCCAGTAAACGAAAACAAATAGAAAGTTAAAAATACGAATTGAAATGAATTCAAGTGAATTAAAATGAATTAAAAAGTGGATTCAATTAATCATTTTCATGCGTTTTAATTCATTTTAATTCACTCGAATTCATTTCAATTCATATTTTTAACTTTCTATTCGTTTTCGTTTACTGGGTAGTAAGTAGAATAAATTGTTTTGTCGATGTATAACTACACTGTAAAAAATCCGTAATTAAATAATCCATGTATAATGGTAATTTTACAAGCTCGTTGTAATTTCTCTACGCTTAACCCTTTGTGTTATCACATCTGACCTCATACTTTGAAAATTCAAAATAGCAGACGCAATATGGCGGGTCAAACATAATTTTTTAAATTTAGATCCGCCATATTGGATCCACCATTTTGAAATTTGGAAAACTGGCTCCGGATTCGTTATTAGCGACCCTAAATACTTCATACGGATTTTTTTCAAATTTTTTTATCATGTAGCTTAGTCACAATTACATTTATTGTAAAATAACGCGTTTTTAACACTTTTTTTTATTTATGACAATATATGTATATACCAATAAACATTTTTTATGCCTCTAGTATAGTAAAGAATAGCATAGACTATATGCTGTAAAAAATTTTATATGTGGTAAATTTACCTACGTATTCCGGTAAATTTTACGAGCTTGTTGTAAATTAACTACACTAAGCGTAGAGAAATTAGAAGGAGATTGTAAAATTACCATTATACGTAGGTTATTTCAATATGGATTTTTTACAGTGTACTTAAAATGTTGAAAGTGAAGGAAAAGGTATTACAAACGTAATAATTGTCCTATATTATCGCGACTGAATTTCTTTTCTGCTGTCGGAATATATAAGAATTATAGATATTATTACTATTATTTCTCGTGGATATATTGATCTTTTTTATATTTTTTTGATCGTCATCTCTCAATAACAAATAATAATAGGAAACGGATTCAATTTCTGTAACATTTAAAATATTAGTAAACTTGCATAATCTGACTACTTTATTCTGCAAAGATTGCACTTTATATAAGACATTCTCATATACTTTAAAACTTGATTCAGTACCCAGCAATCGGAAATGCATTGAAATGTATTGAAAATTTTTAATGCATTACAATACATTTGAATGCGCTATTTGATCTTAAAAGCTTTGAAAAGGATTGAAATGTATTAAAAATTTTAATGCATGGCAATATATTTAAACCCAAAAATAATCCCAGTTCATACATTTAATGAAAAAAAAAATTGCATCGACCGAGAATCGAACCCTGGTCTCCCGCACAACAACTTCAAGCCGTACTCACTCGACCACCTCCTTGCTGTAAAAGATGATGCGAAACTAACAAATAGTTGAAACGTGGAGCATTTTTGTAGTAATTTGCTTATCGACTTTTGAAAAGAACGAATGCATGTAGATAGTAGATATTTTTGTTGGTAAAATAAATATTGTAATTTTTTTTCTAAATTATAATGCAATATCTTGAAAAAGGTACGAGATACGTGAAATTTGACGAAATTGATATAAATCAGGGGTACCTTGGTGCAATGATTTGAAGCCACTGTACATGATTAGAGAATTTTCGAAATTTTCGATATATTTGAAAATAAATGTCAGTTAGGTATCCAATAAGTGTACAAATACATTTCATTTAAGTGTACAATACTTTTTGAACTCTTGTGTATTGAACGCTTAATTAAAGTGTACCATTTCCGACAGAGCACTGCTAAATGTAATTGGAAATTGGTTTAAAATAAACATTTCACATTCCAAATTTTGAATGAAAAGTCATTTGTGGCTTTTATTTTCGAAAATAACTTTTTTGTAATTGAAATAAATAATTACGAAATGAACATAATTTTAATATTTTTTCACTTCAAAGCGGAAGTTATTTTTTTTTTCTAGATTCATTTGTATTAAAATGAAGAATCATTAAGAATTTGCCATTATTTTGCTCAGTCATGTATTGAAATGGATTCATTAATTCCGGTAATTAACTGTTATTATTTATAGATTCGATTGTATTAAAAAATTATAATTTCAATCTTCATTTGTATTCAGATGGATTCACGACTTTTGCCTTTTTCGGGTATTTTTAGTAGTTTCGGCAACAATATTATTTATGTATTCATTTGGATTAATATTTTTGTATTAAAATAATAGTGAAGTATTTTTGGATTCGAATGTATTTGAAAATTTCCAATAGCGTATTCAAAAGCGAAAAATTAATCCAAGTCAATACATTTCAATACAATTTCGATTGCTGGGTATCCAGGCGATAATATTGAAACAAATGTTTATTCTAAAAAATGCCACATTTTGTCCGAAGTTTGGTTGGACTCGTCAGTAAGGCGACCTAGTATACTTTACCTTATACGTGCCTATAGTTTTAAGATTGGAATTTTAGATGCTTAAAAACATAGAAAGAAATGTTTAAAAGTATCAATTTGAACATCTATAACGTATAACGATGACAGGATGTAAATAATAATAAACGCATCTATAATACGATGCAAAATTAATTTCTTCTCCTTTGTAATAATATAATAAATTATAAATTTATTTCTTGGTTTGATCAATCAACTGACTTGTAAGTAGAAAAATTAAGGAATAACATGTGTTGTCGATGTATAACTACTAAATGTTTAACCAAAATTTTCTAGTCGATAAAATCAATTTAGTGTCTTCATTAGTTAATTAAGGTCTCTAGTTATCCGCATATGTCTGCATAACAGTTTTAATTACACTCTAAAAAATCAAAATGAATTTTACAACGTTGGGCAAAAAAATTTCCCAATTTCAACATAGTAAATTTGCAATAAGGAAAATTGTAACTTTGTAACTGTCGAAACTTTACTTTTCATATAATCTTGTATACTTTTCCTCAATTTGAAAAATTACAGTCCAATGTGGGCAAAAAATTGCCCACGAACATCGTCGTAAGACTACACAATTTAATATATTTACTATACGTAACATTTTTTTTTTTTATTTATTTATAAAATTTGATACAGTTTACAATAAAATATAATAGGAGATATGTGAACATTTCATCCACAAGAATGTGAAATACAGATACACATATGGCTACGACGTGCAAAAAAAAAAACCCTCGTCTGTAGCACAGCGAGTTAAACGCCTATAAACTAAAATATGAACTAAAACTAATTCTAAAGATAATAATGCAAAAAAAAAAATAAATATCAAAATTTTAGGTTATAGTGCACTTATGAAAATAATTGTAAATTTACAACGCAATCTTGTACTTAAACCTTAAATGGAATAAAAACGCTCAACATAGTATTATTAAACAAAATTTATGTCCGAATTTTACCAGTGTGGTGTAAATTTCATTATGATTTTTTACAGTAACCCAAAAAAAGGTGTTAATACCATAACCTCTTACCCTACAAATTTTAAACAGTGTATAACAAGAAAAATACGTTTAATTTGCAGAAGAAACGGAAGGACAGCTAACGGATAACGATGAAGACAAATCTAATCCGCTCCCAAAACAGCAAAATTCAAATAGTACTAACAGTAAGTTCAATACAAATTTTATATTAAACATGAACTAAAAGTTAACGTTTTCAGGAGCGACAGCACGATCAACCGAAGGAACACCGTTCAATTATTTCTCCAGTTTATCGAAACCGAAGACATCTCTCTTAAGGCCATCTCAATTAAACGTCACGAATCCGACACCGGGGACTTCGGCAAAATCCGTTTTAAAGCCAGCCAGGTTTCAAAATCCTTTTGCATCCGCAGTAGATAATTCTGACGAAGTTCCTTCGTCGACAGAAACGAGCAAAAGTGAGGAGACGAAAGAGGAATCTGGTCAAAGTAAAGTAACGGAAGAGGTTGCTCCGAAATTTCTTCCATTAGGTGCAAGTAGTGCAAAAGAGAACGATAACAGTGTAAATAGCTCCGTAACTCCGAGTGCCTCGACCCAAAGTTTTGTGTTTGGACAAAACTTAAAAGAGCGAGTGGCCGTTGCGTACGATGCTGATAGCTCCGATAATTCTGAGAAAGAAGAAACGAAGGTGGAAGAACTCAACGAAAATGGTTCCTCAGAAATGTTGTTCTCCAACGCAGCGACAGTTTGTAAAAGTACAAGTCGTCCTGGATTGACCCTAACCGAAGCAGCTCAAGAATTGGAAGAAGCGACCAGAGCAAATAAGAGAAAATACGACCAAGTTGCTCTATTAACAGGCGAAGAAGGCGAAACAAACGTTATACAAATCAATTGCAAGTTGTTTGCTTTCGATAAAGCCACAAGCAGTTGGCAGGAACGTGGTCGAGGTTCTCTCCGACTAAACGACATTGATAAAGAGTCTCGATTGGTGGGCCGCACTGCTGGAACTCAGAAGTTGGTCCTCAATACGAAAGTTTGGCCAGGAATGACCGCAGAAAAAGCAGGTCCGAAGTCTTTGCGTCTCACTGCGATGGATGCCAATGGAGATGTTCGAATTTTTGTAATACAGGCAGCGCCTAAAGAAATTGAACAGTTGTATAATCTCTTAACACAGCGGTTAATGAGAGCGCAAGATCGTCAGCCAAAGAAATTGGCGAGCGATCACTGACGACGGATAAACGATGTACCCTGCAAATCGTTTTTTCTCTTACAATCTTCTTCCTCCTGCCAGTCGGGAGTCCTGGAATAACATCAGATATTTTCAGACTTTTGCACGGAGGGTATAAACATTACTGGAGTATTGTTAAACCCTGGGTGGATCTCGAAAGATGCTTTCAGCATTCAAACTGAAATGGATTTTGATTCTTTTGTTGAAAATACTTTTTCTGATCATTCCCCATTATTTTACGGATGAAGCAGCTGTATTAAAGTGCATCGACAAGAACTGTTGGTAGTCATCTTTTTTTTTAAAATAGCATAATACAAAACGGGTGGATGCTGACGTAACAAAAGTTTCTTCGTTTCTACCTCTTTTATGACGAACAGACTGCTGTCAGTATCCTCAGGGATCTACGTTTGTTCTCTCGAGGACAGTGAAGTGACGTTTACCAATTGCGTAACTCGACATCCCCTAGATGTAAATAAAATGTCAGACTATTTCCTTTTGGCGAGTTTTAATTTGCTCGCAAAGAGAGTTGGATTTGATGTTGAATCCGAATTATTTCTACCTTTATTACTACGTAATAGTAACGATGCATTTTTACTGGTACTGCTGCAATATGTTTTAGAAAAGCTCGAATTGTAAATCTCGTCCAAGTGAAATGAAAATTACATTTTGGTTTGAAAGTTTCCACTTTTGTTGTTTTGATGTTTTTTTGTATTCGGTGCATAATTATGACTTTGAAGACTAAAGTCATGCATGTAGGAAGATTAAGGGAGAAAGGAAAACATAAAAAGTAAATTAAATTTAAAAAAATCAAAATGGAATTATGCATGATACTTAACGACATGTTCCCCTCTTTCTGTGTCCCATTTACGTCCACTGCGTTTACTGTCCCTGGGTGTTTTTTTTAGTTTTACTTTTATTTTTCTGGCGTGTATTTCTTTCATTATTTTTGTCTTTACAAGACTAAAATAATTAGAAATAATAAACAAATTTATTATTGGTTTTTATTAATTAAAATAGAAACTAGAATAAAACATTGAAACTTACTAAATAATATTTACCTTTTTAAATATGTTTTTACATGAAAAAGTAAAAGTTAATAAAAACAAATTAATTTAAACAAGTATATACAAAATTCAAGAATATTTGTAGTTTATTCTTTTTCTGAATTTTGATTTTTTCAATTCTGTTATGCTGTCAAAAACTGAAGAATCGCAGGAGTAGTGCCAAGGATAATCAATTGTGGAGATAGTGAGTATGACGATGTGAATAATAAATTACAATATTGATAGAAATATGTTTATAGTGGTATTACTAAATGTAATTGTATTAATTAATCCATTAACGCCTGAAATGGCATTTTTTATACTTCATTTTCAATCAAGTATTTCGTATCAAAATCAAAGTTGAAAACAATTGAAAGGTACATATCCTATTGTTTTCGAGGTCGCTCTTCAAGATTCCGAGGTCAAAATTGAGTTTCAGCCATCAGGAATTCCAATATGGCGCCGAATTTTAAAAAAAAATTCCAAAAAATTGGGAATTATTTTTTCCTATCAATTTTTTTCGAGCTATTACAATATGTATTGGGATTCTATTGAAACTCTGAACAAAGGTGAACAAAATACCTCAATTTTAAGGAAAAATTTTAGTTTTATACCACACATCATTGTAACGACCTCAAAATGGCGTCAACAATGAAAATTACTTTGAAAAATTTCTGAACGTTCTAACTCAAAAACTACGTGCTCATATAAAAAATGCTAACAATAAAAAGTTCTTAGAATTGATAGAGAAATATAGTGGAATTTTTTCAGATTTTTGTGATGACATTTTGAGAAATTTTTTTTCAAAATTTTTTTCAAAATTATAATTTATTTATGAAAAATTCTGAAAAAAATTTGGTGTATTCACTTATGAATTCTACGAGTTTTTTGTTCTTTGCAATTTTTTTCCAAAAGTTGATAGTTTTTGGGGGGGAAAAATCCTAAACTATAATATTTGAAATTCATTTCCTCGAAAACTATCAAATTTTCGAAAAAATTGCAAAGAACAAATAACTCTTAGAATTCATCAGAGAATACTCTAAATTTTGTTCAGAATTTTTTGTAAATAAATTACAATTTTGAAAAAAAATTTCTCAAAATTTCATCAAAAAATGTTGAAAAAGTTCCACTATATCGCTTGATGAATTTGAAGAACTTTTCATTCTAGGCATTTTTTTTAAAGTTCGTAGTTTTTTAGTTAGAGCGTCCAGAAATTTCTCAAAGAAATTTTCATTGTTGACGCCATTTTGAGGTCGTTAGAATGATGTAGGGTATAAAAGTAAAATTTTTCCTTAAAATTGAAGTATTTTGTTCACCTTTGTTCAGAGTTCCAATAGAATCCCAATATTCTAATAGCTCGAAAAAAATTGATAAGAATAAAAAATTCCCAAATTTTTAGAAATTTTTTTCATATTCGGCGCCATATTGGAATTTCTGATGACTGTTGACCTCGGAATCTTGAAGAGCGACCTCGAAAACAGTAGGATACAGTAGTCCTTCCCTTATTCTAATTTGTCCAGTCAGGCAAGATGGCGGTGTTCTTCCCTTATTCTAATTTTCCCCTCTCCCCCACTACTTAGATTTGTAGTCTCACTTTTGTCTCTTTTTGTTTGGTTGCGCATGCGCCGTTATTTGTATTTAGAAAATCCACACGTCAACACACGTCAGTGGGGAGAACGCGTGAGGGGAAATATTAGAATAGGAGAAGAGAAAAAATTAGAATAAGGGAAGGAGTACTGTACGTACTTCTCAATTGTTTTCAACTTTGATTTTGATATGAAATACTTGATTGAAAATGAAGTATAAAAATTGTCATTTCAGGCGTTAATGGGTTAATGTAACTGTTTTTCTTTAATGTTTTGGAAAATGAAATTCATAAAAAATATTCTAGAATAATTATAATATAATTATCAATTTTAGTTAAACTTGTGTTTTTCGATTTATCAAACAACTTTTAGAATACTGTACGATAATTCAGAATCGAATGTTTTTTTTTTAATAAGATAATGTTTAACCCATTAATGCCCAACTTAACCAATCTTTTACGTTGAATCCAGTCTTAAAATTTTTTATGAAAATGAAGTTGGACGTTGATGTAAATTACGTTTCCTATAGGTTTTGGGTTCGCTCTTTTCGAATCCAATGTCAGAATTAGACAAAAAGCACTACTGATACCGATTTTTCACTATTTTTTTCCCAAAAAATACTATTTTCACGTGTATATTTTTTTAAAAATCACGGATTTTACTTTGATAACGGTGTTGTATGATGCTGGAAAGTATTCCATGTGGTCATCGATACTTTTACTTTAAATTTGTACAGTATACATTTTTTTTTTTAGTGATAATTCAAAATGGCGGCTATATCCGTGCGTCATTACGGCGTGGTAAGATAATATCATGATAACTCGTTAAAAACGAACTGTTATAAAAAATGCACAAGGGTAAAAGTTGTTTTATTTATCGTGATCTTTCGAATGACAGTCTAAAAATTTGGGACATAATATATTTTTTGGGCCCTACTGAACCCGATTCGGCTTTATTTACACAAAATTTATATTTTTTGTACTCACCTGTCATGTAAGCCTCCTGGACAATTGTACTGATTTATAGAAATTCCGTTCTAATTAGTGATAGAACGGCTTTTTATTGAACTTAACATCAAGTTTCTTAACTACTTTCAGTATTAAACGCCCATCATCAGTAATATGCGATAATCAAAACTTTTTTTACATCGCTAAAATAACTAAACATATCAATTTATAATTTTCCATAATAATTTTAACTGTTTTGAGGTTTATAAAATAAATATTATTAAGTTACTATTTTTATTCTTACTCTTTGTGAGTCGCTCATTCGCTAAGAGTGAACATTTCGCCATTTTTATATAAAATTTCCATTAAAAAATTAAATTACTTGTATATTTCGCGCGTATCGATGGCTGCTGCATTATTACTTCGTATTTACGTAATTAGCAAGCCAATGAATATATCTAAACTTTAAATTTTAATTTTTATAATCTTTTATTTTGTGGAAAAAAAAATACATCGATTTTACACTTGTTCGAAGAATGACCCATATATACATTTATCTACGAACTATGCTCGATTTACTAAAGTCATTTTTTCGTATTATTTTGTTCTTTTTCAATCCGCTCCCTTTTTTTTTAATATGATTGCAGGAGAAGAGTACAACGTGTGTTCGATTTTGGCGAAATATAAAACTGATTATATCCCATAACTTTTAGGATATTTCTGTTTTATTTCATCAAATGTATGTGTTCACAACGTAGTGCTACTACAAATTGAGTTTTAAGGAAGTTACACTGAAAAATTAAAAATTATGCGAAACGGAACTGACCGTTCTCGATCAATTTTACTTCCTCCTTGTCCAAAATATTATAAATTTTTATTTTAAATTATTTGCAACTGATATAAATTTAAAATTGTACAATATTAAGTAATAAAATTATACATTTTTTAATCTCTTAACCTCGAAAACTTTACTCTTCTTTGATTTGATTCTATTAGCATTCGATAGTTTCGCTGCATCAGTTTTTCGCATTTTATCATTTTTCTTGACGTTCCTTGTTGTTATTTTCCGAGTCCGAGCCATTTTTATTACAGATTTTCCACACCATTCATATCGCCCAAATCGTTAATGGAAATGACATATCGAATTTAACGAATTATTAGAAAAAAACTGCAACAGTTTTTAACTTTTCCGAATACATTTCACAAAACCCATATGTATACTATTATTGTAAATTAAACATTTTTAAAAATATTATGTTGTATTAAATTGGTAGTATAAAACGGAACTGACTGAATATTTTTATAATACGTTAGTTTTGGTTAAAAAAGTTGTTTATTCATCTGAGTTTTCGTTTATTGCAATAAATATAAAGTCCTTAACTATCTACAAAGTTTAAACTTAGCATGGAAAAAATATTTTAAAAAATGTAATAAGATACACAAAATTATCTCTGAACTAAAATTATCTTTTTCATTAAAAAATTGGCGACAATGTATAGACAGTGTTCCTGAAATGTAGGCTCACAATTTTAGGACGATTTTTTAAGAATTGTGTTACATATCAAGTTGATTTAGTGCCTTCATGATTTATTTTAAATTTTTTGCACCGGATGAACTTATATTAAAATGATTGAGTTTCTTGGTTTTTATCGGTCACCATACAATTAGATGTTTAAGAAAAACATAAACCTGCAACTAAGTACAGTTACAAGATTTAATTAAAATTTGAACGTTTCGTCCTTGTGGGCGCATAGGACTTCTCAATATGGTTTTGCACCTCCATCCTTAGACGTTCAAAAAATTTAGAATTTAACAATCTGTTAAATATCAAAAATTTAGAAAAGTCTCAAAATGCATACGGATTTGGATGACATGTAGAAAAGAAGCAAAAAAATATGAATGTTTCATCATATGAAGAATATATAAAGTCGGGCAAATTTTGAACGATATAAATTTCGTTCAAAACCAACCAGAAGTCAATAACGTCCATCATATGTACAAACAATAACACATTTCACTTGCGAAAATACAATTTTGAAAAAAATGAATATACACAAGCCGTGGAATTTTGTGTATACATATAATATAGATATAAAAATGAATTTTCTAAATTTTTGCAATTGAGACCAGATTTGTTTTCTATATTTGCAAAGTTATTTAGAAAATTATAGTAAAAAGCAAGTATGTTCCACAAAAATATGAAGATCTACTTGCCTTTCATAGGAAAGCCAGAATGAATTAATAAATTTTCGTAAATGAACTTATAAATGAGAAAATAAACTTAATTTTTTCTTCTGCGACATGTCACGGAACTGATATTTAACACACGATTTAGTTAATAAAAAGGTGTAATCTGTGTATGTGAGTAAACTAGTATATGTACCAACTACAACTGATAATGACAATATTATTTATTCAGAAATAAAGCGCATTTAGTACATTCTTTAATAATTTCTCGCAAGGAACATCAAATATCCCAGTTATTTGAAAATCACCCATATCTCGGAAAACTGACTTGATATAAAAAATGTTTAAGGAACAAAAAGTTTAATTTTTTAATTATCTATTGGTTGAAATTTTTTCAAATTTTTAGAAAGATATTTTTTTTACCGTATTTTGTCGACTTTAATATTTGTTGTGTAACAATCATTTTCGGATGCAAAGTTGTATTTAAACTATCATGTACAGGGTTTATAAATGAACAATGAACTTTATTTTAACATACTTAGAAAATATTGTATTCATGTATATATGTACATTGTACATATTTATTAAATTTTGCTTTCTTCAAAAAAACCGCCACGCGCTTTTATCACAGCTTTACAAACTCGAGGCATTCTTTCAATTAACTTCTGTAACGTTTCGGAAGGTATCTTCTTCCATTTTTTTTGTAGTTCATCTCACAACTGTTGTCGATTTGTAATGTTATTTTTTCATCTACTACGGTCTAGGTGATCCCGTAAAAGTTCGATCGGATTACATACAATCCGGGCTCTGTGGTGGCCATGTCATGTATTTCAGTACATTGTTGCTAACTTTCGATTGAACGTAGCTTCGACAAAATAATGAAGAATGTTTCGGGTCATTATCTTCTTGGAATGTGAAGCCTTTGCCAATGAGTCGGAGTCCAGATGGTATATGCTGTAAAATTTTGTGTACCTTTTTGTCCATAGTTCCTTCAATTTTTATTAAATCACCTACTGAGTGTCCAGCAAAACATCCCCAAACCATTACAGATCCACCTTCATGTTTCACTGTCGGTGTAACGCAATACTCTTTCATCCGCTCGCCCGCAAATCTTCGAACAAATTTACGTCTTTTCGATCGAAACAGTTCAAATTTAGACTCGTCCGAAAATAGCACTTTTTTCCAGTCTTCAACATTCCAGTCTTTATGAGTTTTCGCCCAAATCATTTTTTTAAATTTTGTTTTCTTAATAATGGTTTTTTTGCAGCGACATGTCTATGCAGGTTTTGTTCACATAGTCGTCTTTTTATCGTTGAATTTGATATTTCTGTATTATGGAACTTCGAAAGTTCTGTACATATTTCTTGTGCTGTTTTAAATCTATCACGCTTACTTGTTCTGACTATAAATTTATCTTCGCTTGGTGTAGTTGCTCGAGGCCGACCTGATCGTGAATTATTTTTTACACTGCCCGTATCTTTATACCGACTGATTGTTTTACGTACACCGCCATAAGACCACTTCTTTTTTCATAATTTCACGTATAGATAGTCCTACTTTAAATAAAGCTATTATAGATTCACGTTTTTCAATAGATAATTCTTTCTTCCGAGCCATACTGTCACGTTATTACGCATGTAGGTTATGAAAAGTGTACAACATTGGTAGAAAATTAATGAAGTGTTGCTATATGGGCTTGCAATGGTCATATAATTGTTATAGAATAGCATCGTCGTTGTGCTGCCGCCTAGCGTCACAGCTTTGCGTGAAATATCCTAATAGTAGACAAACATAATCTTAAACTTGATCATAGTTTGTAAAGCAGTGATAAAAGCGCGTGGTTGTTTTTTTGAAGAAAGCAAAATTTAATAAATATCTACATATATACATGAATACAAATGTTTATATTTTCTATGTATGTTAAAATAAAATTCATTGTTCATTTATAAACCCTGTACATGAATTATTCTTTCGCAAACTCAGCATAGTTTAAATGGAACTTTGCATCCGAAAATGATTGTTACAGAACAAATGTTAAAGTCGACAAAATAAATTTGAAAAAATTTCAGCCAATAGATAATTAAAAAATGAAACTTTTTGTTCCTTAAACATTTTTTATATCACGTCAGTTTTCCGATATAGCAGATTTTAAAAAAATGACATTATTTTGTTCAAAATTGAATAAGTATTTGTAAAGAAATATTAGACAAAATCCCGAAGATACAAATTAAAGCTGAAAGGATTACCTTTCGATCACACGTTATACTTTTCTCCTGCAATCACATTAAAACAAATGGGAGCGGATTGAAAAAGAAAAAAATAATACGAAAAAATGACTTTAGTAAATCGAGCATAGTTCGTAGATAAATGTATACATATATAGAAATGAAACCACCGCGACTGAGAAGTTGAAAGTCTCCTCTTTAATTCCCTTTTTTTATTTTTCCCGTACGTTAACTTTGCGATGAGATATCAACATTTTATTTTAGCAAAAATTCCGCAAGGGTGAGCTCATACTTTTGAGCGGTACTGTATTTCATCCCTGTTACAATATGCTTTTCTTTCTAAAAGTGTTAGTATAATGACAGTTATAGTTAGAGCAGGCATGAGGAGAAATTTAAAATCACAAAACATTTTTTTCTAATAATTGGTGCGACATATTTTTATACTTTTCATTAATAAAATCACTTATTTCCGAAAATTCTCGGTCAGTTTTTAAGTAATGTCTTTGCTATTTTCTAGGAAGCTGCCTATACTAATTAGAATTACCTTTGCAGAGACAGAATTTTTAAAATTTTATTCAGTCATCTTTAATTTACGTTTTTTAGTGAAACCTCCTGCCTTACCGTCGGACCGCTTTAGAACTCCCTTAAGGGTATGTAAAAAACTACTATAAATTGTGTTTTTTTGCTGTTATTTCATAAAATATTCAAATAATAAAAGAAAAAAAATTTGCAAAAAATTGTTCAAACAAAAGTTGTATATTGATCTCAATAAATGTTAACTAAAATACACAATTTTAATTAGGTTAGGTTAGGCTATACACTGCAAAAAATTTGTAACGAAAGAACCTACGTATAATGGTAATTTTACAAGCTTTTGTAATTTCCCTACGATTATTATAGTAAATTTACAAACTCGCTGTAATTTTTTACCCACGTATAACAGTAATTTTACAAGCTCTTTACATCCCTGCAAAGACCGAAAGTAACAGTTATGTAACGCGTAATGGTTATATTGTTACATAAATATTACACAGTTGTTACATAACTGTTACTTTTATATTTACAGATAAATACAAAAAGTACCATATTATACATGGGTTCTTTCATTACGAATTGTTTATTAAAACGCGAGTTATGGTTTGTTATGGTTTTTACATAAAAAATGGTGCAATTCACAGTTTCGAATACAACATTCTCAATCATTACATACTTACAATAACATAATAGCTGAGGGTAACGGTTTCATTGATCCGAGATACGATAGCAACGTGAGTTCATATTGGTTGCATAATTACACTCATAAATGAGACTAAACCCATTTGCACTCGATGTGAGTGATATTGGTGTCCTCCAATCAGATGACGATCGATCGTCACATGAGTCTGCCTTGTTGAACAATTTGCGCATGCGCAAACCACTACCTTCCTGCCGCACTCGCATTCCACCCGGCGCCGATTGGTTGCGCATCATGACTATTAGCCATCATACAAGTACCATAAAAGTCTGCGTAGAATCGGAGATTTGTTGCGCGTGCGCAGTCCAATCTCGTGTATATTTTACTCATTCCCGAACTCTCATATGCATTCGTGCATTCACATAGGCACTCATAAGTGAGATCAGAAACATGTGGACATCGTGAGACTCACGCCTTGCTATCTGGGATATTTTCAAGAAAACATTGAGATATATTGAAAATATTTACATTTTTTATATACCCGCACCTTTTCTGGGACATATTATGTAACATACCCTGGGAAAAAATTTAGGTAGGATTCTCGTGAGAATCACATGAGAATTTGAAACAAGTACCTTGTAAATTTAATATAAATGTCGTATAGTACTCGCACTGTGTTACGTAAACACTATTTGACAATATTTGCGATTTGTATGAAAATTGACCTGATTGTGATGAGACTTTTATGTAATTTCCATAAAATTTCAACTCAATACAGAGCCTGAATTTTGAACAGTTTATTCGGTCATCTTTAATTTACGTTTTTTAATGGAACTTCCTTCTTCACCGGCGGTCCGTTTTAGAACAACCTTAAGGTGGTTATAAAGTGCTTGGCAGATAAGATAACAATTTTTACTAAAAACCGTAAATAAGAAATGACTGAATCGATTGTTCAAAATTCGGGCTCTTAAAGGCAATTATCCTAGAAAATGCCAAATAAATTAATGGAGAACTGACTGAGAATTTTCGGTCAGTTCCCAATTAATGTCTTTGGTATTATCTAGGAAACTGTCTCCAGTAATTAGAATGCCTCTACAGGACCCGAATTTTGAAAATTTGATTCAGTCAGCTTTAATTTACGGTTTTTAGTGAAACTTCCTACTTTACCGGCGGACCACTTTAGAACCCCCTTAAGGGTAATACTCCTTGTTGTGCAGATAAGAATGGTTGTTTCTAAATTGTCGTTAGAGAAGTTATTTCATGTTGAATGTTAAATTGTCACATTTTAAAAAAGTTCTCATCCAAGTTTGAAGATGCACAATTTTATTTCTACTCTCATGAATACCAAAATATCGGTGCAATAAAAACTTACGATATTTTCAGAAGGGATTTTGGCCGGCAGACCAAGAAATAAATTTGTCTTTTTTTTTAAACAAAATATTATTACTCTTAAATTACAATTAAGCTTAATGTACGAAGCAAGTTGAAAGCATTCATTTTGTATGCACTCAAACATTAGAAAATTTAAATTAGATACAAAATTATCATCTATTTTGTTGAAAATCATTTTTATTTATTTAAAAAAAAGTATAAGGGGGTATTTTTTACAATTAAGTTATTTGGATGAAGCAAACAGTAATTTTTTTAGCGGTCGTTGCTCTATTTCATACTTCTGGGCCAACTTTACGCCGATCATGATGAAGATCCAGAAAGATCGGGAATAGTCCAGATCGAACGAGAAGGATCGACAGAGATCGAAAAAAATCGTGAGAGATAGAAAAAGATCGAAAGAGATCGAAAGCGATTGTGAACATCGATAGAGAGCTAGAGAAATCTAGAAAGATCGGGAAATTCTACTCGATCTACTAAAGTCTATTAAATTATGATGTTTGCCAAAAATGATGACTTATGATGTCATTATAAGAGCTTTATGAACTTGAGTTCAGATAACCCTCAGAAAGTCGGTCATCTGACTTCTTTAGAACACATTTCAAAATCATTCTGAACCCTTTTCTATTTTGCTGTCTGGGAGAGCATGTTAATTAACGATTTTAATCTATCACTACACATATTAAAAAATGTTCCAAAATATGGCCTTCTATAAAATTGGATTTTTAACTATGCCCATTTTTTTCTATTTCAGTCTTTTGAAAAAAAATTGTTTGGTAGAAATCCGGTGTTTTGAAAATCGGTTTTATAATTTTTTACTTTTTAAAGTTCACTTTTTTGATAATCGTTTTTTAAAAGTCGGTTTCATAAAATTTGGCTTGTGAAATCCAATTTTTTGAAAATTCGGTTTCTTGAAAAATCGGGTTTTTAAAACTCAGTTTTGTGACCCGCACTACCAGAAACACTCATTTCGTTACATTAGATAGCAAGGCGTGAGTTTCACGCGAGGTTCATATATGAGATCTCATTTGTGAGTGAGTATATGAGTTCACATGAGATTTCAAGTTCAATGCATTGCGCATGCGCGAAAAGTCTCCGCTTCTACGCATAAATGAGTGTTAATGTTCTCTATGATTGGCTAATAGTTTTGATCGTTATAACCAATTGGCGTCGGGTTCAATACACGGATAGTAGCTTGCGCATGCGCATATTTTGAGAGAAAGGTAATCTCATTTATAATTCTCCAATCGTTCTCCATGGGTAACACCCAATAGCACTCATATATGCACACTCATAAATGAGATTTACTCTTACTTATGAGTGCACATGGAGAGCGATGTGAGACTCACGTTGCTATCTGTAAGTATTCATGATTTGTATATTTATTGCATATAGCTGAAATTATAAATTAAATTCAGTCTGCATTATTAAATGTAATTTTATTCCTTAGTATTATAGTAACTATACCCATCTCCAATATTTCTTAAACGTCTTAACACTAATAATCTGGCCCTATAGCAAACAGGAATGGATTGTAATATTTGTAATTTTTGGATATCCGCTTGGATTCAAAAACTTATTTCGAATCCATAATTTTGTATTTGCAGGAATTCGCAGGAATTCAGAATTACATTATTTTTGGAAACACGTGAATTCAAATTAATCAGATTATACATATTCAAAATAATTTAATTTTTTATAATGTTAATTGTGGATATGCATGCTTTCGATGTTTGAAAATTAGATTCTTCTGTATAGATTCAAATGTATTCAGTGATGAGAATGAATTGAAAATATTAAATCCATTTAAATTCGTAATTTTTACTATTTATTTATTTCCGTTTACTGTGAATGATATACTTTTTTCTATATTTTTATGATAGTCAGTGCGATAATACCATCAATAAATCAATTCTATATTTCCATTCCCAGTAAAGAAAAAACTATTCAGAAGTATTGAAACATAAAAAATAGGATTGGTGATTATATATAGAAGGATCCATTCTTTACAAAAATGAATACTATGCTCTAACACTCTTACTGATCATATTTCGTGCACTCATAATCTCTGAAAGGATGGATAAATTCATAAGGTGGATAATAATGAGCTGCACAATTTGTAAATCGGTCCTTTAGGCTTGTATAACAAACTTTCAATTACATATATACATTTAAATTAGTCTAGTTTGAAAGGTTTTCATAACTTTCTGAGTTCTTGATACAATTCAATTAAATTTTATATTCTCCAAAGGGTCTGATGATGAGATCTGTGATTTGCACTCGAAGTGGCGCTGAGATGACATAAATAATTGCATTTGCAATATCTTCTGGTTCCAATAAAGGAATTAGGCCTATGAACTTGGCTACTTGGCCACCAAAGCCAAGAAGTGGTGTGTTTACGCCTCCTGGACAAATCGTCTGAAATTATAAATTCAATCGTGTAAAATCATTTTAATAACTAATGCGGATGTATCACGTCTGAAGTAAAGACACGAATATTTTCTATCTTTGTTTTTCCAGTGGTAACTTATCTTTCTCAGGTCTGATTTGCGCAATATTAGTGTTAAAAGGGTATGGAACTATTTTTAATGTTATTGTTTTTGATGGTTTCTGCAATATTTTAACTAAGGTATAAGGGCAACTACTTCTATTATCTGTATATAAAAGCATAAAGCATAAATTCAAATAATTTTTTATGGAAGTACGCACAGTACACCACGAAGAAGAAGAAAAAATGATTTTATTTTTCATTATGAATCTTTCTTATTAAAAAAAAAACAGCATTTTAAAAATTATAATATATACTGTAGACAGTGCAAAAACTTTACCGTTACACGAATTTTTTCGCCACGCAGTTCCCATCGTAGTGTGTCTGACAGACCTGTAACTGCACGTTTTGATGCAGTATAGACATTAGTGTGAACAAATTGAGGCATTATATTAGGCTGACCCGCAACGCTGTAGAGTAAATACGTTAAAAATAGAGTTGATTTTTACTAGTAATGTCTAACTAAGTTATTACTCATAATTTTATGTAATGAGAATTTATTCATGATACCTAAGTAGTTACTAATTGTTTATTGTGTTGCAAAATACGTAGCGAGAATATTAAAATCAGTATCTTTAATATGGGTTATTCCATACAAAGCAACCTACCCCGGAAGTGGAAAATTTTTCAACCGTGTTCAAATTTGTATAAGCAATAGTCCTAGTGATAACAAAGAACATGAAAAATTTGTTGAACGTACGTTGAGGAGTTGTCGAATTACAGGGACATCAATTTTGACCACGTCACGCAATATCTTCAGATTATAAGGTCTCTAATTTCGTATTTCGGTTTATGCAAATGATAAGTGAATTTTTAAGCTCTGTTTTCATACAAGAAAATAGGAATTATTGAATTATAATTGAATTTATGATCGGTCGAGTAGAACAATAAATGTTAGTTGTTCAACTACCGAAGCGATGAACAAGTAACTAAACGTAAATGCTAATTAAAACTTATTTAATTATTTTATACAATTTTTATATCAGCATACAATGAATGGATTGAAATTTGAAAGTCAGTTAAATCTTTTTTTGTACATTTTGCAGCTGAAAACAATATGCAAAGCCTTTGTGCATTAATAATTGCAAATTCTCATAACAGGGCAGTAATGAAATAATCGTATTAAGATTCGTAAATATTAAATGAAATAACGAATGTAGTAGTTGTTTCGCACATTAACAGATGTTGTATTATTTTAATCTATTGCGTCAAAGAAATGTGGTTTTCTTTGAATATTGCTCAGCTGATCATGCAGCCTTCGAATGTCAGCTTCAAATCACTTTTTAGTCATGTTATTCTTATCTTATATATATGTAAAGCTGCAAACTGATTCTCATGTAAAAATGTAATACAAAGTCACCGAGCATCCAAAGTTGTACAATTTTTAGAGTCTTTTTCGAAGATAAAATACAAACTGTGCTATAATAATTTGTTTGGGAGTTGCATTGACTCATATTCATAAATATTCGAGATTTCCAAAACTTTAATGTCGATGAATTCAATGGTGCCTATCTAATGTTCATGGTGCTCAATTATCAACTTTTCAAATATTAATGATAAAATATCAGCGTTAAGGAAGTTAGAATCCGGAATATAGTATGTTTGGAAAAAATATTTAATACCGTTTCTAAGAAATTAATTTTCATTATTAATAATATTGTCGACTAGAGAAAGCATTAGTGTTCTAAACAAAAAAGAAGCATGCAAAAATAATTTGTTAAACAACTTTTATTAATGACTCAAATTTTCTTCCTTTTGCCAGTTAAAACTTTTTAAAAAGTAGATTAAAGCGAGAAGAAGTGAAATCAAAATTTGTTTGGATGTAAAATCGCCTACGTCACTCACGTATAAAAGTATATGTTTGTGGAAAGTCTCTGCAAAATATTCTGAAATATACTCGAAAAACTATGATTAAAATACAAAAAATTTCGAAACATTTTATTCGGATAAAATAAGATTTACGACAATTTATGTAAACTATACGTCGATGTAAAATAAAATTTCCACGGTTTATCACTTTTGTCAACTCCAAGAACGAAATACACGGATAATACTTAGTTATTAAATGGAAAAAATAAACTATTAATTTACATTCTCAGACATATTGAAAAAAAAACAGGCAAAAATAGTACCTGCTTATATTAATGATATGTGCTTCATGAACACCTTCTTTCATGATTGGAATAGCCTGCCGAGAACAATGCAAAAGTCCTAGTACATTGGTGTCGAATATCCGGTTCATATCTTTAGTCTTCATGTCTGCAACAAATAATTAGAAAAAAATAATGAATTACGTATTGCTTATAATTATAATAAAAATATATTCTAATTAATAAAAGAAAAATGACGTTGACAATTTTTTTCAGTATTATCAGTAAGTTATTTTTTAATATTTAATGTTGCATGGAAACTTTACAGTCATAGCAAAATGGTCAATATCGACAAATTTACTCCCCCAATCTTACATAATAAATTCAAAATGATGGACGACATAACTACTTTGAGTTGTTAGTGTGTGCTTTCATAAATCAAACGAAAAATGTATTTAATTCGTGTTCCATAGTTACTTATAGAGCAGCTGATTAAGAATTTGGAATCTATTATCCACTTCTAGATGTACAATACATTTTTTATTCACAATTCGATTGATTTTAATTTAATTATGTTTAAAATTAAAAGCTTATATCACATTCGTATTTTCAGTTCGCTCTTCTAATGACGTGAAATAAAGTATATATAGTGTTTGGAAATACGAAAAAAATTTGTTAATCCATCAGAATAGAAGAGAACAATATTTACACCAGTAATTTATCTTTTTTGTTTGCTGGAACATAACTCGCATGTTTTTAATATAAAAATCATGAAATTATAAATACACAAATCCCAATAATTTTTTTTGGGCTACTAATGCTGCAGCAAAACATTTTTTAATGTTGACTTTTAAATGCAATTCAAATTAACTTGAGTGACCTTTGATACTCAATTGAAGATATCAACAAAATAAAGAAAACCTATTAAAGTGTCAAGAGTTTTTATACGAAACGTTGAGGATGTTATAATTATTTCCCTTTATCCTACGCTGCTGATTAATTGAAAACTATTAATAGGCTATAAGTCCATGATTTCTTATGATTATGATCACCCTTACATACATATGATTACTATTTATCGTTTAAACTTCGTGTATGTCAATCAACGATTTGTAAATACGTTATTTTTTGTGTGACTTTTTCAAATAAGTAGTTACCCGCCAAAGGAATTATGCGAATACAGGATTATTGTATTAAATTATATGATCAGAAAAATAGTGTTTATCAAAATGTTCTTATTCTGTTCTAAACTGATTTTAAAACAAGAAGTAAGGAAATAGAATATCATGAACCTGAACCCATTAATTAAATGTGATTTACATTTTTAGTAATACATTTTGTTTTTCAACTTTTCGGTACTACAATCGTTTATAGATATGAAATTGCATTTTTTACAATTATGTCTACCGTTACTATTGATCTGTTTTATAATTTAACAGGCATTATTGTCGTAATAATTTACATACATTGAATCCTAGTGCCGTTTAATTGGTATTGGTTACACTCTTAATATTTACGTAACCTTTATTGACAATATCGTAATAGTATGACATCAAAGAAATATATTTTTTTTAGAAAATTATATGTTGCAGCTGTAATTGCGTTATTCAAATGAGTATTGATAGCCGCTACAAGAATATTGTTAAGAACAACACTTAAAAAATTACTAATTGCGGCCTAAACTGATCAACACTGGAGTATTGTAGACCGGAAAAAGTATCTTTTTCCGAAGAATGGAAATTGAATAACATGAGTTTTGGATCGAAATTTAAAGGTGAACTATTGAAACAATATTGCATCTCAACAACGAAAGGTAAAACACGGATATGGTTCCGTAATATTGTGGGGATGCTATTCTGGATATTTAGTAGATGATTGAATAACAATTAAAGAAATTATATGAACAAAATATATTACGACCTTAAAACTATAGATCGTCTTGAAATCTGACACAACGGTGACCTTAAACATTCTTCATTACTTTCCTCGTCTTTTTTCAATGAAAAATTAACAGCAATGTTCTAAAATACTACCTCCGAGCCCGAATTGTAATCGGTTCTCATTAACATTCATGGAATCGTTGAATACGAAGAATGGAATGTTAAAAATTGAAAAAAATTGTCTTACGAAATTTGAAAAGATTAAACGGAAACTTTATAATTAGTTTAAACATTCGCGGAGCTTGCGATGTATAGAAGGAGCACAAAATTCTACGTTCGAATATGATATGGCCGATATTTTGATCAAGGTCATTTCAAGGTGAAACTTAAAATTTCCCGCAACGGCGAATTATCTCAGCGGGAGTGCATTTTCGGGCAAAATGTTACAGACAAAAGTTTAAGGATGTCTCCCTGGCTATTCAATGGTACCATTGAAATTGACCTTGAACTTGAAATAATGGACACTTGAAATAACCTTCAAGGTCAATTTTTTTTTGTTTATGGAAACCTCTGTTTTGTCTCTCGGATTCGGAAAGAACACAAAATTTTACGTTCGAATATGATATGGCCGATATTTTGATCAAGGTCATTTCAAGGTGAAACTTAAAAGTTCCCGTAACGGTGAATTATCTCAGCAGGAGTGCATTTTCGGAGAAATTGTTAAAGATAAAATTCAAGGATTTTTCCCTATCTATCTAATGGTGATATTAATTTTGACCTTGACTATTATTTTGAAGGTCATTTCAAGGTCAAGTTCAATTTTTCAAATGAGAACCACTATTTTTTAGAACGGAAAGTGTTACGTCAGAACATGATTTCGACCATACCTTTTAATTCAATGTCAACTTGGCGAAATTTTAACTGTAATTACAAACATCCTACAAGTAGTTCCCATTTGAAAAATTGAACTCGACCTTGAAATGACCTTCAAATTCGACCCCAAGGTTAAACATACTTTACCTTGAAATGACCTTCGAATTCTATCCCAAGGTCAAACATACTTGCAAATGCGCTGCTGCTGAGATAAGTCGCCATTACGGAAACTTTTAAGTTTCACCTTGAAATGACCAGGATTAAAACATCGGCCATATCATATTATAACGTAAAATTTTGTGCTCTTTCCGAATCCGTGAAAAAAATAGGGGTTTCCATTTAAAAAAACAAACTTGACCTGGAAATAACCTTCAAGATCAAATTCAATATCATCATTAAATAGCCAAGGAGAAATACTAAAACTTATGTCTGAAACTTTTTTTCAGAAAATGCATTCCTTTCAAGATAATCTGGTGGGGAAGATAAAACGGGTCACCCTGTATACATATTTTTTATCTTTAACATACAGTTCATTAGTCACTAATAAATTGGTGACATTACTATAACACGGCAAATCTAATGTAGTTTAACGATAAAATAAGATAACGATGACAAACGAATATGTTTGTTCATTATATTTTACTTGCTTCTTTATTTTGTAAAACTTTCGCATGGCATTGAAAGAGAATTATTAAAGCAGGAAAAATACGTCGTTAGAAATTGACCTTATTTCAAAGACTATACATGTACAGGGGTTAATGCAACAGTACTGACTCTTTGAGGGCTTTGGAACAATCTAGCTAGCTGCGTTTTAAGCCTGACTACTAATAGCTGGTTTGAATTCGCACATTGTGACTAAAAGTATATTTATATATTTCAATCTTCACTTACTTGAGCCTATTGATCCACTTGAAAGTCATAAGTACTAATTACATTCTAACCCATTAACTGCCAAATGCTCGTATGAAACAAATCATAAAAAAAATATATGGATTTTAGTATGCAATGATCACTCTTCCGAATGGCGATAAATAAAATTTGAACAAATTTTTCTTTAACAAGAAATTTTTTTGTCCAAACGCCTTTCTATTGACCTGAAATGTATCATAAATGTGCACCCCATATGGCTACTAAAGGAATCTGTCATAATGAATTTTTTATTTTACTGCCTTATTTACTGTTTTATTAACAAAACTGTCGCTACGAAGAAATATTTGTGCGTTTTTTAAACCAGAAAGCTCACTACTCAGGAGCTTTTTGGATCCCTGATTACGGAACGAACCTGATATTAAATTTGTTAAATTCAACATAGTGGGTCGAAAACGAGGAATCTAAATTATCATATATTCATCGATTTTATATTATTTTATATATTAATATTATATATTTTATATTAATGTTTTTCGGCATCCTTGTGTTTTTTTAGTAGCTGATTTGGAATTTACCCAAAATAGCCGGCGCAAAATAACAAATATTCATCGACTTTTGTGATTTTCATTTTCTGCATGCTTTTTGGGTTGCCAATAATGTCGGTTGTAATCAGATTTCCACATTCAAAATGGTGGTTTCAAAATGACGAAAACCAAATCTAGATTTTGTTTTCCTGAAAATGTTTTTCTCTTTAGTTGAAAATCACAAAAGATACGTTTTTCTATCAATTCTACTTATAATTCGATGACATTTTTTTTTATTTTTCTAAAATTATTGTTCTTTTCTCATTTATGTAAAAAAAAATACTGAAAATTAAAATTAAAAAAAAAATTTCCCATCGTCAGTCGAAAGAGCAACTTTTTAAGAAAGAAAGTAGGGGTTAATAACTGAATTAAACATTATGGCGGATGCCATTTTATAGAAATGTTGTAATAAAAACAATTAAACATTTTTTGTTTAATCTGTACTAAAATATTTAATGTTTTATTTCTAAAGCACTGTTTGTGTTTTTCACAAAGAATGTATCATCAAGAAATAACAATATGCAACATTCCTAAATGATGAAATTGTCTACATGGTATTAAAAACCTTTGTAAAATACTTGTCACGTATTACATTTCATTGGTGAGATGTTGAATTCAACTAACAGGTGAAATACAGGTATATGTAAATCGCAACTATTTGTAGAAACCCCTTAAAGGGATTCTAAAGTCGTCAATCAATACGGCACTAATCTATGTTCAAAAATCTAAATTAAAAATTACTAAAGCTGTTTTTCAAAATTCGGACTCTCTGACTACACTGAACAAAATAAGTCTTAATTTAAGATCATTGGCGGTCTACAGTTAAGATGTAATAAAAACTATCCCGATTGGAAAAGGATAAACTTATGCACATGAACTAATTTTAAGCCACTTTAATTTGAACTATTTTAAGACTTATTTTTTCTGTGTACGATTCTAACCATTATTCATGATGTCTTATAAAATATCAGAGAAATTCGTCAGGAATTGATCGAGCATTTTCAGAAATAAGCAAAATTCAACTATTTTCTTTATCTTTAGGAGAGCGTTCATAGTGATTGAAATTGTGTGTACGAATCCCAAATTTTACGGAACCGTCTTAGTCAATTTTAATTTATGGTTTTACATATAGACTACTACCTCATCAACTCAGGACTTTAGAATCGTTTTAAGACATTATTGAAATTGTAAACTGTAAACTAAAAATAATATAAGTAATTTGCGACTTTAAGACTTCTTTTTAGAAGTTTGCAAGGATGTTGCATATATCATTTCATTATAAATCATTAATAATATAATTCACGAGTCCACTTTTCTATGTTTAAGTTGCGACACAAATCCACAACCCAAGAAATCCGAATATGACTTGTTTAAATTAAGTTGCTTTTAAGATATTTAGAGCAAAAAAATGTCATGAAGCTTTAGTTTAGCTGTAGTACTCTTAATAAGTCATTCACATTATATCGAACATTTACCTGCAATTGACAGTTGCTTTTTTATGATTGCTGCATTGTTTATCAAGACTTGAACCGTTCCAAGATATTTTTTTATCCTTTGAAAACACTGGATAACTTCGCGTTCTTTAGTTATGTCACATTTCATAGCGAAAAATTTGCCAGGTCCCTGAACACTCTTTGCAGTCTCCTAAAAAAATTACTTTTTTGTATTATTCAAAATGTTCTCCACCTTATAAATTTTATATTTTTACGTTCGCCAGGAGTTTGGATATACGTTTTGTCCTGTATTACTTGTATTTTTTCTTCTTGTACATCAAGTCCAACAACAACCATGCCTTCACGTACTAGTGCTAGGGCAGTAGCCAATCCACTTCCAGAAGATGCACCAGTCACAACTGCTACTTTCTCTTTCCATCGGTTCATTTCTTAATTACGATTAATTTTGGTTTAAATCACTCGGTAAAAGTATCACAAGCTGTTAAGTACTTAATCTCGATTCACTGAGAATCTCTTTATATAAGCTTTATAAAATCTGAGGGTAATTAATGCGCGTGAAGTTACGCAAAAAGCAAAAACGTCATTGTATATGGAATATCAAGAAACTCAATTTATTTTTTGACCTTTGAGTCTTAAACTGACAAAAACTTCATTGAACTGATTTGTTTGTGCATATTTAGTATTTTCTTAATGAAGCTCATACACTAATTTCTTAATTTTGAAAATTACTTTAACACTTATGTTTATTGGCATTGCGCCACGTGCCGCGACATGCGTTGCAGAAAGAAATATTTTAACATTATAATCACTGATATATTATAATTATTGTGCTATAATGATGATTTTTATTCCAGTTCGAAAATTAAAGAAGGTGTTTGAACATCAAAGCACCATTTGTATGTTGCCATCATTGTTATTTATTTTATGTTACTGATATTATTTGCATGATATTACATGTTGTGACAGCGATTTGACACTTTCATGGAGACGAAAAATGATAGGATATAATTTTACTATACACCGATATATGATTTTATGGTTTACAGTTAGGTCTTATCTGTTATTCTGTTCTAATTGTTATCCAACTTAAAACTTTTCATTTTAATTTGAAAGCTGAAAAGTATCCGTTTTCGACTGTATAAATCTGATTTTGATCAACTGGAAAGTGAGGAAGGAAACTGCAGTAGAAAGTAATGGCGAATTTTTTAAAATTTTGATTAGAATTTTTTTATATTGATGGTACATATAAATTGTAAATATAAATTGTAATTTATTCAGACAACAGTTATAATATAATAACTACTTTCTGTTCTGACAGTTGAAAAAGATTGAAACAAATTTGCTTTTTTGTTAAGCTTTTATTACTTTTAAATAAGAAATGTAGATTGAGTAAAAAACTTCTTTACAGCGTTGTTTCCCCAAAAGGTCTGATAATCAGATCCGTTATTTGTACTCGAAGTGGAGTTGCTATGATGTAAACAATAGCATTCGCTATATCTTCCGATTCTAACATAGGAATGACACCAAGTGCAGTAGCGGCTCTAGCACCGAAACCAATAAGAGGAGTATTTACTCCTCCTGGACTAATGGTCTGAAATTAAATACAAATTATTATTACATCTGTACAATTATAGCAGGTTTAAATAAATTCGTTATTTCTACTAAGCCTTACTGTGACACGTATTTTTTCGCCGACTAGTTCCATCCGCAGAGCATCTGAAACGCCTACAATTGCACGTTTGCTGGCTGCATATACGTTTGTATGAATGCTCTGAGATACTAGGTTAGGTTGGCCCAAAATACTGTAAATATGACATAGATTTTGTGTAACTTTTATATAAAGAAAATAAGTCAAAGTCACTTGTGTTTGAAAAATAATAAACTTATTACGGTTCATATAGAAAAACACGCGGTTTGAAATAAATTATTATTAGCAACGACAAATTTTAATTTATATACGTAACATGGATAGGATTTTTTGCATCCAGTATTACATTCAACTGTATTTAAAAATTGTAACTACATATTGTTAATTGGCATGCATTCAATCATACACACTTAGGGCACTGACCAGATCCCTAAAGAAAAGTGGAGTTCTAGTCAGGGTCCTAAGTGAATCATTGAATTTCTACTAGGACATTGATGGTAAACATATTGCATACTGATTCTCATGTACTATCTCCTTTTACAATTTAATCTTCCTTTACAATTTAAGATGTCGCCCAAGACAAAAAATTTGGCCATGGTTGGTAAATGTACAAAATTTGCTCATGCCCAAACCAATTTTTGCAATTATCTACAGCATATGCATGAAAGCATATATGAAGAGGCAAATGTCTGAGTCGACTTGTAGTTTGGCTCAATTCCAAAGCTAAGAGGCTCAAATTTTAGCATTTTGTATCTTGAATCGAAATCCGAGTGAACACTACATTACCACTTCCTTTCTTGAAACGTCGAATACGTACAATGTTTGTAATTAAAATTGGTCAAAACATATTGTTCTTATGTTTCTAATGTCGACAAACATAAATCTATACTAAAAAGTAATGAATTCAAAATGGTGAATCGAAATGAGGGTCCAATTTTTTAAAATTGACTGCATTCAGCGAAACTTTGATATTTGGTCATTTGGGGTCGCTGATTACAAATCCGATACTGGTTGTTCGAAATTAAAATGGCGGTTCACCATCTTAGTTCCGAATTAGAAAACAGCGACCTCAAAAACTCCCGAATAGACATTTTCATGATCTTATCACAACTTATCCTGAATCCTTATTAGGAATTCGAACTCAGTTATTGAAAATGGCAGATCCAAGATGGTGGACCAAAATTCGAAAAGTTAATATGGGTTTTTTGTATCGCTTATTCCGAATCCGAAGTTAGTTCTTCAAAATTCCGATCCAAAAAATCTGGAAAAATCATCAACACTTATTTTCGTAAACATAACTTTTCATCTTATTGCATCTTAGTTCACCATATTACATACGTTATTATATAATTTTAATAAACCACCATCGGACTCGTGTTCACTGTGCCCACAGACCACCGAATATCAAGATTTAGATGAATACCGTCAATTTTTTAAAATTGGCCCCATTTTGCATTCGCCATTTTAAATTTGTTAATTTTGACTATAGACTCATGTCTGGCGATCTTAGAAATATAGAAACAGTATGTTTTGGCCAATTTTAATTACACACAGTAAACGTATTTAACGTTTAAAGAAAGGAAGTCATAATGTAGTTACATATATCGCTGTAGTGTTAGCCATTTTCAAAATTTAAAAAAGTACCATTCGACTTTCGATTTTGCATACCAAAGGCTAAAATTTAAGAGTTGTACCATTTGAATTGAGTCAAACTACGAATGGACTCAGCTATTTGCCTTTCCATGTATGCGGAAAAAAGAAGTACTTAAATTTAGTTAGAATTAAGACTGAAAGCTAGATTAATATAAACAAGACCACTTAGAATAGGACAGTTTTATGCACTATATATTGGCTGAATTTAAGATCATTTTAATCATTTTAAGTATTTGTTTTAACAATGTAAAAATTCTAGGCATTGAAATTGTAAATCTTTACTAAAATTTACTAATATCATATTGTTTAGTTTGAATTCGTTTTTTTCTCTGTATGATTATAATAAAATTTCAGCTTATAATAGGAGTTGCACTCTCTCAAAGTTGCTAAAGATATAAGGTAGATTTTTATACTAATCGAATAAAGATTTTGGTTACTTTTTAATTAATTTACTATTATTTGAGGGTCCCTCGTAAGATTTTATTTATAACAACAAGGACCATTTAAAAATTTACCTAGTTACACAAGTAAGGGAATAAAACGTTGTCTCTACCACTATATTTCCGGTGACCAATGTCGCGAAAATTCCTCAAGAATATACATTACCTGCTTATATTAATAATATGCCCTTCAATACCGCCATCTTTCATAATTTGGATGGCCTGACGAGAACAGTGCAAAAGCCCAAAGACATTGGTGTTGAATATCCCAAGCATATCTTCTGTTTTCATATCTGAAAATATAAATTAAAAAAATGTTTCAATATACCTTTAATTCAAATAAAATCGTAATATATATCAATTTATTTGATTCAATTAACAATTACTAATCATGGGAAATGAAAGAAGTGTGTAATCCATATATTATTTATTAATCATTCAGCTCAAAATCTAAATACTTTATTTATTCTATAAATATTGAATATGTCATTCATGTTTTTAATTCAACGAATTTCGTCTACTATTGTTACCGTCGAAATAACCTTTAGAGCGCAGGGGTTTTCAAAAATGTGCAAATCGCATTTTTCTATAGAAATGTTGTCTAAAACCCTAAGTTTGGACCAAACTAAATTTAGATGTTGGCCAGCTATTTGTATGTGTAGTCGTATCCTGGCCAGCTGTTTAATCAATTATAATCATTTTGTATCATTATTGTTTGGAAAACATTATAAAGGGTGCCGTCAACCGATATTTCAGTTTATTTTTTTTCAAACATTTTTTCCGTTTGGCTGAGCATTTATCTACGTATTTTACAATATTTATCTAATAGTAGCAAAAATCACCGATAGGTGGTAAAATAGCTCATTGATTTACATGATTAGATTCGATGCATTAAGAAGTTGAACCCAAAATAAGTCCAACCATACTCTGAGTCGTCCTCGGATTTTCATTGGTTTGCTACCTTCGTATTCCCACTCATTTTTTAATATCCAGCTGCAGTATCTTCCAAAACTCCTATACATAATTTTCAAATGGAATTCACATCGAAACCGGAAATATTTCGAAAAATTTAGGCATATACCGCCATTATCAATATAATTTTTTGTTGTTGCAGAATCTTATTAGGAGAGATCAATAACCTTTACACATAAATTTACAAGCAATTTAGATTTTTAAAAAATGTGTACAAAAAATTCATTTTTTACGGCACTAAGCATTTTCCGGCTCTCTAAAGGTTAAGTGTCTAATTATAAGAAAGTAATATTGTAGCATTGTAAAAATGAAAAAACACACATATAATACACACAATACACATATAACTAGTTGATGTCAATTTATGATTAATTTCATAAGGAGAATTTTGTACTTTTGATGAAAATCGATCGAACCTGCTCCACGTGTTAATTCAGACTAATAACAAGTGACTATAAATAATCGGTTGATGAAATAGATGCTAACAATATTCCGCTTTTAGCAGACAGCCAACATTAAAATGGAATATATCATATTGGGTGTCGAAAAAACGCCACAAACGAGTTTTTTATTTCACAAATGTAGTCATATGGACTTTCTAATATAAATTTCAAAATGCGCGCATGATATAAACAGGTATTAATAATAATAAAGACAGAAAATGACTTGTAACTGAGTTTTTGCACGTGTTCATTAATTTTTTGCTAGGTTCTTGCCTCCAACAACGTAAGCTCGTCTTAACCAATAAGAGACATTGGCAGATGAGTCGAAAAAATAACATTTCCTAAAATTGGAGATATTGGAATTTTTGTGGAAATGTACCTATGGAGTATTTTTTGAAATAAATTGAAAAATCCTATCATTTCGTCATATATCTGTAAATATTTGTAATTGGTAAGACGAGTTTCTGTACTAAAAGATAAAAAATGAATGCTTATTTACAAAACTTCATCATAACTTGCTTAGTATAAGGCATTGCCACCCATTCTAATTATTATTTGTGTATTGAATTATTATAGAGTTTTTAATATCCAAGATAATACAAACAATAAAATCATGCTATTGCATATAAAGTTATTACTGAAAAAATCATATATTTTTACAATGTTGAAAATTCATCCTTTAGAAAAATGACTTTACAAATGACTTACGAGATGACACGTCAATCTTTCACTATTCAATCTTTTGTTTCATTTGACTACTCAATCACGTTATCCTTTTGATATGAGTAATAACTAACGACGTATAACTGCAAATTATATGTATATCGATGCACATTAAGAGCAATTAGTGCACATTTACTGAAGTTTTTTCTCATTACACACAACATTTTTTCGGCCCACTTTTAGCTTTCTATTTAAGTGTACTGGAGACGTAATTAGAAAAAACGAGTGCTTTCCTAGGTAAAAAAATGTAAGCATTTTTGATACCATAGAAAAGTATAATTTATCATTTGTTCTAATATGAATTTGGCAATATATGCAATATAGAAAAGCTGTATGTAGATTAAAATATACACGTTTGGAACTTAGAAAATATAGTTTTTACTCTCTGATCAGTAACATAAAACTGTAAATGAACATTCTATAATTTTCTACCACTTACCTGCGATTTTGACTCGAGCTTTCATGATCCCTGCATTGTTTACTAACACGTGGACTGAGCCAAGATTCTTCTTTATCCATTCAAATGACTGAATGACTTGATTTTCCTTAGTTATGTCACATTCGAGAGCGTGGAATTTACCCGCCTTTTTTTCATCTTTCATACTTGCCTAAAAATTACAAGTTGTTCTTATAATGATTCGATTTATAATAACAGTTATTAATATGAGAAAGGGTGTGACGCATGCGCATTAGCACTATAGCAATTTGATACATCAGGGAATTGAACTAAAAAAGTTTCTGAGCGAATGAGGCTCCACGTAAATCAGTTTATTATTGAGTTTAGTGTATTTTTCAATGTACAATGGTAAGTTGCAGAAGTGCATGCCAACTTCATCATAAATAATATGATCAATAATTTATGTTTTCGTTGTAAATTGTAAGATTATTGTTACCTTCAATCGAACTACATTTTTCGAAAGATTCAGATGCAAGAACTTTTTTTTAATTTCCGATTCGACTATGGAACAGTTTACAAAAGAAATGGAATCTAATTAAAGATTATACTAATATACCAGAATATGAATTCTTTAGGGCTCTAAAACATTATTTTGGATTCTACATATTTCAATATTTTGAGAACACTACTTATAAATAGGTTTATGGTGTCCCTATTATTGCAAATATACTATTGAATTTTTTAGAAAATATTCTTACTAAAACGTTAGCTTATACAATACCTTTTTATTGTAGCTACGTAGATAATATTTTAACAACTATTCCTAAAGATTTTTCAAACAATATTTGATATATTTTTAATAATATGAATAAAATTGGAGGCGTAGATAATAGAATTAAATTTCGCTTGAAATTAAAAATGTAAAACTATTTGTAAACATTTTTTGAACCTATCAGTTACTTATTGAAGGGAAAGATAATTTCATTCCAACTAATTTGTAGCATAAGGAAATTTTTTCGGGTGGATATTTGAACTTTTTCTCTCATTATCCTCGTTCTTATGAAATTTGAATTGGTTTTGGACTATTTATTGTTTATTGATATAACTATCAAAATGTCACATATTGAAATAGTTACTATTATATTAATAGTAATTATTATTGATTGTTTAAGAAAAAGTGTGCATACAATTTATAATTCCTTAAGTATTAAAAAAGATGAGATCAATTATATTTAAACTACTAGTGTTTCAAATATCAAAGGAGTTTCCGAAAATATTTTACAAAACTATGAAAGATCAAAACGTTAGAATTGTTTACAAATAATACAAACATTGGTGGTATTAAACAGTATAAAGATAGATTGGACAAATTTCATCCAAGTAGTGCAGTTTATTTGATAAAACGCAATTAATGGAAAATCGTTAATATAGGTGAAACTGGAAGACTTCTCAAAAATAGAATTAGTGAACACAAACGTAATATTTTTAGTATTCGTCGCAATTAACGGGACTTAGGTTTGTTACAGGACATAATTTTAATTTTAAAAATGTTGAAATTTAGCTGCAGAAAGAACTTGCTATTTATTTTTGTATTTTATTTCTTACAAAAAAAAAATTATTTTTATTTGTTATAAATGAATTTTTTCCACTTTCTTTACATTACAAAAATCAGTGTTTTACTTGATATTTTTCATACGTGCAATATTTCGATGTCAAACTTCATTTTCGTTTTTTATTTTTCACTTTTTTTATATAAAAAGTTGTTTTGTAAAAAATTATTGCATTATTCCAGATTGATTTATAAAGGTAGTTTTTTCTGACGAGGGTCTAGAATAAATTACCAAAACATAGAATATCGTTATTATAATGACCTTATACTGTTCGTTATATTTTACAAAGAAACGAAACTACACATTATTTTTAAAAAATACGGATTAAAAAGATGAAAAAAAAATTTTCTGCAAATACGTCTTACTGTAATTTTACTATACTCTCTAAATTCCTTGGAGTGAAAATTGGGCCACACTTTTCTTAAGACTGAAAATTTCAATCAATGAATAGTAACATTTTACTACATCAAGAGTGAAAGCAGAAAAACTCACTCCTAGAAGAGTGAAGTATCACTCTCAATAGAATGAAAATTTCACTCTTCGTGAAAGAGTGGCGCAATTTTCACTCCAAGGACTTTAGAGAGTACATTTACATTTTTTTTTATCTATTGACACAGTTTTACTTCTTAAATAATCAAATAAGATATTTTTTAATTATTATTCAAATTTACCTCCATCTTTGCTTTCCTTCTTGCAAGACCAACAACAATCATTCCTTCTTGTACTAAAGCTTGACTAGTTGCTAATCCATTTCCAGAAGAAGCACCAGTAACTACAGCTATCTTTCCTGCCCAACGATTCATCTTTGAATTAAATTTTCGCTTGACAACAGATTGACTCAAAACGACAAAACTCTCGTATTACTTTAATTACTTTTATATGAAATTCTCTTTTATATACAGCGCCCCAGAAATGCAATAAATAAAAAATACACATACATATGCTATGTTAGATAGTCATAGAAATTATGCGATCATTCGATTGACTCAGAAAAAGTTGCCGTAGCCAATCATTTGTTACCTTGCATCTTAATTGATCTGCTTCAACTTACCATGTTTAGTCACACTTTGTCCGGTATGGAATTTCTTTCACATTAATCATATATTATTAGAAATTTTCGTGATTGAAGTAGAATAATTATTGTGAAAGTGATAAAGGAAGTCATTAAAACGAAAAAAAAGCCATTTAAAACAAAAAAAAAGTTAGCAATAAAATATATATATGACTCATTCCACGTTAACCGGATCACTGCTATGCCCAAAATTAGAAATAACCAAAAAATACGAATGAGGGCTCATTTTAAAGCTTAGGACGTATACTTTCAAATGCCGAGTGCGCATTTGCAAAATCTAATATGGCGGCTCCAATATGGCGCCTGAAAGCTCTTAATTCTACGACAGTAAGAGTGTTCTCGCGGTATGAGGGCGTAAATTCTTTGCCTTTTCAAGCTCTGCAACTTCTTCTAGTGTGCCATTTTGTTAGCTATATTTGGCGAAATAAGTTATATGCGAAGAACCAAAAAAATTGGATTTTTTAAAGGCTTTAACTTCAGAAATATTCATCGCAGGTCCAATGCTCCTAGATGTGAATCGTAGAGTTTAAAAAAAGCTTGAAAATGAGCACATATTTATTGAAATAACTTAAAAGCGTTCCGAGTTATTGCAAAAAAAGTAATTTTTTTTTAAACTTCAATGGCCCGGCAGTCAAATTCTGAGACTCAGATCCAATTTTGGTATGGGACGTTTTTGTTGGAAATACCATGGACAATCAACTCCTCAAATATCGTGACCCAGTTCTTGGACATCCTGTATACAATTGAAATCTTATAATGAGGTTATTTACGTATTCGTTTCTTTTCCGACGAATGATACTACTTCAGAATTTAAAAATGTAGCGGAGTGGGCTGGTAAAAATGCGTTAATTTTAAATCCTGCTAAATCAACTATTTAGGGGATCATATGTAAAGAAATATCGCACTACAATATTATAATTCCACCAATTATACACAGGCCTGCAAGTTATCGAGTCATGTCAATTCTTTAGGAATATGGAGGGTCACTTCCGAAGCGATTTTTTATATAGAATTTGTATCCGGGGTCAGAATGATTCAATCACTTCAGGATTTTCGGATATATGACGTCATCACATGTAAAATGGCGTTTTTTGGTTATTTTTGAGATTAGGTAGAGAAACGCCAATGTTGTATGGGGTTTTCCTTTAAGTATGATTACAGATTTGGTTAATAATACGGGCGTAAGCTTTTCGACCAAGGCGATTTCTCGATCGCCATCGGAAAGTACACTTCCAGCTCTGGTAACATAATAGTACTTTTCGTCCAAGGGCATAAAACAGAGTTTTACGTATTAGATGGTATAGTTGCACCTCAACGGACGTCGGAACCGTGTAAATTCTACGCCCATGGCTCGAACAATATTTTTAATTTCAGAAAGTGTAAAAATGACAATTGTTACAAATTATGACTTAGGGCTAAACTCCTAAATGATACATAAATGGTCATTTCACGCCCCGAAGACGAGGCAAAAGTGATTATTATGTGAGTTTTGCTTTCGGGTGGCTCAAATGCTCTTTTTGGTGGAAATGATGAAGAATTGCAAAACAATATGACGAGGTAAAATTGCCATAAATGATTGCTGATAGTTATGCATGCTTAAAAGAATCCCAAAATGAGACGGGGCGAAATTACACAGAATACTTTTTTTCCATATTGTCAAAATTGCAAAAATTCTTGTTCTATGTCATTTTTAACCCTAGAAACATAAAAGTAACAGTTATGTAACAACTATGTGACATTTATTTAACAATGTAACCGTTACGTAAATATTACATAACTGTTACTTTCTGTGTTCGCAGGGAACCCACCTTCATCAATTTCAAAATGTCTGGTGCTTGACTTCAGATTCATAATTAGAAACCCCGAACACCCCTCAAAGGTATTTCCTGGATTTGAAAAATAAAAAATGAAACAGAAAAAGTTGGAATCAAAATTTCGTTTATATATAACGGCACACTTTTTCGACAATCTTGCACACAATTATAGTCGAAATCGCAAAATTTTATCTAGCGCCCAGAAATTGACACGTAATGCATACATAACCTTTTTTTTTCATTTATATGAATTCAACATTTTAAAGCACATGGAGAGGAGGGAGGGGGTTCAGAATTATTCACGGCAGACATTTTCGATACATCTTTAATGATTGAAAATAATTGGGAATATAGAAAGATTGGAAAAGGTTAAATAGTGAATTGGTCATATCGAGCACAATTATTATGAATACTTTTTAATCGATTTTCGTTTTCTGGCATTATTGTAATATTTATATTTTAAAAATAATTTTTTATATAAATTAGAATGTAAAACTGCTCGCGAAATATGTTATCTTTTGTGCACTATCGCTTTTTATTATTATTAATATAATGAAAACATTTTATTGATGTAAATGGTGTCAATCCTGATGATCCTGATCATCATGATTTCTTAATTTGAACACTAGTTCCACATAGCGGCGTTTTGGAACATTTAGGTACATATGAAGTTCCCCGTTAAATATGTAGGTGTCGTGCGTGGCGCTCGTGTAAATGGCGGGCACCGTTGAACATTTGATATTTTTAGAAACGGAAGATCATGAAAAGTCTCGTGCAAACGTGGTCGGTTTCAGCCGTCAAAAAGACTTGTCATTCTTTTATTTATTCCGTGCACTATACCCGTCGCCGCTCTCTGTCGTTTTACCTATAGCTATCGCTGCTATCAACCCACTACCTAGCAAGAAAGTTCGAAAAATGAAACTTTGCGTAAGATCACGTTTTCCGATTTTTCGAAGCTTTTTTTCACGATATTGTGGAATCGACGAAATGCTAAAATCGTAAATCGAGGCATCGCCGGAAAATGGGACGATTTTTTACACGTGTGATTCATGTCACCGCTGCATGGTAATTTCGTAAAAATTCACCTTTTTTTGTCTTCGATGACAAAAAATTCAGGAAAATAGTGAATAAGACTTCTTACAATAATCGAGCAAAGCACGATATTAATAGAAAGCTCAGGAATTTCGAGACGCACTGTTCCAATTACGAATGGGAGTTCTACGGTTTTTTGCAATTTAATTGAAATTATTTGGAAAATGGACTTGTATATAGCAATGCAATTGTCAAAAATGTATTGCCCAATGTGAACCGGAAACAACGGGCAAAATTTATAACAATGTTTATGAGTGGTGCGCGCGCGAAAAGAAGGACATCAGATGGCGTATCAGATCAAAAGCCGGCCCGCGAAAAGAAAAAGGAGGGGTACACGTACAGGTAAGATTTGACATATTTTTAATTTAAGTTTATTTTTTTTTAATCTGTATTTTCTTGGAAGACATTTATTCTGAGTGTTCAACTTTTACTTATAATTATAAAGTTTACCCAATTTGATAACATCACACTCCACAAATTGGGAAGATGGTTCATAAGTTCCCCAAATGTCAAATAAATTCTGTTCAACTAAATTCTGTTCATAAAAAAAAACGCTTACTTATTAAAAATACTTGTCTGAAATAAATACGATCGACATCATTCATATGAGAACTGTTGAAAATTACAAGAATTGAAAATTACAAGAAAAGTAAACAAAAATGAATTCATTTCAATTACTGAACGGTGTCATGAATTAAAATGAATTTGTCCATATTTCTCAATTCGGTATTTTGAGTTTTAATTTGCTTGAATTTACATGAAATACCAATATTCTACCGTGCTTTTTAAATCTATAAATCTGAGTGCATTCAAACCTGTTAAATTAAATTTGAATTTCAGGTTCTAACGTCCAAGAATGCACTTATTTAGCGTTGCGGAATTCTTTTTTTTTTAATTCTTATTTTACCTTTTATTTTATATGATATAATTAACTGCTTATAATTTTAATTTCTACAAATTCCTGTTGAAATGTCAGGAAAATCATGAGTTTTTTTTAATGAATAAAACGTTTTTATGTTTATGTTGTATCCGAAGGAATATAAATAAATTTGTCAAACCCTTTCATTGCAAATCAGTATGTTTTGTTAAGTAAATAAATTGCAAGGATTATGCATTGGGATTTTTTCAATCTGTTTTTGTGCCTAAGTAATACAAAAAAATAGATTGAAGTAAATTAACTTATTTCTACAAAAATAATATTATTCCAAAGGAATAATATTTTTTCAAATGAAGTTAACCCACTCTAATCCTCAAACCAGTTGATATACCAATAAGTCTATGTGATGATTTCAGTTTTCTTTTCTTACAAACGCTACGCAATTTTTACTGAAGCTGGTCATTTCTTCTAATAATCTTACGTATGCAAGTATTGTAAACATGTGTGGTAAAAAAGTGTGCCCCTTGTGCAATGAGTAAAAAACAATTATTCATATATAGATGTTATGTTTTTGAATTGTAACTAAATTTTAATTTTTTTCTATAATTTTTTTACCGTTCGGGTTTCAAAAATGGGGAAAAACAGCCATATTCTTCATAATATTCTCTAATTAATGTCACTAGCACGTAATGTGTACCGGTCATCGAATCAAAGTTATGAGCTTTGGAAATTTAGTAACTAAAAGGGAACTCAAGAAAAAAATCACTTTTTAAAGTGGCACACTTACGTATTGGTAGCTACACGGTTTTTCATATTGGAAAACGGTTATTCAGCAAGTAAAGTCTAAAGTACTTTTCAAGGCAGAAAAGTTTCGAAAAATGACAACATCATTTAAAATATGTGATATAAACAAAAGCTACATCTGCTCTTCGGCAGTAGCGTTTTGTTTATACATATACGGTTTTTTCAGTTGTATACTAAATTCGTTCAAGTGCTTCAAGTGTAATTTTTTCTTGCATTGAATTGTAAAGTTATATCGTAGATTTTTCATTCATTTATACAATTGAATTCATGTGAATAATTTTTCTAATATTTAATCCATGACAAATGTATCACTTTTGTTATTAAATTATTGTGTCTTTTCATTGTATCACCCTTTAAGACCTGCCTAAACCACTGGTTTTGGACTAATATTGGACCATACAAATTAATGTTGAAATGCAATTTGAAAATATGATACATGTGTTAGAGATGTTTTTTTTAAAATAAATTTCAAAAATTAAAAAAAATACCTGTTGTCACTATTTTATCGTGATTGAGGCCAAGATGTGGCAGATCGTCAAACTTCTGTTGTCATATTCGTCATCAGCAGTGCAAAATACGCTAGAAAACATGCTGACTCTTCTTTCAAAATCACGTAGCCTTTCCAAACATTCAAATAATTTCAATTCAATTATTTTAATGCATCTGTATCTGTCTTACGTTACCGAGCTTTGAAACTGAGTAACCACATTTTTTTCTTATGTTTTAAAGTTGACAGAATACGATAAATCCGGTTTAAAGTGTGTGCCACTATTTTTTTTTTTTCTAAAAATGTCGAAAATTAAAAGTTCTGGAGATATGTCCAAATACATTACCGACGTGATTCTTTAAACTAGACAAGGTAGGTGAAACTAACTACCTTTTACGGTGAACTTTATTGAATAAATTGATGAAATGTCAGAAAATTATCAATATTCCGAAATTTCTATTATTTCTTATTGTTTTTCTAACTTATTTCTATGGTATATCTTTCTAGAACGTAGAGATGTGCCCGATATTGAAAATACCGTGTTGATAAAAAGTTAATTAGCCTAAAAAATCTATACTAAACAAAAACTACATCAACTGTAAAAAAAACACTATAGTTTTTTCGATTACCGTCTGATCAAAACATATTATTTCGGCGTTATTAACAAATATGAAAAGAATCACTAAAAGCAAATCCCCTCAAATGATCATCCTAAAAAATTATAAACTATGTATATTAACATTATTCCAAATGATTCAGATCTTGAAGAGTTCCTTTTCATCATTGATGCCTAATACTAAATAATTGGTTGTGTTAATGTTTAGGAGTTTAAAAGCAATAAATGTAATAATAAACAATTACTGCCACGTTTTTTTCTGTTTATGTTTATTGTTTGGGTAACTAATAAAAATGAGACAGACAGTAAATATTTTTAATGGCATTCTTTTATAACCATGGAGTTACATCATATATGAAATCTGAAGAAATTTATGTAATTTTAATTTTGGCATATATAATCCGCAGAACGAGAGTGCCGGCGCACATAAATCCGGCGGATCTTCCACCCACAACTTCGGCGACGACAGCCAGGTCTTACGTTTATAGGACACGAGTACCTCGCCGAGATATCGTAACAGGAGCATCTGCTTTGGTTGCCGAAAACAATGGCGGACATCCGATTACTAAAAGACGAGGAGCTGTCAAACATAACAAAGTTCATGTTGTTCGAGGTCACAAACTTGTGGCCAAATTCTTCCGACAACCAACTTTTTGTGCATTTTGTAAAGATTTTCTATGGTATGATGTTTTCATATAAACTGCATAAAGTTGAAAATATTCGTCCAAACTCGCCACAATCATTTTGATTGATAATTTTTGATCACATTCAAATTAAGACTTCATTTTGCCTATAAATTTGCAAATAAACGATTAAGATTCAAAGATTGTCATACGAATGTTTGGTAATCTAAAACAACGTTGTAAAAATTAACGTTTGACTATGGAGTCCATTTGAAAATGACTTGTTTGGTTCAAAACTCTTGCGTAGGAGGGCTGAATGCGCCTAAAATATTAAAAAGACATCATTAATAGCGTCTTAAATATTGCTCAAAAGATCATTTATAGTTATCTTTAGAGATTTATTTTTATACAGTTACTAAATATCTAGAAAGTAATGAATGTAATTATGAAAATGAGACTCTCAGGGTAATTTAGAAATCAAAATATGATGTTGGAGTGCAATTATTGGGAGTCGCACGCGAACATTGCTTCCTATCCAAGCGTTTTAAACCCACCTAGCAAACAGCCAATACCTATGACTTATGTCAATGACTATGATACTGTCATAATATTTAACTCTTAAAAAATGAAGAGTGACAGATAACACAGGAACAAAAAAAATTTTTTGGGTAATAACTTGAATTAGAGGTAGTGGATTTTATAGATTTTTGGCCGCTGAAAATTAATTCGTTCTCCAATTTAACACATCACTTCAAGATTCTAAGATATCCTATAATATATAATATATATTATATATAAGTTTCAGTTTTTCGCAAAAAGTGTACGGTCCCTTGAAGACCATATGTATAAGGTTTTTTCGTGAAGTTTGCTAATATATTTTGGCATATAAACTTCACGAGAATAATTTGTCACTAGTCATGTCTTATTGGCCAATATCCATTCATTCCAAGGGTACGTGTCAAAATTTTTCAAATGCAGCCATAAAAAACCTAAAAAAGCATGAAATTTTTTGTTTTTATTTTTAATTTATCGAATTTTATTGTGAGTAATGGCACTGGAATACCACTATAAGTGACAAATGTCGTGTTAAAAATGAATATGCTATCAGACAGGCGTATTTTTGTAATTTGTAATAAAATATCAGACTGAAAAACAAAACTCATCAAATTAATTATCTACATTTTTAAATTAGGAAAAACTCGTTCGGTTAAGTTGTAGAGAATCTTTTTCTCGAAAAAATGAGCCATCATTCCTTATAATACATTCATTTTTAACAAAATTCTTTAATAGCAGTAAGAAAAAAGTTTGAGTCATTAGGAAAAGTTGTTTAACAAATTATTTTTGCAGGTCGCAATATTTTTTCAATAACAACAGTACTTTCTCTCTTCAGCAATGTCATTTATTGGTGACAATTAAATTCTTGGAACCGTGATTAAATATATTTCCCCAACATACTATAGCCTAGGGTCTAACTACCATCTTAATACGCGATTTTCGTACTATTTTCAGCTGAACATTGGCAAAATATTATTCTGTAAAAGATAATTCTGTTAATGTTTTATATTTTTTTTTTATTTCTCATGCTCAATTAACCCTTCCATATTGTTATTTAAACAATTAATTTTTCATTTGTTTGTTCATATAACCTAAATAATAAAAAAAGTGTCTCTTAACTATTTATTACTTATTCTCTGAAAAAAAGAATCACAAAAGCTAAATTCGTCTTCACGATAGTAAATAATTAATCTTCAAAAGTCTTCAGGGGGTAATGAGCGATATCATCGCGGCTTTACGTGTCAAATAAGCGATTTTTGTAGGACGTGACAGCAATTTATAAGAATTGTTTGTATATTATGCTTCTTTACTAAAGTAAGAACAACTGAATAATTTTGTATATTTTTCAGGGGATTTGGGAAGCAAGGATATCAATGCCAAGGTAACGTAATAAATAAAAACATTTACACAGCTGTGTTTGGTATTGTAATTTCAGGATTGTATTGGAATAGTAGACGAACACTTTTTATGGTTATTTCTTGAAGTAAATGCATTCCAATTTTATAGACTTCTTTATTAGAGTGTAGAATAATAAGCAAACATTATTTGCAAGCGTTCAATTGAATTTGATGAAGTTTAAAACACCAGAAAGTATTAAACTTCTTAGACATTATTGGATGATATGTCTAAGCAATATGTTTTTTATATATTTTAATGAGAACATGTTGCATGCTTTGCTAAAATGTAGTACTTTTTAACTAGTTTACTAGTGAAATATTTTCCTATGTGAAACGGTCCCTCGTTAATCACTGGACATTTTTGAATACCTAGTATTTTTTCAAATGGAGAGATTAAGTTTCACTCGTCACTATATATTTTTATTGTAAGCGAATTTAAAATATGATAAGTGCATACACATAATGGTGCAATTAATTTCTAATTCAATACAAGTGATGCATTTTGTTTCAGCATGCCAAACAGCGGTCCACAAAAAATGCCACGACAAATTACTGACCAAATGCCCAGAAAGCGGAAGAGAATCCGAGAGCACTCGTGTAAGAATATATTTGTTAATACAATTCAATAATAAACATTTTACTTATTGGCATTTTAAACATAAATTACATATATATATATTCACATATACACATTTTACCGTAAGCCAAAGGCCAAGGGATTCATTTAATTAATATGACACTTTGCAGATTGATTCATCCGTATTTGGAAAACTTATTAGATAGTATCTTAGGAAATGATTAAATTTTCTAATAAAATTTAAGTTTAATGCTTGTTGTTGGTTATTTAAATTTCCTAAAATAAAAACCGTTAAGGAGCGAGTTTTTTCCTAAGGAAAGAAGGTGTGCAATGAAAGTCCACGATTGTCCACAAGTGAAAAATTAAAATAGTATGAATTCACAGTTCTTTTCGTCAAATCGTCCAATTCAATAATACTCAATAATACCAAACTATTATTAGTAATCAAAAATAAATTTTATGTTTTGTGCAATAACCATATGATGCAAGTGAAAGGGTAGCCTATGAATGTCGCAACTAATTATGCAGATTTTATTTAATCACTCCTAATGTAAGCAAAACATATGGATAGATTAATATGTTTTAATATGTTAATAAAAATGAAAATTATGATATTTTATGTTATTTTTTCAAATTTGACGTAAATTGTATCTAACTATTACAGAACATTATATTTATTTGCAGTATTTAAGGGAGAGGTTTAAAGTAGACGTTCCACATAGATTTCGTGTACATACATTCGTTTCGCCAACATTCTGTGACCATTGTGGTTCCATGCTTTACGGATTTTTTCGTCAAGGATTAAAATGCGATGGTAAGTTTATATAATTTTGTAAAACTAGTTTTCTTTTTAATATGTTCCAAAAGGGACCTATTTATAATGTTATCATAGATTACGTTCACATAAGTGCTGAATATAGTCACATTATAAATAATTAACGTCAAATTATACAAATAATCTATAATATAATTTAGTGAATTGTATAATTTCAATACAAATTAAAAAAAATGAAAAAGTGCAATAACTTTGTATTACACTACACAATTTTAAAAGCAGAAGCTCGATTTTATTAATAAGATTAGAATCATTAAATATCAAAAAGATTGCAAAAAACAAATTTCAAGGATTATAATTAATACAGGATAAATTTATTGTTTAAATTAAAATAAGCCTAATTCTGTTTGAACTACATTGCGTTATGCAATTAGTTTATGATTAAACAAATACTTAAGTCGCAGTTTAAGTTAAAGTAATGCTGATGAAGAATGTCTAATGTTTACTCGCCGTATATTGAAATATAAGGCAATTTTTATTTTAATTAATTGTCTTTTAATATGACGTTCCTTAATCCTTGAAAACATTAGCTAAAGTAAACTGTTTATAGTATCTACTTCTTGAACATGGAACTTTTCATCCTCACCACGATGAGTATCCAGTGATAGCAAGTACAGTCTGGTATAATATGTCTACATAAATACATCATTTTTCAGTACATATTTTTATAACAAAATGTTATAATATTCTTCACAATTTGAAGAAAAACAATAAAATACATAAGTAGATATTTCTTCAGAGAATTTAAAAATAAAAATTAATATAGTACAGAAATTACAATTTCTGTTTTACAAAAGAAGCCTCAAAATGTGTAAATTAAAGCAAATCATAATATCTCGTCATTTAGAAATTTAATCGTCTATCATACATTTAACAAAATTTAAAGATGTTTGATGCCAAGGATTTATTAATATTTAGTAATCTGGTTACATGATGCCGCATAAATATAAGTAGTGATAAATACAAAAGAACTATAAATATAGGTATATAGATGCGGATTTCATAATCCCTGATTGAACTTCGATACGTCTCTTTTTTCCGAAGGATACAAATAGATCCACATAATGATATTTCGTCGCAATGGTTTAATACTTAATCCAGTGCTGATTTAATAGTACTTAAAGATAGATCTGGGGCAAGAGATTTTGTTTTAACCTCGATACTAAAAATGATTAGTACAGACGCTGTCGCGATTTTACGTAAATAAGTTTTCTTGCGCGTTGATATGGATATCGACTAAACAAAATGTTATATTGACATTAATTAGTAATTGTTTTTAATTAATATGAACTTTATTTCTCAAAAGCTTCTCATATACTACTGATTAATCCTAAGCTATCAAAATTTTCGTTCGTTTGGTGTTGTATTTTAAAAAAGTGCGAAATTGCATTCTTTTATTTCATTCAAATATAATCAATAACATTCTGAAAATCCAAACATTATTGTATAAAATTCCAAAGATGCAGTTGCGTATATGACTTAAATGGTAGAACAAGGTGATATTCTTCAACCTTTATTTATTATTGATTTAAACAAAAATAGAAGGTTGGTTAGACTTCAGTCAGAGTGACAGGAAATTTTACTAATTCCAAAAGATAGTAGAATGTTCCAACGTTTCGGACAAACATATCATTTTTTTCTTCTTAAAATATCTCATTAATATAATTTTAATCTTGGTCTTGTATTAAGTAAATTGATCTTGGTTTTCTTTTTACTGTTAAGATCTTATTCTTTGAAGACTGTCGTTCAAGCGTTTTTACATTATGTTGGGCCTTCTGCTCTTGAGAACAAATACCAAAATTTAACGTAACAATGTCTGTGTAAGAAACGTCAATATGATTTTATTAATTTTTATTCATTACAACTAAAATGTGTGCAATTTCATCAGAAGAACACCGGTTTTGAACAAAAATTGTACATTCAAGCAAATATTTATTTCAATAGGAGTAAGAGAATGTTTTCTTAAATTACAAGAATATTGTTTTGTATGCAACTTAAGCTTCATCGTTTTATTACAGCTTACACGATGGAAGGAATAATTTTCTTTATTGATGTAAATATAAACTCTGGATACTATTCAAATGAATTGCTCTGTCCCAAAAAGGTAGTACTAGATCGAGATAATGATAAATTCTTAATTTTAAAGCATGTTTCATGCAGAATGGTCAGACTTTTCAAAAAAGTGTCCACCATATTGGATCCGCCATTTTGAATTTCCAAAATCTCATTTCACATTCGTAATCAGCGACCCCGAAACCCCCCGAGTAACAAAGTTTAAAGCAGAATGGTTAGACTTTTCAAAAAAGTGTCCGCCATATTGGATCCGTCATTTTGAATTTTTAAAATCTGACCTCAGATTCGTAATCAGCAACCCCGAAAACCTTCGAGTATCAAATTTCGAGAGGTTTTATAAACTTTTTATGCATAAATTGATTGAACACAATGTCGTACTTGATGACCAAGATTTTGCAAAAATTGTGAAAACTACCATCTTTGTGGATTTATATATTTTTTTTTGACAGCGACAATGAAAATGGACAAAGCCATATTCAGTACACCGAGTACTGTCTAGAAATGGATTTGGTTTTATTTTACACAAATTTCAGAATTTGTTAGTTTCCTTTATATCATGACAAAGATTTGTCTTTTTGTGGCAGTCTGGGAAATGTTCAAAATGACAAAGATCTTTTCTTATTGTCATTGGCAGTCAAGGAGTTAAAAATGGCGGCTATACTCTTAAAAAAAATTTGAAAAATGAGGGGAATTTTTTTTTACTCAAACGTGGTATATAACAGTTTTTTTGGGTCGCTGATTGCGAATCTGATGTAAAATGTTAAATATTCAAAATGGTGGATCCAATATGGCGGACGATTTTTAAAAGATCGATTGAAATCACTTCAAACTTGGTACTCAGGGGGTTTTTGGGGTCACTGATTACGAATCTAAAGTCGGACTTTGACAATTCAAAATGGCGGAGCCAACGTGACCAATATGTTTTCAAAGTGTTATTCCACTACGGTTTGAAAGTTCTGTGAAATTCTGTCCACCACAAAATTTTGTAACCAAATTTTCTCTTTAAAATAAAAAAAAAATTAGCATCGATGTGTTTAACTAATTTATTTCTTTATTTTATGTACAGTCAGGATTTAAATCAACATCTGTTTTCTATGATTTCGATCTTTAGTTAACAAACTTTATTTTGGTCGAGGATCAATAAAAACAGTTTTTTTGGATGTATCGTCATAAATCGGTAACGTGACGCGGTAATTTACTAGTATACATGGAACACAACTATTTTTATCAATCACAACTCACATTTAGAAGTGGATTAAGGTATTTTCGAAACGTATCTAAATCGTCTAGTCAAGGACTGTACTGGAAGGTAATATACTAAAACGGCGAAATCTTCTTATCTTATTAATTTTTTAAACCTCGTGCATAAACATACACCAGATACAATAATATAGATTTAACGTAGGTGCATTTAAAAATTAAAATAAAATAATTAACGGCTTAAACCTACCAATTGCATTAGATGTTAAAATGACCAATGTACATATTTTTGTTGCATGTCTATATAAAATTTTGTTGGTTTTTTGTTTTCATATTATATTTTGTTATATTAATTGCCTTTTTCTTTCTTTAGATTTAGCATAATTGCATGCTAACAAATCATATTCATATACCAGTCTATTCCAAGTAACTGTCAAATCGAAATTGTATCAACTTTATAGTTGTTGAATATAATTTTTATATTTTCTTTTTTCTATTACCTTTTTTCGTTGTTAATTTCATTACTAGTTGAGATCATAAATGTTTCAACAAGGCCTAAACGTTTGAGAATCCTAGCAATTACGACGGAAGGTGTTTGAAATGTTTAGAAATTTCCAAACTATGGCATTTTAATATCTAATGCAATTGGTAGGTTTAAGACGTCATTTATTGTATTTTAATACACCAGATACCTTAAATGAAAATTGTTTGTTAAATTTACCCACAAACTTTAAAATTACAAAAAAAAAATTAGCTAGCATCGATGTGTTTAACTAATGAATTTCATTCCTTTATTCATAGTCAGGATTTAAATCAACATCTGTTTTCCATCACTTGATCCTTACTTGGTGAACTTTATATTGTGGTCGATGATCAATATAAATATTTTTTTCCATGTATCGTCGTAAATCGTAATCGTGACGCGATAATTTACTAGTATACATACAACACTACTATTTTTGTCAATCACAACTTAGTGGATTTAGACATTTTTGTTTAGTCAAATACTGAACCTGGAAGATAATACTATTTAAAGATGCCAAAATAAAGCTACCTTAAATGAAAATTGTCTGATGAACTTACCCATAAACTCTTGATCAGCTTCATTGATGACGACAGAGGGAAATAACCGATGAGACCAGTAGATAACTCGATTGGAGCGCCAAAATCTAAACGCAAGTAAGCGAAATAGACGTTACTCGGAGTTGGGACTTCGAAAATAAACGACGTTTCGCCGTTGTGGTCCTCATTGTTTAAGTGGATATTGTCACAGATTTTCGCCGGTATTTTACCGCAAGTACAGTCTCGGAATTATTAGGGAAGCTCTACGGACGTAGATGTTAGGAGCCTCTTATACTAGAAATCTATTCTTACTCTCGGTCGCTGGCTTAAACTCAGTCCGTCTTGGCTCCCTGAACCGTGAGAACGTTTTTCGCACCTGACCCGAAAGACTGACGCGCTTCGGGATTTTTATATGTGCGATTTCATCGTCGTTCAGGTTTTCGCGTTTTTGCATTTTTGTGCGCGATTTCGAATTTTCAGCTGTTTTTTTTTTTTGCCGAAATCGGAGCGACATTTTGGAGAAACGTGAAAGATGCCTTATTACGGGGATGGGGGTTCGTACCACTACGGCCCTTTTGCCAATCACAGCTCGCTGATGACAGGTGTCAGTCGGTAAGCGTCGCTTTTCTGGATGTCTGGAAATGTTTTGTATTAACTGCAAATAAATAAATTATAAAAATCATGTCGCTCTATGAGGATATGTTTTGATGGTGGTCTTGCAAAAGCATACAATTATTTCCGGTACTTGGAAGAAACTTAAATGAATCAAGTGTAACTGAGAAAACGTTATGTCACCTGTGTTGCTGAAGAATTGACATGTTATCTAAACGGGAAGTCAGTTACGTGAACACCCCAGTCACGTTTGGTGTCACCTTTTTAAAAATATTATCCATCTTACTAAAATTTCCGATATATAAGAGTGAACAAATCATCACATTAAATAAGATACTTAATGGAAATAGAAAATTGCGTAGTATTGAAAAGTCGATGAAAATCCAGGTAAACCGTGAAGGTGATATGGACGTTTTACCAGACGGAAGTCATTAGCGTGCGAAAAGTGTATAAAATTAATAACCACGATTTGGACAAAACTGTTCTTATGCTTATTTGAAAACTGAGTTATTTGGAAGTACTAACCAGATAAACGAGACGTTTTTATGTTTCAAAAAAGCGCTACGAAAATAAACGACGTATAAATGTTAATTTTTGGCACGAATTGTGTCATTAATTGTTATGTGACATCGGTGTCTAAAGTGCATGTAAAGAAGTTCAGATTCATTTTTAGTATATGATCTTGTAGGTTTGTGAAAGAAATTTTTAAAATGCAATACGAAACATCCTATAAAGAATTTAATAAAAAAATCAAATAGAATAAAACGAATCGATCTCATTTTTATATAATAATTAGCGATAATTTTGAAGTTTATTATGTTAATAAATGTGTCTTAATTTAATATAATTCTAATATCATTAATGCTTAATCTTCATATAAAATATGTTGGGGTTAATATTTTAATTTTTTCTTTGTATAAAAAAGAAACTGAAGTTACAGTAGGAATAAAAATATATATAGTAAGTAACAAAGAAATGCGTACTATATAGTTAGTAATTTAAAATTTAAATTGATTACGAAATATTTCACGTTTAAAACAAAAACGATTATGTACAAATTGTTTGTATGCTTCTAATATTTTTTGACAGTTTAATTTCAAGTTTGTTTTCAGATATTATATTTGATAATGTATTTAAAATTTTTTTTTTAACTTTTTAAACATAATTCAAATTCTTTAGAGAAAATTCATGTACCTATCTACATTTTTTAAGTTTGTTTCATCGAAGTTCTTAGAGTGAACATTGAATCATTATTCATAGAAAAGTGACATTTATAGCAACTTTTTATTCTTAAATCAGATGAATAAACACAACATGCAGATTTACAAAAATTTGAATCATGATTATAAAAATGAAGATAATTTGGTCATTGAAAATTGTTAACTTAATTTTGGTTTATTATTGCATTATTCAGGTTACATTTCATTTTTAATGAATCTTTTTAAAAGGAAGTGTACGAAATAATGCAAAAAATGCGAAATTAGTTTCATCAAGGAATTATATGAAGTTCTATATTTGACATAAAGAAAAACGTTTTTTAAAAAGTAATTGAAACACTTTATTTTTTAATACTTTCTTTAAAATATAGTAACATTTGATTACAATTACATTGGTTGCATATTGGTATGCATCAAATATTATTATGTATATCAAATATGCATTATATGGATTACTGGGATATTTTTCGTTTTCATTTAAGTAAGATCTATAGATCATTACCCTAGTATATTTTTACCAGTAAACAATAAAAACTGCAGGTTAAATATTGAATTACTATAAATATTTTAAAGAAAAATTTCTTCAATGAAATACTTTATAAATAAAAGCAATAAAGTCTAAGCTTTAAAAGAAATTATTGAAAAAAATCACATTTGGTAATTGTTGTATTCAATATTTGTTATTGCTTTTAACACATTCAACATAAAAAAATTAGAACTAAGAATTTCACAGAAATTGTAGTTAGAACCAAGTTAAATGTATATATTTTAATTTTGATTTTGAATTACTGTTAAGAATTATAAATTGCATTATTTATTTCTCAACATTTTATGAAAAAAAATAAGTATTAACACATACACATTACCATATGAAATATAATTGCTAATGTGACATAATTTTATTCTGTTGAAGATTAGTTCAGTTTAAATTTAAATCTATATATATGTACTTCAATATAAAAATAGGCTCTTTACGAAGACGGGATTGACGTGCACTAGAAATAACAGCGTAAGTAATTATACACTTAAACGCAGTTAACTTATTATAAAAGAATACAGTGCGTTTGTTTATACTTATTTGTTGTTAATTTCTTAGAGTCTTTTTTTAACGCATAGTCTCGTATGTAATTGACAATTATGATTAATGAAATATTTTAACGCCGTGGCATCTATTTCGTCATATCTCAGTATTGAGCAACATGTATTTCTCAAACCACAAATTTTTGTAAAAGCTGTTACACAATTTTTCCAAAATAATGCAGACTAAATATTTCTTAAATTTATTATCAAAAGTTGTAGATGTATAAGTTGAATATTTTTGTATTTTTTGTATTTGTATTTATTACTCTCGTATGGGGCGTATTGCGATACCTATTGCGGAAGTGCATTTATTTAATAATATAATACACGTACTCTCTAAATTTATATTATAATTATATTAGTCAATTTTAACTTATTGAATGAGTTAATCAAATTATGTTCCTCATTCAATTAGTAGAGGTAAACCAATATTTAATAAATTTAGTTACTAATTTCAAATAGTAACCCACTTCTCACTAATTCTGAGTTAGAGGGTACTATATATAATAAAAAATAAATTTAATTTATAGTTTATTGCTACTCACTTTTGAAAAAATTTTGCAGAATGATCGAACAGTTGTTTTTTTAAAACGACTTTTAAAAGTTATGTAAAGAATACAATGGTCTCAAATACTAAATAAAAACTGCTATCGGTAAGCGCCAAGGTAAACGAACTTGAAACTAAATACGAAAATTTTGTAATGACTGCAGACATATTTCAAGATTGAGTTGAATATTGTGCCAAAAAGATGCATTTTTATCTAATTAAATTATATTATCTTGTAATTTATAGAAATGATGTACTATCGTATAATATAATATTAGTAAAGTATGTTCATGGCAATTATTAAATTACATTCGATTTTTGTATAGTGTTATACTAGTTAAAAGTTCGATATAGATTATGTTTTGCAGGGTGAAATATTAATATGTTATTTCAAAGATATCTGATTGACGATGTACCAAGATCCATTAGAATTTTACGGGTCAGATTTCATTTTAGGCAAGTTCAAACCTGATTGCAATTAAAATTGTTACTTAATTTATCAATATGAATTTCACTCAATTAGTTTAATCTTTTTATCGTCTTAAATGATTCAATTACGTGAAAGAATTTTGTGTGGATAGTTTAAACACTTTCGCTAAATAATTTTATATTGTAAAATGTATTGTTTGTAAGGTACCGACGACAAGATATAATTAATAGAAACAAGGTTCTATACAAAAGTAGGGATTACCGGAATTTCGAAAGATTTCTTTAAATGCTATTTCTCGATCGTTTGAATTCCATTTCTAGCACGGCTCATTATGGCAGAACGCAGAGTAATTCTGTAACTGCAAGCCAGTAAATGGTTCAGAATAAAATTATGAATACAAAATTTTTTTACATCCTCTTAGTAACGAAATGTAAATAATCTCTTAGCCGCGGTTCAAGTTCAAATGAAGTTGTAATAGTTTTATTATTCCGTACTATAGTTGTATTTAAATGTTGATTATATATCACATCCACTGTTCCATATGGACAACAAAATAGCTTCGGTTTAAAGAAATCGCTAGATACAAAGTTAATCATTTTATGAAGACAGTAATTTGTTTAGACCCATTTTAAAATTATGGGTGTGGGTCGAAAAACCAACAGGACAAAAACTGACAGTCATAAAGCCGACAATCGAAAAGCTGAAAGTCAAAAAGATGACAAAAATGAAAATAATCACATCAACAAGCGGACAGTCATTTTTTCAAGTGTAGGTTTTTTGCCCTGTCGATTTTTCGACCCGCACCCTAAATTATTACCGACCGTTTAAAAATTATACTTTTGATTTTTTGATGATTGATGTTTGTCTTTTAGATCTCGTCTGAAGACGACCTGCACATATTGTTGAAACGTCGCATCATTATATTCACTTATTAGCCCACACCCCCTTTCCATTTGTTTTTTTTTTTAATTATTTTCTCGATAAACATCAATTGTTACAAATATAACAATTGTAATTTGTTATTATTTATTTTTGATACTTACTACGGGACAAATAGTTAAAAGCTTACAGAGTGAGTAAACCCAATTGTTATCCTTTCGCCAAATTTAACTAATGCTACCGCAATAAAAGACGGAATGTCACCAGATTACCAATCTTCTTACGGACTTGTAATTACGAAAAGGCATTTTCAAAAACTGCACCGTAAAGATCGATTTTTAGGTAGATCACGATAGAAATCGATTTTTTATAATGATGTGAATAAATCTATTGAATGACAACTACTAGTTTGATCAAAAACTTATCTTATCCAATATATAGCGAGAACATTTAGACGCAAAGATTGATGATTACTTTTATTTATATTTTTTCAGTAATGCGCCTGTTGTGCAGCCAAACTAACTACCTCGTGATTGTTCTTGACACTTTTGAACAGTAAATAAAGGTTAAATATTTATTTATTTCTTTGATTAATTATTGAAAAAGAATATTGCTATGTTGTGAACTGTTTAATTTTTGTGAAAACAAATTAAAAATGATTATTTCATGACTTTCCACCTTAACAGGAGACTTGACAAAAGGAAAAAATGGGTACATGCAGTGAAACGATAAAAATAGTATATTGTACAACTAGGGAGACACATAGGCGCTTGTCGACCACTGCACATTTGACGCCCGTTCAAAGGGAGTTTGAAAACACCTATTGTTCACTGTCACACATACTACTTTCTCATACGAGATCGTTCTATTTTACTCCTGTGATATAGGAATGATGGCTATGTTAGTCACCTGACAGATCAGTTCTAAAACTCTTTATTCCTGGAAAACCTATCAGATTTGGTTTAAAATTTTGGGTGCTTTGTATTTCTGATGGCCATTTGCTAGATTTTTATTTGTATTGCGGTAAAAATTTAAATATTCGTGATAATGTGGTTTTCGAACTCGAGTAGCCTTGAACTTACGAATTCATTTTTCCCACCACAAAGGCCCCCATGAAAAACACCACACCATTATGTTTACATGCATAATCTTTTCACTAGTGTTCAGCTGATGACAAAATCGAATTCAGCGACCCTAAAAATAATCGAGTAACAAGTTTCAAGCTGATCTGACTCCTTCTTTTGGAAAATATCCGACATTCTGACTTTGGTAAACCTGGTGTTATAGATTTGTAAACTCTAAAACTGATCAGGATCTGACCAGGCAACAATCAAACGAGTCTGATATAGTGTGCCTCACTTCCACATCAGGGCCTGATCAGGTAGCAATCGGACGCTCCTGATAAGGGATGCCTTATCACTCTGAGATCAGGCCCTGAACAGGCAACAATAAGGCGCGCCTGATATTGTGCCTTACTACTGCCTCATCAGGGGATTACAAGGCAAACTTTATCAGACGCATATAAGAATTTGTTATACAAATCATCAAAAGTAGTTTTCAGAAGAAATATGAACGCGACAATTGATTCTACGGGGTAAATTATGTAGAAAACGAATATCTATAATTGTAACTTTCATATAGGATAAATAACAATAATAAACACATGTTTCAGACATAATTTACTTTGTAATATCGATTGCCGCAATTGGATTTTTTATAAAACCACGTTTCACGAAACTGTTTATGAATAATAATATAAATTAGTACATTACTCAACGAGGGAGGTAAAATATAGTATATGTCTTTCTTTTTTACTTCCCGTGGGAAGTATACGATTTTTCTTTATAGCCAGGAGGATATGCGGCATCTTGATCAAAGTTGGAACTTTCCTCCCGGTGTGAAGAAATAATTATTTTTTATAAACAAGAAAAAAATGTTAAATCAATCCCATAAAAAGAAAAATGTGTGAATAGGAGGGTTAAATTATTCTTTCGCATGATAATAATTCTTTTTATGTAACGATGATAAAATCGTCTACATTTATTTTAATTAACCTGAACAACGGTCGAATATTTACCACTTTTGGACTAAACAAGTTAATAAAAACAAACAAACAAATATTAGATGAAAACCATCCAGCAGGTACTCATTAAGCTAGATTTCAATTTTGTATTTATAATATTGTATATATTCTAGTTGTCTATGGCCTTCGTATCCATGGCTTAATAGAAGTTATAAATCAACCAAACAAATTAATGTAGAATAGGAAACTCAGAATACTGATATCCCTAATGTCATAATTACGGGCGCTGAACTGAAGTGTAAACAAGTTAATAAAAATAAACAACTATTAGATCAAAATCAGTATAGAACCAAAAGTTAATAATATAAGCCAAAATTAGAAACGAGGAAAAATTATATGAAGGGTTCATTTTCACTCATTGATTATGACCCTCTTCAGAATATAAAAATACAAATGGTCAAGAAGAATTCTTTGTTTTCGAGAATTCATTCTAATAGTAAAATACGTTGATTTATTAGTTTAGTTAAAGATATCGACATATTAATCCAATCCTTTAAGAAAATTACAGCTTCAATTCCGAAATTATACACAATTTATAAAAAGAAGTTATTATGCATGTTTTTTTAATTTTTACTCATTTCTAATGTTTTTATTAATTTGTTTACACTTCAGTTCAGTGACCGTAATTAAGACAATAGGGATACCATTATTCTGAGTTTCCCATTGTACATTAATTTGTTTGGTTGATTTGCAACTTGTATTAAGCCAAGGATATAAAGGCTATAGACAACTAATATCGATGTCATAAATACAAAATTTAAATCTAGCTTTATGAAAAACACTCTGAATACTAATGCAAAACAAACGTAGTGTTCTTCTATTCGGAATTAAAAGGTATAAGGTATGCAAGGAGCATAAAATCAATACTATTTTTTAATCCTGAAATGCTATAGACAGTTGATGAGTGATATGCGGAACGTATCAATAATAGTACAAGATTGTCCAGCGGATGACGGAAGCACGAACAAAAATGTACATCCATACTAGGTAGATATAATCTTGAATTAAGTAAAAATAGGTTGAAATTAGCTGTATATCTGACTGAATCAGGGATATGTAGAATATATCTACTATCTATCTAATATAGAAGGAGTTTACACATAAATTAGGGCGACAGGATGATAGGTGATGTTAGCGTACTGCGTTGATCCGCGAATTAGGGAATTTTCTGTGAAATGATCAGATAGATTGTAAGGTAGTTTTTAAGGTAATTGTGACTGACTTGATAGTAGGTGGCTATGTAATCTTAAGAGATATTAGCGACTTATATTTATTGTTAAGCAATGAGTCGGTGTTGCAGTAAGTTCTCGTCACGACAAAAATGATAAATTACGTAAGGACTCGAACTCTATGAGGCATTGTATTTTCCATATAATTCCATATAAACTCAGATGATAATATGACCCCTGATCTTAAGAGCAAGGCCATAATCTTGCCACCATGAAATGAAAAGAGCGACGTAATCATTTAAGTGGTCGACTATTTCGTTCAACTGGGTAAGTGGGGCAGTGAACATAATAATTTACAACGGTATAGTCTACTATTGTTTCCGTGAAAAAATGTAGGCATACAAAGTGTGTTAAATGATCAGAAATAAAAGAGGCACGACACTAAAGCATTGGGAATAACAACTACAACTACCAACTATTAACTAAAACCGATTGGTCACAAAGAAACATTTGACATAGAAATCGCAGAATTACCTAATGGTCAAGTAATACATTTTTTTTGATGACATCAACTAGAATCAGAATGATGAAACATTTCTTTTCATGGAAGTCCAAGAATAATCGCAAATTCTGAGTAGTGCTGTATATGAATGCAAGTTTGAAGATCGCAAATATTATTTGCCTCGAGGAATGCGATTCACTGGTACAATATGTTGGCAAAGTATGCAGGATATCATCCGGACTTGTATCAGCAAGTGCTTTTTTATTCAGAGGTATTATAAATAGATCAATTCTTTACAAATTCCCAGTTTATAATGAAACATTAAGAAAGGTACCAAGAGAACTAGATACCTTCTAAAAAATAAGTCGCAAGTAAGATACTTATCATAAGAACTGCGATTGTACATTGAGAGTACTTCATATTGCTGTATGATCGAAAGTGTAAAAGAAGGCTCTGAAAATGGAAAATGAGTTGGACGGAAATTCTTAGAAATTGTGATTCTAAATGAGAAAGAGTTAGAGAGGGGAGAGAGGGAGAGAGAGTCTATCGGTATTAGAGAATTCATAGACTTGTAATCCAAACACGTGCATTCAGTGTACTGGATGATTAATTAGGTACTATTTTACTGCTAATATGGTGGTTCTTAAGTTCTACTGATGCTTTTTTTAAGTCTTTGATTGCCTTTACGACTGTTCTTTATCTCTGTAAATTTTTCAAAGATTTAATTAGCTCATTTAGCTCAGCAGACTGCTAGTCTGATGCCCCATAATAAATAATAATTTCTAAAATTGTTTATTTTGGACTCCTTTCCGGAATGATAATAGATTTCGCGTTTATCGGTGTGGAAATTCCCACAGATTTTCCATAATTCTGACTAGAATCTGGCTACATTTACCCTACTTGGGGATTCTACTTAGAATCTGACAAGATTCTGACTGAATTTACTGAGGTATATTTAGGTTAGGTTCATGAAATTTTGTAGTAAGTGCGTGGTCGGACAAAGCAGGAATCCGATCGGAATCTGTCCGGAGAAGCTGGATTCTGATCGGAGTCAGCCAGGATTATCCTGGTCAGAATAAGGTCGGCAGAGCGTTACAATTTCTGTGATTTCCTGGTCAGACATATAGAGGGAAGACTGTCCGGATTCTGAATAGACTAGCGTTACATTTTCTACAAGGGTAGTTGCAATTTTTCAATTGAGACTCTCTATTCACAATTCAAGATACTTTACTAACTATTAAATAACCAGTGCTGCGGATAGAATCGATGTTTTACCGACTGCTTACCTGGCGTAGGTTTTCCCACAAAGTGGTTTGCTTCACGCCATTGCACTTGGGGGTACCTCTGAACGTGAAGATGTCCTGTTGATTGTGAAATGACCTTCGACGTGATGACGATACGGGAAAGTAGATGCTATTATTCGTTAGTATTCGAAATATTGATTGTACGCGCGAAGGATTCGGATAGTCGAATTTGAAATACCCGGGGTGTGTTGTTTAACAACCATGGTACAATGGCGTGAGAAAAACCACTATTCGCAATAATCAGGCATCTAAAAAATGTGCTATGTTATTTCTATGTGAATATTCCTCAACACTCTAAATGGCAGTATATCTTTATATTAAGGCTTTTATGATAATACTGGACATACAATTGCATCTAATATCTAAAAGTGAAATGCAATTCTAATTAATTTTTGTTAAGTCCGAAAATATTGAAATGTTCATAACTAGTAGACACGCTTTAAACGTCATTTGTGTTTAATTGCTGATAGTCTTACACTTTCAACAAAGGAAACGTGCTCGTTTCTTGGACACAGATCCGGCAGTTCACAAATGACTCGCATGCGTTGTCGTCATTGGCTAGCCTGGCGCGTCAAACCGGCGGTTTTAGGGTTCTAGGACGATCTTTGTATTGTCGAGGCCAATTTCTCTCTCGCTAGAGAACGAGGTTCAAGTTAAAGCGGAATGTCAGAAGTTGGAATTGCGGGAGGGCCACTTGCCAAATTTTGGCAAAATTATATTTCACCGAATAACCATTCGCCGGGATTTTGATAACTTTATACGATTAATGCGCACCAAGGCGCGAACGCAATGGAAGTTTCTCGGTGCGATAATTAGGAACCGCGGTTGCATTCGGGCGTGGAATATGGCAAAAATTCAGGGGACCTTTTTCTCTCCAATTTCCACTATACGCGTCGCTTGGCAATCTGTCAAAAGATGGGAACGAGATGCTGAGGAACGAAAGAGAGAGACGTGGACAACCTTCAAAAAGAGTTTCACAGCACGTTAAGACCAGAGCATTACTTCATTGCGACGATACGCTTGCGCTGAACTAGAATTCCCACTTGGTAAATACCAAATGGAGAACTGCGCGTACCTCCAAAATGTATTTACGACGATGATCCACGCGGCATGGATTCAAATACTCTGCAGAATTAAGCGAGACGCTGTTAAGTTTGTTTAATAAATTTTCTTAATGTGAAGCTTAGCGTTAGCTGATTTCCTGCAGACTCTCTGTTTGGAACAAAATGTCAGCCCAATTTATCAAATGATAATTAATAACTGTCATCATAGTTTACTTTATTGCTTTTTACAACTCGTAGACCAACACCTCATTCCAAGTAGAAGTCTGCTTTAGAGTAGATCGACTTGTTTTTAACGAGATTTTCTTCAGTTAAATTGTGCGCGAATATCCAAATTCTGGAGTAGTTCTGTTTATATTTATTGATCAGATGAACTCAATACTTTATAACTGAAATTAAAGTAATTTAAAAAAGATATTTATTTTAAATATTGCGAAAGAAAAATGGTCATTGTGATGGAAAAAAGGAGCAGAGTTGGCAATGATTTAATAAAATGGTATTCCTGTTGGCTCTATAGATCTACCTTGTCGGCTTCGCGGGATAGTACCATTATCTTATTAATACAATGGGTATGTAGGTTACAAATGCATTAAACAATTTTTATATACATATAAGTCTGGGTTGAACGTCACTAATATTAAATTAACTCATTGTTTATTTTTTTTTAATTCTAACGTATGATATGGCCGTTAGGTCATATTTAGCATGCCATTTACAATAAAAGACTGCCAGCAACAAAAATGTTTGAAATAAACACAGCAATATTAATTAAAGTTGCAACGGTCGGCGTGCATACTGTTCGGGAATCTTTGTCTTTAAGAAATTGTACAAGTTGGCAACAAATGGTCATTACCTGTGGCTCATATTTCTACAATGATTCGTATCTGGCATCATCGAGGCTGTGAATAATTGTTATATATGGTAAACGGGCAGTGTAATACTGCAGCGACTGATGATAGCAATTTTGAGAAACCAGTAAATAGATTCACTTTTGAGAATTTTAGTCATATCACTATTAAAGTGAAATGAAGCGTTGTTTGTCATAATTTGTTTACATTCTTGTTTAAGAAATTTCATCAATTTGTGTTCACGTATAGTGAGTAGTATAGTCTTGTGCTTTTTCCTTTTTCCTCCAATTCTAGGATTTGAAAGTTATGTTTGAGAGAATACAGACTCCAATATCGGATTTAAATTCTAGCTATTAAAGAAGGTTCAAGATTTTACTCTAAAGTATACTTCAGATTTTAAATTTCAACAATGCTCGACTTACATCTGATTACACTGCGGATTCGATCCATAATTCATTTCGTAAAATAAAAGTGTCTAAAACGTTTTGGTATTGGTATTAAGAAAGGTTTCATCAGGTCCGGAAATAGAGGTCCCAGAATTCAGCACACTTGGTTGTTTGACTTTGTATGCTATTCCTGATTGGTACTCAGGATTCAGTTGCGGATAACCAGGCTTTTCACAGGAAACTAGAATTTGTCATATGCTCCACTTCCTGAGTTCTTCCTTGCCCAAGAATGGAGACTTCAGATATTGCATGCGTGTCTTCATTAGGACAGGTACAGTGGGGTCCTGGTATATTTGTCCGCTCAGTTTCTCACCCCCCCCCCCAGACTCCTTATATTTGTCAAACAGGCCCTTTCTGAGACAAATGTAACGGGACGGGAGCGGACAAATATGCTGAAATGCAAATATAGCGAGATGCGATTGTACTGGGACTCTACTGTTTGACCGTTTCCTCTTTATTCTCTTCATATCTAGCGCAGAACGGAAATGATTCCCTTCGCACCCTGGAGAGTGAGATCTTCATGTCTCGATAGGATTTCAATGGACATTCTTATTTTTTATCTCTTCAAGTTGGGAAGCTAATCATCTATATGCCGCCTGCAGTTTTCTTCCAAGGCTTTTTGTTGTGCTGCATCTTTTGTGACTTACCCACTCTTTAATCTGTTGGGATTCTGTAATGTCTAGTACGAAGGATGCCAAGAGGATTATTAAATAAACAACTCCGATTACTCGATAATGACGGATTATATTTTCGTGAAAATATACTTGCACGTGCCTTCCTTTACAGTACATCGGAGGAGAATGACTACGAGCGGAGAGGGGCTTACTCTATACATAAATCCAATAGATGTCGCCACTATACATACATCACAGATTCCTTCCTGAAAGGGCAATGCGATATTCCTCGCCACATCAGTTCCGTTCACTACCCCTGACATAGCTAGGATGGTCTTTTCGTTCCTCTATAACTCATATGTCCTGGCATCCATGTTTAATTGTGCCTATTTCTTATAGCCAGATTCCGCAAATAAACGTTTGCGTTCCTGATTAAACCCGATTTGAGGATTGGATTTTCTGTTTCTCTCAGCGTCGTTTGTCGGATGGAACAAGTACATATCATTTTCCTGTCACCTCCTCCTCCAAGAGTCTCAACACATTTAAAAATGGCTGCAAACTCCTATTGGAAGAAGGTGTATAACTTATTGAGATTTCTCCGATTGTATTGATAACGCTTTATCTTTGCACCATCTTTCATCAACCCTCAGAGCTTTCTCCATTGGCTTCTGTAAGACCTCCTCGAAGTTTCATCTGGTCAGGATAATCATATCATCCGCATATCCTAACGCATAGATTTCACTATCGCTTAGCGTCCTAATCAAGACATCCACCAGCAGGTTCCACAGAAGCAGGGACAGAACTCCTCCCTGAGGACAGCTCTCTGAAACTGTCCCATCCTCTTATTTGTATTCATTTCGTGCTTTTTACACTTTGTCATACTGCTGGAACATAACTTTTATTTACTATACGGTTATACAGTCCCGATAAAAACATATATTGATCTGGGAATGAAGCCAAATTATTTCTATATATCTGGGTTAGCTGAAAACGAATCAGAAATAAAAGATAGAGGTTTCCGCACTCGTTTCAGCGTTAATTTAAAAGACAATAAAAATATTTAATTTTATAGAGATAATGAACAAACCGATTCAATGAAATATTATGAAGTAACATAGTTGCTACCACATTTAAAAGATTAGCACAAGTTATTCATAAACTTTTTAAACAGAATTAATTGATTTGCGTCATTAACCGTGAAATGTCATAACATCCTTGTTTATATTCTCATCATTCAGCCTCTCTGACTTTTATGATTCCAATATTTAATAAATGAATAGTAATAGTACAAGTGAAATCAAGATTCAACATTCAAAATGTTACTTTTCCTTACGTAGTATAAATGTATCGACGTAATAACACCTTTGTATAGTGTCGTATTCAATCTAGTTTTCTAAGTTCCTTATAATCAACTAATTCTGAAGCAGATTACTCCACGGTTAAAGATATGCACATTTCGAGGCACATGAAAACTTGACGGCAGATTGACAATTATACGTTCACCCATTATTCGTCGTTGTTGACGTTTATATTGGTCATACTCTAAGCTATTTTCGGTTTTACTGGTGGACCGAATTATTAAATGATGCTGAAATTTCTAATGAAACTTGCATTCCGTTGGTCCGTCTGAATGGGTGTTCTAAAATCTTTCTGCATATAAAATGACTGTAGAAAATTGATAATTATATATTCTGCATTTTGAAAATTTATATTGTTAACATATTTATCAATCAAGTCTTATTAATATGATTTCTAATAACAGAAAAAATGGGAAAAACTGCATTCTTTTCGAATCAATTGATATTTATGCAAATTGTACCTAACTTTTTACTATCAATTTATTTATGTAGGTTTGGTTCTGTTGATTACGATACGATATTATTATTTCAAACATCTATTATAAATGAGGGATTCAATACGGGGGACAATAATGTAAAAATTAACATAATTTTAACAATATTTATTACTGAAGCCTTTTCGGGGTTGCTGGTTATGAATTCTACGAGATGAAATTCCCACACTGCGATCTTGAAAGTTCGAATTTTGTTTATTTGACCTTTAAAAATTTACTTAACAGTCTCGTCTGAATACTCAGAACCTTCCAAATGAAGCCTTTTCGGATAATACGATTAGTTTTCTGTCTTCGACTCTAAAATCTACATACTTCGCGGCTATAATGAATCTTCCACCTTTAATTTTGAATTTCTAAGATTTTATTTTATGTCATGACACAATTAAATATTTAGCTAATATGCTCGCATTTGTTCCTGATGCATCGATTGTATGCTGTTTTTTAAGGCCAATTGAACAAAGGTTTAGACCCTAAGTTATTTATTTTGCAAAAGTCTGTCGTGATGGAGCAAAACTGATATCAGATTCAAATTCATGGACCAAAATAAAGCAAAGAAGACATATTTAACTAATACTTTTTTTTTAATTTTATGGACCACCAGATTTTTATTTGAATCTAGGATTCAAACTTATAGCCAATTTTTTTGAATTTAATTCGTCACGAAGCTTTACGTGTCGTTGAGATATCGTTACTGTAACTTTCTCAAGTAGTACTAACAAGTGTTCGCGAACTGCTTCCGCTGCATACGGCGTAATCGCCAGCTTTAAAATAGCAATGCTGGCACCTGTGCAACTGAGGCAGATCAATCGAAGGGCACCGAACTGGGTACGGCTACTGACAGCTCGTAAGCTGTGTCGACGACGAGCGACATCTTGTACCTATTACATGTGGATTAAGAAATAATTCATGGCGCGTTACCTAGATATTGAACCCGGTAGCTACCTTGTTTCTACTACTTACTTGTTTAGTATTCTTTCCGTTCTAAAAATATGTATTCGAATAGAATTGATGGAATAAAAATGTCTGATACAACCATTCTTCGGGAAAGGATCAAATTTATTCAGCTAGGTCCATACATATCTTGTTGTAGCGTTGAAGAAAATCCATAAATTATTAAAATCCATCATAAGAAATTAACAAGTTAAGTATGCAGTGCACACCTTACTTCCATTATTTCCAGCCTATACATACAGTAGGCTGTGATGTCAGACCGTAGAAGAAATCCATCATCATTCTGTCTCCGGAGTGAGAAGTGTCCTATTTTGATGGAAAGAAAATCGGGATGGATTACTTCCACTTTCTAGCATCACTGATGATAGGTCGTACAGAGGATTGATGGTGTAAATACATTCATCGTAGATTCTACGCAGTAAAGCCAATTTAAGTGACAATCGCGTAGAAAAATAAGAATCAGAGAGACTATTTGGATATGATTAAAATTTGTTACCTGATCACTAAAATTAATCAATACAGTTAACAATTAGTGAGGGTGAAACTGGAGTATACAAATATGTCTTTAAAATATGTTTTGGCGTTTTGACTCTAATATGAGTCCTCTTCAGAAAGTTGTATAATAATTGCATGAAATTTGGGTTGTATGTATATGGGTCACGGGATACAAGTTGTTCATGTGTTAGTGATTAATATACGACTTTTCACAGAGAAGACAAGGGATTTTATACCATTTGTCGTCACATTCGAAAGGTTTAGGGTTCGTTATATTTCAGGGTGAACTCATAATGAATTACTATTGAAGGGGCTTTTACGCCTTTACGAATGCACGTCAAGTTTCAGAAAGATCCGTTCAGAATTAGGTGAGAATTCATGAGAACAAATTTCATAGGCTATAATGCAAAGTACAAAAACTATTCTTGTCAATTCTCACCCAATTCTGAACTAATCTCGCTGAAACTAGGTATACATTCGTAAAACGCCCTGAAATAGATATAGGCTTGAAAATATGTCTAATTTCTGTTTATTTCAAATATCTTATGTTAGGATGTAAAGTTCACTGAACAGCTGGTATATTCCTTTAACACTTTTCGTCCCGTAAGTCCGGAATTTGGACACAACTTTCAACGCTGTAACTTTTGTTCCAAACGCCGCGTGAGAAAAAATTAAAATAAGTCAAAATGGATAGATTTGGTTTTTACTTATATTTCAAATGCTGTGGTCAAAATCAGCCGGCGATTTCAAAGAAAAAAGTTATGATCATTCTTTTGGAAAAAATACTGTTTTTTTTCGACGTTTCTTTGCAAGAATCGCGTTTTTTGACATTGAAAATAGCAATGCTCACCATTGCAAAAGGCACTAATGGCGTTTTTTTGCTCAGCCCCTTCTTCTTTCGCCGGATTTTTTTTGCAAAAAACAAAATGACGGCTTCAAGATGGCGCCTGCAAGTTGTAATTTTGCATCTTCTTACACAAATATTGATTATTTGATTGTGTAACGGGTGAAATCAAGGTGACACGGCAACAAACAAATACCATTCACATGGTAACAAACAATTTTGAAATTAGGCATTCATAGGTGAAGAGCTTCATTTATTGCACTTTTATTGGGCTTTCACAATCGCCATAGTGAAAACTTACACCCATCTTACAAATAAATTGTAGAGCTGTACTCAATGTTTAGGTTATAAACCGATAATTGACAGGTGATAAGGGTATATTGTCATTTTCAATTTCACGCGTAAATAGTGATATGGAAACGTCGAAAATTTATTGAAAATTACATAAAAACATCGGTAAATGCCAATCGTTTTTAACTAATTTGAGGTTATGAATGAATCATGACGAGATCAGGTATTCACAAATGATAATAATTATTTTTTCATCCCAATTCACCATAATTTCAACCGTTACACGGTTAAATAATCGATATTTGTACAAGAAGGTGCAAAATTACAAATTGCAGACGCCATCTTCAAGCCGTTGTTTTGTCGTTTGAAAAAAATCCAACGAGAGAAGAACGGGCTGAGCTAAAAGACGCTATTAGTGCCTTTTGTAACTGCCACCATTGCCCTTTTCAAGGTCAAAAAACGCGATTCATGCGAAGAAACGTTGAAAATACAATATTTTTTTCAAAAAAAATGATCATAGCTATTTTTCTTTGAAATAGCCGGCTGAATCTATCGATTTTGACTTATTTTTATTTTGTCTAACGGCGCGGCGTTTGCATCAAAAGTTACAGCGTTAAAAGTTGTGTCCGAATTTCGTACTTTCAGGACGAAAAGGGTTAAAGGGGTTGTAAAGTTCTCAGCAGATAAGGTAGGAATGTTCACTAAAAAACATAAATAAAAATTAACTGAATGGTATCGTAGAAAATACAAAAGAAATTAATGGAGAACTAACTGAGAATTTTTGGAAATAAATGATTTTTACTTTCTTCAGAAAATTCTCGTACAGTTCCTCGATTAATATCCTTCGTATTTTCTAGGAAACCGTGCATATTAGAAGTACCTTTACATCAGAGCCCTGATTTTGAATATTTTATTAGGTCATCTTTAATTTACGTTTTAGTGAAAATTCTGGCTCTGCAACTACAATTCTAGCCATTATAAATGATATCCTATAAAATATTAGAGAAATTCATCTAGAATTGATTGAGAATTTTCGGAAATAAGCAATAATCACCTATTTCCGAAAATTCTCGACTATCTAATTGAATGAGGTTAAAAATGGTTAACGAGTTCTTCATTATTATGTGCAATTACATTAAACATGTTCCTTTAAAAATAAAATGCAAAGTGTTTATATCTCAAAATCAAAGAGTTCTAGAGATATGCCCATATTATATCTTAAATGTTGACAATTAAGTAATTTATTAAAAATTCATTGTTCCTTTTTATGTAAAAAATTGATAATCCGTATAAAATTCAATAAAAATTAAATTCTTATATTCCATGCATTATATTTACAAAACATCCTGTTAAAAAACTATGCTATAAAGTAAAAAAATCGTTATGGATATTTATTAGCCGAAATACTACGATAAATATTTGAGAGAAGTCGAGAAATGGTGTCACCTAAAAAGCAGGAAATACATCCAGCAACACAGAATCTTTTTTTCTCATGTTACGTCAAAAATAAATGTAAGTGGATCTGAGAAATTTTTCCAAGTCAATGGCAGTATAGTGCGTGATTAAAATGTGTCTTGATTCGAAACGAGCATTTCATCGCTTCCTTTATTGTTTAGTCTACCACTATGAAAGGTAGATGTAAATATTACGCAATGAATTTGTTGATGGGATGGATCGCCTTTTTAGTTTATTGTATTTTATGCTAAGTAGAGTTATAAATGTAAATGTAATATGATTAATTAATTTTAACAATCTGCTATTATAATTGAAATAAAAATGTTAATTTTAACATAAAATAATGAAAAAATGATGAAAAAAAAATGCGAAACAGTGATTTTTTTATCTTGAAACGATTCCTAAGAAAGCTCATTCGTACAACCGCTTTCCATTTCAGAAATTGTTGCGTATCAAACGAGGTTTGGTATTATATTTGAAATTCCAGGGAAATTTTAAGGAATTTGTAAATTACTTCCTATATCTCTAAATTCTTCGAATAAAGCGGTCATGCAGTGTGAACAACAAAATTTGTTCTTACGAAGAAGAGCTGGTACGTAGTCAAGATTTAACCGCGCTCGAGTTCGTGTTATTCTAAACTCACCGTAACTTTCTCAGTAGGTCTGCTTAACGACTATGAATAAACAGACATAAAAAAATATACTGATATTCAGTAAGAGCAGAAGTGCGAATGTTCGTTGCGTAATGCACCCTTCTATCCGATACGATAACACCCAAGTTCGAATTAACTGTGGAATTCATCGACTTTTCTATATCGGAATTGAAAAAATAAGTTAATTTTGAGAAGTATTTCCTTATTGGTCACATTAATAATTATATACATTCATATTTGTCACGTGCTGCACATATTTGTGGTATGAATAGGTGTCTAGTTAATAAATCATTTTTACTTCACTTACTGTGCAGTCTCAGTGAACACTAACGTTGTCAGGTTTGTTTGCACTTCTTGTCATATTCAATACGTTTCAGAACTGGTTAAGGCAAATTTATAATTGAACGTAAATATAAATCAAGGTAAAATATATGATATTAAAATAATTTATCGTTGTAGATAGTCGTGATTTTCCGAAATTTACTGGAATACGTATTTTGATATACTGTGAAGTTGAAAGTTCCATCCACTATCCGAAAATATGAACTTTACGATTTATATTCTAAATATGCAGAGTAAATAGAATAAAAAGAATACATATGGAGGGAAATGTATATTATAATTTACAATACATATTCTAATAGTAAACAATAATTATTATAAATCTTACAATATCGCTAGAAAAGTTAAGTCCGATTTGTAGATAGTTTCTGTCCTGTTTCGTTATTTTCCATTTTAAAGGTTTCGGGGAAACTCGATAATGTAACAAATCTAGACATATTTCTACCAGGGATATATTATACATCTTAAATATCTTTCCTTCTAAGTGCATTATATAATTAATATAAACAAATATATAGTTAATACAATACAGTGTCATTGTATTTTATTTACATTTTATCCTACTTTGGCAGAGGTCAGAATTAGTTCATTTTCTAATTTCGGCAGAATTCGCAGTATTTATCATTCATACTTAGCGCAGAAAGCAAATTATGTGAAGTCCGAATGATTTATTAAATACAATGGTGATAAATTTATAACTCCCGTGCCCTAATTCATGACGAATGATATAGTAAATAATTATTATTTTATTTTTGGTTATTATATCCCGAAAATGTAATTCTATTGCTTTTCATTTTATCTTCCTGGTAGTCTCCACTTAATTACAGAATTATGGTCGCTTAATAACGCAATTATTTATATCTTGCAAGTTAAGCAAAGGGTAACATAATTACAGTTATTATTTTTTTATTACAATTTTGAAGCAATCTCCAGAGGTTCAGAAATTATTTGTATATTAATTGTACACTAATTAAATAGAAAAATGAGGGATTAACGACTGTCGTAGCTGTTTAGCCTATTTAGATAGTATGGTATTTAACTTCTCTAGTAGTAACACTAGCTACTCAGTGTTTTTTGTTTTTTGCCTCATTGCTAAAGACATGTAACGTGACATTTATAATTCCTCATCAAAATCGGGATGATCAATTTGCGACATGGTATCTCTTATTATACCATGATATCATGAACACATTTATTAATCAGGTCATAGTTTTAGGTATACTTCGTGATCGATTCCTACGAATAATCGAATAAATAAAAAATTTTAAAATTGTTTATTTAGTTCTTTATTTATTAGAATATTAGTAGTCCACGTAGCATGAGTGTTTATTGCAAATATACCGATTAAAATTCTCAGAACTAATATATGCATATCTACTGTGACTAATTTAATATATCCTCAACTGAATTCACTTATGGTAATAACTACCGTAAAGTAATTAAAACGGCTAAAAAGTAATTAGTTAAATAAAATGCCGAAATTGATTTGACTAGATGTTGAAGTTACTTTGAGTAAAAGTTACGTCAGTTTGACTTCATATTTTAGTAAATTTAATTACTAATTAATAACTTGAGGTAATAGTTATATTACCATTGGCACGGTCTGAGTTATTAAAAAAGGAGAGCCTTTTACTACTTAACCCTGACTATTCAGCAGCAGGTAAATTTTAAGGTAGTTTTTTTCAGTGTACAAGAAGTACTTAACCGGGCATTGCTATTTGGAATTCAGTTTTAAAATCATATACGTTAAAGATGCCTTTATTAATTTTAATATTTCAAAATAAAATTTTTTGGCTTATATTTTTATCTTTTTACGGCATGATATAAGCCCGATTTGGTAAAAAGAAAATGAAAACAAGCACCTAACAAATGTAACATGTCGATTCACATATGATTTTAAAATTATTTTATTTCAATAAGTACAAATTGCTTTATTCTTAAGTTTATTATAAGGAATACCACAGCGTTGAATTTATTATTTATTAAGTCAGATGCCATAAGGACTGCTCAAAAATATCACTGGTCATTGTTGCATAGATCAGTTTATAATCTAATCTACCCACAGTACTTTCCTTTGAAAGAAACTAATGTTCAAGTAACTGTTTTTCAGCATACAGTTTTAACCATTAAGCATAGGGAGATCCATATTATTTAGTTGATTTTCGACATTTATACTCAACGGGAAATTCAATTAACATTGACTTGAAACTCTTAAGTGACCAACTCTGCAATTTATGAGTTTGATCTTTGGATTGGCGAGGTCAAAATTGCATTTCGTCGGTTTCATGTTTTATGAATGTTATATCGGATCATATTTTAAAAATTACAGATCGTAGATGAAAATTTAAAAAATTATATGTAAAAAATGAAATCCTTAGGCCAACAAAGAAAATAATTGTTTCCAACAGAAAAATGTATATACATCCTAATAAAATGTTTCTTTATTTCAACTATTTACATATGGTACAGCTGAATATTTATAGAAATATTCCATTTTGTTATCTGTTTTGCTTTGAATAAAATTTTCGTTACTTTGTTTCTAGAAAATCGGAGTTTATATTTTCAAAATCAGATTCGTAATGCGTGACCTCAAAATCTCAAAACCTAATCAACTTAAATTTCGGACCGCATTCTTAATTTCCAATTTGACGCCGGATTCGTAATCAGCAATCTCGAAAAGCTAGAGGAACTCGGTTTCATATTGCTTACGTGACATTTTCCATTTAATATGTACGTAGTTTTGATCAAAGAGCATAATTTAAAATAAAACAGATAAACCTAGTAATAAATTATAAACATTATTTACATGACTAAGCTTGTCGATGCAAGGAAGTAAAAATGTAATCAATGAATTACCCGAATGTGTATTTTCTGAAGAATGCTGACTTGAAAGGGTTAATAATGAAAACACCTATTATGTAGTTTACTACTCGAATAGTGCGAAAAAGAAATTATTAGTATTGGACATTTAATTTTATCGTAAGGTTACAGATGCACCTATGCGAAATTGCATAGAATAATACAAATGATTTAGCGCATCACCTGGAATATTACATTATAGCAACGATATTTAATTTGACTACTAGAACTTATTGGGTATGACAGACAATAATCCACGAAATGAAAAGTAACGGAGTAATCTGTATTTTTTGCACTCCACAGACCGAATGAAATATGTTAGTTTGCTAAGAGAGTATTACTTTTCGAGCACCTCAAACACTATTGAAGTAAAAACAGCCCATATCATAAATATATACAAAAATACCCTTATTCATAGTTCATATACCAGGTGTCTAACGTAATTTGTATGCTTTTGCAAGATGGACATTTAAATGAATCCTTGAAAGGTTCATACATTTCTATTAATAGCAATGGTTGAGATGATTTAATAATACAACCAAATAGATTTTAACTTAAACATTTAAAACAAGCGAATGTTAAAAAACATACTGCATTATATCCTTCACAAACTCCATCAAATATTTCCCAAAATAATTGATTTTCAGATCTTTCCATACACCGTTCTCCTCTCGCTATGCGCCACACCTTTCAACAATATCTGAATCGCCGTTGAGTGTTTTACGACGTTACTCACCAGTTACATCTGTGTCGGCACGACCAAAACGCATAGTTGATACTGCTGACATCGATGTTTCGACACCCAGAAATCTCGCCCCTGACAATCGCCATCAACGTCATCGTCTCAAGCGAGATCGACCAACTATTAAGATTAGATCCCAAGCTTTAAAGGATAATCCAGCATTGCGAGAATACAATCAACGTCACGAAAAAACCGTAGGAGAACTTCTGGTGGAGAAGTTTCTTATCAAAGACAAGCAAAATGATTCCAATGGGCGTATAAGACTTTATCATCAGGCCAGTCTGATGGACTCAAAAGACGACGATGAAGAGGAAGAAATGATGTCTGCGATGCAGCGAAAGATAACAAGGCGGATGACACGGCGAAGATCATCAGCCGACGTTTCCTTGGATGCAGAACAGTTACAAAGGGAAGCAGCATTTGCTCAAGCTCAAGCGGAAGTGCTAGATACTCTGGTTGCAGAAGAACAAGCAGAATTAGAAAATGAAGTTAGGAAAGGTGCCTTTATCAAACGGGGTTCAATTTTGCTACTTCCTATGGATATAACCGATGCTTCGGAAACGGATATTGACGAGGATGAAGATCAGAATGAAATTATCAAAAAATCTCATAAGAAAACGAAGAAAAAACGAAAGACAGTCGATAAGCCATCACCTCCTACTCAGGAGGAAGAAACGAACGAAGAAAATTCTTACCGTACGGGAGAGGAAATCGAAATAGACGAAAAGGAAGAACGACGGAGGCAGAGAAGGTTGATAAGTGGGACGAAAGAAGACAACGTGAAAGAAAAACGACGAAAAGAAGATCAAAGCGACGATGCTAGAAGAAGAAGGAGTAGAAGCAAAGACGAAGAAAGATTGGATGTTGAAATTCCGGAAGACAAACTCGAAGCCACGATTAAGGAGGAAGAAGACGATGAAAGGCTAAATGGGGAGAACGAACAAAGCCAAAGCCGCCTGCAGAATTATAAAGTCGAAGCGTGCAATAGTGTGGGGGATTTTTCAACTATGTTGATTAAAGCAACACGAGGAAATCAACCTACCAGAACGATCGAGCAATTTCGAGAAAGCATTCGACTTCCAGCACCTAAACGACATCTTCCACAGAATGAAGAGCTTCCAACGATAGAAACGAAAGTTGTGATTCCGGTTCGAAAACCTTACGTTAAAGATACATCAAGAAATAGTGTTCATTTGAATTTGAAATCAAACAATATCTCGTCGCTAGAAGGGGAGGTCCCGGATGAGAAATCGAATCTCGATAAATCGAAAGAGATTATTGACACAACAAAATCGCAAGATCAATTGCGAGCCAAAATCGACGTCAGAGATGATGTGAAGACAAAGCTAGAAAGTGCGATGAGAGAGGTCGAGGGCATCATTACCGCCGAACGCTCTTTGGCGATCAGTGACGCAAGGAAAACGCGACCGAAAGAAGTGAAATCGAGTGAGCAAACGAAAAATCTGCGCGGAAAAAATCTTTCATCAGACATTCGCTCCAAGGTCGGTGATGATCATCTCGGTGATGATTCGAAAACTAAAGCATTTTCAGCGAGTAAAGTGAAGGATGTTACAGATAATAGTGAAATCAAAAGTGCTAGTGCGGATAGTTCTAAAATTGAAAAACCAAAGCAAAAGATTTCGAAATCCGAAAAAGAATCGAAAAATTCCACTGACCAAACCATCGATAAAAACAAATCTGAGACGCAAAAAAATGATGAATCAGTGCCAATAACAGTCGAGCAAAAAGAATCGGATGCAGTTCACTCAGACTCGGTTAAGCCTGTTGCAAAAAATAAAAGTATTCCAAATAAAGTTTCGTTAGGTAAAGAAGACACGCCAAAAATATTAGCGCGAAACCAAAAAAACGACAAGAACGCAACATCGCGAAATGTGAAAGGCCTACATTCGGTAGCTGAATCAGGTTTACCAAAAATTTATTCGGAGTTAGATACGAAGCATAGAATTTTATCGCCAATAATAGAAAAGGAAAGTCCCGACGTAAAATTGAACAGTTCCAAACCCGGAAGTAAAGCGATATTTTCATTCCCGGATCCTGTTGAAAAAGTAGAAGCTCCGGAAGACACGTCGGATCCATCAGATGTTAAAAAAGTGAAATATTTGAATCTTTTGCAGAAGCTCCGCGAAGGCGGCGACGAAGACGAAAGCACGAAGAAAGCGGACGACGAATTAACTCTCAAAACAGTTTTACATACTGACCTAGAAACGAAAGTCGACAATCTTGAGAAATCTCAGGCGAAATCCGAGACTCCTGCAAAAATTAAAAAAGAGAAAATTAATTGCCAGGTCGGTATGAAAATCGAACAAAAGCCTGTATCGGAAGATTCGGTAACTCCTACAAAAAATCTGAACCGAATAATTCCGCAAAAACAAAAAACAGCTAATGGGGTTGAGAAAAAATCGTTGAGTGAATCTTTAATAAAAGAAAGTACACAGGTGAATGGCCTGCTAAAGAAAGTGGGTCTTCCGCAGAAAAAGTCCGAACCGACCGAAATAGACTTCTGGAGCGAGATCAAAGCTCAGGACAGTGTGAAAGTCTTCGAAATGAAAAGTCAGTCTTCGGAATCACAGCCAAGCAGCAACTCCGAAGGGAAGAGCATAATACCGTCGACTGCACCAAAAGTACCTCAAGATTCTAAAGCGGCGGAAACAAGGTTGAAAGTCGAAGAAGCCCCAGTCGTTACTGATAAAAGTTCCGAAGAACATTTGGAGAAGAAACAAGATGCTCCGGAAGTAGCAGATGAAACGAAAGTAGAGAGCAACACCCATAATGAAGACACAAGTAAAGCGGAAGACCTAGAAGAAGACAGTCGAAGGACGTTAAGGCTAATTACCTCAAGTCCGAGCCTCTGTAAAAGCGATTCTACAATTGACAGAATAGACTCATTCGATATTTCTTCATCGGATTTCAATTCTCCTCAAATTTCGGAGCCTACTACCCCGCTTACTGATATATCTCATCCCCTTTCGAAGCAATCGAGTTTCGACCGAAACTCTGTAATTTCCAATGGCATTCAGACTGAAAAAGATGAATCCGAACCAGCGACACCTACGAACGAGAGGTCTGTAGCTTCAAAAAAAATTTCAAAATGGGGCAATTTGGACAACCTCTCGAAATTGAACGACGCTGAGAAAGACTCGACTCCTCTGTCATCTAAAGACGTGAGCTGCGCCAGTACTCCTCAGACAACAGTGAAGAAAAAGAAAATCGTGAAACGGAAAAAATCTACTGCAACTGTTAAAAAATCAGAGAAAAAAGACGGTTCGAAAGCAAAAGCACCTACAAAAAAAGAAGGAAAGAAAGTAGCCCCATCGCCGCCCTCCACTCCGAAGACTCAGTTTTCTGTTTCGCCAAGAGGTACACCGAGTCAGAGACCAGCAGATTTAATGAAGATGTTCTACACCACTCCCACATTATTATTGACGGCTACTCCTAGAGACTTAAGGAAAGTGAGGAGGGCAAAGGCCAAAAGGCGAAAACCCTCGACCAAAACAGCCTCGTTGAGTAGTGACAGCACCGGAAGTACCAGGAGTACTGCGACCACCAGCACGGAAGATGGGAGTGATGCCGATGCGGAACAGAAGAGACTAGCATCCACCAGGAGCAACGACTCTGGGTTCGATGGATCACCAAGACTCTCTAGTAGGGATCATACATTGTACAAGATTTGGATTTTTTATTTACATAGCGTTAGTTATTTTTGCAGAGTTTTGACGAGTTGTAAGCATGGAGATTGTACTAACATTAGGCATGGTGTACATTGCATTTGACAGTTTTTGAATAGCAGAGAAATCGCCAGTCGGTAAAAATGATTGCAAATTTTATTTTAAAGTGACATTTGACTCCATTCAGTGAAGTATATTAAAATAATAATTTTAAGTTGGAAGGTAGGGAACACAATAGTCTAGAAACTTGACGTTTCACTAAAAGTCAAAGAAATGAATTGAAAACAAATCGTGTTTGAACAGATTTAACTATGATTTATTTGCTACAAAATATAACCTTTACTTAAGAATAATTTAAACTGAAAGGAATTTCTGGATAGAGAATTATTTCTGAAATCATACTTTCTATACTAATTTGTGTATTTTCTCTCACAAAAAAAATTTACGGAGAATTCAAATTAAAATAGTTATTCCAACGCCGTCATTTACTGTAATACAGTTGTCATAATGCAGTTATTATTATTGTCTTTGCTGGGTTAAATATATGTCTCTACTTAATCATTTTTCTTGAAAATTTGTACTTTGGAATTACTTGGTAAATTTAAAATGGCCGTAACTTTACGGGGAAAAAAGTCGGATGAAAAATGTTTTTCGAGCATAAATAACCTCAAATAACTAAAAATCCTGACGTGGTAGGGCTTCTCAACGATATTCATGTCTGTTTTTTTGCAGAGCTATGTTAGTAGTAAAAATCAGCACTGATTAAAATACAGATCTCACAATCTCATAATTATTTGTTATCAGCACCGATTTAGAGAGTTTTGTAGAGAATATATTCTAGCAAATATTTGTATTTTAAGAACAAACAGAAATCATTCAATCACTCACAATTTTAAAGATCTTTACAAACTACTAATCAAATCTTTTAAAATTATGCAGAACTATTTTTGAGGATATAATAAAATACATTCATATAAAAATTTATAACATTTATTTTAAGTGTAAATTATAAATATTACCGGGTCTAGATTATGTATGACTGCCAAATATTTGCCTCTAAAGTAATTAATATTAGTATTATAATTGTGCAAATATCTATTTTTAGAGCATCAAAAGTGCATAACTTGAATATATAGTTTCAAAGATGGTCATTATGTAGTTTTTTAAAGTTTTCGGCTACACGAAAATAATTGACAAATTGATTAAACTTCACTGTCTAATATTTTATTTTGTAGTTGAACAAATAAATTCCCTCATAATTAACAGATTTTAAATTAAAACCGATATTAAATCGGCAATTTATCCTGAGGTGGGAGTTGGGAGAGCAGTAATGTAATTTATAAATTTGTATTTATTAATATAATTTAATTAATATAAATTGCAACTCTTAAGAAAGTTAACTTATCGTTGATGACGTAAAGGTCCGTCGAACTTCAGATTGAAGCTTGAAAATTATAATGAATCCAACCCAAAACGTTTTGTTATTAAAGAATGTGTATGAGTGATTTAAAAATTATATCTTTGGTGATAAATGGAATATTACGTACATTTAAATATGTTTAAACTTGTAAATATGTGTTCCGTAATAAAACAGAGTCCATTTTTTAAAGTAATACAACAAATAAAATGTACGTACGATCCGCATTATTTTTTTCAACAAAATAGAATCGCATTTATAGAAAATTCTCATGGAGGAATATTAAACGGCTGTCAAATTTAAATTACGATAGAACAAATGAAAATTTAAAGAAAACTGCTGTTTTACTATTTGAATGCCCCCGATTTTTAATAAGCATTTGGTCTAATTTTATAAAGTGTATCATGAAGTATACACTTTCGTAAGTTTTTTGCATTAAATAACAGCATTTAAACATTGCTAAATTCAATTGTCAACATATCAATATATCACACTTTTTAAAAACATCCTTATATTAAAAATAATATTTAAAAATCTAACATAATCAATATTTTTTAGCTGCTCGTGCTAATTAACTAATTATTTTCTAGTCCACATCAAGACAAACCTAAATCTTTAAATAGCTTAAGAGTTGAATTAAATTACTTTTAATATTCGAAATAATTAAGAAACGTATTGCAAACATCCTATACATTATTGATTTCCTAAAGATTAAAAGGTCGAACTCTGATAATTGCAAAATGATATAATCTATTATGTCATACAAAACATGCATGTTATCAAGGAAGTAAATTTTGAAGGTGATGTAGCTTAAAAAAATGCGCCTATACCAACAATGCATAAACGGTGGATCCTCCCAGAGAGTTTATAAGCCAACGTTATTGGTGCCGATCAATCACCAGGTGGAATGCACATTCAAAACAATTGCATCATTAATACGTACACGTGTATCCCAAGTCAATTGCAGTTTACAGACACCTGTCTTGCAGTGTTGTTAGGTTTAATGAAAATGGACCTCTGATTTCGGGGCTTTATTCGGTATAGAGTATAGAGGCAAAAATGCAAAATTCGAAATCACAACTGCTTGTTTTTAAAAAAATATTTCAAAATTACTGTGTCATATAGTTTATCGTACATGTTTTAATCAAATCAAGTAATACATAGACACACCCGCAAAACCTCACGCACACACACATTCGCGAACGCAAGCCGAAGTGAATTGGATTACCACCTTCAATTTTTGTACTTTTAACATTTTTTTCTTTTGCTTTTTCGATTTTATTCTATTTTGCAGTTTTTTGATATTTATTGAAAATTACAACTTGAACGTAGTAGTATATAGATCCTATTATTTAAATTAAAATTGTATTTTTCTTGCTTTTTCAATTTTTGTATTTTTATTTATTTGCTTTTAATTTTTAATGAACATTAAAATCATGTAATATGCTTGTTATTTGGAAATATCTTCAAGATGTTATTATCAGAATGCGGTAATGGCTTTTGAAAGTGTACCTGGGTTCTTCAAGATTATTTTTTTGTACCGGTTCCAAAATTTTAATTCCTTATGTTCCGAATTCCGGACTACATATCTTTGTTGTGAAGAAATTGTGCACTGTCCTCGATATGCCTAAGAGCAACAGGATTTGATTAAAACATGTACTATATATATTTATTTAATGTATCCACAATTTTGTGCTTACATGGCTTCCGATCACCTTTGCACTATTTACAAACTTTATGTTTACAACTCTCACACTACATTTCTACATCTAATTTCATTCTCTCGCTTTCAATCTAAGATTTCCATTTCCATTCTGTTGCTATCTCTCTCTCTCTCTCTCCCTCTCTTTGTCCTTCCATTCGTTGCTCACTCCCTCTCTCACTCTTTCCCTCTCCCCGTCATTTACTTTATCTCGCTCGCTAATTACATCTGTCAATACCCCTCTTACCTCACCGGCACAATTCTATTTACATTTTACCATTTCGATGTTCATTCTACGCTACATTCCATTTTACTTCCCCTCTCTCTCATTCTCTCTTTGTATCTCTCGCATTTTTTCTACTTTTTCCATCCACTTGTACCCTCTCCCGTCTTCATTTAATACATCCATTCTTATCTCATTCTCTCCTACCAATTTTTTACACACCCGAAGATGTCTCATACACTCTCTTTCTTCCCCACACAGCCTACACTTTCTATCCTCTTCTTTCATCCAATACCTGTTACCCCTTGTCTCATTTCCACATCTCCATCTTGCTATCGTTTGTATTTTCTTCCCTTCCGTCCTCTTTCTATTCTCTCTCATATATGTTGGGATTCCCTCTACCCTCCTATATTCTACGCACGACTTTGACTTTCTCACTTGCTCTATCCTCTCCTGTTCGTCTACCTCTTTATCCCTTTTCCTCAGTTTTTCCCATTTTTCTTCCCCTTCCGCTCTCAGCGCCTCCTCACTCTGCCCTACCCTCCACAAGTATTTCCTTCTCTCCAAACTATCTCTTGCCCATTCTTTCTCTACTCTCTCTCTTTCATCTTTTCTCTTTTCCACTATGCAGATTTTCCCCACTTCTCCCATCTCCCCTTTTTCCATTTTCTCCTCATAGCGACCTGCCCTACTTCCTGCTTCATTTCTTATTTTTTCTCTTTTCAATTCCTCTCTTACTATGTATCCTGGCGTCCCTCTATCTAATTTTAAAATCCATCTTAAATACTTTTCCTGTAGACTCTCTACCCCCTCCCACTCCTTATATCCCCAGATTTCTACTCCATACATTAACACCCCCTTTACTATGCTATCGAATAGCTTTAACCTCCATCTTATGTCTCCTCTAAATTTCCTTTCCCCGTAACTCCACACCCATCCCATCGCAATTCTCGCCTTTCTTACCCGCTCTCTTACATGTTCATCCTCTCTATTATTTCTTTTCATTACATATCCTAAATAATTAATCCTCTTTACTTCTTGAATACTCTCTTTTCCCCACCACCACTTCCTTTCTTTTTCTTTCCCTCCATCATTTTTAAACACAATCACTTTGGATTTTTCTACGCTTAAATCTAATTTTTTATCTTCTAAATATTTCTTTAGCATTCTCATCATCGCTCTTAATCCGTCTTCCTTTTCTGCTACTATAGCTATATCATCTGCATATTCCAATGACCATATTTTTGTCCTTCCTACTTTCACTCCCCCAGGCCCTTTCATCATTTCCTCCTCTATATCAGCAATATATATATTAAACAATGTAGGGCTTAGAGGGCATCCTTGCCTAACTCCTTTCTCTACTATAAATTCCCTACTCTCCTTCTCCATTATTCTTACTCTACATCTCGTCTCTTCGTAAATTTCTTTTACCCTCTCTATAAGATCTTTCTCTATTCCTCTTTTCTCCATCATCTTCCATAAAATCTCTCTATCCAATCTGTCAAAAGCTGCCTTCAAATCTGCGAAGAACGCATACACCTTTTCCTTTCTACCCAGCCTCCTCCCTATTACATGCTTTAACATCTTTATATTTCCTATTGTCCCTCTATTTTTCCTAAATCCTGCTTGTGATCTCCCCCATCCTCCATTTTCGTCCAACGCCTTTACTATTCTTTTATTCAGAATGCTTGCGTATATTTTGTATGCAGTACTGGTTAGTGTTACCCCTCTATAATTGCTTACTATATTTCTTTCACCTCTCTTCCATATTGGCACTACTATTCCTATCCTCCAACTATCCGGAAAACCTTCTCCCCTCCATACTTTTTTAATTATCTCGCCCAGCTTTTCTGCCACCTTATCGCCTCCCGCTATCCATACCTCGTTTTTTAAACCATCCGATCCTGCTGCTTTTTTTTCTTTTTAACCTCTTTATTTCACTCATTATTTCATCTTGTTTTACTTCATTTCCTTCTCTCACTTTCATTTCCCTATGTTCTTTTTCTAAGTTTCTTCTTGCCCCTCCTAGTGCTTCCATGAAGTATTCCTCCCACTGTTCCACACTTATACTTTTGTCAATTTCCTCCCTTCGTTTTCTTCCCTTATTTATAAAATTCCACGCTTCTTCTTCCGTTTTAATTTTCTCTATCTCTTTCTCTTCCTGTCTACTGTATTCTTTTTTCTTTTCCTCACGTAATTGTCTATACTCTTTTCTTGTTGTAATCTTGTAACGTATTTCCTATAATCTTCCTCGTTCTGTTTTCTTCTATATTCTTTTCTCTTTCTATGCGCCTCTCTCTTCTTTCTTTTACACTCATTATCCCACCATGGCACCCACCCTAACTCTTTTTTTCTTCCTCTTTTCCTTTCTACTATCGCCTTTTTTGTCTTTGTCTCTAGTTCTTCCCACTCCTTTCTTACCCCTTTTTCCTTCCATTCTACTTTCTGCATTCTTTTTCTATATTCTATTTCCCCTTCTTTCGTCCAATTTTGTATTTTCCCTTCTTCTTTCTCCTCTATAGTTTGTCCCTTTTCCCAGCCTCGGGCTATTGTTACTATTAACGGTTGATGATCGGACTCAATCCGATCTCCTACTTCCAATCTTTTTATTTTATCCCCCGCCTCCACATTCACCACTGCATAATCTATTACCGATTTTTTCCCATCCCTTTCAAAAGTCCATTCTCCCGACTCATCCCCCTCTTTTCCTCCATTTAATATTATCCAGCCCCTATCTTCTATCATTTCAATCATATCCCTTCCTTGTACATTTACTCTCTCATCCTTTGATTCTCTCCCTCTATCTTCTATTTCTTCTCCACATCCCTCTCCTCCTCCTAGTCTTCCTGTTCTTGCATTGAAATCTCCTGCTATTAATAAATTTCGATCCTCTGTCTCTCTTATTATTTCTCCTAACGAATCTAACAACTCTTTATTCCCGTCTCTGTTATACAGTGAGAATATTCTCCATCCCTCCTTCCCTACCTCTATTCTTCTTTCTTGTACTCCTTCTACTTCCCTATATTCTTCCCTCCCTTCCCTCTCTAATTCCTTTCTTATCCCTGTTATTATACCCCCCATCGCTCTTCCTTTCTTACTCTCTCTTTTTGCAACCTGACACTTCCAATTCCAATCTTTAGGCAACTTCTGCCTTATTCTCTCCCACTCTCTTTCCTCTACCCATGTCTCTGTGAGTCCAATCACCTCAAATTCCTTCAGAAAATTCCAGAAATCCACTACTCCCCCCCAATTGTTTCACCCACCTCCCTACCTTTCTTTCTGCCGTTTCCTCCGGTAAACTCAGCACTGATTCTACAGTTTCACTATCCCCACTGTCAACTTTCCTCTCTTCTCTGTCTACACGTCCTTCTCTGTTTTCCCCCTTCTGTACACCACTCATTAAATATACTCACGTGTTATCGTAGTAAGCAATTAATTTAGTGTATACAGCGCCACCCAATATTTCGAAACGTGTCGTTCTAGGTAGCTCCTCGCAACTCGCAGGTCTCTCGTATCTGCCGTTCTCGTCGAAGATCGCGCAATTTCGCGATTCGGTGTTTTCCGTTCCCAGCTGCCACGTGGAATTTGGTCGTCTCGCCAAAACCTATTTCGAGGTTAGCCAGGGTACGCCCTTTCGATACAAATTACTCACTTTTAAGCTTACTGCTTTCTTTAGAGTTAGTCGAAAATGGGTGACCGTCCCCTGACGTTTCTCTCAGTGACAGAAAATGCCAGATATTTGAGTAAAAACTCTCAAAAACTTACAGTTTCTCGCTCGTATGAAAAACACGTTTTTCCACTCACCGCTGTCAGCCGGAAGTCCATTAAAACATGTACTATATACAGTACTAAACGTGAACGATATGACAAAGCAATTTTCGAATATTTAAAAAAAACGAGCAGCTATGATTTCTAATTTTGGATTGATCAATCTGTAAACTTTATCTAATAAAGTCCCGAAGACAGAATTTAGGTACATTTTTATTAAACCTAAGATAGCTTCAAGGCAGGACTGTACCGTGGTACATATGTGTCCAATTTAAGAGAAGACTTTTCTGGGCTAGTTTTTTTTATTCGTGAAATTTTTTAAGATTTATGTAACACAATTTTAATACAAGTAATGTTCAATCATTATTTTTTAGTTATTTTGATTATAATAATGATATTAGGTTATTTAATAAATATATTATTAAATTTGATGTTTCAAACTTACAACATAATACTCAAACGTCTTACTTAATACATTAAGAAAAATTTGTAATAATTATTAAACAGTAAAAAATTACTAGTAATAATTATAATCTGGAAAAAATAAAGTTCAAAAACTTGTTGTGAATTTCTGATGTACAATTCATACTTACGACATGACTATAGGGTATAGTTACATTTTTTAAGTTAAATTGATGTTCAGATCTATTTATTTTGTGTAAGGCTCAGGTTGCTTCTAAAGTAGTAACAGAAGTCGACCAAGCCAAAGTCAGAATGCCTTAATCAAAAAATTGTTCTGAAAGTCAAAGAGTATGCCTTAAAAGTTTCTTGACTTCCGAATTACGAATAAGTCAAAACAACCAAATTTAGGGCCAAAAGGTTTCTTTTTATTATAAATAACTTATAAGCTGATATGATACTCACTTTGAAGTAAATAAGACCTTGCGTTATTACCTTTACAAATCCAGCGTTTTCCTCAAAGAATTTGGCAGATTTGTTTCCTTTATATACATAAACATTTGAACATTTTTTTAAATCTTAAACCAATGACCATTTACGACACTATTACACCAGTTATTGAGTTGGACGTGTCTTGAAATTTACAATTAAATATTGAACAACAAATAATAGATATAAAAAAACTTACATATAGTGAGAAATTTATAAAAACAACTTGATGTTTCCGTGTATTTGCTGCGAGCGAATCACACTTTTTTGTATTTATCTAAAATATATTATAATTGAAATGCAAGTTGCAACGAATTTTATCGCTAAATATATTAAATTAATTAATGTAATATTAAATTATTGTGGTTAGTCATATTTAATAGATTCAAATACTCTTTAAAATACAAATTCATATGTAGTGTGTACTACGAAAGATAATAATAACGTATAAATTCAGCAATCGAGCTTCTGCATTTAAAACATTGCTAATTCATACATTCGTAAGGAATATAACGAAAATTTATTACATATTATAAACTAACAAAATTAGATTGTGATATGGCCTGCCACAAGAAATGTGAAAAGTTAACTGGGAATCTATGTGGTTTGAATCAAAAACTCGTCGCCGAAGCTCTCCTTGCTGTAAAGAAGGGTAAGTGTTTTAATAGCTACATTCGTAATTTAGCATGGTGAGTTAGTGCACAAGTTTTAATAGTGATTTCAAGTTTTCATTGTTATTATATATCGCAACAGCAGTGATGATTTGTTACATGCACAGGATTCGTGAGAAATATAACAAGAATTTAATTATTTCAATGGGGGTTAATGTTCACGTTCACGAATAAATATGGCATTGAAAATGTTTTTTAGTAAATAATTTATATGGAACTTTTGCGACTTTTACGTTTATTCCAGTAATTTGTTTTTTGAGGACAGAAATTTGTGAACACTGCAATTTACTAGTTTTGGAAAGGACTGGACAAAAATTAATAAGATTTTAGCAGACCAAAAAAATTAAAAATCGTAAAACTCATCTGAAACTTGTTATTCGGCGGTTTGTTAATGTCGCTGCATTTCCGTCACTTTTTAGAGGTTATGTTCAAATCCCTGGTCTATAGTAGGATTGTATGGACCTCTGATATGGATTCAAGGACCGAAAAAACATATAATAATTTATCTAACAGAACATCTTCGTTTTAAGAGTACTCACATTCGGGTGTGCAATGGCGTAGGAAAAACCACCTTCGTGAGAATAAACCCCTCACCAGGAACGCCGGGTTGTCAGTCGATAAAACATCGATTCTTTTCAAATACTGATCCTCATGTAGGAGTTTATATTTTGGCTGCAAATCGATTACAAAAGTCTTTCACTTTTTATCGAATAATGTGACTGTGGTGACAAAACTTTATTGCAATGCCGCTAATGCTATCATTCGATTTCCTAGCAATTTCGTCGTTTGAAAGTTAGAAACATTGGGTAATATTAATGGTGTCTTTTGGAGCAATTAAAAAAGTTATTAGATATTTGGCGAGACTATTTCCGTGCGTTGTTAGTGAAAATTAATATGGTAAAAACTTTCGTTAGAAAGATAAGTAAATGCATTAAGAAAAATCTAAAAGTGTCATAGATTGTATAAATTGTTCCTAGGAATCCAATGAATCCGTTTTTACAATCGCACTATTGGTTTCAAAAAGTGAAAAACGAGTCAAGCGGAAATTCGTGAGATATTAAGTGACAAATTTTGTTTATGATTCCGTATTTGGATGTTAATTATCTGTTTCATATTATTTTTTTTGAGATACCCCGAAACTGCAAAGAATTCAAGGAGAAAAAAAAAGAATCGAAGGCATACAATTGATCCATCAAATTTGACGAATATACTAAAAATATCAATCAAAGAATAAAGGATGATGTAGCTTCTTTCACATTTTATCGGGTATATGAAAGTGTAACCCGGATCAATATTATTCTTTTTTTTTCATTTGTCTGTTTAAAAATTATATATAATTATGTCCGTATTCAAAAACTGTTTTTTTTTATGAAAAATTATCTTTCGAGGTGACTTTGTCACCTTCGAAATTCGGAAAAAAATTATACCTTTGCGCAATTTGCTAAAATTCTATTCAATTACTCTTTTCAAATAAAGTAAACAAACCCGTGATAAACTGAACGTAACCAATGGAAAACTTTTCCAGCCGCCTTTTCAGGATATATTTTAATTATAATATTTCCATGGAAACATTAGAATCATTTTACTTTTAAAAAAATGTTATCAATTAATACCTGATTTTATGGTATGTATTTTAAAGAATAAAAGAAATCAGTTGAAAATAAACGATTGTGTTTTACATACCACGTGCTTATATTATACGCAGGTAGTTCCTAAATATATACGATTTTAATAAAATTTTTATCACGAAAACATTCAAATTAACATTCAAATTATGAATATAATTGGTAACAAATGATCAACTTAAAATTAGAATGAAATGCGTCGTCGAGAAGTCGAAATTCATAACGCTACCGAAATTTCCAAGTGTTTAAGTTTATCACTTAAATTTCACCAAGAACATTCTTGGCATTAAGTTGCCAAATACTTTACATTAAAAAAATTGTCTGGAATCAATCCAATATCTGAATGTAATGAATATGTAACTTTCTTGTTGGCGGTTTTATCTGTTGCGAATATATTATGACATTTATGTGCGAAGTAATAAAAGCGTAATTCATGTATGAAATTCTCAAAATTGGCCATAAAATGATATTCAGAAAATTATTATTTATCGTTGGAATAGACATAATTTTCATTATCAAAATTACATCTAAATTTTGTTTGAGTAAAAGTGGAATAGAGTTTCATAATCAATTGTTTCTTTGTTTTATACTTAGAAAATTTATTCACTCTTCGTTACAAACCATAATTGTATTCCATTAATTTATTAAAATTGAAACACATCATTTGGCTAAATGAAAAAAATCATATCAAACTCTGTCGTAGTTTAGTTGAATAAAGCATTATTTGGTATACAACTAGTATAAATTCCACTAGTTCTCACTATTTTCGCTTAAAATAGAGTGTAAATTGCAATAAAGAGTACCATCATTACTTAACATTCATTTGTTCATATTCTCAATGAATTCGAGACTTCCCTTATGTGAATGTGTTGCTGATTTGAATTTTTGGTAATAAATTGGTTTTAAATACATTTATGTTGGGTTTTTATTAAATTATAATGCCTCAAGTAGAAAATTAACCTATTTTCTCGACAGTTTCAAGTTTACTTATTTTTCACAGATGTAGTAGAAAAACTTCGTAGTGTCGCAAACAATTGGACAAAATTCCCGAGAGATATCTTGCATTCTCTCTCTGCAATTAAATGAATAAAATAATATTCTTCGATACAAGTGCGTGTGTCTAAATATTGTTTACGCACGACTGTTCAGTTTAAAGTTTACTTTAGGCACGAGTTTACTTTAAGCACCGAAATTCGTGCATAAATGTTTTTGATTTGTAGTTGGTAACGATCTTAACTTATTATTTTTTACTAATAAATTATGGATATGGAAAAAATAAACCATCTTACAGTCAGTTAAAATTATACAGACTGTTTTTATTTTTGAATTTTAATTAGATGCAGTATTCATTAATAGGAAATAGCACCTTTCTTTACAAGTGCGAGAATCGTCCACGCGTGATGAAAAAGACAATCTTTTACGTATAGGGGCAGTCATATTTCTTTTGCCTGTTAAAAGATGAACATTTTGTATTATTCTAACCTACATATGTGTTTTAACGTGTAATTGATAAAAATGAGTTTAAATAAATACAATTAAAAACATGTAAAATCACTCTTTAGCTATGCCACTGAAAACTGAAAGTGACTGATTAGTAGGCTTAAAAAAAATAAATTACATACATTTATCATTGAGAACTGGTAAACGGAAAAAAAAAGTAAAATCCTTCTATTAAAACAGTGAACAATTTGAGTGTTACCTAACACAAAATCGAATAATACTATATCAATGAATTTATATAATTGTAAGAAAGCAACGTTAATAAAAATATTAGCAAAATACATATTTTGTCTATTGTTGTAAGACTACCTTACTTGATAATTGTATATTCAATAAATAATTAATGCCTAATAGAATACAATTAAGTAATATGAAACATACAAATGAAGTTCTTTGTAACATTTCTCAATATGTGGAGGTCTGCACGTCAAGGGCCAATTATGTTGAACTTCACGGAAAAAACACCACGGTTATTACCACCTTAGATATGGTTGTCTTGACCATATCGTATTGATAATTATGTACCTTCCATACTATGGTTACACCAGCCATTAAATGGTTGCTGTGACCATACTCTTTGAAAGGGCTTCTATATGCAAAGTTCTCTTTACCATAGCAATGGTCGACTATCAATATTTTAATTAACAATACTTCTTTGGACGGTACGTCCCAACCTGTTTTTCCGTGTTGGGTTACTAAAATAATCGCAGCTTTCTAAGGAAAGTTTAAATTTTTTATATGATGTAGGAACATTGAACAATCTATAAGGATTCTTGTGTTGAGTAGCTCGTGACTTTTTATTTTGAATGACCGTACTATTTTTTCAAACCATAATTCTTTTCTCAACTCCGTGCGTGAAATTCAATTTCGCACAATGTACCTATTGCGCAAATTATTTTTATGCGCTTTATGTGCATAGGTATTGATTCGCAGTGATTTTTGATGATTCAAATTTAGAGAATATGGAGAAAATCTTAAAAATACTTTTCTAAATTCTTTGTAAAAATTGATAAAGCAGACTTAAAATCGTTTCGAATATTTTAATTCGTATGGGCCAAACGTACACCAAAATAATTATTTCTGTATTATCCGTCATGCTTACTGTATATAAGAAACTGCCAATGTTACTACTCGTTACTGGAAAACTGGGTGGATAGTATGTGGTAAAAAATAGACCAATTTTGTTTGTGAACAAGTATGGTTGATCTAAATATTTAGGTGTTTCAAAATTTAGTTAATTATTGCGTTACGTAGTTAGGAAATTAATATACATATGCTAGTGGAGATAAAACTTGCAAATGTAACGACAATTGTTAAAACTACGCTTTTTAAAATAAAAATATTGTGTCTACCAAACATGTATATATGTATAGGCCTAGTTATAGACAAAACATCTATATGTGCGTATGACTGTGTTGCAGTCATGTCATCATGTTTTTTGTTCAACTTTTATGAAGCTCGAATATAAAAGAATCTGAAAGAATCCCCGATATATATACGGGCTCTAGTCAGGACCAGGTTTGCACCCGGATAGCTACAATCTGATTACTACTAAGGATTACTCCTAGGGATTACTCACCTGCATAAAATATTTTTGTCTGGGTAAATCTATTTATTTTTGTTTAACAATCATAGTCGTTAATGGCACTAATGAAAAATGTAAAATAACACATAAAAAATCGTAATGCGGTTTAATAATTTTTAAGATACTTAAAACTTAAAACAAAAAAACATTTATTTGCCGTAAATTATCTCAATTCAATTTTTCAAGTGTAAAACGTGAAATCAACTATTCAAACATTATTAATTCATCCGAATTTGTAAGTGTCAAATCGTAACAGAATATTTTAATCATATTTTATTTGCGGTTGTAACGCATCATTTTTCCGACTTTTCTTCTTATTTTTCCGGCATTATTATGAATTTATAAGTCCCGTTTCATTACTTTTCGATTATAAGTATTGAACGATGCATAGAGAATATTTCATTCCACAGGACGGTAATTAATTTTGTTGTGAATTTGCCAAAATGTATCGCTACTCTATTTCGGTTGAACGTCGCTTCGTTGAGACTGTTGCGTGACGTCGTCATCGGCATCGTGAATTTCATGAGACATGTGGTCACAAATCTTTACTTCGAAAAGAGGAACTAAAAATTTAATAGATTATCATATTTAGCCATATAACTAATGTAAGGAAAATAGAGAAAATTATGTATGTGGTTGGTGGCTTATGGTGTTTCCCTGTATTTTAATAAACATATCAGTTCTGAAGATGGCGAACGTAGGGCGAAACGTAAAAATTAAATACTTATTACGTTTATATATAAAAATATATATAAATTTTTTAAACTTTATTTAAAAACTGATAACCGATATACGTACAAAGGATGTCATTATTAACTCTTTGTTCGAGAATAAATGCAACTTTTCTTCCGCAAATATACCCCTCAAATACTGCAGAAACAGCACAAAAATTAAGAGGCCCTTGCGCACTATTTTCGAAGTTGCTCATTCGATTCGAGTGGCACAGTTAAAAGTACCGATAAAAACTAAATTAAGGTTGGCAAATACATTTTAAGCATATCAAATTTTCGATACAAATCCCGAATTTCCATGAACGGAAAAATGTAAAACATGGCATAAAAATCTTGAATTTAAAAGCTGAGTAATTCTTAAAACAGCGCGAAAAATCAACGGTATGCTATTTGAGCGTTAAATTTTGAATTTGTATAGTGGTTTTCGGATCATGCCTAAAAGTACCAGTTTTCGCCCTAGTGGCATAGTGTATACTATTTATATATAGAATATAGGCGGTTTGTTTAGAAATATTTATGACAATATTATCGGTCGCATGATTATTTTGCAAAGAAATTATTTTTAAAAACCAAATAGTACTTCCGATATTAAAATTATTACATTCGATTGTTTTTTAATTATAAAAATGTATAATTCAAACTATTTTTTCTTGCCTTCAGCTACCAAAATGTTCGTACCCGCACAGTCAAAATATTTACTTATTTCAATTACACTCACCGACAAAATTTTGCTTTTTTTGCCTTTGACAATCGTGGTATTATTTCCTAATGGATTTTAGATAGACGACACTAGCAGAATTTTCCGTCAAATCCGATTTTACGGCCCACTTTTAGTCTGTAAAATGAAATTTTACGGATCACGTGTAACGTGAATCGGTGCTGTCAAAAACATTACCCATACGGACTAAATGCAGAGTACGAAATTGAATTTTTACAGCGTATAGTACCGAAAAATAATGTTCTATACACGACCATAAGATTTTACGACCTTGTATCGAAAAATACTATTATATGTATGCCGTCCAAAACTCAAATACCATATCTTCTATGGCAATCCGTACATACAGATACTTAACAAGTTTTAAATATTAAAAGTATATTAGAAATGCTATTTACAATTTCTGAGAATATGAATATCCATTATTTTAATGAATATTTTATATGGGCGATCGGTTTCTGTTAGTAGAATTTGGATTTTTCTTCACTACGTGTATGCTTTCTTTTAATGAAACAGTCCAATAGGACTTTAAAATGGATGTAAAACTCGGAAGGTAATCGCCTATTATTTCGAAATTATTTGCTTTATTATACGTTGGAAAGAATGTGCGTAAAATTTTATGAAAATTATGATAATTTCATTTATGCGTTTATCGTAATTTTACAGCAATGCGTACTTTTTAGGAGTATCCCACATTTCTTTCTGGTGAGGATGATTAGAGCCATTCTAAGGTATTTTTTATACAATCTAGATTTCAAATTCATATTTGGAAATCTTTAAGGGTGTCTAAAATTAATTTCAGATTAACCGTTACGAATGTTATTAAATTACGCCTGGTTTTCTGATTAACAAAAACAGAATAAAATCCAATGAGCGTAGTGTATGCTTTTGTAGGATTGTATTTTTACCTGCTTTTAACAAACTTTAAATTCAACAATATTCTTAAATCAGCACATTTTTAAAATGAAAGCCTCAACTTCCTACAATCAACCTTGCCGGTTTCGCAGCGACAGCTTCTGGCGTTACTTCACCGACAATTTATTTACCGATTTAAATTCGCAATTTCAGCACACATGATCTTTTTTTTAATTTAAGATAACACCAAAATTCTCCACAATATTTGTCAACGCCGATAACCAAACGTTCATTAAATAGACAGAATGCTGAGTAAATATCCATTATCCCTTCTATGTTCTTTAAGAGAGCTATAAATACCTTATCAATTGCTTTTTAAATAATTAAATACTTTACTACCAAGACCTTCGCTTTTAAACTTCATTTAAATATGGTTTAAATTAAGGAAATAGATCATATTTGTGCTTTACAATTAAAATATTATATATAGGACCACGCCCATTTCTGACTGTTTATAAATACAAATTTTTCAGAGTTATTAAAAAATTAATTTTTAAACTGCAATTTTCTTCATAAAACATACGAAAATGGAGATTTATCCTAAAATGTAGGTGCTTGAGTAATGTCCAAAATTAATTTTATTGCTATAAAACTGGGTTTGGTTTAATTACGATATTAAATAATCTAAAGGTGTGAGGCATTTCAATTCAGATCAAAATAACTTTTCGGTTCAAAAAATAGCCGAGGAGACTTTTCCTCAGTGCAGGTGATCCCCAATTTTTCACGAAATACGAATGCACTCAGGGCGATAATTTATTGGCACGCGCCAATGCTACGTTTCACTTGATTCTAAAATTTGTGCAGTGCTTCCGCAAAGCTCCAAGAGTGTGGATGATGGCTTTCGAAACCCCCGGTACTGCAGGTATGAAATAAAATAAAAAAAAATATACGAAGTTCAAACTCGTATCAAAAAACAATTTAAGAAATAGTGAAAATCTTGTGGTATTACGTAACGTCAAGGTTGACCGAGTCAAGTTTAAGGAAACAACCGCGAAATGCGCACACGTGTTGATGAGCATCAACTGAAAAAGTGACAAACGAAGTTGCTAATATCATTAACAACGTAATAATGTGTTTACTGACAGATGACAATGAACCAAATTTTTGTTTAATATTTTAGTGTTAAGTACCAATATTATTCGATTGTATTGTTAATGTTTTTACTGACTTTAAAACCGTTTACGTATGTACCTATCGTAGTTAAATAGGTTAAAAATAAATCAAAGACGTCAATACATTATTACAGATGATTTTTCAATAGAATACGAATACGTCTGCGTTTGGACGTTATTTATAATCAAGTTATAAATAAACATGACTTTTTTCATAAAATATTTCGTGAAAGACATCCAGTTTATTTACAAAATTCGTATAATAACTATTTCATTTTTATAAAAAATGAAATTGTTTGCAGACAGGAATAAATCGATTAAATATCTACATTACAAATTATATTAAATTTATATTGGAGAAATGATGATTTAAGCTTGTTAAAAAAAAGCAATACCGATTTGTTAAATTCCACTTCTTAGCAAAAATCGCATTTTAGTAAAGATTAGGTAAAATTATTAAATAATTATTGGTAATTGAATTAATTATTTATCTAAAAAGTATTTTGTATCGTTTCTAATCGTTATTTAAAATTCTATGATGTATCTAAAAATTAGAAAAATAATGTTGATTTCTATACAAATGCGTAATTTGACAATAACCAGCGTAGTTAACCTGTAGGTGTTTTTCGAAATACTACGATTTATTTCAATTTTATTATTTTTTAATATTATGTTATATACGTCATAGAAGCTAAAATTATTTTCGTAAAATTAAGATACTTGTATGACATATTTAAATTATAAAGCCGCATGGGTTTTACAATTTTATCAGAAACAAGAAATATTATTTTGGTAGACTATAATCTTTGCGACTGATTAAGTACTGAGAGATATACTAAATTTAGTATATCTCTCATTTTTCATAATTAAAATCATCCATAATTTAAGAATGTATTTTTTATACCCTATGTTATCAATAGTTTTAAAACTTGATCACTTAAATGAATTTATCAAATTGTCCTTCAATGATGAACTTGTGTAAACATGTTAGTCGTCATTTTTTTAGTCAAAATTTGTATACAACGATTTAAACCAACCTTAGTTGATTTTGAAGGATCCATTATATCAAATTAGATCTTATTTGTGGCTTTGCATAGATAGATGTCCATTCGTTTATAGATCAGATTAGATTAAATAAGATCTAGTATAGTTGTATACCCATCAAGCTGGCGTATATCTTGTAATTATAACAGATTCAAATGGTGTTTTTTTAATGTATTTTCATATATTCAAAGATTTATTTAGATATTTTGAGGATATTAAATATCTAAGAGTCTCTACAGAAGGTACATTTAATATTCACAACTTTATTAATCGTCTTTAGCTAAACATAACAGCAGATATATTGAAAGCTTCTCTTTTAGAACTGCTTTAAGAAATATCTCTTGTTTATTAAAACGATATAGTCTTGAAATAATATGGTAGTGTTCCGAAAACATTGATGTAAAGTTAACAATACTCGTGATACTCTATATTAGTATGACAATGTTTTTATTTTAACTAAAGCATCACTTGAATAAGAATCACAAGAAGAAAGGTCGCATTAAAAAGTTATATAATATTGTATACAAGATCAAGTTGCAGCAGATCTCACTACAAACTTTTTTATATATGGTATATAATACAATCTGTATTATATAGTACCAGTTTTACGCGTGTAAATACACAGAGAGCAAAAATAGTAAAATCTACTAAAAACTGAGTACTTAATATAGTAAATTGATGGAATAACTATTGAAAGAAGTAACACGAACTATCGTCTCTAGTAAGAGGTTATACGACCAGAAATGTAGGCAAAATATCTAAACGGATAATTATTTAAACTATTTTGGTTATTATATACAGTAATATCTTTCCTTGAGATAGACATCACACAACGTTATTGGGATAATGATTAATCTTAAGTACATACGAATATACAGTCAATATATATTGAATAATTTAATAGTTTAATAATTAATAATATATTTTAAAATTTTAACTGCTTCTATTTTACGCTTATCAGAAATTGTATCAATTTATTCAATAAATTGAGTGAATGAGTACTTGATTGTTGACTATCACGTCACTGTGAATATTACTACTTTTTTCTCTCAGTGTATGGTTTCGTAAAGTATGTCACGATTATTTGTGCTTTCTTAAAATTTAATACTTAATTTACAATTATTTTACACAAGAATATTTAATACAATCTATACATGCAAATCATGTAGAATTCTGAGATGTTTTATATATACAATGACGACTCGTAGGAAATTGACCAGAAGTTGTAGTTTGTTATTTTTGTTAAATTCTAAATGCAATTGTAATCATTTTTTAAATTCACGTGATTAAGATATATTATTACCACGATTTAGGTCCTTCTTATACACGAGTAGGTAGGAAATCGTTTGTGAGGAGGAGACTTCGACGTCCTGGAGAGTACCCTTTTATACCAATACCAAGTGAGCAAACCATAACTATACTTATATTTTCAACCACAGTTGCGATATGTCATAAGTTTATTCGATCACGTGGCTTTTTTCCAACTCTGTTCATTGCTGCGCTATATTTTATTAACACGGCAAAAGCACCAAAACAGCATATGAAACAAATTAAATAAAAAAAATTTTAATTTATAATTATTTTTTACAAATTAATTTGTGCTATAAAGTTAATGGGCAATTCTAATTAATTGAAGTATAAATTGGGGCACAGTTTTAAAAGAATGCACCATCCCCTCGATGCACTTTGATATCTTCTTTACCAGGTGTAGAGAGTTCAGGGTATTACATCCATATTTCAGGAATGTAGGGCATTATTCGTACGGAAAGAGGATGACATTTTTATACTAGACATGCGATTTATAGGCGAAAGTGATGTTTGAACTGAAAAAAAAAACAAATGAAGAAATCGTGTTTTTTTTATTTGATTTGATACCATTTATTATTGTCCTGGACATTAAGGTCCGTGAACAAATCACAGTTAACAAAAGCATTACAAAAATAGCTTAACAACTAAACTAAACTAAACTTAATATCTAATCTAACTAGTCCCGCTCGCTGGTGGACCAACGCCGCAAGTCGCTGTTTTTTACAAAACAAATGTATTAAAGGGAACGCATAGTAATTCAAAAAGAAACTAAACAATTTGCATGAAGGCTAATACGGTTTAAGTCGATACGTGTTGCACTGGAAACGTGACGTTTTAAGTGTGACATGAGGCCTAATTTAAACGCTTCTAGAGATCGAGTGGTGCGAAGGTAGGATGGTAACAAGTTTCAGGATCTTATGGCCATTATCCAAAATGAATTTGAAAAATAATTTGTTTGACATGTCGGAAGATAGACAGACGTAGAATTCAAACGAGCACTCTGTCTTTGGGAAGTTTGACATGGGATAAATCAATCCCGAATATATTTAGGTGATTTTTCACGAAAATAACACGTATAACTTTTTTGCAGTAAATTTTATTGAAATTACAATTTTACGTCAAAAAAGGCGCTAAATGCATTTATCCCAATGTATTTGTATATAAATTATTGAATCTCAAACTGATGTAAAAAATGTTTTCAATGTTCCTACTATGTAAAAAACTATTAAATTTTATAGAATATTATGCCATTAATGTAGAATAACATTTAAAAACTTAACATTAAAAATGCAAAGCTTTGCATCTGTTTATAGTATTTATACTCTAAACTTATTTACAGGGTACTGTTTTGAACTAATCTCTCAGTAATTATTCTGAAATTCATAGAAACCAATTCGGATACCCCCTACCCTACCTACCTTCTGGTAAGCGAGATCTAATTGAGCTTTCTGAGCAGAAATTAGCTGCCTTCTGCCAGGCTTCATATACCCTACCCAGAGCTGGATCAGAAACTGTCTGGATATGTACATTAAGCTTAAATTAGGAGATTTGGCTAATGCTTAATCATCATTGAAAATTATCGTAAGAACATTTTTTGGGACTTTTTTTATACAGTATGTTATAGCGTATGTAAAAACACAGTGGATTTCACGACTGTTAAACTGTTGCAATAAAACATTAATAACTTGATGGTATTTTTTGCACTACTAATTTTTTTAATTTTCTCTAACGTTTGCTTCTAAAGCCAGAAACTCGCCTGGATTCATTAGAAGAATTGCAAATATGTCAGAGAAAATTTTAATTCGTAAAGATGGAAAGGATGTAATTTTATATGAAACTGTTTTTTTTTTGGTTGTTCTCGATTTTCGAAAAAAATGGAGGGCCGAACTCGAGAGATTCGACAGGCCGGGTATCGATTATGGCGCCACATGTCATCTAAATTATAATTATGATTGGATTGTTTCAAGATCTCGAAATTAATTATGCGAACTTGCTAGACGGCGGGTAGCTCAGATGGAAAGAGCATTCTACCGGCAATAGAAAGGTCCCGGGCTCGATTCCCGGCCTGTCGAATCTCTCGAGTTCGGCCCTCCATTTTTTTCGAAAATCGAGAACAATCCAAAAAATAGTTTCGTATAAAATTCCATCAATTCTTCTAACGAATCCAGGCGAGTTTCTGGCTTTAGAAACAAACGTTAGAGAAAATAAAAAAAATTAGTGGTGCAAAAAATACCATCTGATTGGTTCATCTACAGCCTTAAATCTTCATTCTAATAATAATTACTACGAAGTGAACCACAAAACTTTAATTAATAACTTGAACTAAACTCCTGTAGATAACCTACTCGAATCCGACCGTGTTAACGTGTCTGCCTCTCAGTAAGAATACTATTTCTGATTAGGTTATGGCCGATGTTCTATCGAGCTAATCCAATTTAAAAACAGACTAAAACAAATACCTGATCGGAAAAATCTAAATGGATCCCAGACAGGCCACCGCTTTCGTCCGAGTCAGATGAGGTCAATACTACTATCTACACTTGAATGAATAAAAAACGACTTATCTTCAGCGAAATGTGGGTTATCATCAATTAGTAAGGTTTCTACGGACAAATAATACGAAAAATACCGATTCATTAGTAAAATTCTACTAATCTACAAGTAGATATTGATTTTCTTAGTTGAATAGTTTGTAGAATTAGTAATAAATTAATAGGTTTCAACTTTTTATCAGCAAAAAGGACTACTGATTTATTTAGTAACTCACTTTTTATTTTCTTATTGGTAGTTTTTAACTAATTCAGATTTAGAGAGTACACGAGAACGGCATCAGTTTATTAATAAATCGGTTACAAATTTACTACGATCAATAAAATACGCGGAACTCTAATATTGTTATTCAGTCATTTTCGGGTTTAATTTTGTACGTTCATTATTTCCACAGCGATTAAATTAGTTCGCGAGGAACACGCAATCCTCTTTTTTGTTGTATCAAGTAAATAACCCTACTAACATTAATACAAATTTGTTTACCGTTCCACAGAAAGTAGTGTCCTTATATATCTTTCTGTATTTGAATGGATTGATTGCTTTTTTTTGAAACATTGTGGATCGATCCCCGTTTCCATCTAGCCTTTTTAAATATTTCCTGCACGCCGATTGGCTATAGCCTTAGGAAAAATAATCAAAACCCTTAACCCTTTCCTTGCTACGCAATAAAGCAATCGGGAATTATTAGGGTATTGCACCTGAAAATAAATTTACACTTTGTATTCAGGGAATACCCGTCAAAATAACAATAGAGAATTAACAAGTATAATAATATAATCGCACGTATGTGCTTGTACACTGTAAGTAGAAACAGGCTAATCGATTAGACATTATAAATTTTAAGGACGTTTTTTTTCAAACTTCCTTTTCTTTAAGAAAACTAATTTTATGTTTAAATATGAATATTAATGTCTCTTTTTACTACTACGCTAATCATAAAGGTTACATCTTAATGAGTATTGAATCAATAATTCCCTGGGCAATATCCTTTACCAATCATATCTTATGATATCTTATGATAACATTTTTTAATCCAAATTTGATCCACGCAACGGTATATTCGAAATTCCGTGACTTTGTGAATGAAGTATTTTTTACACTTTGTAAAGAAAAACATTGTTGGGAAGCTGCATTTCATTCTAAAATTTTCTTTGTCATTTGTTCAAATGTATTCTTTCCAAATCGACCCATTTTGATTTTGCAAACTTTTAATAGTGGTTTGGAAAAATGACATAAGTAACTTTTGCAATAAGTACAATGAAACAATTCTGTCTTGTACATAAAAAAGCCTAAAACTTAAATCACGAATTTTTAAAGAAAGAAGTCCACAAAAAATTACTATACGTTAATTAATTAAATAATTTCTATTAAAGGTTATATTTATAAATCTCATTTAAACAAAGAAGCCAACGGCTGGGCACAGGGTTGTAGATCTATCGACTCCTTGCAGGATTTATCACAGAATAAAAATACTTCATAAGGAACAACATGGAGAGTTGTTTACTACTAATGTACTATCAAATAGCGAACATTATAAATTTTAAATTCATGTTTTTAAAATTTTAACGATTCACATTTGGTGTTTTCTATAAACACCTTTGCGAAATTGATAAAAGTCTCTCGAAAATGTATTGCAATTTATTTCACTTATCGGAGTTTCAGTCACATCTCTTGAGATTTTTTAGAGTGGCTGGAAAGTTGATATGGATAATTCTATCTTCGATTTCAATCAGACTAATTGTTGCCCTTAGGTTCATTAATATCAATTAGGTTCACACTCATTGCTTGATTTTGCAGACTAGAAGAAAATAAATGTCTGAAATATATTGTACATTCTCAATTTCAAAATAAGGATCCTTTAGTCGATTAATTAAGAAGTTCATTAATTCCTTCATTATATTACTTTTTCAATATGTACGTGGAAGCATACGACTATAGTAGACAAATTAGATTAATTAAGAATAGCTGAAATTATCGTTCATTTACTATTATTTCACATATTTTACGCCTACTAGTGATAACTGTTTGTATAAGGTAGATAAACATTTATTAGTGTTTAATAAAGTACCAGGAGATGTTACTATTTAAGGCATTATTAAAAATTATAATATTTACGTGACGTAAAGGTTGACATTCCATCCAGTTTTCATTTGATGGACATAAAAGTGTAGGGGGAAATAATAATAAACAAATGTTTGATGTAAATGTATTTTTTTTATTTAACTTCCAAAACTATATAGTACTACACAGAGTGAAAAAAACTTTAATGGAACCATGAAGTAGTAGAAAGGTTGTAGTTGATATTTGAGGTTCTTTACGAATGATTTAAGTACCAGAAAAAATTTTATTGTGCTATTTACAATGGAAATAGTTGATTTAACATACTTTTTGTATTAATACGTTTTATTATTATAAAATGGTTCCATTAACCATTTTCTTTCTCCCTGTGTACTAACGGACTATAAAATAGTGAATGTAATAATTTTTAAATTAATATTATTCAAATTTTAATGATTGAAGTCAAATAACTCAAAATCTCGTATAATAGACTTATGTCTTATTTGCATCAGAGATATGTATAAATGCATATATGTACCACCTATATATTATAAAATAGTAATTAAGTCACGACCTTCGGATAGAAAAGTCGACAGTATTTGATTCGAGAAAATACAACCTGTTGGCTAATCGGAAGAGAGGCAGCCCCATACTATTCGACATTTTAATTAAAGACCTATGATTGGAGCACCATCGGCACACTAGCTCACGATGTCATTGGACGGCCAAATCTATTTTCGAAAAATGTCACACAGCCAAAAGTGCACTAGACGCATCGGGTGTTAAATCTCAGTCAGCGTCTTAGAAAACTGAAAGCCGTACAAACAATTAGCCGGTTGATCAATCACTGGTAACCGTAGTTAACATTGCGTTGCTCTGCATTTCCGTGTTTTCTATGTTGAGAAAACTGACATTTAATGTTGTAGGAATGATGATTAAAAAATAGTTCATTTTTTGCTTTGCTATCGAATTTTCTATTTATTATTTTTAATTATTGTTAAAAAATGACAAAACATGTGATTTGAGGAAGGCAATCAAAATACATCATAGCCAATTTAGTAAATATCATTTGCTACTTCATTTGCACAGTTTTTAATTGTTTTATTAAATAACTATGTCCATGACCACATGTAAATAGGGTTCAGAATTAGTTTCCAGTGTACTTAAACTAATATGATTTATAGAAATAGCATTTATGTATGAAAAGTGTTTAGTTGTGTTGTGTAAATGATAGTATTGCTTTGAGAATATAAAATACCAAAAATTTAGTGGGTAATTTCAAACGCAAATGACCAGGTGCATGCGAAATTTAACTGAACTGGATGTATAGTATATCTCCAATGAAATCTTATTTTACAAAAAATTGAGTGTTTTCTGGCAGTTTTTACAAAAATAAAAAAAAATTCTACGAAAAATAAGTTTTTGTTACTCCTCATTCATGTCGATGATCATTATCCTCAACGATGCAGATAACGTTTGGAAATTTACAATGGTGGATCCAATATGGCCGTCGAAAAATTAAAACCTAATATTTGTCAATAAAAAGCTATTAAGAAACGCAGTTTTTCCTCAAGGAACCGGTTATTTGATTTGCCATATTAAATTTTAAAAACTAAAAGTCTCTCCTTACTTTACTATATTCTGAGATGGGTAGAAACTATAATATTTGAGTTCGTTTAGATATATGTGGACTTTATTCAATTAATTATTTAATTAGATGTGCATTTTATATTTCAAGAGGACTACTAAATTAACAAGTTTGTTTAATTCTAGAGAAAAACTTCTAGAATAATTATCCTTTTCCTAAAAAATTATACTTGATTTCTAATCTATTAAAAATTGTCGTAAAATTTCATTCAACATTAATTTCTTTTATTTTATGTTTAATAAATGGCATGGCATTTTAATTGAAATATAATATAATTTTCTTTATAAATTTAGTGTGAACATATTACACGAGTAGTTAATATTCAGTCGGCAAGACCTGGACCAGATTAGATGTTATAGACGTTCTTGGAACAAATTCAATTTTGCTTATTTATGGTCACACTTGTTAAGTACATGTTAGTGACATATTCTGTAATCGCAAGACGTTAATTCACATGACTTCGGTTTAGTTAACAAATTAATTACGATACTAAAATTGAACAAAATTATATCTCACATTAATAATAATAATAGCAGTTCTGTGTCTTAAAGTTTTATTGTAATACATTGATTTTGATTTAATGTAATTTAGAAATAAGAAGTAAATGCCGCAGTACGTACAAACACTATTTTAACCAAAGATAACATTCTTTTCTTTTTATAAGGCCACTGTCAGAGATTTTGGTTGTTTCTAAATTTCTCTTTTGAAAATAAAAATGGTCAGTAATATAGATGAATTGCACGGAAAAAAATGTTCAGAGGATACAGCCAGAAATATGGTTACTTCTGGCAAAAATATAGCTGGATTTGCCATATTATGGCTGAAATAACCATATTTCTGGCTGTATCCTCTGTACATTTTTTTCCGTGTAAGTTAATGCCTTATGCCGAGCAAGTCACGATGAAATTACTAAAATAACCAACTTAATTTTTGAAAAAATTAGTCTTCTAGCAATATTTTTCTCTGACGTTGGAAACTCGTCCGCCCAATTAAAGATAACTGCAAATAAGCGAGAAAAATTCTATTTCGCAAAGATGGTACAGATGGACCTATTTCAAAAATTTCGATTGTTTTTGATAAAGAAAAAAATTACGGTCAAACTCGAGAGATGCGTTATAAACAAATAATGTACATTTTCAGACTATGGTTTAACTTTCAATATTGGGGGGGGGGGGGGCGGTACATTATTCTTTACTTGGAAGTAATGCACATTTCTACCGGAAATTAAAACATATGTTATGGTTTAAAGAACACTATTACATTTATATAGCTATAGTATAATGTATCGTTACACATTGTACAACCTCTTAATTACAAAAAAAAAGTCTAGTCCTGGAGAATTTGTCGTGCAACGTTGAGTATTACTAGTTTCATTATAGCATCAGACACATCCTTGTTTTAAAGATTTTTCACATTCCACGTAAATAAACAAAAAATTGTCTTGTTCAATATAACGTCAAATTTTTCTTAACGTTTAATTCTTAAATATGAATAATTCCATAGGATTTTTTCTGTTATAAAATATTGTTATATACATTAATTTTTTTGGTTCAACATCATTATTTTTCGTTGTTTCAACTTTTTTTCTTGTGCAATTTTTCTTTCTCTTGTAATGAGTTTTGTTTTCCTAACTCTATAAAACAACGATGATTTGAATTTTGAAATACCTAAATGAATCAGTTTTTTCCACTTAAAGGTTGATCTTTTTTTATGTCCATCCATTTTCAAGTAATGAGTAACGTTGACATGCAGAATTTCCTATGTACTGCAAATACGAAAGATGGTTAAGAAATATTTTTTCTGGCTTACCTTTGATCCGTGCGATTTGAAAAATTTGAGTGGAGTTTGGGGCTGTTTCGATTTTGGGATCTTTTAATTTATCAATTTTTTCAGCGTCAGATAAATACATTGAAAACATATTGATTTTACTATCGAGTACTTAACTGTTAACTGTTCATACCGTTGCATCAGATGCACTTTTACCATGCCCAGAAGTTGAAAAACTCCAAGTGAACAGTTTGATGGCCAATTTTTTACTTTCTGCACGTCTACTTTACAATTATTTTACGAAATGTATCTGTTGACAAGACCTTACAAAACTTATTTTTACAATTAATTTAGAAAATCGATTTTTTTAATTAGAAATTTAAATTATTCTTAGAAAATTGAAATGATCCAAGAAAACCAAAACCTACAAAGTTGGACATTTTTATGTTCAATTCCAAAGACCTACAATTTTTATAAAACTATTTAATGTGAATGTTTCATTTTATTTAATTATTGATGAAACTTCAATTACCTAGTGCACATACAGCCAATTTACGTTATTTAAAACAATTGACAAAGAATGTATTTTGATGAATTTTTTTTTCAACGCTGTTTTTCCCCAATTAAACTAAATTATTAGAAGAGCAATGCGATTTAAGTTAGAACACGTCTAAAATTACCGTTCATACTGGTAATACAGGATTGCCGAACAATTTTCTAGGCGTGCTATTCTTGTTTTTTTAAGTTCATGCACTTTTTCCTTTGATCAATTCTTAATGATATGCCTGCGATATTTTATGAGGCACATTAACCAGTTAATTGTAATTTTCATCGGCATTGCAAAAGGAAGAGTTTACATGTTCCTAAACGTGACTTTTTCAAAGCTTATTTTTACAAATTAGTTAAGTAAAAAAAAACATTTTTTGGAATAATTTGGTATCTGCAGTAGAGTTTTTAATGCCTTTTTTAATATAAGGCACATTCATAATTTCAAAATAGTTTCAAAGTTTGGTTACTGAACATGTCTCCATATGATGTTGAGAAAGATGGAAACAGACTTATTTATTATATAGCTCTGAAGCGTAAAAATTTCTATACTAGTACACACGAGCATAATACAATCTTGGCATATCTGAAGTAAATTGCGAATGTCTGACTATCAGTATGAAGAAAATCTATAAAATAGTGTTTGTAAGTGTATTTTGAAGAAATTTCTTGTATACACTGATAATGCGTAGCCTCAGCCTCTACACTGAGAGAAAATGTATAACAATTACTATTTTGACTAGGACTCCGAGCACAAAACTGAAATCATGTTAATTTTTACTATTATTTTAGTAAATTTTTCTATCCAGATAGGACTTTTGTCTATAAAAAGTAGGAAAGTTTACTAAAATAATGATAAAAATCAACATGATTTCAGGTCTGTGCTCGAACTCCTAGTCAAAATAGTAAAAATTGTTCTACAGTTTCTTTCAGTGTAGTAACCTAAAGACTCTAACAATACAATAGAATACATCATGGCGTTACAAATGTTGTAGTGGTTATTAAGTTAATTTAATGGACTTAATGTTAAATTTCAAGAGATATGGTTAAAGCATATGTTTTTTTTTTCTAAAAATATCGAAATTAGTTAATTGATATACAAAAACAGAATGAAAAAAAAAGCAACATCAAATATCTTGATTTGCGTTTGGGTTCTGATTTACCCCGTTTGTTTTGTTTAGTTATTATCAATATTTTTATTTTACCTCGACTTACCCTATATCGTAGAAACGCAGAATACGATAGGAAATTTAATTGTCCAGTTTATCCGATGGTATAACGTTGAAAACGTTTATTAGTTATTTTTTAAAAAATGGCGATGGATTTTGATCAAAAGTATTTCGCTGTAATTTTTATAGCTGACGTGTACTGTCAAGTTGATTATCAATAAAACAGTTTTAATTCTTGCGTTAACGGATTAAATCGATCCTATTTAATATTTTGGTAAAAAATACTTGTTGCATTCAGCAATAAACAAAAAAAAAAGAAGTATATGTTATTGTAGAATGAGTGATCATAAAAAATATAGAAAACATGTGCAATCTATCAGTATAACGATCTCAGACTGATTGAATTACTGGACTAATGAAGGTGTTGAAATCGTTTATTGAAGACAATTCATTCTAGAGTAATCGGTTGTGAGAGCAAAAGAAAATGAAAGAACGGCAGTAGAGACTCGCGGTGAACTTGCATCAATATTTTTAGAACCGGTAGTGTTCTACGTCAGGTTTTGATGTACCGCAGCTGTCTCATCCCGCAGACCGCATCACGAACCACGTCATTTTTACAGGCGATTTCATTGTTCTTAACTGGTGTTGTTCGCTAACCGTTTTTGTTCGCTACTGGCTACAATGTAAGTAATGGCCCTCTTGTATCTTCACTTAATTTTTTTTATCAATCACGTGTTGTGTTGTATTTATGTGCATGCCTTGCAGTTTTTAGTTTGAGTGCAGCATGTGGTTGAGTATCTGAAATTAATTATTTATATCACTTTCTAGCATGTTACTATTTGGATCGAAGTTTTCATTTTTTTAGGCATGTTTAACAATAATAGTTCTATAACATAATATATTGCCTTAAGATTCCTTTTATTGACTGTCTTTTCAGCACAAGGTAAGATCAGTTTTATTATCATACTCTCATCTATTCTTAAATTTTAAATACATTTTATTCGTATTTATAATATAGAAATGTGCAGAATATATAAGTACAGAGATATAACTTTTAATATACATCCAATCATTTGCGTTATTCTTTCTTTCGTGTACATCTAAAAATAACTACTTTTTGCTCCTTTTGCAGCACCGTCACAATCATTAGAAAATCAACGGAATGCAGATGGATCTGAACATTTTCATCACAGTGGTCGTATAACGCCACCTGCCACTAACCTGCCAAGATTTAAAAAGTATGAAGTGACGGATTTTAACTTTCTTAAGGTATTTATACACACGATTTTAGATCAAAATTATTTGCAAACATTCTAGATTGTTACTATTACTTTGTAACCCATTCAGTTACGAATTATTTCAGCCACGTTTTTTTTTCTGTATTTGTTGCAAAGGGGTTTTATGGGATCGCTGATTACGAATACGATATCGGATTTGTAAAATTCAAAATGCCAGATACACTGTTACCGGCGAAAATAAATAATATATATATATATATATATATATATATATATATATATATATATATATTTAAATGATAAATTATTTTTTCTGCAAATGAACTGAAAACATTAAATTAATTAAAATTCGTATATTTATGACTATTACAGTTCGTAAAGATGGTAATGCAGATATCTTCTGGATTGAATCCAGAAGTATTTAAAATTTTTGCCTACCATATCAGCTTTACCATTCTCAATTTTGAAATTTTTACAGCAGATGCATCAATAAATATTTCAAGAATCTCTGTAAATCAACTTTTAGACAAAATGTTTTTTTGTTTGCCCTGAAAACTTGCGTACATAAAATATCAGGCAAAATTACCGTTTTTTTATGGTCTCCCATATTGGATCCAGTTTGAATTTTCAAAACTTGATATCGAATTCTTTTGGTCTTTTAATAGAAAAATATTCCACAATCTGTTTGAGAAAAACATAATTTAAAATATTATTGTGGGATGTAGAAGAAAATGTTTGGTCTTCGTTATTTCTCATTATCGAGCATAGTACAGCTTGCAATTCGTATCTGAAATAAAAAATTGAAATTAATTTGTTATTATTATAAATTAATGTTTGTTTTTTAACTAATTTAAGCTTTATTAACTTTAAAAGTTCATTATCATTAAAAATTAATGCTGTAAACAAACCTCTAAAATAATTAAACGTTCAGAATCAGATACTAGATCGAAATAGGCGCCATATATTTATGACTGACGCTTATCTGCTTTTTTTCTACGTTTTCAAAACTGCGAATTACCCTCTGTAATTGTTTTAACGATATATTTGAATAGTTTATATATCGATTTAAGTAACTATTCAATTGTTAAGCCTATAAATGAATTTCCTCCATTAAGGAATCTGCAAGAGAAAGTCTGACCTGAATTAAATGTTTTGTTTTTATGTGACACTCACGAGTTTTCATCTAACATATGAAATTTTAGTCAAAAAGGTGATAATTCCTTTTTATACCCAATTTTTTATTGTTTACTTGCATCGAGTTATATCTTAAAATGTTTCTTCTGGCAAGTTAACCATAGTTTATTTTTAAAAATCAATTGTTGAATATATATTCAGTTTATGCTAGAGCTGTAAAAAAGTCCCTCTTTCCTAATAGAAAAATATGCAGAAAAGGTAATTTGTGATTGTGTGTCTGTTGCATGGTTCAAAGTAAGCCCTAGGGTATTAAAACATAATTATCGATCGGCAAAATTATTTCACCTCAATTATCTTTTATGGCACCCAGTGGACTTGATCTAGTTTAACAAATAATCAAAGATTTATCTTTATCAAAAGACCGAATTCTATTTTATTTTTAAATTGTTAGTATATGAACTATTAAATAAAAAATTGTAACTGAAGATTAGTTTTGTTTCAAAATCTATACGATTAATGCCTAACTTTATTATGTACTCTTGACATTTTGCAGGTATTAGGAAAAGGAAGTTTCGGTAAAGTTTTGCTTGCCGAATTGCGCGGTACCGATTGCGTTTATGCTGTAAAATGTCTGAAGAAGGATGTTGTTCTGGAAGACGACGACGTAGAATGTACGCTGATCGAGAGAAAAGTCTTAACATTAGCTACAAGGCATCCATATCTTTGCCACCTATTTTGTACTTTCCAAACGGATTCTCATCTATTCTTTGTTATGGAGTACCTGAATGGTGGCGATTTGATGTTTCACATACAAACATCAGGTCGATTTTCCGAGGCTCGTGCACGTTTTTACGCCGCTGAAATTTGGTCGGGACTTATATTCCTTCATAAAAAGAGTATCGTATATAGAGATTTGAAGCTCGATAACGTTCTTCTGGACTTTGATGGACACATAAGAATTGCAGATTTTGGCATGTGCAAACTTCAAATATTCCTCGATAGGACAGCAGATACTTTTTGCGGAACGCCTGATTATATGGCGCCCGAAGTGAGTTATATTAAATTTGTATGTTATGGGTTATTTTTTCATATTCATTTAATTCTGAATACTAACAATAGCATTAATTAAAGTTAATGCATTTCTAGAAACATCCGACTAAAAAAATACATAAAGGATATAAACCATAATCATTTGAAATTGAAATTGTCTTTACTTTGCAGCGGTTGATTATGTACCGATATTATTAATGAATAGTACAAGTCTTACCAACATTTAGACTAATTAAATATTTAGAGTTATTATTAAAAATAAAATGAACTAGTCCATTAATCAAATATATTTAAGTAAAGTTTTGAACAAAAATCGTTTAGGACAATTAAATCTGCTTTTTGGGGGTACTCAGATTTAACTAAGCACTTCTTACAATCATGTGGATTAATAGTAGCGATCACCACATCCGAGATTCATAAAACTCGTCTTGAGGAGTGTTTTATTATATTCACCACTGCAAACATTACTTCTATATATGACATAGATCTTTTTATACAAAAGCTATTAAATTAGCATTATAAAAATATAAAAAATATTTTAAAACAGATCATGCATTGTCATGCTTCAGGTCTGATGATCTGTTCATGAAACAATAAACCATACTGTTATTGGGAAGTTTTCTATTGTTGTACAGAATTCGAATTTGAAGTCATTTCGAAGCATCATGTGAAGATTTTCAGATATTTGAGATTATTTACTCGAGCTATTAATCGATCACCCACTATTTTTCTCCAGAAAGGTACTACCGATTTTTCTTATCGATATTCATGACGTAAAGCAATATTTATAAGAATTTAAATTGCCTTTATATATATATATATTTACTTAATAATGTCTCGTTAAAATTTATATTATGTTTCTGGGTTCACTGAATATGAAAAAGAATTCACGTGATCAAATAACAGCTCATTTTGAAGTGTAAGAGTAGGATAAAATGATGCGACTAGTAAAAAATGGTACAAAAGTTGTTAAATCCTGCACATAAGCTGAATATGATCAAAAACAAATTTTTCTAGTACATAAACTCAAGTATCCCAAAACTTTGACGCGATGGATCGATTCTGACCTCGGATTTTGGATTCTACGCCCAAAATTAATTTGCATATGATCCATAGCTTCCCAATAACAAACCCTTTATTATTGAGAAATACAAAATTAACTTTAATTTTCAGATAATCAAAGGATTAAAGTACAATCAAGCTGTCGACTGGTGGTCTTACGGCGTTCTTCTTTACGAAATGCTCACCGGTCAATCGCCGTTCTCTGGTTGTGACGAGGATGACTTATTTTGGAGCATATGCAACGAAAGGCCATTCATTCCTCGCTATTTAAGTCAAAGTGCCACAGACATACTGGTTGCCCTCTTAGAGAAGGACGCCGGAAAGAGGCTTCCTGGTCATGAAATAGCATGTCATCCATTTCTCCACGTAAGTATAATACATTGTAAAAAGCAATCCTTAAATTAATGTAAGAAGTATGCAACTGAAATCAAAATCTGTAAATGTAAAGTAATTAAGATCACTTTCATCGGATTAAGATGTAATCATTTTAACCCATTAACGCCTAAAGCACACCTTTTTTAGGCTTCAAATTTCAGGCAAGTATTTCGTAACAAAATCAAAGCTGAAAAAAATTGAAATGTATATATTCTACTACTTTTAAGGTCGCTCTTCAAAATTCGAGGACAAAACTGGGAAATATTTATTCTTCGCAATTTGTTTCGAGCTATTAGAAAATTAAGATTCTATTGAAACTATGTTTAAAGGTGGTCAAAATATTTGAATTTTGAGAAAAGACTTTAGTTTTATAGCCTTTTATACCTTTCTACATAGAGTCCCAATATTCCCTAGTACAATTCTGTCACAGATTATCCGGGCGCGAGCTTGACCCTGTCTGGCGTTTTTTTCAATTTCGGCGCTGTATTGGAATTTCTGACGGATGAAACTCAATTTTGATGTTGGATTCATGAAGAGAGTCCTGGAAAATCCCTAGATATATACCTTTCAATTATTTTCAACTTTGATTTTTATACGAAATACTTGATTGACCTTGGAGCAAAATAAAAGTGTTCATTAGGTGTTAACGGTTTAAGTATTTGTTTTCGAAGTGTACATATTTAAAAAATCGTTGGTTATCTTGCAATAATGTTTGATTATGATGACCCCTCGAAAACTTTTATGAGGCTCTTATATCTTCCATTAATGAATTTTTGCAAGGATCTGTTTTTATAATCTTGTGACCAAATTACCAGTTGCTCATTTTTCTGACAGATCAATCATTGCTTCCTATCAATGCTTTATACTTTAATTGATCCCCGAATCGGAAATTAAAAAAATGCCTTTTCAATATCGAATGATTTTTCAATTTTTCAATTTTTTTTTTAAACTAAAAACAATGATTTAAATGTCCAAAAACATAAAAACACATAGCGATAACTAATAGCGTGATGTTTTTATAGAAAATGTAATGTAAAGTAACGAAATTCACATAAAATAAAATGAAAGTCTCTTTTGAAAACAATTGCAATGACCAAGAGCGATAAAACTCCAAAATTTATCGAAAAACATATAAAATGATATTTATCAAACCTGATATAAAAAAAGAACTCGAACATAAATATCATGGACATTTCAGAAAATTGTCATTTTCGATTACATAGGCCAAGAAAATATATAACTAGAAACTGCACTATATACTTTTCCGAAGGGTTTCTTGAGGATGAATCCAACTCTGGTCTCAGAAATATACCCTTTTAGGTATTTAATTTTAAGATCACTTAACAAATTTAAAAAAGAAAGGGGAAAAATGTAAAAAACAGTAAATCGTTTCAATAGTCCAACATTCAGTCTTCACGTGGTGAAGCGTGTGAGAAGGTTTCATAAAAGTAACCAAAACTAAAGAAAATTTTGCCATTAATTACAGTACTTAATTCTCTTCCTTTTTATGAAACATATATTTTTAATCCCTGCCTGTAAAAAATTATACAAGCCAATTCACATATTCAATTTGAAAATTTAATATCAACGTCGAATACAAATGAAGCAATCTATTATGAACAAAAATTATCAAGTCACACGATGTTGCTTTATATAGCACCAGTACTGATATGTCCAACTATTTACCATTTTCTTAATTTCTCTTTCTTTCTTCCCTACTTTCTCTACTTGTCTTATCCCTCGTTCTCATCTTAATAGACTAAAATATTTACATTACTCATCAAGGAAATAAATTAATTTTGTCAGGCGTGTGTCCTAAGGTGTTAGATGTCAGTATACGTGACATGAAGTCAGATCACATTCGTGTTCTAAACTGAGAAGTTGTTAATGCAATTATATGAACATCGCTTTTGAATAAAACGTGTACAGTAATATTGAAATTGTATACTTTGTTTAGAACATTGCCTGGGAGAAATTGGAACGAAGACAGCTGGAACCGCCTTTTAAACCAGCCCTAGAACATACGTTAGACACAAGATATTTTGACACCGCCTTCACTACCGAAAGACCACGATTAACCGCCGTTCCAGAACAAATTCTTACGTCCATGGACCAAGCAGTCTTTCGAGGATTTTCCTACACGAATCCCAACGCGACCGACTGATAACGCTGAGCTTTCCCGTTTAGCATAAATTTTAATTGTCGCCCAGTCAGAAAAATACGATTGTTAACGTCTTTAATGTTTCCGACTGTTTAAATAATAAGACATTTTATTGTTTGCACTGAAAGGCAAGCAGACAAGATAATTTAGTTTTTTTGTATCAAATTTTATATGTATTTCGACCATATACAAAAAGTACTAAAGAAAATTTTCTAAGGACAAAATATCCAACATTAATTTGCGATTTTCAAAAATTCAGTACTCTAGTATGAAATGGTTGTAAATCTTCGTATGCAGAAGTATTATTCAAACAGTTACGGAAAGTCAAATGAAGTTATAACGATGTAAATATTCTGATCTCAAAATGGGACAAAAATTTTGATCCATCATTATTCAGTTAAATTGAATTTAATTGATATGACATTGCTGATTACATTACCGCAAAAAAACCATATGTGTACACGAAAAAAGTAGATATCACTGTTACATTAGTAGTAAGAGGTGGACCTTTCTTTTATACGTTCTACAAATACTCATCTTGTTTGCCTTACTATTTGCATAGTAAGAACATCTTTAAGAAAGTAATTGTTTGGGGCACACCGTGCTACTTAAGTAGTGATAACTATGGATTTTTCGTGTGACAAAAAAAATGTAATGGGTAAAGCTTCAAAAGTGTAAACAGCATCGTCATTAATCACACAAACAAAGCAAACTGACTCCATGTTGGAGAACTCGTATTTTTAATACAACTAATACTTTTATAATAAGCATTGAAAGTTTATTTGATCATAGAAATTTGTCATGTAGGATTTTTTATAAAAAGAAGCAAAATAGCTTAGCAGTATTTAATATACCGTCTCCTTATTGAAATTAATAACTTCCGTACCATAAAAATAATGTAGTTAATTTACACCAATTTAATTAGAATTCTTAATCAGTCGGTCTATGAAAAATGTAACGTAATTTATTTTAAGATGCCTGTATATAATAATCTTTAGTTTCCAAATGGCTTCTTTTTTAAATGTCGCGTTTACATATTTCCGTTATTTTATTAAACTTAGATTTGGAAGATGCGCGGGAAAGAAAAATTTTATTAATTAATTTGTAGAAAGTTTTCATATATGTGGGAACGAGAAGACGTAACTTCTCATTGCTCAAAGCACAGTCGGTCGCGAGATACGACAAATTTGTACAGATCACACAATCCACCACACTAATATAACATTCAGATCCGACATTTCATCTTGTGAGTTTTCTTTTTGTTACTTCTTTTTGACTATTATGTACGAACTGCGTTAGTCGACGAACGTATCTCATTCAGTGACACATTGCATTGAATGATGACGTAATAGAAATAATGTTTGTTAATAAATTATGAATTATTTATCTTACACGTGTCTTCATTTATGAAATTCTGTCCTTCTTCAATTGTGACTTAAATCACGTAGGTCTACCGAAAAAATAAATATTGATCTGGGTAGAAGACCACATTATTCCTATGCATTTTGACCCCCTGAGAAACTGCTTGGTGATTTTTCTCCCTCCACTTTCCATATTTATCACTGCAAAAGTTCACTCCATCCTCTTCCATATCGATTTTTGTTCAAAGCAAGGATTATGATACTACTCAGAGTGACCAATGGAAGTAGTTCATTAAAAAATCTTAGAACAATAAATACATCATATCAGGCCATACAATTTATCCGATTTGCAACCAAAATGTCCGTTTTGACCATCAACTTTCAACGACGTATTACTATCTACTTTCATTCTCCAAAAATATTTGATACTATATTTGATGCTATTTTCTAAAAAAAAAAAACAAAAAAATCTTTACCCCATGATTTTTTTTAATTAAAAAAAGGGTGGCTTTTAAGGGTATTTTTTCTTTTTAAAGTTCAGTTTTTAACGTGAAATACACCACGATATGCGACAAAATGAATAAAAACAGGGCGGTGTCGAGGTCCAATCTATAAACTTATGTGTCACGGTTTAAATTTCGTGTCACCTTTAAATTTCGTATCACTGTTTATTTTTGAGCATTTTTATTTTATTTATCTGCGTTTAAACTGGTCAACATTGTTAAGTATACTCCAAATATATCGACTAATATATATAATGCATCATTGATGAGATAAAAGTACGAAATTCATACCTTTTAAACTGAAAAATATGTCAAAACGCCTAAAATAAAGTGTCTCTACAGTAATTTTTATTCACGTTTGGTTCTGTCGCGATTTCAGCGTTTCTTTAATCTGTCTGGATTTTTTACGCGTACTAATAGACAAAACAAAGAATTTGCACCCTTATAGAGTTATGTGCCCTTTTCAAAAAGGCTGAAAAGAGTGCATTTAAAATGTGTCCCTCGTTTTTTCAAAAAAACAATTTTAGTTCATTTTTCACTTATTGAACGTGCAGCATATTTTTAATCGTTACGAGTCAAAAGTAATAATTTTGTACACAGAAAAAGGAGGAAATCCAGACGTCATTTAAGAATGTGCTCACAAGAGAAGTCAAAAAAATATATGCTTGAAGTTAAAAAGCACTTTGCGTAACTGGTTAAAATAATGGTCATTTTTCAATGGCACGCCGTCAATTGAAAAAGAACATTATTTGCAACATGCGTGATCGTTTGAAAAGTGCAAAATAGATGTAACATAAAAACGCTATCATCTAATAATGTTTTTAACCCTTTGTATCACGATGGTAAATAACGTTTTCTTTGACTTTTCATTATTAAAAGTCCAGTTAACGCATTCATGTCAATTTTTTACGATTTTCTGTACGTTTAGTGATAAAATAACATATATAAATGGTAAGAAGACATTATTGTTTATTGTTTAGGTAGTATAAATAAAAAATATGAAACAATTCCGGTTTTTTCGAAGAAATTCATTATTGGCAATGTTTTTCGTGATAATTGCTTAAAATTTTTAACTCGAGGATTTTCGGGGTCTCTGATTACCAGAAGATGCAAAATTTGCACGTATCATGTAATCACTTTTTCTTAGAACCGCACAGCTGGTCTGTTGATAAGCATACTTACAAAAATAGAAAAACAAAAACTCTAAAACAATAAAGAAAAAGTCTAAACCTCCCAGTAATAAAAAACGGAATACGGAAAAACATACGGAAATGTACTAAAATGTAATTATATAATAAATTTCTATCTAAAAACATGATATTTGTTGTATTTTATTGAACGTATATAATTCTCAAACCAACATGTATCTGAATGCATACCAATGCAAAAATTGTATAATTTCAGTACTTTTTAATAAAAATTTTACATTCAAATTGATAATCGCATGTAGCAATTTCTCAAATGAAAGCACTTTCTTGATGTGCAGTTCAGTTAGTGTTCACATTTTCGAAATTTAATATGGCGGCTTCAAAATAGCAGCTCCAAAATGGCGAACGTCTCCTCTAAATTTTAAGAGTTAAGATCACTAACATCAAAATTCTCAGATGATAATTTTCACTCTTCAGGGTTGCTTAAAAAATGAAGCACACTGCGTCATTTGTTACCTCTTAATCTATATGACAACATATAAAAATTCCAATAATGTGCTTAACACATAAAACTTTTTTGATTTTTCAAAATTCAAAGGTTTCGCGGATTTGCCCATATATTTCGCCATGTTAGCAATGTACGTAATTATTACTTAAAAATTCAATATTTATACTAAAGTAAATAGCTATTTTGTACGATGGAGGTAAACGTTATTGTTTCCCGGATTGCAATGAACATTCGCATAAAAAAATTCACCTAGTATAAAGTTGTCCAATATTTACATATGTGAAGGTAAGAAATTCCATGTAAATATAATTTAGTGTCATGACAGGGCGATCGATCGATGCATATATGCATCCACGTATACTTCATTAGACGTAAAAGTCTTAGAAGCATATCTACTTTTCAATGCATTCATATAAGGTAGAGTTATTACCATTGTAAGTCACTTATCTACCTCAATACAACTTGTCCAATGAAAGTTTCTTTTACTGTTCACATAAATTAATGGAAAATCAATGCTAAAGACACTTTTTGTAAGTTAGCACACTTTAATTACCCCGACAGTGTCTCCAGCTCTGAGAATTGGTTATGTGTTATTGTAAACCGGAAGTACACGAAAGTTACCTTTTGCAGTGAGCGTCGTGAAGTCACCGAAGTAAGAAATGAGACGAAGTTGCAAGTAAGTTTTTTCTTGAAGTAAATTTCGAATTATAATTATTTATAAATGTACAATATATGACCGTAGTCAAAAAATGATCATACTGTAAAATAAATATAAAATAAACGTTTTAAGAATGTAAAAAATGTTTTCATATATTTGAAGGTAGACAAACATAGCGGAGAGTTGCAATCCTCTACGTTTTTCCACCTTTAAAATATTTACAATGTTTATTTGACATTTATTCTGAAGATGGCTCCAATTCCAAATCCAAAGAGCCAAAAACGTTAAAATTGTTTTTTATAATAAATTTGTATACGAATTTTTTAATTCTAACCTATGCATAACGATTAAACTGTAGAAACATATTTATTGCGAAAACATGTCAACTAAACCACCAGAAGAATTTAGTTTGAAGCTTTCAGCAGAACCTTACCAGATCATTTTCGAATAAGATGTTAAATATTTTGTTTTAGATTAGAGTCATTTAACATATTATTTAACATTTTTGCCTGACATTTTTTCAATCCAAGTATAATAAACATTTGTATCGCATTACATATGGTATTTTCTTCTACATTTCAGATCCAAACAAAACATAATAATGTATGACAAAACGTACAGTTTAATCATTGCCTTCATTTTAATAAAATGCAGAACATCTAAATGCGATGTAAAAATTGAACCTAAAAATGGTCTAGTCATCCTATCAGACGCAATGGTATGTATATTATTAATTTCTGTGATCACAAGACAAAATATATTAGTTATTTATCATATTTCGGCTCCTTAATTATTGTTATGATTTCTTTTCTCATATATAAAAGTAATACGTACCTCTAAAAAGATTAAAAAGCACATTCCGCCTTTCCTCTATTCATAACACAACTGGTTGATGTTTGTGAATTTTATATATAAATTCGAAATACTAATACCCTCAAACACACCCATTATTCTTTATAATACAGTATGTACCCAAGACTGCGGCATTTTCGAAAAATTGTATCTGGTAAAATTGTATACTTCGTTTTCCGGCGAAAACCTAATATTGCGATAAAGGTACTATAAAAATGGGCATAAACAACATTTTTCGAGTGGTCCAATTTAAAAAATCCAGGTATTATGGGATGAAGCGCAAAATTGGTTGACGATTTGTTCTATTAAACAGGAATTAATCTGATTTAATTTTGAACGATATACACTGAAGTAAAATGCTCAAAACAAAATTTTATACGGGACCTTTTTCTGTATATTTAATTTACGATCCTGGTATCTTATACTAATTTTAAAAGCAAAGACAAATTTCAAATAAAATTTAAAAAATGTTGGATGTGACAAATTTAGTTTGTCAACTCCATAGTTAAACGTCAAAAAATTGTTCTTAATATATGAAGGGTATATTTTTAAATATTAATAACTATATCACAGTTTTATCTAACTCAACGTGTTCAATAATATACAAAAATTCAACATAAAATATAAAATGTAAAATATATTTATGCTTTTACCAGATTTTACTTAAAAAGCATACTATTAAACAACATGTTTTCTTTTTTTTTGGCAACTAATTAACTACAAGCTTTTGGCATTTCTAATCTAGTCAAATTTGACTGCAGGCGTTGTCGAACTGAACTTTGAATCTACTAACGCCCACTGTAATCAATATATAAGAAGGCATGAACCCAATAATTGTTGAACATTGTCGAATACCTAACACAGATGATACCGGCCGGAAGTAGTCATATATTTTTTTTGAAGGGGACACTATAGAAGACCTTAAGTAATTATTTCGAGTACATAAACATATCACCTTCAAACAGTGGGCTTATGCCAGATGGAAAACCAATTTATGGATGACGAGAGCACTGTAATTAAAGCAGTGGATAAAAAACTTGTTCCCAATTGGAACAACCAATGACTTGCATTAAAAATCGTTACGGTATATTTTAAAGTAATGACTGTGGATATTATTAACAATTTAAATTTTCCATAAATAACAAAAAATTTAATAATGTGAAGTAGATTGTTTGAATTTAGTTATAAATTTATTGCGATGAAGTTATCAAGTAGTTTTCCCACAGGCGAGCGTAACGTACATAACTTTTTTTCTTCGTTTTCTGTGCGCATAAGTACTGCATAATACACGCTTTGTTTAATATAGTGTCCAAACTAAAGGATTCGCTAAACATTTAAGTAATTGCGATTTTTACAATGATGATTCGTATTATGCATTTAGTCAAAATGTACATTCCGTCACACGCAGTTTAGGTAGTAGTCATATATTATAATATTATAAATGCAAATTTAAAAAATTTTAGTTATAAACATAAGAACAAAAGCTCTAAAAAAGTATGTATTATTAAAAATAATATTGATAAGAGATTTCATGAAAATAGTGGATAGTTTATTTTATAAAAACAAGAAATTAAACATAAATATTCACAGTGTATCGTTTAACATTTAAACTTTTAACGTCTAGAATGAGATTCTAGTCTCATGAACACCGTATGATCCTTATGAAAGTTAAAGTATAGTTACTTAAAAATCTACTATTTTTGAGGATGCTCTTTCGAATTGTTATGTTTAGACTTTATAGAAATCAATATTAACATATGACATTGATAAAAATGTTTGGATAAAGCTTACACATCATTGCAAATAAACAAATGTCATTTTATTTTGGTTTTTGGATATATGCTGATTTAAAATAAAACTGTTTTAATTCAAGGTGACTGTGACAATATGGTGGATATTGAAAAATGGGATTTAAAAGAAGACTCTTAAAAATCATCTTTTTTAATCTCCGATGAAAATTTAAGAATTTTATACTTTTGTCATGCTGAATCCGAATATGACACCAAATTTAAATTTTGACAGTTGACAACTATGAAACTGTCACTTTTTAACAAAATTAGGCATTCTTCCCAATAATGACATTTATTAGGTTTTGCGATTTTCTGATCACGAATTTGATGTCAAATTTAAATTTTGACAGTTGACAGCTGTCAAACTGCTACTTTCTTAAAAAATTAGAAATTCTTAACAAAATAACATCTATTTAGTTTTGAGTCTCAATGATCAGGAATATGAGGTCAAATTTTAACGTTGACAGTTAACAGCTGTTAAAATGACTGCGAGGGTTATTAGGTAAGAATTACAGGTTAAAAAAAATACGATAAGTGCTGCAGACTTGTCGATCGTGGAAATGTGGTAACATTTTACATTGAACATTAAAGAAGTGATAAGAAAATGAAGTATTTATTTTAAAAGAATTTATATTATAATTTGTGCACGAGAACAATGTTAAGTTATTCTAATTTAATTATATTAATTCAATAAATAAGTAACTAGCTAAGAATTTCTCATTTTTTTAGAAAGTAACAGTTATCCCGAAAAAAAATAGCTCTGATATAATAATTATATTTAAATCATACCCAACCATGTCTAGATAATAGCTAGGTAAAGTTTCCTCATATGAAAGACACAGAATGTTGGGCGAAAATTATATCGTTCAAATTTCGCCTAAAATGTGTGTCTTTCATGTGAGGAAACTTTCATACATATTTATTTATACATCAAAATCCGGATGCAATAAAATTCTTTTTGAGCGTATAAGGATGAATGATGCGGAACCTTACTGAAGAGTCTTACACGCATTCAAGGACGAAACGTTTATTGTATAATTTTTAACGTCCCTACTATTATGGTGACCGAATCTACCAAGAAACATTCCTATTACTAATTTTATTAGTCATCTAGTACCTGACACATACAAAAGTATATTTGTCCAGTCAGTCCAGTTCATTTTTCATAAAGCTTCATTGTAACTTGTTGCATCTTTATAATAATAATTAACGTATAATAAGCAAATAAACTTTAAAAACTCATATCCACGTTAAAGGTAAATATCGTGGACAACTGCAACTGTAACGAAGCCAGCAGTGCCCTTATTATAGGCAAAAACTTTAGCAATCTACCTCGTACAATACCTATAAACTTATCAGATGGATCAAACATGAAAAAGAAACAAGGAACAAATTGGTCGCTCATGATGCCAGAAAAGAACTTTCTCAACACGAGACAATTATTCATCATTGCGAGAAATTCAAATGAAGAATTCAGTTCACATTTGCAAGACCTTTCAAAATCCATTTATTGGAATCATGCTGGATTTTTTATAATTATAGAAATGAACTTTGGCGATGACTGTCAAAATGCTTTTTCAACTTTGTGGAACGTCTGGACATTTGATATTTTATATTCAATATTCATTTGTTATAGTTTCAAAAAGAATATTCTGTTGTATACGTTTAATCCTTATAAAAATTACGCGGTGGACTCTTGGACTGAAACACGACAGTATGAAGGAATCGATGGGCATCCATGGACGTTATTTTCGAAACCTTACGATCCATGTAAGTGACAATTGTACATTTTATACATAAATCTGAAATCAATATCTTCTTATTTACTATTGTTTAAATTTCAGTTTCATTGGATACGCTTTGTGGAAATTTGAGTTTCGACAAATCCAAGGACATCGGAGGCTATCCTATTAAATTAAGTGAAATGTATCACTGGGCAGAGTCCATCGATGCTATAATCGACAATGAAGACTGCGACAATAAAGTTGCAGATATTGACGCGTTCATAAAAATTCAACATGAATCTTTAAATGCGAAACCAATATCATCTATGACGCGTTTTATGACTATGAATGATACTCAGATATCACTTTATCTTAAAAACTTCGATTTATTCGTAAATAGCACGTACAATCGAGTAGCAGAAGAAGCATCGTTCCTCTATCCTCATAGTTCCGGATCAACTTGCATTGTTACTCAAAAACGTACTCAGCAATTACCATTGTTACGTGTTTTTGAGCTTTTGACTCCACAATTTATTATATATTTGTTGCTAATGTTTCTAATTTCTACAGTGTTAATGAAATTTATAATGGTTCAACATTTTTTAACAGCAATTATGGAAGTGTTGCGCATGATATTAAATTCCTGCACTCTGGCGAAAAAACCTCGTACTCCAGTACGTAAGATGTGGTTCATTATCATTTTATTCACTTCTGTATTATTCAATTTTTACTTCAATGGTCGAATCACTTCAATCCTTACTGTTCCTACACCTGCATCTGACGTGAATTCAATGAACGATCTAGAAAAATCGGGCTACATCGTTCATGCTGCAGATTATTATACCTCACTGCTTTCAACCTTCCAGTTTATGAAGAACCGATTCCAAGTTGGTGCCTTAGTCGATTGTGTGAAAAAGGCAGAACATGGTGAACACGTTGCATGTGTCCACGACTGTCAAACTGCACGCGTTTGTGTCGGTGAAAATAATAATGTGCATTTTGCCACAGCTGAATTAGAAGAAGGACCAATAGTATTTTTAATTCGCCCAGATTGGCCACTGACAGATCGTTCGAATTATATAATGCAGGCATTAAGGGAATCCGGAATCGTTAAGTTCAAAGACGAATTGACATTTCGTCCAAAAAGGGCTTTCACATCAAACCCTCAGTTTGTGGCAATTAAGCGGGAGCAGATGGAAGTTTACTTTTGCTTCTTAGCTATAGGACTGATTGTAGCAGCATTCGTGTTTCTTGCGGAGTATAAAATTGGCAATTTGAAGTACAATCGCACAAGAAAGTTTTGGAATAATGAATCACGCTCATGTTTCGGATTACCAAAAATAGTAAAAAAGAATATAATTCTAAACATAAAGAATCGAGTATAATTCCGATGTATATGCATGCCAGTGGGAATATACCGGCTAACAAACAGTTTTATGTGCGAATTCAACTGGAAAAGTATTGTTTAAATCAATTTTCCAACATTTTCAATTTTTAATTTATTATACAATTTTTGTACACGTAATAAAAACTCATTTTTTGAATGTAAAAAAAATATTTTTTTTAATGTTGTGCAGTCCTCCCTCCATCATTGTTTCCCTCTGTAATTGTTGTCCAGGTTCCCCCTTCTAAGTACACCGTAAGAAGAAAGGCACACTAGCGCATGCGCACGTATGTTCTATTAACTGTTTCATATATGGAGAGAGGGCAGTAGGGGCGCCAACCGGAGCAATCACGGATGGAGGACTGCATTCCCACTTTCTTGACCTTGAGAAAATAATTGTTGAAGTAATAACGAATTTAAAGAAATGTAAAACTTCTTGAGTTAACAATTAAAAAATTCCCGACACATTTCACTGAAAGAGGAAATGGAGGTTGTTTTATACTACAGATAGATCTTATATAAATCCTAAAAATTTATATATTTGCAAAAATTAACTGTTTTGAACCATTTTTTTGGCAATTTCAATCACACGGTATTTCTATTTCAGCTTACTTAAATATCATACACTTACATTATATACATTCGCCAGTTACTGTTGAACTACAGTTAAAAATATGCTAATATTTTTGTATTGTTGTATTTTGCATTTCCTACTCTATATATTAAAGTACACTGTAACATCATCAGAAAAATTACCTTTCAAGGTAGTAATAAATAAGGTAGTAATCTATGCTGAAAAATTCAAATAAAAAAATTATTACAAATATTTTCCGACATCCGGGCTATATAACTGCAATTCTAACCATTAGAAACGATGCCTTAGAAAATATCAGAGAAATTCGTCAAGAATTGATTGTGAATTTTTGGAAATAAGCAAAAGTCATCTTTTTTTGGAAATTTTCTGGACCAAATTTCCGAAAAGCCGTACCTCCAATTTTTTTGAAACTTGGTATACTTACGTATTTTGATGCGCTAATGACGAAAGTGGTATTAAAAATTGGCGCAAATTATATTGTCATAGTGAAAACATTACGTAATTGTAAAATAGTGATTATGAAAGTCGTAGGTCGTAGTCGAAATGGTGAATTACATCATTTTTTATGTAAAAACCATAACAAACCAGAAACTCGGTTCCGCGCTTTTTAAATAAAAGAAAGTACCCATGTGTGGCTTCTGAAGGAAAGCACACCTCACCGTCCACCGTCTTTCAGCACACCAGTGATATCTCTATTATATGACTCTAATTCGAACTGTACAAATTTCCTGTCTTTCATGAATGTTGTTTGTTTTTGTTGTACCCAACTAGGAGTTGGGAGGTATATGCAGGCCCTACGATTTATAGTGGATTCAGAACCACTTCTTTTAGTTGCTGTGATTATGTTAATTTACTTCAAAAAATGAAAATTATTAACAAAAATTATTTTTCTTAGGTTTCCTCTCTCAGAGAGATAGTTTGATTCTATTTCTAAATTCTTATTTCTATTTTATTTACAATTTTTACTATTTACAATGTTAAAAATTCCGCATTTCATTTTATAGTGAGGACATGGACATGGCTTAGCCAGGCTCCATTTCCTCTATTATTTCAGAGCACATCTTCTCATCCAACAGTTTCTATGCAAAACGAGTAAAGGATTTCATATATTTCCCTATCCTTGAGGATATTGGAGAGACTGATTTCTATTTCGTTGATTTCTTGTAGATATCCTTTTCTTATTTCTGTGTATTTATGGCATTCTGTGAGTGTATGTTCGGATGTATCTTTATGGCCACATAAGCATAACTCTGTGGTTGTATTTATTCCAATGTGGTACTTCCAGTGGTTAAAATTACCATGTCCCGTGAGGAACTGGTTTATTTGGTCGAATCCAGCTTTTTAAAAATAACTAACCTAACCTAACCTTACCTAACCTAACCTTACCTAAATTGTGCATTGTAGTGAGATCTTTTGTTAAGATAACACACAAAAAAACATGATTTATGGTGGTTTTTTATGGATTTCACCATGATAATCCAGTTTGCACCAATTTTCACTACGATTTTCGCAATTAGAGCAAAAAAATACACAAGTACATACACCAGTTTCAAACCAAACAAAGAGATATGCGCTTTTCGGAAGGTACACCTGAAAAGGCACTCTGTCAATTCTCGATCGATAAAGTTCTTTGGAATTTTTGAAACATAAGGGGGTTCTAAAGTGGTCCGTCGGTAAAGCAGGAAAATTCACTAAAAAACGTAAATTCAAGATGACTGAAGAAATTTTTCAAAATTCAGGCTCTGTAACGGCAATTCTAAGCACTATAAATCGTTTCCAAGAAAATACCAAAGATATTAATTGAGAACTGACCGACAATTTTCAGAAATAAGTGATTGTTAATAAGTAATGTATTTCCGAAAATTCTCGGTCAATTCTCATTCAATTTCTAAATTATTACACAGGCCGACAAAATCAGCTCGACTCTCTGACCCAGAAACCATGTTATATATGTACTTTTTCGAAGGCTTTCGGTGCGCTGAATCCGAATCCGAGCCGAGGTCGAAATTTCCGAATTGGCTCTCGTTTTCGAGATATCCTAACCTAAAAGTGCAAAAAACAGCGATTTTTGCCTATGTTTGCGGTTATGTAGCATCGAATTTGTTCTTTTACTCAAAATACTAAAAACACCATCTTAAAGTATAACCCTTGCCCTTTCAAATGCCGTTGAGTTTGATTAAATATCTCTTTTTTTCGCTGAGATATCGACATGAAAATTTAAATGTACATACGAAATTTCGTAAATATTACGTTCATCAACTTTCAAAAAATCATCTCCAGAAAAACCCGTCCAAAGATTAAAATAAACACAAAAATACACTGTGCCTGGGAAAGAGGGAGGGTTAAAAGTGGACAATTTAAGTCTATATGATTATTTTGTATACGACTTTATGCATATATCTTTTATTTCACGTTAAATATACCAAAAACGGTTATAACAAGCGAATATATATACAACATTTGTATATGTGAGTATAAATTAAACTTGAGAACAATTTTTATAACAAAAAAATACGTTAAGGGTTGTCAACTATAGATAGATGGTTGATGACTATTTGCTTGTATGTCAATTTCCTAATAAGTTGTTTAGTTGAATTTAAACTTTTAACAAAATTTTTTATTTATACATATTTCTCCTTTGCACTGATATAATAAGTAGGGTCATCCACAAGTCAAGATGATGTCAATTCCTCAGAAATCAACTAAAAGTAGTCCTATTATTGGGTATAATTCCACAAAATAAAAGAAAATATTAATTAAAACAGTATTAACTTAATATTGACAACAAAAATTAAAAAATAAGTTAATGAATATTCATTGAACTTTACATAAATCTATGATTTACTTAAAAAATTGTAATTTTCAGTATTTCAACAATCTAAGTAAAATTTAACCATTATTTGCATTATTTTATGCAAATTAATTATTTTTAGTAGAAAAATGTCTTTCTATGTAACCGATTCATCAGGAAGTTTTAAAAAATACGAATAAGTTTATTCAATCCAAGAAACTTTTTTTTTAATATTTTTTTATTGGTAAATTACATTTCAAACTTTATCAACATTTCTGTTTACTTTATCAACATTTCTGTTTGCTTTATCTTGATTAAGTATGTTGAATAAAACAAATTCTTTTTTTAATAAAGTTACATTAATAACACAAGAAGCGTTTGATCTCAGTTCATTAATAAATCATCGTCAATAAAAGTGATCAACAGAAAATGTCTTAAATGAATATAATTGAAACAAATACTATATCACTATACACATTTCACAAAATTCTTCGATATCCAAAACTGTTTTGTTATTCTTATATATATATATATATCACCGAGATTCATTTCTTCAATGTTTGAAATTCTTGCTTAATAAAACGTTCAATATCTTCGACGTGTAGGTAGTTCTTCACAAATTTGCGTCAAAGTTCTGCATGGTTGATCTTCAAAGAGAATCAATTATTCCTTCAAATTTAAAAGTTACAGAATCTTCATTCCGTTCCACCCAGCGTATGGTCGCACAAATCTTCCCATACTTTCCATGCATTATCCTCAGCATTTTCATTCGTTTTTTTCTCAGGTTTGAACATATTTAATTTAACACCTTTTGCTATAGCAGAATCCGGACAAAGTTTATCAATTATGCCTATAAGATGCTGGAAATCATGTTCAGACATTTCGTGTTTAGCTGCGAATTCCCTAAGATGCACTTCGGCTCTTTTAACCATTTCCGCATGAGAACTTGTTTTATTTTTGGAATCGGCATTAAATAACGCGTAATTTTGTTCGTGTTTCTTTTTTGACGCGTGTTTATTAATTTCCGATGCATCACCTTTCAAATATTTCTTACAAACCGTGCAAAAAAATAGTTTATTGTCATTTTCGTCACGTTTTAACCATTTCCGAAATTCAGGAAACTGATCTTCAGACATTTCCTTCACGCGTTTTTTAGTTCCAGATGATGAAGCGGATGCCGACTCTGAATCCATGTTTACAAGATTTAATTATATTAAAGAATTGTGTAGAAAACGAATATGTTCACTTAATTTCGCTAATTAATTGAATATGATCACCAGAACACGTAAGGTACCTTCACTGGTTGCAAAGTTGCAATAGTTTGAAACAAAAGCGACTCAACATGGCGCCAAAACGGCCAAAACCAAGATGGAGTCTGAAACTTTAACTTTTGATTGGTGTTTGGAGGTCGGGTTAGGTTAGAGCTTGGGTGGTAAGGTTAGGTTCCTCTCACGCACACTTGTACACTACAGTGCATTTGCATACATGTGTATACCCTTGCATTTTGGGGGAATAAAGTTTACCACGTGCATCAGTAATCAAAACGTATGTTTATGTTTAATTAGTTAATTTAAGTAAATAAAAGTCTGCAAGATGGAGGAAGAAAATATGAGTGAAGTGAAAGTTAACCTCATACCTTGTATAAATTGGGTAAAAAGAGGTGCTGGGGCAGCAAATCCAGAAAAGGTTAGAAGCACATTTTGATCCATTATTAAAATTTACTTATTTTTATTTATTTATAAATGGACATTGCCGTCCTTAATAGAATTTTAAGAATATAAAAATTGCATACATAAGTAAGAAATTTAAAGTAAAGGATAAAATCTACTACGAATATCAAAACTTATAATATTAGCTGCTTTGAAATCGAACGTATGTGTGTAAAAACATCCAAGCATACACTAACGCACACATTTTACCAGAGGAACATTTTTTTATCATGATAAATGGAATTCCGTCAGATCCTATCCATGGTGGTCTTCGATTGAATTCAATCCTGACTCTTTTGCACCTCTGATTTTCTTTTCGGAATTGATTACAGGACATATCGAGAACAATTTGCAATAAAATTTAAAATCGAATAGTGGGTACTTTTTTTATTGCGATTTTATGTTTTAATCCATAGTTTCAATATAATTCTTTCATGCGTACATGTAAAAAGTAATTAAATACTAAAATTCAATTAATTTGATCAAAAAATTAAAAGACTGACTGTATTGAGTTCTTAGGTTTTTTCATATTTAGAATTTAGTTTTACACAACTAATATATGGGTGATTTTCAAAAAAATATGATACTTTGAATCTTGTAGAAAAAATGGAATAATATGAACTCGAAAGAAATGTTTTTTCCTGTAACTAATTATTAGGCAACCATTTTTGTTGGTAAAACAAAAACTATTTTCAAGGTTCTGCACACTGAAATATAAGTAAAATGTCAGTACCGATAGTTTTTTTATGAATTTTTAAAATCAATTATTTATTCAGCATAGAATCTAGTTTCTAGAGAAACGTTAATGGTCGGAACAATCTAAAGGAAAGCAAATGTTTATCATATGCAGTTTTAATCTCATCCTTTAAGGACGTTCCTGGAAAAATAAAAAACTACAGATTTTCCTGAAACTCTGCTAAAACGTTTATTTTGAGATGCTTTGTCACTGATTGAAAATTCAGTATAGCAATCCGTTAAATTTTGAGAAATTTGGTGTTAAAGTTGTAAGGTTTTAGACTTGTTAAACAACTAATCTATTAAATAGTATTAGAAATGTTGTGTTAAAATCTTGAGATGGCTTACCGAATTAATTTTAGAATTATCATTGTGTAAAATTTGTGACTGAACGGTATTTTAACAGGGTCTTCCTTGAAAATTTTGTTTTTTTTTTCTAAAACGGTCTAAATCGATGGTATTGCATTCGAAAACAAAAGTTACAATAACAAAAGTTATTAAAAACCAACGCAGTAGTTTTGATTTTGCACTTATGCGCATATAAGAGAGTGAGTGAGAAACCCATACGTTTATTAACTCTTCTTTCCCACTGGAGAACGTCTTTAATTATTCTATACAGAACGACTTGAATTTTGCCTACGGTTTTAAGCATAATTATGTGAATCTGTAAGTTTTTCAATATTTGCACTATATTTTGTGTGACTATTGCACAAGTCATCGATGTACATTGAAAAGTTAATTGCAATAAACAAATGAGCATTGATCGAAGCAATCATTGAATGTTTTCAAGACATAAACGGTCCCCAAATTTTAAGCATCAGTTGTACAAAACAATTGTGGTCAGTACCACTTGTAAGTAGTGACCAAGTGCAAATTTGTTTGGGTGAAGCTCCTGTTGTGTAATCATGTAAGTTACTTAGAACTTTCATAATACAATCGGAAAATATGTTATGAGCACTGATTATTGCATAAAATAATCATAAACATCAATTGTCAATACCAGCAAAGTCAGTACCGTTCTAAAGTTGAAGTAAATTTGTTTCAAAATACCTCTGGGTACAAGAAAGTAACGAGATATAGCAAAACTGAAGAAAAATATAAAGAAAGGGAACAAGAAACTCGTGCATTAAAACAAAATTCAAGAAAAGTATGAAATTCATATATAAAGATTTGAAAAAGGTATTTACGTAATTTTTATTTTGTTTGCATTTTATGACAGATACACAAAAAATATTTTTATTTTTATATAAATTAATTAAGTATTTATTAAAATCTTTATTTCTTCCATTCAGATTTGTTATTTAACTTTCAACATTAATTACTTTGTTTTTCGTATCAAATAAAGAATACATACTTTTATGACTAGTAATAATAACGAAGAATATATACAGGACAATACTGTCATAATTAATGAAATTATTAACAATTTGTCTGTAAATATTGTATATTATTTAATGACAATTTAAAAATTAAATTGAAATGATTATTCTACGATTTATTTCATTTGCCTTAGTTTTTTCATTTGCTACACGGAAAAAAAGTATGCTGTTATTAATTAATAATTTCAGTTCATACTTTTATGTCCATCCACTTTTCTGCTTATATTTTATGAGAAACCTATTTTAATGATAATGCCATTGAAGGTCAGTACCACCATATGCCGTATTATATTTTAAATCAGTTTACAAGAATTGAGGACATGGATCTTAAAAGAGGTCGCGCTCTCAAACGGTCGGAAAAGTATTGTCCACGCGTAACAATGAAATCTAAGGGAGACTTTATTCAATAAATGTTGTTGACTTGAACTCGTCATATCTCCTCAAAAAATGAAAAATTCTGAAATTTTCAGGGTACATGCACAAGATAGTAGCGAAACAGATAGGTGAAGTTAAGTTAACAAAATATCTACCGAATTGTTAATAATAATTAACAAAAGTAGAAGTAAATTAAATTCGCCGTTTGCGAGCCATATCGAGAAAAAGTGTGGTACAAAATTTACGTTAGAGAAAACTTCCAGTGGGAAAGTTGTTCGTCAATGTATGACGAAGATTTCTGCAAAGTTTCAAATTTTTTTAAAACTAAGATGCGTTAATTATACGTTATTATCTAAAAAACACGTGGGGCTCTGATGCAGGCGATTCTGCACGCTTCATTTCATACACCACATGCAAGGAACATACGAAGTACAAAACATTCTTCTTGAATTATTGTTTTTGTCGCTCATTATAAACAAAATTTACTGATTACGTTATGAAAAATACTTATTATAATAAATACAATATTTCATAAGAAAAAACGACTTCCCTTCCCTTACGGGACTCGACGTGCATGAACTTTTAAAACATTGTTGTCGTATAATAGAAGAGGCGGAAAGTTTGAAAATATTACATCTAATATTAATCTAATATAAATTGCTAATTAACTAATAAGTATTAATTTATAATCAATATCAATCATAAATTTATACAGAATGTTTTGTACTTCGTATGTTCCTTGTATGTGGTCTATGAAATGAAGCGTGCAGAATCACCTGCATCAGAGCCCCACGCGTTTTTTAGATAATAACGTATAATTAACGCATCTTAGTTTCAAAACATTTGAAACTTTGCAGAAATGTTCGTCATACATTGACGAACAACTTTCCCACTGGAAGTTCTCTCTAACATAAATTTTGTACCACACTTTTTCTCGATATAGCTCGCAAACAGTGAATTTAATTTACTTCTTTTTTTGTTAATTATTATTAACAATTCGGTAGATATTTTGTTAACTTAACTTCACCTATCTGTTTCGCTACTATCTTGTGCATGTACCCTGAAAATTTCAGAATTTTTCATGCAGTTTTTGAGGAGATATGACGAGTTCAAGTCAACAACATTTATTGAATAAAGTCTCCCTTAGATTTCATTGTTACGTGTGGACAATACTTTTCCGACCGTTTGAGAGCGCGACCCCTTTTAAGATCCATGTCCTCAATTATAAATCAAAGGTTTCGTACCTGTTACTAACTGATACAATTTGGGAAAATATGTTGATTTCTGAGGATGACATCAAGTTGAGGTATCAAGACTTGAAACCATGTTTCAGTTGCGGACCTGATTTGTTACCATCTATTGTAATTAATTTCTTATATTACTCCCGTTTTCAAATCAGGTAATAAGCATAATATTAAAAATGATCGTCCAATTTCTATTATCAGTGTAATTCAAAAAATTTTTTATGCAATTGTATATAATAAATTATGTGATTACTTTTTTGGCATTATTGCATTATTACTAAATACCAACATGGTTTTGTTAAGGGAAGCTCTACTGTTATAAATTTATTGCTTTACATCAGTGAGACTTTAGAAGGTGGTAATTAAGTTAATGCTATATATTTGGATTTTCAAAAGCCTTCGATTCAGTGAACTATGACATTTTAGTTGTAAAGTTACGTAATGTTGGTATAGGTGGCTCCCGTCTTCATTGGTTTCACTTCCATTCTCAGTGATGTCAGGAGTTCCTCAGGGATCTCATTTAGGTCCTCTATTATTTAATATTTTTATTAATGATATCGTAAATTGCATTTCGAATTCTCATTCACATATTTATCTGTCCCACTCGGTGCTATTTAAAATATGCACCATAAAAATCTATTCACGAAATTGATGATACTTTGCTTATTAGAAATATATTGCACGATAGATTCTTGATTACAGAATTGAAAAATTCCTTTGTATTTCAGGGTGCATTTTATGCACATCGATTTTATAGATCACTTTTGGAAAAAAACTTCGAAATCAAATTAATTCGTTGATTGTTAGACTGACTAGACAATGGAACAGAATTTCTCGTTATAATATGAACACTAATAACTTTTCTTTATTTTATACTAATGTTTGTTTATATAAATAAATAATAAATAAATATTAAAAAATATTTATTTCTAATATAACTCTGTAAATAATTTACTTGTAGTTGTTTTGCTCTACATACACGTTACACATACGTAATAAGAGAATGGAAAAATATAAATTTTTTACTTAATCTGGGAATTCACCGAATTTTCATTAAAAATATCTCAGTTTTTTTAAAATTGCCCTTATATAAATATAAAAAATAATTAAAATTCGTTTAGTAGTTAATTACCTTTTACATATACAGGGCTCCCAGTCAGTCTCTTTTTAGGAAATTAGTCTCTTTTTTCGACTTTAGTCCCTTTTATTTCCTTTTTTGGTCAAAAGTCCCTTTTACATCCTTTTTTTAACCTTTCAAATTTAAATTGTCCTTCTGCGGCTTTTTACGTCTTGTTTTCCGTGTATGAATAAATGTTTGATTAAGAAAAGTAATTCGTTTTTCAAATCCGAAGAAATATGACAATATTACTTACGTTTTAACTTGGGAGAAACTAAAAAATAGTATGAAGCCATTCAAAATTATATCCATATTGTTTTTCATCTGTAAATTATTTTATAATATACATATACAGTATGTAGTATGCAACAAAAATTATACGATTATTTTTTTTTCTCTATTTAATTTAAAAACTGTCAGAATGTTTTGAGAAACGATTACTTTTATTATGTAACAATAAAAAATTGTAAATAAACAAAACAATTTTCCATATTTATGATTTTATAAATGTTCCTTGTTGCAAAGCATCTTAGGGAAATGGAAAAACTAAGTTATTGAAACTTTAAGGAACTATAACAAACAATCTTTCGAAAAATATGAAAAAAATGTTTTTTTTTTTTAACGACGAATTTAATGGTAATATAATTTATTTATTTATTTATTTATTTATTTAGAATCAACGGCACTAGAAGTGCCTTTACACAAAATATAACAAAAAAAACATAATTGGGCGCTATACAATTTGAGTAACAATAAATGATATAAACTAAAATAATAATATAAAATTAAAGTGTAATAACGAATAATTCAATTAATTAACAAAAAGTTTTAGTGAGCCCGAGTACATAGTATTTAAAATTTGTCAGTCTCTCCGAAGTAATCGATTGTGGTAATAAATTCCACGCCCGCTTTAGCCTTGGTACCGTAGAATTAAACCCATAATTTGTGCGATTAGCGGATTCTTCGACGAATCGGATAGTACGAAGCTGGTGCGAGATTGACCGCTGTATAAATAAACCCGTTACTTCCTCACTATGAATCAAACCTCTAAGAATTTTATAAGCTAGTAAAATATCGTGGTATGAATGTAGGGACTTTACCGATTGCAGATCAAAAGACTTAGCTCTGTCATCGTAAACATGGTCAAATGGGTGCATCGGATTCCCAGCCTTTCGAGATAAATATCTCACAAACTTGTGTTGTATCGATTCAAGATCAGAAATATCAGTAGCAACGAAAGGTGTCCATATAGATGAGCAATATAATAAATGAGGCAGAATTAATGTGCGATAGAGATATATGATCGTATGAATATTATGAAAGTTCTTGGTAGTTCTGATCAAGAATCCAAGAGTTCTGTAAGATTTTGTTACCACATACTTTAAATGTTCCTTAAAATTCAAAGAGCGATCGAAAATTACTCCGAGATCCTTTATTGAGGAAACTGACTCTAGACCAACACCGTTTATGGAATATGAAAAAAGCATAGGTTCTCTAATTCTGTAGAAAGAAATGGACTTACACTTAGCAATATTTAGACAAAGTCTGTTATCCAATGACCACTTGACCAACGCCTCCAAATCACATTGCAGCTTGATTGCATCCCTAGGGCTTCTGATTTCAGAGAATATTTTGACATCATCAGCGTAGATAAGTATCTTACAGGTAACCGATTGTACAATATCGTTTATGAATAATATAAATAAGACAGGTCCTAGGTGCGAGCCCTGCGGAACACCTGATGTAGTAAGGTATTTGTTAGAATTATTGCCTTTTACCCTAACGATATGTTCACGATCGACTAAAAAGGAAGAGATCCATTTAAGGACATATAATAACAATTTTATAAAAATGTTTAATAAAAAAGATTTTTTGTTTCATCGAAAAAATTACATTTTTTAAAATCCATCCATAATTAGTTAGAAAATATGTTTTTTTATTCACCAAATTTGCTTTGAATGTTTAAATTAAAAACGACGAAAAAATTAAAAGAAAACAGGTGGAAAATTAAAAAAAAATTGATAGTTCAATTTTTTGGGTAGAGAAACCGTATACAAAATTTGCAGCCAATCTGAAAGGGTGATGTCCAACAATAGCAAAATTAAACGTTTTAGTGTGAAAAATTTGTTTTTATCCGAATAAAGCCTATTCAAATTTGTTAATCTATTTCAAAAATTAAAAAAAAAAACAATTGGGAAACAGAAAAACATATTTTCTAAATAATTACTTATGGATTTTAAAAAATTCCATTTTATTCGAAAAAAAAATTTTTCTTTTTTGGTAAAAAAATTTGTTTCTGATTTTTATTTTATTACCATTGAATACCTCATAAAAAATGACTAAAGAAATAATTTCTGGGGAATTTTTGAACGTTTGTTTGATATAGCTGATTTTGTGCCCGGACTCTCCCCTTGTGATAACAAACGAAAACAATTTTATAGTTCCTTTTTTTTAAGTTCAAATTCCCTTTTTTCCTTTCTTTAAGGGGACAAGGCACTGGGAGTCCTGCATATACCTTTGAAATAAATATATTGAAACTATGGATTAAAACATAATATCGCATTACAAAAAAAAAATGGCCACTCTTCGATTTTAAATTTTATGGAAACATGGTCCTCAAAAATATTCCGTAATCAATTCCAAAAAGAAAATCAGAGGTGTAAAAAAGTCAGGGTTGAATTCAATCAAGGACCACCGTGTACTGTACATGTTGATTTTAAGTTCGTGATAGCACCTTCTATCTTGTTAAATGGAATGGAAAATTAATTTATCAAATTTTTTGAGACTGTTCTAATATTGGAATGGAATTCGAATCTGTAGAATAGACTGAACTGAAATAATTATTGAATAAATTAAATAATTAATGCATTATTACAATCTTAGATCGAGTTAACTCCAGAAGAGTTAGAAAGGATAATACGCAATACACAAGAAGAACTCGAGTAAGTTTCAAACTTTAATATTAAAATTATCGTTGAAGTTAATCTTCAAAAATGTTTAATAATTGTAACATTCAAAGAAGGAATATTGTATAAAAACATTTAATTTTAGTGAAATTGATTTTGGTTCCGATAACGAAGGATCTTCGTCTAAAGTTAAACCAAAAGATAAAAATGAAAAAAAAGTTAAAGTTGAAAAAGGAAACAAAGTTAAAGAAAACAGTAAAGAAAAAGTAAAAAAAGAAATTAAAAATGAGAAAGAAGATGCAATGGAAGACGATGAATATAGTTTTGCCAAATATGACGAAGAATGTAAGTTTTATAACATTTTTATTTGTTTATATAATATTTTTGCATTATTATAATTATGATTTTAAACAGCCGATATGCAGATCAACATGGCTGGTTTAGTCGAACTGAACGATGGTGGAAAAGATCCCTTTATAACAGTCGCAGAAAGTGACGATGAAGATTCAGAAAAAGAAGACGATATTATAAAACCCGATGACAATCTTGTATTAATTGGTCACGTTGAGGGCGATGCTAGTATTTTAGAAGTATTCAGTAAGATACATAACTTTTTAATTTAAGTTTCTACATACAAATTATAATTAACATTAAAAAATTTTAGTTTACAATGAGGCAGAAGGATCTTTTTATTGTCACCACGACATTCTATTACCCTCATTTCCATTGTGTATTGAATGGCTAAACTTCGATCCATCTGTAGCAAACCCAGGTAATATTTGAATTATTAATTACTTTAAAATTGATTAACGATTCATATTGAAAAATTAGGTAATTTATGTGCAATCGGAAACATGACTCCCATCATCGACGTTTGGGATTTGGATATAATCGACTGCCTCGAACCAGCTTTCCAACTCGGATCTAAACCGAGTAAAAAGAAGAAACTCAAGAGGATTGGTCACAGGGACGCAGTTTTGGATATTGCATGGAATACAAATTTCACGTAAATAAAAATCAAATTTTAAAATTTATTTAATTAAAAAAAACTAATTAAAGAATATTTTAAAAGGCATATATTGGGAAGTGGATCAGTAGACCAGACTGTGTTATTATGGGATATGGAAAATGGAAAACCTGTAACAAAATTTTCTTCTTTCGAAGAAAAAGTTCAAGCATTGAAGTGGCATCCTCACGAAAGTCACCTTTTATTAACCGGATGCGCTGACAAGTAAATATTTAATCATTTACTTTAAAAAAAATATACTAAATTACATTAAATTTTAGATTAGTAAGGATATTTGATGGTCGATCCGAAGATGAATTCAAATCATGGAAATGCGAAGGTGAAATCGAAAGAGTGTTGTGGAATCATTTTGATCCAAATTTCTGCTTCGTAAGATCAAATCATTTTTAAATTACTTCATATACATTTTTGTTTTTACGCTATTGTTAATTTGCAGATTAGTACTGAAAATGGATATATCGAATGTATCGACATCAGACAGAGTGAAATTGTATGGAAGAAACATGCTCACGAAAAGGAAGTTACAGGTTAGTTTTTAACCACTTCAATGGTAATGGATCATATATGTAGAAAAAAAAAATTATTGACAAACGTGGTAATGGATCATATGTGTACATTTTGCAATAACTTTTACAATTCTTAATGAATTTGCATGAAACATCGTATACCAAGATATTTTGGGTCGCTGAATCCAAATCTGTCGTCAAAATGGCGGATCCAATATGGCGGCTGTAAATGTGCTAAATTTATTAAAATGTGCGGCGCACATTTTTCTTTATACGGAAAACAGCAGAAAATTGTTACTCGGAGGTTTTCGGGGTCGCTGATTACGAATCTGAAGTTAGATTTTGAAAATTCAAAATGGCGGATCCAAGATGGCCGACCGAAATGCGAAAAATTACCCAAACTTTATGAAACTGGGTTCTCGGGCCGCTGATTATAAATCTGAAATCAGATTTTGAAAATTCAAAATGTCGGTTCCAAGATGGCCGACATAAATGTAAAAAATTTACTTGATTTTGATGAAAGTTGGTACTCGGGAATTTTTTAGGTCGCTGATTACGAATTTAAAGTCAGATTTTGTAAATTCAAAATGGTGGATCCAAGATGACCGACATAAATGTGAAATATTACTTGATTTTTTAAATGATATATTTTAGGAAAAAATGGAACCCGTGTTTCACTGTTTTTCGATATCTTAAGTACAGGACTGTACCACTTCTGGAACTTTTTTTTTAAAACGGCTACCACTGAAGTGGTTAATATTTGTCATTATAAAAAATGTTAAAGGTTCAATTTATTCGTAGGTTTGTCGTTGAGTTCGTCATGTCCAGGACTTCTTGTAAGTTCGTCAAATGATGGAATGGTAAAAGTTTGGGATGTACTTAACAACGCTGAACCTCAATTAGTTTTGGAAAAGAATGGAAACATCGGAAACACCCAATGCCTCGCTGCTAATCCTGATATTCCATTCGTGTTCGTAGCTGGTGGCGATCAGAAATCAAATAATTTACGATTACTTGATTTCAGTAACAATTCCGAAGGTATGAATTTCAAATTATTTACTATCAGATTAAGGTTAGAAAATTGTTATACACGATTGACTATTTTAGTTACGGAGAAATTTGGACAGCGTGAATTGATAAAAATACCCGACGTAGAAAAAACAGAGCCGAAAACTGAAGAAATGATGGACGTTACCGAAGAACTGGAATCGATGGGATTAGAATCGCAAGTAACTAAAATAGGTAAAAAGAAGAAAAAATTGAAATGAACTTGAAGATTTAGTTCGGAGTTTGTACATACATTTGTAAAAACTAATAAAAACTTAATTTACTACATAAACAGTGTTTGAAGAATTTTTATATATTTCCGAGAAGCAAAAATGCTCTGCGACATTTTCCATGAACACATAACATCACTTATTTACAGTCTTACAAATAAAACATCAATTTTGTGAAATTAAAAATCTGTCCAGACATATTTTATATTATTGATTTTCTGATCAGATCATAATTTGTAAACGATCAGAGCAAAGTTTAAAAAAGGACATGTCGATTTGAAACTACAGTAACCCTTCCCTTATTCTAATTTCCCTTACTTTAATGTCTTCCCTTATTCTAATATTTCCCCTCGCGCGTTCTTCCCATTGCCATGTGTGGACGTGTGGATTTTCTATAAATACAAATAGCGGCGCATGCGCAACAAAAGAAAAAGAGACAAAAGACTAAGTAGTGGGGGCGAGGAGAAAATTAGAATAAGGGAAGAAGGCCGCCATCTTGCCTGACTGGACAAATTAGAATAAGGGAAGGACTACTGCACTTAACTTATATACAAAATGGAATTTCTAAAAGTTTTATATCTTAAGCTGTTTAAATGAATTTGTTTACAAACTTGAGATGTACCTACAAAAGTAGGTACAGTAGGACCTCTCTTATTCTAATTAGTAAAATTTTTCAAGATGGCGCCGACCTCTCTTATTCTAATTTTCCCCTTACCCCCACTTACTTTGCTTGCGAGCTTGTGATTAGTGGACAATATTTTTCGTTGACCTTTCGTGTGATAGTGGAGGAACGATTAGAATAAGAGAGGCTGGATAATTAGAATAAGAGAAGTCCTACTGCAGTTTTGAATCTAAGTACATTGATAAATGTCTTCTAACTTAAATTAATCAGTATTTTAATAAATGTTTATACATAAAATTCCCATTAACCTCACTTTTTATTTAATCAAAACTTTCGAAAAGATTTTCTTTTAAGCAAGGTTATAATCTTACAACTATGTTTGCCGGCAGTGATTGCGCAAAGTAATTGGCAATTAATTTAGACAAATTATGCTAATAATGGTCTTTTGTAATTGTAAATTCTCCAAAACATCAATAACAAAGTTGTCGATTCTTTTATTCGCAAACAGACTTCAGTACAAAATGCTTTACGATTTCTTGGCTTTTGTAAAGAAAAAGGCACTTTGACCGTTTGATATTTCTAAAAGCAATCCCATTAATAGCATAACGTATCTAGTGGATAATATTACACAAAGTAATTAAGTTATAACACGTATATCAAAATCAAGCATCGGTTCCAATGTCAAGACTTCTCGAATCTTGGTTCGAGTCGTGTTGACTACCATTCTCGGAAGACGCGCTGCTTGAAAGACCTGATTGATCGGAACTCTTTTTCACTTTGGGCTTATATTCGGTAATAATAACAGTCACATTGTTCACCGTCACTTCGTTGCTCTGAGCTGTGCTGCGATCAATATTTTTGAGTCGAGGTGGATGACGATTCTTCCTCCTTGGCTTATCCAGCTTGCGATCTCTATCCTTGCCGCTGCTGGTTGTGCTACTCCCGCTACTTCCTTCCTTTTTGCCTGGCTTCAACAACGGCATGAACTGCTGTTGTGCAGCCTAAAATTATAAAATTCAATGACAACACTAGTTTACAGCCAAAATGTACAATGCCATATTTTTGGGGGGGTTTATTTAGGCCTACAAAACAAGAAAATCATGGGAAAATATTTTTCTACGGATAGGATTTTGAGCAATGAATTTTTGAAAATTTTTTTCGTTTTTTTCTTAGATAAGAACACATATTAGGTCATATCTCCGGTTCAAAGTACTCAATTGCATAAAGTAAGTAGGCAAAATTAAAGGTAATTTTCTCACCTACAACTTCTTACATTATATTGTGATTGGATTAATAGTTTTAAAGTTATGTGCCAAATTATGTAAAAAAAATTGCCTTTTTTTGGCCAAAAATAAAAAAAAGAATTCACTGTATCACCTTAAACGTATAGAAATCGTTAAAATTTGTACAGTTTTTCATTTGTTACATATAGTTTGCCCTTTTGTGAACACAAAACGCTACTTAGAAATTAAGTTTAGTAAAATGGTAAAAAAATGCAAATTTTGACTTTTTCTAACATTAAGAAGAAAATTAAATGAATTAAACAAATTAGTAGGCACAAAAAAAGAGAAAAAAATACAAAAAAGCCAAAATTTGCATTTTTTTACCATTTTACTAAATTGATCATAACTTACGTATTAATCCATGGATTTTAATTTCTAAGTAGCGGTTTGTGTTCACAAAAGTGCGAACTATACGTAAAAAATGAAAAACTGTACAAATTTTAACGATTTCTATACGTTTAAGGCCATACAGTGATTTTTTTTTTTATTTTTGGCCAAAACAGGCAATTTTTTTAACATAATTTGGCACATAACTTTAAAACTATTAATCCAATCACAATATAATGTAAGAAGTTGTAGGTGAGAAAATTACCTTTAATTTTGCCTACTTACTTTATGCAATTGAGTACTTTGAACCGGAGATATGACCTAATATGTGTTCCTATCTCAGAAAAAAACGAAAAAAATTGTCAAAAATTCATTGCTCGAAATCCGTAGAAAAATATTTTCCCATGATTTTTTTGTTTTTTAGGCCTAAATAAACCCCAAAACAAATATGGCATTGAATGTACATGAAATTTTTTTTTTTTGTTAGCTAGTGTAATTAATCGGTTAAAAGGTTACAAGTCGCTTACCTGTTGAGCCGCTAACTGAGGGTTTATACGCGGCTTCCTCGTAGAGGTACCTTTCCTGACGTCACACATGAGGCACTTAAATGCTTCTGCTGTATTCCTGTAAGTGCAGACACTGCAATCCCAATAATTTTCTTCCAAAACCTTCGCCTGACGTTTGCCGCTTCCCGAATGGTTCATTGTTCATCGGAATAGAGAGTACAACAGTTGTGCGTTCTCAAGAGAGAGCCTGCTGCTTTGTGCGCCGCTTCACCTTCATCAAAAGTGTTTTGTAGTACATTCGGTGATTGTCTTGACAAGGAGGAACAACCTCCGATAAAAGGCTGATATAGTCAGCCTTGGAAAATTAAACGAGTTTATGCTATTACTAGCATCAACTTAATAAAATGCAACGCTTCCTTGAATTCTTATGCTCCCTGGACCAGCCACCTACATCCCGTTGACACAATATTTTTTCTCGAAGCATTGTTATATTATTGCCTGTAAAAAATTCATATATAAGACAGTTATACCTTGTTTACTTGTTGAAGTATGTTTACTTTCTGTACAAGTATTTCATAATGAAAACAAGTCAAATATAAATAAGTTTAACTTTATTATTATTGTCTGTTTACTATCAATTAATACATTAATATACGTATAGATTTAGCATTGCGTATTAGTATTAAAATAAATTTATTATCGTCAAAGGATAATAGTAGGAAACTGAAGTATTTGTAGTTTTCTTATAAAATAATTCTATTTCAATTTAAATATCCTAAAGATATTTTCATAATTTTTATAAATAATTCTTGGTTTAGACAATCACTGAATAAAATTCCAAAATGGTTTTAGAGCCTATAATTAATAAACAATTTTAAAGCAAATATATGCAAAAGTAGAAAAGATTCGTTAGGAGACTATTATAAACACTCCAATTTTTGTTTTAACTGTTTTTTTTAAAATCATATTTCGTGTTTTCCATTGAAAACCATTTTGGAATTTTATTTAATTGTATTTTTTGTATGGTGAGCGTCTAAAGCACACTGTAAAAAATCCTGATGAAATTTACAACGTTGAACGTGGTAAATATGGAACCTAAGCTAAACATGGTAATTTTAAATCACAAGCTGTAAAATTACTACGTTTAATGTAGGATTTTTACATTTGTGTTGTGTATTTTTACAAAATCACGTATTTGCTTATGAAACTGCTTACGTAATTTATCCCAAAGATATAAATTAACATGAACATAACATTAAAACCTTTCATAAAAAATCAATAATAAACTTATCATTATATCAGCATTCCATGGAATTTTCATCATTGTTTATGTTTATAAGGTAAGTTTAATAATAAACATATGACAAGAACTGAACTGAAATATATCTTATATTATTGTCATTTTCTTTCTACAGTGAAATTATGTCAATTTTCAGTTTCAATTGATTCAGGATTGTGTACATAATATTACATAATAATATCCCTGCCGAAATAAATACTACAGAACACGATTCAGAAAACATATAGAGCACCATACAAATTATATTTATTACAGATTGTCAATTTAACTCGTAGTCTCGTTATATCTAATTTATTTGAACATCGAGTAATCTCACATAGCCTACGCTCTTTTAGACCTGTCTGCGAGGGTCTCCATAAAACTAATTACAGCTTATTCTCAACTATTACTCGTGTTAAAAGTTTACTTCCGTTCAAATCGACAATAAGAAGACTTACTTCAGCTTTCGTTTAAATTTTTTTTCTGTTTAATTAGCTTTAGTCTTAAAATTAGTCGTTGGCTTTTGTAATTCATATTTTCCTTATTTTGTTATCTTTATAAATTGTACAGATTTAGTGCCACGAGGCACATTGTTGTAAAAGGCACATCTGTGCCGTTGATCTCAATAAATAAATAAATTAAGAAAACAAGTAGCTAAATACCAGAATATTAACGTTATAGAAATGTTGAGGGCTTACAATTTTATTAAAAACTTCCGTCACTTAAAACAGTAAGTAATATTGCGAACCCCGTGTAAAAAGGCCGCTTCCTAAATTTAACTTTGTATGGTTTTTGCACCATTGTACAGTTTTTGCACCATACAAAGGTAAATTTAGGACAAGGTCTTTTTATCCAAAAATAAAAATAAAAATAAAAAAATAAAAAATTGCTATTGTCAGAGTAGGTCATAATAATTACCTATTTTGAGAGTGGTAATTTTACTACTCTGAAAGTTGTAATTTTTACTACTTTGGAAACAGTAAATTTACAAGATTAATTTAATTTTACTAGTCTCGAAGTCGTAAATTTACAACTTCGATGTTAATTACAATTTTCCTAGGGTTTTTACTACTTTCAGAGTAGTAATTTTACAACAGGATTTTTACAGTGTAGAATATGAAAGGCAATTTCTTTGCTATTCATCTTACATTGCAAATAATCCTGTGGATTATTTTTCTCATGGCATATCTTTGCATTTCAGTATTTCTACAGTGCAATAAAGTAAACGATATTATTTTTGTAAGAAAAGTATTAATTGGATCTGTTAACTCAGATTATATTAAAAGTTTGTTCCTGTTTCGAACCATTCATTTATGTGTCGTAAATGTTTCTATTTGGTGGTATACCGTTTATCCAAAATATAAAAAATTTTAGTGTAAAATTACCATGGCAATAGGTAATCAGGAAGACCCACTCTGAATGAACGGAAACCCCTAGGAAGATTGTAAAATTACAATGCTCTTGTAAATTTACCACTTCTAGCGTAGTAAGTTTACGATTTTCAAAGTAGTGAAATTACTCTTTTGCAGTAGTAAAATTACTACACTCAGAGAGAGTCTTGTAATTACCTACTCTGAACGGAGTCATTTTACAATTTTGTTGTAAAATTACTACGATAGTGGTAAAATTCCTAGTGGAATTGTAATTTTACACCGCTCCGAGTTGTAAAAATTCTGGTGACTAGTGATTTTATACTACTTCTAGGATAATCATACTGTAATTTTACAATTCTGTAAGTAATTTTACACCATCATTTTTTACAGTGCAGAATCCGGAATAATTTACACTGTAAAAAATCAGAATGAATTTTGTAACGTTGAGCATGGACAAAAAAATTACCCACTTTCATAGTAAATTTACAATTAAGAACATTGTAACTTTGTAACTTTAAAAACGTTACTTTTCATATAACCTTGTATATTTTTCCTCAATTTGTAAAATTACAGTCCAATGCAAGTAATAAAATTACCCACGAACAACGTTGTAAGAGTACACAATTTGGTACATTTCCGATACGCAACATTGTAAATCTACTATGCATTCTTGAACCTCAATTCGGAAAAAAATCCAATGCTCAATGTAGTATTATTAAACAAATTTTATGTTTGAATTTTACCAGTGTATTATAAATTTCCTTAGTCTAGGGATGGGACTAGCATTCGAGACCTAGATTCTCCAGCGGTATTTGCTAATTTGTGTAAGAATCTTTATTTGAGTTATTATTCTTTAATTTATTTATAGTCTATTTATTGAGATATTATTGAGCAACATTCTATTCTATTTATTATTATTACAATTCATATTCAATAAATAAAATTTATCCTTGCAAAAGATATGTGCATACTTTCTTATTAACTTTCAAAAATTACGTGATTTCCATTGGTCAATATCTAATAAACTTCTCTTAAATACTAATAAATACCACAGTATATCGTTCTTTCGGGATTAAACCCCCTCATCTTTTTTATATAACATAAATAATAACCTACTATCACAAGTAACTTCAGTAAAGGATTTTGGAATTAATTTTAATCAATCTTTTAATTTTACGAAATATCTTAACATTGTAACGGCAAAGGCTTACTCCGTACTTAACTTTGTGCGGTGATCAACTGGCGACTTTAAAAATATCTATACCATTATTTATTTATATAAGTCTTTGGTACTTCCGCTTCTACTATATTGTCCCCTCATTTAGTTGCCATACACAGCAAAGGGAATAACAGTCCTAGAATCTGTTCAACACAGATTTATCCGCTATTTGTCTTCAAAAACCAAATCCCCACTTTCCTTTTTAGACCATAGTTTATCTTACAAAGTTAAAGATTTCAACCTTCCTTCCATTAAATCCATGCATCACGCAATCAACATTCACACTGTTTATAAAGTAATTTACCGACTGTTTTTCTTCTACTGAATTATTAAATTTATTTACTTATTGATTTTTTTAAACTTAACTTAGATTCCGTCACCCTCTCTTTGAGACCACAAATCGATTATGGATTCTTTTCTGTAACGACAGGATTTCAACGGGAGTGGAATAGACTTTCTATTGAATCTCAATCGATTCATCGTTTTAAAAGTTTTAAAGAGTTCCACTCTTTTAAGGTCTACATTAACGAGCCTACAAATGTTTTTAAGAACTTCCTATAATTCCACTTTTTTGCATTACCTCCATGGTCAATTATATTACCCACTTTGTTATTTATCTCGGTATACTAATTTTTCATGTATAATTTTATGTAATAGGCTTGTGAATGACGTTAATTTATAAATAAATAAATAACACAACTAAGCAAAATTAAAGGAAAATAATGTTTTTTACAGTGTATAATTTGGATTTTAAATTAAGCAACTATTTATTCCACCATACTGGTATATTAATGAAGGTTCACATCAACGTTTAATTGTAATATTCTTACAAGTTTCTGTGCTTTGATTTTTTCCTTATTTTGTACTTGACGATATTGTACACTACCAGCCAAAAGTTCGTGACCGCTCTGAATTTTTTAAATCGTCAAATAATGCGTTCTATCTCTGAATCATTAACGATAATGATAAAACTCATATGATATCTTTTAAAGTACACAAATAAAGTTTTACTTCAGACGTTATAGTTTCGTAGTTGTCAAATTTTAAAATTGTTAAAATTTTCAATTTTTTTCTTTCGACTTTAAACACTGACAAAATGTTTCTGCATATAGTGAATTTTTATCTAAATACTACAATTCAAGGGCTTTAAAATGGCTATTGTGAAAAGTCGATACAATTTTTTGTTCCTGAGTTATGATTTTTTAGAAATTGCCAGTTCACCCCATTTTGTAAGAATCCTTTGGAGAAAGGCAAAAAGTTGATAACTCAAAAAAATAGTAACTCTAACAAAAAAAATCGTATGTACTTTTTACAAGAGCTATGTCAAAGCTCTTGAATTATAGTATTTAGCCAAAAATTGGAAATATACAGAAAAATTTATTAGACTTTTTGTTAGTGTTAAAAGTCGAAAGAAAAAAATGGCGAATTTTAATATTTTTAAAATTTGACAACTGCGAAACTATAACGTCTGGAGTAAAACTAGATGCACCAATTGAAAGCTTTATTTATGTACTTTAAAAGACATCCAATGAGTTTTATGATTATCGTTAAGGATTCGGAAATAGAACGCATTATTGGACGAGTTAAAAAATTCAGAGCGTTCAAAATGTAGGTGTTTTGTTGATTAAATAAGTAATTTTAATAAAAATATACATTAGTTATTATAAAGATTCCAATAATTATATAATATGTATTTAAAAAAAGTAAGTGTAATTCTTAGTGGTATTTAAGATACATATGGTCAAATCCACAGAATTTTTGAATTTTGTTCAAAAAAGGTTGAAAAACAATTTTAATCGCACAATATTCCCCCTTCGTACATGTTTGTGTATCCCTCTAGGAGAAATAATCTATACCTGTATAACTTTTTTATTGCGGACCATTTGTGTATGAAATACATAGGTATTTTTAATCATTTTGAATTTATTTTCACTAAATTATTAATTACATTTTATCTAATAATACGAACAAAATACAAGAATTATTTGTAGCCCACATAATTTCTGTTAATAAATGATCGATTGATGGAATCACAGACATCAAGTAACATTTTAAAAACTTATTAAAGATGTGCTCTACGATAATGTGAAATTTTTTATATTTGCACAAATTTTATTATTTATTTCAACTTTATCTTGTCATGGATTTACAATGAGCACATATTCGTAATATGGCCAGATTTCTTCATTTTTATCTTTAGGAATGAAAAGCATCTATTATTTCGTTGGGTTATTGCATGCCGCGATTATGAAACAGCAAAATATCAATAAAATGTGGATTTCACAAAAAGTTATTTCATGTCGGATGCTGAACTCTTACAATAAACTTTGTGCACATCAATGTGATTTATAATATGTATTGCTTTCTAGTATGTGCAGTCATAAGTTAATCGTCAGATAAATGCCTTAATCCCGAGGCTGTGTGTTTAGCATAAGGGAGATTTTTAAAAAATTATTCGCAATTTCCAAGATTTTACAGGTTTTACTGCCTCTTGCATAAAAATATTTTGGCACGACTTTTTTTCTACAAAAATGTTAATAAAGGTCTTTGTTGAAATACGAAATAAGTATATTTTTTAAACATTCCTAAAGCCTTAATAATTACAGAATTATGGGTATTTTACCAAAATTAAAAGTTCTGTGGATTTGCCTATATTTTGTGTTTCTTAAATGTTTTTTATGGGTCATTCTTCGAAAAAGTTTAAAATCGACATATTTTTTTTTCCACAAAATAAAAGATTATAAAAAGTTTAGATATATTCATTGGCTTGCTAATTACGTAAATATGAAGTAATAATGCAGCAGCCATCGATACGCGTGAAATATACAAGTAATTTAATTTTTTAATGGAAATTTTATATAAAAATGGTGAAATGTTCACTCTTAGTGAATGAGTGACTCAGAAAAAGTAAAAATAAAAATAGTAACTTAATAATATTTATTTTATAAAACTCAATAAGTTCAATAAAAATCTGTTCTATCACTAATAAGAATGGAATTTCCGTGAATCACTAATTGTCCAAGAGGCTTACATGACAGGGGAGCTTACATGTCAACGTTTTAACCATGTTAACATAAGAACAAAATAAATTTCGGTCAAATGCACTTAAGGCATAAGAATTTAATATTTTCTTTATATTTTAAGATATTACTCGCTTTCTTAACATGCTAAATTAGCGTCGCAAATATGACAGGAGGCTTACAAGGAATAAACGTACTGGCCTTAGTTCTAACAATATTACTAAATTTGGGTTTAAATTAGTTTTGACATCAGTAATATTATACATACAATCCATAGTCGAAAAGTAATCGAAATTGTAGAACGATTCTCTGTATCTACATTTAATTTTTTTTGTACTGCAAATGGCATGTATTCTGTACTTACATTTATTTTTTAAAACATGGGGACACATTTTACAAAGCTATAACAACTTTCAGGAATGTTATAGTGAAATTTCCACAGCACTATTTGTTTGTTTAAACAAATTTAATCGTTCACATGAAAGAGAATGACAGTGATCAATAACGTGTTATTTATACCTGGGGACAGCTAGGAGGCTTACATTTCGGTCCTTTAGCAGTATGTGAAAATTTTATCATGCGATTTGAACAAATTATCTCTTGTGTAATGTTTACATAAAAGTATAAGGCACAAGAAAAAAATGTTTGGAGAATAAATTCCATTATTTGGATAATTTATTAACTGGGGACATAAAATTACATTTTCCTGGAGAATGACCCTTATAACAAACTGAGTATTATGAGTAGCACGGATATCTTTTAACCATTACTTTTGTAAGGATGGTAACAAGGGAAATTATGGCAAGTCGGCTACCGAATATATTATTTATTTGAAAATACATCAACGACTTCAGCGTTCGAACTGAACCCACGTCTTGTTCTTCGGGGACTGACTGTTCCGTCGATTTTCAAATCACATCAACTTTGTTTGAACTACAATTAGTTGTTATTGTTTATGTACGCATTTATTAGTATTTGAACGACGTTCGCTATCGTTCCTACACTTTCGACATTACGACTACAAATTACCTTAAAGTTGAGAGCAAGGTTCTACAGTAGTGACAGAAGCAGAATGTTGCTCGTAAACATCCGTTCTGTGCAACTTACTGAAACTTTAGATTGACTTCAAAATTAACCAATTTCTTACAAAATTAAATGATCATATAATTGATAATAAAAGTAACCTTTTTTTATAAAAGCGAAGCTTTCCATAGACTGAAGTAGAATCGATCTTGCAAACTTTGCATTTATGAAGTCATCTATTGTTATAAATCAGTGTCAGTGGTGAATTTACACGGCCTGAAATCGGCCTCCTTACATCAGTTTGATGTTTGTCACTATATGAGAATATAAAAAAGACATTTTACGCGCAACGTTGACAGAATCTCAGATTCTTTTCCGTGCGTACACGCACACGCCCACACAGTCGCACAGCAAAATTCGCGCACGCGATCCAGATCGGATTTTGCAGTGACTGGGTTTTAAAAAACGTTTCGAGCTAATTAATTTGAGGTTTAGGATTTTCGAAAATTCGACGTCTTTTCTGACGCGTCATGCAGAACTTCCGAGACAATTATTCTAAAAAAAATATTTTGACAAACGATCCGGGACTTCGGTCCGATTCGCCCGCAGCGGAATCAGGACATCGGAACGCGGAACCCGAACTGATCGTAACGCGAAAAAAAATTGGAAAGTGAAGTAAGGGAACGGTAAGGAATTGAAACCATCGGAACTCAGAAGCGTCATCATCAGGGCTGTATCTAAATTATCTAAATCAACATTTAACAAATATTGTATTCAATTTAATTTATGGCAGAAATGAACTCTGAAATAATGGATGAATTAAGTACATTTGATAATGGCCTAAATGTGTCACCCAATAACTCTTTGTGTCACTTTTTTCTTAAGAAAACTTTATTGTTTAAAACACATGCTATATAAACTATTCAAGGTTGTTGATTACGTTGATTACGAATTTGAAGTCGGATTTCGAAAATTCAAAATGGCGAATCCAAATATGGCGGCAGCAAAATAAAAAATACATTGGATTGTTATGAAATTTGTTACTTGGGAGTTTTCGGAATCGCTGATTACGAGTATGAAGACAAATTTCGAGAAACAACCCTGTAAACGCAGAAAGTAACAGTTATGTATACATAAGTGTTACATTGTTACGTAAATGTTACATAGCTGTTACTTTTGTGTTTGCAGGGAAGTTTCGTCTGCGTCTGCCATAATGTATCTCCCCTTTTGATTTTTTAAAATCTGACTTCATATTCCTATTTAGCGACCCCGAAACCTCCAAGTAACAATAGTTTCAAGATACAGTAAAACCCCTCTTACTTGAACTGGGTCGTGCCAGCATTTCCCCTCCGACCCTGTTTATTTGAACGCTTACAGTTGTCCCCACTTCTCGCGCAATGTGCTCGTCCGGCGTGAGTAGCGCACGCGCATTCGAATTCGCATCCGCGTAAGACCGAGTTGTGGGAGTAAGGGGAAGTAGAAATCGTTGAAATAAACGAGGTTATTTTGTTCAAATAGACGGGGTGTTCAAGAAAGCGAGTGTTCAAGTAAGAGGGGTTTTACTGTAATTCGATGTATTTTTAATTTTGCGTCCGCCATATTGGTTCCGCCATTTTGAATTTTTCAAATCTGTCTTCATATTCGTAATCAACAGCTCCGAAGCTATAAAATACAAGACTAACTGGAACCTCTTTATTATTGAAATATTAACAATTTTTATTACGAAATCAATGTTTTTCAAATTCATTTGTTTATTATTATTTATTTATGTATCATGAAACTTTAAGATCAACTTTTAGTGTTTTAACCCTTACAAGCACGGTGTCGATCCAGATCGACACCTTTTTGTAATGCATTTTTTTACATATCCCTGGCGAAAAAATCAGATTGAAAAGGAATGACTTTCATTCCGTCTTAGTCCGTATCATGCTGTAATCTGCCCCCTATCCAATCCTGGCTATTCCTGTGGAATGTGTTTCGGAATGACTCAGGATTCGTTAGGATTGAACTCACGGAATGAAACGGATTGCAAATCGAGTGAGAATAACCGAAGACTCGTTCGGATTGAAATGGAGGAATGAAACGGATTGCAAATATGATTCGGAATGACTCAGGATTCGTTCGGATCGAAATCGAGAAATTGAACGGTTTACATTTGTGTCTCGGAATGAATGAGGATGAAAACGGATAGAATTTTCCGGTATGGCATGGCTTGGAACGGAATTACAAAGTGACCCGGATTAAATCGGATCAAACAGGGGACAGATTTCGGATAGTCTCGGATAGCACCGGTTTCGGTCGGATTAAATTCCTATCCGGAACTTTCGCCAGGGATTTCAGGTAATCATTAATCAATTTTCTTGCAATTTTTACTTCATACCTTAGAAAACATGTTAGGAAACATAAATAAATCAATATTTTTCATTAATTATTATGTTATAATTGTTTAAATAATTAACAAATTGTAAATTTTATGAATTTTGTCACAAAAAATGTATGCTGAGACGAAAACGTCACGCAAACATGACGAAACTGGGTACTCGGGGGTTTTTGGGGTCGCTGATTACGAATCTGAACTCAGATTTTCAAAATTCAATATGGCGGATCCAAAATGGCGGACCGAAATGTGGAAAAGTTACTTGATTGATATGAAACCGGGTACTCGGAGGTTTTCGGGATCGCTGATTACGAATCTGAACCCAAATTTTCAATATTCAAAATGGCGAATTCAATATGACATACCCGAATGTTAAAATGTCATAGTTCGCGGCTGTAAAACTCACCTGTATTCGTCGTTTAGTTCTAAATTATTTACCGAAAATAAATAATATTGCCTAAAAATACAAAAAAAAATATTAAAAAAAATACAAAAAAAAATGGAGACAATATTTTTCACATTTCGGTCCGCCATTTTGGATTTGCCATATTGAATTTTGAAAATCTGAGTTCAGATTCTTAATCAGCGACCCCGAAAACCCCCGAGTAACGATTTTCAGCCATTTTCCGCGTAAGGAAAAATGTATGCTTCAAAGGGTTAAGAGCTACCTACCTACTTTATATGACGATGTAAAAATTTACGCAATAAAGTGTCAAAATTCGTTGTTTTTCTTAAATATACTGTGCAGTTCTAGGTGTTGCTCCTGAGTAAAACATGTACTCCGTTTACTCATTTTTTATACTATACAAACGAAAGCGGATGAAAAGTGCGATTAAAATGCATAATAAGTAATAAAAACCGTTAGGGACGTGTTCCCACTGAAAGAAAATCGCGCAAAGCCGAAACCGAAATACGAAACAATTTGACAGTAACAAAATTCGCGCATTGCTGGCTGGCGAACTTTCGAGTGGCAAAGGAAAAAAAATTTACATTTATTTCTCCGAGATGCATCTGTAAAAAAATCAGAAACAAAATTGATGGTGGTTGATTTCAAAATTGGCTGAGTTGAGGTGGAATGACCTATATATCGAAAGATTCTATATAAGTAGAGTCCCGATATATTTACCCACTCGATTCCTCGCCTTTGCCTATGGTCTCGTTATAGTAACCAGAAGAAGGGGAGCGCCGGTTCTCCCACTCCTGTCAGGCGCATAATGCTCGGGACGTCACAGCAGACCCTTCATGAGGCCCCAATCCGTGAGGTGGGGGAACAAAAGAGCGGTGAAAGATAAATATGCGGAACGGAACCGGGCAAATACGCTGAGACGTAAATATAACGAGACGCAAATATACCGGGACTCTACTGAATATACGAAATATTTATAATCCACTGTATAAAAACACTTTCGATGTATGTATTTTGATAAAATCGTTTCATTTAAAAAAAAATATATATTGATATGAACCTCGTAAAAATAATATTAACACATTTAATAAATAACAAAGCTTAGAATGAACTCATAATGTGTTCTATAAGATGTCAGATGCGTCAAATTATGAGGTTTTTCTGCGTTTGAGGTCGTAACGATCTCATAATGATATCGAGTTGCGAAAAACCTCATAATTTGACGCATGCTCTTATAGAACACATAAGATCATTATGAACTATTTTTTTTATTTTGCTATATGAGATAATTGAGTGGGGGTCGAAAAACCGACAAATAAAAAAGCCGACAAGTAGAAAAACCGACACTTTAAAAAATAAGGGTGCGGGTCGAAAAACAGACAAATAAAAAAACCGACAGTCAAAAAGCCGATACATAAAAAAATAGACACATCGTTAAGCGGACAGTTATTTTTTGAAGTGTCGGATTTTTTACTGTCGGCATTTTGATTGTCGGTTTTGTGACCTGTTTTTTGGGTTTTTAATTTGGGGCGCAGGTCGAAAAACCGACAAATCAAAAAGCCGACAGGTCGAAAAACCGACACTTCAAAATGCCGACAGTAGAAAAACCGAATTGTAATAACACCGACTGTGAAAAATCTGTCATTCCAAAAATCGACAGGCTAAAACCCGACAGGCAAACAGCCGATACGTCAAATAGCCGATACTAGAAAAACCGAATGTCATAATACCGATAGTCAAGAAACCGATATTCAAAAAACCGACAGGCAGAAAGTCGATACATAAAAAAATAGACATCGTCAAGCGGACAGTTATTTTTTGAAGTGTCGGATTTTTTACAGTCGGCTTTTTGATTGTCGGTTTTGTGACCTGTTTTTTTAGTTTCTTAATTTGGGGCGCAGGTCGAGAAACCGACAAATCAAAAAGCCGACGGGTCGAAAAACCGACACTTCAAAATGCCGACAGTAGAAAAACTGAATTGTCATAATACCGACAGCCAAAAAACCGACATTCCAAAAATCGACAGGCAAAAAGCCGACAGACAAACAGTCGATACTAGAAAAACCGAATGTCATAATACCGATTGTCAAGAAACCGATATTAAAAAAACCGACGCGTCAAGAAACCGACAGTTGAAAAATTGAAACGTCATGATACCGACATTCAAATAACCGACATTTCGAAGAACCGACTGCCAAAAGGCCGACAGTAAAAAAACTGACACTTCAAAAGTAGACTACCCGCTTGTCGATTTTTGTAGGGTGTGGGTCGAAAAACCGACAAATCAAACAACCTACAGGACAAAAAACCGACTGGGCGAAAACCGACAGTTATAAAGCCGACAGTATAAACATCGATACTTAAAAAATTTATTGTCCGCTTGTCGATGGGTTTATTTCCATTTTTGTCGCCTTTTTGACTATCGGCTTTTCGATTGTCGCCTTTATGACTGTCGGTTCCCAGATAGCAAAACTGCAAGATATCTGCAACTAAGTCCGCAATTTGTCTGCAACTTGCCGGCATTTGTAGGCAAATTGCGGACTTAGTTGCAGATATGTTGTAGTTTTGCTATATGGGTTTTTGTCGTGTCGGTTTTTCGACCCACACCTTTTTTTAATGTGTCGGCTTTTTGGCAGTCGAAGTGTTGGTTATGTGACTGTCGGTATTATGACAATTCGGTTTTTCTACAGTCGGCTAAAAGCATGTCGGTTTTTTATGTGTCGGTTTTTTGACGTGTCAGCTGTTTGCCTGTCGGCTTTTTGAATATCGGTATTTTGACTATCGATTTTTTACCTGTCGGCTTTTTCATTTGTATGTTTTTCGACCCACACCCTTAATTTGTCGGTTTTCCGACCCGCACCCGAATAATTCGTAGTAGTTACGGCCCTGCTTGGAATTGTACGTGTGTTATGTACATGAATGAAGCCCCGGAATGAAAGTGCTAGAGTGGGGGATAAACCACTCGTTTCGTGATTCAAAAAATCTCTAATTCGAGAGTATAGTAAATTGATATGTATGTGTGTACGTTTAAAGGGCAGCTCTGATAAATTGCGTATAAACAGAGACAAAATATAACCTGCAATGGTCGTCAGAGATAATCTTTTCCTCAATCAGCTTATTGTCAAGCACCAGGAATAAAAAAATAAACTGTGTCGACACGCGGCACTTGAAGTACTTCCATCCGAAGAGTATGAATGCAGATATGGTTAGTTTCATTCGTTTCACTATAATCGACACCATTCTTTGACAGATGTAAACAAATGACAAACAATGTGCACCACCCTTCTCTTTCATTTTCAAGGAAACACTTATCTTTCATAAGTGTAATAAACATTAAAAAATACATTTATAACAAGAAATTTATTGGAATAAATTCAGATGCAATTCGTATGTGGTGACGAAAGCAGAATAAATTTCTTGACGATTGATAATATTTCTTATTCTTGTAGAATGTATCGACAAATTCCGATAGTAAAGACAAGCTGTGGGAACATGCCTGGAGCACAGAGGAGATTCGTAAAAATCGGAGGGATTGGAGTCTTGCTAGTGATGTGGGACTTTTGAAACATCTACAACGATTCTCCGACGTATGTCAAATCCGTTTCCTAATATGTCAGATTGTTACTTTAGTTAATATCTAGTATAAACTGTCGAAACTCTTGTACATCCGAGTAATGATAAAGATCTTTTCCTGGTAGAATGTGACACAAAAAGCAGAAGAAACACAGGAAGCGCTTGATTCATTGACAGCTCAACTGAACGACGCTGCTATACTTGTCGATAATGTCACAAACACTTCCTTGGCGTTAGCAAATACTCAATTTATTGAAAGTCGAGTACAAGAAGATGATCTGGAATTAGAAAAGCCACCAGACGTCAAGGTATTTGTTTCTCTTTTTGATCTACAATTAGTTATTAATAGTTAATTAGTAAATAATAATTTAGTTAATAATTTAATAATATTTTATACTTTTAAAAGCCACCAGAGATGACAAAGGTAATAATTGTTTAAGATGAAATTGTATATAAATTTTCTTACATGTTTTGTATAAACTTCGAATAGAATGATCCAGATCAAGAATTAAGTGCTTCGGAATTATTATCGAGTGTATATGAAAGTATTAAACAAGGTTTAAGTATTATGGATGAAAAGTACGAGAAACTCGAAGTGGTTGCCAGTGATAGCGAAGATGAAGCAGACAATAATGTTCCTAGGTTTGTTTATCTTGTTATAAAAATGTAATATTTTTACTAAATATAAATTTTATGGGCTCTGCCTATCACTTGAAAAAAAAAATTAAAAATGTCATCTTTCTTCATGAATTTAAAGACACTATCACTTTTTAAAATTAAGACTTTATTTAACATTGAAAACATACAAAATATAACTTAAAAATCTTTAAAAAATATATACATAAAAAAAAATTTCTCCTTTCTTCCTTCTTCATGAATTTAAAGACACTATCACTTTTTAAAATTAAGACTTTATTTAAAATTGAAAACATACAAAAAAATAAACTTAAAACTCTTTAAAAAATATATACAAAAAATTAAAATTAACTTTAAAAGACTCAACGTTTACTAAAAACTGTTTTTAATTATTGACTCCTGAAGAGGGACCTGAGAGGTCCGAAACATCGAGTCTTTTAAAGTCAATTTTAATTTTTTGTATATATATTTTGAAAGAGTTTTAAGTTTATTTTTTTGTATGTTTTCAATTTTAAATAAAGTCTTAATTTTAAAAAGTGATAGTATCTTTAAATTCATGAAGAAGGAAGAAGAAATTTTTAATTTTAATTTTTTGTATATATTTTTTAAAGAGTTTTAAGTTTATTTTTTTTGTATATTTTCAATTTTAAATAAAGTCATAATTTTAAAAAGTGATACTGTCTTTAAATTCATGAAGAAAGAAGAAATTTTTAATTTTTTTTTTCAAGTGATAGGCAGAGCCCATAAAATTTATATTTATTGAAGAAATCAAGCCTACCATAAAACCCTATTTAATGTAATATTTTCGTTAAATTAATTACTATTTCAGTGTAATATTGCGACCGAAAGACCCGTATCAAGATCGTCCATTGCCATATGTTATTAATTCTGAAAAATGGCTAGCGTCCAATAAAGTTGGCTTAGAATCAAGTAGCGAGTCGGAACAAATGGAAGAGGATGAGGAATCTGAGAGCGACGATGACAAAGCTATTAATATTTTGAAATCGAGTACTAGAATCCAACCAATAGATAAATCATCAGCTTCCAGCGGCTCAAACGACTATAATATTGACAGTAGTAGTAAAGACATGAACAATAGGCTTTACGCAAGGAGTCAGGATACATTGAACTCCGATACTGAACCAACAACTCCAACAATGCCTCAGGTACTTATTTCATTATATGGTATTTCAAACAAGATATTAATTGCGTAATGTATGATAGATGCAGAACAGTGGCCAACCAAGTTTTGCTGAAGAATTGGCTAAGAGGTTAGGAAGTGTTTATCCGATTCAGAGAAATGTTATTATTCAGGATACGGAATCTAACGAATCTCCAGTTCAGTCGAAAGGTAATTTGTTATAAGATAACTTGAAACATTTTTTCTAACAAATTTTGTTACAGATTTGTTTGAGTCTGATGATGAGGATATTTTTGTCGCTGCTGCTAAAAGTGCAAAGGCAGCTGCCGGAGAAGAGGATCGACTTAAAAGTGAAAACTCAACATCTTGGAAAAATGTTTCGAAACCTGTTAGTAAAAATATTATTCCGCCGAGCTTTGATATTCCTCCTCCGATGTCTTCAGTTTGTAAGTATAAGTTTAATTTTATTTATTTTTAACTGTTAAATAAAAGTTTTTAATTAAAAAATAAAATTTGTAATTTCAGCAACAAAAGCGAAATCAGCCATTGACGATTTATTCGGTGATGGCGATTCAGACGACTCTGACATATTTGTTACGCAAGCAAGGTCGAAGAGTATATTTCCTGATGAAACCATTAAATCTGGACCAGGAAAGAATACGAATATTGATTCTGTTATAAATATCATGACTGCGAGTATTCCAGATACGAAAGAACAAGGAAGTAAAGGATTGTTTGACGATGACGAAGATGATCTTTTCAGAACATCCAAAACTGATGACGAATCATCAAAAAAAGTAAGCTGTGTAATTTATCATTAAATTTCGAAAAATATTGACAAAATATTGTTTTTTTAGATACCAAAATACGGAGTTTCGATTTTTGGAGATGTGGACATCCGATCTTCAAGCAGATTTATGAGTCGCGTGTCCTCGGATGATTCTGATAGCGAATCTAGCAACAGCAAGCAGATAAGCGGTACTGCGAATTCAGGGAATGCGATGGAAAGTAATGCATCTAACGTTTCTTCTGCGAATCGGAATTCATTGGTTGCTGGAAACATTCAACTTGGCGGGAACAATAGCGAAAGTCCAGGCAGCAGCGGTATATCAAATCCACAACCCATCGACGAGGGGTCCAGTTTAGGGTGAGTCAAATTTTTTTCATGAATTTCGGTTTAGAGGAATTTGAAATAATTATTACAGTCCGACCTCCCTAATTGATAACCTCCGTAACTGATCAAAACGAAAAAACCTCCATAATTGTTAACGTCAAAAACTCCGTAATTGCAACTCTGGTTCCCCCACCTGACCGTATAACCTTTTCAGGGAAGAAAAACCTTATTGGCTGATGGCGTTGATTGGTTCACCCACACATGTATACATCATGTGTACGTAACCTACATTATTTGATATGTTCGTAAAATTAGGGGAAGTGCATTGAATATGGAGACAGGTGGGAAGTTATCAATTATGGAGTTTCAACTTCTCCTCCGGTTCCGACATGTTATCAATTAGGGAGGTCGGACTGTAAATAAAACAATTTTTCGTTAAAACAAAAAAACAAGTTTTTTACGACACAACAAACGAGAACGAATGAAAAAATTGCCGTTTCTAATGCTTTTTTTAAAACGAATTCAAATACACAATTTGTCTTTCATTATAATTCGACAGATGGCATTCGCAGCAATTCTTTCCTTTATTAGTAGAGTCCCGATATAATTGTGTCTCGTTATATTTACGTCCCAGTATATTTGCACGGTTCCGTCTCGTTATATTTGCCTGTCGCCGCTTTCTCTTTTCCCCACTTTGCGAGCTGGGGCCTCAGGAAGGGCCTGCTGTGACGTCATGAACATAACTCGACTGTGTCGAACAAACGAAAAAGAATAAGATCGAATTCAGAAATTATGTCTCTAATCCGGTTTCTTGACGTTTCGAATTGAGAAACGTCCCAACCTAATTCGAAGTTCATCGATTTAACCCATTAACCCATTAACGTCAAAAAGGACACTATTCAGGATCCAATTTCAATAGAGAATTTCGTAATAAAACCGAAGTTAAAAAAAATTGAAAGAAACATAGCCTACTATTTTCGAGGTCGCTCTTTTCAATGGTGTAGTCCAAACATGTCTAAAATTTAAATTTATTTATAATTTTGGCATAATTAAATAAAAAATACGATTTTTTCATGGAAATTTTTTTTTAAATTCAACTTTTGTCCCGAATACCGGGTTTACAATGACTTAAAATATATCAGAATCGTGGACGCGATAGTTGTACTTAAAAGTTATGCTGGTGGATTTTTTAAATTTGCGTTTGCGCAACTAAGATGGCGGCCTAATCGAGAATAGCCTTCCCAGATATTCGCGTATTCAAATATAGCATGTTTCGAAAAAGAATCTAGGTGATACAAAAACGTGTTATTACGTTTTTGAGGTCGCTTAACACGAATCTGAAGTTAGAATTTTGAAATTCAAAATGGCGGATCTAATATGGCGGGCGAAGATTCGTTAATCGTCTGTATTTTGATGAAACTTAGTACTAAGGAGTAATTGAGGTCGCTGATCACAAATCTGGAGTCAGAATTTTGAAATTCAAAATGGACATATTTGAACTGCACCGTTGAAAAGAGCGACCTCGAAAATAGTAGGATATATTTTTTTAACTTCGGTTCTATTGCGAAATTCTCTATTGAAATTGGATCCTGAAAAATGTCCTTTTTGACGTTAATGGGTTCAGGGCCAAATGGACAATTTTTCGTGGTCGACTTCAAGGGCGGTGTTTTATATGAAACTGAATTTTTACAAAATCGGAACCAATTATATCTTACGTAAAATTGATCGATCTTTCCGAATCTGGCGTTAAAAAATCAATCGAGCCCATTCCGAAAAAATTATGCTTGGTCTTTTACAAAAAAACATCAGATTTTTTCACTGACAGATATAGTTTAATCGGCATTCTCATATACGAAACGAAAATATCGCATCCAGGAACCTTTAATTTTTAAATGTGCATGATAGCATTTTCAAAATAAAGTTGGAAACTTCCAAAATGGTAGCTAAAACACGAAAATATCAGCGCAATCTATTCGAAAATGATAGACTTTCGGAAAAAAATGTCGCAGGACAAAAAATGTTTTGACCACTTTTCTTCATTTTCAAAATAGCAAAATTTTGAAAAATTAAAAAGAGTTATGAAAAATTCTAAAAAAGTTTCATAGTATTCTTTGAACAATTTTAAGAACTTTTTATTCCGCCACATTTTTTCCGACAGTCTATAATTTTTAAATAAATAATTCTTGTTTCCCTATGTTTTGAAAAGTTCTGCAATTTTTTATTTTGAAACGATAGACTTTCGCAAAATATATTGCGAAACAAAAAGTTCTTAGAATTGATCTTAGAATATCTCGAAATATTTTTAGAATTTTTGTATGATTTTTCTTATCTTTTCAAAATTTTGCGATTTTTAAAAAATGAAGAAAAGTGTTCAAAACATTATAAAAAAATTTGAGCATATTCTTTTATTAATTCTAAGAACTTTTTGTTCAGCGACATTTTTTTTATTTTCGAAAAAAAATCCGGAGCTTTTCGCTGATATTTTCATGTTTTAGCCGCTATTTTGGAGGTTTCCAACTTTATTTTGAAAATGCTATCATGCACGTTTCAAAATTAAAGGTTCGTGGATTCGATATTTTCATCGATCAATGATCTCCTTAACCGTTTCCGATATGAGAATGCCAATTACATAATATTTATCAGTGAAAAAATCGGATTTTTTTGTGAAAAACCAAGCATAACTTTTTTGGAATGGGGTCGATGGATTTTTTAACGGCAGATTCGGAAAGACCGATCAATTTTACGTAAGATGTAATTGGTTCCGATTTTTTAGAAATCCGGTTTCATATAAAATACTGCCCTTGAAGTCGACCGCGAAAAATTGTCCATTTGGTCCTTAATTTTGGTTATTTCCGAATATTTGGATTCGGCAAAATTCGTTTTAATGCGTTGACTTTATTATATGTATTTTTTATTATCAAGGAAAAAGAACAACAAATGTTACGTCCATGAAAGGCATTGTTTATCTTCACATATACTATTATTACTTAGTTCCGGTGAAATTGATTACATTTTAGTTAGTGTTTTCACGTAAAAAACTGTTAGTCAATGTTTTTTAGGTTATGTTTATGTTCTATTCACGTATTATATCGGATTAGAACGAATTAATTTCAATGAAAATGGCAAAGAAACCGAAATAAAACGTACTTCATTCGTTTTAATTCTTTTTCATTTGTTGGGTGTTCAATAAACATAAAAAATATATATTTCTCATATTTATTCCATATTTACAGAGTATTTATAATATACGAACTCAATAAATTAATAAGAATTGAATCGTTTTTATTCCTGTTTAAATAGGTTCCAAAATGCTCCGTCGATAAGGTAGCAATTTTCTCTAAAAACTGTACATAAAAAATGTTTGAATCGGTATTTCAAAATTCGGGGTCTGTAAAGGTGATTCTAATTACTGTAGACGGCATCTTAGATAATATCAAAGAAATTTAAGGAGAACTCTCGGAAATAAGTAATTTTTATTTATTTCCGAAAATTCTCAGACAGTACTCAATTAATGTCGTTGATATTTTCTGGGTAACCGTCTATATTAATTAATCTTCGGGATCGTTGATCAGGTATTCGAATTCATAATTTCAAAATTAAAAATTAAAAACGCTATTATTACTCACTCTTAACGTGACCCGGAATTAAAAGTTTTGATTTCACATTCGTTATTAACTAATTCGATTCGTAATCATAGACCCCAAAAATACACAAATACAGAGTTTTGTCTAATTCCATGCGATTTAAAAATTTTAATACGCCATATTGGTTCTTGTCTTAGAAGTTGCATTCAAAATCGTTTGAAAATGTTTACTTGTAAGCTTTCGGGTTTGCTGATAACGAATACGAAGTATTCTCGAAGATGATTCGAAGCATTTTTTGATTTTTGAAGTCGCCGGTTACCAATCCGAAGTCAGAATTTTAACATTCAAAATGGCGGATTCAATACAGCGGGTAAAAAATGTTAATTTACATCGAATTAGAGGAAATTCTCTATTAGGTGTTTTCGAGGTCGCTGATTACGACCGGCGGATATGCGGCGTCCGAATTTTGAAATTAAAATGGACGAACCAATATAAGGATTAAAATTTTTAATTTACATCGAATTATACAAGACTTTGTATTTGTGGATTTTCAGGGGGGGGGGGGTGATGATTACGAATCCGAAAAGAGAAGTATGAAATTCAAAATGGCGGATCCAATATGACGGGTCAAATTGAAATTAGGTGATACGTTATATCCAAGGGTTTTGGAATTGGCTAATAACGAATGTGAAATCAAAGTTTGTAAATCCGGGTAACGCTAAGATTGAGTTGTAATGGCGTTTTTAATTTTTAATTGTGAATTCGAATATCTGATAAATGAACTGGAAACGTGAACGGAATACGTGACATATCTATCAGGTTTGCCCTACCATATCCGATCTACTCAGCAATAAAAAAAGAGGGATTGAAAATTTGAAACCTTTTGAATTCGTAATTTGTCGTGAATTGAAATGGATTCAAATGTATCTGCTTTGATGTAATTTAATACAAATTTATTGCAGTCAATCTTTAAAAATCGCAAGTATTAAATACCAGCAAACGGAAAAGGATTGGGATGGATTTAAATGGATTCAGTTTCAATCTCTTTGAATATAGACTCCTTATTCGATTCATTTATTTTTTAATTCAAGTGGATACTTCTGGATTAATATGAATTCAATTTTTTGGATTGGGCTGATTTCAGTGTTTTACAAAACAATTTTTGGAATGAAAAGGATTCAGTTTTGACAAATGACGAATTCAATTGAATCTATTTGAATACTTTTGTATCCAGTATTAATCCTTTTTTAATTGCTGGACACTGATGACAGACAAAGATATAACCTATAAAAACGTTGCCTGTGCTTTTCGGATTTGAAAACACAAACCAAACATAAATTTCAGTGGCATACAAAATAGTAATATAAATGAATAAACAAATGTACCGTTATGCACGTAAAAATGTTCTGTTACTCTTCCTTTTTATCGAAGAAAAATAAATAATATATCTAACGCCTTAAATATGAAAATTTCGAATTGAAGTACTCCAGATTAAGTCGATAGTGCCAACATTGCCCACACAACCAAAATCGACTTTAAAAGTCGGCTCTGAATGTCCTAGTAAAAGTCAACATTAAGTAAACTTCGTAGTTAACAGTAGACTTATAGTTGACTTCCCCAAATGGTTATTTATAATGTCATAATTAACAATAACAACAATTACTCAACTTTAGCTAAATATTGTTTTATTTGTGTTCATTGTTAGTAATTGATTTTAAATGAGATTTATTTGGATTCATTCACTGAAGGGAAAATTAGAAGACCGTTTCGGAAGAGACTCATCGAGTTAGTTCATGACGATACACTGTTATATCAAAAGTTAATTTTTTATTGTTATCTCAACTGATTTATTTCGATATGTTATTAGATGCGCAAAGCGACTGTCACCACGTTTGATAATTAGATTATCGGGACTTAAATTACGATTATTGCGATTTAACTCGGTAATCTTATATAATCGTCATATATTTTTTAGTACTCCCTGCGTCAGTCTTCTCTCAATTAGTTTAAAGAAATTAGTTTATTACTTATAACAAGATGACCAGTTAGGCAAGTATGAAATTAGTAATTATTATACTAGTAAATCTACTTTTCCGTTATATTCTATTAATATAGAAAGAATCACTAAATTGTTAAATATATGTTTACTAAAGAAATTTATTTGAATTTTAATATTAATTTGTAGAGTTTTAAATTCTGCAGCAATTAAATTATAGCAGAGATTACTAAAAAAAATGACAACTAAGGTCAGACAGCAAATGTGTTTAGCTGCATGTGCTAATTTCGTTGGTTACTGCAAATGCCTTTTTTGAACACTATTTTTCTTATCATTTTTTAAGTGTGGCGACAAACTAGTCGCAGAGAATTCGAGTTGAGTCGAGCGGTATCAGCTAATTTTTTAAAGATAGGAAATAATTTTAAATAACATTACATATCAAATAATTAACGAGTAAATAGGCAATGTCAGATTCGTGAAATGATTGCAAAATGTATTACATTTAGTAAAGGTGAAAATACGTTGGTGAACAAAAATTCGATTAGTCAATTATCTTATACTTAGAAAAATATACTTAAGAATAATTAAATTATTAAAAGAACTTATTAATAACTGACAGTTTTATGGGAATAACTCTTGTACATCATCTGCATTGATACATCTATTCGATTTCAATTTTTAAAAGTAAAACAACAAAAATACTCGATTGTTTTGATGTAGACCGAATTCGTCAATCATTAAAAGTATAGTAACAATGGATTAAACACATTCATAAACTATGATTTTAAGGCTAAACAGAGAATAATCTTCTGTGAGGAGGCGATCATACTGTAATTGAGAAAACAAATCACGTACAAGTCGTGTAATCTTTCCATTATGTTTCGCATATTCTTCTCAGGATCAATTAGAGCTGCTTATAGGTTGTTACATCAATAATTGTGGAAAAGATTATAAATGCATTTTTTGTAACTCTTATTCAAGCAACTATTAATTGGTTATTTACTTATATTGTACTTTTTTAAGGTTAATCAAAACACAGATTTGTTCAAATGGAGGTTTATTTACAAAACTGTCACATGATGGGATATTTACGTATAAATAGTAACTAATTTAAAATATATGACTATCAAAATAAAAGAAGAGAAGTTTGATTCAAAGCGAGTGATTTTAAATTACGAATGTATAACATTACCCTTTCTTTTAAAAACAATTCTAATTATTATTCATTGATAAATATCTGTTAAGAATGATGTTGATACAATTAGAATTTCAGAATTTATTCTAATATATGTTATATCTAATTATATTGAGATTACTTTATCTGCAAGTAAAATAATTGCAGATCAATTCAGTTTATGTAGTGCACAACATGCGCGAATGCATTCATGAAGGTAAAATTAGAATTCAAAATACTTCAGTACCTTTGCCAGTTTTGAAAATGATGATGGAACATTAGAGAGCGAAGCAATGTTTTTTAACTTATAATTAGATAATGTAAATAACCGACGACTTAAAAATTGCCTGCATTATAGTTACAAAAAATACATTGATAATCATTTACACATTGATGCAACAACCCGTAAACAACTCTAAATGATCTTGAGAAGAACATGCGAAACATAATGGAAAGATTACACGATTTGTTTTCTCAATTATTGTATGAACGCCTCCTCTCAGAGATCACTCGCTGTTTAGTCATAAAATTGCTGGTGATGAATGTATTTAATACAATGGAGTTGATACTATACTTAATAACTAAGGAATCAATTCGATACAAACTGAAAGAATCCCGTATTTTATTTATTTAACTTAAACAAAATTTAAATAAAATCAGCACATTGATGTTCGATGCTCATTGTTTTAATCGTTCTTAATTATGCTCCCAATGAGAAATTGCCGATAGTTACCATTGGTAACCAATATTGGATCATTATTGGTAAAGCATTGGGATGATGACGTTGTCAGCCATTGGCAGCCGAAAAGTAATATAAGTAATAGGAGCTCTACAAGACATCTCAAATATGAGGTCTCGAAAAAGGGCTCTTATTTGAAAGCTTTGATACTTATCATAAAATAAATAACATAAATGAAGAGCAAATTTCTGAGAATTATAAATTCTATTTTTGTACCCTAATTAATAATTTATATAATTATTCCTAATTTCGTTTTACTTTTTGTATAGTTATATATTAGACGGCATTATTTTCAATAGAATTGAGGTGATACAATAATAATACAAAATCACTTGCTAAACATCGTAAAAGCACTTTTTTCACATTGTAACATGATTTCATTTTTGGATTTAATTGCCACCAAGTGTGTGTGAAGGAAACGCAGATCTCAACTCTATGGGGATCCCTTTACTAAAAGAGAGGTGGTCCAAAACGAGATAGATTTAAAACCGCAAATATAAGACCTCATTGAAATGACTATTTTAAGATGTCATAAGGAAGACATAGAAGGTCGTTTTATAGATTATAATAATCAAATCCCTTCTGGAGGTATTTTTGGAGATATATTTGGACTGTGTTCTAGACGACCTCGTTAAGAGATATCTGTTGTATGGGTATTTTGTTATGTTACAATGATCCGATTTAACAAGACTATTATTATATTGTGTTGTCATGCTTGAGTCCTATGCTATGATCTTAAATTTCTATCACAAGGGTTCCCTCAAGAGTGGTGCTCTCTGATTTTATTGAAAGTCTCTCATAATGTAGTACTAAGTATCTTTATATTTATCAGAAAGTAACTTAAAGCACAACTCTGCCGTTTATTTGGAGGAAATGCGGTTGAAGCTTTTACACATACCTTTTCATTTATGTTTATCAAATATACCTAATAAGTACGATTTGCACTGCCGAAAATTTCCTTCAAGTCTAATATACAAAATAGAAATCCGTTTCCACAGCAAGAACAAAGTAAAAACGTGAGATGTCGCGAGCGCTCCTAGCGGCTGCTAAGTTACCTACTTTCGCCTCATCCACGTTTATAAATTCATTCTTTCCGCAAGAGTGGAAATTTGGATTATTTCAAAAGAGTGAAATTATGAATGCATCAAGTTTTTTTAAATCCATTTTTATTGCAGTGAATTTCTTAGTGGCTGTTTACAAGAGAGAAATTCTCACTTAAAGAAAATTAAAGAGTATTTTGTAACAAAACGTAGGGTAAAAAAAGATTCCTGCGAAGACTCGAACTACTCGCTGAACACACTAAAGACTGCCTTCAGAAAAAAAGCAGTTGAAATGACTATTTTTTGACTATGAATCATAGTGTGAAATGAGGACTAGGCATGGTAATAGTTAAAATACCTACAGTAGAACCCCGCTGGATTGGCGCCGCGCTGGATTGGCACTTCTCGGAATCCTTTACTCCCACCACGCCGCTCGCCGCCTCCGGGGCGTGTCTAGTTAGACCTGCGCATTGCTTTGGAGTTACAATAGGAAGCAGAGAGATTGTCTGTGATTGGTCATGAACGTCACGTAATTACGGCGTAAAGGTGGAAGCGAAGCTTCCCCTATTGCCGGCATTCCAGCGGGGTTTGCGGGGAAGACTGGGAATCGACCGTGACAATCCAGCGGGGTTCTACTGTATTCTAAAATAGTCAAGTTTAACTATTACTTCATGATTCAAAATGCTACTTATCACAATAGACAAATAGACTCAACTATTTTGAAATAGTCATTTCAGAAAATTACTACCTTCACTGAGAGAAATTTTATAGGAAATTGTCATAAACAATACGGAAATGAGTCAATATTTACTGTTTAAAAATATTTGTAAACTATATATATATATATATATCATAGCATATGAAAAGTCTACTTTTCTCCCTTCGTTCTTTGCTAAGATAAACAAGGAAATAAAGAGAAAAACAAAAAAACAATACTGTGCTAAGTTTGTGAATGTTACACTGTAACCAGTTAAGAAATTTATTATGCAATGCCATTATACACACAAATTTCAATGTCGTGTAACGAGTCTATAGATACACGTGCGTATACAATATGCATTATGTATTATCATATCTTGGCGCCCAACGGTCCTTCTTGTGATCAAATGAAAATCTACTTTAATAACGGGAGCCATGGGCTAGAAAAAAACAGATGCGAACACCGCGTCGCCACCTGGCGGCATCAAAACACGTGGATTGCGGCAGTCTTTACTATGGATTTAAAGTAAATACAAACTTTAACTATGAATAATAGTAAATATAAAGATTTATTACGAGAGATAGTGTGAAATGAGGACTACACTAGATTATAGTTATTTTAACTATATTTGTCATATTTATTTGAATCATTCTACATAGTTGATTTTTTTAACTCTGAGGAGATAGTTGGTGCAATAAAACTATAGTAAAATCGACTATGAAAGTGGTAAATTTAACCATTTTTCATAGTAGTTTTAACTATATTTTTCCAACTATATAATATAGTCAATTTAGCTATGGATTTTTTTCTCAGTGTGAGCTTCTACGACTTCGAAAAAGCTTGTCGTATGAGGAGTATGTATAAAAACTTCAAACGCATTTTTCTTGAAAACGGTTGAGTACTGGGTCAAATTACTTTCTGTTAATTAAAAGGATACTTAGTACATGAGGCAGTTTCAATAAAATCGGATAGTAACACGCGGGAGGGTATCTTGTCACTTTAGTTCGTTGTCACACCTAAAAAGTTAGTAATGACAAAAAGGATTCATTTGAACGGAAGTAATCTATCATCATCCATCATCATTGGCTGCCAACCATATCATCCATAATCACCTATCGTCATCATCAGTCATCATCCGTCATCATCATCCATTATTCAAGAAAAAATTTGCGATCAGTATTATCTGTTGCATTATCAGTTTATACAATTCCGTATCACGAGCAAGAAACGCAATCTGTGAATCTCGAGTGAAATCTGAGAAATCATATTGTGCGCAGTGATTCAATTACCACTGTGCACAAAGCTCCTTAACGAAAGTTACAAGAAGTTGCCCCAAATAATAACACGTTACAAAATCGGGAGCATCTCAAAAACCAGACAAACCACAAAACAGACACTTCAAAAACCACACATTTCAAAACACAGACAATCAAACCCCCAGACATTTATTAATGATTGAATTCCAACTGTGCTTAATAAATATTGCGGGGGTCAAACTGATTACCTTGAAATCACCTTCCAGTGAGACCTAAAGTCGACCCGAGATCATTTGTTGTATTTAGTGTGGTTTTTGAATTTCTGTATTTTGCAATGTCCGGTTATTGAAGAGTCTGTTTTGTGATTTGTCGTGTATTTGAAGTGCACCCACAAAATCGGGTGCACCTCATAAACCAGACAAATCACAAAACAGACACTTCAAAAACCGGACATTTAAAAAAACAGACACTCAAAAACCAGATACTTAAAATAAACATTTCAAAAGCAGACATTAAAAAAACAGGGGTGCACCTCAAAAATCCGACAAATCACAAAACAGACATTAAAAACCAGACATTTCCAAATTCCCAAATTTCCAAAAACACACTTTGAAAGTCAGTTTTTTGAAATATCTCGTTTATGAATCTCTGTTTATGAAAATATCTGGTTTTTGAAGTGTCTGTTTTGCGATTTGTCTGGTTTTTGAGGTGCACCCACAAAATCTTAACCGGCTACTAAATATGGAGTAGTCCATACTAGGCGGCGTGTCTCAATTATCCCACGAAAAAGCGGCTTGTAATGGAGGCTGCAAATACCGGTACCAATGACGTCGCTGGTGGTTCGCAATAAAATAAATAGACATACGTCGGTACTGGAAAAAGATTTAGCGAAAGGCACGCCGAAGCTATTTATGGACCCCCATCGAAAACAAGAAGCACTTTTAGTATTTCCCTCATCGACACACGGCACACCACGGTGCTTGCGCTTTATTAGTCACACACAATCAAGACGACGTATTTCAGAGTCTCCTCTCACGATCCCGAACGTTACTCACTTTGCTTTTGAACGGCCTGTATATATATGTATATAGTGAACGTTTTGCTACGCGTCCAAGGCGAGCCTCTTTCAAGCCTTCAGTCAGCAGAAGATCACGATGCGCGACTGACACGTGCACATGTAATATATCGCGTTTTAACAAAAGATCTTGTTGTACCCGCGGGTTGTAAAGCCACGAAAGTGCGTGAAAATGAAAAAAAAAGTGCCATTCGCCGTGAAGGATAATGAAATTGCGACGATCGGCTATTGGTACGAGGAAATCAATAATCGTCAGAGTTAATAGTTTGCCGATAGGGTGACGGCAGTAACGTGCTTTGTATTCGAGTAGCTGTCAAACAAGTCACCATACTTATTTTTTTAAGTAAAATATTACAAGAGACGGTGACCAGTAGAATTTTTAATGTCAAGAAAAGTGTCAGTTGGAAATTTTTATTTTTTTAAACGCTCCTGGTGATCGCTAAAAGCTTTCGGTCGATACTAAGTTCGCAATAGAATGATTCTTTCGTGTTTATGTAATGTGGCGCGAATGTCGTTAGCCAATGTAAACACGAAGAAAAGACAAGACATTTGTTTGATATTTCGGACAAAATAATTGTTTTCTTTCTTTGACGTTTTTTTGAAAGCAAAATTTTACAAAACACTAAATTTTAATGTTATTTGTTTGAGCTAATTACTTATTTTGACATTTTTGATATTAAAGTAAGAAAACTTTGATAAGTAAGAATGTTTAGTGAATATTTGACTGGTAATTAGTATAAATTACATGTTTACGATTAATAGGCAGAATTTGAACTAGTGCTCTGGAGAAACTGATTAAGTTGCATTTAAAAGTCAAGCTGATGACCTAACGGTATCAAATTCCGTTAATGTGAAATTGTAAACTCTCTCAATTTTACTAGGTCAGAATAAGGCTATCACTATGAAATATTTACTAAATATTCCTACATAGCAGAAAACTTATTTTACATAAAAAAAACTTGATTAAATTTGTAATAAATAATTTAGTACTAAGGCATCTTAAAGTTTATAGTCATCAAAGCATCAAATCACTTTTTAATCATTTTTGTAAACATGGAATGAGGTTCAATTAACTCCAAGAACGAAGTGGAATGAGATTGTAGCGTACAAATCAATGATTCACACATTTACTACGTGCTGGAGTAGTGAAGGATTGATGAAGAAGCAATGTTAGGTGTAGAGATAGACGTAATTTAAGAGCTTTGTACAAATTAAAGTAATTCAATTAAGTAAAGAAAATAGACAATGCTTTGGTCAAGCCGACTTGAAGATGCTCGCGAAAGTTGTTTGTGCACTGATAATCAAGGCATTCATCACGTGTTCTTTCTATGTTACCTCAGTGATCGATGCAAGATTTCTTGATAAGTGAAATGATTCAGTTTTTATAAACACTTATGGTTATGATACTTATAAATTCACGCTTTTTATCGCTGGCGGATGTTACGTCTTTTCTTTTTTTAAGATTTTTGCTGAAATGACCTTTTTAATTCTATGACATACTAAGATAGTTATCTAAAAATCTAATCATTGAAAATAATATCTAACAATCATGAAATAATTCTGTCTTATTTTGTTAAGTTTTTTAGTAATTGAGCTGAAGTGCTCCAAAATTTCTGTGGCTCGTTAGTACAAAGTTCTTTTGTGTTTTTGCAATGCATTAAGAGAAAAAGTTGTAAAATTTACATTGACTAAGTAGTCAATAATCAAGTAATCATTATAATAATTGATTTAGTAAAATGTACTATCAAATAGTTCCTTGCATTACTGAATTGCATTAACCATTAGTACTAAACGGATAGTCAAAGTTACTACTCATCAATAAAATTACAGTTTTATATATTTCATCTTTAATCATCATCTAAACAAATAATTAATAGACATAATATGCAAAAGACATAATATGCAAAATTGTAGAAATTACTATATCGTTTAGTATTTTTGATTATACATTTCTGATAATCTTACTGAAGACGATAGTTCATTTGTCGACTTCCATTAGTTATCCCATCAATTTATTGGAGTTGGTACAGTGTTAAAAATGTCTTAAAATTATTACATTTCAAATGGTCTTAAATTAAGCCAATATTTAAGGCATATCTATGTCCTTTTCTAATTGGTCTTGTTTTTGTTACAACTTAAATTAAGCCTATATTCAGCATTAATTTAAAATTTTGTTTGCACTGCGTAGTAAAGGTGATTTTTTAGCAAATTTTACTATATTTTTTCTCTCAGTGCATACTAGTGAGTGTTGAAGCGCAACAACTTTTATAGTAAAACTCAGCTCCTTGAAATATATAAAAAATTCGCTTCGTCAATATCTCAAATTAAGAACTGTATATTTTCTTAAATTAAGTCAATATTTGCGCTTATAGCCTTGTTTTTAGTTTTGGAAATTTACTTTTAGTCAATATTCAGGTTCGAAAAAAGAATTTTCTAACTTAGGTGTGACAAGCTTGAAAAATTTTGTTAAAGCATAAATCTCGAATAAAATTAAGACTTAAAGCGCAAATCTTGACTTAATTTAAGCTCTATCAAAAATGTTGTAGCTCAATTTTAGACTGAAATTAAGCCTTTTACATTGCTTAATTTGAGATGTAATAATTTTAAGACTTTTTTTTCTACATAATTGTTCTAATTTTTTTGCACACATTATGTTTTGCTATTTCTGTGATTTATTCGAAATTTCAGAAGTATTTGAGATAAATAAACTTTTGATTTATATTTAGGGAATTCAGATACAAAAAACCTAAGCTTGATATATGCCAGAAAATAATTTTTCTAATATTTCTCAAATATTAATAACATTTTTCGATATTTTTCAATATTTTTTGTTATTTACTTAACATTTTCTAGTTTGAGCTAAAAGAATTCAAATTTTAATTCAGTTTATTAACATTGATCTGTGTTTTATTATTTATGAATATTTTAGTCAAATCATAAATTTTTACGAGAATGATTTATGGTTATTTTGGAGATTTTACGATGATTTTAAATGGATGAAAAAATGTGTCTTATAATCTTGGACTATTTTGTGCACTTTTGGTTGAAATCTGGAATCATTTCCATTATTTATTCAGTATGAAAATAATTCGTTAAAAAAAGTTATTTAATATTTTCGGCGTTTTTTAAATTAAAGATCGCCACTTTGGGTTTCGAAACCGCTTAATTGCTATTTTGACAACGCCAATCGAAAGAGCATAATATTAATTCGTTTTCCTCTCGAGAATAAAGATCGAAAATCAATAAAAAATTGTGCGTCTCCCGGACTTAATGGGTTAATGACCAATTATTTAAGATATATACTAAAATTTATCTTCGTGAATTATGATACTTCATGTATACATAGTCTCTATTACCAATTATCTAATACATATTAACGTAGACACATTTAAAGATAATTTAATTGTTAATATATATTTAGTAGTCAAAATAGTTCGTACTTTTGTATAAATATATTTACTACGTTACAAGTTAAATCTTTAAATTAGAACGCTTACATTGTTTGCCATTTTTTAAATATCTGTAGCTTACTAATAAAACTTTTCACGTTTTCAAAATAAATATCACATCACCATGTCAAACATTATGGGTAACACGAAGATAAATCCTGCCTTAAGAAATTGTAATCAGGACAAAGTTTAATTTATTCAAAGACGCATTGATAATCAATGATATGGTATTGGCAATAGCTGGATAATCGGATTAAATATGCTGATATTCGAGATACTTCCTGATAATCCTGCTGCGCTTAGTAATGTTTTGAATTACATAAGTGATACAATACATTGTTTGTTTTGGTTAGCATTGTTCGTCGCCACATTATTTTTTATTAATTGTTTTAACATTATGAATTGTAATTGGATAATAGTTAATGCATTTTATTATTTATTCTCAGCTTAACGAATATGTCATAATTTATGAGTGTAACGAAAACAAGGAGATAATTGAAACATTGTATTAAATAATTAACTGAAGCACTTTAGAATACATTTTCGTGAAATGCAGACGAAATATAATTATTGATAAAAATATTAAAATACTTCAAAATTTCTTTATGTCAATGTTAAGTTCACGGAATATTGAATACTATTTATATGAAAGTAAATTAGTACTGGTTAAAAAATAAAGCATAAACTTGTCTAGTACTGTTTTAATAGCATCCTGTTTCTGTTGTGGAAGGTGAAACCAGAAATAATTGGCTTTGGAAATCTGGTGGTTTTTATGTTTACTGAAATAGTTCCGTACTTTTTTCCCCGGTTAGTCGTTTCACGAACTATTTTAGAAGCATAGATAGCGGAAGAGAGATTTTTTTAAAGATGGAAATATATGTTAACTTCCTAATCTTTGTGTACAGTATTGAAAGCAAAAAATAAAATTGTCGCTTTTTTCAAAACTATTATTTAATGAAAATATTTTGTATATTAAACGTAATTATTTGCTTTATTTATTTAACAAATGTTTAACAAGTAAAATGATGTTGGATTATCTTTAGAATTTGTTCTAGTGGAAATCAAAATTTAAAAAACCAATTTGCGATTCAGCAAAATATTTACAATCTGTAGTAACATTATTCATATTGAACATTAAATTTATTTATGATTACACTGTTTGAAAATGTGTCTCGAAAATAGGATAATTTTAAAAGATAATTAGCCTAAAACGAAATCCTAGGTTTTCTATATTTTGTACTATAGACTTTTAACAGAGTTAGGAAGATAAATAGTACGTATTTACTATTGTGAAATCTGTTTAAAATAATTATCATCTCACTTACATAAAATTATTTTTTAAATGAAATTAATTTCCACATTATTAAATATAATTATTTACATAATTTTACTACAATTTAGTAAATTTGTGCGATGTAGGATAAAATGAACTGAAAAATGTTACCTTTTTCTCACCCATTTCTGTGACTACCATGATAATTTATTTTTCAAACTGGCTAAACGAGTACACATATTATGTTTCACGTTTCATGACGATGTAAGATATTCTCTCGTATACATCCTTATGTGCCTTTGAATAGATTACGATAGTAGTGGTTTTTAAATACACGAAAATGACATTTTTATTATATGTCAAATAGTCTTGTTATTGCAAAGAAAAATTCTTCTGTATTTGCATAGCCATGCCTGGAAATAATTACAGAATTGACTAAGCGATTGAAATTTAAATATAGCTATTATCTACGATGACTAATATAGAAATTTACGACATTCAAGTAATATTTATTAGTAATATTTTGCATAGAAGAATGATTGAATTACGATTATTGTAGATTTAATAATAATGTATGCTTTTTCAAGAATTATAATCAAATTACTTTCGCAACTGTTGAATGTTATCGTTGTCGATAACTTACATAACTGAATACATACTGCATCATTAATCAATTATATGATTCAAACAATGAAAGAACTAACTACGTATCTAATTGCTTATTTTTAAACAATGGATTTGCACTTATAATAATCAGGATGGTTTGTTTATATTTTATGGAATGTTAAATTGATTAAAGATACATAATTCATTTCATTGTTTAGCTTTTATTTGTTAATCTTTCGAAGCATGTCGTTTATTTTATATGGAAAAGCGTTGAACTTTAACCTTAAATTTAAAATTAAAACTTGAGAAATCGACCATACTAATAAAAATTTCTTCACCATAATGGCCTAGTATATCTTGACTCTTGGTAAATAATAAGTAAAGAGCAAAGATTTTTTAAGACCTACATTTTTGTTTGTGAGTTATTTATAATATTAGAAAGGTAATAAGAAAATTTAATAGCTAATAGAAAAACTGATCACTATTTATAAAAGGTTAACAAAACTAAAATCGTATTACAAAGATACGAGCTTTAAAAGAAACAAATAAATTTTGCAATATACACTTCGAAAAATAAATAAAGAAAAAAAACGAAGAGATGCTCATTTCCGCTTTCCGTAAGTCACTCGTCGAAAGTTTTTTTTTTGCATTGGAGCAAAAATGATCACACTGTTGCAGTAGCATACAAGTTGGCATGCACCGTTGTCCCATTTTAGATCAAGTACAGTTGTTCCTGTGACTAAGATAGTAGTCTATGCTAATCTTAGTTAGATTCTGACTTCCTCAGTAATATAATACGCCCGTCACATATAATTTAAAATAAATAATCACGAACCACATATATCTGTCTTGTTATTTATAATAAATCTTAGTTCGGAGTTGTGTTTAAAATTAATTTATAGTCGGTGTTCAAAGTTATTGAATCGTGTGATTTTAGATATTTGTTTAAATGATATAACTCGTCAAAATGAACATGGATATTGGTTTTAAAATAATGGTAATGTTTTTTACTTATAACGTTATAAATTGCAAAGTAAATTGGAAAATAATTTGTTTTTAATTATAGAATAATCGTTTTCAAATCGAAAAACGTTATTATGTTTACTGGACTCAAATATGCAATTTTTTTTTTAAATTTGTGTTACTATTTCTTAATAAATGTATCTGTCAAATTTTGAATGCAATTATTAAATACTTGGGACGTGACAATTACCTTGAATAAATGTTGTGGTAAAATTATGTGGTATTATGTTTAAACTAATTTTTCTTAGTGGAATTTATAATTTAAATAACTAATTTACAGTTCAGAAAAATACGTAATTATAATGTTGAGCGAAATTATTCATATAAAACATGTCATTTATTTATATTTATGATTATATTGGATTAGATTAACATTTTTATTAATTTCAGTTTTCTACAGTTTAATTGATATGCTTTTAAAATAGTTACGAATGAAAATTTTATTTGTTTTAATCGGACTAAAGATTTCTATGATAGGTGCATACTGTACTCAATTTTAAATATTTAAGAAAGATAGAAATAAATAATCAGAAAGATATAAATAAATAATAAAAAAATACACATTAAAATATTCAAAGCACTGAATGAAAAATCTCTTATTCATTCGTCTATGTGAAAAATTAGAATTTATCAGATGAATTTGGAACTAGAAAGGTTTTGATCTACTTTCACGCTGATCAATTGAAGCGTAGCAGTGAAAGAAATTAATTAGGCACATGCTGATGAAATTGTTTAAATTAAATTTTTCCTCTATTGTCGGCACATTTCGAAATGATTTCATGCGTTTCCTTCAGAAAATTATAAATACATCCTCATTTAAATTTAGGTATAAATAAAATTAAAAATAACATAAATGTTTTTATTTTTGGAGTGCAATTCGACAAGCAATGAAAAACATCGTGAGAAATGACAAAAGATCCGTTAATGACAATACAAATGAATCCTTCATGCATTTTGTGATTTATAGCGTTGGGAATAATGCAGCTAATTTTTTTGGAATTGCTTTATTTGTAATGTGAGAAACTGCGAAGCCCTTAACAGGTTCATTCACTGGCAAATAACGAGTCGTAGTAAATGTTTCTTGACTGGAAACTGTAAAAATCACTGACGCTGATAATAACCACAAAGCGTACGTGTATATACGCAAGACAATGTTGGCGGTAAAAGATTGCAAGCTTCCTGTCTCGGCGAAAGTATTTACTTGACACTCCAGATTCTAACTCCTTTCAAGGAAGTTCTTTTTTGGTGTCATTGTTTGATTTTTGTTGTGCGAAGTAATCTCTAATAGTTTGTTTTATTTGTCTTTATTTGTCAAAAATTATATTTAACAATTAACATTACACAGTTTGACTCTTTATCATCGTTGACTAGACGAAATTGGAATTTACTCGTCTGGATCGCAGACTGGTCCCGCGCAGCATTCAGGGAATGGTTTGCTCGTGTCTTCTTCTCTGTAGTCGATAACTTTCTTACATTGCTTTTGGGGACATCTAAAATTCAATTATATAGTATCAGAAATAAATTTAAGATAAATTTAATATTAATAAAGTTTTTATTGTGCTTTAACATATACTTAAATTACTATCAATGATCTTATTTATTAGAAGTCAGATTTAGTTTTAAAAAAGTAATATAACCCTATTAGAGATATAACCTTGTAAGGACCAATGGTATGCGTTCCAATGACAATGTAAGAAAAAAGAAAATGCTGTTAACTTGTAGTCATTGTGTCATAAGTTGAATTCTACTAAACTTGTTACGTATCTTCAATTTTTATTATTTTATTGCGTAACCCTTTAAGAACCAAATGTACGTAAATTTAACTTGAAGTACTTCTTTAACTGAACTAACTTTAACTGAAGTTTGACAGTACTTTTTAATAATAAAACGCAGTGACAAAAATTTTGGAATTGACTTTTTTTTTATTGCCCAAACTCTGCTCTTGCGAACGGTGTATCGAAAAATGCCTTAAATTTAAAAGTAAAAAAATTACGAGCATTTATTTAATAAAAATCAGAAATCCTTTAGGTTTTGTTTCACTTACCGTTATTTTGTATCATTTTCCACATTTGAATCCCTCAGATATAAATATCGCGTCAAAACTGAATTGGGCTAGAAGATAAAACTAGTGCAAAAATAGTATATTACGATACAAGTGCGCGAGATATGTGCGATACGGCGCACGTGTATCGTATTCTATTTTTTTTGACTCCGTGAGAGAAATTTTTTGCGCACTGATTTCAGTGTGCGAAGTACTTCGCGCACTCATTTCAGTGCGCGAATGGCAGTGCGCAAATGGGTTGCTTCGCGCATTAAAAATAGTGCGCGAAATTCAATTTCGCGCACGGTCTTAAAAAAAATACATTTCAAAATGGCGGCTCAAAAATACCCTATTAAACTTTTTTTTTTCAAAATCATAGTCTCATATATTCAATCGATTGACCCGAATGAAAATATTTCAATCTTGGTACCCGGGGGTTTTTGGCGTCACTGACACCAAACGTAATATTAGTTTTCAAAAATTCAAAATTGCGGATCAACAATCCCCGATCAACGACCCCAAAAACCACTAAGTACCAAGAATGAAGTGATTTCGCTTTGTTTTAGTAAATACGTTTGTCATGTTGGATCGACCATTTTGAATTTTTGACCTTCAAATTTGGAGTCAGGGACCTCAAATCTCCGGCAACCAAGTTTGAAATTATTTCATGAGAAAAATCGAATTCAGCTACCATTTTTGAACCGCCATTTTGAAATTTAATTTTTTGGACTAGTTCTATCTACTAACCCAATTATTTTTGACGCGATATTTATAAATCCGAGGTGTTCTAAAGTAGGAATTGATAATAAAAATAACGATAAGTTAAAAAATGCTGCAAAAATCCCGATGTTTGTTAAACAAATGCTAGTACTTTTTTTAATTTTTAAATTTTCGGCATTTTAAAATTTTTGGGCAATAAAAAATATTCATTCCGAAACTTCTTTTACTGCTCTTTACGACTAAAACGTAGGTGTCAAGCTTAACGTTAAATTTATATACATTTTGTCGTTAAAGGGTTAAGGATGGATAGTTCTATTATGGTTCACATTTATGTTATAAATGTTAAACATCATTTGTTAAAAATTTTCTCCTCAGCAGTAGAAAGAGAGACGTCAAAACTAGTGAGATACGGTTGTCTCCATTTTTGTTTAAATTTTTATTGTATACAAAAACGTTACTGAAATCCATGTGCAAATTATGCATATTTGGAAGTGACAAGTTTAATTTCATGAGGTTTAATGTGTAATAACTGACAATAATTGCTTCTATTATAATGTAATTCTAACAGCGACCATTGTTTTTCATGCATATTTAATCAAATTATAAAATTAGCATTCAATGAACAATCTCTCAACACGGAAAAATGAGCGTTGCAAATCAATTATTATTCACTGAACCTCTACAGAATTTCACAATTTCAGATTGTTCTTTCAATTAGCCAATTTGTGTTGCGTATATTATTCACTTATTAAGTATAAATTATAAGGGAAAACCTTATATATGCCGCAGGATTAAGGACTTACTAAAAGTAATTGTTTTACCTCTGATCTATATGCATTAATTTAAGTTTATTTACAAAAAATAAATTTTTTTAATGAATATTTTCATAAATTGAAAGCTATGGCGTTGAGGGTGTATTTATTATAAAAACAAAAGAAAAAACGTGCAATTATTTAAATATATACATCATTTATAAATCATCATTTATATATACCAATTATATACATGAATTTTAAATCTGCGCATTTTTTTTCGGCTCTGGAGATTTTTTAACGCAAAGTACTCCAGGTTAATTTTGGGACAGGTTTGCAGAATGATAAAAACTGACATTCTTTTTGATAAAAATTAAGGTCTTGAAACTTTTACTATTCAGACCGTAAGAATTATAAAAATTTAGAAATGTCTACAAGAAAAAATAGCAATTTTCTCCATTCGACAAGTCTGTCCCGAAATTACCATTTAGAAAATATTCTAATTGTAATAAGAATTTTCACCAACAATTTTTTCCGTGTATTTTCCACGTTCTCGTGTTGTAATTAAACTCTCCCATAAGAATTTTGAAAGTGGGAAACTTTAATCTTTACAACGCGGAATATTGTACAATTGCCAAAAATTTTAATCCGCGAAAATGAGGAAATGGGATAACGTTATTTTAGAAACATAATTCATACTCGGAATCTGTTAAAATGAGCGTTCAACTGCATAAACGTGAAATATGTAATTTATGGTATTTACGCGTTTTCCAAAATAATGAATAAAACTCCGCTAAGTTTAGATCTGATATTTAATGTTTGAAACTATTGCAGGTAGTAAGATAAAGTCTTGAATTTAAAATCGTAACACTAATAAATTAATCTAAAACTATAGCAGAAAACATATGAAAAATTGTTTGGACATCATCATATATAATTATTCATTTTCAAGCAGTAATTTTGAGCTGTAATGAAATTTGTAACAAATGAAAATTCATGCATATAATGTAACATTGAACCAGAAGTGAAAAAAATAATCGAAAAAAGTTGATCAAGGCGGAGTCGAACCTGGTACCGTGTTGAACAAATCCAATGTCTGAATCACGGAGCCACATTACATTGTACGATAATATTGAATTGAAAATGATCTGTGGAGACTAGTTTAATGTATTCGGAGAGTGTTTTCAAACATTGTTATTAAAGCAAAGTTATAAAATCAAACTAACAAGTTTCTTTGTTATGAATTGTTTAATTGAATTGTTCCTATTTTTTTTCAGACAAATGTTCGAAACTATGAAAAATATTCAGTAATTTATTGAAAATTCATATATAATTTACTAAAGACATATAATATATTCAATACCTATACAGAGAGAAAGAAAGTAGTTAAATTAACTGTTTCTATAGTAAATGCTCGCAATTTGATTATTTCATTTATTATTTTTCGGTACTTAAGTCATTGAGGCACATAACCTCAAATAACAACTATAAGCTTTTACGTTGTTAATTCTACTATTTACGTACATTAAAATTGTTTCTACCATTTCTTCATAGTCCCATTAACCCTTTTTTTCTCTCTGTGTATTCGGAACAAGAACTAATAATCATAATTTGCCTTTAATAAAATTGAATTATTACGATAGATTTTTTTTGGAAATTAGCAAATTAAATTGGTTTTTAAACCCGGTTTAAACACCAATTTAATTTTGATAATTTGCCTTTGTTGGCTAACAAAATATATAATCGTAACAAAATACTAGTCATAGTTAAAAGAAGTTGTTTTACAAACTGACCTTAATAAATTATTAACTTTTGTTTAAGAAATATCACGATGTAAACAAAAATTTAGTACGATGATAGAAACAAAAATCATGCATTTTTGGAGAATCATTCATAGTCTTTTAGTAATTTTTCTGTAGATAAAACGTATTTATATCTGAAAACAGTCGTTTATGGTAAATTTACAACGTTGTAAAATTTCTAACCACAAATATGGTTATTTTGTCACATATGGAAGCTTTTTTAAAACTGTACACTAACAGAAACCCAAGTTGTTTTAGCCGTAGTAACTCAAATATAATTTCGGATGAACAAAAAATGACAATGAAAATTCGAAATCATCGGGAATACATTTTTTTAACAGGTATCGATTTTGTATTTTGTTAATAATATTTTTTGTATATTGTTTCTAACCAACTTAGTTATTTATATTTTATTCGTTTGAACTGAATAAGTATAAGTTTCATTTTCAATTTTCAACATTTTTGTATTAGGCACGGTGAAAAATACAAAAAAAAATGCACTCAACATTTTATTTGCCATATAAATATGTCCATGTAAAAAAAATGTCCGAATATTGACAAAAACATTTATATATATTTCTAATTAAATCCAAGTATTTGCTAATTTAACGAAAAATATATATGAAATAAATGTGGATGTAGAATAACTCATTATCAAACGTGTTGAATAGGTTTTGATATTTTACACAGTTATAAACTCTCAATTTGCCTATAGATGATTGCATTTATATATTTGTACACCATTATTCTAAAATGACCATACTTAATCGTGATTATTACGGCCTAAAATTTGGATATATACCTCCAAAATTATACATTATGTCATACAGACAAAGGCAGGCAGTTTTTTGCATAATTATTAATGAATTTTCTAAATAATATTGCTTTTAAATTACTTATAATTATGAATTATGCATGGCAATGTCCAAAACTTTTTTCTCCGGGTACAACATCACTTTTTTAATAGACTTATTCCTCTAATCTGAAAATATGCCGTTTGCTAACTTGCTAAAAAAGTAAGATTGATAAGGACTAAATCAGATGTAAACATTAACATAAACATAAAGTATTATTTAAAAGTTTTCTTATTATATAAGTTTATTAGGACACGAAAAAGTTTACATATCATTTGTTTATTTTTTGTTATATTTTATTTTGATTTTCTGTTGGATTTAGCGGGATCTATGTGTCAGCAATCATAAAAGCAAAAGTGGTTCAATTAGTTACATTTTCAGATTTTCGAGATTTTGCTAGATTTTCGGTATTATGGATTATTTTGCATTCCGTTAATGAACATAAGAAATATGTAACTGAATAACTTATTTTATAGGATTTAATTTTACAAAAGAAATAATAGGCGTTAAGGTGCTACTTAAAAATAAAATTACATTTTTCAGAATATGTCAAAAAATATTTTTCGATTGTGGTATACTATTGGAAATTATATTTGTAAATAAATTTGTATCTTTTCACTCCCATTTATTGGAATGCATTTTTTTTAAATATTACATTTTGCATTCATAGGGTAACTTAAAACACTGAATTAACATATTTTAGTTACTTAAATTGTTTTTTGTTATTTTGCCCGTACAACTCTCAGGAATTTTAGTACGTATAAAGTAGTTGGAACATTATGTAAAAATTGCACAAATTAGTATAATTCTAAAATTTAATATTGGTTACGTTAGTGGAAATGTAATAATTTAATCAAATTTATTAACTCGAAATATTCCAGAATTGTTATTTTTCAAAATATCGTTCAATTCTAAATGACACTATTGGATGCACTAAAAAGTGAATATTCGAAGGCTAGTGGAAATGATTTTTGCGAAGAATTTATTTTAATTATTGGTAACCATTAGTAAATCAATTATTTTGACCGATAATATAATAGTATCTATTATTAATTTTATATTGTTTAATATTTTGTTTTCTCTGTATTAAAAAATTCAGTATAAAAGGAATATATTGTTAATATCACAGTATTTTTAATTTAGTTAATCTAATATTTGTATGTAATAAAGACTACTTACGATACAGGACTAATTACGATCTTAGGGAAAATACCGGAACATTCATATGAACTGCATAGCTTTATAGGACCATATCCTTGGCGTATTAGTTCAGCTCGACAATTTAGGTCACTCCAAACATTTTTTACAACCTCTCCTGTCACAGAATATGTTTATTTATAAAATAGTTATTGATGCATATACTTATGATTAATGTTTGTCAAAAAGACAGTTCTGTGGTTAAGTGAATTTACAGGGAGAATCTGATGAAAGTTTATAGGAAGTTAAAGTAGGGTCTAAAGATGCTTAAGATGTTAATCTATGAGGATTGCAATTAATTATAAAATATACATGTGGATCGTCTTAATTCTTGCATCAAAATAATTTACATTAAGATTGTGTTGGATACTTTCTTTCAGTTTATTTATTTTAATTTCATATTTTTCTAATCTCTCGAGTAATGTCCACATCCTTATTTAACAAATCAAAAGAAGATCTATAAAAATCGTTAATAATGTTTGTATCAATACCACCATCAGGACATTTGAATTTTACCACATTGCTGCAAATACTTTTGAATTGGACAGACTAGTTTCTGTATAAGTGAAAATGAAAACAAACTATAGATAGACATCAATTTCCCAGCTTAGCTTATTGTACGATATTAATGACATATTGATCTAATTAAAGTTGTTTTTGTAATGCGTTGGACACATCAAATTTCTTCAAGTTTCCAAATTGTAGGTTAGAATAAAAAATGATTACTGACGTATAAAATGTTCTCAGCGTAATCGGATGTGTGATTGAAGATACATACGTCATATACATTATTTTGATTATGATGTAAAATATTTTTACTAATTAACTAACCACAGAACTCTCTTAAACATAGTAATTAATAATATCTATCTATAGTTTTTTTTTGCTATCGACGTTTGACATTCCTAAATACACGTGTGATTTACAACTTCTAGATACAATATCTGTTCTCCATTCTATCAAATCTGAAGGTAATTTTTCTTCAATTCGGAAAATAAACAGTTGGCCTAATATCGATAAATTGACAATCCCATAATCATTAATATCTTTGTCAGCGAATATAGTTGCCAATGTTGTTCATATATCAAGAACCAGTTTAAGTTTCAGATAAACAGCAAATTTTAATTGTTTATTTCATATTCGTAAGTACATTACTTGTTCAATTTATATGAAAATATTTTCTTTGATTTCCTTATGATGCAATCGATACTTAAGGAATCGTTCTTATTCAAATTTATTACGAACTCTTAACGAAACAACTTTTTGCTGCAGTACAAGACAATCGTATACATTACGAGTTCTAAGAAATGCGGAAATGTCGATTGAACAGTTTACCGGGAAATGTAGAAATGAAGTACATTACTATGCTGGCTCAAATCTGTTTTAATTAACATTAATGGATTGTAACTCATAGCTATTGTTGTTAATGAATAATACGTACAAAACAAGAATCCAAATTAATTTTTTTGATGGTTTTGAATTGCTCATGCCAGAAAGATAGTTAAGGTATCTAAGAGCGTATTCCATTAGTAATATGAATATTATCTAAATATATGGGTATAACATCATTATTATGCGTTATGTCAATATTATGAAATTCAAAATAAGGTAACATTTGTTGTGGTTTAGATGAAGCCGGCATTTAATATTCGACAATATCACAAAAGAAAAAGTTTGAACACGTCTAAAATATTACTTGAAAAGTGAAGGTTTTTAAATATTGCATTTAAACAGAAATGTCTTTAAAAATATAATGACGCTCGATAAATTATGCCTGCACGGCCATGGATGGATGCTGTAACCCGCTTACCTTCAACTTCTTTTATTTCAAATATTTCTGATTGAGCACCTTTCTTTTAGTCAAATATGAATTACGGTTCATGCCACGAAAATATTCTTTGAGTTTCGCATTTGCAAATAGTATTTTCGTTGAGAAAATTTTGCTCAGTATCTTAATAACTTTTCATAATGCCTTTGATTGGAATTAATAAAAATTTAGAAGATTTTTAAAAGTATGTCATTTCATACGTTACTCCATTGTTTGTTTTGTATACCAAAATCTTGTATCTGCCTGATGTTGACGATTGTTGTTTGTTAATTTTGTAAACACTTAATTATTGTAGATCACACGCGTATGCTTGACGAATTTCAAATTTGTTTGAATGAACAACAAGGTTCGATAATTAAATCGAACGCCTATCGGTGAATCACGACCTGGGTTAAACACAGGCGGTTACAGGCAGAACTTACTGGCGCTTTTTAAATCGTAAACAGATAAATTGTCGAACCTGCACTTCTGCTTGACACGTACACTGTCGACGCAAATAGTAGCCACAAAATCACTAGTCGTTTCATGATTGATCGCGTTTTAATGGTGTTTAATGTTGTTTCGGCTGCGAACTTTGAAAAACTTACTACTCTGTCACGTGCGTTCGTTTATCTTATATGCAGCACTCCCACTACTGTTGTGTAGACCTTGCGAAGGCACCATGTGATGCTGGCTTTTTAAGATCGATCTACAGTCCTGCCTCGCGTATACATCGTTGCAAAACATTTGGCGGGCCGATGTGGCTGTTGCCGAAACTTCCTATCATCGAACAGTCAACTTCGGCAGATTTCATTTTCGAAACGAGTTACCGACCTTACCAATCGAGCAACTTTGTCACATGACGTTTCCTGATACCACCAACGTTCAAAACAATTCAATTATCCGTTCGCTGAAACGGAGATTGAGTCTCGATCAGTTTGATGAAACTCGTGATGACGGGTCGGGGAGAACAATGGAACCAATAAGTTTATTTTTTGTAGAGATTTTGAAAAAAACATATAATATAAAAAAATGACATACTGTCATGGTGGTTTGAGAAATGTATTATTCCATTAAAATGTAGGGTAACATCTGCATTTTTTTGAATATCTCGTAATTTTTTTTCATTTTCTTAAACGATTATTTTTCTACCTAATCATATTTTCGAAAAAAATGTACGTTGAGTAGGTAAAACTAACAATGAAACTAATAAATAATGCTTAATAATATAATTACTTCCTAGTATACTTAGCTCTGGAATTTTCGAAAAATGTCTTAAATAATTAACGTATGACTGAAAATATTATTATGTCTACATAAATCCAAGCACTGTTTGGATGAAATTTATATTAAACAAGTTATCTTAAAATTATCATTAGTAAATTATACTACTTCTTAACTACTATGCGCCGAAAAGTAGATCTTCAAAAGTATTTCGCTAGTTGGACTAAACTAAAGGAGGTGTAGTAACTATGAATGAAGATAGTCTAATCACACAAGGAAATTGACTCTAGATTTCACAAAATATATTATGGTCATTTTTTATACCCAAAAAGAACATAATCATTTGTTAAATGTACAGATTTTTTTAAGATTTGTTGGATTTTAATATTCGTTTCAGCGTGATGAAATAATTTGATTAAATTCAATATTGGCATTTTATATACTACCAGAAATATTAATAATTAAATCAGTATAAAGTAGAATTAATTTCATCAAGAGAATTTATTTAACTGAGGAAGTAGTTATTTATAATACTTCTAGATTTAGTTTTAAACGATAGTTTTCAGCGAATTACAAAGAAATAATATTTATTGAAAGTATATAATGCAGTCAGGAATGTCAGACCCCGTTAGAAATTCGATTGTTAACAAAAAATACTAAACTTATAATAACCTTGTATGTAAAACTACATATAATTTGTAGTGTTACTAGCATAAAATCCTTGCCGACAGATATTCATACATCCACTTCTACTAATACATTTAAGTCAAAGTTCACGAAATACCTACTCTCTACTGCAAATCACTAACCGAAACTGTATCACAACTATGTTTAAAATATAAATGTTAAAGGTTTTTGAAGAAATGAAAATCTTATTAAAATGTCTTAAACTGAATTAAATTGAAAGTATAGTAATAAAATCTAAATTTCATTCCCCTATATTATTAGTGATTCAAATTACAGTTATGTCTGGCACTGCACTGAAGTCAATCAAGAGTACTGGAAATACTGGTGAATTTTACATACTTGTAAAAATATGAAATTCCATAATTGTGTTCATTATCTAATTGAAGCTTCTAAATGTATGATACCCTGGAAAGAAACTATTAACTATTAATACCTTATTTAACTGTTTGTTTCGTTACGTTACCTGGTTAAGTTTTATTTAAACTTATAAACTATTCAGTTGAACATCTACTAGTCAGTCGACAACAATTTCTAATTGGTTGAATATATAGCAATAATAAATTCGTTTTTACTTGGATGAAAAAAATGTTCAATAATAAGTCATGCTAATAGACGGATAAAAATTAAACGCCATTTTACAGATTGACTTAATCTATCTACAACAAAATATGAAAATGTTTCCAAATTTCTCACCTATTTCTGAATTATTTATTAAAAACAATAGTTATTATTTTAAAAAATCTATCAATGTTAAAAAATATTTGTAAAAAATTACAAAATTTAAGAAATAAAACTGTTTTAGTGAAGAATTAATTTTTCTATAATATTATTAAGAATTAGATAACTTAATTTATGGTACATTTTACGCCCAGAATTTATTTCTTTTCCAATAACTGAAATAACTGAGTATCTTTTTTAATAAAAAAATCATTTTTATATGTAATCTCAATTCTATTACTCGATGAAGATTTATTAATGTAAAGAATAGTTAGTTAGTTAATTAGTTTGTTTATTTATGTCATAGGTTGAAAATCTTTAGAAAATAGAATTTACATACACAATTGCTACAATTTCTCACGCAATTATGTAAGTCTGAGTACAACGAGTTTTATGTTAAAATTACAATAAGTTGTATAGTAAACATCAATAAAGGGATGACAATGTTTAAAAGATGAATAGTACATAATTTTTGCTGATAATTAAATGAGATAATGACACGTTAGATAATTTCAGTAGATTCAACTAGATGGATCTGGTACCAAATGCAAGATAGCCAAAGTAAAGCTACTATTTGATAAAAGTTATTTTTGAAAATAGATCGATACTTCAAGCCAATGGGATTAAAATAACCAACTCAGATGATTTGAACGTTTCGACAATATAGTTGTCCTCTTCAGAAATATTAAAACAAATTTTTTACATTCTTTATAGAAAGTTAAAAATTAATAAATGTACATAGTTAATTCGCTAGTCTACAATATTTACTTACTGTTATTTATTAATTATTTATTTGCTTTATTAATTTTTGACAATCTAAGTTGATTATTTTATATTTTTTAAACCCCTTGACTCAAAGTATCGATAGACTTTTTAAAATAATAAAAAAACATTTCCTTTAAAATCTGTTTTACTTTAATTTACTATTTAAAATTTGAATTAGTTAAAAATATTGTCAAATTACAATTCCTTAGTAGAAAATGAATCCAGATTTTCTATCCAGTTTACATTTTTCCTATTATAGAAGGTATAGGGAAACTGGGCAGTGTAACAAAAAACTGGACAGATTTCTACTAGGGTTTACAAAAATTAATTGTTTTTGGTTTAGGTTAAATTATTTAAAGTAACGTTTGAAATCCTTAATAGCGCCGACATCAATTCCATTTATTTAAGTCTAAACAATTTTGTTGTTGTCATGTTATTTATTTTCTTAATTTCATTTCTATTCATATTTTTTTATATGACAGTATAAACTCTTTTAATATGCTTTTAAAAATGTTTCATAGTATATATATTAGTTTATTTTAAATAATAAATTGCATTACAAGAGATTACGTAATTTCACACCACTTTCAGTGAAATTAACTCGAAAAATAAAAACAATTAGAGATATTTCAATTTGTTAATACAAACATTAATAAATGTAAGACAATTTCGATTAACGTATTATGTTGATTCTTTTATCTATCTTTACAAAACGTTTCTTACTCATATACTTTTAAAGCAAATTTAATCAAGATTTAAACCTTAAAATCCTTAAAATCAGAAAGAACTAACATTCAAAATAGAAATTGTTTAGTTATTTCATATTCAATGAGTTTATTACTATTGTTTCATTTTATTTGGGCATCTGCTAACATACAAAGATTCATATATTTCGTCTAATAACAGTAGTAATTTATATAAAATCAAAACGTGTAAATATAAGTTGGTTCTTTTTAAACGCATTCAGTTTAATATTGTTGTATTTTCTAGTTTCATCTTTAGTTCTTCGATAACTAGCTAACTAACTACTGAACTGTTCATATAAATAGGTTCGAAGTTATATTAAACTTTTCAAATGCCTTTTTTTGCTACCAAAAATGTCAGGGAAACGTTGTTTGATTGTGGGAATCACTTGTCATAATTTTGTATATTTGATTTTTATACATTACCTGGAAATTGACAATATTTTAATTTTGGTTAATTGAATTCAGAACATATTTCATTATTTGTATGTTGTTTCTCAAGGCCTCGTTGTGTCAGGCCACGTTAGTATTGTTAGAGTAAAGGCTATGGTTTTCCCATTCTCACGAATCTAATTGTACCATGGAAGTAATTCCTTGCTCTAAATAGTTTACTGTGAATGATTAAATCATTTCTAAAATTTAAATATATTTAGATAGAACCAGAATTGTCTTGAATCAATTAGACTTCATTATATTCAATTTTATTGGTGGTATCTTCAATTTCTAGATGAATATCTGTCATTCGTATGTCTGCTGTTTTGTTCAATGAATGGAATTCATATTTTTTATTTATATTTACAAAAGCATTTGGTTTTTACATAAATCATAAATCAAATGTGTCAGTCTGCTCCTTGTACTTCAGATTTCTTTAATTATATCGAATAATATTGTGTAGTATTGGTTTTACATAAATGAAATTAAAAAAAAAATGTTATTTATTTATCAACACTGCCTATGTTGCTCAGTGACAGGTATTTTTAAAAACTTGTGAAAATTAGATAATTTCGAAAATTAAACAGGTCTTATTTCGGTAATACTTAGGAAAAAGATCAGCTATTTTCCTGACAGTTCAGTTAAACCTTTTACTGTCCAATATACAAAACTTAAGAAATGTTCAATTTTATAGAAAAATTAAAAATTAAAAGTAGAATGATGAAGTGAATTATTTTACACTTGATTAATATCATTGTTTGATGCAAAATGGATTTACACTAGAATCATCGTATTCGTTAAGAGATTAGTCCCCAGATTTCTGACCTACAATCAGATTTTTAAAAATGTCCATCAAGATTAATGTTTTTTTTACATCTTGCTGATGAATTACGAATATTACACGCAAATAGTTGGAAGAAACTACTAAGTAGATAGTACAATAAGACCGACCCATCATTTCTAGTCAATTTTACTATCTAAATAAATATGTCGACAAGTTAGGTAGCCAAGACTACTATTTAAAAAGTAAAAGCAACTATTTTTTTCCGTAAATGTTTTCTTTCCGCCATTACCGCAACGTTTATTTTTAACTACTAACTATTTTTAGTAATCAATGAAACGGTTATTATATAAAAGTTAAGCATTGAATGATAAAACACTGTGACAATGGTGATTTCTGGATAATTATCATATCTTTCAAAAATTAAAATCGAGATTTCATTGAAAATTTCATGAATGTAAAGTTAAGTTTTGCAAAAGATTTTGCACAAAAAAGTAAAAGCTGCTTTATCACGTCTCTCACTTTCGCTTTCGGCCATTTATGAAGGTCACGATGCACGTGACGATTAAATAATATTATCAGAATTCTTTTCTGTCTCTCTTTCATTTTTTCGCTCTCTCACTCTTTAAGTCTTTCACTTTCTGCAATCTTGTTTTCTCCACTTTTGGGGTCGTTATAAGTACCAAATATTTATAATGTAATGCGATGTAATTTCAATATTAATTGCAACCCCCCTTTACATTGCACAACTTGAATTTTTGTAATATTCAAGCCTGAGCATCAACTCGGTAAATCCTTAAAAAATCGACATTTTTGCCATATTTTAATCGGAATATAAACTGGACGTTTGCAATTACTAAATAGACACAACTATTTTAAATTCTCTTAATCTACATTTTACTACTCTTAATTTGCATAAAAATATATTGCATCAAACTTGCCATTCTCATGTCTTGCTTTAAATAGAAAATTTACACTTTAATACTGATTTGTTTGTAAACTTCAACTTGCAGCGCAAAATATCATTGTGCGTAATAACAATTACGTGTTATGCTAATGCAATAGTATGCGTAACGCACATTAATCACGCTTATGAATTAAGTAATAATTAAGGGTGTTTTGAAATAAAAGACAAAATTTGTAAAAAATGTTAAAAAAACGAGAAGAATTTTATTTTTATTTAACGATGTACATAAGTATTTTAATGCAGCTAATGAAACGAGAAAATTTGAGGAGGTATATAAAATCAAACTAAAATCTTAGTCTATTTACATTGTTCTTTATTCGTAATAAATATACTCGAATATCGATATAACTATTTTATAATAACATCTCTTAATACATAGCTCAGCCATTACGTCATATAATAAATAAATAAGCTAATGTGTACTTAAAATTAATGGTGCACTGATACTGAGACGTGTGAAATCACTTTTTAATGTCCAGTCGATTTAAGGATGACTAGGATCCTAAATTAGCGAGGGACAGCAAAGTGGGTAGGGTTTAGATAAATCCTCTTTCACGAAATCAACTTCGTTAGTGTCAAGATTGTGATTATGGTAGTTCTTGCCAGGACACCTGAAGTATTCAAATTTTTTGGTAAATTAATTTTTAAACAGTTAATTTATTTACTTGAAAAATACAGTAATTGATTCTACCTACCTTTCAACGGTAATTAAAATTTTTGGAAAATGCCCACTGCACGTATAATTGGCGCATTCCAGGCGACCCTGCCTTCGCAGAACCTCAGCTCTGCATTGCGTGTCCGACCACGGTAGAGATTTTGCTGTAAAAAAATACCGTTTCATGCCTTAAACAAGTTTTCAGTAAGAATAATTTATTCACATAATTATTTTCGTGAATGTCTATAATAAAAAAATTCTTTTGCGGAGTTGTGCAACTCAGAATTCAAAATAGTCAAACTGTACACTTCAATTAAAAACGTTTAATTAATTGATTAACTTCACTTATTTTGATACTAAAATATCAGATGGTAAAAGTTAAAAAAATATAGAAAATTCAGGTTAATCAGTATGACGTAAATTGCAAAAGTATTGAGTATTTTTTATTTACATTTTTTTTAAAGAACAGTAAGAATTGTTATTATAATGAAGAATAAAATAATCTTCTTAGTCGTGGAGTATCTTGTACTAGCTAACAGAACTCTGGAAGGATTACCTGTAGAATGTTCGATGCGGTTCGATATGACCATTTTGAGATTTAACCATTCTTTTTGTTTGGAAAACCCAAGAAAATCATGAAAATACACTTTCTCAATAAATTTGTACTTAGATTTGAAATAATTTTTTTGGAACCATTTATCCTAAGTTTGCACAACTACGTCTAGTTTGATATTACTTGCACTTGGTTTATAAACACAAAAGGTGATTTTTAAAACAAAAGTACAGTCAAAACTCACCTGCACTTTCACTGCACGTGCACAATACGTAAACTAATACGGCGAATAACGTCAAAGACTTCATATTCATTAATGCCGACTTGTGCGACTGTTCGATTTCGAGTGAGAAAAAGTAACTGGCGGTCTCGGAGCTTCCTCGTTTCTTAAATCTCTCCTTGGCTGAGAGCCTGGGGGTTATAGGTCCAGCGATTATGTCGCTACTTTGAATAGTGTTGACGTGAAGAATGCTGAACGTGCACGCGTCTTTGGCCGAGTATAGTATGAGTATCTCTGGAAGATAAAGTGCGTCATTGTTGTTGATGTGATGTCACGGGATTCGCATTGCTACGTAAATTACACAAATCACTCTTTTCTGTCCGCTTTGTCCTGGAAAGTCCTGGAGGTTGGAATAGAGCTTCTGGATTTTCCACATAGAGATAGAAAGAATAGTTCTCAGCTGTCGGTAGTTGGCAATTACTAAAATAGTATGTACTTGAAATTTGCATCGTTGAAGTTTAACAAAAATTTGAAAATTCCGCTTATTGTTGACAGAAAATAATGTAATAATGATAAATACTGATGTATCATGTCAAAAACATAAACGATACTGTCAGAAACCAATAACAAAATATAAAAAAATGTATTTCGAATAAACGATGCAAACGAAAAGTGCAAGAAATAGTTAGAAATTATTAAAGAGGATTAATTTTTAACTATTCAAAATCTAGTGGATTCCGATGAGTCACGAGAGATGAGAGAAAGTAACTTATAGATTATAAACAACAAATGATGCATTCCTGATCTTCAGTAATTGACGTAAAAGTTACGATCTAAAAGTAGAATTTTGCATCATACGTTGAAATAATTTACAACGATTTTAATTTTTATTGATCATTGATAAGATTTATGTGCATAGTTGAAATTCGTCCTTGCAAACTTCCGTTGAATTTATTGTGAAGTTTTTCACTATTTCTACAATAGTTAATATTCGATTGCACTCTAATATTTTTGGGGGATTGAAAACTTCTTATATAAGTCATATGAAAGGCAATCTGTTATAAAATTTTCTTATAATCGTACCCTGAAAACATTTTTGGGCGAAAATTGACCATTTTTTGGTTATTACTACCGTAAAGTCGTTAAAACAAGAAAGGTCTTAACTTAATGCTCTTGATATGTTTATTGGAACTTGCGTCAGTTTAAGTACATATTTTAGTAAATTTCATGAGTAACTATTAATTTAAATAAAAATAGTAAAAGTAACATTGACACGGTTGTGTAATTAAACAAACGGGTGCGTTTACTACTTTGCTGTCAACTATTCAGCGATAGTTGAATTTGTATAATGTGTTGAGTGTAAAGTTAAAAACTTTAAACTTCTTAAGTTTATTAAGTTAGTAAAGTAGTATTCAAATCCTACATCTTAGTGCAGAAAATATTCGTCTTTTATAATTACGTCATTATTTTAACAGATGCTTTATAAACTTTGATATTTTAAAAATGTATTTATTGCAGGTTAATGAACTACATTGTACAATGTAAAATATATCTTTCTAACTAATACGCCTCAACAATTTGTCTATCGCTCGGAATTGGAAAATACGATTTTATCTCCGAAACCTTTTCCAGCCTGTCAAAAAGTGAATATTTACTGTTTTTCAATGTAAAAGTAGTCACTGTTTCGACATAGTGGCTTTATTTTCATTATTTCACCGTCTTAAATTTGGAGAGTAAAATATAAAATTTTTTACTCCAAAAATTTATAATCAAAAGTTTTAAACATGGATGAACTCATCCCATAAACTCTTAGGGTTTTTTTTAGCATCAAATTCGAAATTTAACAAACAAAGGTTAATGAGCTTACTTAACATTGTTTAACATTGTTTAATTTTCATTGAGTTTTGATTTGTATAATAATTTAAAATATATGACTATCACGAAATGCTATCAAATGTTGGCAGTATAAAGAAACTGTTAATTTTGTGTTAGGCTTGAAATCATCCAGTCAAAGAGTAATTATATATTTATTTTATAAATTAGAAATGTAGTTGGTTTAATGTCATTTTTAATTAACAAAAATGTTTTAATTAAGACAGTCTTATAAAATAAAATGACACTTGGGTTAGAACCACGAAATTTCAAATTTCGGTGCTCGAATAGTTTCCACGTTTTTATTATTCGTTTTTTTTACTTGGAGAAGTATGAAGCATCCGAACAAAAGAATTAATAATTAGATTATGAGGCATAATTAACGGAATAATAACATAGGACCTCAAAAAATTGTTTACAGAAATAAAAGGATAAATGAGAGGTACTGGATCTTATAGATTTTTGGCGCCAGGAAACGAATCCATTGTTCAATTTGGCCCATCACGTCATATCCTATCCGAAAAATATTCAAAATTATACTTTTTGACAATTTGACGTTAAGATATGTGAAAAATCTGACGATATGAATTCGTTCTCAGCCACTAAAAATCTATAAGATTCTCTAACTCTGATCCACGTTATCTCACAAACAGTTTTGTTGTGGTCCTATATAATCAGTATTACAGTTTTAAAATACGGAAATCCAGGAGGAAAATTTGCGTGGATTTAATTTTCACTCAGAAATATTCAATTTCATACTTGTAAAACCAATACTTTCAAAAGATTATAAAAAATACATTATACAATTACAAATTTCTTTTAAAAATCGTAATCTCTATGAAAATGTTGACACTTAAAGAATTACTCGGTTTTGTGTTTGTCACGAAATTTTTATTCCAAATAATTTAAAGAGCAAGAAATGAAATATTATGGAAAGTTAAATAAGTAAAATTACTTTATTTTCTTAAATGAAAAAAATTTATTTGTCAAATACAAATACGGTTGATCAGTTAAGATAAAGTAGTAAAAGGTAATCTTTTCTTAGTTAAGGGGAGCCACCACATTCGCCACCAACTCAACGAAAAACTCCTTTAAAAATGTTGAAAACAGTATTTCTTTAGTAATTTTTGACGAGGAATTCAGTGGTGTAAAAATAAAAGAAATTTGTTTGCCCATAAATTTCAGTTCCAAAAAATATTTGCCTTTTTCAAATAATGCTACTATATTTTTCTACATTAATTTTGAAATTAATTAGGGTGAATATAAAAAAATTATGTATGGATTATAAAAATTTCCATTTTTCTCGAAAAAATAATGATTTTTTGGAACAAAACAATTTATTTAATGGTAAAAAGAACTTATTCTAGCATCACTTAATTCCATGTTAAAAATGACTCTAGAAATAAATTTTAAGACCCTTACATTTTAGAACGAAAAAGAATTTGTTTTTTCAAAAAAATGCTTCTTCGTTTTTCTACATTAATGTAAAAATTAAAACAAAAGGGGGAACACTTTTTTAAAAATTCCATTTTCTTCGAAAACAATATTTTTTTTTGTTCAAAAGATTTGTTTACACATTTTATTCTAGCACCACTGAATTCCTCGTAAAAAATGTCTAAAGAAATAAATTTTTTAAAGTTTTTAACGGTTTATTTCATAGAGCTAATTTTGAGTGTGGAGACTCCCGTTAAATAAGCTGTGTCAATGTTATTTATTTTCTCTTTTTATTTACTTTAATATTTGCTAATTAAATTGACCAAATGACGCAATCTTTAAAGACATAGTCAAAGTAACATCTGTTGTATTCATCTAACTACTTTCTTAGATGTTTTAACTATTTGGCGGTAGGTATTCCTCAATTGATGAAATTCAGTTGAGGATCTATTGAACTATTCACGGTAGTTAAAAGTAATCAAATTTACCGCATCCTTTTTAACAGTGCATTTTATGTCCCATTTCTAAACGAATGTATAATTGAGTTTATTATTTGAGGAGGAAATAAACTTTTAAAAAAGTTTTTTTTTCATTTTTGGACAAAGATTGGCTTCGCTCTGCTTTAGTAAATATGGAGTTTCTAAGATTCGGATGTAGTTTATAATATTCATATGTATAAGAAGAGATATCAAAAACATTGATAAAAAATTCAACTCTTTCAAATTATGTTATTAAACTATAGTTCTTTTGTGAGAAATGAGAAATTAATTTTAAACATTTCTTGATCGAGTGAAAACCTATATTACAATTCGGTATGAGGCGGTGAATAGAGAAATAATAATTATTTAAAGCGAAATTTGCAACGTTTATGAAAATACTGCAGATTTATTATATAGAGAGACATTAGTACAATGGCAAAATTATTTACAAATTTTTGCTTGTTTGGTTATTTTCTCATTGGAAGTTTTTGAGTAATAAATATTTAGAAAGTAATGTAAAAAAAGTAAAATTATACTAAAAATATTACACACATTTACTGTACTGTATATATATTTACTTCATGCTGATTGTATCGTTTAGCCAAAATACATAAAAAGGTTATTAATGCCTGTGTGAAAGTCACATACACATCTTAATTTGTTAGGTAATGTATTAGTTTAGTGTCGTACTATGTTTAGTCCGAAATTGACTTCTTTCAGAATATAAAATAAGTACTTGCGGATTCAAAATATATGTTTAATTGATTAAAATTATTACGAAAACTCCATCGTCTTATGGTTCGGTTCCTATTTAGTAAAAGTATTTAGTGTGTTACCATCAGAAAAGTTACTGGTTAAAAATATAATTACTTTCTGATCCTTATATCTAGTCACATATATACCACCTGGAACATTTTCTTTTTGAAGAAAATTTTTGTTCATTTTTAATTTTCAACCAGTTAAGAAATTGAATTATGGATAAAGTTGAAAACGAAATGGAATTAGTAATTAATTAATTAGTATTCGATAGCTTTAATTAATGTCATTTAAAGTCTAATTATCATATCCTGATTGTGAAGAGTCATTTTCGTATTTATATATACATCATTTTGATTGAGATAAATATTTGATAAAAGTGCCTTTTGGTATTGTATATCATTTTATTTACATTAACTCATTCGTATATATTTGGTATGATACACCCTGCATTTCCTTGTTTTTCATACCATAATAGCTTTTTTCTATTTTGACGTACCTGATATTGACATTAACGTTTAGATTTGTGAAGAAAGTATTTCCAACTTTATTAAAGTTCTTTAATCAGTAGTGAAAATGGTTTCACGTTTTTAAATAGTATTAATTTATTTAGTGTCAATTAATTTTTGAATTATTAATAATATTAGTAGAATAATTTTAGTTAGTAAAACATAAAATAAATCAGATCACCTTATTCTAAATGCGTACACTGAAGACAGCTATCTAATAAATATAAATACCGTTGGGAAAAAAAGATCTTCAAGTAGTAAAAGGAATTACATTTAGTTAGGTACTCCTCCTAATGTATACTCATTTTACAATTTTCATTTTACTAGTTTTTAAAAGTTTGATTCGAGTAGCAGTTAAATTCATATAAGTATGTAGTTGAATCTTAACATTATTTTTAAAATTGCGTCAAATTAACTTCTACTATGCACTAATTGCATTCCGAATTGTAGTAAGCGTTAAGTAGTCGAAAAGCAGTCAAATTTATAAAAAAATGTGTTTTGAATTTATTATAAACAGCATAATTGTAATTTTTAATATATTAACAAGTATCTGGAATATCCGAGCAACTAAAAATATTAAATGAATTGCATAAATTTTCTACATTTCGCAGCAAAATTCCAAACGTATGAAATATAACAATCTCGGGATATTCTTATGGAAAATACGAATAAATTTAAATTAATTGTTCACCTAAAAAATGATAAGTGCATTCCAGATTGCAAAAACTGTTTTTTATTAATTGTTTCAAATCAAGCCCGATATATGAATGCTAGTGTGCATAAAATTACATCGATATTTGTTGTTTACGTGATTTCCTTAAACTTTAATTCATTATGACAACAACGCTGATTGCGCCAGTAAAAAACTGACACATTTTTTTAATTACTGAAACAGCCAAGATAGGTTTGAATCAATCAAATCTCCATGTAGATTCTTGCCTTTGCATATCATAAAAACCGTTCGTGTGACAAAGATGACCAATCTTCAGAACAAGTTTGAGGTCTAGTGAGGGACGAGAATAAATTCCAACTTCAGTCGGTATTCGGCGATAACGTGGGAAAGTAAACAAGTAAATCGCGGAAGTCTTCAATCTTTCTTCGTTTAAAACACATTTCTGTTTGATTTTTGGTAATATTTTAAAGATTTAGCATATTAATTTTTTTTTAAATTTCAGTTACGTAATTAGAAAGAATCTTCAATTTGCGTGTTAAACGAATACATTAGTTCATTGTTTTATGGTACTGAATTTATTTCGTTGTAGCAATTCAAAATTTCAAATGTCAAATTACATTATTTGCCTTGATCCATTTATTCGTTATTATTCTGATTATCAATTTTATTAAAAAATAAAAGTTAGTTTGCAATTTATAACAACATAACATCAAGTGATAAAGTACTTATGAATGTAATTCATTGAGCGTCTACAGTTTTTTTTTGTAGTCGTTAATCATTTAAAAAAATTCTTGAAACATTTTATTTACTGTTTTGTCTTGGCATTGTTACGACGTAAAAGCAACTGTAATACGTAACTACGTAATAAATCGAAATGAGAGTACAATAAATGTAACTGCACCTTGAGATTATATTCATAGTTAAAATAACATACCCTTTTTATATTCGTCAAAGAAGAAGTGAGAGATATATTTAGTTTAGGCAACGTACGTTAAAATTAATTCGTTTTGTTGTGCAATTAATTTAATATACGAGAAAAGGAAGTAACTAATGTCACAAAAGTTTTTGTGAACTTTAAACAATAATTATAACGATATAATTAATAGTGATCAATGTGACAGATAATTTACATTTAAAATATAGTGAAATTTGTAGGTTAGAGATGTTGCAAATCCAATTAGAATACTGCTTTAACAATATCGGTAATTCCACATACTGGGAGAAAATATTTGCATCCATATTACTATTTTCTGAATAATGCCTGTTTTTAAAGGTGCAATTTCATTGTTTTGACTTTTTATGATGCATTGAAATATAGGTGTGGAATAAACTATACCATCTAAAAGAAACACCTGGAAACTCATGAATAGAAGATTTCTATTACCAATAGCCGTTAAGTATAACGGTATACAAGTTGAAGCGTTTTGAATACAATATAGATTCACCTAGAAAACTCTAAGAAAAAGATTAGTAATATTTTTAGATTAATCATTCCGGTGTTATAACGAAGCTAATATATTATTAAAACAAATGAAATGATTAAAAGTATATCTGTGCGGAAAAGAATGTATAAATAATATTTTACATAATGTCTACTGGAAATCTTTGCGATTAGAACTTTCTTTTGATTTATTAAAATACTTCGCGAGAGTCATACTTACTAAGTTTACATAATTATGATGTTATGGTAATGAGAAAAATTAAAAATGATAAGGTGTATTTACAATTTATAAAATATGTCCTAGTCAATTCGTTTTCTATAAATTTCAACTTGATAGCAAATGTTTATTTATTGGTACCGTTTTTTTATTGATTAGAGCAGTATTTTCTTTATTTACTATATACTCAAGATACAAAACTTGGACGCCAGTTCAATACACTAATTGAGTAACATTTTATGACCAAGCGATCATTACATAATTCATTAATGTTTGCTTAATATTTTGCTATAATAGTACATTATAATACAATAAATAGAAAAATATTAAGAAATGATTTTGAAGATTTGAGAACGCATTTTATTAATGAATGTGTAATCAACGTCTGAGTTACAGGACAAAACATTTGTTACAATAGAATCATTAATTCTGTTTAGCTTATATGGATGTAGATATTTAATTTATTTTGGTATTGAATAATCTTTTATAAAAACCCGTAATAGCTGGATAGTATAAATAATAACAATAGGATGGAAATTTAATCAAAATTTTAAGTTTAGTACTTTCTAGTTTCAATGAAAAGTATAAAAGTTTATAGTTGATTTGGTACCTTAAATTCGGGGTTTGATTTAAATTCTTCATTAATGTCATCCTCTGATGTTTAAATCTGAATTTAGTTTGACATTCAACATTGAAGGAATTACATTGTCTTCCAACGATGTATTCGATTTGATGACATATGCTGATGAATATCTTCGATTAAAGTTGTGTATTCTAAATGGTTAAATATTTTCAACTACTTATTATAAATTCTTTATAATTTTTAAGAATATACTGCATCTAAAATTTATGTTTAATTTTCAGAAATAATTACGTACGTTTTGATATATTTACAATTTAATACTGCATGACAAACATTATTTATCTGTCACTACTAACTGCATTTAGCAGAAACTGCTTGTTGATACACCTCTAATGAAACGTGTGCAATGACTGCTAAGAAATACAGCTGTAAAAAAATAATTTTTAAAAATTCTATGATGTTTAGTTATTTTGAGAGTATGAAACAAAAAAGTTTATTTGTCATACAATAAGCTAGTATTAGGAATTAAAATTTACTAGAAAGGGTGCCAATTTTGCCCAAAAATTAAAGGGTTTTTGGATTAACAAAAATGCATATTTTATTGAATTAAAACATGTTTAGATGACAATTCAAATAAACTTAATACTCTGTCCATTTGTTCAGTCGAGCGGATGATTAGTTTTCAGATTAGAGGAATAGCAGATTTAAAAAGTGCTTTCGATAAAATACGTTTAAAGATAAAAGTGATTTCAATGTCAGAAATAGAGAATTTTAAGATTGCTGTTCCAAACATATTATAGACTATTATATAGGGTGTCCCACAATTCTCTGACCGTATTGCTGATACGTATTCTACATAGAATTTCAAGCAAAAAAATTTGTTACCAAAATTGTATTTGGATGCCTTCAGTTTGATTCATTGAAGTTTAGAAAAATAATCACTCCTTTTTGCAAACACTTGTCTTTTTTTTAAGTTATCTTAACCAAATTAGGCCCATTTTAAAGTGACTTACAAGCTCTATAATTCATATCTGGGGCTGTTTGACCTAAAATGAATATTTTTCTTGCTATAGTCATAAAATGCATGTAAATACCAATATTTGCACATTTTCGCGTTTATCTCATTTTGATAAATAGCTAATGAAATAATACCACTCTAAGGAAATTGTAGCCCTTGAAAAAAAAACCAATTTAACCCCTGATACAATGGGATTCAATGAAAATTTAGCCCAAATTGTTCATTTTTTCAAGTGCTATGACTTTCTCATATTGTTGTTTCATGAGCTATTTATTGAAATGAAATAAACACGAAAAACCGCAAAATTGTCATTTTTTACCCATTTTATGATTATAGCAGGAGAAATATTCATTTTAGGTCAAAGAGCACAAGAAATGAATTAGAGAGCTTGAAGGTGATTTTAAAATGAGCCTATATTTGTTCAGATAACTTCAGAAAAAGACAATTTATTGCAAAAAGGAGTGATTTTTTATCCGAACTTCTATGGCGCGTCAATCAAATTGAAGCATCCAATCCAATTTTGGTAACAGACTTTTTTGCTTGAAATTTGATGTCGAATACGTACCAGAAATACGGTCAGCGAGTTGTGGGACAACTAGCATATACTATGAAGGTATATTAAAAGAATGTTTATTACGTAAATATGTAAGATATTACTAGTAGATTCACGGAGAAAATGAAATAGTTGGAATTACTAACCAGATAAGGCACAACCATATTGTTTAGTTAGTTTTTCTGTCTAAATAATGAACTCAACCAATTAGGTAGCCAATTCTACTATTCATTTAGTAAAACAAACTAAAAAGCGTAGCTGTGTAAGACCCTACTATTTAGACATCATAACCAACTATTTCTTTGTTTTTCGTGAAAAAACTCATGAAATTTACCCAAAGTAAGTGACCACTCTATACCTTGTCATTTAATCAGTTTCTCCATAATTCAAGTAAAAATTTTTATATTAAGTCAACAACTTATATACTGAATAAAACAAGAAATTTAATTATTCCTGTGTTTTGTTGATAGATTTTCATTATGATTACTGTTAAAAATGATTCGGTAAATCTTTGGAAAGATCTTGGGCATCCCGAAAAAAATAACAAAATATTTTATGTACTTTGGTCCCTTAATTACTATCTTATTATGTTTGAAAGCAATAATCAAAATTGTTGGTCGTGCCAATTGAAACAGACATCTTGAAAAAAGTTGCCAAAAACGTGCTCTTTTAATTTTCTGCACTTATTTTGAAAAATACACATCTAACAACAAATATATTTCCAACAAAAAATGTATCACATTTTCTATAAAAATAGTTAGATATGTATTTTTTGGTAATTGCAACAGTAAGGTCGTAATTCAGTGATGAAAGTTCCCAAGATGGATTTCTAGTATAGGTACTATAGGTACAAAAATACTCCTGAACCGATTGATATATTTTTGGTCATTTATTACGAATATAATAATAGATATTGAAGGTCGGCCATCTTGAAAAAGGTAGCAAAAGTTTGGCAAAGTTTTGTAATTTTTATCGGAGACTATTTTATATGTTTATGTAATGGAATTGTAACCTAAAATTGCTATCTCTGGCAAATTTTCCCGGTCACTTGTTTTGAAAAAAACGGAAATGTACCATCGGCTAATATTACCAGCAGTTCATTCCAATACACCGTAACAAAAGCTGATTTTGTAATTTATAATTTTGTACAAAGCACCGAAAATCAAACTGCTAAATAAATTTAATTCGTAAACTTTCATCTTAAAAATATTTTGCAAATTTCTGTAAAAAACAATGTTACACTAGCTTGCCATACTTGGGTTCTTTGTTCAAACGGCTTTGGAATGGCTATGGACAGAATCTACTAAGTTCCTGACCATGCTCGGAGCAATGATAGCTTTGCTATCCCACAGCCTTTCACTTGGCAAATGCACCGTACGGGTTACGAATTAAGACTGTTGAAAGGAAAGTGCACAGCGAGTGCAGTTTCATTGATCACTGCTATGCAATTGAAGCGTGTAAGTCGCTGCGTTACGCTTCTTTTGCCCAGTCGATACTTGCTGAGATCATGTTGCGCGTTAATTGAAAATCTTTTAAATAATTAAATGAAACAGTTAGTGATAATGGACTAGAAAATGCATTTTCAAAACAAAACAAAAGGCAAGACTGTGAATGTGTTGTTGAGTGAACTTTATAAATTCCGCGTCTAGGTTGCTTCAAACATTACTTTAGCTAACGAAAACAAATATTTCGAATTACCTGCTTCTTGATTATGTTGATCAACTACTTGTATTTGTTTTTATCATAATTTTTCCTAGATGTTAATTAAATTCGAATAGTGAAAAATGGACTAGAAAACTAAATAAGATTGTCTTGTTCACAGAGGGGAGTTCAAACCCCAGATGCCCTCGTCGCGTTTGAAGTCTGAGGAAATATACCAGGAGAAGTACAATAGCGACAGCCTTTTTTCCGCAAGTACGAGGAAATCTGCCAGCAATACACCACCAAATACTGGACAACGGTCGGAACAACGTAGCCAAGAAACATCCGATGACATTTTCGATGCTGAGGATGTTTTTGGACCACCTCCACTACCTGTTCATGATGTGAAGCAGCCAAAATCGAAGGTAGCATCCCTCTTCGACGATTCCGACTCTGGAGACGATCTTTTTTCAACTTCGAATTTGCTAAAGGACAACGATTCGTTCAAATCTTCACCATCGCAGTTGCCGAATATCCCAAGCCTCAGTAATAAAAAAAGCCTTTTTTCCGACGAAGGTGATTTACTTGATACCAAGGACTCTCCGGATGTCGATCTTTTTGGTGCTGCTACGAATATTCCAATTGTGAAAGAGAACCCTATTTTGAAAGAGAAACAAGTTTCCGAAAAGAGTGTAAATAAAGTTCCAACTGAAGTCCCAATCGAACACCGGGAATCGTCGGATGACGAACTTTTTGTACCTAAAAAAATATTAGTGAAGAACGAAAAGTTGATTGGAGAACCAGTGAAGCACACCGAAAAGGTTTACAAGAAAAAAGCGACAAAAGCTGCTAGCAGATCGTCGAAAGAAGCATCCAATAATTTGTTTGGATCAGAAGACTCTTCCGACGATGATCTTTTCGGAACAACTACCAGACGTTTAATTTCCAGGAAGGAAAAGGCTCCTACAAAGAAATCGGATAATTTTAACGACCTATTCAATCCGCCAGACTTACCGAGTGATAATCTTTTTGGTGAAAGTGTAGCAAAGCCGAAAGAGAATAGCTCTAAAAACTCACCAGTCGTGTTCAAAGAGAAGAAGAGAGCCTTCAGCGTAAAGCCTATTAGTATATTCGACGACAGCAGTGACGAAGAAGATTTGTTCGGTTCAACTTTGTTGAAAAAGGAATCGAAAATAAAAGACATACCACAAGATACAAAATTACCTGATTTGTCAAGTAAAGAAATTAAATCTGGCCAGGGGCTGTTTTCAAATATGGCGGACAATAAGGTAGAGGAAGCACCCACGAAGAATACGAAAACTTTACTAACATCTGCAGGATCGTTGTTTGATGACGATGATGACGATTTATTCGGCGATAAAAAGATTTCTGTAGAGAAAAATGAATCGGAAGAAAAACCAACTGAAGTGGTTTCCGAAAACGGTAGTTCTGAAAGCGAGAAATCACCGGAAGAAAACGAAAGTAAACAAAAACCAGAAGTAACCAAACCCCAAATTCCACCTAAAAAAATATCAGCTGAACTTGCAGAGAAGGTGGAAAGTCGTTTAAAGTTAGCATTAAATCGGGAAACTGGAGAAAATGTTACAGACGGTGGTTGTTTTTCGAAGAAAGAACCTCCAAAGACTCTTCTGATTCCGCAGCCAGGGAGTGAAGAAACGAACCAAGCTCCGAGGAAAGCGGTTTCGAGAAAAATCGAGAACTTGATAGGGAAAGTAGGAAATGTGAAGTTATTGTCTCCAGCTGATACTCCGCCTCTCTTGAGGCGACAAAGTGAGGAAAAGAATTCCGATAAATCTCAAGACGCGTTAATCGATCGAGACAGTGATGAAGGAAGTAGTTTAAGCATACCAAGTACTGCCGAGTCGTCTCCGCAAATTTCTGGTAAGTAAAATCAAATTTCTTGCATTTTAAGTTCGAACACAATTCTGTGTGATATTCAAAATCTATATGAGGATATGTGGAGAATATTTTTATCTAATTCTTCCAACATTTGATGTATAATTGTTAGTACACAAATTCCACTTGCAGTACAGTAGCAACGAATTTTAAAAACGAAATCTTTGCATTGATTTTAACAAACGGATTCGCGAAATACTAAACAGTGTTGTATTTTATGGAAAAATGGTGTTTATTTACCACGAAAACTACATTACGATACCTGAAAACCAGAATATAATTGCAGACTTCCGTGGACAAACCCTCGCCAAATTTGTATTGCTATCTTAAAGTAAAAGAAAAATATTAAAGTTGTTGTTTCTTTAAAAAAAACACTCATATTATTGCGCAAAGTTTCGTTGAAATAAGTCAATATTGCATCAGTTTAGTTTCCACTACTAGATTGAACATTTTTATAACCTGAAAAACTTATTACTGTAGTAAACAAGACTATGTTTTTTTAACTATATTCTTCCGTTTGTTATTTACGAATTGTACATAACCTCACATCTAACTCAGTTTTACAGTTAGATAGTCACATTAAAAATTCGTGAATAGTAAAATGAATAATTGCAATTAAAATTAATTAAACTAATATAACTTCTTGTTAGCGTAAAAATTGTTATTCTATGGTATAGTTTCACGTCTGTTCATGAAAAGCTGTGAAAAAGTAGTAGTACCATATGGAAATTGCCTTGAATATGTTATACAAAATTTGTTTAGAAGAGATTTTTCACTTAAGAAAAAACACATCAAACAAGAAGATTTTTTAATTAATTAGTTTATAATATTGTAAATTGTAAACACACATTTAACAATAACTTATCACATTGTTAATTCTACGATTATTATATGTTAGATCCGTTTTTTTATAGTTCCGTTAACCTTTTTTCTCTCTGGGTTGTAAAACTTCTCTAGTATTTATTTTAATTTCACTCATTGAATACTACAATATTTCACCAATTTACAAAATGATTCAGCAACCACTTTCAAATCGCGATATTTCTGGTGTATTCTTATTTCCTACTTAATGTTTTCAGAGGTGACTTCAAGAACTAAAGAATCTTCTCCATCTTTACTAAGTGCAGGACATTCAGAAATTCCTCTCAGTTTTGATGAACCAGCTCAAGTTGAAACTCTAGCATCTACAGCGTCAAAGGTGAAATACTGTATTTATTATTATTACTATGCAAAATTGATATTTTTGTGATTAAGTCGTTAAAAATATTGACGATTTCGGTATTTACTGCATGAGATCAACCACCTTTGTGCTCCGCATATTTAAACACTGCAAGATTATATATTACTCTTTCACGTCTGATCCTTGCTTGTTTTTTAAACTATTACTCATATATCTCATTAACTATTCAAAAACTGTAGAGTCAAGTATAATGTGGACATATCAGATTTCTTTGTTAAATTGATTTTCAGTCCTGTGTGAAATAAAAAAGTTAATACATTGATATGAACGTGTCTAAAGAAAAATTGTAATAATAAATTTTTTATCACAAAGATTTTGATAAATATTGAAAATATAGTGATTAAATAGGAAAACATTACTTATAACATACAAAATTATTTAATCGTGATTAATCTGATATTATTAGAGGAGAGAAACCCGTTATGTAGCAACTCTGTTAGTGTAGAACTACCTTACTCGTCAGCTATATTGTTTCGAACAAAAAAATAATACACCGCCAGCTTTATAATATGAAATAACAATTAAATATGCATAGTCAAAGTAAGGAGGATAATCAATTCATCCATAATTTTCGAAAGCTTGGAAACACTGCTGCATTAATTTAGTTAATTAAAGATAAACAAGTAATAACCTATAAATTTAAAAGAACCCAAAAGCCAAACAATGGATAATGCCGAAGGAGAGTTTTAAAATATTTTTTTTTGTACTCTAGAGATGAACAAAGTATCTGTTTCTCGTTTATTAAAAAAATGAGAAAACTGAAAATTATTCAAAATTATTTTTGAAATATTTTGGGAAAGCTATAGCTAATAAAATTTTGACCAAAAATGATTTTGAAAAATGGAGTACGTAGAATAAGACACCACGAATACTTTCCTTTAAAACTTTTTGTTATGTGAGTATTGATGAGAGTAACTATTGATTATGATATTGTTAAACAAATAGATATGCAAACAAACAAATACAATTTTAAAAACCAGTTTGAAATACGATCAATTGTTCTTTCTGTTCAGAAGCATGCTATTTCTTAGGCCTCTTGTGGAAGATCTGTTATAATTACGGTTAATGAAAATCTGTTATCAAAAAGAGAAACTTATTTAAAAAAAATAAGATATTTCTTCATCTTTTTAAATCTTTCATCTTAGAGAAATGAGATTTACAATAATTTAAACATTTTGTCCACCTATTTGAACATTTCCAAAATAAAAGCAAGTGTCAATTTCTATGCAGAATGGTAATTATTGGTTAAATTTCTATACATGAATATATATTAACTATTTTTAAAATGGCCAGTTTAATGATAAATAAAGATTTAAAAGCCATTATTTTTGTTTATTTTCAATTCAAATTAATAAATATAATAATGAAAGTATATATAAAATAATTTTACAGATGGCGTGGCTGAAAGCGTCACTCGCGTTCATTGTTCGGTTCAGTATAAATTATAAATAATTGCCGAGTGACCGTACATGTGAAGATAACATGGAATTTGCAATTCCAATTAATACTTGTTTAATCAAGAGAACAATCGAATGAAAGCGTCAGTAAGAATTTTAGTAATGCATATTCTTTTCAAAGGTCGGGGTTACGATATTCTTGCAAAAATTATCTTTTTTTTATAAGAGATCTATTTATAAACATAATCTGGACCTATTGCTTACAAATATAACAGTTGTTTAATAAGAGGACATTCATACAGAGGTTTAACTAAATAACAAGGTTAAATTTAATTTAAATTAATCATTCAGTATTCACTATTTATACAAGATATGTGCCCGTCTAATGACCTGAATTACGGCTCTTTTAATCTAGTTTTTTTTTTTACAGTGTCAAGAGATTTTTCAAAATTCGATCCTTATGACAGCTTTCGTAATCTTTATCTGTGATATCCTAAGAAATCTCAATGAAATTAATTTAGAATTGTTTAAGAATTTTCGAAACTGATTATTTTTATTTATTTCTGAGGACGATAGAACAGTTGAAAGATTTTTTCAAATATTTTTTTAATTCTGAGTGAATTTTTTGTTCAGTTAGTAGATATTTTTCAGAACGTCGATTAGAATGGCTGTTATGTAACTCATATTTCGACAAAATTTGAATGTAGTGATTTTATTATAGGTTACTACCTCATGGGTTAACAAAGTAATGCACATATTTTAGCTCATTTTCATATGATTTGCATATTTTTAATGAAACAGTTTTTTGTCTGCCATTTTGCGTATGCCATTTTGAATTTTTAAAAACCGAAAACGGATTCATATTCACCGAAGACCAGGAAAATATATATATTTTCAGTTTCAAATGTATATCACCTAGCAGTTAACAAGTCAGCGCTTCAATGAGTAATTTTATTGCACAAAAATTTGCTACCAATGTTTCGTACGTACAAAAGTCTGCTCATTCAGTTTCTGTCAAAATAATTGGTCCACAAATCGTTTATTAAAAACAGCTGGTTTTTTCTTAAAAATTTGTATTATTAAAATAAATTTTTTTAAAATTGTATTTTCTTAAATCTGCGATTTACACACAGAAACAGCAACTCAGAATACACGAAAATGCATAATATCACGTTCAAAATGTTTTATCTGTAAAATGCTATCTGCCACTTTCCAAAATTTCAAAATGGCGAGTTGTAAATGGCGCTAAAAGATTTTATTTTGTCTATTGTTTTTTTTTATGTCTATTGTTTCTTGGTTAGCTAACCGGTATAACTTTCAAAATCGGCAATTGCTCCGTAACTTTAAATTTATGTTTTTGGCATCGCTGATTAGAAATATGAGATCAGATTTTCGAAATTCAAAATGGAGCCTCCATTATGGCGTCAATATAGTTTATGGCAACTTCCATATATTTTATGGCTAAAAACATTGAATGATCAAAGAAGACCAAAATAATGTACCATATAAAATGATTAATCCTTAATCTCAGTTCGTATTTGCATTCAGCGAGTTCAAAACCCCATTAGTGATCATTTTGAAGAAAATGCGTTAATATTTTGGGAATGTCCTTCGCCATATTTGAACCGCCATTGTGAATTTAAACAATGTAATCGCATATTTGTAATCAGCAACCTTAAAAACATAAATTTTGAGTTATAGGAGCAATTGCTTCGATTTAGGAGCTTCTATCGGTTGGCTAACAAAGAAATAATATACAAAATCAGCCGTTTTAGAGCCATTTACTAGTCGCCATTTTGAAATATTGAAAACTGGATGGTCTCATTTTGAAACTGAAACATTTTGAACAGAATATTTTGTATTTCCATGTACTCTGCGTTGCTGTTTTCATATGTAAATTGCAGACTTAAGAAGGAACTATTTTAAAAATTTGCGATTTTTTTTAAAAACTCCAGTTATGTCCTTTTTCGGAACGAGTTTTGGACCAATTATTTTAGCAGAATCTGAAATGTATGTGTTGTGAATCTGTAATGTAAGTGTTTGAAGTTACATTAAAAGCATACATTTTTCTGCTGTAATTATGTTAAGTAAGTCAGTTTGATCAATTAGTTTACATCCAATAACATCTGCCATTATAGTTAAGAATGTAAATTTCAATAAATTTCATTTTTCTCTGTAATTGTGGCATATATATTGAGTTACTGAACTCCGAAGTTTCATTAGTTTTCGAGATAATATATCTGGCAGGAGACTGGGGTAGTGTTCGACAGTCCAATTGAATGTTCACATCAACTTGGTTGTTTCTGGATACATATATTTCTTAACCTACTTCTCGCTCAATCATAACATCAACCCATCAAGACAATCCTTTGCTGAAGATAGTTTGAATTTCAAACTAACTCAAATATTAATGTCAATGCAATTGAACCCATTACTTAAATGAAATAATACTAACAACTAAAATTAGTGTTTTCGATCTTCTGACACTAATTCCTTTATTTTGATGTTGATAGTAAATATTACACATTTTTCTCCATATTGACAGCATTGTTTTACCCTTAGTTTTCATTCATTACGCCAGAGACGCCAACGCTGACAGTCGAAAAAATAATGATTCTGTGTAAATAATAGATGATGTTTGATGATAACCCGTTTCGTCCCGAAACGTAAAAATATGTCGCCGGTTTTCATCTTCTGTAAGTTTATGGATATTTTTGAGATATTGATATGAAATTCGGGTTTCCCGTAGTTTTTGGGTATGCTTTTTACGAATCTGAATTCCGTTTTTCGATATCACTTTCAATTTTTTAAATATGGCCACTAAACGAAAGAAAATGTAGAAAAAAGCGAAAACATTTTTAGTATACTTCAATTTTTATTACGAAGGAGTTCCGGGATCATGTCAGGCCTCAGAATCTCGTGGTAGAATGAGTTTTACTCAACGTTGGTCAATATTAAAATTTAAATTACAAAATGGCGTCGTCACAGTAGCGCTATTGATTTGGATTTTTATTATGCTATTTGCGTTTTATTAAAATATTTCTGGTATCTTGTCGTGCGTTTTGATGAATATGTTTTTCTGGATTATTCTTCAGGTTGCTGAATACAAATCCGTTATTAAAGTTTGGAAATTGAAAATGGCGAATCCAATATTGCTAACCGCAATTTTAAAAAAGTTGTCTGGCATTTAGTATATATAGATGTTTTCGAAGCCATATTTAATCGGCTATTTCGAATTCCCAAAATTTAATAACGGGTTGGTATTGAGTTACCTCAAAAACAGTCTATATTTCCTCAAAATACATGTCAAGATACTAAAAATAGTTTAATAAAACGCAAATAGCAAAAAGATTCCGTATGAATTGCGCCATTTTGAGGACGCCATTTTATAATTTAAATCGTAATATTGAGCAACTTTTAGTAAAACTCATTATGCCACAGGATTCTGAGGCCTCACACAGTCTCGGAACTCCTTCGCAATAAAATTTTAGTTTACTGAAAAAGTTTTTGCTTTTTTCGACGTTTTGATTCGTTTAAGTAGCCATATTTAAAAAATGGAAGGGGATATTGAAAAACGAACCTCAGATTCGAGAAGAGCATACCCAAAAATGGGTCCATGACTCGATAATTTTGGTCAAAAAAACTCCGACATAAAAACTCCGACAAAATAACTTTTGTAAAAATAATTTCCGAAAGATAAACTTTTGCAAAAAGAACTTCAGACAAAAAAACTCTGGCACAAAAACTTTTGACAACCATATTACATTTCCAAATTCAAATAAAACTCAATTATTTCATGAAAATCATTTTAATACATGCATTATAAATAAATATAATAAGAAAAATACATTATTCCACATATATAATCATATATTCATTATTAAAATTATTTTTTGTTCATTTTCACTAAGCAAGTAATATTTTTCAAATAACCTAACCTAACCTAACATTACACATGCTACAACATAACAAATAAATCAATAAATTCTTATTATAATAAGTAGAATTGAATACAAATTTTAATTTCAATAAATTATAACCAAAGTTTTTGCAAAAAGGTATTTTACAACAAAATTATTTGTTCGAAAAGTTATTTTTTACAAAGTTATTATTTTGGAAGTTTTCGTTGTAAAAGTTATTTTGTCGGAGTTATTTGGTCGGAGTTTTATGTCCAAAGGTATCGAGGTAACTGTAGGAAACCTTCATTTCGTAACAGTGCTTTAAAGATATTCATAAACTTACGGAGGATGAAAACCGCCTACAAATTATGTCGTTTTGGGGTGAAACGGGTTAATGATGCAGGATAATGATAATTGAAGGTTAATGATGGATGTCGAAAGAATGGGAATTGATAAACTTATGGATAGTGTTAAATAACACATCAGATGTTATAATCAGATCACCAATCGGCGTCGCAACTTTTAGACAAGTCTTATGCTTTCAACAATTTAATTTCAAACGTATGAAGTAAATATTCTATATAAATTCGTGTCCCTAGAAATATTTTTGTAGCTCTTGCAAGAATTACAATTCTTCAGATTAACCATAAAAATTAATATTACGAGATAGAGATATCTAAGTAATAAATAATAAACATTTCTATCCTTACGGTCACAAAATTAAATATTTTACTTATTGTTATAGAGTCGAGCAAGGATTCCAACAACACGTAGAAAACCTCAAAGTCGTCAGGCTCGTCAGTCAGCCCTTCGATACAGCGGCATAGACTTTGACAACGTCGACTCAATAGATCCATCGGGACAAAATAGAACAGAAATAGAAGTAAATCGATCTGTAGAACGTCTGTTAGCGCCAGCATCGAGAATAGACGTTTCCGACAACTCAAACCGTCAACACTCTGAATCCAGCCATTATTTGCTAACAGACGACAAGTCTGATCAAAGTCTTAGTAAAGATTACACTCTAAGTGCGAACCGAAATACTCTGTTGTCACCATCTACGGACGAGGAAGATTTATTCGACGTACCTCCCGACTTACCTGAGGATTCTTTGAAAGAAGATTCTTTGTTTGGCAAAGCACCTATGTTGTCCCCAGCGGAAAAAGATGCCGGAAGTAAGATCGACGACATATTACCCGCGGAATCGAAGGCATCAACACCTGAAGATCTGAATGACAATTCGGAAAGTAGTGTTGAAGACATCTTCGAAGAAGCAGCAAGGAAAAAAGAACCTGCAGATCCATTACGAGATAAAAATCACGATCCCTTGAAGGATCCAAGCCAATTGTTTGCATTCGTCACTAAAACTCCATCACCGGAAAAGAACAACGCTCCTTTATTCAACGATGACGACAGTCTATTTAGTAACACTGAGGAGAAGTCTGAAACCACTGAAAAACCTACGAAGAAACCAGAGTTAGATTTATTCTCTGATGTTGGTGACGACTTATTTTCAGCGCCCAAGTCGATTAAAAAACCTGTAAAAGACTCGAGCGTCAGTTTGTTTGGTGACGAGCCAGACGACGATCTTTTTAGTTCTATCGTAAAAGAGGATTCGAAAAAAGAGAAGAATACGGGTAAAGACTTAAAAAGTCCTACGAAAACAAAGTCGATTAATGACAGTATCTTCGACGACTCCAGCGACGATGGCGACATCTTCACGAATAAGAAACTCGCGCCTAAAAATCCACCTGTTTCCATCTTCGACGACGAGGACGATGGAGAAATTTTTGCAAAGTCTTCGTCCACTGCCATAAAAGCGGATAGTCGGCCAATAGTGAAGAAAGCCGTAACGAGAGACTTGAAGAAAACTGCCGAAACGATCGTAGAGGATCCATTAAGCATGTTACAAGACGACTGAATATAAAATATTGTTACGTCTATAACAGACATCGATCTGTTAACGTTATTTGATCCGTCAAACACTTTGACTCATTAAATTAAAAGTTGTCTTCAATAAACAGAAATGCAAAGTGTTTACCAGATTGAACACAATCATTTTTGTTACAATGTATTTAAAAGCGTTAAAAATGTCGGAAGATTGCCTAGCATTCAATGCGATAATTATAAAATAGCAATATTTCGACAAAGAATATTGAATGCGTTTCCCAACAGTTGTTAAAGATATTAATTTTATGTTAGTATTTATGCGATAAAAGAAACTCTATACGCTTGGAAGATTTTATTTTAGGTTAATCATGTACAATCAATTTTCGTAATATTTAAGATGCTTTCGTCTTCGAAAGTGACTTTCGCAGTGATAATGAATATCGAAAATAAGGAACGCGAAACGTTCAAAATGTGCACATACGAAACGTGGCATGTAAATAAGTTTGCAATTTATATTATTTGTTTGTAGACTGTCTTAACATTGTATATAATCGAAGAACAAAACTCGGGATCACAGAAAACCGCATGAGATTCGTGTGTATATGGTGTGGCGTATAAAGTGGAAATTTAAATTTGGAAATTATACAGTTCATTAACTTCCGCCGTCATGATGTAACGGGAATTTGGTTACAAAGATTTCACGTATACGATTTGTTTGGATGTAGAAGAGGTGAATTGAAAGTCGTTATAAGTAAGGCCACGGAAGAAAATATGTAAGAGATTTATGGGTCTTTTTATGAATATTTTCGAAAGTGGCTTCAATTTTTATCTGAGATTTTATGAAATTTGATTGCATATACTGTAATAAATGTAGATTTATTTAAACCAATTGTTGTTTGTCGAGTGTTTTTAATTTTTGATAATACTGGCTTTTTGATGTCATGAATGAAGGAATCGTGTCTTTTGACATGGACGCAGGATTAAAGGGACGACAGACTTTGGCCGCTATTAATTTCCGGTTGAGGCCAAGAACGAAATTGACCTCGGAATGCATAATGAAAATCTTCGAGCAGGATATCACGAGACTCTGAACAGTGTATTGATTGCACCCAAAGTTATTTCGATTTGGAGAAAGTTTTTCAACTGTTTCTATATTTAATATTTAGTATCCTAATTTTTTGTTTTGTAAAACGAAATAGTTTAATTTTATAAACATTTTAGGTAGTATCATTCTAAAGTGTGACGTTAAACCTATCAATTACGAAACAACTTTTTGAAATATGGGATGTGGGGTACTGTAGTAGAAAAATTAGTAGAGAATAAAATAAAATTAGTAGAAAATAGTTTCTGCAGAAGAAAAATTTTTGTTTTAATTTTAGAAAATACATTTCGAACAATTTTCAAGTGTGCTCTATCGATTCCCGTCGAAAAACTGGCCAAAAAACGACACTTCCGTAAACAGTTTGCAAAATAAAAAAAAATTTTCAGGTTTTTAGGTCATTTTTTTAATTTTCAACGATTTTCTCCATCGAAACGGATTACAATCAATGAAATGCATATACAAAAAGTGATCCCGATTTTTGAACATAAAATATACTAATCTGCCATTACTTCTAAAAAATGTTCTATTAGTATATTGTGTATGTTTAACAGCCTAGATCACCTTTTATATATGCATTTCATTAATTAAAATCCGTTTCGGTGGAGAAAATCGTGAAAAATGAACAAAAAAACGACCTAAAAAACATGGCATTTTTTTTTATTTTGAAACATTTTTGCAGACATATTAGTTTATTGGTCGTTTTCTCGACGGAAATCTATAAACCACACTTCAAAATAGTCCGAAATGTCTTTTTCAGAAATTTAATTCTATTGTAGAAACTGAGCTGATGTTGACTTTCATATTGGGTAAAAAAGGGTTAAACAGAAACTAAATATATTTCCAAAACCAAATTTATTTTGCAGCAATTTTAAATATCTGTGGGTCAAGTTTAAGCAAAATCGGTTTGAAATTCGAAAGTATAGATTCAAAATTAGTTTTTGTTAAAAAAAATCTGTTAGAGATTTTTTCAAGAAAATTTTTGGTAAGGTCGGTGCCATTAAAAAGGAAATTAAAAAAAAAAAAAAATTTATTGACGTTTCGGCGGCATAATGTGCGCCCTCTTCAGTAATATAGAATAAAAGTTTTTTAGTATGTGTGCAACAATTTTTGTACAGAAAGATGAATTTTGTTTGTGTTTAAGTACGGCTAAATGGTAGAATTTGACAGCTCAAAAAGGCCGGAATACGACTGGAGTCTTTGTCGATTCATTGTGATATTGAAAGCACTTGTTTTTTTAATTCGGAGACTCGTTCTTAATCACTTGTACTGTACATGATTATAGTTGCACTGTTTGTCGACTTTTAAATTTTAAAACTAATTATTACTAGCGGTAAAAAAAAAATATATTGAAATAAGGATGAGAAATCCTGTTCATTCCAGTATCAATTGGAACCGACGGAACGTTTGTGTCAATGATTTCAAACGTTGGATTTTTTCAAATTTTGGAGCCAACACTTGTTCTCTTTTTAATGGAATGGAGAAAGGTTTATTACGAAATACAACCCTAGCCAAAATGCTAGGTCAACGCATTTTTCTACTCAGATGCCGAACACGAAGAATTCTACGTCACATTTACGTAATATTAACTTAAATTTGAATTTTAACGGCTATAAGACAAAACAAGCTTTCAACAAAATATCAGAAGATATTTCATGGAAACTTTAAAAAAAGTAATTATTACTAGCGGTCAAGAAACAAAATATTGAAATAAGGATGATTAAAAATCCTGTTCATTCCAGTGTAGATTAAAAACGTTCAAAAATTTTGGGAATTCTTTGAACTAAAGTTACTATCGCATAAAAACACGTAAAATTAAGATTAAAGTCCAATTACGAGGCTGGACTGCAACATTGGAAGGAATATACCTTGGGGGTCTTGGATGCTTTTGGGAAGTTGTGGGTAATTTCCGACGTAATTGTGTGCGTAGAATCCGAACCCGAAGTAAAAATTGGTCCATCACATGAGGATTTTGAGGTATTTGAGGTTATGTACTGAAAACAAATTGTTTGCTACGTTTGAGGTTGCGTAGAAGATGCAACAATTTTGTTTGTCCTTCTGTACTATTTGCATCTTTTAGTACTACCTTTAGCGTTCAAAATGAGGTTTTATTCGATCACCTACGATTTCTTCTTACAAAGTGACGGCCATTTTGAAATTACGAAATATATCCCACAATTGTCATCTGCTTTAAATACTTTGAAACAGATATTTTTTACTGGTATCTTAATTTGAAAATTTCTACTGGAGATATTTGAAGTTGCCGTACGAATTTGAAGACAAGATATTACAATTTTTTAATTCAAGAAGACAGATTCAAAATAGTTAAATAAATAATGAAGAATAACAAAGTTTTCAAAAAAACAGTCACAATATCGAGACAGATATTTTTAGTTATAAATATCCAAATTTTATATAGGTGTTGATATTTATACAGGTTTCATGACATTGAATTTGACCTCGAGCTTGCCTTCCAAGGGGATTACAAGGGAATTTTTGGTTATATGTATATCATAAATTTGAATTGGTGCAGAAAAGTCGTAATGGAATTCTACGCCTCTCATATTAAAGAGGAAAAGTAGTACTATAGTATGCGATGAAAAGAAAAACTCCTAAAAATGTTATGGCTGCAGTACGTAACCTCAAAAATAAAATAAAACGCGTTTTTTGAGTACATAACCTCAAATACCTCAAAATCCTGACGTGACGGGTAACTTCTGACTTCGGGTTCGGATTCTACGCATAAACTTACATCGGAAATGACCTACAGCTTCCCAACAGCATCCAAGACCACCGTTTTTGTAGATCTATGTAATATTTGCTTTAATTAAGGTTCAATTGGTATATTCCTTGTAAAATTTCCAACATTGGGATCCAGCCTCGTAATTGAACTTTTACCATAATTTTACGTATTTTTTATGCGATAGTAAAAATGTTGTGGCTTTAGTGCATAACCTCAAAAATAACAAAAAAACGTTTTTGAGTATATAACCTCAAATATCTCAAAATCCTGACGTGAGGGGCCACTTCTGACTTCGGGTTCAGATTCTACGCAAAGTTACATAAAAAATGACCAACATCTTCCCAACAAAAAAACAATGTTGACCTGTGTTATCTGCGCAAAAGTTTCAGACATAAAATAATTATTCAATTTCATTTTAACACGATTCACGACATCGTTAAAATTGTTTATTATGAGAAAAAAATAATTTTGCGCACGTCTTTCTATATCAGAGCTAACTGTTATTCCCATCGGATTGATAAATGTACTTGGGTGTATTAATGTTATTTAAAAGTATGATACATTGTTTATAAAAAAGTTAAATCTTGTTATATTGCGATTGGACACAATGGACGCCAGAAAGCGTCTAGGTGACGGATACGTTTACGTACCACCTTCTAAACTAACTTACTATATTGCGATTATTAAATAAATATTCAGTTTATCGTAGATATATTTTATAAAATGAGTCACAATACTTACATAAATTTATTGAAGTATTTGTTACAGAACTTTTACGTATGAAGAAGTTAGTATTAGTTTTACGTAGGTAAGAATACTATATTTATGATAAGTGCAGCCTTGTCGGTTTTGATCTTGGGTTAGATTGTAAAATCGAATATAACAAAAACAAAATCTCGTCAGCCATATTAACTCATTAATGCCAGAATAATATAAAATGGAGCGGCGACTTTGGCCCCTCAAATTCTAATTAAATCGCTGTCTTTTATAACATTACAATTTTTAGATGCTTTTGGATGTGATATATAGGATGCAACCATTAGTAAACGCGTAAAATGTCATCGTGTACTGTTTTCTGTGAGATTGTTACAAAAATTCGTGATTTTTTTTCCTAGGTATCGACCCATTGTGACTAGTAAAATGGTTTATCTTTGGAATAAAGGGCTAAAACGTGTTATGTCTATATTCGTTGGTGTTATTAATATGTGTATATGGAAAATATGGGGATTGTTTGCATTCAACATTTTTTTCTTGCAAATACGAGCCTTTCAAATTCGATGTCATTGGTAATTTTTGTTATGTAACACTCATATTATCAGAAATCCCGTTTTAAGAAAAAAAGTCTCTAACTGATATGGTTATAAAAACTGTGCTTCTAGTCCTGGCTATAAAAATATACAAATTTTATTATTTATGTTCATATTTCATTTTCAAATGTTGCAAAAGGTAATAATTTTAAAAATGAAAAGTATTTAGCTGCCAAGTAATTTGAATGACTCAATAAACCAAGATCTTTATGTAAAATTATGTGTTTTACAATTTACAAAAAAGCATTTTGTTAGGGCTTTCCTGTATTGTAAAATATTCGAGAGAAATTTACATTTACAAGAAGAAAAGCATTAATAGCGCTTTGCCACATAATTGATATGGAAATATCGAAGATTACATCGATTAACCGAAGTGATTGCATCCCTGCAATCGAGATTGGATAGAATTGGATTGAAAATTTCAATTCATTCTGAATTCATACTTTGATTCCGTAAATATGTACTCAAATGGATTGAATTCCGAAGAAAGGAATCCATCTGTATTGAATTTTACGAATACAATCGGAAGCGTAATTTGCCGGATTAAATTCCAGAAAAAGTAATCCATCTGTATTCAATTTTACGAATATAAGCGGAAGCGTAATTTGCCGGATTAAATTTCAGAAAAAGTAATACATTTGTATTCAATTTTACGAACACAATTACGAATACAATAGGAAGCAGTATAAGAATACAAATAAATACAGATTTATTCAAAGTTTATTTTTTGAAAGAAAACTTTTTTGCATTGAAATGAATACGCTTAGGTAGTTTTGAATCCGTAATGTTGAATATAGATGTATTCAAAGTTTCGTTTTTGATAGAAAAATTTTTTGCATTGAAATGAATACGCTTAAATAGTTCTGAATCCGTAATGTTGACTTTGGAGGCATTCAAAATTTCGTTTTTAAAAAGGAAATTTTTTTTGGATTGAAATGAATACACTTGGCTACTTTTGAATCCGTAATGTTGAATACGGATGCATTCCATGTTTCGTTTTTAAATAGGAAACTTTTTTCGGATTGAAATGGATACACTTGGATATTTTTGAGTCCGTAATTGAATACGGATGCATACAAAGTTTCGTTTTCGCAAGAAAACTTTTCTTGCATTGAAATGAATACACTTGGATAGTTTTGAATCCATAATGTTGAATACGGATGTATTGAAAGTTCCGTTTTTGAAATACAACTTTTTTTGGATTGAAATGAATACAATTAGATAGTTTTGAATCCGTAATGTTGAATACGGATGTATTTGAAATTTAATTTTTAAAAAGAAAACTTTTTTTGATTAATATGAATTCAGAAAGTAACCTTTTTATTCGTATGAACGAATAGAATTGTATTTACGTATTAAAATGGATTCACCGTTGACTTAAGTATGGATTCAGAATTTTATAATTGAATCCAATTCTATACAACTCTATCCAAATTCGATTGCTTGGATGTCAACATTTTTGACAAGAATTTTGTTGTTTAGTTTACAGAAATAAAGGTAAAATGGATTTCAATAAAAAAATAGTCCTTCGCACATCATATGAAAGCCGATATGTTGATAAAATGTCCGGATGTTATTAAAATTTGAACTTTTCAAGTTATATTACCGATATTAGTTATTTTTAGGATGTTTTAAAATTTTTATACAATGGTACAGATAACTTTGAAAATAATGCTTATGTTGAATTGACTATGTGACGTTGAAAAATGATCGACAGTAAAAAACCGCCATGTCGTATGTTTAAGAAGTATGAGAATTTAATTTGTACATGGTACAGTTGATTTTTATTCTAATTATTCTAAAGAAATATTGTAGTTAGCTTTGTTTTGAGCATAAAAACCTACAATAATCACCCTCCCTCATTCATCAAGCAGATAAAATGAAATTGGGCAAGTCTGTATTATTGTAAATAATGAAATACTAATTATAGCCAATGAAAATCTGAATGTGCCAGCAAAGGGTTAATATCGCACCAATCGGAATTCAGTTGAAAATTTGTATTTTTAAAAACAAAATAATACATTTGCGCTGGTTCTTTTATAATCCGATGTAAGTGGATGTTGAATAAATGTTACCCATCACAGATAGATAAGTCAATGTTTATTTGATATTATAAATTGTAAAGAAATTAACATCTGAACGTCCTAATGAAAATGGACACTTTTTTGGGGGGGGGGGGGGGTTTGTTCTTACGAATCTGAAGTAAGATTCTAAAAATTCGAAATGGCGGATTCAAATAGCCGACCAAAATGTAAAAACTTACTGATGCGAGATGAAACTGGGTTTTCGGGGTTTTTGGGTTGCTAATCACCAATCTGAACTAGAGATTTTGAAATTTTAGTTTCTCAGATTTACACTTTACAAAATGAGTGGAGATTCATAATCAGCGGCTAAAAAAACCGAGTACCGAGTTTCATTCCGATCAGGTGATTGTTTATATTTTTGATAGGCCATATTCAATCCGCCATTTTGAATTTGTAAAATCTAAATTCAGATTCGTAATCAACGACCGCAAAGGGTGTGCCGGAAAGGGTTAAAATATGGTGTCGAGAAAAGAAAATCTACTAACGCTAACAATACATGGATTCCCAGATAAGTATAGCATGATACGCTTAAACGTACGCACTCTAAAAGTTAACTTTAAATGTTTAAATAACTTAAAAATTTGAAAACCGTGAATAATAAACATTATGTAATTTGATGATTCTTGACATATTTATTCGACAGTTGGATACCTCATTTTGAATGTTGAAATTCTAATTCGATTCTTCATTAATGAACTTAAGAACCTCTGCGTATAATCATTAATAAAATTCATCAAAAATAAAAAAAGAATAATTTGGTCCATTAAAACGGGTGAATATGCATACACTGAGAGACTTATGTGTAAAAAATTGCACCAAGAAATAAGACTTAAAAAGGAAATAAAAAGTCTCCAAGTGTGGCTTTTGAAAAAAATTGCATTCAAAATTGTACATCTACATCAGAAAAGTGGTTAAAATGATTTAGAATAATGATTTCTAAAGCCGAGTAAGAGTAATTCAGGGTCGAAAAACCGACAGGTCACAAAACCTACAGTCGAAAGAACGACAATCGAAAAGCCGACAGTTTAGCAAAAAAACCGACACTTTAAAAAATGATAGTCTGCTTGTCGATGTGTGTATTTTTTTATGTGTTGGCTTTTTGACTGTCGGCTTTTCGACTGTTGGATTTATGTCTGTCGGTTTTTTGACCTGTCGGCTTTCTGATGTATCGGTTCGTCGACTCGCATCCGTAGTTCAACATGATTAAAATGTTTAAAATTGAAATATGTTTACTATTAACTAAGTATACATTTTATAAAACACTTGACGTGCCATAATAATTTCAAATTCCGATATGAAATATCTTTACATAAGTACCAAAAAACATAAATTATAAACATATAAGGTATCTGTCAATAGAAATAAATGCAATTAATATAATAAAGTTGTAAGGAGACCAGCTGACAAATTTATATAAAACATAAATGAAGATAAACAAAATTACAAAATTTGGTATTAATACCACATTATAATGTGAATGGCACTTTTATATTGTTTTTTATAAAGCAATTTTGCACATTTTATATAAAATATGAAACTGATGTTTTTTAATTAGGATTACTTCTTTCATGATATTCGTAATACGAAATTTATGTGCATAGCGCATGCAAAGCGAACGCCCATTTTACCGAACTGGATTTTATTCACGGCTTTGTGGTGGTGGAAGAATTTGTGAACAGTAGTGCAAGTCCGACCGTGGTAGAATTCAGTGCGACGGAGACAACGAATTGAATTTCGGTTTGTTCCCCAGTGAGTCTAAGTGCATGATTTTTTACATTAATTTTTTTGCTTCAAATGTAGAAAATTTTTTAAGAGTTTAAAATTTGTTTGAGACTATTTGTGTACTTTTCAGCGCGGTACTACCCTGAGGAAGAATATGGATAAACTTATTTTTTACCACTCATATCATAAAATATTTAATATAATTTTAGTTAAAAACAAAATACTGTTGAAAAATCGGTTTGTTGAAAATTAAAATGTGTAAACATTTTTTATTTTTGCAGTTCAAGAGAATCTGAATATTATAAAATGCCGAAATCGAAAGAATTTTTAGAATTCGTGAAATAACCCAACTAATGCACCCAAACAAAATATTCGATATACTTAAAAAGAACCCCAGGAGCAAAAAGCGTGGATAATGTAAAACATTTTAAGGTGTTCGTCCGATAAGGTAGAAATTTTGACTAAAAACCGTAAAAAAAAAATGACAGCATGGATTTTTCAAAATTCGGGCTCTTTATTTATGGACAGTTTCCTAGAAAATGCAAAGGATATAATTTCCAAAAATTCTCGGTAAGTTCCCCATTAATATCTTTGGTATTTTTTAAGAAACTGTTTATAGTACTTAGAATTGCCCGTACAAAGCCCGAATTTTAAAAATGTTTTTCAGTTACCTTTTATTTACGATTTTTAGTGAAATTTCCTACCTGACTGGCGGACCACTTAATATATCTGCACTTTAATATTTCAAGAGAAAATGAATATTGTTATCTTAATAGTTTGGATAATATTATATTGAAATTAAATTCTTCATTCTTTTACATTTTATTACTTATTGTTATTTCGTTATAACTATTTCAAGAATATGACAATTTAATACAAACTTCGATTTTGTTTCTGATGATTCTGTACAATTATAGAGGTAACTTTATTTACAACATCAGGCATTAGATAATCAAAAATGCTCTAGTGAATCTTAACATTTGATTATCAAGAACATCTCGACTCTAAAGTCGACGGAAAGTTTAATAATAAATTCTGACTAAATATGCGCATCAGCTTATTATCAGATACAATTTGATAGAAGGAAATGGGCACCAAGACATAAAATGTGAAAACTAACAAGTTTTAAAAATCGTCCTAAGTTCAAAATTATTCGACAAATGAACCCAAGAGTTTTTCAGGGGATTTGTAATTTAAAATATTATAGAATTCTCATATTTGTTTCTGTGAACCTATGGTTACATAATAAATAGTTGCAAATACCAGAAAATGGGATCAGATTCATAAATGCTCCAGTAAGAATTCTTATGAAATCCCATTAGGTACAACTTTAATCCAAATAGTCGAAATCATATCGACAGCAATGGAGTTGATATACGAAAAAGAAAAGATAATGGCTAAAGTACAATAAAAATGGTAAAAGTGCTTCCTCCTAAATCGTCTATTTGACCTAAACTATCCGAATGGTAACCGAAATATATTCCAAAAGCCAAAATTAGAACCACAAAACTATATCTAGAGGTAGCAAGTCTAAAAAACGCGTAAATTTTCTTCCAACGGGTCTTTACATCAGAAAGTCTTATAAATAATGATAAAAGTGGAACTTTAGGTTACAAATAACCAACATTTTTTGCGAGTCACATAACCTCAATGTTAGGATAGAAAAAATTTAACAAAAGTTTTGGACAACATTTTTACACCCTGGTTTTGAAGGTAGTAAATTTATAATAGCGGTTTTTGGGTGTACCACAAAAACCTGACAAATCATAAAGCAGACATTTCAAAATCAGAAATTTCACAAAACAGGCATTCAAAAACCACACCTTTCAAAAAGAAACCCACAAAAACCAGACATTTCAAAATGCAGATATATTTTGTAAATCTGTTTTTTGAAATTTCTAGTTTTTTAATGTCAGTTTTTTTAAATGTCTGTTTGTTGAAGTGTCTGTGTTGTGATTTGTCGGGTTTTTGAGATGCACCCCGGTTTTTTGCTTATTTTTCCTGCTCTTTACGATAATAGTGCTGGTTTTTGAAAAAAAAAAAACATGGTGGTCCACAGGAATGTAGGCCTACAACTTTACTTTGCTGATTGATTGTTTGAAGTAGTTTAAGAAATCTATTGTACGTACTTTTCTTTTTTACCCCTCTTGGGTTCATTTTTAGAATAATTTTGTACTAATTCTGTTCACTTAAAACTTCCTCGATTCTTTAGCTACAAAAATGTATTTTTATTAATAATTGAAAAACTTCATTCGGCTTCGAAAGCGTTAGAGACCAAACATATACAAAAATATAAACATTTTTGGGAGGTTCTAATTTTGGCTTTGGGCATATTTTTTGGTATAACTTTTCGGATATTGTGGGCCAAGTAGGTGATTTGCAAGGTAGTACTTTACACGGAAAATAATTATCTGGGTTTTTCCTAAAAACTAGATTTGTGATAAACACAACCTCACAGGTTTGGGATCATCATAACCTTCTTTTGTTTCTAACACAAACTTTCCTGTGAATGTCACATTTAAGTTTGGGTTGAACATAAACTTCTCTGTTTGTGATTATCACAAACTTGGATTTTGGGAAGAACCCAGACAATTATTTTCCGAGTAGCATTGTTACATTTCTAAAGGTTTTGTGCCTGGATTATTTGGAAAAATGATTATAGCACATTATAAAATACGCCTAAGTTTTTATGAATATTTTCATTATTAGCATTCTTTTCTGAGTACCTGGATAAAGAAACCATATCTGATAAATTTATAGATTGTTATTTTGCATTTCGATATATTTTTAGCTTCTCTATAACATAATGTTATATATAAATTCTTATACTTATTTGCTTTTGTTTAACGGATTTTTATATCGATACTACAGTTCGGTAGCTTACGTAAATTTAAGAGCCGAATTTATGCAAGTGAAGTTCATAAAGGTCGACGACTACGAAAGAAAGTAGTCATGAGAATAACTTAAAACTACGATTCTGACTAGCTCGGCATAGATTACATTAGAATGGAATTAAAATGTTGTAAGAAATGTAAAAATCAATAGAATTACATAACAATTTTATTAAAAATGAAGTATAACATTTCATATAGTTATTGTTGCATATTTAGTCGAACATTTTAAAACTAAAGTTAAATTTTTATATTATATTAAACAATAAGTTTGTGTTTATTATTTGCAGATTTACTCTTTCCAAAAAAAAATTTCAATTCCGAATCGGTAGTAGTACTTTACTTTCAAAGGGTAAAACGGCCACACGAAAAAGAAATTTATTAATTAATAACTATTATTCAATTGAAACTAAAGGATACATAATTACATACGTAATGGTATGCAAATCTATTAAACGTAAAAGTTGGTCAGCTGATCGTGACTTATTTCATATGTATTTAAACGAAAGAAATATATTCCGAATCAGGCGCTTTGTCCGTCCAATAGCCTACATGAAATTATTTCCTTAATATATATGTGCAATGTTGCTTCGATGTTAATAATGGAAGATCACGAATTTTTATTTCATAAAAATTTATTATTGCATTTTCAATTTGATATAATTTACGTATCGTTTGATTCGTACGTTATATTTCTACCTCACTTCGGATACAACGGACAAGAAAAGGTTTTTAGAGTTTTAATGCCTAGTGACTTTCCTATGCATTTCATCAATTTGAAAATAAAAATAAAAATTTAAGCAAATATGTTTGGATATTCAGTAATTCTTTCTTTCAGATTCAGTCTTTGCAACACATTTATGAAACGTTTAAACATTCGAAGTATATTGTTACGATATAATAAAAAAAAATAATAATATATCTTCCGTTAGTAAAGTTTTAAACATTTGCGGGGCAAGCATTTCAATTCAGTAATTTTGTTAATTTAAACGAAATCACTAAAACTAGTTCCCGTTCACTAATCATCTGCCGATTTTAGAATGTAGTGAAACACAACACAGTCCCGAGTATTTTTACAGTTTACTCATTGTCATCAATAAAAAAATATTGAGAGATATGCAATTCGTAGAGAAATTATATTTAAAAAAAGCGTTTTACGATTTTTGTTAATTACCAGATATACGAATTGTCAGCAAAATCTAATCAAATGTAAGTTAAGCCTTGCCAAACTCAAAAAGAGGTTACGCACTTGTTAATTCGTTGAAATTACATACTGAACACGTTAAGTTGATTATTTCTTAAATGCATACAACTTTTTTTGTAAAAAATTTAATGTTTCACCTTTAGTCTTTGAAACGTTTCTTTGTGTGATTTGTATTTTTTATAATAAACACAAAAACGTAATTTCCCGGGAAAAAATGGATTATATATAATTATATATAAATTTAGATACAATTATATACAATAATATATAATTATATATGTTTATATACGATTGTATATAATTATATACAAATTTTGATACAATTAGATCCAATTATATATTATTATATATAATTATATATAATTATATATGGATTTTGGCCGTGTATAATTATATATAATCGGATATAAACATATATAATTATATATTAGCATATATAATTGTATATAATTGACGGCTTTGTATATAATTATATACGGCCAAAATCCATATATAATTATATATAATTATATATAATTGGATCTAATTGTATCAAAAATAGTATATAACTGTATATAATCGTATATAAACATATATAATTATATATTATTATATATAATTGGATCTAATTGTATAAAAAATTGTATATAATTATATATAATCCATTTTTTCCCGGGTTTGTACCTTTTTTTGTTTGACTCTGCGTAATCTAGTATATATCGACTGCAAAAACTAGCCAGTTCTGAGTTAGGTCATTCCCAGCTCAAAAAGTAGATCAACTATAAAACCGATTGTACCCTTGGTGAGATATCGCGCGCGAAAATCATTTTTGTTGCATTTTTTAGTTACTTATGGTCTGATAGTTCGAAGTTTGATGAAAAACTATATTGTCATTTTTGTTGTCGAACTGACCAAATTCAATTCATCGTCCAGTCGTATAGTCTACTTAAGTATAAGCATAAATATTTTATTATAATTGTAATTTAACTATTTCTTTTAATTATGTCATTTTATAAATAATAAAAGACATAATAGTAAATATTTGACAAATGTTCTAAGTCACATATATTTTAACAAAGTAATTTTCAATTATTTATTTGCATTGAATGAGAATTTTGTTGTTTTAAAATAGTAGATACTTAGAAAATGGCCGACTCAAATGATGATCGGCAAGTCACATGTCAAGACTATATTCGTGAAATGTTAGATATGAGGCAAGAAGAAGATGATGTCTTGGTACGTAGTGAAGTCACAGAATTTTATGACAGCTGCAATGTCTTGGTTACTGGGGCTTCCGGTTTCCTAGGCAAGCTATTGGTAGAGAAATTACTCAGGTAAGAACACATATTTTATATCCACAAAATATTAAAAATCGGGTCACTTCGCGTCGACTAGGCTGTTTCTTGTTGATAATATCGTCGGTTGAGGAATTCAACATCAATTGATATCAGAAATATAGTGTTTCCCCTTCTTTTTACTATAGATATAAATCAACGGTATTGGCTTTCTACATTCATGACATATGCAGAAGAACGTAAAATAAATTGACACGAGAATTGATAATTCCATCCAGAAATACTTTAAGTTATAAGTAGTTATCTACTGGGCATTATTGCAAATTGTTCGAAAATCCTTACATTGTTTTATATTTTTTGGTGTTCACCGTGGTGACCCGCCAGTAAGTTTCACTTTTGGGAGTAAGAGAAAACTTTCGTCCGTTTAATAACTAATTTTTTTTTTGCGAAACATATAGTTAGGCGATTGCAGTTACTGTTAATCAGCTTTACAAGGATTGATTAGAGGCTACTTATCTGCCTACTTCTACTGCAACCAGCGAAGTTTTGCATGGGCAGTCTAAAGTACACCAATATCAGGGGACATATATTTACATCTACTTTTTGGATTTTTCTGCCGTTCCTTGTCATTCTAGATACAATTTTATGAGCCATCAAACTCGATATTAACTTTATCTTGGAATTATAAGAAAATACAATACAATCTTTGAAGTAAACGATGGATCAAATCCTTTCTTAGTCTTTAACCTAAACAGTTATTTTTTACTCTGTACTTTCCCATTATATATGGATTTTTAGTCAAATTTTATGGTCTCGTTTGGTTGTTCATATTGTCTAATTATAATGTAGTAATCTATAGCGACTACCTCGAGTTTAGCTAGACCCGCAACCCTCTTGTATCGAAAAATACTATTATATAAGTTAGGTCCATGACAGTTAATGAGAACTCCGTTATTAGATTCATTGTTTCAGGTAGAAACCGTCAAAACCATTTAACCTTATTTCGATTACTCAACGTTTATTTTTTCAGTTCGCCATCTTCGATCCTGGCTATTCCAAATTATACATCTAAAATGTGAAAAATTTAAGTCCAGAGTCTTAACGAGCCATCTTAAAACACCCCTAGTAAATAAATTTAGTTATTTCCTTCCTTAAAAACAATTTATATTTGAAAGGATTTAAAAGAATGTTCATAGATATTTAAAGGATAAAGGCTTTTGATAAAATATAACCATTTAAGAAGTTGCACCATTGTAGAGCGTCGTAAAAGGAACATAATTGAATGTTTACAAAATACTTTTACCGTGAAACAAAGTCCCAACATTTTTTTCCAATGTTATATACAAGAAGTTCGAGAAAGACGTAGGGATTTTTTTAATATCTGTTTTGCGAAAATGGCGGACATTTAAAAAAAATGCTGTTTTGATGCAGTGTGCAGTTGCGACTTTTTGACAGTTTTTAGACGTACTTTACTCACACGTGCATACAAAAATATCATTCGATGAATGTACGAAAGTATTTTTTTGTACGCATGTGAGTGCAAACCTCGCGTTTGGCTGGGCCCGCAACCGTCACAATTGTAGAAAAAACTTTTACCCACTTGTATAAAAAACTACTATTTTTGACTATATATATATATATACTAAGAATGTTTATAATACATGAAAACTGATACATAAAAAAGTTAAATCAGTAAAGAATTGAGCGAGTTATGTTTCCGCGGGTCGTGTCGAAAAAAAATTAGTTTTGAGAAAAACGTGTTTAAACTTATTTATAATTTTCTAATGATTTAAAAAATGTATTAAATAAAAATCTAATTAATAAAATTGAATAAATTTAAAATTTAAAACTTTAGTTTTCCTCCTTATGAACAATGCTGTACCTTACTTTTGAGACCAGCTTTTATGCTAAACAACTTGCTTTTTTGGAAATTTTACTGGCGGAACACTTTAAAAACATTTGAATCTCAAGTATTCATGGAAATTATCTACAAACTTGTTATTGATGTACAAACTCAAGATATGCTTACTGGAATTTACATGAACCTATAAACATGCCCAAATTAATACTTGAACAGCTCTGTGCCTAGGTTCGGTTACTTCAGTTTTATTTTAAATTTTGTATTTATAATATGTACTGGTTTCATAGTATCAGACGGGCCTTATATTCCTAAATTATTTACCCATTTTTTGAATTGGTCACACTTCAGTGTACAACAGGAATGTTTCTCTCTAATACACAAATACAACCATACTATTTTTCCGTGTATTGTACGATAATCCTTCTATTAGCAAGGTCAAAAATACACATAAAAAATATGTCATTTGAGGTGCAGAAAATTACCGATTGAAATCGCATTCAACATTTTATATCTTGATACGTTTTGTAAGGATACCTATATATGTAAATTTTAAAACAATACATATTTTACAGATCATGTCCGAATATTGGAAAACTCTACATGATGATGAGGGCGAAGAAAGGAAAAAGTTCAGAAGAGCGTTTCAAAGAACATTTTGACGATCCTGTAAGTTTTACTAATATGATAATTGTTTCACAGTAATTTTTCTCGTACTAAATCGACATTGGAATCGTTGTTAGACGATTATGTCTAATTCAGAACAATATCTATTTTTTCGTAAGTGAATTTTCTTTGAATATTACTAACTGCGTAAGATATTTGAACATATTATAGAATTATTTTTATCATTGTTCAGAGTTTATATATATTGTTGAATTATTTCCAATGTAGATTTCATATTTTGATTTGCAATGTACTGAAAGTTTTCCTTTATACTTTAGAGTATTATTGGAAAGTACATTTGATATGTAATGAATGTCTTTATGTTGATTTCAGTTATATGACAGGCTGAGAACTGAAAGACCAGAATATAAAAAAAACGTCGTCATGATTGAAGGAGACACCGGAGAAGCAAATTTAGGATTATCGGAAGAAAATAGGCAACTTTTGCGAGAAAATACGCATATCATATTTCACGGTGCTGCATTGGTTCGATTCGATGAGAAAGTTCGACCAATCGTTAATATCAACGTTAGGGGAACTAAACTCATGCTCTTGTTTGCTAAGGAGATGCCTAATCTTAAGGTGCAAAAATATTACACTTAATCTATTAGTTATGTAATTTACACGTGTAATACTAAATTTTACGTCCTTGCATTGTAATATAATTAACATTTAATGGTTGTCGGCATTCAGTGGAAATGTTACTTCAATAGACTGAAAATTATGTAATTATTATTATATGTTTATTATAAAAGTCTTCGTTTCTAGTTTTCCACATAAGACACTGTTTATCTAGGAACTGAAGTTAGTGTTGATGACAGAACGCTATTGATAAAAGCACAGTCGGTTGGTTGTCAGAGATGTGGCAATATTTTCATGTCTAGTGACAAACATCCTAATGAAATGACGATTTACGAATCATTATTAAGGAGTATTATTAAAAGTAATATACTAATTAGTAATTACTCCTATAGTAAGATTCTCCGGTCATTTTTAAGAACAGTTCACAAATATCGTACGAGACTTTTGTCAAAAACACAGAAATTTCTTAAATATCATTGATTTTTGGAGTTTCTTAATTCCACAAAGAAAGCGTTGTTATGTTGACTTTTCGTTTTCAGCTACATTTCTTAGTAGCATTTGTAAAATAGTCGTTGTCACTACTAACTTTTTATGTATAGCAACACACTAATTGCAGCTAATTTGAGTTAGCAATGGTCGTCGGTGCGCAATGTAAGAATTGGTTAAAATTATTCGTTAGATTTAATAAACAAATGATATATATTTTCTTATCCTAAATGAAATGTGAAGTTAAATTTAATATGATATTTCTACTAAATATGTTTCATCCAAAAATTTTAAATTAAAATTTTTTTAAAATACAATTAATTGATTTTCAGGCATTTGTGCACATCTCGACAGCATTTTCTCATTGCGAATTCAAATTTATAAAGGAAGAATTTTACCCTCCACCAATGGATGTTGAAAAAATGCTCTCTTTAGTAGATATGCTAGACGATGATATGCTCGAGCACATGAAACCAAGGTAAGTAATCGATTGTACTATTTATAACGACAAACGACCATACGAAATAAAATGAAATGATAGTGAAATGTTTTCCTTCAACTTTTGATGCCTTTGCAAGTATCTGAGTTTGGTTTCTTTTAGGCTGATTGGGAAATGGCCCAATACATACGCATTTTCAAAAGCTTTGGGTGAAGAAGCGGTTAGACGACACAGTGCCGGTATTCCGACAATTATTGTGCGACCATCAATTGTAATTGCAACATCCGACGAGCCTATTGCTGGGTGGATTAACAATCTGTATGGTCCTACAGGAGTCGTCGTAGGGGCTGGTATTGGATTGCTCAGAACTCTTCATTGTGAACGTACTAAAGTAGCTGATATTATACCTGGCGATTACGTAATTAATAACATTGTTGTGTCAGCTTGGGATATCGCTCAAACATGGTAATCTTATTTTTCGCCTATTCTTAATGTATTAGGTTTTTTAAAAAATAAAAAAAATCACTAAATCCCTACACAGAAAAAGAGTTTGATACGCAATAAGTAAGTCGTTATGCTTACAAACGGCTTAGTGACCCTAACTACTTATTTATTGGGCTAGCCAACTCTCTTTTTTCCTGTGTATTATTCGAGGAATAGATCATTCACCATATATAGTATGTAACATGTGCCTTACATTTTTCTTCTCGCTAATTTACAATTTATCAAAAGCAGGACCAAAAAAAAAACATATTATAGGGTTGTAACTTTGGTAAAATTAATATTTTATCAGTTATTTAAGTTTTAGTGCGTTTTAGCGAAAGAGTTTTAAAACCTAACAAAATATGAACAAAACTTGTTCTTATTTTTTAGTAGAACTGTTCTCTGCCCTTTATAGGAATAAAGTTCCAAAATCTCTTGAGCCTCTTCCACATGAAAGAATAGACGATGGCAGCATAGAGGAACCACCGATCATAAATTGTGTTTCTTCTTGTCAAAATCCTATAACGTGGGGTCATTTTATGAAATTAAATGAGGTGTATGGCAAAGAAGTACCCAGCGCATTGGTTCTATGGTATTACGTCTTTATGCTGAATAGGCATAAAACTGTGCATAACATCTGTGTTTTCTTTCTGCATCTAATTCCAGCAGTGATCGTCGATGCTCTAGCAAGGCTTACAGGACGAAAACCGATGTAAGTGTGAAATAATATTATATAGACGTTGAATGAATTGAAATGCGAAATTTGGCTGTAAGGATCTTCCGTATTATATAAATGTGCAGAACACTACGTGGAGATTTTAAGATGTGTATAACAAAACAATAGTAATGGTGATGATTATAGCAGTTATGGTAGATCATCTTAAATAAGACATTCTAGGGATGAAGATTTTGGCAATCAGTTAATAACACAGGCCCACCAAAAAAGTTTGTTGATCTAGGTATGGGACCCAACTATTCCGACATATTTTAATGTAACATAATACGAATGTGCAGTAAAAAAGGGGTAGGGGCTCTAAGTTCAGAGATAACGTCCAGCAACCGTTAAAATCAGGTTTTTAGTGTTAAAGGCTTATAAAAAAAAGCATATGTTTAATATTAAGTTGAAACTATAGTAGTCTTACGTGTTTTCTTATGCTGAACATAATTTTGATAAAAATATGGTTCGTGGGGTAATGACGCTTCTACAACGAAATCATGAATTAATAAATTAAAAAGAGATGTAGAAGGTGAATTGTGCTTTGTTGTCTATTGTAGTACATATTGACAAAAAGACCACTGGAATCTCATGGAGCATGTTACTTTTATGTTTCTTGTATGGATAAATATAAGTATGACATCTAAATTTCAGTATTAAAAGTGATCGACCAAATATCGGGTTAAATAAAAAAAAAATATAGTTACAGGATCTTTAAAACTAAACTACCCAATTTTTCCAGATTAATAATTTTTGTCACAAAAACATTGCCATAACAATGTTGGTATAGTGTTGTTGACATTGTCCTAGGAAATAGGAATTTGCGAATTTGTAACCCATCAAAAATACGCTCTTTTAATTTGGCCTTGGAAACTTTACTGAAGGGGGAAGGAGAAGTTGAGAAGGTTTTTTTGCCAGCAAATTGCTATCTATTACGCGAAACAAGATAAGCGCAAGACTACTATTATCTCAACTTGATATTAAGCTTTTATTTATAATCCTTTAGCACTAAAAAACGTGATTTTTAACGATTATCTCTGAAATTATCCCCTTTAACCATATTTTTATTACAGATTCTTGTTCAGCAGTTCAAAATACGTCAGAATAGTGGGGTCCCATAGCCCACTATTCTGAATAAATGTGTAATTTTGAATTGTGTTTGAGTTTCGATTTACCGTAAGTTAGTGTAGTTATATCTGCTGCGAGTACTAAAGTAGACGTTTTAATAACGTGTTGTTAATTAACAAGGATGTTGATTCTACAATAAGGTGGGCAAACAGGTTTTAACCCCCTTAAAACACTGCAAATATGAGTCTTCCTGTAAGATACAATTGGATTATTCTAAGATTTCTGAGGTATGAACATATTTCGAAAGAGAGTATGCATGGCTAATAGGATGTCAATGTATCTCAGATTAAGTTACTTTTGTCTTGATATAAGAAACTTGTTTTTACCAGAGTAGTAGCCATGTCAATTTCAGTTTTTTAACAATGATGCTCAAATGGCGCGTCAAGTCTTTATATTTGACTTTTGAAAAAATTTTTGTTATATCTGCAAAATATGTCATGGTTTTGAATAAAGAATTCATTGGATATTTTATAATTTGGAATAAAATTATAAGCTGACAATAATGATGCTTGAACACATCGAAGTGCAGAAATACACTGCAAACGGTATAATCCCACATCAAAAACTGGAGAATTGAATGAAAATAGAAAAAAGACGCGTAAAAAGACACATCGCAATTCGTTACATAGGTACTACTTTTTTAAATTTTTTAATTCTGTTCATTTACTATTTCAGGTTGTTGGCAGCATATAAAAAAATTCACAAGTTTAGTGGTGTGATCTCCTATTTTTCTACCCAGCAATGGCGGTTTCGCAATGATAATGCCGTTCGACTTTGGAATAAACTAAGTCCACTGGACAAGAAAAAGTTTTATTTCAATATGTCTGATCTAGATTGGGAAGTGTTTTTCATGAGACATATTCGAGGTCTCCGCATACATTTTCTTCACGATCCTATGGACACCGTCGAAGACGGAATTAAAAAATACAATATGTACGTACATACCATTATTATTTGTCCATGTAACTCACAAAATCAACAACTTTAGTCATTAGTTTAGAAATGTGAAATAGTTAGAAACATAAAGATATCATTATAAACTATTATTATATTTACAGTAGATCCTTTTGTAAAGATATATATTTCAATTTAATATATGAAACGATGTATTAATGAGTGCCAATATAATTACCGGAAATTTTTTGTTTTCAGGTTGATGTATGGGCACTTCGCGTTGGTTACCGTAATCGGATTATTACTTCTGTGGGGCTTAACATCACTTACTCGATTTTTCTGGGTATCTGTGCCATCGTAAATGAAATAAAATAGATGCAATAAACTTTATTTTGAAATGATAACATCAAATACTAACATCAGATAAAATTCTCTTATAGTCAATGTATAACATCGAGTATTCAAAAACATTGAAATCATATTCCTATGTCCGGAAAAGTGTTTTGCACGTAGTCAGTCCGGTGAAAAATGTTTGTTCCTTTAGATAATTACGTTGTTAGAGTATATATAAGATACTATAAGCGCAATACATTTATTAGAACTATATTCATCTTGTAGGTTTAAGAGGACTTATATTAATGTTTTATATTTAGTTATTGTACTTAGATGAGCTGTATTTATACGTTGTATAAAAAGCGGTATGTAACAATTGATCAATTGAACTAATTTTGTTACCTATGGGTATCCAATTTGTAGTACTCTAAAGCGAGTACAATCCTGTAGAATTTCTGCGAGATATACATATAACTCATCATAAAAAATGTTCAATCTACTTTCCCGTTGAATAAATTGAAACTTCTATTGATAGATGAATTGTTGAGAGTAAATCAAAAGAGTAGAAAAAGGCAAGCTTTATGTTTTATGACACAATTAAGATGATACCTAATTATGGTATTTTATTTAGTTTTTTATAGTTAATATATTACTTACTATATCATTATATCTATATAGTTTACTACAAATCATTGAATAAAATTTGGCTTTAAAAAAATCAAAGAAGGTCGTGACTTAAGTTATTTTATCTGCCCAAAGGAATTAAAAATTTGCATAAGGTAATCTGATTTGCGTGAATTACAATAGTATGTACGTAAAGAATTCTTTTAATGTGAAAACTAAATTGATACACATTTACCGACAACATGTTACCGATGCTTGGTAAATTCTTCGGTAAAACGTTCTTTGGAGGTTCCATAGATGTCGTTACCAGTTGTAAAATTAATAGGAATTGAAGAAAGTATTCTTCCTTGAATAGAATTAATTATTAGGGTGTTTATACAATTATGTAAATAACTTTTAAATGCTTAAAGATCATTATTTTTATAAAAGCATATTATTTATATTTACATTTTGTACTATAACATAAAATATCGTATAACCCCTTTTAAAGATATAAAAATTACAATTAAAAGATGCAGTTTATGAAATTAAATGTAAGAAACGTAACACATTAGATATTGGCTAAACTGGTAGATTACTTAAAAATATTAATTAAAAAAAAAAATAACAATGGTAATGAAAGTAATTACACTGGTTTCACCATATACAGAATTAATAGTGATGGACATAATTTCGATTATAACAATATTAAAATTTTAGCTATGGACCATAATTCGCATATAAGAAGACATATTGAAAATTTCTTCATTAAATGTAATAAAACTGCAGTAAATATTAGATTTGAATTTTCCAAACTACCTTAACACTTATTTATCTTTAATTAGATTTTAAATTAAATTAATTTGTCATTTTATTTCTCATTTATGTATTTAAAGTTATACGTTTGTATTCAATAATGTACTTCGCTAGTTAAACAATTTGTATATTTGTATACATATTTGTACATGTACTTACTAGTATTGTTGTTTATTTTCAAATGAAATTTACTTGGATGTAAAAATCAACAACTTTTCAGTTCTTTACCTTTCGTTTAATCAAACGGTTAGTTTTAAATTATTTATCTTTCTTACTAAGTTTTAATTTTAAAACTATTGCGTTTCTTTTAGATGGCGCAAACAAGCTCTTTTTTAAACAAATGTTTTTCTTTTTTAAATTGAAAAAACGTGTTAGCCGCATACAGTAAATTCAGATAAGAAAATTAATTTTTTTTGTAATATAATAAATAATTTTATTTTTTTGTTTGCTAATTTTCCATCAAGTTTCTGACGATGACCAACATATGAGTCGAAACGTCATATTGTCTTCTTTCTTCATTTAAACTCTGGTTGTATTACTTCCATGATTATTCAAGAAACATCAATTATAAAATATTTTCCACTTTCCAAAACTACACACGGATAAGAAAATTTAGATACTTTATTATAAAATATGTTAATATAATAATACTTTCTACATATTGCAATTAAGGAATTATTTTATATAACCTACAGGGAATATCACAGAATTATAGGTAAAGAAAAGAAGTGTAATTCTGACTTACAATAGCAAAATTCATTTTTAGAGTAGAAACTATGATTTAATGAATCCGTGCGGTATGATTCTTCCAAATACACGGAGAATATAACATAGTTGGAACTATACTAACTAGATAGTAGGATACGACACGGTCATTGTTTTTAGTTTAATTTACCATCTAAATAGTTTCTTCGTCAAATTAGGTAGCCAACCTTACTATTTAAATAGTAAAAACAACTAAAATGCATAGTTGTATCGGATCCTTCTATTTAGATAGTAAAACTAAGTATTTATTTTTTCCCGTGTATATTACATCGATATTGTCAAGTACACTCATAAGTTTCAGTTTATAGATATACCTCATTAAAGAAATCACAATCCGTTTTTTGTAAAAAGGTGGGTAAGTAATACAAAAATCGTATTATTATTTTCTTTTAAATCATAAAGTTCAAGTTCTAAAAGTATGTACCCATTTAGATGGTTCTACATTATTACTTTTTATAAACGAAAGCATGAGAAAAAGTAAGTGACAGAAATTGCAAAATACAATAACAGATTTGTTATTAGGGACCTTAAATAATATAGATACCAGATTTTGTAAGAAAATCTTGTTTGGATCTTATTTTTGGAAAAATTATACCGCCATATTGGATTTAACTATCGTGAAATTAAACATTTTATTCGTAAATTTTAATGTTTGAGATCCATGGACGCTATTTATCATAAAACATTGATTTCTTTTTCAATTTCAATGCAAAAATCTTGCCGACAAAAAAAATTGTTGATAAGGAAACTAACTTTTTTTTTAAACAATCGAACATACCAAAGTGGATTCGCAATTTGTGATATTTGAATGGCAGATTTAGGCATTTCGTGTTTATCTTTCACCTTCGAGAAAGATTCTATAAGATATTTTCAGCATTGGCAATATATAGCGCATATAGGTTGAAAACTGTTATGAAAAAAGCCGTTTGAATCGTCCGTTTGATGGTAACTTATAGAAAGAACTATCTAAAATTTACCTTTTCTTCGTGAACTTACACTGTTAATCAAAGATTAATTATGTGGTCACTAGGAAAAAACAGCAACGTTATTTTTTAAATGAGAAAGTAATGAAAACAGAATGGATTTTTTATTTACTAGCAATGTATCAGATTCAAATCCTGATTAAGTATCCCATTTTATAAACATTTAAAAAAATAATAATCATATGAATACCGTTCCCTCTCAACACGATCCATCCGGGGATGTCCTGAGAAGCAGAGATCTTTAGGACATCCTGAGATGACCTGTGATGTACGGGACCTTGTACCTTGTATTACTCAGAATAACTCGACTGTATCTAAAAAGAATGAAGTTGAATAGAAATTGTTATTTGATGCATACAAAAGTATTGTCATCAGAATCGCACAATACATGTATCTATATCCTAAAAACTAACAGAATTTCTTTACTTTTATCTGTAAACTTAGAAAATGGAAAACATATTAATATTTTCAGATACTGAACACTCGGTACATCTTCACAGCATGCAGTAACATTGAATAAACATACTACAAGAAGATCTGTAAGATTAATCTTATTTTTGTTTTTAATTAGGTAACTACTCTTGATTATCAGCTTTGGACCTCTAAAAATTTGTTTAATTCGACCCAGAACCTTTAACACAACTCAGAATCATAGTTTTCTGATTGCGCATGCTTTATAATGTGAATCTAAGTGAAAAAATTAGGGAAATATTTATGAAAGGATTTGCGAAATTCAAGAGAGCAAAACTAGAATGCAAAGAGAGAATTCCAAAGGTATTCATAGAATTTTAAATGTGAAACAAAAGAATCTCTGGCACATATGCGAAATTCCCTGAGGAAGTATAAAATACTGAAAAGTGCAGTCTATCAATAATTAATAATTAATCGATCGGCTCGATAAATCAGTTCGCCTGGCAGGCTTCGACTGCTAAATGATGAATTTCGTCGTTGATCATCCCAACCTACGCATCTGTATTGAAGATTTATGACTCGACATTCGCGTTTGGCACTTGCTCATCAAGAACAGATCGCTATGCATTTAGTTAAACTTACAGCATCAAGAACTGTAAAATTCGAAAGGCCACTTGCGCATGGTTTCATTTCTGCGTGCGGCAATTTGTAAGGAACTAAACAAGGTAACAAATTATTCGGAGATAATATTGAGAGAGAAAATTATAGATTAATTTCTGATCAATTAGGGAAACACATAAAGAGACCGTACTTTCAAGTTTCAAATCATCATCAATATTGAATGATGAATACTTTTTGAAGCATGCGTGTGTATATGGAATTTATTGAATTAATGGACATCTGTATTTTAGCGCAATTATGCCGGAAATTAGGTACGGTAAATCCTGGAGTTGAAAGTGTAGTCGAATGAAATGACGATTTAAAAGACTGATTTAATGAAAAAAATATTATTTATTCAATCTCTAAGTCATTAATTTTCTGCTGAGGAAGAAACCTGAAATTAAAAAAATGTTTGGTGTTATCCTAAGAAATATTGATTCATTTTGTAAATTAATCATCACGCTTTGCTTAAATATAAACAAGCAGAAAGCTTCAGTAATTATAGGCCAACTAATTTATTAATGATTGTATTAAATATTAAATGCCAAGTAAATGACATGCGTTTCTGAGTATCATATGCAATTAATTCAAATTACAGTAATGTATGTAGAGTAAACTGTGAACTGCTTGTGGATAAGTGAGTTTTAAATTTCACTACACTGACTTACTGCAGGGTCAATGTATACCTTTACAGGTTTATTTATATACACCTTTGAAAAAGTAGAATACAATTACTTCGGGTATTAGAGTTATTTATGTTTTATTAATGTTTATAAGGAATATAAATCAAAACAATCTTTAACGCAAAAATTCGAGAAAACGCACGTAGTAATCGGTCCATTGGATTGAAATAGTTTATAAACATTTCGTCTATTACCTAATGCTTATTTTGAATGAAATTCATGAAATAATCAATTGAATGACTAGATCATCATTTCACAATTTGTAAAAAAACATTCCACCTTATGAGAAGCTTATTCCATTCCTATAATGTACTAACAACCTACCAGTGAGGTTACCTTATAAGGTGTCATTAAACTTGGAAGATAACACTAATGGTAGGTTGTTCTGAAAAAAACAAAGAAAAAATAAAGCAATAACAAATTATTTACAATTTCCAAAAATTGCTACCCATACTTAGTATATAATTTAAGAGATCAGAGTTTTTAACTGAAAAGTAATAAATAATTAATCCTTATAATATCCGTTACACCATTTAAATGTGTAATGTATGGTATGAAAGTCGAATCATCCTAAGTAGTTCCAGACGTGTAAGTCAGACAACAAAAGTTTCAATAACAATTTGTTTACTTTCTTTTCCCACGAAAGGGTAAATTTTTCTTTCTTGACAATTTCTTCGTCTTGTAATAAAATGTTTGGGGTTCCAAAGTTAATTTCAATGACCCTGTTTTTTTTTCATCTAGATATATGAAAATGGGAAGAGGTTTTTACTTCTCAAAATATGACCATATTCTAAATTAATGCGGCAGGTTTAACCAGAATTTTTATTTAAAGACATTTTTGTCGTCCTCTTTTTCATTAATGGCCACTAGATAATAATCTTCAAACACAAGAGGGGAAAATTAAATGTTATCTCGTATTTGGAAAATTAAATTAGCTGCAAACTATTTGTTAATTTGCTATTTATTATCAAATATAATAATTACGGTAAGACAGGGTATTATGAACTTCTAGGAAATTGCGACCATCCTCCTTCTATTTTCCTTGCGCATAATAAATCCAAACCAAATAGATATTTCATGAAATACTAATGCATATTAACATTTTTACCGCCAGTTATTCCAGACTGCACTTTTCAGAGCGACTTGATCCCTTCTGTATGACATTTCTTCTAAAGTGCAGTTTCTTTAATTAACGGATTTTGGCGTTTCGCTGCATTAGAACATTTCCTATGTATTTGTTTGCATTGTTTATTTACTAAAGAGTTATCGTAATACAAATTTTGAAACATATTTCAGTTTCCATTCAGTATTTACCAATCGTTTGAACATGACCTAGGAAGTCGAAGTCAATTTGTAAATTCATACATATTTTCAATCGATTAGTAAGTATCAATAAATTAAGCATAATTAAAATCTGAATTGGATGACTTCATAGTCTTCTCTTACACTCAATTTTCGTTTTTTATTTGTTTCATTTGGGGTTGAAGATAATTTTTTACGACGTGTTTAAAAAAATTCTATTTTGGGGCAAAGTGGGTGGGGCAACGTGGGATATATTCCGTTTTGATTTAGGGTCACAGAGATAAGTAAGAACTTTCTTTCCCTCTCTCTCTCTCTTTCTCCCTCTCCCTCTCTCTCTCTTGAGTTGTGTCCACGGCTCGTAGTGGCCAGGACACTAATAAATAAATTTTTAATCTCTCTCTCTCTCTCTCCCTCTCTCCCTCTCTCCCCCTCTCTTCCTCCCGCTCTCTTTCTCTCTCTCTGTCAAACCTTTTAAGAAGTAATTTTAACAACCCGTCACACTTTGCCCCTGCATTTTCAGATTTCTCAAATAAAAGTTTTTTCGTAAAAGTGAAATTTGGAATATTAAACAGATACTTTTTTTTAAATGCGTTTCATAATAAGTTAGTTGAGGGATAATAAGGGATTCTAAACAACACCTAACCATTCTTAGGCCCCATATTTTTTGTATACAAGTTTTTCCAAAATCATCCCACGTTGCCCCTACTTCCCCTAATACTAATTGAAGAATTTATTTGAACCTTAAAAAAGTTTACTTTGCGATCATTGCGGATTTTGTTACTTGATGCAAGGGATTTATTTCAATAAGGAAATAGCTCCCGATATGTTGTATCGGTAAACTGTAAGCTTAAACATTGAAAAACTCAGAATGTTCTTTGAATCCTACTGCCCTATTTACTACTCCTATGGGTTGGAGGAACTTCATGCCAACAGAGTTGCTATAAAATTTAAAATATAGAAGAGAGTTATAACCTTTACTGCATTCATATTTAGAGCATGAAGCGCTACTCGATATGAAAAAATTAAATGTTGCATAGCATCATGACCTACGCATAGTATGCAAATCGTAGCGTTAAAAAGCGACCCGTGGAAAATCAGTCGTGAAAATGGACAATAAGGCGAGTTTAAAAAAAAAAACAAACAACCAAGAAACCGTTAAGAATAATGATAATCGAGTTTTTCGCATTTTTGTCCCGAAAACAAAGCAGCCTGACCCCTCGATGCTTCGCCGTCGAATGGTATATGCTCGTCCCGCAATAATCTGTTACGAGACTTAAGATCGCGAGCCACGCCTGTAATAATAGACGCACGCGGAATCGAGCACAAAGACACCCACGTGCGGATTAAACGTTGCATTTCCTTCGGCCGAAAAACGGCTGGACGAGAGATCCTCCCGAAGCGGCAGATAACCTGACCACAGGTCGATGACACATGAATGCGTTATATCGCTCATATGTTTCAGTTTCGCCAACCCCCAAGATCCTCCCTCATTATGATCTATTAATGACAAATCTCGTTGTTGGCAGATCGAATGGGTTAGGAAAATTTACTGGACAACCCTCACCACCTACGTTTCAAAATTGTCGCATTTAAATTGTCTCGTGAATGTTTGAAATGTCTCTTGGAGTTGTAGGACTTTTCTTATTTCACGTGAAAGAAATAGGTTGCTATTAGATGTATATAATGTTAGATTATGGTAAATGGTCATAGAATGATGATTTCCAGTGAGTTTGATCAACATTTTTTGATGTCGATTTGAACTCAAGTTTGAGGTCAAGAGTATTTTGAATGAAGGCTGTTAAAACGATAGTTTCCAAAATGCCTAGGTGACAGAATAAACTGCAATTAATACCAAGCAAAATCGAATTTAGGAGTAGAAAGAAAAGAAATTTGAATAGATGATATGGTTTTTTTAGTTATGACTCAAGTAGTTAGTCACTGATTTTTCAGAGTCTGTCAAACTGTGTGAGTTATTCCGACCTCCAATAATTCCGATCGCGGAATTCAACATAATAAAAATGACCAATAATATAGAGTAGGTATGTATTCTATTACATTAGAGCGGAGTTAAAGAGTACAATTTTCGAATTTCATAGCGGCAGAGTCTGGACGTTGTAGCTTTTATGAGTTCAAAAAACTGTATGAAGGCCGAAATCTGCGTAGGACATGTTCAGATCTGGAAATTGCGTTGAAATTTGACATTATTTTTAAATGGAGAAATAAAAATTTTCCTAAAACTTCTTTAGGATATCTTTTTATAACTGTTATCCAGGAGGAACAGTTGATCCTGAATAAAAAAAATTTCATACAGATTTATGACTTTCATTATTGTGGTGATGTGTAATATTCAACGTGTCATAGATGAACGAAACATTTTTTGTTTGCAATCAACAACTATCGCAAGATATGCGAAAAAAGGTAAGGAATACGATGTTGAAGAGTGCGAGAATGTTTGATATTTTTCCCTTTGATTTGGAAACAAAATTCACACTGAGCTTGAAGCATGTCTAAGCTCGACTAAAATGTCAACCAAAACCGTTTGTACAGAATGACTGGCATACTATTCGAGTTTAAAAAACCACGTTTACTTAAATCGTAACTGATCCCGTTTTTGAGAAATTCAGAAATCAATTCTGTACGTTTAAATTCAGCTTACGTAGATTTAATCATTTTACATATTTTTCTTCACATGAAAAATAAGTGAAATTTGTTACTAGAGGGGTTTCGGGGTCGCTGAATATGAATCTAATCTCAGATTTTCAAAATTCAAAATGGTGGATGTAAGATAGTGGACAAAAATGTGAAAAGTTACTTGAGCAAGAAAAAACTTGATACCTGCGGATTTTTGTGGTTGTAGATTATGATTCTGATAATAGAAAAATATTATATAAAATTGAAAAAGTAAAAAAAAAATATAAAAAAAAATAAAAAACATGGTACTAAACTACCGCCACGTCCACGTCGTTGGTTTTGGGATTAGCAGAGAGTGGTAAATTATTATATTATTTTAATTAACCCTTTCGTTGGCATTGACGCAATAGTGCGCGGAATTGGAAGGTGCCCTGTGTGGCATTGACGCAATAGTGCGTATTTAACTTGCTCCGATTTGGAATCCAAGTCTAACTTGGGGGTTTTTGGGGTCGCTGAATCCGAATCTGAAGTCAAAATTTAAAAATTCAAAATGGCGGATACAATATGGCGGCCAAAAATGAAAAACAAATGAAAAAAGTTACTCGATAGTAACGAAATTCGTTACTCAGGGGTTTTCGGGGTTGCTAATTACGAATTCAAGCTTGAAATTTCAAAATTCAAGATGGCGGATTCACATTCGCAATCAGCAACCTCGAATACCCCCGAGTAACAAATTTCATCACAATCAAGTAATTTTTTTCATTTTCGGCCACCATATTGGATTCGCCATTTTGAATTTGCAAATTTTGAGTTCAAATTCGTAATCAGCGACCTCGAAAACCCTTCAGTACGGGTTGGAGTCGAAATGGCGATAAAAAAAAATTCCTGCCATTCTGGGCACTTTTTGTAGAATTTTCTGTGCCAACGAAGGGGTTAAATGCAGTTACATATATTTAATTACGCAGTAAAATTTAACATACTTCCTGAATGTAATTCCGACGAGTTTGTTGTCAGATTCATAATCTGGAACTCCAAAAACCTCCGAGTGTTTAGTTTTATCTCGATCAAGCTATATTTCATATATCTGTTGGTCATGTTATATCCGCCATTTTGAATTTTGAAAATCAAAGATCACATTCATACTCAGCGACATCGAAACCCTCATGGCAACGAATTTTAGCTATTTTCCATGTTAAAACAATACATAACTTAAATGATCAAATCTTACCTACGCTGAATTTAAACGTACAGAGTTGATTTCCGAATTTCTCAAAAACGGGATGGGATCAGTTACGATTTAAGTAAGCATGGTTTTTTAAACTCGAATAGTGTACCAGTCAGTCTGTACAAATGGTTATGGTTGACATTTTAGTCGAACTCACACATGCTACAAGCTCAGTGTGAATTATTCAACAATGATTTTCATTTAGTTATCCGATTGTAGGTCACAAAACTTTCCCTTTTAAACTACGAGAACTGTTCAAAAAATCATTTTTTAATCCTTAAGTACTCATTATAAGCCCGCGACTCATAATTTTTCGAACTTTATAAGAATTTTAGAAATATCATGACACAAAACGGTAAATCCATAAAATGTTTAATTTTTTGAACAAAAATGACTCACACGCAATTCATAATATTTCTGGCGAAAATACTTTTTTTTGTTCCGAATTGTGTACAAATATTTTTTTGTCTGTACACACTGAAAAAAATATTAGAAATGTTTATTTCTCCATTTAAAAACAATGTTAAATTTCATAACGAATGCCCGGGCTGAAGGTGTCCTGTGCAGATTTCGGCCTTCAAGCAGTTTTTTAATATTTACAAAAGCTACAACTTCCGAACTCTGTCAAAATGAAATTCGAAAGTTGTACTTTTTAACTCCACTCTAATGTACATAAACTACATATCTACTTTATATTATTAGTCAAGAATGAAAACGCAAATAGTCACTTACAGTACCACGAGAGAAAAGAAACGAAGCAAATTGAATTTTTGTGGTCGAAATTTAGGAGAAAATAATACCGGCAGTGCATAACAGCAATTGTTTTTTTTTTTAATTAGGATTCTGTTTTCTACACTGAAAAATTGGTAAGGAAAAATATCAGAGACATATACTATGAGATGTGCCAATGTTTTTGAATCTATATATGTAAGGAGTTTGTGTTCTCATTAAAAAAAAAAGGAATTCCAAGAGTCAAATTTGACGACGTTCGTATTGGATAGTTAAACGGTTGGTTCTTAATCATGACGGTCTGTCAGGTTCGCCAACTTTCAGGAAATTTAAAAACAAATTTCAATTTCGATTATCTGAAGAAAAATTCATAATTGCAAATCCAATATGGTGGACCAAAATTTTGAAAACAGTTGTTCACTTTACCTGATATTTGGGGTTTTCGACGTTGTTCGTTACGAATCTGGTTTCAGATTTTCAAAATTCACAATAGCGTATCCAATATGGTCGACAAACATTTGGAAAAGAAGTAATTTTGTCAAATATTTGCTGCATCGAGGTTCTTCAGGCACTGATTATAAATCCAGTGTGAGATTTGCAAAAGTCAAAATGGCAAATCCATTAGACAAAAATTAAAAAAAACTGTCATTTTTGTTTGTAAATTATTTTTATATATTGGTTCCAGAAGCTTATACATTATCATTTTTCAAGGATATGGGAAAATCGATACGTGTAACAAAATTATTCAAGAACACGGCATAAAAATTACCAACAAGATTTCACCGGTCAAATTTATAATAACTCGACTACGTAAATTAATTTGTTTTCTTTTAGCAGTTTTACCCGTGTCAAATTAAAATTCACATAAAACTTCATATTGATCGACTTATATCCGGACTTTGTATTCTCGAAGAGATGGTATTGTCAAACATGCGAAGCTTCGCTCTGTATAATTGCAGATGACAACTGTTTTGTGATATTCTACAAAGGCTAAATTTAAAATTTGTGAAATACTAAAAGAATATAAAAAAAATAGTAAAAAACTTAAAAACACACAAAAAATGTAGACTTCAACAGTCATATCCTCGTTCGTGTTTTTGATTTTAAGTGAGAGACGTTGTCAATAAAGTTTACAAATATACAATAAAAAAAGTTTTAAATTAATTATTTAAATGGCATTAAAATTTAAATTTGTCAAATTGGCTTATAGGAGAATACTACTAAAGTCATTGTGAATGTCAATATGTATCTGATAATGATCTTAATCTAAAAACGAGTTTTGGGTGAAAAAGTATTTCTGGCAAGTGAAATCGAAATAGACAATATCCATGGAAATTTCATGAATGACGATAAGGTAAGGGCAATTGTTTATAACTATATATATATATGTATATATATGTATGTATCAAAAATGTACAAACTACTTTATTTCAGAACTTATATAATTTTTCAGTAATTTTGAAAGTTATGTATATATATATATATATATATATATACATAATTTTCAAAATTACTGAAAAATTATATAAGTTCTGAAATAAAGTGATACATAACTTTCAAAATTACTGAAAAATTATATAAGTTCTGAAATAAAGTAGTTTGTACATTTTTGATACATTATTACAAATCAATGGAAAACGATAATATCTAACAAAATAATAAATATAGAAAAAATTAATTGAACAACTTATTTACCGAAATAACTGAAGAAAACAATTTAAAGAAAACACGTTTCGTTTAGTTATATGTAAACAGAAACTGATTTCTGTGTAAAAAAGGTAAATTGTGAAACTCAAATTCGCCGATCCTGTACGAAATGAATAAAGCTACAATTTTAGAAGCAGGATTACAAAACAAAATAGTTGTTCTAATTACTTTAATACCTGATGCACATAGTAATTAATGGCAATTGAGTTAATGGAATTACGCAATAAATTAATTAAGTTTTTATCTGTATTGGTCAAATTACGTATCCTTTTATAGTAAGAGGTTAGGTTACTTATTTGGTTACTTTTTTACATGGCAGTTTTACTTTCGTAGTGTCGTTCGGTATTTTAAACAATCTTATAATGCATGTTTTTCGAACTTTTCTTAATATTGCTTGAATTGCAATAGCAATGATCCAAAAAGATTTCCAAATAACAAAACTTTCTCTGAACTTTTAATGCGTCAAAACAAGTATGCAACGTATGTGTAGTACAATGTAGTTAGTGAACATAAAGTTTCGCAGTGAAAATTCGCCGTTTTTTAATTCGCCAAACGTGTACCTATATGGAGCAAGGATGTTGTAAGTTAAAACGTAACAGGTCACTTACTGCGGCGCACGCCGAGCACTGCCCAACATTCAGCATACGGGAACGTGACTATCATTCTAAGTTTCATTTTCCTCACTCGGTCTTTTCGTTTTATGAAAAGTAGATTCCGTATTCAGCTATAACGTGATTGATATAAGTCTTTGATCTGATACCTGATCACGCATTGACATTGTGCATTTCGTATTGCAATATATTTTTTCTACCGTCTTACGCACATTACTTATACTGCATTGCTAAATATGGGTCCAAAACTTTTTAGTAAAAAATGTTCAAGAAATGGTTGCAAAAATTTGAGAAACTTCTAGTTCACCCATTATGAACTTACTAAATATAAGTTCTTGCCTCGGTTATATGCTAATATACTTATATATATATATTATACTTATTACTTCCTTAAAATCAAATTAAAAATAACTTAAGGGACATGAGACCATATATTATATAATTTTTACGTTTTATCAATCCGTTGGAGTGATTCAAAATATATTTGTCAAAACCGACGGCAGTAACCGACGGCAGAGGTGCTCGTCGAACTTCCAAGTTAAACAACCTAAGTGGGAGCTACAACTTGAATAAGTGACAGTTAGAAAAAAACGGTCAATAAAATATGTGATCAAGTGTATCGGTCAGGGATTTCCATGCAGTTTTCTCTGATCCTAAATGTAAATACAGGAGAGGTCAATTCGTTCTGCAGGGTGCAATTTTTGGGGAAGTTTCTCTGATTGGGTGATGCCTTGCATTGTGTCCTCTGTTGTCTTGTAATATCTTGTAATTTTTCAGTAAATACGACTTTGTTCATCCGGGGATAACCAGCAAATAGGAAAAAAGTCAATAAGGCGACGGACAATATCAAATTCTATTTATCCTTTATCTTATAGTTATTCAAATAATGTAACAGTATATATATATGTTTTAATAATAGGTAATTAAAAAAAGACGAGAATGAAATGATAGAAAATTTCCCAATAATTAATCACTTCTTAACGAATAGGCATCTGTAAATTAATGATAAAATGAAACTTATTTGTCTGATCAGTGGTAAAATGCGTCAAAAAAATCACACTTCTCAAAATTGAAAATGATGACATTTGTCTTTTAGTATTTTTTTATATCGAAAAAAAAACCGTTATGATCTACTTGACAAGAATCTACTTTCTTTCATTGTCATCAATATTGTAGATATAATCGAGCATTGCTAAATTTAGATTTGACATATTATATATACATGCATAATTTTCAGTACGGTCAAAAAACACATAAAATGTCATTCACTACCGATATTTATCTGAGAGAATTCTAGTGAACTTCAATATCTTATTCTGCATATAGGAATAGAAAATCTCGTTTAAATAATTAGTCAATTTTTCCTTCTCCGAGTTCATTTTATGATTTATTCTGCAGACTTTGTTCTACCTTCACATTGTAAAATCTTAGGAACTAACTGATTTATGATTAGCTTATTGCAATTTTACATCATGTAAATTTTATGGTATTATGTTAGCTTTAAGTAAGGTCATTAAAGATATGTAATGTTAAAAGAGTCGAAATAATTAAGGCAAAACATTTCTATGCGTAGTTCATGACGAGTTCCGAGAAAATAACATTAAAAAAGAATAAGTGAAAACAGTCGTTAGTAACCAGACACATAAAATCAGAAGTTATTTTTGGTTAATCGCTATGTTTGAAAACGTATTTTTTTTACGGTCCAATATTGTAACACTTTTAGTAATGGTTTCTAATATGAATTAATTTTGTTATAAGCAGTCGTTACTTTTGTTTCTTTTAATCACAAAATGCGTATTAAGCCCTTGGGTGATGAAGAGATCTTCACTGTGTATTATTATTATTATATATATTAATATTATATCTAACGAAAAATTGTAAACAATGCTCGAATAGTAAAATAAATCATAAAAATCAGGGTTATTAGTTTGTAAATAATTATGGGTAGTTTATTTACTTCGAAATTTACTGTATTTCCAGTCATGGCATTCAACGAAGGGTTGCATGCGCCACCAGAACAATCTATTATAAAATTGACTATTTTTTGTATGTTTGGTCGCGAAAGATGGATTGAGTCATATAAAAAAATAATTACACAGTCCTAAAAAATTTGTCATATAAGTAGAAGTCGATTCTAATAGGATATTTTCTCTAGAAGACAAATATGACCGCCAAAGTATCAAGAATTCGATTCTGGACATTTTTGAGCATCTATTCGCAGTCGAAATGATTCTGTTTTGGCGGTCATTTTGATTCTGAAACAAAAATTCTACCATAATCGACTCTTGCTTATAGGGCAACATGGAATTCTTCCATTTTTGTTGGGCTGTCTTATTAATAGTGAGTTCATGTTTTTGTTTTTAAAAAATATTCTATTTTCAACTCATTATATCTGGTACATAATATGACATACAACATAATACGACAATAAAAACTTGTATTAAAAAAAATAGTTCATTAGTTTTATAGAATGTTGAATATTGCAAGTTTTACATCGAACATCTTCAGTATAAAAACTAACGCTTTCCATTTTGACAAATGATAAATCATACGGAAGTTAACATTTTCTTGATGTTTTGTTAGAATCTGTACACCTAAAAGAATTGTATGACAAATGTAACTATTCTCATTAACAATTAGACTTAATATATCGGAAAGAGACTTGATGGTCGCCATCCGCTAGTTTTATTGCTTATAAAATTATAATATTTTTAATGTAACTGGACCATACAAAAGCTAATATTGAATCACAAATTTATTAAAATCTCGAAAAATAAAAATTTTAGGTCAATTTTTTAAAAGTAGCGAAAATAGACCTTCTAAAATGACTGCTTGCATGTTGCAATCATTTACTAAATTGCAGAAAATGAACAAGCAAAAAGTTGTTACCCTAGTATTTTAAAGGCCATCTATCATAAACATCAGGTAATAGTTCAACAATTGTAAACGCCGGATTCAATATGGGGGTCTCATCATAAAAATCCAATGAGAAATGTGTTACTCAGGGGATGGTGAAATTGTTGATCATCTGCGGTCAGACTTCAAAGTTTCAAAATGTCGGGCCCAATATACTTATAACGAAACCGGTCCCGTACTATACAATGAATAAAAAATGTAAATGAAAACTACGCTAAATAATGATTTATATGTTTATTTATTTAATGACTGTATTGGAGTAAAAAGAATGCTACAAATACTTACATCTATTCGACAATCTTATGTGTAACTGGAATCATAACATCATTTCTGTTAAAAATATAAATGGAATGATAAATGCTGTTGGGGAAAGGGCTCATGGCTACTTATATACTGAGTTAATATTTGTGGTACAGACTGACTGACTAATATCTCAAAATGTCAATAAAAACTCTTCTTTTGTCTCGGTAACAAATTGAAACATTATACAACCGTGAAAAGGTAAACAATTTTTATTAACCTATTGGAGCGAAAATGTGGCGCCGATCTGCTTTAAAATACATAAATAGTAACAATTATTCACGGAGAAATATTTTGTTTGGAAATTTTATCATTTCAAATTATAATTTGGGGTATACTTGCAGATTGAGAAATATTGACATGTTATCTGGTAAAAATTACTATTGAGATATTAAAACTTACAATAAAATGTTGTAATTTATATTAAAAAAATAGCAATTTTCTCCATTTTGCAAGTTTGCCCTAAAATTACCATCTAAAATGGTAACATTTCCAAGAGAATTTTTCTCCATATTCCTTTGACGTCATAAAAATCGAGGTGGTCCTTAACAATGTCAGAATATCAAAAAACATTGGGAATGGAACCTGTAAACCTTTCGCCTAATATTATAGTAATAAATTTTCGTGGGTCATACAGATAAGAAGAGACACAAAATTGTCTAAAATCGGACCAGTTTTATGTCGGTGAAGCAGTTTGCTTTTCCTGCTTAAAGACCTTTGACTTTGCCATAGGCTCATGTGGGGGATCATGTGTCTATTCAATGACAGTGCTCTTCAAAATGCCCTTGAACTTGACCTTTAGGTGTTGGTCAGCCCAATTGTTGGCCAGCCTAGTGGTTTGAAATAGGTACAAGCAAATTTTTACTCATAGTACATAGAATGAACGATGGCGGATTTACTGCCCTTTCCGTAGTTGCGCTGCCCACTCAATCTTTTGACTCGGGTGTTTGTTTACATTTGGGAGAACGTCCCAAAAAGTAAGGCGGGCACCCGGATGGCGCTTTTCTCTGGAACTTTGACGACTAACACACTTTGTTTGGGCGACCAGATCTGCCAATATGCGCTTTTCAAATGAACGTTAGCATTCCAAACTGCGATTAGCAGCGCTGCCGGCACAATTGGATGATTCCAGCGAAAATATGATTCCAACATCATTTCCGTGCAGAAGTGTTCAAAGACACAGATAAAAAAAGAATAGGTAGTAGGTTTATTACATTCGGGGGTACTTTGACACCGCTTTTAATTTGAAGTACTTTAAACAGTTACTGTGGCCGAACTAATTACTAATAAGAAAGCAAACATACAGTACACACCTACAACTACAATCAGAGGGAGCTATGAGTTCTATTTTTGGAGGGAGCATTAGAAAAGGCCTGGGGTACTTTGGACCCTACTTTAAATTTAAACCACTTTAAACAGTTACTGTGACCATACTGTCTACTATTAAGAAAGTAAAAATATAGTTCAATCATCATCTATGATCAGAGGGAGCAATGAGTTTTATTTTTAGAGGGAACATTGAAAAAGGTTTGGGATACTTTGAACCCCACTTTAAATGTAAAACGCTTTAAACAGTTACTGCCCGTACTTTCTACTGATAAAAAAGGAAAAATACAGTTCAAATCTTCAACTATAATCGGAGAGTTATGAGTTCCATTTTTTGAGGGAAAGTTGGAAAAGGTTTGGGGTCCATCAGACCCCGTGTGGCGCTTAAGGGTTATAAATCATAAAACAGGACCAATATTATTCCCTGACTACCATGAAATTAACTACTTTCTATAATAAATCTTTTTACCTTTATGAAATGGTTCGATTGACTATTTTCGTCTACCTGTGCCGTTTTCAAGTTTTCTCAGAATACCTTTAAGAGACAATTTCTAATATATGAAATTCCTGAGAAAAGTCGACATTTTCGAAAAAATCTTTATCTCCGTTCGTCCAACTCAGGAAATGCACGAAGGCTGTTGGAGGGAACCGAACCGAGTACCGAGTCCTCGAGTGTCGAGCGCGTGCTCGCTGGCCTCTCGAGTCTCGAGAGGGAGGGAGCTAGGAGTAGTAACAAGAGTTAGAGAGAGAGAGAGATCGCGAAAGACTGAGTAAAAAACAGTGGGAGAGAGAGAGAGAGAGAAGCCGAGCGTGTACCGACTCTCGAACGCAAAGGCAGTGCACGCCCGGCTGCCGACACGAGCGGATGGCGTTACATTCTTGCCGCACAAAGTCGATAACTCCCAGTCTGTGATCTCGAAACTTTGTCGCTCTCCCATCCGTCGGACCGATCGTGACGTCGTTTAAGTCCTCATTTTTCTCTCAAAATTCGGAGTTTTCTCTGCCCCCTGTTTTTCGAGTTTTCCGGCGAACTTAAGTGCTCGCGAGTTTGCGAAAGTGTCCGGGTGGCCGTACGTCGGGTTTCGGCCGCCGTCGCGAAAGCGCGTGGCGATCAGCTGATCGGGAGACGAACTTCTCCATCGTCCTCGGATCTTCGTCCCAAAGTTGTCCGAAAGACGGAAGACGGAGTGGCGACGACGGGGCAAGGAGCGAGACATGTTGTGACTCGATCGCGACCTTGGATGGACGGACGACGGCGAAGCCACCGTTCGTTCTGTCTGTCTTGAGTGCTTCCTCATCCACTGCTTCGTACGTTTGTTTTTTTTCGCGTACCGAGCGGAAAATCACTCGAGGTCGCCGAGATTCTTCGTGACCCCTGACCCCGGCAACGAATTCGCGAGTGACCGAGCGTTAGGTGAAAAGAGCACCGCGGGTTAAAGGTTTCTGGTCGGCAGCCGGCGAGGACCGGAAGTGCGACGACCTCGGTCGGGTCGGAACTGATTTCGGAGTTTTCACCAGCAGTGACCTTCGTGCACGATAAAAGATAAGGAAAAGTCGATCTTGTGGGGTGCCTCGAATCAGTGCAGTGGTGAGAGAGTGGTTCCGGTTCCCATCTAAGGGATAAATCGGACAAGTGCTATGGTCAGTGCCAACGAGCAAAACACTCAGGATAGGTGCGACAGAATCGGAAAATTCAAGGAAGGGGAGAAAACGCAAGTTTGAGTGTGAGTACGTTGACCCCTTGATAATTCGTGGATTATATACTCGAGTTCAGCAAATAAAATCGCAGTCCGCCATTTCGGCGATGAGGCGTGAATTGCTAAAGGCAACCAGAGCGACCGATGCGACGCGTTAACCAATTGGATACACATAATTTAAATGAGGGTTACGTCGTTTGCCCCCCGAATTGTTGGGTTTTGAAAGGGAGGTCGCTGAACTACTGGTAAACATCTGAATGATAAAAAATGATGTTACACCAGACCATTGGTCTAAACACGAACAAGAAGCTAATAAATTGCTAGATGAATTTTGGAAAATTACTGGCCGTCGTTGACGTCAAGTTTCTCTTTGGGAACATTTCGTCCAACATGAGTTGTCTGTATCTCACGTAACCATGAAAATGTATTTCAATACTTGTAAGAATTGGAGTGTCCTAACACTACTTAAGTAGTAGCAGAAATGTTGATTGTTTCTGTTTCGAAAAGACACTTTAAAAAATTACTCATGTGTTGACTAATATTTACGAAAGTTTTATTGGCTGCCATCAACTTATTGAAAGCCTGAATAAGTTATGTGTTCAAATGTTTGACTAACTTTTTCATATTTATATATAGTAGTGTAATATTAAAAAGACACGCGCCAGATGTCAATAAAGTCCAATAGTGTACAGATAACGAATGTTGGCTTTTGCATTTCCAGTAGCTTTCCAGTTTAATGATAATGGAAAATAACTTGAAGTACTGTCAAAATCACATTTTCATAAGCTGACAGTGGTGATGAAGTGTTTCGGTAAATAACCTAGGAAATTTAGTTTTGGAGAATTATTTTAGGTGGTTGGAAACTAACGTGCGTGTAAACACTACTGGTATTCAATAGCTGTCTTGAGTTTTCATTATGGTACTAAAAGTTCCAAGTGCGTTTTTGAAATTAAATGTGTCAAGTCCAAACAAAAACTGTCAACGGCCAGTAATTTAAATCCAATAGTTAATAAAAAGTATTTCTTTGTAGCTGGCATTATTGGAGTCTAAAGATAATTCGAAAACGCTTCTTTTACTTTTGAACAGATTCGAAAAAGTTTAAAAAAAATAAATCTCGTTGGTGTTCAAGTACATAAGTTGGTTCAACAGTTTCACATTTGGAGTAAAATCTAAAATCAATTATTTTTTTGAGACCGAATGTAGAAGTTATCTAATATTACTATCGATGCAACACAACCACTGAAAAAACGTGTAGGAAAGTAATATCATGCAGTTAGTTATAAGATTGTGCTGAAACGTCAATTTAGTGACGTCGGCTTTTGATACATATTATGACATATTCCCAAGACCTGTCAAAACAACGTGTCTTCATTATGTGGTGTTAGAAATTTGCTAGGTATATAGATATTATACTTCAGAGTTTTGATTGGATTAATTATTTCATATTGATGCGAAATAATAGTGAATAACAGTTAACAAATAAATAATTAATCCTACTAAATAGTATAGAAGTCAATAATTTGAGAATAGCAACAATTTTCGTAATAGTTGAAGTAAAGAACTATCATCAACAATTTATTTCTACAGTAAACTTTCACCTGTGGATATTTTTAAAAGTGACAAACGCTTAAAAACCAAGTTGAAATTTTATAATACATATACAAAAACACAAATATTTATAGAGTAATAGTTGCAATACAAAAATATATGTAGTTAGTTATTCTGTTAAAATAATATTTTTTTGGGTCGATTTTACAGATCCTTTTTTCTATGCAAAATAATCCATAAATGAAGTGTCAAAATTGCAAGTTTATTATAAGCGACTGAATCCCCGTCGTCAGATCTGTCCTTCACACCTGTCACTTTTTAATCACGTAGGTTGCTCTATCATGAAATAATGGAAGTTTATAAAATATGTCCCTATTTTATTGTTATAAATAAACGAAAAAGTGTAAAATATTGTTATCTGATAAAGGCTATGCGTTTTAGTCAGTGCCAAATGAAAAATAGAATTTTGAATTTGGTAGTATTCAATTCATAATTTCGGTTGCTGATGGCATCAGTACATACACAAATACTGAACATTCTCAACGACACGAAATTTAAAATAGTGTTTTATTCTTAACCACATATACTAAATAATGAATTACGATACGCAATGTCAATACGGAACAGATATTAACAATTTCCATCTGTTACTACTGAATATGATTAAATGTTTCGGTCAAACGTCCGTTTCTACTGAACAACAACTCTTGACAGTAGTGACGGACATTTTTAAAAGACGATTGTACTTTTGGTGATTTCAGTTAGTATGTCATAAAATGTTGTGTTCAGTGTAGGAAATTCAGAGTTTCAGTTTTTGGTGACATATAAAACGTCAATCAATGAAGCTAACTTAAGTGCTGCACATACAATGCTCTAAATACTACTTACTATTACTGTTTAGTAACCAGATTCTATAATTCATTATTTAATATTAATAAAAACACTGACCGACAAACCTTTACTTCCTGGTTGTTTTTGACAATTATAGTATCATTTTCGATCGACTTTCATCGAAAAAAATGTGAGTTTTTAGCCATATTTCGATTGTTTCTTTAGCAAAAGAGAATTTATAGGTGGATATTTCCGTGTAATTTCTAAACAAATTTTTTCTGCTGAAAATGATGGCAATAGCAGAATTTTCCTTTCACATTCAGTTTTCGAGAAAAGTGAGGTTAAATATCAAAATGTGCGTTTTTGGCCATATTTCGATTGTTTTCGTAGAAAAAGAGAATTTACTGTTGACATTCCCAGTGTCATTTTGGATCGAAATTTTATGTGGAATACGATTGCGCCAGAAGATTTTTTTTTTATAACGTCTTATTTTTTGAAAAAATTTAGGGAAAATATGTATATGCCAAAGATGCATATTGGCTATATTTCAATTGTTGGTGTATCGACAAAAATTTGCTGTTGACAAAAGCAAGTATGATTTCTGAACAGACTTTTTATGCTGAAAACGATGGCTCTAGTAGAATTTTCCTGTTACATCTCATTTTAGAGAAAAGTGAGGTGAAATTCGTCCAAATGTGAGTCTTTGGCCATATTTTGAATTAATTTATAGCAAACAATTTAACCTCACTATTCTCGAAAATAGGACGTGATACGGAAATTCTGCTACTACCATCGTTTTCGGCATGAAAATTTCCTTAGCAAATGGTGCTGCAATTGTCAATGGAAAAAAACAGAGTAGACAGCGTAATTAAAGTTTAATACGTTGAAATAATATTATACTACGATTTTACGAAAAATAACATAAAAATGTTTAATGTAAAAATGTAATATTATTAAAATTCCTTCCGAATGCTGAGTATAAATTTCAACATTATTCTAATCGATTATGTGCCAAAAATACTGTTTTATTCATATAATAAAAAGTAATAAATACTTAGAATAAAATTGTAATAAGACAGTATAAAACATAACTCCAATAATTATATTTAAACCGGTGAATTATCATTTGTGAATTTTCTACTTTATTGTGTGATTCTTTGTTTCATAAGTATTTAGTGTATTGGTATTAATACGAAAGAAACATTTTATATAAAGTAATACTATAAAAATAAAAATACTTTATTAAAGAAAAATTTCTCTATATAGTGACAGGTATATCCTTAACGATTTGACGAGCAAACAATTTTTAGGACTCGATTAAATGACGTTAATAACTCTATGAAGTATAAATTTTCCTTCATATAAACATTAGATTAATAAAAACCAGAAATTATACAATTATATTATTGGATATTTAACTATATTTAAGAAAAGTTACATGAAAAAATCCATATTTTGATTCAATTTAATCCCACTATATTCAATAAAAATCGATTTGAAATATCTAACGAAGTGACTTTTTATGTTTCTTAGCTCAATTAAAATAAAATAAATAAAAAATTGTGTTTAGAATAGTCGAATAAAAATTACATTTGCGTAATACGAAATACTGCGAACTGTTTTACTGTTATAGAGTATTTTTACTTACTAAGTAATGAGAATAGCTCGCAATTTAAAAAATATAGGTAGATAGTGTTTTCCTTCTATTTTTTTTCTATGATGTAACAAATATTTTCTTCCATATTTTTGTTTTAACTACGTGAAATGTTTTTGTATGACCTTTTAATATACCCTGAATTTTAAGCCAAAATTAAGAGTACAAATGTCAAAATCTTACAGAAACTTTCGGTACAGTAAATCTATATTTTAGTTGTAACACATAACACTTAAATATTTCTATTAAGAAATGTAGAATTTAAAAAACTCGCATAATATATGAATTATTTATAACTGAAAGAACACGATGAAATTACCATATGTTAATACTTTTAATTGACACATATAATTAAGAAAAAGGTTAGATTAGTACAAATATTTTTAAGTAAATGTAAACAAAATAATATATTTCATGAGAAACAGAGTAATAAAATCCGTATAAAAACACGTAGTTTTTGTAAAAGAACTTATTAAACACAGTATTAAAGTGAGAATTGCGTGTTTCGGAAAAAAAGTCTGCTTGAATGGGAAAGTATGTCTAGTTCATAAAGTTTGAAAGAAATAACTTGGCAAAAGTCGTATAAGGGAGTATATGTAGGGTGTACAGATAGATGTAGTGAAGTCAACGAACTATGATCGATTTCTTCATCGTGCACACTCGAGGTGTGATATGGATACTCAGCATACGAGAAAACACAATAACATCGACATTATCGCAAATTTACAATTATTTGCAAAGGCCTGAATTTCTGTAAAATTTTGAGTTTTTTAAAAATACAAAACATTAAATATACAAACTTACGTGGTCCTAGGGTAGATTATATAAAATTGTATTTTTGTTGATGTCTTATAAAATACAGTTTAAACCATTTGACATTTTATAAAATATTTCAGTTACACTGAGGTTCTAAAAGTCTAAAATACCTGTAAACAAATAAATATTTTATTTTTACCCGTCGAAAAATAAAGTTACGAGGATATAAAAGATGTCAGTAAACTCAGACTATCTTTTGTATAAACCGAACATTCAAATTGCCTTTAAATTTTCCACGATTGTAAAAAAAGGTAGATAACTAATGTATATTGCCGCATCATAATACAGCATTTTTTTTATGTAAACATAGAGTTTACACGTCATAAACTCGTACAGAGCGTGAGCGATATCTGCATTCGTGATGCGATTTTCTAATCGATAGATTTTTGCAAATGCGAGTGGTTATTAATACTAATAGTTGACTTTTGTCGTTATCTCTTCTTGGAGTGTGTGAGAAATAGGAGTATATAGCGATATCGACAAGTGTCGTGCGCCGGTAACCGCGATCGATAATAAATTGTCGCGACCACCAGTTCGAACTAGCTGTAATGGTAACTGCGAGATAATTTGAACAGAAAATGCCAAGCCAATCGCAACGTTACTGCTACTTATAGTAAAGAACGCATGTACATGTCACAAAAATGGGGTACAAATTCTCATATGGAACTTTAAATGATGAGGAAAGCTTTTATTTGATCATTAAGTTTGTAGTATTGTCTAAAAGAAAACAATCAAAATTATTGGCACGAAACAATATTAATAAGTAAAAAACATCCATACAGGGTATGTAGGAAGTGACATCAATATTTCAGATTTAGATTCCATGTAATAATTCCAGCACTAATTGTATATGAGGTATAAAATTCGCTTAGCGAGTCAGTAAATTTCAAAACAAAAAAAAAAAAAACTTGTTTTGCAACAACTCTATTTTAAAGTTACTTCGACGAGGGGCTGTTCATTTTAAAGATTTTTTAACCTACAATGAATATTTATGTTTGATGCATCCACAAAAGGATAAAATATTCTTTTTTTATCACGTCTAATACATTTTGCTTAATATATATACAAAATTACGTTAAAAAAGACGTTATAGAGCTTGAAAAAGAAAAGAATTCGCTCCCTTATACGTTATGTTCAAATAAAAATTGAGTAATGTAATGTATAAGGCGACAAATTCTTCGTGTTTTCAAAATCTCAACTTTCTTTAACTTTTCAGCAAAATGAGTTAGTTAGGCACTATAAACAGAAAAAATAGGTATTTGTCACCCTTTTTATGGATAAAACAAAATATGTAATCATTGCAGGAAGAGTTGTCTCAGAGATAAATTGTAGGGTTAAGAAAAATATTTAAAATGTGATCTCACTTGTCAATGTATCACTAAAAGGGTTACATGTCTAATCAACACAAAACAAACTCAACATACCGATTCAACATTTTCAAACTCAACATTTTCAATCTCTACATTTGACAAACTCAGCATTTGACTAAATCAACAAATAATATAAATAATATAAAAAATTATTAAATTATTAAAATGTCATGTTCATTCTACACAATCGGGTTACAATAACACATAATGTTAACAACAGCATATGTATCGTTATCTAACTTAACCTAACATAACCTAACCTAGCCTAACCTGATCTAACGGAAATACTAATTTAATGGAATATTTCCGTGGTCAAGCGCACAATATTCATTAAATTCTTGAATATAAATTGTTATCATTCATTTGTATTATTGACATTTGTAAATACACATTTAAGATTTAATTTATATTACGATTAATGTTATTACACTTCATTTTCAAAATACAATACAATTCAGTAAACTAAAATTAATGTTGAATTTGTTAAATGTTGAAATTGCAAATGTTCAGTTTTTCAAATGTTGAGTTTGAATGTTGAAATTGCAAATATCAATATTTCATAAAGTTGATTAGACCTGTTACCATTAAAAGCAACCCAGTTATTAAAAACAAAGTGGATTTTCTTTTTGAAAATTAGCGCATCACTCAAATTCTATGCATCAAATTCAATTTCGAAATTCAAATTAAAAAATACAGGCCAATGCTAGAAATACAACGTGGATTTGAAATCTGAAATATTGCTTATCAGTTCTTAGGCACTCTGAATATAGTAAGATGAATTTTTATTTAATGATTTTGTGCATTTGAGAAGTTGTATGAAATGAACCGAAAGTTGTAATGCATTTTTTTAAATAAAGCATGTAAAAACTTTTTTTTGAAATTCATAACTTCTTGTTGAAAGAATGAAATGAAATGAAAAAATGAAATAAGTTGAAATATCGGTTTGTGAAATTTGTGAATTAGTAATTATATGTTGTCTGCCTAGATTGCAATTGATTTTAAGATTCAAAATATTTGATCTATCGTGGTATTACGAAAATATACTGTAGGGAACTATTAATTTTACTCAAATTCAATATGATAATGCTCGATTTTACTATGCTGGTATACTTTATATATCAATAAATCTAATGTACAAGAATGTACATTGAGGATTCTATTAAAATAATGTGAATATTCACAGGAATTTTTGTTTTTTATGTGATTAAAATATTTAATATTCCCAGTAAAGCAACAATATTTTGATATTCCTATTAACTCACTTCCTACTGTTATAACATTTATTTTGACAGACTTTCGAATATCTTCAAAGTTTTATATTATATTGTCTCTCAGGACCTACTCACGAGTTATAATGAATATTTTATTACTAATGGTTAGGTATTTACTGATACTGATTTACATAGTAAATTCGAAAAGTGCATATATAGTAAGTGGTAGTTCCCATTATTTCTAGCCATTGACAAAATCAATGTATATTAATAGATATACATAAAAAATGTACACATATCCTTTTAAATCAGCCTGCTTTATGCAGGTTACTAAATATAGAAGAGTACCATTGTAAGTTGATTGTAATGTTCATATATTTATACAAACTTTTCAGTTAATCAATTCTGTTAGTAATATAATATTTTAATTAATCTGACATTACCTTACAAGTAGATATGATCATAACTTGTATTTATTGAATCATTAGATTATTTCCTTAATATACCAGGATAAAACGTAATCTGTAAATTATAAATATATTAGAATATCATAGCATATTAATCTGCAACTGTAATTAGATTAAAATAATTACTATTTCTGTAAATATTTAGAATTTCATTATTATAAAAATTTCCGAGTTATAAACCGTTGTACGTCTCAGTTACTAATCACGAAAGTATTGAAACCAAAAAAACTGACTCACGTTCAAACTTTTGTATAAACAAGCTCCATTGTCCAACCGAAATCGAATGTCATGTGTGTAAATATCAAAAGAAACATTTTCTTGTGTGTTACTTCAAAAAATCCATTCTGACTTTTGATAGACGGCATACTATTTCTTTTACCTATTTTCATATTTTTACAAAACGTTTTTATAAAAGTACTAAATATATTTAAAACCAATAAAAAGGCGAAATAACATTTCCTAACACCATTTAAATTATTTTTAATATCCCTAAGATAAAGAAACGCTGAAAATCATTTAGATAACAAAATATAAAGATTTTCGTAATTGAAATTGGAATTGTAAATGTGAAAATGAAAAAAATATTGCTAAATTTTTTAATTGGTGTCACGACAGTAATTGACATCGGACCAAACTAACAGGTTCAAAAAAAATATGCTCGGAAATATCCGGAAAGAAAATCTGAAAACCAATTTATTATTTTATATTTACATGTAATTGCATTAACATGCTTACATTCTTGAGTTTAGTATCCTTTTTAAAAAATAAATTACATTTTTAGGTTAGGTTAACCGTAAGCCAATTTGGAAAATCAATTTTTTTGATCTTACTCCTTAGATATTGGGAACAATTTTCTGACAGATTTTGCAGTACAAAAAATTGTTTTCTGGTTGAAAAATATAAATAAAGAAAAAAATAAGATAATATGATTTCCATAAACAAATGTTACATTTTGTGAATACAGTGAGCTATTAATGTCAACCTCGGAAATACGTACATTTGGGGTGATTAAGGTTATGGTGGCTTTTGTTAGGTTAGGTTAGGATTCTTTTTACTCCGCATATATTTTAACACCGTATTTATGTATTGTGGCATATTTAAGTATTTAGACAGCCTGAATTCTACCAATTCTAATTAATATAAATTAATATTGTTGATATAAACCTTTATAGTTATTGTTATATTTGTGTTGTATTGTGTCTTGGCTTGTTTTCCACTTGAATTTATGTATCTATAAAGTATTAGAACATTGAAAATCATTTTTTTTGCATTGATTAATGATGTATGAAATTAAAATTTTGGAAATAATATTTTTTGGTTATTCTTATTATTTTGCACTGAATATTTTGTTCCTAAAGCATTTTCTTTGGTTCCTAAAGTTTGGTTCTAAAAGTTTTATGAATTCCAGTATATTTTTACTGTGTCTTACGTAATCTTATTTTTTAAATAACGTTTAAAAGTTACTATCGATCTATAACAAATTGTTTAGTTATAAAATTGTTATTTATATATTGCTAAAATGAAGCTTAAAGTCTATAATTGTCTGTTTCTAACCTCTTCTCATGTTCATTACTTTTCTTCATTGTAGCATATATGTAACTATATCCACAATTAGAGGAGATTTTACTATCTAACATGTAATTAATCAAGAAATCTATTTCAGAAATTAGATTCTTAAATATTTTTTTAACGTTTTAAATGTCTTATATCGGCATGTCCAATGAATAAGAATTTAATGATCTTGGTACTACAAAAATAAAGGAAATTGTTGTAATTGAAATATGGATTGTAAACCAAATACAGGTAAAACTCTTCTTAAATCTCAACAATGACAATGTTTGGGAGATGCAATATCAAGGACTGGAAATTTCATTTCATTGCAATTCAGTATACTCTCATTTAAAAAATGTACAATAAAGAGTATTAACAAGTCTTGAGAAATTGATACGAATCGTTTAAAATTAGATTCAGGTAGATTCAACCTCTTATTATAGTTACTGTTACTTATTATAACTACCATAAGTGAGTAAGAAAACGGAATTGTAAAGTCATGAATCAAGATATTTTACAACGATAGGTTTAATGAAAATTATGAAAATTTGAACAAAACGATTAAAAATTGTTGATAAGAATTAAAAAAGGGTAATAAAAATATTAGTAAAGACATTGACAAAAATGCAATGGAACCCCTTGCAAAAATTATTTTAAAAAATGTAATCTTGGTAGAAATGAAAACATTTTTTGTACAATTCTTATATATAACATTCTTATTTACCATGTTAAAGGTATAGGAGAAATGGCCAGTCTAAAAAAATGGACAAATTTCTACCAAGGAACAAAGAAATTATTTTGAATTGACAAAATTTAAAACTCACATAATTACACAATGCGCTAGACGACCCAAACTCAACAAAAGTTTTATGCATACATGCTGAAATCAATAGATTTTGAAATACTGCATTCCATTGGTGCAAATACTATTACACTGTATGTTCATCATAGGCAATAACTTCCTTATACAGTATAGACATTTTAAGTGTTTAAAGAATTTAAATAATAGGATGCTCGGTGAATTCACTGAAGCATTTACTGCATCATAAACTAAAATTATTTTAAACGTTCAGAATAATAATAAACTTGGCAAATTACCGAAAATCTATACAAGGAAAACCCACGATATTGAAATATTCTCTCCGTGCGAACCGAATAAAAGGAGCGCGAGAGCATAATTACAGAAAATACTGCTAAATCAAAACAAAGGAAAACTGTTTGAAGTTTAGGATCATTCATCTTTGTTCAGATTAATTGAGTCATAATTTTAAAACAGCTGGCCTTTAACTATTCTCAATTGCAGGGTTTTATTACTTTCGAGAGATACAGTTATTCAAAAATTATTTAATTTTGTCCGATTTCGAGAAACGTGAGTTTAGTAGCCAAATGTGCACTTACTAACGTCACGTGAAAAACGGTTTTTATTTTTTTTTCAATATTATTATCAATGTGTTTATATTGCGGAAAACGACTATTAAATTTTATGAAATCGACGGCGATTATTATGATAATATCCGGAATGGGAAAAGTCACTTGTTTTAAAAACAATGGCTATTGAAAAAAAGTTGAAAAATCTTTACTTGCCAAACCTTACTGATATTTGCATAGATAGCACCGGAGAAATATATGCGATTACCGAACGAGGAAAAACGATTTTCCGAGTTGCTTATATGCGCCGTGCGCTACCCAGAATTGCATAACCGCGCCGGTACTAGTAACTCGGTTGAAAGAATAGCCGTTCGTTACGTCACTGGGCCTTAAAGGGTCGGGACTTATCCTATAGGCGTTGCCGTAATTACCGGGGTAATCGTACCAGTAAAATATTTATTAGCGGCCTTAAATTCGTAACTCTCGCCATGCGTATGTGACGCATGTAGCCTACACACGGTACGTAACATTTCCTATATTCCTTGGCTATTCCGAACGCTCGCCGTTTATGTTAATTGCCTAATAGCCGCGACGATCTTTCATATAGATTCATTCTTTTCTCGTAAAAAGAAGCCTCCATCGAAACTTCCTTTCTCGACTGGACTATGTATAACCTTAATTAGTTCCGGGTTATGCGGAGGTCAAGATAATGAATTGTTCTTTGCTCTCAGCATGCAACAAGTTGCATTCTTGTTTCTCTCCAAATTATGTAGAAAAGTCCATTCGTTGAATATATCAAAACCATGGGACGACAGCTATATTAGATAAAAAATAAGACAGGAAGAGAAGTATTCAACATTTAGCTCTCACGGGTTGAAGAGGGAAATAAAGCTGTAGTGCATTTAGTTTAATATTCTTTTGAGATCTTGTAAATGACTGCTAAGTAAGTGGTCACTTCTCGCGTTTATGCAGTTAAAGTGTGTTTCTTAAGAAACTTATTATCTTTATGCAACTTACTGTTTTACAGGTTTTCCAGAAACGAATCGCGTATTGACTAAGTTTCATAGTTTTTCTGGGAAGACTAGATTTTCCACGGCTCTTTTGACTTGCTTAATTTGGTCAGAGTTATTATCATTTCTTAAATATGAAATGTTGAAAAAATAAGTCGTGATTTTTTAGATTTTATAAAAATAGAAATAACTAATGCTGAATCTGTTCCGGAGTCCACTTAACCTCATCACGTCAGGTTTTCGACATAACCTCCAAAAATTCTATATTTCGACCTTAAAATGTTAAAATGAAGAATTATAAAAGTCCATGCCACGTTTCCGTTATTTTTGGCGTCGCTGAAATAATATTCGAAGCCTATTTAGTCCCATCACATTAAATTCATGATATAATCTCAAAAATATCCTATAAATCGATTCTAAAATGTTAAAATAAACGAATATTCTAACCTGAAAGGCATATCATGTTTCAGTTTTGTTCTTCGGACTGTTGAACTCGAATCCGAAATTTAATCCGCTCCATTACGTCAGGATTGACTACTAGACTCATTTTTAGCAGTATCCTACAATATCCTTTATTCATTTATTTATTTTTTATTAATTTTACGTCGTTATGGACTTAAAAAGGATTACAGTATATAATAAATGTTTTCAGCCAAAGGGCGACCTACAGCTAACACTGTTTTACGCACTAACCCAGTGCTTAATTTAAAATTCCCCAATTGGAGCAAAACATTTTAATATTTTTAAATTTCTAATTCGAAGCACATTTAACTTCATCAAATCTAAATTTTTAGATGAACTCAGTATAGCATTAACTCATACGATGGTCTGTATCTTTATGTATTTTGCCGCGCTAAATTAGATGCAGAGTAAATTTTCTTTCATCATTCTAGAATTATACGTTTTAGTAATGATGATTCTGCAAAAATCCTACGTAATACGTGGGGCGTAAAATATTCATCAAATGTTACGGGGAATGAAATTTAAAATTAATTTTTTAAAATTAATTTTGTATTAAAATGTAACTAATTTTCCTATATTTCATAATAGTGTCCAGTATACACAGAAAAACAGTCTTACAATTTTTACATCTCAAGTTAAGCACTGTAAAAGGTTTAATTTCAGTCTACAATTGAGCTACTTTTCTTAAATTAAATCAATATTTGCGCTTAAAATCTTACTTTTAGTCAATATTCAGGTTCGAAATAAGAATTCTCTAATTTAGGTGTGACGAGCAAATATTGACTTAATTTAAAAACAATTAGCTCAATTTTATACTGAAATTAAGCCTTTTACAGTGCTTAATTTGAGATGTCACAATTTTAAGACTTTTTTTCATTTCAGTATTGTTCAGTATGTTCCAGTAATTTCAGTACAAGTATTGTCTAGAACTGTCCAATATACAGTCCAGTAGTGTGCAAGACTGTCCAGTAAACATGATATGCCTTGCAGTCAAGAATTTTTCTTTATTTTCATATTTTAGGGTAAATTTTTTTATTTCTTTTTGAGGTTATGTCAAGAACTTAACGAGGTGAGCTGAATGGGATTAGGATATGGTTTCAGCGACTCAAAAAACATAAAGGAAACGTGATATGGACTTATAAGCGTACATTATTCTTTATTTTAACATTTTAAGGTATCTTTTTTGGTTTGTTTTTTGAGAATTCAGCGACCAAAAAAAGGATATTATAGACACAGTCAGACCTCCAGATCCGGACTTCAGTTGTTTTTCAAGGAGATTGAAATCAGAGATCCTGGTTAACTTTTACATGGCGCAATATAAATTGCTTTTACTCACAACTAATCACAACATTTGTGCACTAAACAAAACCGTATATCGAGTAAATTCATGTGTTTAGTAAGTCACGAATAAATATAAATAGAAAAATATATTCTTAAATTAAGTAAGATTTACTGAATAAAAAAAAACATTTCTTAAACATAAAACAATAATTTAAAAATCGAAATAATCTTTTAAGAAATCTTATTATTATTGAAATAAATGCGGCGGCGTGACTAGGCGGCGACTAGTTGACGTAGTAAATGAACAATGAACAAAATCTATAAACTAATTCATTAATCAAATCCTACTACTATCTCAAATTCTTAATTGTATTTTTTATTTTCATATTATATAAACGAACAAAACATGCATTATTGACGCTTAGATTTATTTAAAATATATTGGGCTATGTCATCTTTTTAAATCTGTATTAGCCCAAACGTACTAATGAAGGAGAGAAACGTTATGGTGACTAAGTGAATTAGTAATTAGTTTCAATAACAAAACTACTCATTTATTAGTCAAATTCTCTTAATTTCAAGTTGGTAAATAAATTTAATTTCTAATATATGATTAATAAAATGAATTAGTAGTATTTTATACTTTATTAGAAAAATAGTCACTGATTCAGTTCTTGGCCTTCTTTTTATTCGTTCATTAGAAATAAATTTAGAAAGTATCACGTTGTCTTTTCGAGAAAAGCAAAGATATATTCATAGAAATTTGCTGTTTAGTCGTATTTTTATTTCTTTAGTAGTAAACAAGAATCCACAAATTTCAAATAATAACTGTATGTTTTTTAATATCGTATTACGAAATTAGTTAGTAGTTTTTTAATTTTTCATCATTAAAAATCATTAACTTAACCCATTACTTGTCGATTTTTCACTCCTTCATGAGCAATTTTTTCCAAATTCAGATTACCAAAAATGTTGACCCGAATTAAAAATATCGTAATAAAATCTGCTTAAAATAAAGTTTACTAACGATAAATTGTGTATTATTTACGTCTTGATGATTGAGATGTAAAAGAAACCGTGACAAAATCGATAAGTACATGACGAAGGGAAACTATTGTTTTTTTTTTAGTTTGAACAAAGCGAGTATCGATGACGTTGCAGACGCGTGACTATTATATGCTCGATGTCTCGTGTGCAACTCAGCTACCCCTTGCTCGGCTAGCTTTCTATCTTGTCGCCTGTCAGATTGTTGACATAACCGGTGACACGTTTAATAGGATTATTTATGCGGTCAAAGTAGCTTAAACGGCTTCCTCCCAGCACCGTGTCCCTTTATCAGACTGACGATGCGTAGTATAATTATGTCAGCAGGATTCTATCGGGATTATATTCTAAGTGCAAAAGCTCTCCTAATGTACTTGTTTTACCTAGACCTTTGAGTAAAATGCAGGAGCTTAGCTGTAATTACTACGTTATGGAGTTAATACGATTAGTACAATTTATTAAGACTTTTCTAAGCCCCAATTTGGCACACGTGTAAACTGTCAGTGGTTATAACTACAAGATTCCGTTGTTTATTATTTATTTTATTCTATTTTGATTGATAAATGTATAATACCGTCACATTGGACAGGTGGCTTAATTTTATAATTTTTGTAAATAATTTTTTGTATTAAGATAAAACATGAGAAAAAAGATTTGATACACCGGGACTCGAACCCGGGACCTTTTGATTGAGAGTCGAATGAACTTTTCCTGGTTTGTCATAAGATAATTTATATCGATCAACGTTACTTAAGAATAATTTTGTTATGTTAGATAGAGTTTCGCATGATATTTGTTTTGAAATAAGTTTTAAATAAAAACTGTTGAAAAATGAACTTCAAATTCATCATCACTGAGTCTAAAACATAGATTTTCATGTAAATCTATTAAACCTTTTTTAACCCACTTCTGGCCTAAAGAGTGGAAGTATCATTGTCAGTCAAACGACTAATATATGTATGTAGTCTTATAGACGTATGATTACTATACATTTATTTTGTGTTTTACTTCGTCAGTTCTATCCATTATTTATTACATGCAATTGAAACGTCGGTAATTAAGTAGTTCTGAACCATATAAAATCATGAATGAACAGCAATGAATTATGCATGTAGGGGTAAGCAATCGGTGAATACAATGATTAACTTCGTCCCAACAATCCGGAATGAAAAGCAATATCATTAGCATAGCTTGTTTTATATCGTCGTTCAGCATGTGTAACGGCGTTCGAAAACTTTTGATTTATAATAGCAACGAGTACAACAAACTCCATTATGGAGTTTTTTTTCGTCGAAGTGATAATTGCCATGAACAAGTCGTAGTGATTTTCTTTGTGACTGAAACCGGATTCTCACGCAGTCTGATTGCGTGTGCTCGAGCCCATTCCAAATAGACAAATCGATATTGGGCCGACTTGGTGTGCCTAATGTTTGTAAACACGATTATTTTGTGAATAGTTTGCAGAAATCATGATGAATGAAGAATAATTATAATAATCCAAATTCCTATTTGTTAGTTGTTTTATAGTGCTTTGGTTTTTTATTTTCCCTGCTTTCATCGACTTTTTAATTAAATTTCATGCATTAATCTACTCTCAGTAACCAAGCCTGCTTTATTTTCATATTTAACTTTTATTTTTTTTATAATCCTACCTTTGCAGCTGTCCTAGTACAGAATGGACCTAGAAAAGTTTCTGTTATCTTTGAACTCAACAATGTTACAATAAGCTTAGGAGATGTGATTGTAACATTCTGATAAAGTTACAAGAATGTTGACGAATGTGCTCAAACAGTAAAGCTGTTGTCGTGTTAATAATTTGTCAGCAGTTACATTTAGCAATGTAAAGTATAGATTATTTTTCGTTAGATCTAAAGAATTTTACTTAAAGTTTTCGGATTCCATCTGGATTTTATAATAAGTAAACTAATTTTTTAAATTAAAATATTTATTATCTAAAATAATAAACTAAGTACTAAATGCTTCAGGTAGGTCACATAGCAATGTACGCCATTAATGTTTAATGTCGAACAGTTAATCTTAAATCAAAAGGTTATCGGAAGATCTATGAGCCCCATCTTTATCTTTCCGGAAGCATTCCTTTCTTTATGTATACAAATACATTTTGTAAACTTAAATTATATGTTTATTAATCAATTTTTGTCAAATCACTCGCTTTTCTTGTACTTAACTTTAGACCCTTAACCAATTATAAAATCTAAAAACTCGATGCTAACTTTATGGCTTGAGGGTCGCTCTTTGAGAATTTAGAAAATTGAATATCGCTTCTTGGAAATTGATTTTGACGGGTTTTATACAGCGAAAAATAAACGGAGATGTTTTTCCTTTTTACTAATTTTTTAAAATTATCTTATTACATCAACCATTTTTAATACACTTTAATAATATAGTATTGATAACATTAAATTTTGCATAGCGGATATAAAATATTACTAATTTCATAGGATAATACGATAGTGCACAAGCATTAAAAATTTAAATATAAAAAAAATAATATTTTTGGTGCAATTGCCAACTGTTGCCAACAAAATTATATGCCAACGGAGGCTTCACTATCTATCGCGTTCTATTATTGAGGCGTAAATGCCCATTTTACACCCTTGATAAAAAAATAACGATTTCCGTCAACGAATGTGCCTTATCAAAAACGAATTACTAGTTTCGCCAATCAGCCTCGAATCTTGCAATAAAAACACATAGAACTACATTAAAATGAATCCTGTTGTTTGATGGAATATTGCAAGCAGATGAACCAGAAATCGGTTTCACATAGAATGGAAGCTTTACTTCCGAAACTATATCCGGAAATTACTTTGTGTTATTGATAAAAAGTCGATAAATATTGGTAATTATTTCAATGATTTCTTTACGATTTATTGCTGTTAAACTATAGTGAATGGAACTTCTCGTTTTTATTGGAAATCTGTCCAGAATAGTGCACCAATACATGTCAAGTTAGGGTAAACGCTGGGTAGGATACGTTCTAAATTACCACAAAAGCTGTAACTATTTATACTTACATTTATTAAGCTCCGAACAAGACATTTATTGGAGCAATCGTAAGATAGTTGTCAGTATTATATCTATATATTCTGCTAATCTTCAAGAAAAATAATTGTCTTAAGGTTCGACTGTTTTCTAGAGCTACTTTTGCATGGTTTAAATTACACATATCATGATTGTGTATTACCCGTATACATGATAAATGAACTATTCCATACTTTGTTTGACAAGAGAAGATTATTGGCTAATAGAAAAGCTTATCAAACGTATTAAGGGCGAGGTTATTCCATCCAGATAAATATTGGTAATCATTTCAACGAGTTCGTTGACGTTTATTATTGCGAAATGGTGAGGAGTTAAACCTCTTATTTTTTATTGAAAACTGTCGAGAATATTATACTATATATAGCAAGTTTTCAGAAAAATTATAACTTGATAGAATATGTTTACTGAGCTGCAAACGATAAATTGATTAGGTCAACCGCCATTGAGGTCGACATATTTTTCTGTACACTGACACCGTGTCCGAAGTCAAAATATTTCAATTGGCAATGGTTTCCGGGATATCATAACCTAAAAATGAAAAAAAAAACAGCAATTTTGTCTAAGTTTGAGGTTAGTATATAAACATCATCTTTAAGTATAGGCCTTGCAATGTCAAATGTCGTTGTGTACGTTTTAATATCATTCTTTTTCGCTGAAATATGGCCTTTGGAAATGTTTATATTTATGATGGATTCTCAAGTATGAGTTATTCCACGATACATTTAATATTTCATGTATAAGAAAAAATATTTTCGTTTTTAACCACCAAAGTGCAAAGTTATTTTCATTATTTTAAGAGGTGAAAATAGCAATATTTAAGTACAAACTATTCAGGCATGTAAAGACTTAAACTGTGCTACCAATATAAAGAAATAAGATAGAATAATGAATTTCTTCTTGTTTTTTATCAAACTTGTTATTTTGTGATAGTGGCCTTCAGCCCCTTGAAAATATTGACATGCACCGAAAAATGTAACAAACAAAAATTGGCAATCGGTTTTGGCGATTTTTAAATTTTATAAATGGCGCGCCACTAAAAAAAATAACGATTTTCGATGTGAGAGGGCGCAAGTAGTATCGTTTATTCCCCTAAAATGCCACGGTAATTTAATAAGTGTAGTTTGAATCCATGTAAAGAAAGAATTCATACATTATTTTTTTGAAAACTCAAAACGCACTTTTTTTAAACTATCTGATGTAAATCAATTTATTTTTTATGAAATTCAGTTTCCTTTATGTCTGTCCTTACATTTTGTTTCAGAAGATACGCCCCTTCTTGAGAATTACATTTGAAAGTACAATATTAAACGATACTACAGAAAAAATATTGCGACCTTTCAAGAAAAAACACATTTACTTTTCTTTTCCGGAAGAAAAATGTACAGAATAGTAAATATATACAAATCTTTTAATATATGGTAGTTATTCTACATCAAACAAAATTACTGTGTATACTGCATTCATTTCATATAAAAAAATTGTCGTGTTGATCAATGGCATTAAATTCATCTTTTTTATATATTGTTAATGTGATATCTAGAGAAAAAAAGATATATAAAAAATCTCAACGGTACTTGACATACTTGTACTATTTGAGATGATTTGTTTAGAAAAAGAATTTACTTATCAATAATCGACGTTTTATGCGATCAAACCGACGTCATTAATTCATCAGTTAATCAGAAAACATATGAAATATATCAAGATTTGTTTAACATATCTGGGCAAATCACGACATATTCTGCCATAAGATTGCACCGAAATAATAAGTCGATGTGCGAAAACTTTCCTTATAAATCGTTTTCAACATAATTACATACAGTTCTATATAATGCACATATAATAAAATAAACCTCATTTTTTCTTCCTGGTTATAATGTTAAGGGCGGGACGAAGAGATAATCGTAAAACTAAATAATTTTTTCGTTACACATTGCGTGTGCACTTGAACCACACCAAACGCGCGTTGGTTTATATCCATCACTAAAAACTGCCACAAATTGCACACATAAAATAAACGAGTACAAATAATTTCCAATAAAAGATAACTCTTTACACATAATTCCATTTTTCATCGAGTTCAGCTTTCTCCGGGTTCGCGGCCGTTTAACGTAATTCGAACCGAATTGTCTGGGTAGTGGTGTAATGGAACTTCCGGCGGTAAATAAAGAATAGCGGGGTGTTATTTTTTGGATTTACGGTCACACGTAAAGCATCCCGAGGAGGCACCTGGAGCGAAAAAAGTACCTCCTTTCATTACCCAAAATTACTGCGGTTATGCGAACGAATCGAGTTACGCGAATGGTCGATCTGGCGTAATCAATTTTTCTCGTCATCCGAAAGTCACGCAATTAACGATACGGCTGTCGCTCTCAACTCGTTATGCCTAACTGGCCTGTGCCCAAAACCGCAAATCATGACAGGACTCCAGGCCGATGCGCGTGTAACTACTCATGTGGTTCCACCGTAATTACAGCTGCAGCCACATCTCACGTACCACTTCGACATCCTCAGTTCTTTCGTATATAAGTTTTTTCGCTGGAAAATAGGATGTTTACATGGCTTTAGAAGGCTAAAGAGGAAGTTTTGGGTTAAATATGGCAACTGGAAGAAACCACCATGAAAATGAATTACAGAGATCTATCATATTTTCCTTGGTTATGAGAATAAAACATTGCCTTCCTAATCGGTATATTATATTTTGTGAAGTAAATTACATCGTGTGTTATGAAAATTACTATTTTGAATGTCATCAAATAGAATTACGTTAAATCTCGGTTAGTCGAACAATTAGAATCTGAATTCACATTACATAGATGTCATTGACCTTAGTTATTATTTTTTGGTCCCATCCTGCTTAATTGACTACCTGTTGTTTATAGTTTGATAGTCCATCTTCTTGTTGACATCTTTAATACGAGTCTTACCATTGCGGTTTTCCCAGATGAGTGGAAAAAGCTCTAGTCAGACCGATATATAAAGTACCAGTTCCTTTATCACCAGCAGACTATCGGCCCATAGCACTCCTTGCCAAACTCTTAGAGAAAGTCGTTTTTTACCAGCTGATAGATTTCCTGAATAAGCATCAACTCATTGATCCTAAACAATCTGGATTTTGGAAGGGATACACAAACAGCGCTAATCTCTGTGCTGGACTACGTTCGGTTGGGTATGGAAACTAATCATGCTGATACATTCGATTTCTCAAAAGCGTTCGACGCCGTCGACATTTCCATACTTCTACTCAAACTGAAACATGTGGGAATTGTTAGTCATGAACTACGTTGGTTCGCTTCCTTATTGGCAGACAGCAGTCAGTAATAGGCGAAGGCTCCACTAATTTAAGCTGGAAGGAACTATTCGCAGGTGTTCCTCAAGGATGACTCCTAGGTCCACTCTAATTTTTTATCTTCATTAACGACTTATCTTCAATACTTAAGTTTTCCACCCATATGCTTTATGGAGACGACCTTTAAATTATGGCTTAATGTGACCCGTGGAATATCGCAACTACCATTGAAGATATCAACAATGATATTTTAGCAATTTCGCAATATGCTGAACAAATGAAGCTTACTCTCAACCCAAGCAATAGTATTAGGCTCCTCATTTTTTATTAATAAAATGGATTTATCAACCCTACCGAATTTAGTACTAGATGGAACCACAATTTCATATTCAAAAGAAGTACATAGTCTTGGCATAAGAATCGACCTAGCGTTATCATGGAAGGGAGTGGAGTCCGATGTAACTCGTAATATCAATTACGCGCTATACCGATTACGCTTGAACAAGAATTTATTATTCATGGAACTGAAGAAAAACCAAGGCTTAATAAATATTTTTCATTCATTTCATTCATTCATTTGGTGATTTTCAATCTACAAAATAAACTTCAGGTTATTCTGTTGACATCGTCATCAATTTCATGAGACACATTTGCTGCAGATGTCATTGACAGTCTACTGCAATAGCGTTTGGAGAACAGAACATCATGATTCTCCCTTTTGTGATTGACAGCTTGGATGACATCAGAAAAACAATGAGATTGATAGTTCAGAATGATCACATGAGTGTTAAACGAGTGGCCCAAACTGTCAAATCTCATATTTTGATCATTAAACAGTTAGCTTCCAGATGGATGTCGAAGAGCCGAATTAGCTTCAAAAACAGCAATAGAAACTCTCTTTATATGATTTCCTCATCCAAATATGATCAAAATTTCAAGGAATGCTTCGTAACTGGAGATATGACATAAGTTGATGAATGCGACACGCAAAGTGTTAGTCACCGAAATGAAGATATCATGGTGATGTAGATTGTTTATTACAGATTAGCAAATGTGCATTGTGGAGAAAAATGGTAACCATCTGGAGTTTTATCTCGATGTTTTCGCCAAAATATTGTCGACAGGATTTATGCAATCCAACCCAAGACCAACAATTAATATGGTCGAAGAATTACAGAATTTTACCATTTTCAAAAGTGAAATTTGCCCTTGCTGATATGCGATTTTAAGTCTCTTGACGACACCAAAAGCAGTTGAACGGAATTGAATAAAATAGTCAATTACCAATTATATTGTTGTATTGTCGGTAATTTTGGGTGCCATAAGATGACTTTATACTGGAGTGACAATGAAAAAATGGTCAGTTTGAGGTTACAACCTTACAGTGACTTTCGGATCGAAAGCCGAGGATCTAAAACGTAAAAATGAATCATCAAACGATCGTCATACATTTCGATCGCCTATGGCAACCAAAGTAAACCTTGAATTGAAATAAAACAAGAAATCAAAAGCCTACGCGAAATGCGTCAGAAGACATCAATGACGCGCCAAAATAACAGACAAGGCTTCTTTCGAGTCAGTTTAATAAATTGTTTGGAATCACATAGCCTTTCATTTTCTAGGTCCGGAGAGACCGTCAAGCCTAATCACAATTTTTTTTTCAGGATTACAAAAAAAAGGATGGAACGAAAAACGTTTAGATGGGTCTCTCATTAGGGCCGTTGTTTTAGGAACCGGAGGAGTGAGTAAGAGAACCGGATTTACAATATATATAGATAGTATGGGACGAGATGTACGTTCGGGGAATCGAAGAAATCTTGGAACCACACCCTAACTCGAAAGTGCCCCGTTCCTCTTGGGCCGTTTAGCCCGGGGCACTAGGAAATTCCAGAATGTTGACGGTGCGGTAGCCCATGTGTCCTTTGTCTAATACGGATTTGTGGGAGCGAATCCGCGAGCTTGGGCGAATGATGTTCGTCGATTTTACCGACGTGTTTACAACCGCGGACAAGTATATAATTCAGGGGTTTTACGATCGTGCCGTATACGCGGAGAAAATTCGAGGCTTCGAAAATGCTACGTTGTTTATGTCTCGTTTGCACTTTACGATTTTTTAATTGTGACGTATGGATTTTATCACGCTTTTACGACCTGGCGTCTTTGGCTTCGTTGTCATTACGAAACGATGTTAAGGATTTTTTCGTGTGATAACATCATTAACCCTGATCTTTACGTTAATAATATCGCAATCAGTCCAGATCGTTTTTATCTGGCGTATATAAGATCTTTTGGGCGGCATCACTGCGCCTTCGGTCTGTAATGACTTGCGTGCTCGCAAACGTCATGATGCAATTACACGGAAGTATCGCTGAAGAACGTGATGACTCTCGAAAACTTTATATACTTAGTTGGAACATGTAAATGTTTAAATGCTTCAATCATAAGGAAGAAATACTTTTTTAACCGTAACAAAATTATTACTTTTTCTGTAAGTAATAATTACAGTGGGATTGTCAATAAAAAATGAGAAAGTACAATATAAAATCACTCTAAATTAAGTTTTAAATGGAATTTATGGTAGTTTTTTATATTGTCATGGTACTTTTCCTATATAAAAGTTGCGTCTATTTCTGTTCCTTTATCCATCGTCTGATGCAATTCGCGATTTCCGATCATCATCCATGCCAAATTTTATCACTTCATCATGCGATTTCAATGCGAGTACTTTTTGTTGTCATTCTTCTTACGTGCATGGAGTTTTCTCAAATTCGAGATATATAAATATTGAAGTAGAACTTTCTTAATTTCTTAGAGTGAAAAATTACTCCTCATGGAGTGAAAATGTAGCCACTATAGTGAAAGACGGAACTTGGAAATTTTCCAGATTTGAACTTTGAGTTATTCCAGACAGAGTGAGTTTCTCACTCCGAAGAATTTAGTGAGTAGTTATGTTGTTTATTTACGATTAGCTCAATCAAGTCTCGGCGAATATGTATAAATTAAAAAATAAAGTCAAGACCGGTAGCAATAATGAAAGATACCAAGACCAACAATAGAATGAATAGGTTAAGGACCTGTTCCACGGAAGGTTTGTCTTGATCTTGTCCTTCATGGCTAATCATTACATAGTATATATTGTGATTTATATCACCATTGGCTATTCTCTACATTCTTTAGAGTAAAAATTAGATTCTTTCACGAAGAGCGAAATTTTCACTCTATTGAGACGTGACATCTATTTGACATTTTCATTCTTAATAAAAGAGGGTTGATAATCCGGTAAATTAATTAACTGCATGACAGTTTAAATATTCTTATCCTAATATATTATTCTACCGTTGATTTTTATCAATGTTAACAACGTATGTACTGAATAATTGCATGGTTTTTCTTTTCAGATGATATTTTTCTTATTAGATACAAAAAATATCGGATGGTTGCTTAGAATGGTTTCTTCTCGGCAGTAAGTTTTTCCATGTACGGTAATTTCAGAACTTTCTGATGAACAGTTTGAAATAGTTGAACTTATTAAGAATCAGTAGATAATTACTGGTTTCCAGTGAGAAATGCTTGTTTGTTTCAATTAATGTTTTTCCGCTGAAGTGTAATTCTTCACTGGATCACTTTCAACCGAGAGAGCAGATGCTTTAAGATGATTTACCTTTATTTTATATAATTCGAGAGCTTATTAGAAATTTCTTTTGAAAAACAATAGTCAAAATATAAAGAAATCTGGTCCGAAACGAAACGTTGATAACTGCGTTATTTGTGATATTGTTGACAGAATTCGAAGTCTCCTATAAATCAGATTATTAATAACGACATTTTAAGAACAGAAACTTTGTTCATTTTAATTTATAAAAACTAGAAGAATTTGGTTAATGTAACTGAGTTATTTAGTATAAATAAATATAGGATGTTAGCCTTATAATGAGCAGATGTTAATTTTTGCAATTTTTTCTTACTAAATTGCCTTCAATGACAGCCCTTATCTGCTCTGGTATTGGATTGGAGGTATTAGATAAATATTCAGAGTTAGAAAAATCCACATATTTTTTAGAGATGATAAAGATAGAAGCTGTTGGATTGTTTTAGATTTTCGAAAAATATGAGGACCGTGAAAGTGACCGTTATTTAAATTTTTAGCAGTTGAAAAGTACACGAGTTATTTACCAGAGACAGTGATGATGAAGTCAAAACAGCTTCAAAATATTACCAGTACGTTATTGTACAGTTTCATGTCGGATAGATTAAGAATATACTACAAATTAGAATGAAGGCAATATTACAATTTCCCTGTTTAATTCCTGTAACTAAACCAATTGAGTTTTAAATGATTTTGTAAGAACCAATAGCCACGACAGACATTAACGAAACATTTTTTCTTAAGAAAAATTTCCTTTATCAGAAATGCATTTGTAGAAGACTGATTGCATGGATCTATAAAAATTAACCGAGGATATTTTAACTTAAGTTAATACTTATTAAATCAGGCTCAAATCTGTCGCAACGGATTTATATCAACCAATTTGCAATTGGTTGTCCTCAGAACAGTTTTATGGTATTATCCAATAATTGTCAAATAAAATCATTTGATATTTTTGGCCTCCTTCTAGAAAAAATCCAATTCTGGTGTTCAACTACACCATTATGTGTCTCGTTTATCTCTATTGTAACTAAATTATGCCTAGAATTTGGCTAAGATTTCTATCAGATTCCTTGTGGCAATACTGATAAAATCTGATGCTTATTTACTTTTTTCAAAGACAAATGAAATTTTGTTTTCGTGTATTTGGTTTATTGCGTAATTTATTGTTTCGTGTTTTATTTTAACGTATTTCGTTTTTGCATGTGTGATTTTCGTAAATATAATTACAACACGTAGGCGGGTGGAGTATTTTCATTTACTTTTGAAAGTTATTTGTTAATAACTTTTTTATTTTGTTGTTGTAACGCTTATTCGTGTTCATAAAGCTGGCAATTTTTATGCAAGATTACGTGTAATGATTGGCCGATTGCTATAGAAGTATGTTTTATAGATGTGCCAAAGTGTTTTTTTCGTAATATAAATGAAAAATAAATATTCTCAGATTTTACTTTGACATAGATCAAGAATGAGATTTGACATTAGCTTCGCTACAATTGATAACTTCCTTTTCAGTACTCGATAATTTAAATGAAAGTTAACACTGCTCAAAATATAAGAAAATTTAAGATGTTTTATTCAAAACTTTTTTAAGGGTATTACATTCTAACTAGTTGCTATTTTGATTTTGAATATATTTTACTATAGAAATTGTACTACCTTTACCATTTTCTCACGATTGAACTAGGATATAAATTTTACCGTTTATTTGTAAACTTTTTATTCTTTGATGTTTTATTTTGAGACACTTTAGCGTCTTGAGCTATATAAATACCCACCATATTATGTTGATTTTTTAAATGGTAATTTAGTGGCCATTTACTGCTCAACGTCTGCCCGAAATTTAACTTCTTTCTTTAATTAAGGTTTTCTTAATGGATAATATTTTAATCGTCACATTGATTGAAAATATGAACAGTTTTTAACAATTTTTGGGATCATTTCCCGTGCAAAAATTTGAAATTTGTGACGGAGCCTTGATGGATCTACGGTGGATCTGCTCCGTAGAAAGTTTGTTTTTTTGAGATTATCCCGCATTACCTGAGGATTTATAACGGATCTAATTTTGGTATTCTTCGCATTGATTTTTGGCACACAAAAGCATACTGAAATTCGGTCCATTATAACTCTATAAATAGGGCACGATCGTCTAAAAAAAAACAGACTTTCGACGGAGTAGATCCACCGAAGATCGATCACGGATCCATCACGAATTTAAAATTTTTGCACGGGCGGATAACACAAATTCTATTCTTGTTTATCATTAGGCCTTTCTATCAGAAACCTGATATATTTTCAGAATTGTGTTTTCTTGTTATCACCATTTCCAACGATAGTAGCAGTTGACAATATCGTGATTTTCAGAAATTTGCAAAAAATCCATGAAACAACAAATTTGAAAATCCGTTGTTTGACATTTTTTTACAAAAATCGAAAGCATGGGATTTGCACTATAAGATCGATGCAATGCGTGAAAATGGCCTTGGGGTGTATCTACTTACAGGTACTGAAAGTCGCGATCGGTTAAGCGAATGCGTCAGGTCAGGTAGTTCGAGTGAGGAATCCGACGACCCACGCACGAAGTTTACTTGCACGAGGGAATCTGCCCGTCACGCAATTCGAGCGAGTCCGAAAGTAGATACTATCTTCAATCCGCACCGGCCCCTCCCGATTCTACATTTTTTTATTTTTTCACTCTTCGTCTCGTTTTTTATCTTTCCTCGTCTTTCTACTTTCATATACGAAGCATTCGCACGGACTCGTTTGAATGCGATAGCGAACATCCAACATTGCGCAAATCCGTCGACACTAGTTATCACCGGTAGCATAGGATGGGTAGGAAGTCTTATGGGTACAATAGTTTGATTAAAAAAGAAGAAATGCAGTTGGAGAAAGTTCGTCTTCGAGTGATACACTTTTTTTTCAATTTGCAATTTAATTTTTTTGTTGTGATTATAGCTCAACATGCAATAACTGTCAAGGTTGTTGGACCTTTCACTCAAAAATTGTTAGAGTGAAATGATCTCTGTAAAGAAGATATATTTTTTCACTATTTATATCGTGAAATACGTGGAGAGAAATATATATTTATGGGTTCAGAAAAGTCGACGTAAAATAATATAAACAAAAAATACATATAATACTAAATTTACAATACGTATTGTAACTATCATTCGCTCCTCACTTACTGTTAAAAACAATAAAATTTCACAGTAAGAAAGTCAGAGAAAGTCGGGTTAAAACTTAACACCTTTTTTTGGTATCATATAAGGCAAAAAAGTATTATGACTCGACTGTTATCAAGTATCATTTGAAACTTTATGTCATTGTGCAACTTTTGCCGGAGCTAAAAGAATCTTCATGGCGTCATATATTACTGGAATGCCGAAACAAAAAATTCACTTTTTTCAGTTAACCGGAATAAGCCCAGCAGAAACATTTGAGTTTTTATTAGTTTTTTATATTAATAAAGTAATTTCAATTTAATAATATTTCATTAATAATATCAATAGAGCTAATTTCACATTTTAGATTAAAAATAACAGATGCATATAATTCATGACAATAGATTTTAATTGTAATCAAAATATGTATAATAAACCAAGTAACATTCACTCTTAAACGGTTGGTGTAACTTGCACATTCTAATAAAAAGTAGTGAAGATATGTACTTCTTTCGGAGTATACATTCTATTGAATACCGGGGAGTAAATCATTAACATCACCAATAATTAGGATTAGTTTATTAACTCCAAAGGATTATTGATTCTTTTAGATTGAAAATTAATTACGAATCGCCCATTCGATTTTTCTTCTTTTCGAATTCAATTAACAGTTTTAGAGTGTAATGCAGAAATAGACTAATATGAACAATCTAATACAACTTTCTATGCGAATATTCAAAGTTAGCCCGAGTTTAATCGTATTTGAATCTGATATCGATGGGTACAAAAACGTGGACCATCTTACTTAAACTTAAGCCTTTAACGCCCAAATGTACAAAGTTTGACACTATATTGTAGAAAAGTTTGTCACTACTTATTTCTTGTACCAAGAGCCTCTTTTTCCAATGGTGCATATCAACATTTTTCAAACGATTGAAATAAAACATTTTAATTTATGGAATGTTATTATACGTATTGGCATTAGTATACCTCTAAAATTCACCGCTATTGCATGAAAAATAATATCACTGTCAAGAAAGCGTGTTTCGGAAAGCAAACATTCAAAAGGGCGGACGCAAAGTGAGAATAAAAGTGAATTTTTTTTCGTAATATTGCAAGCCATATGTTCAAAACCACAAAAATTCATTAATTTTGATAAACCTTGATAGCCATGCGTTTTTGAAGTAGCTGATTACGAATCTGATGTCCTCAAGAGCTCAACAGGACGTCCAAATGTCCGCTTTTTCGTCCTGTCAATGTCTTCAGGATATCTCCAGGACATAGGACACGTTGAGAACGTTAACGTTAACAATAATAAAAACGGACATTTGGACGTAGTAAGGAGCTCCTAAGGATGTCCTCAGATGGACGTGCTATATGGGCGAATGTAACGAACAAACATTTTTGAAGTTCATCGGATTTACTTGAAACTTATCGTATAGAAAGTTTTGAGATCGCTGCTGACCACATTGGACCCCGTGTTTTGAATATTTAAAAACTCTTTCAGATTCGTGATCAGCAATCTCAAAACTAAGTCAACAAAACCAAATTGTCCATAATGTCTAAATTCGAGAGGTTCGGTATGACAAGACTTTTTTTTAAATTTCTGAATATTTTATGATATTTTCCTAACGTGTTTTTATGTATAATTCAGTGCTTTAATGTTTTTTTGGTTATTTTTCCCAAACTATTTTCTGTACATAATAAATATTCATTTGAATAATAGCATGGAATTTCTTTACTTAAGTTGGTATTCTTAGTTTGTTTGTTATTTGTGTTCTTATTTACTACAAAAATATCTTCTTAATGGAAATAAAGATTCTACCACTAAATATCATAAGACAAAATATCATGCCAAATTATCATAATCCAAAATATTATAATCCAAAATACTATTGGAACAAAATATCACAGGACAAAATATTATTTGCATAAAATGTTATTTTACAAAATATTATTTAGACAAATTATTATAACCTAACCTAACCTAAACAGTAATCAAATTCAAGGGATATAATAAATGTACACAGTGTCTTTACGTATATACGTAATAAGTGTCTTTACGTAATTACGTAATAAATTCGTATTTGCAACTCTCGAGTAATATCACAAAATTTTCGATAAAAACTATACAATATTAAATTAATAATATATAATAATATATATTAAAATTATATTATTTTAAAATAATATATAATACATATATAATAATATATAATATTTTGGCATAATATTTTGTCCCATGATATTTAGAGGTGCATCCAAAATAAATATATACTTAATTAATATATGATATTTTAATGCAGGATATTTTAATCAAAATCAGAGTGGTGTGTTTATACTGTTGAAGAGAAAATAAAACCTTGAAGAATGATCATGTCTGTGCAGTGTTTTGTACCTTGGTTTCAAATTAATTGTTTCAATCTGCATTTATAGCAAACAGATTCATGCTGATCTTTTTGAAGTTTCAATAGTCTTTATAAAACAATTGATTTTGAAACGATGGTACATTATAGCAAAAAATGTATTTATCATTCAAACTTATAACCAGATATTTGAAATTTTTATATTAAAGAGTAAATAAGCAAAGTTGAAAATGTAAAGAAAACAACATTTGAAGAATTAAGAGACAATAACAGTTTCAAACGTTTAGACCGCTTAGACAAATAAACGATTCGGGGGACCATTAAAAACCATCTATATTTTTAAACACTAAAAGTTTTTACTGTGCTTATATAATATGATTTTTTAGAATTCAGCAAATCTGGATAATTTAATTTGGAATACCCATACTGAGTTTATATCAGTTACATTTTGTAAAATACAGTTGTTTCTAAATATGTTTATCTGTTATCAATTCTAACATACATTACAGCTCACTACATTTAGACCTTGTCTTTTATCTACTCCGATCTGTAATTTTTACTGTAATATTTCTGGTTTATTGTTATTCATTTAGAATGCAATGCCGAACAAAATTCGAAAATGCTCCTATATCTATCCAGTTTCCAAAAATGTTACTAGCCTAGGCTGAACCTTTTTTAATCACAAGTTTCCTGAATATGGAATTTTCCAACGAGATGGTAATTTACAATCCGATGAAGGTAATAAAATCAACATTAAAATATTTTATCCAGGTGTCTCTGAAAAATCATGAAAAAGCTTTTCAAAACGATTAACACCAAAATAGTTACAGAAAGAAAAAGTACATCTGACTGATTTTGAATAGCATAAAATTTACGGCTGTTACTGGAAAATACTCTTATTCCAAACATTACCCACGCAATGACTTTCTAACGAATTTTAACAACAACCAATTTTAGACTTTACAAATTTCGCCCAATGTACTTTTCTTTATATCTGTAACCATTTTGGCGTTAGATGGAAAAAAAGCGATGCAAATGTTTTACGTGATTTTGTCAAGAAGGGACCGGTACAATATTTTATACTCTTGTCACATTCGTACGATTACAAATTACCATATCTAGCTCAATTCCGTAGTCATTATTTATATTTAAACATTTGTACAGTAGATTATTATAGTATAAAATATCAATTGAAGTCTGATGCTTTAAATTTGAATATTGCTAATTGGAAATATCTTTAATAATAACAAAACATAAAAAATAAAACATTTTAATATCAAGAGACCGTTATTTAATTCATTCGTCAAAATACGTGATTCGATTGCCTTAATTTGGTTTTTATGAGAGCTTCGACAAGTTTCCTACTTGGAGCGCCGGAATTCAACCCTTCCTACACTAGGTTGAGCCTGTTCACCGCAAAAAGTAAATACCCGGATACTTCTGCAGTACGACTTTTGTTTTCAAAATGACACTGCAACAAATGAAGTAGTGAAGGCAACTTTTACTTCGAACAGGTATATTTTATTGAAGTCGCTAAAGCGGAATGAAAATTCGAAATTAACATGCGCTTTAGTAGAAACTGGATTGAGCTTTCCGTACTGATAAACAACCTACCGTTTCTTCCGACATTAACGTGGGAGTTTATATCGTTAGAGATTAACGTTAATTTCTTTTTTCTTTTATTGCAATTGGTCTTTCTATAAAAGTATTTCAAACATTATGTTATATTCTAGAGAAGTTACTAATTATTTTCTGTCGTGGGATTTTTAAATACCTTAACAAATATTCCTTACAGAATCTCTGTTTCGTACTTGTGGTATGATTTATTATAAGCCATAGAATTTTTATCTACAAGTAATGAAATGAAATCTATGATAAAATATGGAATTGTGAAGAGACAAAGTAGTAAACAAGAGAAGAAGTGAATAAGAAATTGAAAAATGGAGATTATGAAACGTCGATTTAGAATAATATGGGAAATACACAACAATTTTGGTTTCGTATGATACATAATAAAAACTTGAAATAATTGAAATAATAAGGAAAATTAAGGTTGATATTTATCTAAAAAATCTACCTCTAACGAATTTAACCACTGCTGAATAGTTGAGAAAAAAGTAGTAAATGGAACTGCTTCTTTAGTTGGACAATCCATGTTGATGTTGTTATTTTATTATCTTTATTTACGTTCCTAGTTAGTCATTTACTAAAATATGTAGTTAAACTGATCCATTTTTTTAAGACTTAGTTAAATTAAATTTGCAATTTCATTCTGCTAACTACTTTTTTCGTTATTGTAACTTCATCTGCCTTTATTATAATTGATTAAATTTAGTTGGATTTTTGGAATATCTTGCAATAGTTACAATGGACTGATTTGATCCACAAAAATGATCTGTTTTTTCTCTTTTCAATCGATAAAAACGGAATATTTTCTTATCTGATGATTACGCAAACACAAGTTATTTATCATTCTTTTTCTTTACAAATGAAAGCCAATTACAGACACCGATGCAAGTCGACAAGGGTCGGTCGCGTGCTATGGAGATCCTCGAGTGTTTATTCGCCCATCGACACTGATTAATCGCTTAATTATCCTGCTCTTCTTTCGTCAGTTTTACGCGCCTTGCAGATTCTAACCCGCTTGTTTGATTTGCGCAAGGCGACACATGTCGTCACGAACACGCGGTTCGATCACAATGACATCACCATGCAACAGCAAATGAACAAAGAATTGAATTCATGTTCCACTTACCAATGATTTTTTTAAATACATTGGGTGCTCTTTCAAAAAAAGGTGCATGAAATTCAATGAAAATGTAACGCTAGCAAATTTCAAGAGATTTGACTGAAATTTGGTACGCCGTTTTGTTACCATGAAAGAGAAATTTTCTCCAAGGCACAAGGTCTCATAAAGTTGGCATCGCTCATAACATACAAAAAATTGTTTTTTCGTAAATATACATTTTTTTTATGTAGAATTAGATTTTTTTTTCACTTTGGTGGAAAATTCAGATTTTATGATCCAAAATAAAATTCCTAATTGGGACACCTTACTAAACAAGTTTTAGTAAATTTTTCAGCATATTTTAATTGGTGCAACCATTTCAAAAATCGAAAAAACTCGAATTTCAACATTTTTTTGGTCATTTTCATGTCTTCCCGTAGTTTTGCTAATTATGTCTTTAATGTTGACTATTTTCATAATATACCCAGATAATTTTAGTGAAATAAGTTAACGAATATTGGGTTCATATTCAAAAATTCAAATGTTATCTGTATTGATAATAAAGGACACCTTATAATGTAAAGTATAAAATGTTTGTTCTCCGTTACCATTTAGAATACGTTTTCCTTTGATTTAAACACATCCACCATAGATAACCGATCTTCTAGTGGGCCTAGTGTGAACTCTAGTGAATCTTTCAGACTTTTACAAATTAGTAACGCTCGAATTTAATTTGATATTTCATGATGTCCAATCGGTTGTTTCTAACAAGAAACCTAGACACAATTTTCAATTTTATTTTTGAGTTTACAGAAACAAAAAATATCAAAAGAAAATCGTGCTTTGAAAATGTTGAATTTAATAGTGTAATTTTCCGAACGACCGAAAATGTCGAAATTCGAGTTTTTTCGATTTTTGAAACGGTTGCACCAATTAAAAAATTCTGAAAACATTACTAAAACAAGTTTTGTAAAGTTTCCCAATTAGGAATTTTATTTCGGATCATAAAATCTGAATATTCCACCAAAATGGAAAAAATATCTAATTATACATAAAAAAATGTATATTTACGAAAAATCAATTTTTTTTTATGTTATGAGCGATAAGGGTCTTATCAGAACTTGTGCCTTGGAGAAAATTTCTCTGTCACGGGAACAAAAGGGAGTACCAAATTTTAGTCAAATCGCTTGAAATTTGCTACCGTATATATACTTGGGGGCTAAAAAGGACTTTTAAGGTCCCGATAGCCGAAATAAAATAAAAAGCTTTTAAGGGATGTCTAGGGTTACTAAGATAGTCATATTCATATACCAAAGTCAAAACAAAAATACTGCATTTATAACCTTATACAGTTTCAATCAGAAATCTAACTTTCCGTATAGCCTATAATGTCCGGAAGTACAGTAGATAAGAACATCACTAAGATTCATTTAAATGCAACGCTGTAAAATGTCATGTTTACAATAGCTGATGAAAATAAAGTACAAAGTTTATTGAGTATTTTATTTATTCCAATTCCCGCAGGTATTGAAAGATATTGTTCAAAGTCCATATAGTTTCCTACAAAATATTCCCATTAATAACAAAATTCAATGTTAACTATTTTGATACAACGAAAAATAGATAACTTCCCATAAGACTACATGTTGAAATACCCAAAATGTTATATTCGATTTCTTGCTTCATAATTACTCCTACCTCATGAAATTTTAACTGAAGCATCTTTATAGCAACTTCCGCTAAGTGTTTATAGAAACCTGAATGTTAATTCTATTTACCATAGAACTCTCTTAAACTATACAATTGAAAGACAGTCCAAAAATGTTAAAACAAACTCGAAATTATAAAAATTTTACTAAGTCTTTATGTGAAAAATCGGAAGAAAATGTTAGGTATTGTTTGTATATTTTAAGATCCTTTTTTATTTTTTTATAAATTCGAAACTACTCTATTTTTATAGCATGTCATGTTTAATTAAACTACAAATGTTTGTTCGACTAGACGTAATGATTAATTCCACTATCAAGACTAACTACTACATAATAATTAATCAGATCATTTGTGAAATGCGATCTAACACGATAAAAATGAAAAACCCGAAAGTGAGCAAACTAACTATATATTATTCGATATGCAAGTAGGGATCACACGTGCTAACCGCTCATTAGCATACAATGCCTGCTAATGGGATCATGCACGGTGACTACCGTTAACATATGCAGCTTTACTAATCTCAGTTTTTTTAAGTGCAAAGAATGTCTTATGCATTGAACTTGTACAAACTATTTAAAATCAATTAGACATGTAAGGTCTTTATTAATTTATTCTGTAGTAATTTTTATTTCAATTTGTAAACATTTTAATTAGTTTAAATTCATACGACTTTTAGACTGCACCTAATGCTGTTAGGGATTGATTTATTTTTGTTGATAAGAATAACATTGGATTTATAATTAATTTCCATTATTTGGTAAAAACTTAGAAATTTACTACACAGAAAAAAATCAAGCACTGTAAAAGGCGTACTTTCAGTCTAAAATTGAGCTAATTTTCTTAAATTAAGTCAATATTTGCCCTTAAAATCTTGTTTTCAGTTTTGGAAACTTACTTTTAGTCAATATTCAAGTTCAAAAAAAGATTTCTCTAACTTAGGTGTGACAAGCTCGAACAATTGTTCTGCAAGCATAAATCTCAACTAAAATTAAACTTTACTGTCTGAAAGTAAAACTTTAAGTATAAATATTGACTTAATTTAAGAAAATTAGCTCAATTTTAGACTGAAATTAAGCCTTTTACAGTGCTTAATTTGAGATGAAACAATTTTAAGACTTTTTTTCGTGTATACTAGTAATACTCAAGTCAGAAACTGAATCCAAGTATTTTTATTATTTTTTTATTACTTACTTAGTCCTTAACAATATTATTAAATGACAAGATCAGAGGACTTAGATTATATTTGCTTTTATATAACCTTTCTTGGTAAATTATAAATAAGTAAAATACAAGCTTTCTTATATCAAAAAGTTCTGCGATTCCTTTTTGTAATTTAAATTGATAAAACCTCAATCCATCATTGGCTGATTTTTGAGTAATAAATATCAGAATTCATGTAAATTTATGAAAATATTGTTTCAGATTTCGATGATCAAAAAATTTGATTCTTAGAAAATATGAGATAATAAAATTAAACGAAATCTGATCTACGCATCAGATAAAAATGTTTGCAGTGGGTAAATGAGATTAAATTAGCGTATCCCATTATTCTACACTTGAGATTTTAAATTTGGCAGGCAAAAAGAGGGTGAATAGCAGTTAAGTTTTACTCTCCTATAAAGTAAACATAAAACTCATCTTCTCGCCCATGGAAGTGTCGGGTAACTCACAGATACTAAAGATACATAACCAATCAACAGTCGAGTTGAGTGGCATTCGAGCGCTTCGTAAGCACGAACAGGTGAGATCTTATTACATACAACAATTGGTTCGCAAATCGAAAACTCATGAAGCATAGCGACATAAATCTGAAAGTGAAGGCCGTTTATAACTTTATATATAGGGACAAGCTACAAAAAACAAGTAAGAGCAGTCCATTGTGATTTAACAAATACCCAATCAATGCAGAAAGATCTTATATAAGAACATTATTCAATTAAGACCACGGCTTAATTAAATACAGCGATTAGCGCTCATTAACTTTTAAAATATGTGTTTCTTGCGATTTTAGATTATTAGCATTTCTTCTCACACAATTCATAGGACAATACATTGATATTTTCTAAATTTTGCGTGCATATTATATAATGTCCGCATGAGAAACATATTAAGATGAAATAAAAAAAATGTAATTGAAAATAAATTTATATCACAATATTAATTGGAAGAGAAACTTACAATTGAGTTATTACCTATTCTTCTGATACGAAATTGCAGCTGACATAAAATGAAAAATGTTTAAATTATAAAAAATGGATTTCCATCGAATTTATTGGTTCGGTACTGTCAAAATTTTTTCATGTTCACATATGGGAACAGGTAAACCCAATTTATACTAAAATTGGTTATATCATTTTCCAGAACTCGTGTTATTTAATAAAGTTCTTTCTTAATGAAGACGAACATTTACGTTGGCAAAATTGCAGTTTTTGGAGTATATTGTCATTCCACAGAGAATTATTTATCTCATATATTTTATTGTTAATATCACTTCTCCAATGTGAAAGATACATAGAATCGTTTAAAGCCATGTTCTGTGATTTTTCAAATATGTAGAGATTTATGAAACTCCCTTATTTTAAAATTATGCAATTTTTCTTCCTCATAATGTAATAATTGATGCCAAGTTTCTATTATTTTTTTAAGTTAATGGAACGTTTTGAAAACATGAACAATATCTCATTAAAACAAATCAAATTAGTAACCATTAATATTAAGTTGTCACTAAATTAAATTACACGAGAACCGATCTAAGATAAGTGCATCATTTCACGGCAGAAAACGAGCCACTTCCGGTGAATAAACAAAAGTGTAAAGATAAAACAAAAGACAGAATACAGAGACGTTCTCAGTATTTTCGCGCATCCGATATCAATGACAAAAGACAGAGGATACTTGCAGGTGCGAATGATCGCGCTAATTACGACTTGTACGATAAGACTAGCGAAATGAAAGTCGACTGATTATTTACACGAGCAGACAGGCGGAGGACTGATTAGACGTTATCGGCCTGCAATTGGGTAATCGATAGTGCCGAGTCATTAGGCAATACTTGGCATTGGACTTTTCAGAAAGTTCAGATGACTTGACCCGGAACGTGTAAGCTTAGATTAACATGAAATCATATGGTTCTTCTAACATAGCACTATTTCCTGTTCCACATGTTTATATTTTACAATGTCGAACGTTTTGATCTGTGAAATAATAAATTTTGATTAAAAAATTAGGTGTCTTACATTCAGAAACTGTTATAGCAAAAAAGTACAACGTACAATTTCTGATTTTTTATGTCTAAACAATTCGTATAAAAATAAAGACGTTACTGCTCATGCAATACTAGTTAAAATGTTCTTATTAGTTGTGCATTCGGTATGAGAAAGTAAAATAGGTAGATGAGATATACATCTAATATGAGGTAACTCTTTTTTTGGTTGTGGCGCTGATTTTAATAATATAATTCTAGCAAAAAAAGTAAGAAGAGAAGGAAGAAAAAAATTTAATTTAGAATAACGTATACTTATAGTGATTGCGTTATTTTATTACGAATGCACTATTCTAAATATGTAGACTCTAAACCAGCTAGTTTGAAGTTGATAACACTATGAATTTCTGTTTTAGAGAAATTTTCTTTCTAAATAACCACAATTTTAAACAAAAACTAACCAAGCGGTAGAATAATCCAAACTTAGTTTTGCAGTTTCTAAACACAGAAACTTGAATGTATTTTAATTAAATTAGACTATACAATTTTAAGATTATAATATACTATAAATCTCATTTAAATATTTTGTTTGTAAAGAACAATGTAAAGAACAATGGGAATTAACATTTTAAAAGAAACATCACTCCCAAAATGACACGATGAGATTCACAGATAAGATACTGAAAATATTGTAAAAATTATTTATCAATAAACTTCCAAATTAAAATTGAAATGACCAAAAAAGAAATTAATACATTGAATTTAAATGTTCAGTGCCGAAAAGTGATGGAAATCCAAAAGTTTTGATCGTCGAATATTGCACGGTTTGAAATCGAATTTGTACGGTACACGAAAATGTTTGTTGTGCTGTAAAAGAAACGAGTATTTAATATAATCTGTCGTATTAGACAACTATTTATTATGAAAGTAACGAACACAAATAAAACAGTGTTTAATAAGTCGCTTTATACTTACTGAATCCAGTATGTAAATATTAGTAAAATATTTGTTAAAATAATTGATCGTAGATTAATCTTAGATTCAGTGTTATCAACTTCAAAATGGCTGGTATAGAGTCTACACATTTAATATAGTGCATTCATAATAAAATAAAGAAACCACTGGAAGTATACATTATTCTAAATTAAATATTAATTGTTCTTCCTTCTCTTTTTCCTTTTTTTTGCTGGAATTATATTATTAAAATCAGCGTCACAACTACAAAAAGAGTTACCTTATATTAGATGTAAATGTCGACTACCTAGTCTACTTTCTTATGCCGCAAGCACATCTAATAATAAAACTTTAATTAGTATTGTATGAGCGGTAACGTTTTCATTTTTATACTAATTATTTACACATAAAATTATACATTTTATAAAAACAAAATTTTCTCAATGAAATTTACAATTATTTGAAGACACATTAATTTTGTCTGACAGTAACTTTTACATAACAGTGACATTAAAAAAACCCTTTATTATCGTAAATTAATGTTGCTTCCATCACATTAACACAAATAATGGCATGCTGTTTTAGGGTCATTCAGATAGGATTTAGCCGTAGCACACTGAAAACATAAATTAGTAATTTTTACTAAATACGTAGTTGCCGATTAGCACTTAAATATTTTGTCAATGCAACTACAAATTAGTGCTTCCAACTACATCATAATACCGATTCAACATTTAGTTAATTCAACTAAAATGTAGTTGGCATTACTTAATATTTGTCTGCTAACAGGCAACCACATATTTGATAAATATTACCAATTTTTTCCCTCAGTGTAGAATGATGAAAATAAAAATTTTTAATTGTACACTTAAGTGATTATTTTCATAGTAAACATGGATAAAATATAGGTAAGTGGAGAGAACGGAACAATTAAGGGGGAAAAGATTTCTGCATAAACTATTGGTCGTAGTGGAATATATTCATTGAATATATGTTTTCCTTTTTGAAGAATAAAATAAAATTACACACTTATTACAAGATCTGTATTTAGATGAAAAAATATCACTTGATTGCAATTGTCACAGAATTTTGTATAAAATAACACAAAAATTAAGGCGATTGGAATGTATTAATATGACAAATATGCTCTTTACTGGCGAATTTAAGAGGACTTGATACTTTAACCCACATTTTTTGCCTGCATTTTATAGGTTAAACATAGATCCCCTATGTTTCATTGTCTCCCCCTCACCTGGTACATCGTTACACACTGGATTCAAACATGTTTTTATCCCTACTTCTTTAATTTAGACGTATTCAGAAAAAAAAACACGTCAAACATGCCTTGTTGTACATAGAATCGCAAATGCTTGTATTCGTATTTTCGTAATACATTGATTGAAATCTGGAGGGAAAAAATCTGGTGTATTCTGATACATACGTTTCTAGTAGTATTTATCGTTTGATACGCATTGATAAAAAAAATTGCTGCCGATTCAACTGTTAAATTCGTACTTTTGATTTTAAAAGCATCGATGAAAAATCTCGCTGTTAGCTCTTAAGAATACGAAAAAAATAAACAGTTAGTTTTACTATCTGAATAGTTGAGTCTGACACAGCTACGTTTTGTGGTTGGTTTTACTGTTTAAAAAGGCGGTTTGACTATCTAATTTGTCGAGGTCGCTAGTTAGGTAGTAAAATTAACTGAAAAAAGGCAGCTGTGCCTTATCCTACTATCTAGTTAGTATTTCCAACTACTTCGTTTTTTCCGTGTAACAGAATCCAGCGGATTCAATTTGAAATATTTCAATTCGCATTTTCTATTTCATGCGCATTGATGAAAAATCCAGCAACTGGCAGATTTAATATCAAGTATTTCTATTTATTTTTGAGGTTGCAATAGATGACGCTTTCGAATCATTCTATCGGATTCAGATATTGGTAGTTTAATTAATAAATATATATTCATACTGATTACCGATACATTCAGATTGATGAAATCAAGAAATGGGATCAAGAACTCCGAACAAATGGATACATATAAATGTTTTAGTTTGCTGGAGTTTCTCCACTTTTTTTCATGACTGTTGTCTCTTTACGTAATCAAATTTAAGCTTCTTTATGGACCATTCTCCCGATTCTTCAACATTTATCAACTTTTACTTCTACCTTAACATGCTTAATTAAAATAAATCCAGGCAATATATTTAGTTTCATAAAATTAAAAGAGTATTGTAGCGTGTGCGAAGATAATTCGCAATGCGACATAGGAGCAGCTGTCCCCAGTTTCCTCCCTCAACCGAGTCGATTATCCGCTTAAAGTATTCGAGTGCGCCATGATTACTTCCTGGGTCGGGCAGCTAGACACTCCACTTGCGTACCTTCAACCTGAAATAGATATGTTAACACATATCTGTCATCGTGGGTACCCAATGGCCCCCGACTATACCGGCAGTTGTTCTTTTATAAATCACAGTTGACGAGTTGGCGAGCGTCTTACTTGAAACACGTCGTTTAACGGGCGGTTGAAGCTTTTAACTGCCTAATTGCTCAAGGAATCTTTCGATGTCATCTGTCAACGAGAAAACAATAGAATTGAGTTCGCTTCGTGTGGGCGTAGATAAGGTTTGTTTTCCTTATGAAGCGGGGGATAACGACAATAATAAAAATTCTGCGATGAAAAAGTAATTACATATGTTACCAATTATTTCAGCTTAATTAAGTAGTTAGACATATTGCACATATTGAGTAAAACTATTTAGTGTTCTGGAATTTTTAAATAATATATAAAATTCTATTAAACAATGGCGAAAACAGTTTTCCTCATCATTGTCATCCAGTACAACTTACAAAATGGTTATTTTAGAAACTGTACATGAACGATTATGATCTTTCAGTTTGATTTCTAAAATTTATTCAATATTTACACCAGTCAGATTAGGATTTTCCTAATTCTAATGCATATTTGTAACCATTTCTAACCGTGCGTTTTCAGGATCGGGAAACCAAAATACTATATTTATGATTCTTCAGTGGCCATGCAAGTTTCTAAATCTTGTGAAAGACGGTTTGCAATTACAAAATAACTTTGTTTAAAATTGAGTGACATTGCCTTTCTTTTGTTCTTTCAGACACAATAAAACCAAAATACGACGGGATTTAAAATTTCGAATGTGGATGAAATAAAAGTTTAGAACATGAACTTTTCGGACCAAAAATGCCAGGTCATTACCGGCAGTGGGGTAATATAATTTGTCAAACATCCTTTTATCGTATAAAAAATAGCTGATGTTACGAGAACTGATGGAAAACGGTTCTCCGTGATCATATTTCTTTTTGAAATTAGTCACTCCAATGTTAATTTTGCAATATTATTTCAATTTTCTTCAATGACAGCACTTGTCTGTTTGAATTGAAGGTATTGCGAAGTTTTGTTTTAGAAATTCACAAATCTTTTTTAATGATGGTAAATATGGAAATTGTACAATTGTTCTAGATTTTAGAAAAAAGAATAAGGACCATTAAAGTGGAAAGATTCGATGCATCGGTATTTGAACCCGAAACCTTTCGATTGTCGGTTGAATCCTCTTCCAATTAAGCTAAAATTCATTAGTCACTACAATGTTTTTTGTGTTTCTGACTATGAAAAATATAAGTGTATATTTTTTTGTTTAAAGACTCAAATTCTTCTTACGGTCGATACTATGTAATTTTTAAAAAATAAGATAAAAAAAAATCTATTTGGATATCTATATATATTACATCATATACAATTAAACTAAATATTTAATAATATCACATTTACGCCGTATTGGATCCTCCGTGTTCAAAATTGCCTAAAGTGACTTCAGAAACTTTGAAAACCTCCAAGTAAATAGTTTGAATCGAATCTGCCTAATATTTTCATAATTTATTATTTTTTTATTAGTATTATTATTTTATTGCTAGTATTATCTTTCAAGTTTTAGTCGGTAGCCCCAAAAATATCGAAGTGACTGGTTAGAAGAAAATATAACCACGGAGAACCGATTTCCAGTTGTCGCGACCTCATCTATTTTTACTACGAGAAAAAAGTGTTTGGTAAGTTAAGTTACCCTACATATATCAGTGACCTTTCATCTTTAGGTCGAAAAGTTCAAATTCCATGTTTCAATTTTAGCCCGCAGAGAAATATCTCCCCATTAATTTTGGTGACTCACTCACTAATCACACTCAATTTTGTCACTCAAAAAGTGCTAAAATAATTCATTACGATACACGTGCGGGAAGTAGGTGATTTACTCACGAGTGAAAGGAGTGTTACATATCTGTATTATCTGCTATTTTTTTTCTCGCATTAGACAAACTTTTTGCGATATGTTTTCAGTGTGCGAAGTACAGAGCACGAATATTGCATTTCGCGCATTAAAAACAGTGTTCGAAATTGAATTTCGCGCACGGAGTTGAAAAGAAGCAGTTTTTTTACATTTTAACCCCGATTTTTATGGAACTGACCATACAGAAAATATTTGTTTACTCTTTTTATTTTCATTACGACCTAAACATTAAAAAATTACATAAATTTAGAAATAAACAAACCTCCACCATTTTTTGCATGTGGAATTCGGCCTATACGTAATAAATGTACGAACATGAAGTTGGCATCGTTGGAGCCCAACATTTTTTCATTTTAGTTTTTTTTTGTATTCCTATTCAGCATTTATTATAATTATTACACTATTGTGTATTAATAAAAAACCTAAATAAAATAAAAATAAGAAAAAATGTTTTCAAATCTGTATTGGACTCCAATGATGCGAATTTCAAGTCCATTAGTAAGTAGAAATTCTTTCTCGCTACAAAATACAATGCAGACAAATACGCTTTCCAGAAAGTAAAAGTATAAAACACCAGAAATTCCTCATTGCCAACTTCTTATTTACGAAATTAAGCATGAAATGCTTGAAAAAAATAATTTTATGAAAAATCATTTTGAGCTAACTCATCCTTTTATTCTCTACGTGCCACACACAAAATATGAAGTTTACGTAACTCGCCAAGAGTTTAAATCGTTTTGCAAATTACAAACAGCTCATGTGCAAATATGGACGATTTCAAAACAAGACGAATTCAGCCTACTTACAAATGCTTCATTATTTAAAATACAGAGTAATTACTTTTCTGATTACATTTCTCTCATTATGCTCGTCAATGTCGAATCACACCTATGGAAACAATTCTGGCAGTAGCGATTGCGATTTTGAACGTGTCCCCGATTCTCTCGTTTCGTTTGTTCGGTCGTTCCACACACAACGTTCGAGCGGGAATTGCACAATGCGATAAAACTGAGACCTTGAGTGAACGCTATAACATACCGGGTGTTCGAGTCGGTTAAAGAGCATCCGCTTCGTAACTCGCTGATAACGATTTACGACCGAAATTGTTGGGTGTTCCTTGCTTATTGTTTAAATTTTATTTTTTTTTGTTTTGACAAAGAAATTAAGATAACGGGACAGTACTCGAATAGTGAAAAATCGTGTCTTACGTGGTCTTTGGTGAGATTACAAAATTTACGGAAGTGTTGTGCAGTGAGTAAACACCCAGACGGAGTCAATAGGTTTTGTTGAGGCAAATTTATCATCGCATCGGTGACCTAAACTGAGGTCAGTGAGATCTATAGCAACGAATGAGCGTACGTAATGCGTCTGAAGGCTTCGATCCTAGCATTTCCAACAAACGATGTTTCATGGCGATTTCTTGAAAAACTATTTTTATTACGTGTTCGATTTTATTTGTATTGTGGAAGCTGGTGGAGTTTTTGACGACTTTCTCAAGCTGAAATATGTTCGGTATATTTATAAAAAGTATTAAAAAAAATCGGTGTCAAGATAATTTTTTTATATACATTTAGTGACGGGAATGATTGAATACTTCCATAATTACCATCATGAATTATATATAATATAGTAAAAAGTAGCAATAACTTTCAGATCGTTAGAATGATGAGGGGTGAAAAAGTAAATTTTTTTCTTAAAATTGAACTTTTGTTCAGAGTTTCAATAGAATCCCAGTATTTTAATGGTCCAAAAAAAATTGGTAAGAATAAATATTCCTCAATTTTTAGGATGTTGTTTTTCAAAAGCGGCGCTATATTGGAATTTCTGATGGCTGAAACTCAATTTTGACCTCAGAATCTTGAAGAGCGACCTCCAAAACAGTAGGATATATGTACCTCTCAATTTTTGTTAATTCGATTTTTATATGAAATTGAAGCAAGAGGAAGTGTTTTCTGGGCGTTAATGGGTTAATGGACTTCACGCCAAAATACTTTTAAAAATGAAACATAAATAAAATACTGACTATACAAAATAATTTAAATGTCATAACCAGTAAAGGACAAGTTAAAATAAATGCAATGAACAACAAAAACAATTCCGTATTTGTACGAAGGGGATTAAAAGTAGAACAAATTTTTCCGTATTTCTGGCTTTTTTTTATTCTGTTACTATTTCAATCTCATGCTAGCTCATATCAGTCATTTCGATAAAGTGCCGCATAAGTACTTACTAATGTACTGCTTGGTTGGTTTCGACAGGTTTTAAGAAAGCCCAAATGTGATTTGTCAATCGACTTTGAAATCCCATAAATGTTAAGTTTGGAATCACAATTACTCGACTAAAAAGTAAAAGAAGTAGAGGACTATAGAACTTACGAACATGAACACAACATATATTTTTCGGCACAACGTATTAGTCATTACCAACCATAATAATAAATTTAACTAAAAAAATATTCAAGAAGTTAAAGTAATTTTAATAAACCTGGACTGTTAAATTTGTAAAAAAATGTAAAAATACAAAAGATAAGCATTAAAAATATTACGGATACTGAAAAATTGAATTCAGATAATGAAGATTTCTTACATATCACATTAGGACCTGCGAAATTGATACCCTCAAAATTGAGCGACTTGCCAAATTGCCTCAGCGGAAACCTTTAAATTTGGCTGCCATAGGGGAGCCAATCCTACATTCTTCATTGAAACACTTTTATGTAGAATTAAAAAATAAATAATTATTGTAGTCACTTTTTACTAACTTTAACGAAATATAAGAAATTGATTGAAACTAATCAAAATTTTGATAATTCGAGGTTAAGATTACGTACAGTGGGGAGCACCGCCCTTTCGCTCGTTTTCGGAACTTGAAGTCAATTTTGGGGGTCATCTGAACGGGCGATAGTCAATTTCGCAGGTCCCACTATAAGTTATACGCGGACTGAGCGGCATAGGTTATGTACACATATTGACGGGGAATGAGCAACCGAGTATCTCAGCGCATGCGTGCACGAATTATTGGGAAGGAGTGACGCTCACTTCATATTACAGCGATTGTACAATATATGTAAAGGTATTGCTGAAAAATTACACACACTTTTAATTGAGAACTAATAATTATTTAGTCAGTGGCACCAAATGCATTTTACGAGTACATGCCACTGACACCAGATAGTATGAGGATTTTTCTAAGGAAAATATCTTCAGTCAACTAAATGTTAACCTGTTAACGCAAGAAATGGAAATTTGTTTACTTCATGTTCAATCAAGTTTTTCATATCCAAAATCCAAGTTGAAAAAATAAAAATGTAAATATGTTACTATTTTCGAGATAGCTCTTGACGACTCTCAGGCTAAAATTGACTTTCGGTTTTTGAAAATTGCAATATGGCGTAAAATTTGAGAAAAAAATTACATAAAATAGAAATATTTAGTACTTTTTCGGGCGGTCAGAATATTGGGATTCTATTGAAACTGTTGACATAGTTGCGGAAAATATGTGTATTTTTACTTATCTACCCTACATCATTGAATTACCTCAAAATAGGGTCACAATGAAAGTTTCTTTGAAACATTTCTGAATATTGTAGTTTAAAAATTATGAGCTTCTTTTAAAAATGCTGTGAATAAAAGGTTCTTAGAAATCATCGAGAAGTTGTATTGGGTTTTTTAGGGTTTTTAAAATATATTTTTAAAAATTCTGTGTTTAAATTGATTAACAAATTTTTAAAAATTGTTGAAATATTGTGAAATAAAATTGGTATATTCTTTGATGGATGGTAAGCATATTTTGTTCTTTGCTATTGTTATCGACAACTTTATAATTTTTGCGGAAATTAATTTCAAATGTTATAGTTAAGGATTTTTTCCCTAGCGAACTATAAACTGTTGGAAAAAATGTATGTGTTTCAATAAAAAATAACAACATTTTCATTATTTTTGTTTAACTTGATAAATATTTCATAGATATCAGTGGAAACATAACCGAACGCAACCTTCCTCATTCTCTACCTCATTAGGTACCAATTCAACTCAAACAATTTTAGAGCACAATGTTAAAAAACACACAGTATAAAATTTACCCATATTACTTGTTTCTGTTGGAGCCGAACAAATCATGTTAAATCCCTATTTCCCAGCCGCAAGCCGATGATTTGGTAGACCCAAGAATGAGACCCAAACAAGTGTATCATAAACGGATAAATTCAAGACGTTCGGAACACGCGTGGCTGACGATAGAACGTTATCGGAATGGTTTCAGATAATGAAATCTAAAAGACATAATCAAGACCTGCATAAAATCTCGGCTACTGGTATTCTCGCTAGGTGCAGCGATTTTCATTGGCGCGTTTATAAAACATTGGTGTTGCAACGAGCCTAAATCAGCTCGTTAATTTTCATTCTTTCGCGAGGAGCTTGATAAAATCTGCAACGAATAGACGGTGCATAAGTGCAACCCACATGCATCAAAGATATATATACCACGTTTGTACGCATTCAACGAGCGAGTTTCGCATATGCAAGGATTGCGATTACCACCGCAGGTCCAAACTAGTTCGCATGACATTCGAGAGATTCGTATTTTTTGTGTGTTTCAGAGTATATATGGAGATGGGAAGAGTTTGCACTAATTGTGTGCGCACGATGTTTAAATGTAGCCGATTCGAGGGAAATGTCGGATGGTGGATTTCGAAATGATTGATAAAATCTTAGTGGCATTAGCTGGGCATATATATCTGTATTTTCTCGTTTGTCCGATGTAAACTAAGCATGATATAATTGTTTCAACATTTAATGGGCTCGTTCAGCGGGACTAGAGTTGTAAGTCTCATTACGTTTACCTGGCTTTTGCAAGTTCTCTTTAGATGTACTTTATGTTTTCGTTACGAAAGTTACTGCGTACCGCACATGCAAAAGTTGTCATTGCATAAAAAATTAGTTAGTAGAACAAAAACATGACATTCGCAGCATATTATGGCAAGTCGCGGATTTCAAATGATTAATTTTGTTCCAATGAAATTCTGATAAAGTGCAGTGTACGCTTAAGCGCAAATGAAATCTCATATGGTTTCTGGATTTACAGTAGTCCCTGTCCTAATTCACTCCCTTGCCGAATTCACGATTATTACCCGTCCAAATTCACAATTTCTCCTCCGTTCCTCTCCCCACTCCAAGACCCTTCACGCGACTATAGTGAGAGGGAAACAAACAAAATAAAGGGCAAGCGAAGGCAAACTTGGAGCATTGGAGTAGAAAAAACGTGCCTTGGTAGGGTTATAGAAGTAACGTGAATTAGGAGAAGGGCCGCCATTTTCTAAAAACCAACTGCGTGAATTAGAAGAGGGACTACTGTATGTGATACTTTCAGGGAATTAATATATTACCAATGGACAGAGTTGTGGTATCTTTGGAATTATTAGATAAATTCATTATTTCTAAGTTGCACATTTTGCAGGTGTCAGTCAATCACTTGTATTTAAACATGTATTAAGACTTCAAATCCTGGTTTCCACTACTCTGAAGTTGTTTATTTTGGCTCAAAAATTTCATTCAGACTACACCATGTAAACAGGTGGATGGCACCAAACAAGAGAACACTCTGCCAGAAAAAAAACAATTGGAAGAAGATAATGACCCAGTTTCGGCTAATCAAGCAAGTATGTAGTCCTTCCAAACAAACTATTTTGGTCTGTTTCCATCCGACCACGTGGGTCTGACTCGTGCTCCGGAATGCGTCAGCAACGCCCGTTCGATTGGGCTTTTCGCGAAATTCCAAGTTTCGCACTTCGCAGTGCATGCCCGCGTCAATAAAATCCGGCTCTTGTCTCGCGGCCAATCCCGTATCTCCGACACTTTCTATTTTATACGATTTTCTGAAAATAGAAACGCCACGAACGGACCTACAAGTCGCCCTGGTGTTCGGCCTTGAGTTCTCGAGCGCAATAAGACCAGCATTATTTTTATGCTCCCGTTATTTGAAAAGTTAAGCGGTTGTTGCGCAATCCCCTTTAGAGACCCTTATTTTTTGTCCGATATATTACGGGTATGGTAGTACGATCGGTTTGTACGATATAAATTCCGAATACGCATTCGAGTAAACGAAGTATTTTGAAAAATCGAGAAAATACCAAGCGTTCGCGTCGTTTCAACGTGCTGCGCGAAGAGTGGCTCTTCCTACACGTGCCGCGGTAATTACCTGCAATTACACGAACGTCAAAGGCGAGGAGAGCATAGATTTTCATGAGATATGATTGCGAGTCGCGGTTGTTTCTTCTGTTTTTTCAATTTTCCATGAACTGCCTGAAGTCTAAACCCTTACAAAAACAATTTGAAAGTCACTCTCCGCCTATTCCGACCGTGTACGCTTGTTGACAATTATCAAACTACGTACTTCGCCGTAGTCTAATGCGTTAGAGCTATATTATTTAATTTCCTCGTACGTTACGTAAGTGTGCCGATAAGTTTTCAGCATGTGGACTAGTTGCACGCGACAGTTGCTTTTTGTTCAGTTTGGGAAAATGCAACAGAACATTCGGCCAGTCAATCCAAACACCAGGAAAATGTTGGTAAAAAAAAGAAGAAACGTAAAAGGCAGTGTGAGCGATCAACACTTTGCCAGAGTAGAAAAGCGGACTATTGAAAAAAGGATTAATTACCGCATTGTTCCTTTATTACACTTTTTCGCAAGATAAATGGCAATAGCCGGCGTCCTACATAACGACGAGGCGTTCGGTCTCGATCCCGCTCTCGCGTTAATGACAAAATGCACTCATTAGCGCACTCGCTGCGATCGTCCTTGAAAGCCTGGACCGATCGGAATTTTGAAATTGCGCAATTAAATCCCGTCGAGAGCTTAGGCGCAACAAATCGGCAACGCCTTTACCGGCGCTTCACGCGGAATTTGTCCAATTATCCGGAGCATTTCCTATACGTCCGAGGAGACAGACGTTGTGGTGCCACGTGTGCAGTCGCACGCACACGTCTGTAAAGCGATGCGTGTCCCGAGACGAGGCTAGTGCAGGTCACTTTCCCTGGAATCGACCGTGTGGACCGTTCCGGTTGTCGAGCACGCGTGCTGCTCCATTCATAAACCTATGGTAGAGTTGCTCTTAGATACCTAGCTACAAAAGCGTCGTGTGCCCACCACTTGAGGGCAGATTGCACTAAAGGTGACTGCTGTCAGACTGGTCTTATTAATTCTAAGCAGCGGCCTCAGTTGATCCATAATAGTGTCGGAAGTGACTTTCCTGGGAAAATTCTAGAGAACAGTAGCAGGACTGGTTTCAAACAAGTTCAAATTCAGTTCTTGTATTTCCAGAAAATGTAGCTAGTCCTCACGATTCAGAACTATATAAATGTTAGCATTGTTTCCAGCCAACCAAACCGTATAAGCCACCCGTGGGTCCATATTGTATTTGGAAAATATGAACGAAATGCTGTTTCAGAACTATATATCTTCCAGGCTTTTTTTAAGTTAGTACATTGCATTGTCTAAATGCTGGAGATATCGATTAGCTTTTGGACCAACTACCTTAAATTTTTGTGCGATTTACATCTTTGGTTAGCTGGAATCAATGTCATTCCTGAACTTTATTCCTAAAACTAGGTGATATCGTCAACAAGGAACGGATGAGATGTGCTTAGTTAAATAGCCTTGGAGGCATGTAGCATTGATATACAGATTTGCGTTTATGTTCTCCAGATGTTGAAGAGGACCCTCTGGTCGTGATTGGTCTAGGTCAGTCTTGACTGTCAACCAATAGTCTAATCCGAGTTCATCTTGGATTCATCTAATCTCTCTTCTTCATTAATCAAGCAATCCGGTCTCGTCAGTGATCAGCTGGTTACTTAGAAGTTAGAAGGAATGAAGGTTCTTCGTATTCTTTGTACTTGCTGATGTTGTTAGGGTTCTTATAGATCTTTAGGTCCTTCTTACGTTCAGACTCTTCTATTTTCTTTTATTATATTGTTTCATGCATGCAATATATTAAATACCAAACACTGGTTTCTTGGTAGACCGCAAGAACAGCCAATCACAAATTTCCAGAAATCATGAAATTGTCCGAAATGTCTGACTTGAAAGTCTATATCTACTGATCCCATTAACAATTTTATGAAACGTTCGCCCCTTCTTGGTTTGCGTAGTATACTTTACTACTTTTGAATTTAGCATTAGACCAGTTGGTACTAGTAGAAATAAGTAGTAGAGTTGATATATTGTTTACCCAGAGGAAGCTGTTTTTGGCCACCTTAACCTTTAGACTGCCGAGGTTTTACTGTTTTAAAACACTCTTTAAAAGTGTCGAAACTCGTATCTTGTATCATGTATTGATGATGTAAAAAGGTCATATCATGGGTCGCGTCTATATATAGACTTTCCGGTAGTCAACTGTTGAAAAAAATAAAAAAATTGTTTTCTTGTGTAAAAATGCTACGAAACAGCTTGAATCTTGTTACTCAGGGGTTTTTGGAGTCGCGAATCACGAATTTGGTAGCGATAAATTTTAAAAATCAAAATGTCGGATCCAAAATGGCAGACGAATTTCCAAAAATTAATTGAATTTGCTTGAGAATTGTTACTCGGGAATTTTTGTAGCTACTGATGATGAATCTGTCATTAGTTTCATATTACTAAAATTTAGTATTTACTGTAAGTGGATAGATTGACGTAATGGTAGTCATCTAGATGGCAGAAGTATAATATTGATTCGCTAGATAATGCCAGATCTGGCCATAATACCAATATATCATTTCATCCTTTTGCAGTAAATACTGAAGGTTAGTATAATATAATTTTGGCATTTTTCAAATACTGATGAAAGATCAGCGGCCCCAAAAATCACCGAGTAACGAGTTTAAAGCGAATTTATTGAATAACTTATTAACTTCTATATTTCGATTTTCCGGCAGTCTAAAGATTAGGTAAAAATCGGCAGATCTTTGATCCATATACATCTAGTTTCATTTTCTGTAATGTATACTTAACATGATAGACAAGTTGTTGAAGCTTAAAGTGAATTTGGATCTTATATCAGTGTTAGTTGGTAATGTTCATGTAATCTTCTTCAGTCGTACCTCTAATAAGTATCTGTCTAGATACCAATAGTTGGAGAAATAAAGAATATAATTCTAATCACTTTTTAATATGCAGACAGGAAATTATTATTGTATTTATGACCCAACTAAACATCTCATTTAGAAACATTGGTAAATATTTGCAGTCAAGCATCTAGAACACCTGCTTATTGAAATTGTTGTCTTCCTTGGCGTTGCTTTTGGTAATTCGAGTAGTGTCAGTTGCTCGTCTAGAATTGATGGTCGATTATTTTCCACGTATTTAAATTAGCCAAATAGTATATTATGAAACTAGTGCTTAAAAGTTCATTCTACGAATGTGAAGGGTTGCGGCCAGAGCCGAAGGCGATGGTCGTAATCACATTCGCAGAATAAATATTTACGCACATGTTTCATACGGTATTTTATGTCACTTGAGTGCGTAAAATGCGACCGAAAAATATCAAAAGTGTGTAAAATAGCATTTTACGCATCGAATGGCATAAAATATATTAATTCTCGTATTAGGCTTAAAATTACCAAAAGAGATCCCGGAAATGATATTGGAAGATAAACCAAAAGTGCACGCAACTTTTATTTAAATTTGATCGCCGTGCATATTTCAGATTGGGATGTCCTAAAAACTCCTTTGTATAAGGACATTGCTAAAACTAACACATATTTTAATTGCTTTTATAACATGAAATTACATACATTTGAGATCCATACATTTATATAGTAATAACAGCATGCTGCAGGTATGTTGGACCTAAGCAATAAAAATTACTTTCTTATTAGGTCTAAATATCACATATGTCTGAAAATGTTTAGAGGAATAAATAAGACTCTTTAACCCTTGCTTGCCACACTTGGATCCAAAGGACCCCGGCGACAAAAATTGATCTAAAAAAAAAGTACCGCATAATTTTACTCGAACATTTTTTTTAAACTTCTTAAGAACGTACTTTAAAGTGTAACGCAGGTCATATCGCCAAAAATTACATTTAAATATGTTTAAAAAAATGTTAAATTAAAAAAAGTGAATAAATGACTTGTTTCATTAAAAAAAAATCATAATTTTTTTAATTCTTGATATTAAAGCTAAAAATTTAGCTAAGTCTTCTACTGCTCTATCACTACAAGAAAGAAATTGGTAGTTAAGTGGATCTTTTAAAAAGTATATTTATTTTGAGGAATGTATTACGACAAAAAGAGAAAAAATGAACTATGCGTTTTCGTCAAAATACTTTATTGATTTAGCTATTACAAACAAACGTTTACTCAAAATAGTGTTTGATTATAATCAATACAAATTATGATTGAAATAAAGATAAAATATTAGTAACTTAATTAAATATTGGTAAATTAATTTTGATTAATAATTAATTTTTTGTTATACGTTAGCGCAATCATTACACATATTGATGCAATCTTGGATAGAGGAAACTATATTTTAAGACCTATAGGAGATTTAGAAATGCTATATATTAGATAGCATGTCACGATTTTCAGATTTTGGTCATTGTTAAAAACAATAAAAATTGTTTATAAATAAAAAATGGCGGGAACTCTTCCAAACTGAATTCAGGATAAACGAAATTATTTTTTAAGAACCACAGGATAAACAGAAATTTTACATACTAGTCAGCATGTCACGATTACCAGATTTTAGTCATTGTTAAAAACAATATAAATTGTTTAAAAATCTAAAAAAATTAGACGTTATTAAATACACTTTATACGCTTTATTCTTTCACCTGGAGTTAGTAAACACCACAAAAAATATTGACAGCAAAAATCATCTCCGAACGTACTTGCCACACTTTGGGTCCAAAGGATCCTGCTTCACCTTTCAGCAGCTACCAAGGATAAACTAATGGTGCCAGAGTCATACTTAATAGCCTAAAGGGTAGTTCAGCTCTTCAACTATTGGAAAATGTTGGTACGAGTCCTCTTCCTTTACATTTAGTAGGTACCTAATTTTAACGTCAAAAAGGGTCTGGGTCCAATGTATGACAAGCAAGGGTTAATAAAACAAACATATGATAAAGGCTTTAGTCAAACTAGACCTGACAACAAGCGATCTATATCACCATATCTCATCTAATAAAATAATCTGATATACCTAATTTATTATTCTCACCATCACGACATCGAATAATCGCAAATCTTGTTCATCGCAGAAAATATCTGGGAAGAAATCGTTTTTGCCCCTGTATGCAAGCGAAGGGAGTCCAGCAATTAATGAACGATCGGTCAATCTGTATTCTATCGATCTACTGGCGGCTCATTAAGGATCGAGAGATGGTTAGATACGGCTAGTTGGTGATATAGCAGTGTGACTCATTGGGTGTCCAAGAGTAGAGTCGTTTCGATGAAACAGCACCTGCTGTAGACAAGTTGAGTATTTCCACGCTTAAATGGAGCGTTAGGCCACCAACGTATTCGAATGAGTGTGCTCTAGAGAATCGAAGATCGCGTCCGAGAATACCTTTCCGGATAGAAAGACGACATTCTTCCCGCGCTACTCAATTAACGCGATATAGTTAACTATCTTCGGAGATCGAATCAATTCTTCTTTGAAATTTTTATCATCTCTTAATCCATCAGCTGGTGGATTTGTAACTCGTCTGGGATCTTTCCTTGCAATGAAATTTGAGTCAGAAACGAACACCATTTAACGACAATATGATCTGATCAATAGAACGACTATTTTTGACGAAGATAATTTATAGCTCCACAGATCGCGAGATACTTTGCACCATTATGCCGAGCGACTTTCGCGAGCTTCCCTAACCACGTTGCACAACTATTACATTATACGCTTATGGAAAAGTCCCATCGAAGAGATAGCAATCAGCTCTGTATTATCGTGTTCCGTAGCGTTGTGTGCAGGAAACAGAGTAGGTGTTTTTTATATGCAACATGCTCGATCGCCTGTCCGCAGGTTAAATAAACAAATTTTTTCAAATCGACGATATATTTTATAGCTTATTACGTTCGACGTTTTTGTCGGAATCGCTATATAATTGAGCTTGGTTAACATGGAACATTATTTATATTATAGCTATTTGTACACTATAAAGGATCCGTTAAACGTATATGCAACTAAATCTAGAGTCGCGTTTTTGCATGATTTCCTTATATGTTGCGCAAACGCGGAATTATCCGAACAATTGTCGACGAAAGTTAATCGTTCACCTTTCAATGTCATTTTGCCAATGCCAAATGCGATAACTATGCGAAACCAGTTCTTCTCGCAAGTGGGTCTGTTATCAATGTTTGGATCTCGACATAATCGCTACGTGGTCAACTGTAAGTCATATCCGGAGTGCATTCAATCTCGACTGACCCCTGCAGTGATACGACGAGTTGCACAAGCGCGGCGCCGCGTTACGTAGATGGACTAGATCTATGCAATCGATTATTTTTCACCGCGCATATTACCTCATGGAATACATGAGATGCTATTTTTATCAGGGACTTCGAAAGTCAAGTTTTTCAAATCCTTAAAAGAAATTTGAAATGCAAATTTCAGTTTATGTAAATGTTGGGTATTAAAAATCTTTCGTCTTACGAAAATACATTCATTAAACGCTAATAAACACCTATTGCCGAATATCTGGACAGGGAAAAAATGACCGTGACCGATCGCCGATGATAAATGAGGACCGCAAGCGGTCCTACAGGGTTGCCGTGCATACCGACGAATTCGATGAATACCACATCGTGTTGCATCTAAAAGAGGATCTCAGGCGTGGACAGAGGGCCGTCGATGATTGGCTCTCTTGGAGTCTGCCGCGCTCGACTTCATTTCTCTGGCTATTATGGTGCTAATCGATTATGGCGTGACGGATCGGATGATTTAAATAAAGACCGGGTGCGTCACGGGCCCGGCCACGGTACCACCGCGCCCCGGAGAATTATGCCATTGCTCCCATTATGGTTCTGCGTCGGGCCACTATTCCCGATCTTCGGCGAGGTCTCCCACGATAAAAGATCAATGATCTCTGCGAATCTAGTGATTAATTTGCCCGTATTGGAGTTCTTGACTTACCGGCACCACATTTTCTCTTTCACGTGACTCATTTAAAACCTAAATTCCATTAATCGTTAGACGTAAGTAACGAGTGGTCTTGATAAAAAGTAAAAACATCTATGTTTCGGTTCAATGATCAAGTTGATGAATAATTCATCCGATTCTAGTATTGGTAATTGATATTACTCATCCTTAAAGGATACTCGCGTAAAGATAAAAATAACTCATTGAAACTATCATATCATGTAGACCGCCTCTTCCATTAAAGGTACCATTTTTTATTGGAGAATTCCATAAACTGTCCATTCCTAGGATTAATTCTTTACTGGATTTGAGTTTTGAATATATTCTTGAAGCGATAGATTAAGGCCGACGGATGTCCACTGGCTGTCAGATCAGCGTAACGCGGAATTAATGTTGGAGGCAGCGAGGATTTCTTCGCTATTTTCCCTCGCTCCGTTCTTGCTATATGTAACGAATTGGTTAGATACAGTCAAGGCTTGGCCTCGGCGCCTGCGTTTCTGGTCCTGACCTCCTTTGTGGAGCATCTATTCCTGTTGCTTTACTTACCACATCTATTGCTCGTTGAACGCGTCTGTCTGATTATCTGCTCTTAACAGCCCCAACTTGAATTTCCAGGATGTTTTGAAATTCTGTTAACTAATCCATTTTCGTGTATGCACGGATGTACCTGCTTGAGTAAAGAGTAACGCACCGAAACTATATAATATTCGAGTAAACCTTGTCAAGATTATAAGCTAATTAGCTTGAAAGTATTTGAGGGATAATGATAATAGATACCTATATGTTGGGATGAGCAACATGTTTTTGATGGAGATTTGGGTAAAGAGTTTAAAGATCCTAATAGAACGGTAAGGATAATTTTGAAAGAGTAAATTTTCTGAAGTTATTCATATGAACGTGTCGCGATTTAGAAAATACTTAATCAGAAGACCGATTACATATTCAAAATCTATGCGACATAAAAACATACAGTTTTTCTTTGTTCTATTTTCTTCTGCTAAACGAATATTATTAGGAAAGTGATGTGAAACCCTAATGGGGTTTTTAAATTTGATGGTTGGGCTTACGTGTGTTATGTCGCCAATTAATAAAAGATTAGCTGTATTCAAATATCTAATTCTACAGGTACTTTTTATTTATCAACTGTTCATAAAACTCAACACCTTTTTCGATGTAATCAAGGATTGGCAAAGGATTGGATGTTCCATAATTCTAAAGGGTGACGAAATTGAACAGAACTTGTTTAATCATCTGAATTAAACCGGAATCAAATCTAGTTAGAATTAGTACATTCTAAAGTGATAGAGTTATATTTGCTGATGGGAATAGGTTAGATTAGTTATTTTCTTAAGGGCCTAATAGTATGGAAAGACTTTTGAGGTTTTCATCATTAAGTGAAGTTCTATCATTATTCTAACACTTGGTTCTTTTGAAGATAATTTGTAGGACTGTCTAAGTACGAACGATTAGACCAATTGTTTTAGAACAATCTGATTCGATATTAGGATGTCATTATTTCCAACTTTTTAATATTGTCTACAAATTCTATTATATTTTGAAGAAACTACAAGGAAAGAGGATGGTGATAAAAACCCACGTTAATGGGAGACAACAAATTACAATTTGATATTAAATACAACTCATAGTGATTTAACGAATGCAAATTAGATGATATAATTGTACCTTTCAATATTGATCACTGATCAGTGGTCTGTATGTCAGCATACTCTCTTTGCCAAGATGACAAAATTATTGTCGCAGATTTGTCAGGTTTCATACCTTCAACGATTTTAATTGACATGCATTACTAAACCGTAAAAAAAAACTCATTCACATCTGATACAATAAACAATTGAACCTTATTACATCATCGAAAATTGTTTCGACATGTCCCGTTCCTCTTGATTAGTTGAGGATGTTTGTATTAACATTATGTGTTATAATAAGTATCTCGAAGTACGTAATATTGTGTTTATGAACCGAAATTCTAGATAACACTTAATTATTTATGCATCAACATTAATAAATTATGATTAAAAAACGAAATAGCTTAAACAACCCAAAACTAATAATTCCTCTCTTTGTTTGTTTCAGGTGCCCTGTGCTGAACGGGCCAGTATTTATGCCAGTAAGCCCATTTTATGCCAGTAGATAGAGCCAGTGCCTATTGGCAATTCTTCATAGCCAGTCCATACGCCAGTAGTTAGGTTATAATCGACTCATTGTCATCCGAATCGCGGAGTGAAAATCGTGACGCGTTCGCGTAGATACATAATAATTCTCATCGATTCGACGCGCGACTCGCTAAGTTCATTTTTTAACGGCGTGTGAACAATCGCGTTGGAAATTCAGGGAGAGGAAGTGAACAGCATTCAGGCGAAGCGGAGGCTGGAAACGCTGACTTACATCGGGAACGCCAACCTGCAATCAAGTTTCATGGTTTTCATGGTGAGTCATTCAAGATTTACACTTTTTCTTCTCAACAACAACCATCAATTTTCGTAATTTTCCGTCGGAGATACAATAACTCGCGGCGGGTGATTTGTTGATGAATGTCGAATGACGTTGTTCCCAAGCGTTCTTAAGATTGCCTAATTTCTTAGATCGTTGCAATTATCGCCGACAGTTTCAGTGTTTGTAAATAAACTCATTCATCTATTAGTTCTTTGTTAATGGTTCAGCTCTGCATTTCATACAACAATGTCAGCAAGGAGCACAGAATTTGATTTTGTAATAGATTTGAAAAATGAGATGAACGTCATGTTTTTTATTAATTGAACTTTTAGCGCCAGGTATTGCAAATTAGTTTGAAAATCTCTGATATGTGTAAGTTTTGGGTTTATGCCAATATTCAGACCTATTAAATGAAGAGTTCTTTGATATATTAATGATATCTGTTACTAATTAGCTATTTGAATTACCGATATCATATTCGATCTCAAATTTAAATTTAAGAGTCTTTACATATTACCAATAAAACCTTTACAAAAATGGTTAATTCTGATTCGAAGAATAATGAAAGAAGATGAAGGCGTGCGTTTACGGTAAATTCTTGTTCAAATCGGAAACCATCCAAGGCAACGTCGCTGACAATTACAGGCGTATCTCGTAATTTACATACTTCCCGGAGTTATTAAGGACAAATATTACCTAACGATTACGGCGTATATCAGTGCGCGGCAGTGCATAAATCTGCGCACGAAAATGATGAAGCGTCTGCACCTTGCGTTGTGCTGGTTGAGCAAACTCTCGTCAATTAACATTTAAATTAGGCGAAGAACAACACGTTCTCTACGTCACAATATGGAAATTAATAAAGCGGTAAATTGGAAGGCTCTTTTTTGGTGGGTACCGTTTTGAGATGGTACCGGAGCTTCCGGGCCCTGGGGTCCAGCGTAAGGATGGGGCGATGCATTTGTTAGGAAGATCTTATTGAGGCTGATATTAAATAATACCGATGAGAATTGTCTCGCATGTAAATCACGCGGCGCATTGCTTCCCTCGAGATATATCAGTAAAATGATTTATGCTTCGCGTAAGAGAGGCGTAAGTGGCAAAGTCCATTCCTCGTGCCACGTGGTACTCGGAAGCGGAGATCGATGACGTCGTTATGCACATACGCAATCGTAAGTTACCGCAATCCTATTCGTCTGTTTGAATGTTGGACGACACTCGAGTGCGCATTGCGACTAACTTTTTATCATGAGCATCTATGTATTCAAATGGCACAAAAAGCTCTCAAAATTTCACAGTCAAAATTCAATTTTTATAAACTAAAAATTGAGTCACTCCTAAAAGAGTGAATTTTCATACTGTCAAGTGTGAAGTCGAAGAAATTTAGAGAGATTATAACGGCTAAAAAGTATGAAATTTTTTAAAGTTACATGTGTATTTAATCTTCTGCCTTTTTTGAACTGTGAAAATTGTAATACGAAGTTTTAAGAAGGTCGATTAATAATGACATGTTTTGAAATTATAGTGGACTGTCACAAAGGCGTACATAATGTCACATAACACTCTGATTGTTTCCCCTGAAGCATTTTTGCTGTCAAACAGAGTGATTACTTAACGCGTTGTAAATCTGATTTAATATTTATAAATAAAACAAACTCTTTGTAATGCGTGTCATTTATTACGACGAAGATCGGCGGTATTTATGTTGCTTTTTTTTGTCGAGGAGCCACTCGGCAAGTTTCGTTGGATACTTTCGTAATTTAAATAGTATTTAAATGCACGAGTTTTATTTTCCACTCCGAGCGACATTAACATTTGTGATGAAGTGGCAATCGGTCTATCACCAGTCAAGTTGACACTCCCAGTCTTTTCTCGTCGGATTAATGAACGTGAATCGATAAGTTTGCTAGCAGTATCTATTAAACTGCTCTGTCATAATGGAGTGTCGATGTTGTCTCGATCGAATGTCGTTTATTAGTCTTAATCCACTCTTCCATATTTTGTATTTATGTGACATTTTTCGATTGTTCAAAAAAGTTAATTATAATTCTGGCGTTTAACTAGTATTATAATTATTGTTATTATATAATATGGTAATGAAAAATTAATTTATATATTTAGAAATAATTATATAACCAGCGAAAAATGGTATTTTGTTGTATTTTAAATTGTACTAGTCACCATTAGTTATTCTATTCTTGAAACTATTCAGATTAGGTGTATATTCCTTTTTATTATTTTACTAAAGGCTTCTTTAATTAAGTAATGGTTCTAGGTAATGTTCCTTTAAATTGATACCTTCGTAAAAATGCTTGATGTAAACTGAATTCAAATTTGATATCCATCAATCTTATGACAACTCCAATGGAGTACAATCGTGTTTTCTTTCTGACAGCATTATAATTAAAGTTGATTTTAATCACAGCATAAATGAATTCTCACAAAGACAAGACTATCACTCGTTGAAATCAAATTTCCTCCAATTCGGACAAAACCTAATCATTTGTTGTGTGAATGTTTCAAAAATTTGAATCATTGTTATGCTATGCACATATACAAATATGTATATCTGAAAGATCTGAATGGTGATAATAATACGATCAGCTTCTGTCCGAAATTAGTCAAAATTTTAAAGATACTGAAGACTGATTTTCTTTTACTTTGAAATTATATTCAAATGAGATAAAATGAAAATATCGGCACATTCCTCACATTGGCCTGACATAATATACAAAATATTCCGATTTCGTCACTCTAGGATATGCTCAAATTTGATTCCTTCCTAGTTTAGAATTTTCTACAACAATTTGTATATGTGTTTGGGTTATTCGCAAGGGCCACGGCACGTTAGATTCAGTATTTTCAAGTATATAAGAATATTTTCAAAAATATATCGTTTGTATTAATCCAAGCATGATATGGTATCAAGTTGAGTTTCCGGGACCAATTTTTTTTTGTGTACGAGGTGGTAAAATTACAGTTTGGATGACTAAAATCCTTGAATACAAAATTGCATACTTTTTTTTAATAAAAGTAAAATAAAAGTAAAGTAAAAACGTAAAATAAAACCTTTTAGAATTACTCTCACTCATTCCTGAAATTGATAAAAGTGGAATTTCGTCGAGATCTGCAATAGTATTAAAGTATCGCTAACTCAATTAAAAAGTATCCATTTACGTATATTAATACGTATTTGTGCACTACAAACATTCCGTTATCAAAACAAAATAGTTCGGTTGGGAAAACCAACCAAACTCGTTTAAATCAGAACTAGCCACTTTTGTTATCTCAATATCAAAAGAATTTGTTTAGATATAGCAAACAGAATACTGGTTCCAGCAATCCAGTCCTTTTCTAAGTGTGTTTAGACTATTTATTCTTTATTTTAATGTTGCATGACATGTTTTGAGATCCTGTAATTTTAATTTTTTTCATAATTTAATGGAAGTATGCCTTTTGCCTTTGATTAATGCTGTACTCACTACTTTCAATATTCGATCATTTGTTTCAAATTCATTATTAATTCATAATACATCAGTGAAAATACACTCGAAAACGATGCAAATAGAATATGCAGATAAATATATCAAATCGAAATACATGTGAAAAAATCAACGAAACCCCGTACCTTTGAGTACTAAGATTAACTTTTTTTAATAATTGCAGGCACAATACTGTTCTTCAGCATATTTCTTTAAATGCCCTTTAAATTTTTGCTAAACACGTAGTCAAGTAGTCAAGGAAATGCACTAAGTAATAGTCTCAGTCTGATCAATGTGCTTGCTTGTGATAAAAAACAACAGGGATTTAAAACTGCGTGATAAGTTTTGTAGAAGTATAAAATTAATTTAGATTATCTATTATAATTTTCATGCCACATTATTAATCGTTTTAACTCAGAGTCCAATTTGTTACTAACATAAAAACGAACAAATTACGCTGTCACTCATCTATGTGCCCCTTTTAAAAATTATTCTATACAGGTTTAAACATTTTCACTTTAAACGTGATTATTTTCAAAATTGCCTTTTTGACTGCGACACACTTAAAATAAACAATATTTTTAATTATTTCTTTCTGTGATCGTTCTAAAATTCCATACTTTATCAAAAAATTATGACGGCATCTTTAGGTTTTGCAAATTGGTAAGCACCACTCGTCCCGGATGGCTTTACTTCAACGGATCTTCGTTATACGATTTGCAGAGGGTTTTAAATAAATTTCAGTAATTGTCTTATGAATTTTTATAGGTTGATGATTACAAATGTGAATTTAGAAATTTGAAATTCAATATGGCGGACCCAATAGGACGAACTAAACTATCAAAATATAATTTAAAGTGGGTGAAAATCGAAGATCAGAGGTTTTTGCTGTTGCTGATTATGAATCTGAAGGTAAAATTTTGAATTTCAAAATGATGAATCCAATATAGCGGACAAACTTACCAAATACGACTTAAATTTGACAGAATTTCTTTTTTTCATTATTATAAGAAATTATAAGAAAAAAAAATGTTAATCGGGTTCCAGCGATAGCCTGAATATATGGTTAAAAGAAAAAAATTGTGCCACAAAATAAATTTCAAAAATGTTTTAGTGCCAAAAATTAAAAGTTCCGTGGATTTGCCCTTATATAAAGTTCTGTATACCAAAAGGTACACTTGGCGTGCGCTATAGTTCGATTGCAATATGAACTTACATGGACCATTTCAAACTTCCTGCAATTACCAATTAATCGTTGTCTTATTGGTAAAAACATTACGTAAGTTTTCTTTGTGACAGACCATTGTCAAGGACTGTTGAAAGTTGTGGAATTGCCGTACATGCAGCAATTTCCTTAGCGGATCGGTACTGATGGAGGACTAATAAAGGGTGAAGTTTTTACCTGGATAACAGTGTTGTAAGTGCGAGTCCGTATATATTCTGCGAAAGTTACCGGCATCGCCAGAGTATGCAATTTGCATAATTCGCGCGGTTCGATCGCAGGGTAACCGACCTCGGGGGCCGCAGATATAGATGGGACGAATGTGTCTACACACTGTGCGACGTTATCTTTATTTGCACGATAGTCCCACGAGCGAGGCCAAAAAGAGCCGCCGAAATGTCCGTACGAAAATGTCGCACTGGTTATAAATGAGGGCTGTGCCATTTTTTTTCAACCGTAAGACTTTACGCTTTCTTGACCTCGTCGACGCGCACGATCGCGTTATCTTCATTTTAAAGTGTTAGTCAGCTCGTTTTTGAAAGTGAAAAAGTAAGACGGTTCTTTTCGACGACTTAACGAATGATACTTTTCATATTTAATTACTGATGTACTTGTCCAGGCGTAGCTTTACTGGGAATATTTTATTTTGTGGAATAGTTTAGGAGTGGTTGACAAATTACGGAAGATTAAAAAATACTGCTTACTGGAAAACATCAAATGATGTCATTATTGAAGCTGTCTTGAATCATGTAACAGGTTATGCAAGAATTACTTTGTTGTAGATAATAATTAATTGGTGTCGATAAAAGTTATTTTTAGTATAAGTTTAGTAGAATCTTATATTAATATATCCTATTGAAAAGTATATAAATGTATACATTGCATCTACATACAGCTATCGTTTGAGACAAATTTCATGGCAACGAGATTACATTTTTGAAAGTAGCATAAGGAGATAAATGAAGTATGCTAACAGAATAATAACAATAATAAATCATCATCGTCATCATCATCATCATCATCATCATCATCATCATCATCATCATCACCATCATCATCATCATCACCATCATCAACATCATCATTATCATCATCATCATGATCATCAGATATAGTTCTTGTTTATAACAATCTTTTATGAATTAAAGCGATGATACAGTTAAGGGTGAGAGGAGATGTTAGACGCCATGATAGTGCGTGTTCATTTAACATCAACATAATCCTATTCTATAGCCCGTCCCTCCCCATATTATCATTTTCTGATGCAATCATCATTCGACTACATTACTATCATCATCTGACAATATTGAGTATCATCATGAGACTTTAACCGACATCCGCCAACATCAACATCACAGTTAAAGAATCAAATTTTGAAAATTTTCATATAAATGGTCATATCTAAATGTTGTATTGTGCAAAAGTTCAAACAGCCGTTCTTCATTACAAGAATTCATTAAGTAACTGATCATGGCATGTAACGACTAGCTTAAATTTCATCATCTTCACTACTTTCATTTGCCCGCATTCAAAACTGAAAACGATTAAATAGATTGTTACCAAACTTAGCCAAATATTTTTGGTAATATTTCGCAAATTGCTGTTTTATTCATGAAGACGGCTGACATTCTTCAACCTTGGTGGTGTGCATTGGAAATTCAGTCGAAGCTCAAGGATCTAACGTGTCGAAAAGAAACGCTACGATCAACTTCATCTGTAATGCTGGATTTTGATAGTTTTTCGTAATTAAAATACAGTGAGTTCCATTTTGTTGACTACAATTTCATTTCTTTTGTCCACTTTTAACGATCTGAAGCTCTGGTTCAAAAATCATTGCAGCGTTGGTGTGGTCACCTGGCTAATATCTTTTCAGTGGCTTGTTATCATGAAAGTTTGAACCAAAATATACTTTCACATAACATTTGGACATACCAGAATATTTGGTATTTCCTAGTAGTTGGAGTTTCCTATCTAATGCAATCTTGCACAGTCGATGACATTCAAATACGGACCAATAGGTGCCTTGAAACATACTTACCCATGAACAAAACCAAATACAACCCACGTGTCGTTTAAAACTGTCAAAATCTGACATTGCATATCAATGTAGGCCCGACGTTATCTACTAGTGATTCGTTTACCAAAATCGGATGATTGTTTGGACCCTTCCACTCCATCAACTGCTCCTTATTTGTACCTATTAACTTACTAGTGCTAGTACATTGTCTGGGTTGGTTTTGGACCAACACTGGACAGATTATATCTGCAATACCATGTATAACATTCCATGTCTGAATCTATTCTCTTGCAATTTCTGAGGTAATCATTGAAGTTATATTGGTTCAAATATATGCTGCAGATATTGATTAAGCACAGTGGTAGTGCACTTTTTAACTTTGGGCCAACATTGTCAATCAAGGTTCAGTTGCCAACTTTGGGCCAAAACTGGGTTGTATAGTATTAGTATAGGCAATTCTCACATGGGTAATTCATTCAGATATTTTCCAATTGTTATGTTTTTTCGATGTTCGTGAATGTCATTAATTTTACATTATTATCAGGAAAGATATTTTCAAAATATTATTTGTAAATAGATCATTATAAAGGATGATTATTCAACTAGTTTATTAAGAATTAGCAAAGAATGTCAAATAAATATCTTCGTCATTTAAAATTAACCAAAATACCGACAATATTTATTAATACATTGAAACAATTTTGGCTTTCATTCATCCAGAGTCTGCCCTTTTACATCATTTTTTGTTCCTCATCTCGCCCATATTCTCGGCTCCTACGCCAAAACGCGTACCGGATTCCAGGTGGGTGTTCCTTCGGTCTCTCGTCGGATATTTCGAGGCCCGCGGGTCACGGGTCAGTCAGCGGTGGACATTAATAATCGTTTATAATATTTAAGCCGGGTGTGGCATGTACGCGGTAAACTCTCCTTGTTCATATAGCTATATCGCCAGCATATCGCGCATGCTGCTGCGGCCAAAGGGTTGTGTGGAAAAAAGTCGACACTGCAACATATCAGCGAACCGAGCTCACGTTTGCACATAAACCAGTTGTGCGTACCTATGTACGTGACGCAAAAAGAAATAATCGCCATTATGTATAGAGGCTCGAGGCATAAGGACAAAAACTTCTCTCCTCCAGATGGACGATGGATGGATTCGTACTCTAATATACCTCCGTGTTTATATTCGCAACTCAATCGATCCAGCCATCTCTTAACGTTAATCTTTGACCATTTTCCCATGATCTGAAAACCTATTTCCATTTTGACTAGTCATTTAAGGTTTTGTCAGCGAAAATGACGACATAAAGATTACTATGCATGGGAAAATGGGAACACCTCAAAGTCTCGACGTCCTCATAAATGCGACAATCAAAATCTCAATCGGTTTGAATTGGGATGAATTTTTTAATGATCGGGGTTTCGAATGTCGGTACTTTAAAGTGTATTTTTTGAGATCTTCACGAGATTTTTATCGTCAGATTTTTAGTAACTGTCGGTAATACTATATAGAGCAATAGCTACTGCTATGTGATTGATAGGTTGATATTACTTATTTTACTATTATTACTAATTGATTAATTTTTCATTTTCTTCAGTTTATGTTTGAATTTGAGTACCATCTAGTGTTCTATTAAGAAATTGTCTTCTCAAAACTTAAACATTATCTCATAGAGATTAATTTTGAAGAACTCTCACGAACTAATAGAATAGTGTAGTTGTGAGAATCAGACGTATATTTGAGATAACTAAACTATAAGCCTGAGAGTTACATTTTTCTAGGTTGGGATTAGAGCAAAATAGACTATACTTTTGATTCTTACAACTATAATCTTCTATCAGTGAAGATTTCTATGAAAGCGATCTTGAAATGGACCTATTTACGAACTACGTGATATATGAGATATATATTCTACGAGAGCAATGATAATCTTGTCTTAACTGAAATAAATTCTGGCGAAGAATAATTTCCAATTTAAGAAAACCTAAAAAAAAGGATGACAAATGGGAATGAACTATTTCTAATTTGCATATGCAGAATCCGTTTCAACGAAAATCAAGGAGTCGCCGAAGTGTTTGGTCCGTGAGTAGCTTTCATTGTTTTTAATACTTTGTTTACTCTCGCATAAATCTTCTGGTTGAAAGACAATTTATCACGTGATCTTGTAATAAAACACCGCCCTCGTTCCTTGTTTGCGCAAAGCGTTACCTTCTTTCTTTTGGCGGCGGCAATGGACAACGCCCTTGGGTGCTACCTGCGGTGTGGAATCAGCATGCGTATGTCGCATCCGGCTGAATTTCATATGCCGACGCGCAACATTCAGGTGCTGGGGCATTAATACCTGAAATTCCTTCTTGCGAGCCGGAAGATTTGATAAGAAAAATTGATATCTGCCGCCATCGCTTCATATTTTAATATGCTTTGAAATTTTGCCGTTTCGTTTCGCAGTGGTAATAATTTGTCCACTTCTTTTAAAAAAAACGAAAGATAATTAATAAATAAATAATAAATTTAATGTTTTAGGTATATTTAATAAAATTGTTATAATACAATGATGTTTTTTATTACAGAGTACGTTTATGAGTATTTTTAGAAATGAAATTTGTGTGGTTAAAGTGACCATATTAAATTGTAATATAGTGGATCAGATTCTTTTATGATCACGAGTTGTTATAAATATTATAGTATTTTAATATTATACAGTAAATCTGAATGTATTGGTGAAATATTTAGTCATTTTATTAACTCTTCTACTTTACACGACACTTTTATCGAAACATTTCGATTGAGCATCGCTTTGTTGTTTCTATAGTTCTTAAAAAGTAAGTTCATCATTACGACCAATCTTGTGTGTTTTTAACTTTTTTTTCTGCAATGAAATAATATGGATCGAATTAGTATTATTATTTTGTATTATATAAAAAACAAAATAATTTTGTTGTCACACCTGCACAAAAACCGCGCCCTTGAATGCCTTATTCAGCTCGTGCGCCTTCTCGAGTCCGGCGGGCGCTTTTCGCGTTTTCGCACCCGCTTTTCCGGGCGCTTCTCACGTTTTTACGCCCGCTTCTTTTTTTTTCCGATATCTCACCTACCGTATATTTCACCGACACTATAAAGGCTCAGTTTTATTGTACAGGCGTGACGAAAAATGTCGTTTATATCACAAGGCATGCCTGTCACAAGATATACAATATACTATTATTCTTCTTTCGACCAACTTTGGTTTCTTTACATGTGGTACCGCTTTGCACGATGATCGGCGAAGACTAACATCGTTTTAACACGAAAATTTTGGATTTCGATATGAAATACACGTCTTGTAATTGTATCTTACGTCAAATACAGTCTATGCCAAATACCAATAAATTCGTAATTTATATAAAAATAATCAAACAAATAAATAGCAAGGTACAACGGAGAACACATTGAAAATATTATCTCTTATTATTAAAATGTCAATTTTTCGACATATGATCATACCCAAATTAAAACATGTGGTGGTTAATAGAAAGTCACAGTATGGCAGAAACTACGTCATGGTTGTTAGATAATTTTTAAGGTAGCCCTGGAAAATTAGTATTTAATGAACCGTTTAAACCATATTAATCACTTTTTAATGTTTGCTAAACGAGTAAATGCTTAATTTATGCCACTAACATAAAGCTAAAAATAATTAAATGCTCGATGTCTTAATATTGTATATAGATAATAATACATCGATAGAACGGAGTGATTGTAAGGATCAAAACTATGGTAGAGATAACCATACAATGACTTTGAGTGTTATACTATTCAGGGTTCGGAGGAAAACTTATTAAATTTCTGACCCTTTTAACTGTACTCTTCTATCAGTGTACTATTTATTCACTCGCTTGATACTGATTTACCTTTGATCCCACATCATGGTTTTAAAGTGAGATTACCCAGGTAGAATTGGTCCAATTTGAGTTGAATAGAAACAACTCCTAGCTGGGATCCAGGCTGGTTAACTCGAATAAAGAATTAGCTAGATTTGGCCAAAATAGAAACCAGGTTTCGGTTGAAATCCAGCCGGGCTAGCCCTAACAATTCAGATTCTGAAAATAACTGGGTTAAAATTGTTACATTTTGAATGGTCTTAAAATAAGCCAATGTATAAGGCATAAGTATGTCCTTTTCGAATTGGTCTTATTTTTGTTACATTTTAAATTAAGTCTATATTCGGCCTTAATTTAAAACTTTTTTTTACAGTCTACCTCTTTGGCTCAAGCTCACTCCAGATCTGATTTACGCCTTCTTTTCAATATATTTGTTTCGTTTTTTTGAAATGTCAATAATATAATTATCAAGACTTTACGTTGATTGAGTTTATGAAAACTATTTTAAAATATTCAGAAACGTGTATTACGTAGTACAAATTATTTTAAGAAACAGCAAACATTTGTATGTGAGAATAGTGACATCCTAAAGAACGATGATTTTATGGAAGATTGGAGGTGATTTTATGGGAGAATTTAGATTAAGCATTATGAAACAAGTTTTGAAAAAATGTTGCTAAACTAAAATTATGGTATATTTAATTGGCGATACCTTTCTGAACTAAACATTTAGAAGTATTATACTAATCCCACAATGATTGAGGCCGTCATATTAGCTTACCAAGATTCTATAAAAGACATCTCAATAAATTCTTGCTGAGTAAAACTCCACTTTGTTGAGAGTGAAAACCGAGCCACTCTTATAAAAATGCTGAATTTTGACTTCTGTGTGATTTCGCTCTTACAGATATACAATTCATTCTGTCATAAAAATAACTTAATTTGAATTCACTCTGAGTGTGTTATCGGTTGCTTTTTTTGACGGATAATTCAGTTTTTCCCTCCACCGACAGTATATTCTTACTCTAAAGGATGTTGGATGTATGGCAAATATCGTTGGAAAGTTTTTGAAATACGTTTGAAAGCATTTAAATACATGAGAAAAGCTATATTATTCTAAAGCTATAACATTCTAAAATACTCCACATAAAATTGTTAGATTCTAGAGCAATTAAAATTGAAAATCAGATAAAAGTTTTGACATTAATAATGGACCAGCAATGAAAGCTCATGACAGTTGCGAATTACGTCTTACCCAGAAGTTTCATCAATGTAATTAAACGCAATTCTTCTTAGCAAAATTAATTAACGGTTTTTCGACCGCACCATGCTTCTGGTTTTGGGTAGTCGTTATTGCACAGCATGTCAGCCCAGGCACTGTTGCTTGGTATTAAGTATAAAGAGGTTAAGCCTCGAAACGTGAAAAATAAGATAACCGTAGATTTTAATTCAGCAAGTTTACGATTTACGATTGCGTCTGGAAAGTAGCGCGCGGATATGACAAATAGCATCGTGCAGCAAATACGCATTCGATCTCAATGCGTACGCTTGATTTATATAGCGTGACTCGATGGGACCTTCTTTTGGGATGAGCCCAAAGACCATATCCTGCCCGCTACTTATTACGTTTCACATGGGCTGATAAATGCGATTGTGATGATCTTGAAAGTGGCGAAACAATTATCGATTTCTATCTTATTCTGATGTAAAAAGTTAGCTCAGTGGGTCATTTGTAAGAATATTGGAGGTTTCAACAAAACAACTCATTAATTGTTAAAATTGAGTGAAATTTAATTTTTGTGTCGACAGAAGTGTAGGATTAAAGATGAGTGATGAATACGGATGAATATTTCGAAATTGTTTAGTAAATTTCTTGATTTTGTAAGGACATTGTCTGAATGCCTGAAGTTACTTTCTACTGTCATAAATTGCGAGGCCAAAAATGTTTATTGTTGGATTAAATTCAGGTGTATTTATTTTTCTACTGGTATTCTCTCAAGGAAAAGTACTTTTTATGTAGAGTAATCCATTAGATTAAACTTATGCATTTAAAGCTATTTATACACTGGTGAAATGTAGTGAAGATGATAAATTATGAACATGCAAAATGACGGAACGATTTTGAAAGTTAAATTGGTGTTTCATCAGCATACCAGCACGTGAAAACGAATGTCGTTAATGACCAAATTGTCAGCCGTGAAGCACTTTTCATAAGAGAGACAGCAGAGAAACCGCTTGACACATGAAAGTGCGATATCGCGACAATGGGGGCGTGACGTTTTCCGTTAGGCAAACAGTAGCACGGATAAAGTGTATCGTCTCGGATGGTGCAAACATAGTTTTCCAGTTCGGTGGCAATGCTGTTGCACGTGTGAAGTTGCAATATAAATGTAAAGAACGTGCTAAATTTGATGCAATCGTTTTTTGCAGTCAAATCGTTTACTTATTCATAATCAACAAAGAGTTAGTTGCAATCAGGAATACCTTAGAGAAATTGCAATGGACTTAGAGAATTGCTTCAGAAATTGTTTTCTAGCTAAATCATTGCTGACATATGATGTATCTGACTCCTGTACCCGAACATGTGAAACTTCTGAATATTATCATGATGATACCTCCATACAGCACATTTCCTGTTAGATCATGCAAAAGTACTTAACTTTAAAAGTCGTTCATAAAAAAGGATTTGATGTCGAAGTGACAAAATACGAAATATAAGTATAATGACACTAATACTCAGACATCAAATACCTCTTAAAGAGGTCGTCCAGAGCTCATTCGAAAGATACCTCCAAAAAGACCTCATGAAGAGTCCTTAATTATGATAATCTAAAAAACGATCTTTTAAAGAAGTCTTACTTAGGTCTTCTTAAAATAGTATTCCCAAACAGGTCTTAAATCTGCCTCGTTGTGGACCATCTCTTTTTTGGTAAAGGGATCTCGAGAGTTGCGATTTCTTCTGCAGACACTAGGTGGCAACCAATATAAGATTTTTCCTTTATATGCAGATCGATGGATGTACTTATCATGAAAAAATAAGTGCTTTTACGTTATATTTCTTTTTGTATTATTATTGTATGATCTTCATTCTATTGAATGTAGCCTCGTCTGTTACCTTTTTTAGAAAATGGAAATAAAACTTACAAAACCATCGAGCATATCTCAAGTGACAAAAAAGCTAACTATTCGTACAAAAATATATCTTCTAGAATGATTGATTTCTTTTAAATGAAAAGAGTCACGGGCCAAAAAGTTAAAGAATATTACAATTCAAATACTTTTTATTTCCTACCATTTGTCAATATTTCGTCACTATTTTGACAAGTTTTTGATTACGCTTCAAGTGAAACTTTCATCTGCTATTCTTATGTTCTTGGAAGTCTCAAAATATGAAAGAAACGATTAACATGCTATTTTGGTCCGTTTACAAATTAATTGCAGCTCATAAAATTTAAAATCAGAACCAAAGTTGCCAGCGATTTGCCGAACGAAATCGTTTTGTATTATACACGTGGTATTAGGATCTATAGAAAGATGGGGCGTGTCGGGGACTCTCACGACCTGCATTCTTTATTGCTTTATTCAAGCAAATTTACTTTTATTTTCGCGTCGTTAACGTCTGCCTAAAGAGCCTGAATGTCCGTAGTCCACAAGAGCGCATGCGGGTGCTTCATCGGACCCCGTCACATAAATAAGCGTGGCGCCAAAAAGGTGCCGAATTTTCGATTCGGCCTTAAGGATTACTTTCTCATTTTAATTTCGTCTACTGTATTTTAATTCACCGCTCTTCCTTGGTCGGTGGCATCATAAGCATTCATCATGTGCCGCGGAGAATTACTACATTTTTTCGCTACTATTTGAAATTTTGGGTAGCTTTTTCACTTTTTATTTTTATCCGCCTTTTGATCTCTAGAGAACGTACACTGAGACTGATCGTAGCGATTAAGTGCTCAGATCCTAAATTATATCCTTTTGATTATGTTACCTACGTGGCCTTTGTTTACCTTCATATAAAAAGCAATTAATATAGTTTGTTGTAATTATTTAGCAGTGGACATTCTAATGATGATTTGGGTGTAAATGGTAGGGGTGGTAATTTTCAGTATTATCAACAATTGACAAACACATTTCATTTAACTGATAACCAAATGTGTTAAACATAAATTGATTAATATAAAGCAATCAAAGCCATTCATTGTTAATTTCGTTCTTTTAGAAAAATATTAATACCACCAATTTCGTGGTTATTTATACCTAAATTACTCTAAACACGATCAATGTAATTTATTTTTTAATTAACATTTATAATATAAAATATAATTGATTTGTGTAAAGTAAAAAGTTTAATAGGATATTAAGACTATAAAAATCACAGAGCTAATTTGAAAAAGAAATTTTAATGCGGGAATGCTGTCAACAATACCATTGCACGTTTAATCTTTTCTAACGCAATGTAAATGCCCGCATCAGAAGTGAAGATTTGTTTCCTTTACACTTTCTCTGCGATTTCTACAGTTCACTTTTACGAAATTATTTAATGTTCGGTTTCTATGAAAATTAATATTTCCTGAAATAGCAGTTACAAACATTTATTTTTGTAAATTTTAATTTTCTTCATCCAGGGAATATAAACGAATATTTTTTTACTACATTTTACAATAATTAAAATGCATTCAATCTTGCAAAAATTCAAAAACTGAAAAGTGTTGAAATTAAAAATTGAAAATGTATAATAAAATAATTGTCCAATATGGAAATAATAGCAGACTAAAGGAATTAACTATTTTTTTGTGATTTGTGAAACGTCATAATGAGAATATTTTTTTTCTTTGATGAAGATTCCTTTATGAATTAGTGATAATAAGTAGTAAACAAAATTTGTGGTGTTAACATTAGTAGTATTTAATTTTCGAGTAATAGATTATTTTTATGAAAGTTAATATTACAAAAATTCCGTATTACAATTATTTCTTAATTACATTGACCGTTTAAAGCATATTATAATAATTTAACAGCATCAACACTCTCTAAATCTGAATTAGTTAAAAACTACCAATAATAAAATGAACAGTGAGTTACCGAATGAATTAGTAATCATTTTTGATAATAAAAATTTATAACCTACTAATTTATTACTGATTCTATAAACTACTAAACTAAAAAAGTCAATATGAATTTGTAGATTAGTAGAATTCTACTGATGAATTGGTATTTTCGTACGATTTGTCAGTAAAAAACTAATTGATGGTAACCCACTTTTCGCTGGAGATAAGTTTTTGATTAATTCAAGTTTAGAGGGCAACTTAACCCACTATGTTTGAGTAATTTAATTATGCAATTTAAAGAAAATCAATTGAATGTATCACTAGATCTACTCCACTTTATCAAATTAATTGAATGTATCTCAAGGTACTTATTACAATTACAAAAATAAACATATACGATGATATTCACAGACATTTAGATAATAAGGTGTTAACGAACGTTAAATTAATCTAAAGTTAATATTTTATCACAAAACTGCACATTGAAAGTCTGAAAGGAAATAACTGATTAAAATGCAACAAGCCATTCTATTGAATAATTGCATCCAAGTATATTACCATTTCAACCTGCGAAACAATGCGAGCGCAGACTGCAGTCGGAACAGCAAGGTGTATTAAAGGCAGTTTACTCGAATAACTATTGCTTGAATCGCATACCTTATGCAGCCACTGAATTCTTCAGATAGGACGACTGATTACTTAGTAGCGGGTTTTCGCATTTTTATCCAATATATCTTAATCAGAGTGTCCCGATGAGGGGAATTTTTAAAACAACTAATTAGTCGACTGCCGAGAGCTTCCGCACGTGCCCTTAAGCTGCAGAAGAGCGTTTTCAATGCTTCACGCAAGTTGTTAAAGATGAATTATGAGGCAACATTTTTTTTGACATCAAGGCGTTATTAGGCCTACGGTCAATACTTGGATGTCCAATTATTTTTTCGCCTTACAGCGATAATCAGGCTAATAAATTTGACGGGATACTTGGATTATTTTTAATGTCTTTCTTATAAATATCATATAACAATTAATTTTAATTTAATGAATTATTGCAATTTATTACTTTTAACTTAGTTTGGCAGTACCTTCATGTTTCGACCACTACATTGACAGGTATTAATAAGGATGGATTTATTGTTACATTTTTCGTAGCCGTCAGAAACGTTTTCTATATAATTTACAGGAGAAAATATTTTATCAGTTATGTCCTTTTTAAATTGTAGTATGTGAGTTTGAAAAGATTTTCTGATTTTTTAAATCAATTAGCGCTTGTACAACTATGTTTCAGGAGTTATTATTTGAAATTGTGTTCTAATAAATTGATGCTAAATTGTATCTATTTGAAAGCTATTACAGTTTGCTGGTCAATTATTTCAATTAATACGAAGTAATTTCTTTTTTTTATTTCATATGTATGAACATAAAGTATTAAAAATTAGTAACAATTTTGTTGGTATTTTTATTTGATAATTTATACGATTAATTTAAGATATAAACAGAAATTTCTAATTGAAAACTTATAAAAACTGTTTGACATGATGTTGGATGGGACATAAGACCTGTAGATGTTCAATTTTGATTTCGATCTAAAATAGAAGAATACCGCAACCATAAAAGATTCTTTGTACTTTGGGTCGAGAATTTAATTTTGTAAACCATTTTGGTTCTCAAAATGTAAAACGGACTTTTGTTTTCCTACTATTTTTACATGAGAAGGTAATAAAGTTTCTAACATCAGATTGTAATGTAATTCGTACTGTAAAGTGTAACACTATTCTAAACCACTTATGAAGAGTATAATTCTTCTGATTGAATCGCTCTCAGTGAATAGGTTTGTACATTTTTCACTCCTTTTAAGCATTTAAGAGTATGCATATTTTCTTCTGAATAGGGAGCTTTCTAAGGGCAGAAAGCTCTGTATTCCTTACGATTTCAATATTTCAAGTTTACATAGTCGCTCCGACCGAGGTTTATTCGTACGATGATGAAAAGGCGGAAAAGAAGGGGAAAAATGACAGAACCGGTTATTCTGCCAAAACAGGAAAGATTTCTTCCGTCGTCCGATTTGAACAAATGGGTCGAGGTAGCGGACTTCCAACAGAAATTACGACAAAAGGAAAACTGCGAAAATTCTCGTTTCAGCTTCATTCGTGGATGAAAGATTAAGCGGTTAAAATGTCAGAACTGTAAAAAAGACGAATCTCGTTTCCAGTAGAGAAATACGGTCGCTCGTTCATTAGGCGGGTACATATATTGTGAAAACAAATCTTCATAAATTTCAGAACTTTTCTTCAAAAGCCGGAAAATAGGAATTTTAAGAATATTTTTTGAAGGAATTATAATTTTGGTTATTGTTACCATTTTGTGTAATTATTAGTAATCATTAGTCTAATTATCAAATAATTTTGGGTAGATTTAATTCACACAGCGAATGTAATGCAAAACTATTTGCTTTGTTCTTGAGTTCTGAATAAATTAAGAATAATTTATTGGCTATTGCCATTTGATATGATTATCAATAATAGATTTGGTAGTAAAAATGTCATGAGCTTCCACGAACAGAATTTAATTAAAATATTTGAGCTTTTCGCTGTCGAATGAAGCAACATTACTAAATTTAATTTAATATATTAAAATGAAATATAAATTAATTAGTTATGTAAGTAGAAGTTAATTATTTATGATTCTTTTTCCAATATTGTGCGGAAAGTTCTAGTTTTTTTTTCTTCACGGAATTCCCTATGATAATGAATATTAAGGCATGGTTTCTTGGAAAACTCAAACTTTCTGCAAGGATTTGAAAAATATCGTACAATACAAGTGTGCATTAGTGACTCCAATTCGTGCTGGATTAAATCCCTCGTCTTAATCAGTTACTACTAACTGACCAAGTTTTTATCATAATGAAATCAAAATCTACATTTAATGAAGGCAAACCCAAAACATCTAAAACAAATCAAAATCTGCATATTATATTTAGACGAAAAGGTCTAAACTAACTTAAAAATAATGTTATTTTAAAATTTTAAATATGACAGAAGAATAAACGCCAAGCGTGAATAATTCGACTTCTTATCACACCCGACGTGACTCCATCAACCATGTCCCAAAAAGGAGATCTTGAAAAATGTACTTAATGTCGTGACTCATATGTAATGTATATCTGTTAAGAGCAGTAAGAAATATAATGGTAAAAATAAATTAATATTAAATAACGCTCTATCCAATTGTCGTTTAGTTAGTTAGTTAATTGTGAAGATTAGTTTTAGTAAATATTTCATGCTGGGATAATATCTTTTATATTATTTTTTATATACAAAAATAATGTTATTTGTATAGACATATCCATTGCCGAATAGTTTGAAGGTCGCTCTTTCGAATGGTGCTGGTCAAACTTTCGATAAATTACGGAAGTATTTCAAAAATACTGAAAAAAGACGCGATTGTTAAGGTACTACTTTTTTAGAATGAAATTTTTACTATTATGTCGCTTGCTGATCACCTTCTGTCATATAAAAAAAAATATACATTCACATATTTTAATTTCATTCGATTTGGATTTTTAAATGGCTCCGGTGCGCCAAATTTTTTCGAAAATGGGTAATTTTATGGTTTTGTAGATTTCTATGAAGTGTTTGCGTATACAATAATTTATTTAATATTAATGACAGTTTATTGACATTTTTGGTAACTACGTAAGGTGATATAAATTGTCAAGATGACAACTTGTATTCACTATAAATAAAAGTGCGTTCAATTCTGTATTTTATTGCAGAATAAGAAGTAAATGAAATCTATCAATTACCATTTTATTTATATTTGGATTTTCTTGAATATGATCATACAAAATCAGTTTTTCCAAATCGAAAATGGCTGATCCATGATTGAGAACGGGACACGTGAAATATTTTTTTGCAGGTGGAACGAAAATTTCCTGTTTTTTTTTTTGGCACTCTGGAGCCATTTAAAAATCCATAAAAATCAAAACAGAACTGTTTTGAAGTAAAAGAACCAGGAACACGTTGTGGATAAGATAGAAGGTGGGCAGAAACTGGCATCATAGTGAAAAATGCATTCTAAAAAATACTATTCTTCCTAAATTCTGGGGATTACCAGCACTAAAAAAGTGCGTTAAACGTCATTTTTAAAAAATATGATCATCGCCATTTGAAAGAGTGACTTCAAAACTAGTTGTATATGGATGTATCTATTTAAAGAAAAAAAAATGCAGAAATAAAACAATGCAAAAATCCATGAGCAAATAGATGAACGTTTGATCGTCAAAGGCTTAATTAAAAAATTCATATTTTGAATTCATTCCGTTGTTCGCGTAATAATGTCTCCTTGATGAAAGTGTAGTATAGCATATTTTTCCAAACAACAAATTAATATTTCAAGTAATATCTGATTTCAAGATTATATTTTTCATATCATCAAGATAATAATTTATACCTACATATTTCAATAACAAATTTATCTTATTTTTGACGTAGACTGCAACTATTAATGAAATTACAATTTCCAAATGATAAAAAAAAATTATTTTTTTTTAATTACTACCAATTTATCAAAAACACTTCATGATGTCTGTTTTGGTAAAATTTCGAAAGAAGGAAGCATATCAAATTAAAAACAAAATGAATGGAAACAAAAAAATGACCACCTGTCATTATTAATATACCGGTATATCCCTAATTTAGTAATTTATATCGTAAATTTAAAAAGTGTTAAACGGCTCGCATTTTGTAAAGTGCGGTTCAATGGTAGTTGCAAGAAACATAAGTATATAATTGCATTATCCATTGGCAGTTTTAAAATGGGCTTATTTGCGCCTTTCCACGTTACTCCAATAAGGGTGTGTTTCATGCAACCAACAATTACGATTGGAATAATGCTATTTGAGGCTTGTACAGTTCGTGTATATAAGACAAATTGAATGCCCGTCGATGATTTATAATCGAGTTTTGATGATGAATTGTTCGATAAAGGGGCGTATAACATTTCTTATTGCGCTTTCTTTTTTATTTTGTGTGCATTGTATATTTATGTGCGCCAGCACTTCGCTTGTTTTCGAGTAAATTATTGCTTATTTCGACATCATTTATTTCACCAATTTGTACCGTTTTTTCAAATAAATTCGATTGGATTTCGAAAAAGAGGTGTGACTAAATGCATTTGCATTTATTTGGGAATCGTCATATTATTTTTATTGTTATTATTGTCTTTTCGTACTACATTTTTTCTTACGAACTAATTTCGATTTTTGTTGAATAATTTATTTTGTATATTTATTTGCATAATAACAAATGCAATATATTTTGAAAAATTATGATGCTGATTGTTTGACCTATTCAATAATTAGAATTGCACCAAAAATTAGAATGAAAAACACATTTTTTAGCATTTTTCTAAGTTGACAGTAGACATAGAAGAGAAGCACCGGGACTAAAATTTATTACACGAATCAATAAACTTGCAATGGCTGATAATTTATCTCAGAAAGCATGTCACAGTCACTGACATAATATTTCAAGCGATGGTGAGTAATTCGATATCCCTTACGTGTTTCGCTTTCGTATTCCCGTAAATGAATTGTTTCATTTTCTTATTGGGTATTCCTCGCCTATCGACAGGCAATTCAAGTTTTATATACTCAGCAATTAAGATTCTTGTTTGTCAAATGTTTAGTGATATTCCGCTAGTAGTGATGTGCATTCCAGTTGCAGTCACAGCTTGAATCCTACGAAGATATATTATGTGCAGTCACGCACCGTAACGATTTCAGTCGTTGAGATAGAGTCAACTTGAATTAATAATGTACCTCAATGGGTTTTTCGTCATCGTTTATCGAAATACTCAAATCTTATATGCATAAATTATAAGGAATAATCTAAATATAGAAAAGAATGGATTTTTACCGCTAAATTCCTGTTTATTCGTATAAGACGTAAAAACGTCACCAGTAGTTGCGAAAGTAGCACGCGTAAGATTTCATTTTTTTACAGTCTTAAAACAAGGAATATTTTTGATAATTTTTCGACATCCTTTTCACGTATTTTATTGCATCGACGTCGTCTGGAGTATAGGAATGTCGAAAGTAGCCACCGTTTGTATTTAAACGAGCGCCAACAAGCGATTTAAAAATGAACGCTGGACACAGTGGTGATATAGAATGCAGAATCGCAACGTAATTGAGACGCAATAAGACATTTTTTCGCAGATAAAGCGAGAAATTTCCGAATTCGCGTCGAAAAATAACCGCTTTCACCGGCGACGAAAGCGTTTTCGTATCCATGGGTTCCGATTAACGGGGCTCGTGCTGAAATTAGGCAGGTTTGAATCGGACCGACGGAATTTAAAAATCCTCGTAATGTAAGGGATTTTAATGGAAGAGGTGCGCATCTTTATGTTGCGCTCATATGCACCGATTAAGGGCATATAAGATCGTGGATCCACGCGCGGAGCAACAGGGCCTAAAGTGTGATTACTGATATTTTTAGAGTAATATTTTGTTAAAAGGCTTATCAAGTTTTTATATGCAGTACTCACGATACATTCACAACAAAAATATTTTCTATATTTAGAATTTTTTGTTTTAATATTAGAACATTCTAAATGTCTTATACCAGACATTTATTTTTAGAATATTTATGGAGTATCCAAACAATATTAATAGAAAATATTTCCGGGTATAAACCCATTTGTATAAGAATGCTTATTTATACTCTTGTGAACAAAAAAATTTCGAAATAGCTTTCCAGTTTTTTAGAGTTATGTTGGTATATGGCTTCCAGGCACATGGAGTCATTAGTACAATACATTCTTGAAAAGTAGAATAAATAATGAATAAAACGACTGGATGAGTAACATTGGCAAGGTCGTTTTACGAACTAGCAATTAACAGTAATATCGTATTTAGGGATTCATAAGAAATCAACTTCGTAAATCAAGCAATATAAAGAATTTATTTTGTATCACAGCCCATACGATGAAATCAAAATTAAAGTGATAAACGAGCAGTTACTTGCGTTTACGTGTCCTAAAACTGACCTAACAATAGATGGGAAACGTTGGGCGTAGGTGGCGAGCGATAACGATAGTGCACGCAGATTGCGAAATGTCCGAAATAGCCTCTGGTGTCTAACGCCAACGTGAACTGAAATGGATCGTAAAATCGCAGTATAGCTTTGCTCTTGAATTACGCATTAAAATTGAGTTTAAATAGGCGATACAAGGTTAGGATTAGACTCATCCTCTCTGGACTCCAGCTGCGAAATTATCAAGATGCTGCAGTGCTAAAGATGAAATTATATTAACACGAAAATTCCGTTAATTAAAACGTTCGGTTCCTGAATGCATGGAGATTATTGGGATGCGTTACACCTAACGGTCATCGTAACTATCCGTGGCAGTTTTTAAGTAGCACGCCGTTAGCGCTTGGATCTTTTGTCCGACGAGTATTATTTTACAACCTTGAAATCGCACTTACGTGCCCGAACATAGTGACGGCTAGGATCGTATACGAACACCGTTGCTGTAGTTGTTGCTGATGCAGTATCTTTGCGTTTTGACGACCGTCCCGTTGCTACGCCAGACCAACATTGACTGAAACAGGAGATCCGAGAAGTGCTTGCGCATGCAGCCAAGACCATTCCGATCAGTGACCTCCCGTTGGGACGAAATATTGTATGAATTCCAGGATGAAAAATGTTTATTAGCCGATGTCACGATGATGAAAAGTTATTGGTCAAGCCACAAAACCGATCCATGTCTTCTGGCCTTAAATGATGACATCTCATATTTGATATATACGGTAATCTTTCTCATTATGTCGTCTGACCTAACATTCTATTACTTATCTTCTTTTCCTTCACTGATGATGTGTATTTTTAGCTTATAATTCGACATTTTATTGTTTTCCTTCTGTAAATTGATGGACAAGTGATGAGAGGAGGCGTGAGTTCAAAAATTAGAACTCTCCAATCTATCCAAGACTAATTAAGGGTGTTTAATACTTCATGTGGAATATCAGCGGCAATTTAAGTTTTGGAACTGGGTGTTGTTTTATCGCAAATTTCTTTATATTGACAGCCGTCCAGTTACTTTGTGGGAGGTGATGTTGCATTTACATTTGGTAATCACTGCATTCAAAATGACCGATAGGTTCAAAACATCGTAAAGTTGGACTTTTTAAGCCTTAGTATTCTAAGGAGATTAAAGAAAAAATTGCATTTTTGCTTATAATTCCAGATTTTATTGTTTTTCTTCTGCACGTTGATGGATAAGTGATGAAAGCAGATGTAAGTTCAAAAATTAGAACTCACCTTTCTATCCAAGACTATTTAAGGGTGTGGAATATCAGCGGCAATTTAAGTTTTGGAACTGGGTATTGTTTGATCGCAAACTTCTTTATATTAATAGCCGTCCATTTATTTGGTGGGAGGTGATGTTGCATTTACATTTGGTAATGACTGCATCCAAAATGACCGATAGGTTCAAAACATCGTACAGTTCGACTTTTTAAGCCTAGTATTCTATGGAGATTAAAGAAAAAAGTGATTTTTTGCTTATAATTCCAGATTTTATTGTTTTCCTGCTGTATGTTGATGGATAAGTGATGCAAGCAGATGTGAGTTCAAAAATTAGAACTCACCTTTCTATCCAAGACTATTTAAGGGTGTGGAATATCAGCGGCAATTTAAGTTTTGGAACTGGGTATTGTTTGATCGCAAACTTCTTTATATTAATAGCCGTCCATTTATTTGGTGGGAGGTGATGTTGCATTTACATTTGGTAATGACTGCATCCAAAATGACCGATAGGTTCAAAACATCGTACAGTTCGACTTTTTAAGCCTAGTATTCTATGGAGATTAAAGAAAAAAGTGATTTTTTGCTTATAATTCCAGATTTTATTGTTTTCCTGCTGTATGTTGATGGATAAGTGATGCAAGCAGATGTGAGTTCAAAAATTAGAACTCACCTTTCTATCCAAGACTATTTCAGGGTGTTTATTACTTCATGTTGAATATCAGCGGCAATTTAAGTTTTGGATGTGGGTATTGTTTTATCGCAAACTTCTTTATATTAACAGCCGTCCATTTACTTGGTGGGAGGCGATGTTGCATCTACATTTGGTAATGACTGCATCCAAAATGACCGATAGGTTCAAAACATCGTATAGTTGAATTTTTTAAGCCTAGTATTCAATGGAGATTTAAGAAAAAAGTTTATTTTTGCCATAGAACTCAATTCAACGGTAGACATGATTAATGGCGCCGAGAAAGAGCTTTAAAGAACGTATCAAAGTATGCCATTAGTTGAAAAAAGGAAATAACATGGGGTTTAATGGATTACCATTACATCGACATTAGCGGTAAGTTTGAAATTTTCCTTTAATGCCATAAGAGCCGCGATCGTATACGTACATGTAGCCATATAACCGAATCGAGGGACAAATCGTTGCACGACAATGGTCGTTTACTTCAACCTCAGTATACCCTGTGTGGTCTCTTGGATATCAATATATATTCTTTTCCCGGAAAATGTTAATTTTAATGATGTCTTCTCGTCGGGAAAGATAATGCGCGCGTACAGAATCGATATGTGCGTACAACAGCGAGTGACGGCGGAAAGCCAGGCGGTTGCCAGTTTTTGCCGTTCCCGTGCATTACGGCGTGCGCGGCCATTTAGCTGTAGTTGCCAGTGTTTTGTCGTTTTATAATGTCATCGGTTCTTCAAGGAGTGGCAGCGCGACTCGCCACAATGCCGATTAGGCCATGTTGCAGTTAGGATGAGGGATAAATCGTCGGACCACTTCACCTTGTCGCTGGAAAAAGTTGCGAGTTTTTTTTCGCAAAAACGCCATTCTTCAGTCTCGAAAGTTTGAGGAAAATTGAACCTTTTTTTCTATGAATACTTGAAGCTACCACATCAGCTCAGATTGAGCGATCGAACAGGTTTTTAGTGGATATTTTGGTTGCAGAATTTTATGTCATGTGAAAGTTAGCCTGAAAGGTTCATTAGACTGATGATAACTTGAATTGAAGTTGAAAATGTCATTGTTTAGGTATTTTCTGATCATCAGGATGAAGGATTTAAGATATTTAAAATTGATGTTGATATAAATATAAAACGGTAGCAAATATTGCTTTGGAGAACATTTAGTACTTTTGCACCTATGGAACTCTAATGACCAGGAAATTCCCCAGATACTTCGCATTCGACCTTGCTTGTTTTCTTTTGCCGCATAACTCATGGCGATGACACAGCTGTGTGATTCACGTCGTATGGGTTTTCATACTCAAGAACTTTTATTTATGAAAAATGTTAGTCAGTACATTGGATATGTAGAATGTTTAGTATATATTACTAATGATTATTTTAGTACTCGCAATGCAAGCCAGGGCGCGGTTATCCTTGTAATTGGGCGACGCTAGAGCAGATTACAGACTACAGCAGGGATTGCACGGTCTGCCGGGCCGAGATATAGATGGGCGTTCTACCGGATATGGGTAGCCGGAAGTAGGGGGAACCCCTGCTCCCGACACGCACCGTGGTCCTCGATTCTCCTGCTGCTGTGGCTCGTTCTTTCGAGAAAAGACGTCGATATTTATTAACAATAGGTTGTCAGACGTCTTAACATATTCAAGGGCTTAGGCTATAGTTGCTTCTGATGAAAAAAATTCATATGTAATGAACTCTTTTATCTATTCAGAAACTAATTTCTATTTCGAAATTCTTGAATAAAACTTCTTTTGATCTTAATTTTCTGATCTTATTTCTTGAGGTTTTGTCGGTCAAAACTTTCTATCTCGTAAACTATATGCATCTTCAAAGATGTAATTCAACGGAAATAAAACATGACTTTACGTCAGAGCAGACCCGTTATGGGTACTTAATTATTTAAATTGTAAGTGTTTGATCCTTGTAAATCGTTTTAGAATGTTGATTTGGTCTGAATGGATGGTTAGATTTTGTTTACTTTAAGTTTACCAATACCAATTGCCATTACTAATCATTTTTAAGGAACAATAGGTGGATAGATCAAATAGGGAAACATCGGCGAATTTGTGAAATGTTTGAATCGAATCGACAAGTTATGCAGGTGGTCCTTCATTCGATGCGGTCGCCGCGAAATTTATCGAAGCCCAGCATACGTATATAGCTCGTCGAATGCAATTTGGCACGAGTATGAGGAATGGAGCCGGGCGCCCTTATCAGCCCTGCAAAATCCGAATCGCTGTTGATAAATTTCCACGCCGCATGCACGGGTATAAGATCGATGGCCCGTACTAGATTTATGCATCTGTAATAGCGTTCCTGATACCACTTCTCATCCTCCTTTGATCCCCCAATGCATTCTACAAGGCATTGCGTTAGGATTGCTTCATGTTTTTTTGTTATTTTCAAACTTTGATCTTGATGGAATATTTTCACACGAATAGTGGAAATAGAATGTGTTTAATTTTTATTATGATGTCTATGTCAACGTTCACTGATGGAAACAAATTTTGAGGCAGTAGCAACTTGTAGTAAAGAATTCGTTAAGATCCGAAAACAACTGCGAAATCTGGATCATTCCGGTTTGTGCTTAAGATTGATATTTTGCATACGTCATAATACTTTTTTACGGCTAATGACGTCACAAAAGCCGTAATTTAGCAGAGAACAAAAAATGGCAAGCTATTTTTACGAAATCGACACGATATAGACAGCTTTGCAGCAGCTGTCATTTGGCCGGTAATAGACACCAGTATGCACGAACGTCAAACGCACTTTTTTCATTTTTTCTCGTTCGGCGATTCTCACGTAATACCGATTTATCAGGAAACGATCTCAGAAAATGTCCTTTCATTTATCGAACTTGAGGTAATCGCGCCATCGATTTTCCCTTTCGCCGAAACCTTTGAGGAGTTAATTTCCGTACTGCCGCTCCGGTTTTTGTCCGATAGTTTTTCGCGCTGATTAAGATCGTACAGCACTCTTCTTCGTAATCGAATACTACACGAAAAATTCACTCCTAATTAAGCGAAGCGTGCAGCGGCGACTTATTGCACGTAAATCGGATCGCTGTAAATTTCGCCTATCCGATTGCATCGCGTGTCGCGACAAGCGAGCTACGTGTACATTTGCGGGTATAGATATCGCGATTACATCATACACGACGGCGCGTCGCGTCGCGAATTTTAAGGTGAGGAAATAATCCTCACGCGTGATGTATAAGTCTCGTCGTTAAAAAACTAACGGGCCATCGCGCGACTTAACATCAAAAAACCTTTCTTTCGTGTGGATAATTGCTGCTGGTGATATATTGATTTTCTAACAGCACTTCGATGAAAAGTGGTCTTTTAATTGCTGGTGAAAATTTCATGAAATCATTAAGTCAAGAAAAAGTTATTCAAAATGTTTCAAGGTGTATGAGATAGTTAATTTTATAGTCGACGAAGCAGAGACTTTCATTATACCTGAAACGAATTCATCAATATCCTTACATACAAATGAAAATAACTGTTGATGACATTGATAAGTTAAATATTGTAATTTATAGAAATACTTAGTCACTGTTGTCAATTGTTGCAGGTAGAACAGCAACTACTTTACGTAGATGATGAAGAGATAATCGGAAAAATGTACACTAAGAGAATTTCTCTGGTTAAAAGTCCCACACTGTCTAGTTCCACCGGGATATACTTACAATATGCGTAAAAATGCCATACTTGTATTGAAAATTACCTTAAAGTTTGAGACTTTTCAATATAAATATAGGAAAGGTTCAATGCCAGCATGGACATTTTTAATATCAGTATGGCATGTTTGCGCATATTGCAAGTATATCCCGCTGGAACTAGACAGTATGGAACTTTTAACTTGAAAAATTATCTCAGTGTATACACTGGATTGCCTAGTTGTGTTGACTATTATAGTATAGTTTGAGGTTTACTAAACCAAATAGTTGATTTTCGCAGAATTCCCCTTTTGGTGAATTTGTTAGTATAATTTACCCAAAAGGTCAGTGATTAGTTGATTTAGCTTTAGCTAATATGGAAAAGGTTAATAAGATAATCTAACAATTCATTGAGAACAAAAAGTAACAACGGGAAAATGACACCATATGAATTACTGAAGTACCACTGGTTTAAAATATTAATAAAAATGCAAATAATGTGACTTACGGGAGTTTAGACGTTTTGCAATGTTTTACAGGATGTGACCATTTAGAAACGTCTAAAATTCAAATAGATAAAAAAAAATTGGAATTTGTTTTTTATATCATTTTCATAAAAAATAGCGTTTTTTACGACAGCTTTTGGGCAGAGAAAATATTTTTATGGTACCGTAATTAATAAAAAAGGTGTTATTAGTCTTTTATTAACGCAACCATTTATTTTTGTTTGGTTTTGAATGGAAAACAAAATTTCGTCATTGGTATGACCTTATATGATTCTTAATACAAGAATTGAATTCGAAACCACGTGGTTGTTGCTGTAAACACGACAAATATTAGACATCATTTCGACTACTTTTTTTTACCAAATTGTAGGTAGATAAGCATTACATTTTTATGAAAAAACTGCTGGAAAAATTGTCGGTAACTTGTTTTTACTATTAAAAACAAGAACAACAAAATTACTAGTTCATATAGTACCAGTTTTAATAATGATTAGTCGAATTATAAAATAGTCTTATCAACAATCTAATTTCATTATTTATTTAACAAATACTTAATATTTTCATTATAATCGCAAATTTTCAGAAATTCAAATTAGCCTAACAGAAAAATCGTGAATATCAATTGAAAAGCTTTGAAATATTATATTTATCGTTGTTTTTCAGGTATTTAGCATTGATTTCGAATTGGTCGGAACAAATCGCTCATTCCAATACGAGACCCCGTAATATAAACCCCTGTAATACTCGCAGCTCGTTGCACATGCTATTATGGTGCGAGCAACAAACTGCGCAGTTGAACGCCGACACGCCCTTCTCACATGTCACACGATATGTCGCGTGGATTGTGCATCTAACGGGTGTCGCAATCTCGACTGCTACCAAAACTACAAAAAACGCATTCGACCGTTTTTTAGCCAAATTTGGAAAAATCTAACAAGTTTTTTAACATATTGAATAATTAAATTTAGAACATCAGTTTTTATATACGACTTTTTTTAGAATATACAATTTTATTACAGATTTTTGTTTAATATACAAGAAGTTGACTATAAAGTACTGAAACAGTTGCAACAGTTATAAAAATTGTTTAGTAAATTGTATGTTCGTCAGTATTCCTTATAATTGATGTTTATTGTCTAGGATGATAAGTAGAGATACAGTAGAGATACTAATGTTTTAAAATCCATTTAACTGGTATTAATTCATTAAAATTTTATTTTTAGCTGATATTCTCATACGTAGATTTTAATTGATCTTTATCTGAACACGTGATATTCTGGCGCTTGCTCGATATCAATACGAGACGGCAGTAATCAGAATATGTCTAGATCGTGACAATATTGAAAACTGTAATATCGTTCTGTTATGCATCGAAGGTGGAATCGTCTGGACATTATCTTGTAAATATTACTGTTTGGCTAGAATCCCAAATTTTATCGAAATTTTAAATTTGTTTACTACTACCAAATTTTTGTCTTTAACTACATAATTAAGTATGATGTAATAATGTATAAAAGTAACATTGTTTTGTGGATGTAATAATTTCATACAAACACAGATAGAACGAAGTATTAAATAAATTCGATTTTGACTTATTTTAGATTCCCCGATAACAATTATATTCAAGGAATTATAGATTAGCAAATTTTTAAGAAAACTAATTGTTTTACATCAGACAATAATTTGAAAGATGATTTAGTGTTTGGTTTATAATCTGTTCATGCCGCAAAAGTTTTTCTTAAAATTGCACTAAACACTTTGTACTAAAAAAACTGTAATCTCCAGTCATTTTGTACAACAATCAAGTAGAATTCTTGATCATATTCTGAAATCGTAGACTATTAAAAAGTTAGGTAACCTTCATGGATTATTTTTCATTCTCCATATTTTAGAAAATGCTTTCAATACTAATTATTGTTTTAGTTTATTTATATATTGGCATATCGGTATTAGTTATTTCCGATGTTCACTATGCGAATAATTCCTGTGAATTCTAAAAAAATAATTTCTTGTAGGTTATTTATACATGCAGTATTTATAGGAGGTACTATAGTAAGGGATGACTTAATAACCTACATATAATATTAATTATGCATTATGGACGAAGATATATTATATTAAAGAAAAATACAACAATATCTGAATATTGTCTAAAATTGTTTGTTACTGATTATTTTTAGTCTCGAATGCATGACAAAACTGTGCAACGAAATTTTATTATGACAAAAATTATGTTTGAAACCATCACGATAAGGTATTAGGAGTAATACACATGAATAAAATTTCAGAGCAATTTGATTGTTTAAGACAATGTCTATGACATTTATTACGAAATAGTGGGTTGAAAATCCTCCATTTTAATCCAAGCGACACTGTCATCCAAATGCAATTCTGTATACTAATATCTCATTATAGATGGATCCGACGTAACTTAAATGGACTAAGATTTTTCAAATACTAATATTCAAACCATAGACAAACAACATCATAATTATATACTTCCAAGTTTTGCAACCGATATGTTTAAATTGTTTGTTTGGAACTGATCATTCCAAGTAAATTCCAATCATTTCTTGATGAACTGTTAATATTATTATCTAGGAAATATAATAGTAGGAAACATAATTACTTAAAAGATGGGTTCACTGCAACTTTGGGATAAATAGGCAGTAACAAATTAATTGTTCTGAAATGATTATAAAAAATTCTGTATGTATGTAAAAACTAAGTTAAAAGAAATTGTTTTTTTTTTAGTAATATTCAAATCTCTGATTAAAACAATCAACTGGTATTGAACTGAATTGTTTGCCCTTCAGCAACACATAATGGATTGCGAAAGGCGATCAGAATGTGACGTTTTGCCGTCTTCGACTCAGCATTGTCTTGTATTCAAATGCGATAGTTTTTACGATCATGGCCTGTATAATCAACGCAATGGAAAAAATGTTATTGCTAGACATGTCTAGAATATAAACAATTATTATCTAAGTACTGACCGATTTTCAGATTAACAGTACATTTTTATTTATACGAATTAACTTATAAAAATATGTTTAGCATGAAATTGCTTAAAAAATGATTTAAGAGCTCTTCTTAAAATTAAGGAAGTGGTATCTTTATTAATATTATATTTCCTGTTGATGTTCAAGAAAAAATCAAATAAAATAAATGTATATTCTTTAAGTGTTTACTACAATGTAGTGATAAATTGAAGAATAAATCATTGGTAGCCAGTAATATTAGTCGTATGAAATAGGTATGTATCAAATCTTTACAAACTTGGTATGAAAATTACGAAGTGTCATTATTTAAATTTAGTATACATTATTTTCTATTATCCTTGAGAGAATTGATCATGTTTAATATAAATTCATGAGGTTGTTGCTGATGCTATCTTCTTGCAAGATTATTATTGGTTATTTGAAGTTACTACAGAAACATAAATTCTGTAGGTATTCTGCCTAGGATTTGAAGAATAGATTTGAAACCCTGTTGAAATGTACTATTATTTAATTATTTTTTCTGAGAAAAGAAAATTAATTAAAATAATATTAGATTATGGAATAATTTCGTGAAAAATTCTTTATACACTTTCTGTAAGCACTCCAATCAAAATGGTTCCAAATTTCATCAGAATAACTTTATTATATAAAGTCAGAACTAATCACGTAAAGTCAACAACAACAATTGTTTACTCCTTCGTTAATTTATTCGCTTATAGATAATTAAAAAAGCCTCGGTTTAGTAAGCATGCTTTTTGCACAATTTTGTAGAAGTAGCGCCAGTGAAAAAAAGTGTATTGTTTTTCCTTCACATTTGACCCTAGTCGTGTGTGTCCACGTGCGGCGATAGTTATGCAACACGCCTGTTAGTTAACTCGTGTATTTGCAGTGTTAGGCATCGCTACTTTCAGCTGCGTGGCGCTGTCTAGCAACCGTTTGGTTTAGTATATATACTAAGCCCGACTGTTGGTAGCCTTCACCTCGTTTCAACGGGCGTTTCCGCTCTTTTAGAGCTAAGCAAGTTTTCTCTGTCTACCGGGATCAAACGTCTTATCGTGTCAAACTCACGTATTTAACCTCACGAAACTATATCACGCGTGCTAGATAAAACACATGCACTTATATATTTGCAAACATATACATTAGAAATGGATACATAAGAATAAATCCCATTGGAATATGTGTATTCGTGCTCGTTCTTTTGAAGAGCCCGCTGGAAAATATCATGCTGCACGTTTACATACATGTACTAATAATAAGTACTACCGAAACCGGTATTTCTCGTTCCGGAGCTTATTAGATACGTGGCGACGCCGATTAACTCGAATTAAAAGAAATTTCTTCGACGTATATAGCGATATTATGCAATTTTATTAAGCGTACAAATAGTGCGGAAAATGTAATTTATAATGTGTGCATTGGGCGTGTGATGTATATATGATAAGTAAACGATTATGAGATTTGTACGATAAGATAAAGTGGTCTTATCGAGTACTATCTTGATCAATTTCCATGCTGTCATTACGTATGACGCGTTTGCGTATTTCAACTATGGTAACAAAGCCATGCAGATACATAAAAAGTAAAAAAATAAACATTGAGTTATGTTTCAAATTAACTATTAGTTTAATAAAATAAATCGTTGCAATATCAATACGATATTTCTTGTTGGCCGCCTTATAATAATTAATTTAAATTAATTTATTACTAACGTGGTATAGGTGACCGATTTACAGTCAAGCGAGTGCAAATAAATATTGATCTTTGTACATTATGGAATCAATATAAACTTTGAAAAATGTAAAAGAATTCGTTATTTTACTATCAGTATGTGTAAATATAAATTACTGAACTTGTTTCCCTCTAGTGGTACTATTATGAACTGAATGCAATTCAACGACTAAAGATAGTTCACCTCATTACATTTTTTGGAAACTTATTAGGGGTGGTTTAAAGTAAAGAAGAGATAGTAACATTTTTAAAGTGAATTTATCAGTATAAACTTTCGATTCGAGTATTTTAATAGTATCGGGTTCTGCATCCATCTAGAGGTAATATTAATAACTATTGGAATACATTATTGACGTTTTTCCTCTTGGATTTGATAATGATTAATGGAACTTTACTTTCAATGAAAGCTTACTTTATCTCGACGATAGATACAAACTTTCGATTAGCTCATAATATTAGTATTGAGATATATGAATTACGGAATTTTCTGCACATTACGCATTGTATTTTTAAACACAGCTTTTAAAATAAATATAGAAATATTAAAATTTATAGGAAATATTTTTCGCAGTAGATACGAACTGAAAAAAAATTTGCATTATGACACTTTCCGAATGATAAGATGTTGAGGATGTAAGAAACTTTCAAATATTTATTAATGATCATTCAGAATTTCATTGGAACATTTACTTTTGAGAAAACCTCCAGTAATTTGAAGAACGTTTTTTAATTATGTCTAGAAGTTTTTCTGAATGACCAGTAAGAGTCGTACCAATAACCGCACATCTGAATGTTTACTAATTTCCATCCCGCAAATTTATTTGTATTCATTTATTTTATAGTTAATATGCTATAGTTAATTTAATAATTGTTTTAAAAATTATTAGGTTTGATGAATACAAAGGATATCCTATTCATTTAGTTTTTTTTTTCTTTTTTTTTTAATAATGTATCCTATGCACTTGCTAATAAATGCTAAATACGCGTTTGAATAAAGTCACTTAAAAATTCATTACTAGTGTAACTTGATTGCAGTGATCTCCAGTACAGATATATAATTCGCATCATAAGTGAATGCTTAAATCAATTGATAAGCAGCATGTAAATGATTGTTGTCATTAAAGCCGAAGCCTGCCGTTTCGTTACATAACAGACATAACATTGAATAAAGAAAACTCTCTTCCTTATTCATTTTCTTATCTAACGCTCGTAAAATTCAGAAATGTAAATATAAAAGGGTCTACTCGACTAACGCGATTAAATCAGTTAGTTTTATGGCCGTTTTCGTTTTCTATCTACTTCCGTTTTATGAGTTTTCTGTTTTCATACAAAGAAACGCGGAAAAATAAAAAGAGCATTAAAGTTTTTTATACGGATCTTGCAGCGTTGGATGTGAACCGAAGTGCTTGAAGCGAATATGTTACTAAATATAGACATAAGGGTTATAAGATTATTAGCGCAGATTATGTGATAATTCTTGGCGTAATCAACAATGAGAGAAGTTTATAAAGAAAAAAATCACTAGTAGTGATGAATTAATTATACAAAGATAAAGTAAACAGCTGGTCAACATTTTAAGTTAAATATATGCATTACATTATTTTTTATAATCCTAACCCTAAATAAAAAGTAAATTAAAATGGATGAAGTTAAGATAAAGATTTTAAATGCAAAAAATGAAGACAATATAATTTAGCTTCCTAAAAATCGTAATTAATGAACTAAAATAATGTAATATTTAATGTTTTATCTGCTTATTGTTGTAAAATAATAAAAAGTGATGATTGCACCAAAGTTTGTATAAAAAGAATGAAGAAATTGTCAATAAATTAGGAAAATAATTTGATTGTTAATTAATTTGATTGAAATTTTTTAAATGTAATCTCCAGTTTTACAATGGAATAGATTGATAAGCAAATGTGTACTTTTAATTTAATGGTTAGAACTTTTAATTAGTTTCGTTGTAACTGAAGGAGGATGCATATAAAACTGTAAAAGGACGGGTATTTGATTTTGTGATGAATTTGGAATTCTTCGAAATTATTAGTTGTTTTTAACTGTTACAATTCTCCGTATAAAGTTGATACAAGAGAATAGTGACACCTGTTATGAAATTTACGAATATGAATAATATTTGCGGCAAGAATTCATACAAAATAAGTAAGATTATAATCTGAATCATAATTAAGAAACCGCAGACATTTCTAAATCAATAGTAATGATACAAAAAATAAAATTAAAAAATTCTTTTATTGATCACAAATTTCATCGCCATTTGTCACTTCTTCTTCGTGTAGTATACTTCATATCTTCGTTTTCAAAAATTGATCTTGTCAAACGTTTGTCTTCCATAACGCCATTTTGGATCCACTATTTTAAAATTTAAATGTTAGTTGACTTTTGACCATACGTTTTATTGATCTCAACAAATTATTGAAATGGTATTTTATTCCACAAAATTAAGTTTTACCATTTTAAAAATTCGCTCTATTGCATCGACGTTTCATCATCTGTGCATCCATGAAAAATGGTTACAATTCAAAATAGCAACATATGAATAGTTGAAAATGACAAATAATAAAATCATTATTCGACACCGAATTTGATCTTTTTAATCTTTACACTTTATATCCAGTAACGTCATGACCAGCTGTTGGTCACTTAATTGCTAGCCAGCAAGAACCTTCTGAAATTACGAAAACCCGAATGACATCTGAGATTATCTCACTTTTTTTACATTCACAAACTGGTTACTTATACAGTCAAATTATTTTCAAATTCGGAAAAACTCTGGTAAAAGTCATGAAAACATTTTGAATCTAGTAGAAAAATAAAACTTAATAATTAAAAGTCGTTTTGATTAAGTAAACCGAAATCCGTTTTATAGCATGCGTATACTTCGATAATCATAATAATATAATAATAATACTTTATTCAGGCATTTCTACATTTACTCAGAGTAAGTTTACAATCCTCGCTACTCTGAAGAAAAACGCATCGCAAAAGTATAAAATACTCCTCCGCGATCTGAAATTCAATCCATTCGACTGTCCTCGAATAAACTAATACCTAAATCATAAAATAAAAAGCGATGATGCAATTAACAAAATAAAAGATCATCCCAAGGAAACGCATAATTCGAAACTAAACCTGTAGACTAGGCAAACACATTGAATTCAGTATTTTTTATTCTAGTAGTTTAACATGATGCACTATTTTATTTTTTGTAGCTCTGATGAATCTACTTGGTAGTCTAACTTCAATTGGCAACATATTTATAATTTTACAACCAATAAAATGAAATGCCCTCTGATCAATTGATTTTGTTCTTACTGGAGATTGTCTTAATAACATCTTTTTGCTATGTGTTTTGCGATTATCAGTATTTGCATTTTGCAAATTATTTTTTATCAAATACAAGGTTGTTTCACAGTAAAATAACTTTATAATATCCAAAACATTCGATATTTTAAACAAATCTTTTGTCGGGAGTAGTGTATCTTTAAATAACATCATTTTTAGTACTTTTTTCTGTAGTATTTCCAATAGTTTAATTACCTCATTACAAGCACTTCCCAAAATTGAATAATAACATTTAATATCACAGAAAAAAGAACAAAAAAATTGAAAAACATAAGATTTTAAAAAAATGTGCTGAAAAACTTGTGAATGTTTCTAAAACTAGGAAATCAAATCAATGAAAAAATTGTAAGCGAGTAAAACAAATAAAGTCATAACAAAATCACTCAAAACACGCAATCGTGTAAAAAATTCACAAAAAGCAGAAATGAAAGGGTCGAAAACGTCCAAAAGTTAGCAAATAGACGTAAAATGTTTGCCACGAACCGGTAGCAAAAAAGCGACCATCGCGTAAGCATCAGTGGCATGGAAAAACCAGGATTTGCAAAAAAGATGCGATTTCGTAACATCGGCGCGCGTTCGGAAGATTCGCAAGGTAGGATTACAGCAGCGCGACGATGACCTTGCGAGCAGACGAAGCGATATAATCGCCCGAGCGAGTCGCAAAAGAACAAAGAGCCTCGCCTACCGATATACACCGGTTACGTGGTGGCTACTGCCATTGGGTGTGTTGTTTTCTCTGTCTCCGATCGCTCGAGTTCTTTTCGCATATATGTAGAAAATGCGTACGTACACACATGCGTAATCATACATGAGCGTTTAATGGCGCCCGGCTTGTATTTATTCCGACAGTCCATAACTCCGCAATGCGTAATTGCGGTAATTGCGAAAAGGCCCGCAATCGAGGATCGAGAAATCACGATGACTCGTGAGGACCCCAGGTGACTCGCGCGTGCTCCAGTATCTTCTGCTACTCCAAATCGAGAGAAGAAAATCACCACTCCATCTTGGATTTGATCTCACAATTAACCGTCGTTAATATACATTGATTGGTATTTTTCTTCTCTTCATTGGCATCGGTTTGGTTGAAGATTTAGTTTGGAATGTGATGGGGGTTTCGATGATAAAAGGTTGATTCATCTTATGTTCATCCCGTATCTGTAACACCGGAATTCGCATATGTTCGAATGTTAGGTATGATGTCGAGATAAATTGATTCCTTTAAACTTGACGGTAATTGACATTAAAATGTGTTAATTTATACGTATAATTGTTCAGCTGTGCATTACATTAGAATTAGAATGATTATATTAGAATTTCATGAATATCACTGAAGTCTTCATTTCTGATTAGTTTAACCCTTTTCGTCCCAAATGTCCGAAATTTGGACAGAACTTTCAACGCTGTAATTTTCGTTCCATACGTCCTTAGAAAACATTGAAATAAGTCAAAATCAATAGATTTGGACCTCCTCTGTCAAATGCCGTAGTCAGAATCACCTGCAAACTTCAAAAAAGAAAGTTGTGATCGATTTTTTTATTAAAAATATACGATTTAGGCAAACCATTATATTAGTATGAACTGAAAAAGGTCTTTTTCAAAGTAAACCAGATTTATTGTGAGCATTACATAAGATTAACATCCAGAACCAAATAGTTTAGTTATGAAGGTAAAACCGTAGAAAATAGTTAGGTTATGAAAAACGAACTGGTTTGTATGGTCCAATACATCCTGTTCTTGCTGTTTATTTGAAAATTAGGGTACTGTTACGTTTGAATGATTAGTATTTCCACTGCCAAAATTTCAATCACCAATGGTTCTCACATTAATATAAAAATTCTTCCACTTCTCTGGTAGAAATCTATCCAGCTTTGTGGTACATTGTCCAGTTTCAAATTGAGATATAACAAGGCTGGACAGAAACTAGTAAAACACGGGACTTATTTTCTACTAGGGTGATGTCGTCGATCCTTGTACTCAACTGATAATATTTTGGCTATTTTGTCATAACTTTGACAACTAAACTTCTTTAGATACCCCAGCGATCCGGCTCGTAGTGGCTAGTTACAGTAAACAGAATTTTGGTTTCAACAATCGATTTTGTGGTAAACATAACCCTACTGTGTTCTCAGTAGGAAATGTGGAATCGTGCTTAGCCCAAACTTAGTGCGTATCTAAAAAATTCTGGGCTAAGCACAAAATAAGTTTTTATTGCGCAGAAACCAGGATTGCGTGGAGCACAAACTTCATGGTTTGGGTTTAACCTTCGCCGATCACACTTCCTAAAAATGCTAAGAACGACACACGGGGTCAACCGGACCCCAATGGTTGAAATCGTTCCTGTATTAGAAGAGTAAGCTGTAGCAAGTTACAAAAATTCTGAGACGTTGTTCAATCATCCCAAATTACGACCCCATTGTTCAATTTGCATAAGTTTTCATCTAACATAGTCAAGAAAATTACAAATAAAAAAAGTACAGAGATGACTTGATTTACTTAAAAAATCATAACTTATTATATTTTTAATATTTTTTAATAAAATTTTCTGGACGTACTTTGCAGATTGTGGTCTTGTAGACAAAAAATAGTCTATTGATGTATAATTTAAAAAAGGTATTTATTTAGATGAATGAAGTGCATGATATTTAAAAAATAAAATACATAATTTTTACCCACATGCTTTGTTTATTTATACATAATTTTTAAATACAGGATATATAATTGATCAAATAAAGTAATTTACATACTGATAATCGAGAATTTCTGAAGCATCTCCGTCAATAGTTTAATCTTCCTTAGTTTCTTCTAATTGCTTATGAATATTACGAACTCTTAAATTGTAAGCCATCTCTAAAACTAGAAATAATATATGTTTTAAAATATTATTGACAGTAAATAATAGCTATGTACAATACGCATTATTTACCGTGTTATTTTGACTATTTATACTGCACGAATCATGACATAAAACCTCTGTTATTTTTTTCAAAGTATACACCACAGTCCCACTGGGGTCCGCTGGACTCCGCCACGAAATCGTTTAACGTTTGTAACGTGCCATGAGTATACTGACGTTTGTCAGACAACGCCATTATCAGACATTTATTGGTAGTACATTAAATTACCGATAGGTGTTCCAATATTTCCAATTTAAAACTAAGAAAGCGAATTATTTACCTTTAAATTCATCGTGAGGTCTGCTGGACCCTCAGTGACCGGCGAAGGTTAATACAAACTTTAGTTTGTGTGGAGCCTAAACTTTTTTTTTCTTGTAATTCCAAATTTCATTAATGACATTTATTTTAAAATAAGCGCAAAACAAAATAGTTGCATGGAATAAACCACAGAATAAATTTTATTGAAAAATGAATAAAAAACGCTAAAATTTTAAGAGGAATATAAGTTCGTCTCAATTAATCATTAAATCATCGATGTTTAGATACACACGCGTCACCAAGAACAATTGAATTAAACGGGAGACAAGGATCGAACTGGAAGGGTCCGATGCGAACTCAAACAAAAGATCCGATCTCGCACCTTGGGCGTGTATCGGACTAAGGAAAAAAGTCCAAAGTCGAAACTTAAGCGACCGACTACAAACTTGGAGGATCGCTTCCTCGTGTAGTTCTCCTCCTTTTGTCCTCGGACGCTAATTCGATACAATCTGTCGAAACTGGTTTGGATTCCGGTATTTATCGGGAGGTTCTCCAGGCGGCGTTAGGCGGAGGCTGCAACCGAAAGGCTTGAGATTCTCTTTTTTCTCTCTCTTTCCCAGAGAAACGCTATCAGTAGTGTTAGTCGGTGAGACTCGAGCGACCCAACGCGTTTTGCCTGGTTCCGTTCTGTTGAGACCAAGTTGAAGGTGAATGGCGGGCGTGGCGGTTACCGGGGTGGGGCAAATGCATCCTGCTGCACCGACGCGTTCAACACCGTCTTCCTTTCTTTCACCGACTGCAGTTTTCGTTGGCGATTCATCGTCCGGCGACAATGCCGCACGCTATTCTCCAAAGTGCTCTTTTCGTACAGCCCAATTTCGATTTTCGCCAAAGAAGAATGTCAGGGACACTCTCTGATAATGTGGAGACGCATTGTTGTCTCTGAAACGTTTTGTTCCTTTCAAAACAAATTAAAGTATTTATTAAGACTGTATGACTTTGGCAGACCGTAGAATTACCCATGCTTGTTAATCTTCTTGTCCAACAGAAAGATTGCTACTTAAATTTAATTGTTTTAGGAATGAAAAAGGATTGAATAGTTGAGTACATAATTACTGATTCACGCCAAATACAAATCAAAGCGGAAATGTAAATACGGTTATTAGTATTCGTATATTTTAAGGTTTTACTATGAACCGCTAGGTAGTCGAATACGGCGATAACTGCAAAACAAAATGTGTCTTAAAAGTCTAATATAGCCGCAACCAAAAACGTAACGACCAGTTAAAACGTTTTCAATATTCTAGTAATTTCTTACTTAAGGATTTTTTGGACCCTTAATTCGGTATCTGATATCAGTATAACAGATTTTAAAATTCTAATAATTTTTATCTTAAGGATTTTTTGGACCCCTTAATTCGGTATCTGACATCAGTATAGCAGAGTTTAAAATGATGGTTTCAATTATAGGTAAAATCATTTTTCAAAATTTATCATTTGGCTACTTGGGAATTTTGCAGGCTTTAGATTATAAATCTGGCATACAATTTACAAAATTAAAATGTATAAAATTTGGTATTTTTGTGTTTGCTTAGGATCTCGGATTCCTAATGCGATATAGGGCTTACATAATTTTTTATCTGGGCACTCAATTATGAGTGTTCTAGTAGCAAGGACGTACATTACTGCCCATTTTGGAAATCTCAAACTGTATTTTAAAATAAAAAAAAAGATATCAGATTCAAAATAAGAGACTGAAAACCTCTCAGTAGGAGGTTTATAAATATCCATTAAATACTGTTTTCTACACACGTTTGGTTCAAAGAGTGAAAATCATGCTGTTCTCTTAAAAGTTGACTTAATCTTCCACGAAATTTGTCACTAGTGTAATACCTGCCTATTAAAATGTTTGCTATTATTTTAATATGTTTTTTAATATGTACCAGCCATTAAGTTATTCCTTCATATTTTACTAAGTTGTTAATAAGTAATTATTCACTGGTTCGATCTCGGCCTCTGCCATCTGTAATCGGGATATCTGTATTTGTTTAGAAGTGTCTAATAACGCCAAAGCTTAGGTGGTTCGGATTCCACCTTTATAAACTGTAGGTTTTATATATAAAATAATATTACAAAAAAGCAATTATTCAAGCATGTACAGTCGACAGAGAAAAAGTTCAATTAAGGTTTATTATTGATTACTTATTTCAGAAAACGTATACTCAGTGACTAAAACAACATGAGCTACTTTGAGGTTTTCATAGTCTCTTATTCTGAATCTGATATCTTTTTTTTAATTTTAAAATGCAGTTTGAGATTTTCTAAATATGCAGTAACGTACGTCCTTGCTGCTAGAACACTCATAACTGAGTGCCCAGAAAAAAAATTATGTAAGCCCTATATCGTATTAGGAATCCGGGATCCTAAGCAAACACAAAAATACCAAATTTTATACATTTTGTTTTTGTTTTGTTTTATTTAGTTTATTTACATTATTTTAAGTAAATTTATATTGTTTTGTTTTTAGAATCCCTGATAAAATGGTTTTTGTACATAGAATCACTAATAACTTTTATCATTAATCGAAACTGTTAATAGGACATTAACTTCTTGTAGTGCAGATTATTGTTATTTATTATTTATTGTTGTTATTGTACATTTTTTATCGCTGCACACGTGTCATATTTTGAATCGAAAACAAAATTATAAACCATCTTGTATTACGAGTTTGCAGTTAATTCAATAAAATGTACATTGAAAGCCTACGCAAGTTTTAGATAACTTAGAAGTTAGTTTATAAAATCTTATATATGCACGAGAGTTTATCAAATTATTTTTATTTCTAATAAATCCATTTATTAGATTTCGCGAGTAAATATCAGACATATGATTCATTGCTTCATATTGCCATGGTGGCGAATATTATTGGATTCGATCGAAAGAACACTTTCCCACAATGCATAAAATAAAAGATCGAAGAAGGCGATTCTCGTTTAGGTAGTTCTTGTTTGTGATACTAAAACGACTTCATTGATTATAGACTCTAAGAAACCCTCCTGGAGAAGAGATTGAGAAGCTGATTTGCTGATATTGATTGTATGAGCTTCGAGAGAAAAGGGCTACGAGTTATTTTCCGCAGTAATGTCTGTAACTTTATACAAATTTAAAAAAATAAACTTCTGGAATTAAAACGAATTGAAATTGACGTATCTTAAATAATTTAACCGAAACAAAGTGTGAATAGTAAATTTAGTTAATTGCATTTTATGAGTGATCATAAACGAATGATTGTCATTTTATTTTTTGATTTATAGCAATATGGAAGTGTGTAATTTTATTGTGTTAATAATATTTAATTTCGTAACATGTTTTTAATGTATTTATATTTTTGATTTCAGGTATGTACACAAGCTATTTTAGTTAATGCACACTACGTATGCCGTTGGTGAGTTCTTGTCTAAGATCAATTTGTTAGTTCGTATGACACATTAGAATACTTCTCTTTATTATTTTTGTTTTTAATAATATTTGTATTTAATAAGATTTTTTTAGAATTTTAAGATGCTTAACATCGGATTTTAAATGTATAATTTAATTAGATGTTGGTATTGTTTATGTTTATTCGGAGTATTAATACATCTATCAGATCTAAATAAATGTCAAAATAAAATCTACCAACATTTAGTCGGATCTAACATTACAGCGACCTATATATAATCTAGCATTCGTAGATCTGATTGTGTATAATTAATTTCAAGCATACTCTGACCGTGGTTATAACTGTGATCAATTTTCAAATGCCAGAGTAAATTTAAACCAGTATGCTTTAATAAACTGATTCATAAAAAGCATTGATAATTTTTGTCTAATAAATTCGTGTTTTTGAATTGTACAATCTATGAGTCTTGATTCAGATAATTAACCGATTTGCAAGTAATTTTGTGTAATGTTAACCTGATTTACATATCATAAAAACATTATTACATATCTAACTCATATGAATTGCATTAAAAAAATAATCTATATACAAATAAGCACAATCTATTTTCGTAGTACCAAGCTATATATCCTTTTAATGTAGCAAAAATTGTATTAGGTAAACAGTCCTCGTATATGACTAAATTCAGTTTTAATTGTAGTAAAAACAATTCAGTTTTAATTAACGGCAAAATAATATGTTTCGGCTTAATTATGTGTCATTTTCAGAAATTGACAAAGCAATCCAAAAATTAACATAACTTTTATTATTTGAGGGTACGTTTTTTGGAAGATTGAAATAGTGGAGAGATGTAACAAAAAACATGTGCTCTAGACATTTGACTGTCAATGGTGCTTATTTTAAATTTAATACGAATTTAATGGCCTGACTGTCTACCCAAGATTACTTAACACCTTTTTGTTAATTTGAGTCAATGGACAAGAAGTTCTTTTCAAATATCGATTAACCACTCACAATCAACTTATCATCAACTGAAATGGCGGGGCAATAACATTAAATGAATCGATTTAAAAATAATAACATTTGTAATCATTTTGAAGTTTGGTTTAACAGAAATAGTAATGATAACGCTGTCAAAGTCGTCAAGTTCAACATTAATTATTAAATCATTAAGTTAATTGCTCTGGAAGGTCGAAGATAATACGAGGCGCATCAAAAGCCCTCGATTATTCCGTTGTTGCTTTGTGCCTTCAATATACGGGATAGATGAAAAAAAAAACACAATGCCGAAAAAAATGTTGACCTTGTATGTACATCGAACCCGCCCATCATTCTCTCGTGGGAGATTGACGAGCGAGTGCGAGGCGACCGCATCTTAAACCCAGGTGATACCGTAGACTGCTTTCCAAAGAGAATAATCTCTTGTTTTATTGCGTATGAAAGGCATTTTAAAAACGGATTTCACGTCGTAAACAAGAGAATGCGTAAATTTTGTTTATTCTTTCAAGCTGTTCTGTTATTTATTATGTTGCTATTACGTATTCAAAAATAATTTTCATGAAATAGAGATTGTTTGAATTGCATGTGTCATTTAGTGAAGAATTAATCGGAGAATTAATTAATTATAATTATTTAAAATTGAGTGTCATATGCTATTATTTTAATAAAATAAAATTTTTGTAACTTGTTGGACAGAAAAGTGTACTACCGGTCTAAAGTCGAAGTGCGCTTTGTGATCAGTAACAAACCTGGGTAAAATATAGTTTTATCGTAACAATTTCTTTTTTTTTTTTCTTTATCAAAGTAACTACAGACATAAAATCAAAAAATAATGTCAAAAATACATTGTAATTCTTAAACATAACAACGATTCTAGTCTACATTTACGTAATCATTCATTTTTCGATTCGACACTCACCCACATAATTTCGGCAATCATGATATCAGATTTTTGAGAGTTGATTCCCAAATGTCGACTTCTGTAATTGCTTAAAAAATCCCTCAGATCTTTTGTTGGATCGCTGTTTGGCAAATGCACTGGTATATTAATATATTGAATTTCGTTTTGTGTTTCTTTGGTAAAACAAATATTTGTCGCAAGTTTGAAATGTGCCTGTGATCATTGACCTACTAAAAACCAAACTAAGCCTTACGAGTTTCTTTTTCATTTGGAGAGTTGATATTGTAAAAGAAATACGTTTTGTAAGCATAATGACATCACAAGATCTTCGTCACAGTCTTTATAATCTTCATCATATATCCAACATTTTGATGAGCAACGCATTCCCAACTCCGAACAGATTCTTCACCTTTTCTATCACAGACATCACCTGCTGATGTGCGCAAAAGCAAATTTCAATTCATCCCCAGACTATTTTAATTGTTGAGTAATATTTTCGAGTACAGTACAGCCTCTTGACATTATTTTGTTTAGTTTTTTGGCATGAGTGCAACCATTAAAACCTTTTAAACCCAGTTTCCGGTTTCGTTTTAAGTCATAACTTTAGTAATGAACTTGAACTTTCGACCAGTAGTGTATGAATATTATTTGCAAACTAGTCTAAATTACTAAAAATTCTGGTAGAGGCGTTCCGCCGTCCTCTGAAGTTGCAAAACTTATCGATATATTTTAGTGAAATGATTGGACTTCGAAAACGTTACTTGTAATGGAAAAAATGCGTGGATGTAACACGTAATTGTGTGGTAAAACAGATTATAATCTAGAAGAAATAATAAAAGGAGCATAATACGTAGGAAAATGCAGTAGTCTAAGTAGTAACAGTCTGTTTATACTGCCAGCAAAAAAATGCGGACTATTACTACTTATATTGCTACTTTTTTCTATGTATATTCCGCGACTTCAACAACGATTTTTTAAACTTTCTCACAAGATAACACACTCAAATTTCGTATTAGGTGTTAGCTCTTATTATACTATGGTTGTGGGCATCTTCCTTTGAGAAATGAATTTTTTTCTCGACGTATTTATTTCATGCATCACAGAAATACAAGAGTTTGTAACCTTTGAACTTAAAACATCAGGTATTATTAACGGAATACTACCCAGCCAACACAGATTTAAAGAAATGACGAATGACACCAGTCTGATACCGGTTCACTCAGATGAAATCTGGCAGTTGTAAAACTCGACTTCCATTTCCGAGTAAAATGCACAAATACCAGAATTGCACGCAAGAAGGCACTTCGGAAGTCTTACGGTTATAATCTGTACGATAATAATGATACATTCAGATGGAAATGGGCGAGTAAATACCGTGTTAAATGTACGAATTCGCCGTTTACTGCCCCAACTCTTCCAGAAAATTTGGGGAATGCGATAAGGAGTGAAATTTCTTGTGGTATATCTCAATGGATATTATTTACGTTTTCGTGCACCAAGTCCGGCTGCTTATGTATACGCTAATGATAAAACTGCCACTGCCATAAAATATGTGGTTTGAAATTTTTTAAATTTGATGCTTCAAGTTCGAAGAAAAGTACGCGTTTAGTGGTTTATGCAGATTATTGTCATTACTTTCTGGGTATTCACTTTTCAATTATATAGTGTGATTTTCGGGGCTTATTGATTTCAATCCATAATATTTCATGCTTTGCTGGCACTTTCAAATAAATAAAACGAAATTAAATTAACAGTACTCTGTGCACAGTTGATCCTTTTAGGCATGCAACTGAGAACAATGGCAGTATTTTTCGAAATTTTGATACTCCCGTTAGTTTTTTTTGGACTATTTTTGTATATTGTAATTGCGACTGTTACGCAGGACTATTCAATAGACAGCTTTTCACTACCAGAACTTTTTGAAGCAACATGTTAATTATAATTCAATATTATCAATAACACAGGTCAACATGGTTTTGTTGTTGGGAAGCTGTGGGTCATTTCCGACGTAATTTTGTGCGTAGAATCAGAATCCGAAGTCAGAAGTGGCCCATCACATCAGAATTTTGAGATATTTGAGGTTATTTACTAGAAAAACGCGTTCTTTTGCTATTTTTGGAGTTATGTACAGAAGACACAACATTTTTAGGAGTTTTTCCTTTCATTGATTATGTGATACTACTCTTTTTCTTTAATATGGGATGCGCAGAATTCCATTACGACTTTTCTTCACCAAGAAACGCCAATTTGAAATTACGATATATATGTAAACAAATTGACCTGGAAATGCTCTTGGAGAACAAGCTCAAGGTCAAATTCAATGTCATGAAACCTATATAAATATAAACAACTATATAAAATATGGAGACTGATAACTAAAATCACGTTTCAGTATTGTGACTATTTTTTTGATACCGTTAATGGAATATATCTCGTAATTTCAAAATCGCCATAACTTTGTAAGAAAAAATTTTAGGTGATCGAATAAAACTTGATTTTGAAGGGTAAAGGTACTACTAAAAGATGCAAATAGTACAGAAGGGCAAACAAAATTGTTGCGTCCTGTACGTAACCTCGAATAACGCGTTTTTCGAGTACATGACCTCAAATATCTCAAAAATTGACGTGATGGACCAATTCTGACTTCCAGTTCGGATTCTACGCATACAATTACGTCGGAAATGACCCACAGCTTCCCAACAACGTCCAAGACCCTCTTTTTTGTAGACCTGTGTAATAATTCAATGTAATCCAATAAACTATGTAATTAATATTATCTTTAAAAATAGACACCATGTTCGTAAGTCGATTGCGGTTATGCCCTTTTTTCCTCTCCTATTTTCAAAACAATATCAGTAATTGTTTGCTCATTTCTAATAGAATTAATAAATGTACACATGCATTTCTTGTCCACGTATGGAGTAGTTATGTCAAGGTAGGTTACGTTAGGTTAGGTTCATGTTTTTAATTAATTTCCACTTGTTGTAGGCTTAGATTAAGTTAGTTTAGGGTCGGTTAGGAAAATGTTTTTATTTACATGACTTATTCTAAGACTGATCAGGTTATGTTACACTAAATTAGGTTCGGTTAATGTTTTCATATCGACAAATTCTGGTGGTGTTTCGTGATGAAATGATTGATTGGGTTAGGTTAGGTAAGGTTCATCTTTTTATGCAACTCCGTGCGTGAAATTCAATTTCGCATACTGTCAAAATCAGTGTGCGTAAAGTTTTTTTGGCGGAGTAAAACAAAAACAGTAGACGCAAATACTTTGCGCACTTGTATCGTAATGTACTATTATTTAAACGCGCTCAGTTTATTGTTTTGATGAAATGGTCACGTGACGAAAAGTTTGGGTTGAATTGGTGATTATATGTAGAAAACATCGTGTGTTGAAATGTCGTATGTTGAATTCTCTTGATGAAGCGTGCTCTGTTGAGAAGTAGTGTGATGAATAAATGTCGTACTGTCTGCACAGAAAAAAATAAGTCTTAACATTGTTACATCTTAAATTCATCACTAGGTGAGGTTTAATTTCAGCCCAAAATTGCGTTAATTTTCTTAAATTCAGTCAATATTTAGGCTTAACGTCTTACTTTCAGACAACAAAACTAACTTTCAGCCAATATTTTGGTTTGAAATAAGATTCGTCTAACTTAGATGCCATAAACTCGATAAATCTTATTTTAAGCCAAAATATCGTCTAAAAGTCAGTTTTGCTCACTGAAAGTAAGACTTTAAGCCAAAACACTGACTGAATTTTAAAAAATTAACGCAATTTCGGGCTTAAATTAAGCCTCACTTGATGATGAATTTAAGATGTAACAATTTGAAGACTTTTTTCTGTGTAATTGTGCATTGTTTTTTGCTCTCATGCATTCGTTATTGATATTTGAATCCATTTTCAATGTCCAAAATGTTTGTATTCTATATTTTATGTTTGCAAACTATAGGTGTAGCGTGTGTTTTTATTATAAAATGACGATCAGTTTGATAGATCTGAACTGAAACGCTTCTTTTCGAAATTGCTCCAACGGAATAGCACAGGGATTGTTTACACTTAGAAAATAAGAGAAACATAATTGATCGTTTCGAAATCAGTAGGTGGGAAGTATCGTGTGCCCTTTTCTCTTCCACGTTTGCGAATCAGGATCGCATCTCGATTCCAGAGTCATTAACGATCCGGATACTCGGCGTACCCTCCTACGATCCGTCGGCGTTCTCGTATATTTACGTCGATTCCGAGAGTGTTATACCTTTCGTACTCTTCTGGGAAAAAATTAGTGTGAGAGGTACTAATTTAATAATCTTCATTAACGGGTACGGACTATTCGGACCGGCAAGGGTCGATGGATCGTGGCCCGTCCAGAATGCACGGGCGAGAGCGCCAGCAGACTGTTTGCTCATTAGACCGGATAATTGCAGGCTGGCCAACCTCGCCTCGTCTAACTTGGCCTATCTCCTCACTCTTTCCCTTCCTCGCCACTACTTTTATTCCGCTAGACTTCATCGTTTTTCATCGTTATCTCACAGTTCTCGTATAACTTTGTCTCATCACGCATCAATCACTTCGTGTAATTGTCTCCCTCCGCTACCTTCGTTTTTAGCATTCCACTCCGTTTGCGATTTCTTTCATTTCACCATTCAGCAGTTTATACTTTCGACATTCAGATTTAGCCATTTTTTGTACTTAAACTCATCATCAGAGTTTTAAAATGAATATTTGAAACGAAAGGACGCAGTTCAATTTAAGACCTTAATTGTTCTGAATTTGTTCTGGATTTCTTGAGTTTGTGATAGTAGTTCTCCCGGTAATATAATTGCCAAACAGATTTTGATCAAATTTGGTATACTGCTTTAAATAGCTATACGAAATAAGCAGTTAAAATAAATAATTATTCAAATTTGGCGGCGTATGTCTTCCAAATCAATTGGTGTTAATTTCGTAAATCAAACATTCAACATGGTTGAAATATTTTTGGTCGGAGAACAAAGTTCCGAAAATCAAAACCCTGAAAGGCTAAAATTTCGATATTGTGTGAGTCCAAAGTATTTTGAATTGCTGTCCTTTTGCCAAATTTTCAAAGGTAAAGTGAACAAAATCACGCAGGAGCTATGCTATGTCGAAATTTTGGCCTTTCAGTGTGTTGATTTTCGGAACTTTGTTCCCTGGCCATATTTTTCAGGCACCAACTGTCGAAATCATATTGATTCCTGAACAGGCGGCTTTTTTGAAAAAACTTTTTTAATAAAAATGTAAAATATGCTGAATTAATATCATAATTGTATGAAAAATATGAAGAAATTGAAAATGTATGAAAAATTCAGAAAAATAACGGGGAATTCCGAAGAATATTCAGCAGATACCAGGGTTGAATGCTATACCAACTAATGATTTGGTAGTTAAAAGCAGTTAAAATTTTAGAAGGCTTTATTTTCACTTTATTTTCACATATTTACCATAGTGTCTTATGAGAAACTACACTTTTTAGTAAAATATTATAGGACTCATGACAAATAGATATTATGGAAATTTATTTAAATAAAATTGAGTTCGTACTGAACACGTTTAGTCTAAATCATTCTTATCCAATAACTATAGGAGACAAACTTAATTATTATCCAAAAATACTCATCGTATTTTGTCATTTCTTTGCTGTCATTATTCCCAGCGATTTGCAACGTTATACTTTGATGTGAGGTTGCATACATATAGTGGATGCCATAAATATGGTTAAAACTACTTCAATTGGGTGTTAAATGTTGCCAGACTTACTTAATACCAAATGCATCAATTCAAAATTAAAAAGGATTTCTGCTTTCACTAGCAGCAGAGCAAGAGAGCTCCCTCTATCCAAAAGTCATGTCATGCACCAAAATAAAAATTATTTGTTTTGAATCTTTTAATAATAGAATTGTGTTTGTGGGAGGTTGTTATTATGAAATTGGTACAAAAGTATGTGAAATTTAGGAAATCTCTCTTTAGTTCATGTAATTCCTCTTGTCTATTTTAACATGGAAAAAGGTGTCGCGGAATACAGAAAAACTGATAATGCGGTTAGAAAAAATGTTATGGCATAATTCCATTTTCGAGATTTTGCAGTTGTCGCTTGATTTAATTAATTTATACGCAATTGCAGATTAAAAAAAATAAATGTTACATTGATTTTGTTAATTTTTGCAAGAGCGTTCTCCTGATAACGCTTGTTTTCAAAACTACACGTAGGTGAAAAAACGGTTCAAAATTTTCAAAACCAGTTTTCATGCCTTATTAGGCCACCGGAAAAGTTACAAAAAATTGCATATGTTTAATAGAAAAGTAAAAGTGAATGAATTGAAACGGTATCTAAAGTTCTATGTGTAAAAGAAGAAGGCCCCTTTGTTATGTTCACAAACAGAACACAGAGGCCAACTATGTGTCACATTCAAATGCGCATGCACAGTCAAAAAATGTCAGATCCAGACGAGTTCTTTTTGTTTTAAGATAATTTAATACTGTTTTACGTCAATTTATCAGAATAAAGGCAATTTGAAGTCCATAGATGCAAGAACTAAAGGTGTTCATCAAAACCTAACTATTTAAACTAAGTTTTTGCTTGTTATTTGTTAGTATTAACTTCGTTATAACCAGACCCCTTCGGTTCTATTATTCCGTTATTGACAATAATGTATTGTTGAGTAACACATAAATTTTGAATAAAAACGTAGTATATTCGATACCGTATAGAAGACAGTTCAATACACCCCTTCAGGTATTTATTCTAGAACTGAAACAATTTGTCATTTCCATTATCTTTCGATACACCCACCGCCCCATAATTTGACAGGCATTTTGATTGATTTTTTTTAAAGCTTTAGGTCCTACAATCAATCATTTCGGTTGAATGAAACGCAACCAAACGGTTTAGTTTTAGCTGTTACAGTTTTGGTTCTATCAACCGCTTTTGTTAGTGTATTTTCAGAGAAAAACTATTGTGTAATTTTTTTATCATACATTGTTTATTCTATGTCATTGATACTATGTACAAAATTGAAAATATTAAAAACAAAATCGAACATAAAACATAACTTTATGCACAGCTGAACAATAAAAGATGAAGTATATATATATATATATATATTTTTTATGAAGCATTCGAAGTAAAGGAAGACAAATTTGTTTTCTGTTACTGCTTATTAGTGGTATCTTTTTCAACTGTAGTTTAGTGCTAAATTCTTTTTATTTTGCACGGTAGCATTCGAGACCCAAGAGACCCTCAAGGATATTAGGAGGTTACACCTACCAGGATTGTTCTTCCTCTTAAGCCCGGAAATTCTCATTCCTAGAATTCGGAACATTGTAGTTTCATTGCTTCTCCTCCGAATCAGTTCCCTCTACGTCGGGTACTAATTGAGAAAATCATAAGGCTTGGTATAATTAGATATTTGGTTGTGCACTTCTAGTCATTTTCTATTTTTGAGAATTAATTCGAAACCTGGGTATAGCATGTCGTGTTTATACAATTATAGTCTTTATCCGGGGTTCAATTACGGTTTTATATTTTGTAGTAAATTCTTAATTAAGTGAAGTAAATTTGGAAACTAATCAATGTGAAAGAAATGTATACACCAGGGAAATATTGTCTTAACAAATGTTTCTACGAAAAATAATTGTAGATGCTCATTTTTTAAATCAATATTCAATGCTATATCACAGATCAAAAACAATTCAACAAGATTGATAAAAACTACATTCTGTTACTTTAGTGGAAGGCAGAGTCGATCATAATTGCATTCTAAATGTTACATACGCTTATATCATAATTCTAAATTTTAAGTGGAAACAGTCGTTATTGGCCAGGCAAAAATTTAAACCTGATCGGGAATTTTGTTGGCGCCTTAAACTAATAACATTGCTGAAGAAAAAAAGGTTCATTACTTATAAAAAGGTGCATAATTGATTTAATTAATAACTATCCCTTAGTACTAAAATAATAAAATTCTTTATACATAATTGATACAAAAATTTAACAAATATGATTTAATAACCGTATATCTTCGCAAAACAATTTCTATTTAATAATCAAAACACTTTATAGAGAAATTTTTATTTCTGTTATTAATAATATCCATTAATTTACTATGAAATATTGTCAGCTATACTTTTTATAATATATTTAGATAACAAAAAAAAATTTACAGAAATTTTCTTGAAAATATTACTTAAAAATTAGGATTTTTTGTCTACTTTGCCAATAGACCTTATTTATTGGGAGAATTCAGAAAAATGTTATCTGATATATCCATTTTTTTTGCAAATTAGTTATTTAAATTTTTAATTTTTATTTAATAACGTGTAAATTATATTGACAACTTTCTTAAATAAAAATACGGACGACATGGATTTGATCTCCTGAATTGGTTATTTTAGTATAATGTATACTTATAAAGTTACAAAAAATTAAGTTACTCTTAGGGAAATAATTCTTTACACATTTAATATTCGATGGCATTTAAAAATTTTAGGTTAAAGACATTTTATTGTCGTATTGTATATTTACATAATCAAGCCTACTAATTCATAACAGAATATTCCGGAAATATAACGTAAAATTGAATCCCTCGTGAACATACGTAATAAATTCTTCTTGGGAATGGTCACCAGGACTATTGTATTTACTCAAAAGATTTATTTGTCTCTAAAATGAATCTAAAAGTATCGTTTAAAAGTATCATTAACTAACCAATTTTAACTTTGAAATTCCATTATAGTAGATTATTTTATAACATCAAATTTCTAACAATTTCGTGCCATCGCAAGTCACTCTCAGTAAAGTGATAATAATAGACGTCTATTTATTTCAGACAACATCATCACATAAGTATTATTTTTAGACCGGAATAATCCGATATTTTATCCTCACGTTATAACAAAATTACACGTTAATTTCTTTTTTTTTCTAATAGTCTAAATAGAGCAAAAGTAAAAATAAAATTATCGCTTACATAAACCGTTTTTAACAAATAGCTACTTTGAGTACGTAATTGGTATCACATAATGCATGTGCATCTTACCCATAATTAAAACATAACTTTGTACTTAAAAGTGATCAATACAATTTTATTACGTTAAAAGAATATTAGTGTTGTGAGGAAAAAAACAATGTGCTTTTGAAGCAAAGCATCGAGTTGATGAGCAACGTTTGTAGCCTGAATAGAAACCCGATGGCCGTAGTTACAGTTACTGAAGCGATGTGGCGGGTGAGAAGTTAATTAATTCTAATAAGTTCGCTTTAATATACGAGCGGCTGCACTTAGCCCGAGCTGTATACACAACACGTCATAAAATTTAACGCTCGAACGAACCCAATGATGCTTCCACGAACTTCCAAGGGGAAGCGATTTTAAATTGGAAGAAATCGATGAATATTATGCTCTATAATTGAAACGAGCTAAGCATGCGTTTGATATTACGAAATTACGATAATTACTATTATCGTCATGATAACAACTTTGCACTGGTACTTACTAGACTATGTTGTCATGAACGTTAGCTTCAAATGACTTTATACTTGTGATTTTGCGTTGGGATGCAATACTGGTCAATATAATTTTTCAAAACGTGAATCCCATCTACAATATGATGGAAATTAAATTATAAAAAATAGGAAATAAATACATATTGATTTTTTTAAGCTTCAAATAAGAAAAAAATGTATATATTCTAAAATTATTTTTAAAAAATTCCTATCTTCATTCCATTCAATATTTTCTGATTGAACTTAATTTTTTTTAAAGCGTGAAGTTCAAGAATTAAATTTCTTTCGAACAAAAGTGAATAGTCGTATGAAAACCGCTCAGGAACAAATTAAATCTTGTATATAAACTCATCTGATCAACCGAACTATTTCTATTGAATGTTTACGGGACTTAATTCGTTTTCAGTGCCTTTCAAGAGCTCATTGATCAACTTAGTTTGAACCCAGACTACCGATACTCTTGACAATGGCACAGTGCTCGTTGCCAATTTAATTTAATTTAATATAATGCCATGGCCCTGAGCTCATCTTCAATGCAATGAAATAACCTGGGCTTGGTTTTGTTAAAAATGAGAATGGATGCATTGGAATAAAACATTCTGTAAATAAATTTTGTTACTTCGCTTTTAATTGGATGTGAAGTTTTTAAAAGTTTTTAACTGATTTTGGTATCATTATCAATACGTGATTTTTGCACTAATTGTTTTTCATAACTTAGTTGCATAAATATTTAGTACGAGGCGATTAGCCTAGAACCCGAAAGTTCTGCGATTATTTTTCTTTTTCTGTTTCTGTCTTTATTTTCGCTTAAATTTTTTGTTCTTATTATCATTTTCATGTATACTTTTTCTGCCGTACCAATGAATGCACATACTTGAAACTCCTTCTCAATCGGTTATGTATTCCCTATTAATGAGAAAATAAACGACTATATATAATACTGCTATATTTAGGACTATTTTGTTTATTTGGTGTATGAAAAGAGTTTCAAAGTTTCTTATACAAAAATAGTTATAATCTGTATAAAGTATAGCATTATTAACATACGACCATTGTAGGTTATTATTTTAGTTCGTTGATAAAGGCTCATTCTCATTAATATCTATAATAAATATTTATTATTTGAATAAATTTGAAGGTGTGTTATGGAATCTAAATATTCAGTATATTTTCTACTTGTTTTAGTTCAACTGACTACTTTTAATTTGGCTTATTTCAATTTCAGTTAATTAACTTTATTTATTTATAAAAGTTAGTAAATAATTAGTACCTACTGGGGAAGTAACAATTTAAATAAAATTATTAAATTTTATTTTTTGTGTTAAATTTACTACACTTAATGACTAAGATAAATTAGCGGGTGTATTATAATTCGTAACGGAATAGAAATTATAGCAATAGTACACTAGATTGTCACTGAGGAAGAGTTTGAATTCTGACTATTTTATAAATAATTTTCATGGAAAACATATGCAACAATTAAAGACTCAAGACAAGTTATTTGTCTGCCTATAGGCTAGATTATTCTTAGTGAATACATGTCAATGACCAACTTCAGAATTAATATTCGCTAATCTAAGCAATAAAATAGCCATATAAGATTTACAAACTTAAATAATTCCATTATTATTTTTTATTCTACTTTTTGAATTTATTTTGGTGTTTTCTTTTCGGTAATATTCCTTACATTATTATATTATTTGCCTGAATTCAAATTTGGTAATAATTAAAATGATTAAATCCTCATCCTTATTCATCGACGTTCGTAAGTTTTATTTTTTGTTTCAACCTATCTTTCGACGTCATTAACTTTTTATTGCACCGGGAAATTTAAATTCACTGTTTTAAATTCAAACACTATTTAAACGAAAATATTCTAGTTTTCCCGGCATTCGCATGCATTTTTCATCGGTACTCTGGCATCAGGAGTGTTTACCCGACAGACCGCAGTTGCGTAATAAATGTTTGCATTTGCGGTGAATACGTCATTTTATAATGCGTAGATTTTAAACGCCTCACGGAAATGGAACTTCTGTACTGGAATATATAAACGTTAATAAATAACAGAATATCCAAATGTAATTTATGAATTTTTTTGCTATTAAAAATTTGTGTAAGGTCAGGATTATGGTCTGAAATAGTAGGAAATTTCGAAAAGGCGTTAATAAAAAAATATTTATTTCAAATTGTTAACTGCAAGTAGACGTTTCGTATTAGAAAAATATGTATTCTTAATCACAATTAACATTTGACATTTTATTCTTACAGATAGTGTATTCCAATTTTTTATCGATCTATAAGTCTTAATTGTTTAAAATGGCTGTAAAAACTACGGATGGATGTACATAATATCTCATAACAGTAACTTCATCGGATATGTACAAATTAAATCATTTTTATATTCAATTTTACTAAACGAATTATGTACAATTTCTGTTTTGGGTAGGTGATAAATTATTTTTATCATTTTTTTAAGGTTATTGTAACCGATTTGCTTGGAACTACAATTTATATACAACTGCCTATATTACAGAATATATCGTAACAAAAAAGGTATTGCTACATAGAAACACTGAAAATACACCCCGGCAATCACTTTTGCCATACCTAAGCCGACATTTATAAAACTTCAAAGTTTAATAACTTTGCGAAAAATTCTCGTAGCTTAAAAAATCGAACGGCATTTGAAAGATTATTGCACTAGCTTTCATTTAAGAAGTAAACATTGAAAAGACGAAAAATTTAGATTTTGATGGATGTAAAACTAACAAGAAAAAATACGATATTTTTTATATTTAGTTAATTGTTTGCCAATTTGAAACGAATAATAGTAGATTAATGGACCTAACAGGGTTGTAAAGGTATGCCTTTCACCTTTACAGTGATTATTCGCCTGTTTTTGTGCGACCATTCTGACCGGAGTTACGAGTAATTTTATAAAAAAACATGATTTTTAAAATTTCCTTATTATCTCGAAAACTAAGAGCAATAGAAAAAAATGTTAAATACAAAAAATATTCATTTTTAGGTAGAAAATACAAAAATAAGGTCAAAATTAAAAAATAGTAGTTTTCGATACAAGGGCGTAAAAGTTTTTTTTATGAATGGGAGAAGTTGCGGCCCGAGCGGAAGCGAGGGTTGCATTCACATTCGTTCAAAAAACATTTTTGCACATGCGTCGAAATATATTTTTTGTTGCAAGGGTGCGGAAAGCGTCCCCAAAAATCGAAAAAATCACTTTACGCACTACTTTACGTACACTGTAACAAAAAATTTATTTTCTTTATTGTTTGTAGTTTAAAATTTTGAAGTTTAATAAATTTCAGCACAGGTATGGCGAAAGTGATTGCCGAGGTGTGTATGTCCAAATTTTGCACGACTTTGAAATTCAGCAATTTTGAAATATTTTTCACAAATATCAAAAACAAAAGAAATGTCAATTACTTCTTATAACTTGGATATTGAAATTGACATTGTATTTTAAATATACAATATCATTTTCAGGGCTCAATGCCCTTGTAGACGTTGGTCATTCGAATTCGTATAGCGTTATCGCTTCCACACGTTCGAAATCTCGTTAATGTTTGGTCTTCAATTGTCACTCTGAAGGTCCACTCTGCAGTTGAGACGAGTATGTAAATGCGGTCGACCGATACAATGCGGTAGGCACTCGATGCTCTTCAGACGCCTCAAGTCAATAGGAATGTAAAGCAAAAAATTTTAATGTATGTTTTTTAGAGGTTATATAATGTTGCTTGAATGAAAAACTTAAGGCCAAAACCGAATTTTATTACGAAAGATTTGTTTCCTTATATGATGCTAAATTATAGTGCACTATAATTTCTAACTATTAGAATTATATGTATGGCTTAACGTTTTATCACCGATATAAATAATAAATATGGTAGAGGATGGAATCAATCGCTGGTTACGAAACTGAGGTCTGATTTCAAAAAATCAAATAGGTAAGTCCCATATGATGAAGCAAAAAGTTATTGAGCAATCGAATTTACGCGAAATTTATGGTTACTCTGTAGGTTATGGGGGTTGCTGAATACTTAAATGATATCCAATTTAAAATTAAAAAATAGTACGCCTATTCTAGAGAATAAATAAGACAAAAAAATTAACATTCAAGAGAAATCAAAATAAGTTACAAAGAGAAAAAATAAAAACGGATTAAAAATTGTAACATTAAAATATTAAACAAATGCCTTGATCTGCAATCTTCGATGTTTTAAACTCTGTGTTATATTCGAAATCAAAGATTCAAAGCAAATAAGATACACGAAACAAATTCTTTTTCAGCAGTTGATTTCATGCTCGAAATTGATAAGTGTTTTTACCATTTTAGTGCAAAATTGGCTAACATAGAAAAATATGTGCTCAATACTGTCGGATGTTGTAGGAGTAGCTAAATTGTAGAAAAATGAAACTATTGGATGAATGTTACAGTTCGATAGTTTTGTTTCTATGTTTAAATCATAAAATGATTAGCAGTTATAACGAATTCCTTGTCTGAAGCTTACACATAATTGTCCTTCATAAGTTTTTTGTTCATGAAAGCACATGAAATTAAACTTCAATTTGGTTATTTGAAGGAAGCTTCCTAACTTATTATGGTAGCATGAGTTTGGTTAAATAAATAATATCCATCTATGTCGAATGTGTGAAGCTATTCTTTTTCTTCTGTACCACATCATTTTGAAAAACTTTCTATTAGTGCTTTTATTTTTGTCAGAAATCATTACTCACGTTATCTCCTCTAAGTTTGACTATTGCTAACGGCAAGCGTAGCATTGAATTACGTACGCAAATTTTTCATCCTATTGTTGCTTAGGAAAGTAATTTGCAGAAGGAGAACTATTTAAAAAATGAAGCAACATTTTCCATAGTTCTTAGGTGTTAAAAGTATCTCAGCGGGGTGTGTCTCGGTAGTCTTACCCACTTTATCATTGAGGATGCCGGAAAGTTTAATTCCAGACGTGAATTTTGCAACTCTTCCGTGGAGGTGGAGCACAAAAAAGTCCATTAACTCTGAATCTCGATATTTGAGACTTCAATATTTCTCAGGCATCGCACTTTGGTCGCGCGCAAGGAAAGTATTTTTACGGTCAGCAAGAGGCGTTATGGTACTTCCCACCAATAGCCGACGGCCGTTGGGTAGTGATATGCGATGGCGGGAAGAAAATTGCCTACGGGCACGAGAAGACACAAGACCTTCTTTTTTTTTAAACCCATGGTATTGTGTGCTCAACGAAATTACTTTTCATCCTTTTTTTTTCTTAGGTGTTTCCGTTACCAGCCACTGTTCAGTAATGGTTTTGGGCGCCTGGTATCCCATGGATATTGGTGTGAGATCGGTTTCCTGAAATCGAACGCAGTTTTAACGGAATATTCGAATATCGCGTTTCTGAGGAATGACCTATTGTCGACGATAAATTTGTTAATAGAGGTTTTAAAGATTTCGGCAGTTGGAGTACACGGATTAAAAATATTAACTGTTTAATGGAGATCCTTTAGTTAGGTATAGGTACACTTCAAGAATAGAATTATCAATGAATATGGAGCTGATGTAACTAATTGCAGAATTACGAATAATATAAAGTTAGTATTAATAAGTCAATAATTTACTCCATTACATTCTCATTAATTATATTTCATTTCAGAAATTTCACAAAATGTAGGAAACATATTTTTCCTGAAATTACTAGTTCAAAATCTTTTTGTTTTTATATCGTTCATATCTATCAGTCCGACCGCAGAAGGGGTATCTAGTAGGTGATGAAATTGGTTTGATGGAAGTGTCTTAATTTCAAACATTGAAAATCAGTAGGAATCAGTGACTAGTAACTTCAGTTTTCATTCAAATCAGTGACTATTAAATATTTTAATAAGTAATAGAGTTGGCGCACAATAATTCCATGATTTATTGCAACCGTTAGTCTGAAAATTCGATATACTTTTTATTCACTGGAAAATTATTAATGTTTAATTTTATGCTCACTTCTGTAATAGTTGTGGGCAGAATGCCGTGCGCACGTGAAAGGGCAAGGTCGAAGAGTTGTTTACTATCTTAAGATTTATTGTTTACAGTGGAAGGTTGTCATTATTTACAATTGCCTGTGGTTGTTGGAAAAGTATCACCCTGTTATTGAACTATAGAAGCCAATCGTCAGTTTCCCGCGAATATTCGTACAGTTCACAACGCTCTTCCGCGTTTTCTTAGTTTTGTGATATCGCTACAAAAACAAAATATTTCAGAGAGTATGTATACTTTCAAGCGAATTTGGCACTAAAGTATTTTACATCGAGAAAATGAGACACCAAAATGTGTTGAAATGAGAAACTTTTCTTAGAATGAGAGCATGTTGGTATGTAATTCGCTTTTCAATTCTTAGGGTACCTCTAGTAAGAGTTGAGGCATAACGAAATACTGATGGCCACTATGTTTTGCATCTCTGATATTTAAGGTATCCGTGACTTGAAGTATTCCCTACTAAATATCAGCAGGTGCACAACATGGTCCCTTTTTGAAGGGACTCAACTAATTCTCTTGAAACGAGACACATTGAGATATTCAATTTTTATAGCGATAGAAAGGATCCAAGGATTTAAGAAATATAAGTTTGATGTTGATCCCACAGTATTTGCCCTGGTACGACATTCGGTAAGTGTATACTGTGTTCACACAGCTCCACTGATGAGAGTATATTAAAATTGTCATAGGACGATATTACATACTAATTTGAAAATTGATAAGGTCTCCATTTTATCGAAAAAATAATACAAATTATTCTGTTCACCCCTCCCAGCAGTAACCTTTCATTTACCAACGAAATCGCCAAACGTCAGATGGGAACCAAATTTACACTTCATAGTGTTTCACTACAAACCATGTCTTGGATGAAGATCAATGGAAGGTTTTTCTACAGAACCGCGGGGTGATTCTGATTAAGGGATTTGAAAGAATATACAATTTAATCGATCTAAAAATGTAGAAAGTGTGTCTAAATTTTTGGACTTTCTGGATGAAGTAGTTTGAAATACTAATTTATTGCATCTAAAATCACTGTCATTACTGTCAATGCAGGAAGTCGTAACGACTACGGTCGAAAGAGGTCTGGAGCATTCGCTTGTCTCTAAGAAAATGCGCATAAGATTGTTAAGTTGTCTGTAAAAATAGCGTTCGAAATGTTTATTTATATACACAATGCGCGAACCGGGGTCAGCGATGCAACTGCTTTTCTTTCGATCCCAAGATAACTAACGAAGCCAGTCCAGGATTAGGTTCCAAGAGTAGGTCCGAGCCTGTCGGTTGAATTATGACTTTCGGATCTGTTCATTGTATGAATCGATAACCGGGAGGCACGATTGTAGGTCGCATGGAACGCGATGTTCTTTATATTGAATATAAACGAGGTACTTTACGTAACGCACTCCTTATAAGATTATGCCGAAGGTTATGTGCACTCATCTCTAATCGCGCGTGCCTCTCACAGTCCGGAAGGCAAAGCCCACGATTATTACCCAGCCAAACTCGTTTAAAAAGACTTAGGAGATAGACTTTTCATATCTAACGTAATGAAAATCGAAGCCGAGTGCCGTAGGTGTTACTCGCGAAATTATTCCACGTCAGGGTAATGTAACGATTATCGTAATAGCAACGGCAATTTAACGCGTCTTAATTATGCTTTATTAGGTAATTTATCATTGTAAGTGAGCATTATCATTCAATGTCGTGATAAACGAATTACTTCAAGATATAATGCTCATTTTGCGATATACACTCTCGGTCTTAAAATTATGTAAAACACATATTCTACTACAAACGTTGCATAAAGTTTGATTATAAAAAATGGTATAACGGATGTACATGAATGAAAATTTAGTAATGTGATAGTTGATGATTGATATGATTCGGTTTATTGCAATGTACTATAATGATGATCCTCGTTTCTTCTCTAACTGACACAAAGTGTTTTCATTTTAATGCTGCAAGTTATGGCGAAGTAATGATAATCTTGATGATAGTAACTGTTTACAATAGTGATCACGTTGATAACAATGATACTGATATTGGATCGTTGTAGTGGATGGTAAACGTGGTTGAGGATTGCAAATGTTTCTGATGCCATGGGATAAAAAATGACAATGATGATTGGAATAAAGGAGTTAATATTGAGGACACATTGGTGAAACTGAATGATAACAAACTTGATGTTTGAATTGAAATTGGTAATCACATTTATGAGTAGATTCATGTGATATTGATTTACCATTAACGTTGAACTGGATACTCGGCCATATTGACGAGACAGTGATTAGGGTACTGGACTATTCCACCGATGACCAAATTATTGATTTTAGAAATGACAATCATGAAAGAGACTACATCATCCAGTATATTTATAGGTGAGTTTGAAGATGGTGATGATAATGACTGAAATGATGAGGATGTGTGTGACAGAGAAGGTAGTGGAAAAGGTGGTTATGATTATAAAAATAATGAACACATAAGTTCTAATCGATTCAAATGCAAAATGATGATGAGGACAATTAAATTGTGGATCATGCAAAAATGGACTGTTTTGAAGATGACAGATACGATAGAAACTTATCGGATTATGGATATCAAAAGCCACGTTTCTGAGACTGATCAACATGATGATAAAGTTAATACAATTTACAATTTACCTGGTCCTAAATTTAGTAATTGAACATCATAAAATGATGATAATATTAACGATGTTCAAGACAATGCTAATTGCACAATAATTAATGTTGAGAAATGATTTGGATCATGAAGATAACAAACATGCTCATTCTGATGAAGATGGCATATAATTTAGGATAAGAAGACGATTACATCGTTTCGATGAAGAATCACTTCCCTTAACGCTATTGCAAAACACATCAGGTAAAGATGATGAAAAATGGTGCAAATGTTGATTATGCCCACAACATTTGATTTCCCAACGCGATTACTTCAATCGATCATTACCCATTGGCCACTGTTTTTACGCCAGTGAGTACAAACGCGACTGGATAGGCTGCCAATGTATAACGTAACGGTAACGAAGTTTTTCGCCTCGGCGATAAACGCACTGCGTAGTTGAATGCGTCTTAAGATTGGAATCCGACTATAATGGTACGGCTTTTGTTCAAAGATAACTCGATAATTCCGCGGGGCAATTTATCCTGTTGGGCGTGCGTGACTTATGCCTTTCGAAATTTGATATATAGCTTCTGTGCCAGTTCTACGGTGTTTGCCGAAGATATTAGCTAACTTCGGTAGCACGTATTCACTTTTCAAGTTCACACGTCGCGATACACGATCGCATGCGGTTGTGATAACGATGTTGATTGAAATCGCTCCCACTTCACGGAAAATGCGAGGTTGATGAACTGTTTCGATAGAGCAATGCCCATTTCAGTATTTGACAATATTTTCTATTTTCAATTGATCTAAAAAAAATTTGTTCAACACTTCATTTGTTATTTTCACGTAAGAAGTAATCTGTACTAGGAAAAGTGATATTTGTATAAAATAGTTTTTCAACCAACACTGATACTAACTTTCTTTTGCATTTTCTACTCGTAATCAATAATGAAGAAAACAAAGTTTCAGATGTATTTGTTTTCATTCCATACCCATAGTAGTATGTATTTTATTGCCGCTAAAAGGCATTTAATGGGACAATTAATAGAAGAGAAGGTACTAATCCTAAATCAGAAACGCCAATACATTTGTCAGGCTCTTGTATGCAAATTAATACCAACATATGCAAATATAATTTCAGTTGCCCAAGAGGAAAAGTTTATTACTAAAAAACGCAGCACGCAAACAAATATTTGCTAATTCTATTATAAATTTGCGTACTTTACGCAAATCGAATTTGCTTCGCTTTGTTGCGAAAATTGATTTTCTTCAATTATTCGCATAGCAGGAATAATTGGCAAAAACCGACAGAGACGTGCATGGCAATAAATTCGTTTTTGTTAGGATCGTAACCCGTGCATAGATCTCTCCTTTTGTTTCACTGACACGTTCGGCGCCAATGAAAAAGGGAATGTTCGTTAATATGATCGCCTCGTAAACACCTCGCGTTCTGAATTAATTCGGTTTACGGTTGCGTGCTTTTTTATTTTGTTATTCTTGTATTTGTTTATATAAGGGCATGTATCGAGTTCTATTTATATAATTTACAATTTTAATTTTACAGTGCATTATTCACTATGCCCAAATATGTTAGACATTTGAATATTATATTATTAACATAAATTGTAATAGTTTATGCGTTTATATTAGGCTTGGAAATTAAATTGCTTATTGTACTATGTTTGCTGTTACCAGTCTTACGATGTTGATACATCTATTGATATAATTAGTTCCGTTGATATATTTTCGATCGATTTGTACTATAATTCGGTTTAAAAATATTCTATCAACAAAAATAAAATTTGTTCAAGTTCTAACAAGGATGGTGATGGCTTTCTAAAAATAAAAAAGGATGTTTGTTATTAGTTTTTGATACTCCGGGCGCGAAGTCCGATTTTGCGCCCGTTGGCAAAACCTTTGAGCGCGAATTATCGAATTCTCTACCCGTCGTAGTAAAAAATATCGTATTTTTCGTTTCGCTCGGGCCACAAACTTCACATTCGTCAGGCATCGAAAATTGCACCCTTGATACATAATATATACTATTTCGATACAAGGGCCTAAAAGTTTCGCCTCCGGCATTTTCTGTTTACATCTGACATTTGAAACTCGAAAGTTTGGGTCTAGCATATGTACTCCTGTCATCTTTTACTCCTACAAATTGGGGTGTAAAATCGACTTTTACACTCGATGTGACGGAAATGTTTATCACCAATAATAGTACATTATGTGCCAAGGGCGCAATTATCGATCTTCAACGATTATGAAGTTTGTTGGAGATCGATACTTTGTCCGTGACCAATAACGTATTTTTTTATCCGATTGTCGAAGGACTCGATAATTCGCGACCGAAGGTTCGCCCTAGGTCGAGAAATCGAGTTTTACGGCAGAGGGTCAAAACTGGTTTTTTGATACACGTGTCCGTAAAGTGGACATTTTACGAACTCCTTTTAGTCCGTAAAGTGTCATTTTCTGGATTGATCTCCGCAGTTTACGGACTAATAACAGTCGGTAAAGTGCCTACTATGCGAACAGTGTATAAAAAAATAGTGTTCGCTTCTCGTCCGTAAAATTTTACGGCCTACGACGGAAAGTATTATTATTATACATTTGTAAGTAACATTTGCACAATTGACAGCTAATGTCATATTTTTGTTGGAAAAACTTTTGGTTTTCCCTGCGCATGGAATAACTAAATGTTGGCCCTTATTTAAAAAATTAGATTGAAATATTAGATTAAATTTCTATTTTTTATTCTGTGATGATTTATATCTATCAACCGTTAATCATTTATAATAAAATTAAATATCAATAAACAATGAATTTTATACCCAATTTAAAGATAAAATTCAAATTCCAGAAATCCAGTGTAATCGACATAACGAAGTCCATTCATTTTACGACATAAAATCGAGTTGCCTGGGAAATTAGCCGATGGGAAATAAACGGGCAAGTTTCGTCGACATTCAAGTTTATAAATAAGCAATATGACGTAAGGCGTGTAGAAACAGAATCTATTTACCATTTAAGATCTACGAAAGGTATCGATGCATTGGTAAACTTGCATGATTCGTGCCAGAAAAACAGCACGGTAGAGGGAATAAATTATATCATCGGGTACCCTTAGTTTCACGGTAGTGAAACCATTGTCAGTCCAGGGCAGTGCACTGCCGGATTTTGAACTGTCAGTCAGGCATGCAAGCGGCCACACCCTAGTGACACACGCGTCGAACAAGCCCGCACCGCAAAATCGTGCCATAATCCTGCATAACATATTAATAACGTTTTGCTTAGTACACCGTTACTAGACCCGATTAGTCGCAGAAATCCTATCGCAAATCGACAATCGAATCCGGTAAATTGTCGTGATTGCGGATTCGTGTTCTTGTTTACTCTCCGTGTGGTATTGTGATGTATGATGGATATCGTTTTCCATCGAGGCATTCGCTTTTATGCTAATCGCTCGTTTGTGTTCCAAAGTTTAGGAATTAAGTCAATGACATTGAAGAATCGACTAAGTAATGGAAACTAATAATGGGAATATATTAAAGTCCAAATGACTCTTTTGTACATCTTTATGTAGGCGTACGAACCATTATTAAGTCACTTTGGTGATCGATGAAGTGTAAAATTACGTTGTTACTAATGGTTGGCTATTAAAATATATTCCTACGTATTTTTTTTAATATTTTTTAATATTTTTCTATTCAAGATATAGTAGGACAAATCTTTAAATACTTATGTACCTAATTACTTCCGGTATTTCCTACCGGTATTTCTTTGAACAAATAATAAAAAATTTATTTTTTTTTTAATATCAATTCTTTAATATATTTAAATAAATTATGAAATTTTATATTATTTATCAAAATATATTTGTTTCTTAATCCTGCATTACTCTGTTATCAAAATTTGTAGTTATCGTTAACGAATAGAAATTGAAGAATATCTAACAAAATTTGTCAAAAATCTGATTCTTGGTATTACGGTTCTTTTACTACAAAAAAAAAATAACATTATAAAGCTTAATTAATTATTGGGTTGTTGATGTCAACCACTAAATATGAAAAAAATGTGTGTAAATTACCTGTTTATGTATTATTATCGCAAACAGAACTCTTAATTTCTTCGGACTGCATATATGAAAAATTAATAACTCGACCACTATCAGATTCTGCATCCCTCTAGCGATAATATGTAGAACTATATGCCTATTGCTAGTATACACGTTTCGTCTCGGTGCCCCTACGTGGACTCATTAGTAAGACCGTTTAGGACCTGTCTTAGACGTGTATATGGTTTTTATTTTAAAAACTGAGATTTTAAATATTTCTAGCAGAGGAGAAATACTAAAAATATTGAAAGAATATCTACGCATTAATTGGTAACGGGATGCGTAGATACGTTACACGTGCGTAGATACTTGCTTTCATTTAATCAGAAATACATATAAATCAAGTATTTAATATAATTAGTATTCAAACATAATTTATAATGTTATTTTTTTGTAGTAAAAGAACCGTAATACCAAGAAACTGATTTTTGACAAATTTTAATTTCAAGCGGTTAAGAAAGCAAAATACTTGATTTATATAAATACCTAACAAAGCTATTGACGTTTGAATAATGAAATTTTTAATCAATAATTAAAGATTATCAATTTAACGAATTATTTCATCGTTAGTTTAGTCATCGTCACTATATCATTTCTATTACAATATATTCTATCCGAATCAATAAAATTAATTTGCGACAATTATGTAAACCAATGAAATTGTCTATTTGCATTGGGATAAGAGTGAAATTAAACTAATATTTCAAACCTAAGCATATACTTAATTTAAACAAATTAGTGCGATTGCGAACTACAATTGGAGTTTGAAAATAGTAATTACTAATTTCGGTCAATTTAAGATTGACAGTTTTCACATTTTGTTTTTTCTGGTTTATTAAATTCGAGACTAAATGGTATATAATTCAATAATTTTGCAGTTGGACAAAACTGTATCGTGTAACTATGTCATGTTATGAATGTAATATTAATACCCTAGGTCTTTCACCTATGCATAGCCTTAGTACAATGTGTTGCACATGAAGTATAATGTCACTCTTGTTACGTGACGTAAAGCCTACTATTTATTAAAGATGCAAGAAAATTTTGTATTTTACATTTGTTTAAGATTTGTACATTAACAAAGAACTTACTGACTTTTAGTCACTTACGCGATGATAGTTTCTATCTAAAAAGTAACTCTAAGAAAGTATCTAAAACGAAATTGGGGAATTTGTAATCTATGTTATGAAAAGAATTAGTATTCGAACATAATCTACTGAATGTACTACTCATATGAGTTGCAATTGGACTCCAATAATTTTAGAATGTATTTGTTCCTAATTTTTCACGAAGTCTATAATAATTTCCAGTTTTTCAGTTACGGACAAGAAGATTACTTCCTGAATGTTCCATACATTTTGCAAAATGTGGTTTTGTACCTTAAATTTCAAAACACCCAGATGTAACAATTAAAGTATTAGTCAGTTAGTCCTGCATAAAGAAACAATTGACAGTCTCTAGCAGACTCTAATTTTGACAATTGAATGTTATTAATTATAAAATTGCAATCGTCATATAAATTTTACACCTCTGGACATAACAATCTCGAAATAAGGATGCATTAACCATACTTCATTCGCGACTTGATTTGTAAGGTTCGATAGTGAAGCACTGAGTCACCTTAGATCTTAAGAATCCACAGCCGGAAGTCCCCGGGTGGTAGTCAGGTCCTCGGTACAATAACAATCAATTCGCCTGATTATGGGCCACCAGTAACAATCACCGGCATAAATTAATTGACGAGAATGGCTGACTCGCTTTGCCGACGTCTACAGGTTCCGTAACGAGTTCTTTGTAATTTCCAGCAAGCGCATATAGGTGCATAAATAAATGCGTGCCTGTGCTCGTATTTCGTTTCCGGGCGACACACGAAACGTGGGTGCAAAAAAGACGGGAATGCACAAGGTGGGAATAGAAGGCGAAAAGAAGGTGGGCGCCTCCACGAACGACCTTGAGGTCATTTTGGTACTAAGTTACTTTGAGAACCGGTCTTTCCTAAAACCTGCGCCTAAAGCACCAGCTTGCCTAAACATCAGCGCGTGTTCGAGAGAGCCGGAGACTTTGATGTCCCAGAAAACAAAGGTTTTTTTTGTACATCGAGAGCAGATGGCTCTCAAACATGAGTGATATTTTTAAAGTGGTAGTTTGGTTGTTATTATCTTGAAAGGCAATGTTGTTTACTATGTCAAACGTCCATCAGATTTTTTCAATAGATGAGTAGTTTTTGTTCGTTTGACAAGAAAACTGTTATTTTGGTACTTTTGTACGAAAGTGTAATATGTCAAAAATCAATCATTTAAATGGCGATAATGAGGAATGTATTTAACCATTTATATCCACCTGCGGCAGTATTTTGAGTTGCATTCAGTCTTTGGCAAACATGAAAGACGGCGGTGAACAAAAGTACATTTATAGTTCTTTCCTGTTATCAGAAGTAAATATAAATTATTGTTTCATTAATATCAATATGTATCTTGAAATATATTTGTCAAGACGAAATTTTTAGTCAGAATAATGAACCTCCTCCCCGTAGAGGTTGAGGAAATCTGCTCATATCACGTTTCTCTGAAATTAATTTCTTACATATCTATTTCTTGGTTATAATTGTTTGAAAAACGCACACAAGTTTGCTCCACTTAACTAATTTTTAATATAAAAGCAATATTTTACGTTGCATTTAGGATTAAATACGTAAATAACGTAGGACATTGTATTCAACGACATTTATACGACATTTTAATCTTTAAACTGTGTTATTTGGTCTGAATTCTTTTTTAAAAATAAGAAAAAAAGTTTTTATACATTTTTCAGACGTGCCATTAATATGTGCCGCGTTTTTGTATCAATCATAATATATATTTCTGTCTAGTTTGTAATATTTCTACAGCGATCTCTACAGTTAAAAATGATGTAGGTATTTTTCGATTCTAAGAAATGACAATAAACTTGTCCAGTTACCCATTGGAAATGTAACAATTTTATGGCAATTTTTTAGATAGCTTTATTAGATAAGTCTTCTACAGTTTCTGTCCAGTTTCTGGGTAGGTATTTTTCCGAATATTTAAAACACATAACCTTGATCGGTGTTTGTCCAGGTTTTTGGTCAAAATTTTGCTAGTATCTGGATAGGATTTTTTAAATGATAATCTAAACATTTTTCTGTACATGTTTTATACATCTGCCGTACATTTTTTATTAATTTCCTATCTAGATTTTTATGTAGTTATATATTATGTAGTATTGTTCTTCTGAGCGCTTTTATAAGGATTGAAACATTCAAACAATGTACTGCTAAATGCTCATACGTTGTTTACGGATGTCAAAAAGCATTTTTGTGGTTTTAACTAGATTTTGAATTTCAGTGTTATTAAGTTTTCGTCATCAAATACTAATTTTTAATTAATAAAATTATGATAAATCAATCTGGAAGAAAATTTATTACATACATTTTTTAGATAAATTTTGGACAGTTTTTGTACAGTTTAAAGGCAAATATAATCGACAATTCAAAAAAGTATTTGCATTCATATTTTGCATAAATTTTCTGAGCAGTTGTTAGGCAGATTTTTTAGACACATATGTGGGCAGCTCCAATCCATTTATTTATATCCAATATTTAGACAATGTTTTAACAAATAGCTGATTTGCTCATTCGCGGCTAATTTTGACTTATTTTTTTATTAATGGCTTAATTGCACTATTTTTTAAGCTTTATAAAAATAGTTATTGACTACATGAACAGGGTTTATGCAACCAAAAAGAAGTTAGTTAACATTCTTATATAGTCAACTACTCAAGAGTAGACTACGTTTTTCAATGTAATTTGCAACAAATGTCAACTTTTCCTAGTACGATTCAGACAGCGCGAACGATTCATGACGACTCGTGAACAAATCCGCCATATATGAAATAATTTCGGAAAAAGTTTTGTTCTCTTATTCTAACATTAAAGTCTCAAAAAGTAAACGCGGTTAAAAATATTTCTAATTTTCACGTAGAATTATCTTCTCAAAAGAATACACTACAAGAACGAGTTATTTGGGAAAACCAACTAATTAGTTGCCTCAACCTTGACTTAGTGTGTTGTGATCTGTCAAATAAATTGTTAGGGAGGACCATTTTAACCAATTCATTGGTTCTTCCATCCAATTAAATAGTTTTCCTATCATTTAATTGGTTTCTTCAACCATCAAAGTTCAATCAATTCGCAATTGGTTTTCCTAACCAAATCGTTCTTTTCGTGAATAGATACAGAATATTAAGGATTTACCTCTGCATGTACTACAAGTTTTTTAGTAGTGTGTTCTCAGTGAACCATAAAAGTGTATTAACATACTATGGCGTCTTCGTCCAACATTATAGTATTGAATGTCATACAATATGGCGAATATTTTTAGTCTCATCAACTACAATTTTTCTGTATTTTTTAAAATTTCATTGATAAATACAAGCTGATAAACTTAATTCTTCGTGATTTCAAACGCAAAACAAAGTATTGAAAATTGAAGATGGCGTATCGAGTAGACGAACGAAAGGTCCACGTTATAAAAAATACCGTTATGAACAAATGCTGTAAAAACGTACTAAACAAGTTTTTTTTAGCATTCTCAATACATTTTTTTCAATTTTTATTTATATCGAATGATCTAGTTAATTTAAAATACCTACCAGGATGGGAGATCCAAGATACTGACTCGGACCATGAAACCATATCAATTGATTTTCATATAAAGAGAAAAATGTCTCAAATCAACGTCCTATAAAATTTGAGGCAATGTAGGACTTTTGGAAAGTGTCGGAAATAAGTTTTAATTTGAACGTTAGTTTTTCGTTTACATAGAATCAGGTTAGAAAATTGCGTTATCGGTAGGAATGGTGCAGATCGAGTAACCCAAGGACCTTCGGAAACTGACCGACTTAAATCCCGAGCGACTGCGGGCTCGTTTCAATTATTACGAATAATGATAAATGGCTGCACGATATACGGGGCGATTGTAATTATTATCTCCGGGAATACGTACGAGTGATTTGGAAAGCTGGAACTGATTAAAACGGCACCGGCGGCTACATTTCGTCACGTGGCTGCCGGTGTTTCATTCTATGCCGCCGGACGCGATCAGCTAGCGCCGTTTTACGATCGACGGTTTGCTTTACGATCAATCTCAAAAAGTTAATTTCCAGCCAATCGCTCGTAACTCCTTCGACGTTAGGACTACTCTTTTTCCCGTTAATATTGACTTACATTTTACGCTCCTGACTTCTGTGCAATACAGTAGATGATGCGACGTTAATAGTTTTTCAAGGTCGTTCATTCTCACGCCGACTACTGCCTGGCTTCCGTTCCGGAGCTTATGAGTGCACATTCAATTTTTTCTACCTATTTTTTTTTTTTTTTTTGAACTAGAATTATGTTTGCAATCTTAATAAATATCCGGGTAATTAAACGATTCATTTGTCGATTAGCGGCAATGCGAACATCCTGTATAGACATTTTTATTTGTACTGCTGTGGTCCCGGAGAAAAATGTCGGGAGAATAAAATGTACAAATTGAAAAAAGTACTGGAAATGGCCAATGGTACGGTGAAAAGTAATATATTTTAATTGATGTATTATGGTTTCTCACGGGTCTTCGAAACTTTGCTGTTCTATTTCGCGTAATGAGATTTCCTGAGAAAAATTCTTCTGAGGCTTTAATTTACGTCTTTTGTGAATTCCTTTTTTATGATAAACTTGATTAACTAGACTAATTATGTTAGCATTGGAGGATTTGATTTTAATTAGAATTATTTGGAATCTATGTTTTCATCTGAGTGTAAACGTTCGTTGTGTAATTATTGATTTTGCAAAAATTGAATAAAATGTTACAGATTTAAGTGATAGATTTGACTATTTCGAAGTAATTATTCATTTGCATGAAGATACGATTTTCTTAAATACATTAGATTCATTTAATTTAAAAACAATAATTATTCAATAAATATCATTATTTAGTACATGAAGGATACACGGGAAAAACGAGGTTTGTCCATTTTGAATTTTTCTATTTGACGTAATTTTTTTGAAATTTACTTTTGTGGCCACAATGAAACTTAAAGTGAAAAACATATAAAAAAAGTATTAATTGCAGAGTACGAATCTTAAAATGCCCTCTATTCCTCGTACTCATCAAATATTTTTGACTGAAAATTTCTTTAGATTTCAGTTAATTCAATAAAATTTACACAATTAATAATTAATAATGCGTGTAAAATGTAAAATAATAAAAGCGAAGATTATGTACTCTAAAAGGGATATATAGACTCGCGTATTTTACAAAGTGTAATACAATGTACGGTAGTAGGTAATATAATTATAAAATAATTGGGTTGCCTACTTGAACTGCCGCTTATAAGTTCGTATTATACTACGACGCCTCGCTCTCTGACTACTGGTAGCGTCAAGCTGCGTTCCAATCCACAAAGTTAAGAGTTTAAACTTTCATTCCTGATAGCCAAAGCACTGCGAATGTTATCTAAATTACACCTGACCACCCCATATTACTTTGTTGTGTTCAACGATCGCACGTTTAGAAAAAACGTTACCAATAAAACGTTTAATAATATACTGAAAAAAATTTACTTCACAAATTCAACCACCATTGAGAAGTTAAGTCGAGAGGTGTTAAAAAATTACTTTTTTTGTTAGGTCAACTTTGTTGATGTTGTTAATTTTACTATTTTTGCTTAAGTTAATATTATTTACCCAGTAACCGAAAAAGTATTCCGAATGTTTGGAGATCAAGAAATGGGATACTATGCATAAAACTTAAAAAGGCATGCACTAATATGATAAAAAAGCAACCGTCAACAGCTGCACCAAAAATAATTGCACTAAAAAAAATTGACAGAAAAATTCTTAGTTGATTTGACTACTTTTTAACTACGCAGAGTAGTTCGATGCGCTTCAAGAAAATTTTCTAAGTTGCAGTTGTTATTACCGTAAAGAAGTTAAATCAACTAAAACTGTAGTTCTGCTAAATTCATTTAAAAATATAACAGCTCCTGTTTAATGATGACGTCGTAATTAGTTCTTAGCATATTGAAAATGTAAACCAATTGAAAACATAACAAAAAGCAATTAATTATTTGCGATTGTAAGTTACCTTTATATAATTATCTTTATACAATTAAAAAAAGATGCTTATTAGCAAAGGATAAATTCTAGATTATATACATTAAATATGTACATTAAATAATTTTTTTTCTTTAATTACTTTGCATCAATAAATATAAATTTGAATGACGCCTGAAAGATACCGGACGCCTTTTGCTATTAGGGAACCTGATCAGATCCTAATCAGATTTAACGTTACGTTCCTGATCAGGCCCTGATGTACCTTCATGTAAAATATGAGTAGGAACTGACCAGAGCCGGATGGAAATTTCTAATCCGAAAGTATGAATTCAATACAAATGCACTTGTATATTTTGTATTATACGATGATCTGGAGATTTTTATAACTTGATAGTCATAAAATTTAATGTATCAAACACAATTTTTCTGTACACATCGTCGACCAATAAAGACCTTGAACATTGTCCATCGTTGATCCATTACCCTTTTTTTGAAAATAACTTCTAAAACTTGAATTCAAACATAAAATTCAGAATTATTTTCAAATATTCCTTATCCACCCAGTCAAGAAATGTCAGTTTAACACTATAAGGTGCACTAGGTGCAAAATCACATAGGAATTCGATTTCTGAAGCAGTTCACGATCTCTAAGTAGCGATTCGACGATAAAGTAAAACGTGTGTGCGACACTGCAGATTTTGTCGCTTACGCAAGAAAACAGGACATACCGCTGTTAATTCGGTACAATACGAAAGATCTTCCGTTGGTACTTACGATTGCTGCCAACTGCATTGGTAGGTGCTTTTGGCTCCCGGTGGAAGGCCTTGCGTAGTACTTGCGAATGAGGGGCCAAGGCTTTAAACAGAAAAGATAGAGATTCCATTAAAAGCCAAATGCCTCGAAACAGCCGTTTAAGTGACAAGCCTGCGCACTGTGTTCAAGATACGACGGTGCTCGCCTGATCGGTTTGCTGATTTTATTTTGCTCGCTACCGCCGTCGGTTTGATACGAGAATGCATTTGATTTTATTAAATCGCAAGGATCCCACTTGTACGACAGCTTGAAGTGGCTGTAAGTTCCACCTGATTAGTAAAAGTAAGTTTTATTGACATTGCTGATGTCACGATATTGTAAGGATAATGGTGCTTCGATAGTTTCAGGCATTGTTTTTATCATCACTTTTGTTTAAGTCTGTTTTTAATATTTTGTAACTTTCGAAAAATATCATCTAATAGTAACAAAATGATTATCTTACTGAGGGTAGTGCAAGTTTTGTTATATTTTAGGCTAATTTTTGTGGGAAACTGCTGTCAAATCTGATTTCGATTCATCCAAGTTAATTAAAGTATCAGTGCTTCAAACTCACCCAAGATCAAGATATTCATTTTTATAGAATGAAAGTATTTTATCGTAGGTAGTAGCGCATCAATTGATGTCATTGTATGTAGTTGATGCACATTAACTAATAGTAAGGCCAGTCATGAATCAAACTTTAAATTAATTTTAGACAGTAGAAGCAGTTATGAGATTCTAATGTGTGTCATTATTGAGGCTTGTCGCTTCTCCTTAGCAATAAACGTTGATGTATCATCTGGTCTACTCTGAATAAAGCGATCTGCAAAATGATACTTATGGAACTATACATTTAATCTAAGAGAAGACATATTATTCCTAGGCACTCCAGTTTATGGCTAGCGATATGAAACTTAGAAAACAAACATAATCATACTAATTATCATGACTACAGAAAAACGTTGACGATGTAGGAATAATAAATCCATGGAGATTGAATAAGTATCAAACAATCCATTCAGTTTGAGGCATTCAACTCCACCTAGAAGTCATCCCATTCTTTTGATATGACATGAAAAGAAATCTCTATCGAGAAAATAAATGCGACGGTCGTTCTTTGCAAAATTATGCTTCAAAAAAACACCGAGACGTCGGCTATCCTTGTAACATAAACACAAGTTCGACCTCAATCAAAGCGATGAGTTACAATGTTTAGATAATACTCCCGCGATATGCAGAAAGCCTGCGGCCACGAAGGCGATTCGATGCGTTTTCCTGCCCGTGGGCCTTTAATACGCTTTTGATTTACTTCGAGGAAGATTTTATCTTTCCTAACGCAACAGTTCGTTCTGCTCTCTCTCCCCGCCTCCCTTTCTCAATTCGTATCAAAGTTCGAGAACCCGGAGAGTGCCGACCCCGTGCTCCTCCCATTATTATCGACAAATATAAATTGCGCATAATTGATTCGCAGGATTAATGTGGGCGAATCTTCGGCGATCGGTGAAGAGCCGTTATTCATGCGTGCACTCGTCGTGACCGCTTGCGAAGAGCATAAATGCACGCTTATTATGCATCGATCGGTGGCGAGGGCATCGTACCTCCATTTTCAATTGTTCTACCTCAAGAATCTCGTTATTAAACTTTTTGCATATAGTGCACGTGTTAATTTTATCCGGTAAATTACGGTTATTACTGTATCGTTTGGTTGGTGACGAATTGCAGTCGTCGGTAATTTAATATGTGGCTTACCGACTTTCACTCGAATATTTGTCGCCTTTTGAAAGATGTGATTATCGTTGAATACTGGAAAATGTCTGGTTTATTCAATTGTGAGTTGCAAATTAGTGGCATGCATCTACGAAACCTTATATTATATGCTTACATTTAACGCTGCCACGCCCATTCTTCATAGATTTTTTAATATTCGGAAAAACTAAATATATATGTATATAATTTGTTTGATTTTTGAATGCACGTATACAATTCAATTTTCACAATACTCGATTTCATAAGCTGTTTTATTCTTCCATTATTCTGACGGACAGGAAGGTAAAAGTACCAATTAGTTATCCTGTCATTATTGGCGACACGTCCTGTCTTTTATTTGTGTCAACGAATTATAGAGGGACAGTTGGAAGCAATGGTGTGGACTTTCTTTTTCTATACTGTGGGATAATGAAATCCCTTAAGAAATGTCTTTTATTCAAAATATAATAGATTTTTCTTTCCTGCATTGGACAGAGTATGTTCTTTTCTTGGGGGGACTTGATGTTTCTTATGAAATAAAGTTTATGAGAAAAAAACCTAAGGATTTCAAAAATACAATCAGTATTAAAGTGCCTATTTAGTCATTCAGAATAGAATTTTTTCCATCAAGTTATCGTAAGTTTTTGTCAAGGTATAAATATGATTTTCATGTATTTAGTGAATTTGTAATTGTATGAATGTAACTAAAAAAATAAGACCCACTTTTTCTATAACGTCAACATTTTTACATATCCTAACCTAAAAGTACAATAATAAACTCGATGGAAAGAAATCGAATCGGAATTACTACAACAGCATTTTAAATCTGATGAAAAGCACTTCAATCGGCTTTCTGCAAAATTGCAAACAAAAATTTGGTTCTGACACAAAAACTTTGTATTTTACACTTTTAGGTTAGGATATTTCAAAATCATGACATGGTAGAATAATTCTGCGGCCAGCTATGGATTCATAGCATTAAAAACTTTTGGTAAAGTATAGATCTCGGCATCATTTTTTGGCCTGATATGTAATTCAAATTTCATGAAATGCTTCAGCACTGATAAGGTAGTATCGCCATAACGATATAAACACCAATACAAACCCGACAAAATGGCACAAAAATTGCTCAAATGTCAAAGGGATTTTTGCCGTCATTGGAGAGGTCTATTGTGTATTCATTTTCGAGGGAAAACTGATAATACGATGCTTCATCCCGAAGTTTTGAGGTGTTGACGTCAAAGAAGCTGACCGAAACATTCGGATTTATGGATAGATAAGAACTTTTGAATTTTCCATGATGATAATCTACCAAGCCATGAATGTGAGAAAGAACAACATGACCGAATGACCATCTGACGTCACTCCATGTGTCATTTTTCTGCTTCCAAACGTCAATTTAATACTCAAAAAATAAACATCCAACTACTTTGCATGAAGTTATTTTGACCAGCAATTAAATAATTCTATCATAGAATCTTTGTAGGTGTCAATGGTCATTGTGTAAGTTAAACCTAACTCCAGATGATGACTACTTATAGTTAATTTATGCAAATTGCTGTTATTAAAATGATGATAACACAAAGAATTATAAAATCCATGAATCCTTCTGCAGAGGATCCAAGGACATTGAGGATGCCGTGGTATGGATGCGAAATGAATTTTAGCTGGCCGCAAATGACTATATCATTCCAATAGAGCCCGTGTGGAAATTCAGATTTTCGGACCAGAATCTGGCCACATTTACCCTACTTATGGATTCTACTCAGAATATGACAAGATTCTGATTGAATTTGCCAAGGTATATTTAGGTTAGGTTCATCAAATTTTGTAGTAAGTGCGTGGTCGGACAAAGCAAGAATCTGATCGGAATCTGGCCGGAGAAGCTGAATTCTGATCGGAATCCTCCAGGATTATCCTGGTTAGAATCCGGTCGGCAGAGCGTTACAATTCCTGTGATTTCCTGGTCAGACATAGGGAAGGCTGGCCGGATTCTGGCCAGACTAGCGTTACATTTTCAACATGGGTAGTATCACTATAGGAGTAAGAGATTCTAATAAACAATATGAATAATCTATGAGAGACAGAATATATGAATTGAATATAGTCCTAGCCAAAATAGTAAAATTTCTTATGAAACTTCTGTCGGCGTATAATCGACATTATTTGCATACCTGTCACTTCCAATGGAGTGCAACAACATCAACAAAACCCATGTAGTAGATATTCATAAAAATGAAATAAATAAAGTTAACACGCCTTTCAAACTAATAACAACAGTAACGCGAAAAATAACAACCGACATAATAATAAATAATAAGATAAATGACACAAGACTGAATAATAGGCAATTTGTTTTGAGCATTATCTCTCCCATCGTTACTTCGCGCTATAATAATTCCATCTCGCACTAGGTATAATGAATAGAACGGGGGAATTGGAAATAGCGAGGCGGGAGCAATTTTTTCTCGACGCCTCAGGGGGTCCCGTCATCATTTTCGTCTCGAGCTGCCGGTTGCAGACGACTGTTCTCGCTCACTCGCTCCCTCGTTATATTTGCACCTCAGTAGCTGGCAGTTCTGGCAGTAAGTAATTAAGTGCGAGCGTTTACACGCGTTTCCGCCAAGTGCATAACTATATATATGGATAACAGTGTGGCTAACCAACCAACGACCCAACAAAACCACGTGGGCGTCTGTCGATATGAACGCGAGTTCCGCGCAACTCGGCACGTGCGTGCCATTTTATGCACGCACTGAATCGGTTCTGCAATGCATTCCTATGCTGACTGGATATCCCATGCTCCAACTCTATAAGTGATTCCTATTGTGGATTCAAAGTCATCCATGGTGTTTATATGATTTAGATGATTTTGGGTACATCCTAATAGGTACATCCAACTGGTGCTTTGCAACTGGTGCATTCCCACTGGTTGACGTATATATAAAGTCAGTTCCAGAAGGGTCCAACTCAATAGGGAAGTGATTGTCCCATTATGGCTACAGTTTCGAAGGATTTAGTAGGTCTTTTAGAGGGATTTTTAGGGTTTGATAGACGGTGATGTCTGTTTAGGAAAGAAACTCGCTCAAAACAAAGGAAAAACCGGAAAGTGTTAAATGGGTGACGGATACACATGGAGTGTAATTCTCCACTTCATGACAACCAAATAAGAATGTGTAACGAGCACGAGATTGTCAAATTGCCAGTTTTCTAGGTAGAGAGTCGAATGTTGAAAACGTCGAATGTATCATCTATCATAAAATACATTTTCAGTGAATTGTTAATTTTACAATATCCACAATTGATTTTGAAACAGCTATTTTATTTAGAACTAATAACACCGGTATCGTACACGATTTGTGCATTATTTAATTAAAATAAAACTATAAAATATCATTATTCTCTACTGCATGCTGTTAGAAATGGGGTTAAGAAAAAAAGCCTGTGCTTTCCTTTCATAGCCACTGCCCCACCTATAAAATTCAAAATCCTTCAGAACAACAACCGTAATGGGGAGAGTTTTTCATACGGAGTTGATTCATTCCGGTCAGTTTGTAATGTTCATCTTGTATAAACTAGACGTCCATTCTGGGATCAAAAGTCTGGCGGTCATTTACCTCTTTTTTAAGTGTGTTTATGATCACAAAAGAAATATAAAAATTAAAATAAATCATCATATTTTGACAGTCATTTTGAATTTTGGTAATCTTATGTGGGACTTCGTAATAAGAAATCTTAAGCAACAACATTAGGAAACAACTTAGTATTTTGTTTAGGAACATTGAAATTATATGTATGGTAGCGACAAGCCCAAGTTTTGAATTGAAGTAGTTCCATTTTTTCTAATTGTGTTAATTAATTCACAAAATATGTATAAGTGGACTAGTATAAATTCAGCAGAAAAAAATTTATTTACCGACCATTGATAATGTGGAAAATTATTAATTTTGAGAATTTAATTTTGAACATCACTGTAGTTTCTTTACAAATGTCGTCCCACTAACATTGATAGAGATTTCGAAAGTTGAGCTATGTCTAGCGACTGGGTAGATCTGTTTCGCAGAATTCTAATTCCAGACAAAAACCCGGTAGATTACTAATCTATATTTAAAATTACATAAATCAATAATTGCAGAATGAGAATATTATGTTAAATTTCTATAATAATTAAAAATCTATCTGGTAAACATGTGCATCGCAGTGGTGCGCCAGCGTGACAGGGCGAATCAGCTGAGGGAATTGTTTGCCATATTGGAATATCCATTGAATTAGAGTTTGTGGAATCGAGCATGACCACGAATTTTTAGTAAGAATTCTACCCGTATTATGAAACTAGTTTCTAGGCTGATCATTAAAATCTAGCATAATTCTGGACATGTTCTCGTAACTATGTCGTTCAAGGAATTTAGGAGTAATTTTGTGATTAATTTTATAACGCAATATACAACAGTTTTTTTCCTCGGCATTATGCGGTATTATATAGATTTATATTATTAAAAAATATTTTTAATAAAATGTAATCAGAAAAATTAATTGTATTTGTTTTTAATCGTCCCTTTTATATCTTCAATATTTATAAAAAAAATGTATTTTGGTTTTATAAAACGACATACTTTAAAAAATGTGCTTTTGTAATTACTTTTATTATTCGGGACGTAATTTAAGTTTCTTTATCTTATTGATATGATTATTTTGCAATACAAACTATTTGAGAAATTGGAAAATTTTCAAATCAATTATTCGTTCTCCCTCTCTCTCTTTCTCTTTGTCTCTGACAAATTAAAAAGGTGTAATTAAAATATTAAAAAACAATTAATTTAAGTAAATCAGATATTGAATTGAACGAAATTAGTTCACTATTTGGAGCCTATAGAATACGCGTTATCCAAAAATGCATTTGGTAAGTTGTTGTAGAATGTACCTAAGAATTTTATTTTTTGTATTAGTATTGCAACTTTCCACGTACTTTTTAAAATGTAATAAATATAAAACAAGTACTCAATGTCGCAATTTGCAATTATCGACATTTGGTTATTTTTAGTTTGTAAATAACACCACCGAAACTTGACGCAGAAGCGTTAAGATACTGAAGAAACAATTTTGTCCATGAGTTCGATGACTGTATGTCGATCAGGCGTATCGTATGTTATATATTTTATCTGAAATATTTATGTAATAATTATGAAGTTGAAAATCCATAATTACAAACGTTAATAATAATCATATAGTCGTGATATTTCACTTTTTGAAGTGACGAAGTTGCTTAGGTCAACATTTATAATATTTCAATATATTATATTTTGAAATATTTATTACAAATAATTTGAAATACTCAGTACAATTTATTGAGTACTTCAAGATCACAGATAAATTTCTTCATATTTATTTAATTATAATCTTTGTTATAATTATATCGATATAGAAATAAAACATGAATGTTCTCACTTATTGAGTTGTAAAGTAATGTTCATTTAAGTGTCATTAAATTTGATATTCAAAGAATAGTTGTTTTACATTTTGTGTTACTAGTCGTTTAGATCGTAAAAACTTTGCTGAAATCTGAACGTATTTTAATGAAAAATTTCTGAGTTCAAAATTTAAGTGACTAATGTGACTCCGTGCAAAAAAAGGTAATTTTTGTGATTTTTCTTAAAGCATGCGACTGCGTTGAGTTTTTTTAACATTTTAAGGATATTTTTTTTCAATATCGGCTTTATGATAGATAATAATTATTATACAATTAAAAGTTAGTCTGTTTAAAACCTCCAGTAGCAACTAATGGTAATTGCATTATTCAAACATTTTAACATGACCTCTTTTTTTTAATGATTTTAAGGATATATTTGTAGATATATAAAAATAACAATTTTTCGGTCAAAACGTTGAAAATTCAAATTTTGTTTGCTAAAACCTAAGATTCAAACAGAAAATTATCCCACTACTGTAGTGACAATCACCTTCGTAGTGCCTGAAATAAAAAAAATACAAATTATTTATTAAACTAGCCGATATTATCCGTAAAATTTGACAATTTTTAACATGAAAATTACTTTTTATTCTATCAGAAAACTGCATGTTTAAAATTAAAAAACATATTTAAAAGTAGCTGCAATAAATTTCAAATCGATTGGTTGGGTGCTTTAACGTCTTGTTACAACTCTCAAAAATATGAAAAAATAAGCTTTTTGAATTTTAAGTTACTGACTTCATAGATATGAGCTACAGTTCTTTAGATAGCTGTGACACAAAAACTATTTTAGTTATGCACTTGAATTTGTAATCTGATATCTACTGTGGTTTTTTTTGCAATTCCATACCAGTGTCTCTTAACAAGTTTGAATCACTCGTATACAATTTATATTCAAAATGATCAATGTGTTGAATTTCTCGATTGACTTTGTGTCTATGAATATTTTGGACCTTCTGGTTCAATGTCATGGTTAATTCTCAAATCTAATATCAACTATTGTGGGTTTATTTTTTATTTGAAATAGTAGTATTTAAGTTATAAAAATATAATCTGTCGAAATGAAAAAAAAATAAAAAACTTCACACTGGTGGTGCCGCATAACCGATAGTCCTGTTGACTTGGGGTTCAAGATATCCGGGGGAGGACTTTCTTAATCTCAAATCTCTAAAATATCCGAATAATAAATGAAATTTAACCCACGTCGAAATTATAACATTAAATAATTTCAATTTCGCGGTTTATACTTTGCTAAAGCAACTAGTGGGAATTGCCTTAATTAAACATTTTCAATATGGTTGAAAATATTTTAAAAGCATTAGACCGACAATTGAAAGGTCCCAGGATCGTACTTTGATGTCTACCGAATGTTCGAAGTACCCCGTTATTTTTCCTGAATTTTTCACGCATTTTCGGTTTCTCTATATTTAACATCTTTATCCAGCATTTTTTGTTTGTTTATTAATCCAATCCAATTTTTAACATTTTTTATAAAAATGTTTATTAAAAAATGCCGCTGTTCCAGGATTTGAGTGATTTGAACAGAGGGTGCTGGAAAATATGTTCAACCACCTTGAAAATGTTTAATTAAGACAATTACCACCAGTTGCTTTAGCAGCGAAATTTAAAGTCTGTATAAGATACGTTTCTAACATCCTTAATTGTACTATGGCAGTATACAGACATCTATATTATAATATGTTTCTTATGAAAATCGCACCATTCAGTAAAAAAAGCTGTCAATCAATCAAATTTCCATTACATGGTTGAAAAAACTTGTTGGAAACCACAGTTGGAAGGCAGCAAGCGCGAGTACAAATAAATGAGCCAGGTATGCTTATACATATAGATGGTCGAACTGGCGTATATGATGGGTGACGTGCATAGGTTGTTAGCACGCACCTTGTGGAAGAACGCGCAATTAGAGAGTCGATGCCACAGTGTAAACTGGGGACGATGTTAAACGAGCGAGCAGGTGCACTGTCCTCTCCTTTTCTTCTCTTGCCTTATCTCCAAGTCCAAAGTGAACCCGCCCATTTCCAAAGTCACGCACGCCTCTTGCACGTGCCTTTTGCCACTTGGATTTGCACTGTATGCACCGAGGCGGTAGCAAAGCTCGAAAGCTGCTAAATCCCACTGGCGTTAGTGAGCGACGGCCACAGCTTCAGGGTCTCGGGCGAGGTCATCCTCGAGCAATGTTTGCGGAAATCCTGAAGGGGAACTATGGTGTTCTTCGTTAGAAAATGCATCCTGTAGCGTGCAAAATTCCTGTTGTGTTTATTGAACATGCGATGAAAAGGTAGTTGTTTTCTTCAGTGGATAATCTCTAAGTATATGATGTATGAGGCATAAGGAAAGCCGACGGCTATATAGTTGAAGCTGTTGTTGGGGATCGTATTAAGGGGTATTAAGTAGTCATAATTTAGAATTAATTTATATGTCGATGATGGCACATCCGTTCGCAAAATGCTGAATGCGTTGCTTGCCTGAGAAAACGATTTGCTTCGACAGAAGACGATTTCGTTATTCAACAGGTTATTAAAATGTAACAAAATACATGTTTATTATAGGGAAGGCGGAGCGAAGCGGCGAGAATTTTTTCCATGTATCATATCTCTCCTTGAATTTCATATTTAGGATGATGAAAAGTATCATTTGGGTAATTTTATAGTCAATATTTGCATGCATGTTACTAATGGTATATGTTTTACAGATGGCCAGCTATGACCAATTTTAAAAGCTTAAAAAACACGGGGCGAAGAGGCGATATCGGGGTGAAGTGGCGAATCCTTATTTTTAGAGGTCTATGAGTCGACTATCATAAAATGAAGTGCAAGTCATAATCTTTCAAGTTATTATTAGTTGTTTTAATAAAAATAAAATTTCCACGTTGGTGGAATGAACCTCTTTAGATATATCAAAGTTTCCAACAATAGTAAAAAAGAAATTCGGAAGCTTTCAATACTCGTATTATATAAGGATCGCATATTTTAACTTCGTCTTTAGTTACTCAATGCATTTATCAAAAGGGAATTCTAAATGAAAAAATAATCACGGAATAGAGACATCCGCAAAAAATTTCGCGCTTCAGCCCAAAGTATCATTTAGACTTCCAGGTACCATATTTCATTATATAAACACCCAAAAAAGGAGCAATTCATGTTCAAAAAGTATATTTTTAGAATAAATAGATAAATAGTTATTATTAAACTGTCAAAATGAAAATATTGAACAATCTGAGAACAAAGTACAGGAAAATGTCTTGAAAATTTAGTTTAAAAATTACATTTCTCACTCGCAAAGGTAGACAAGAGACCAAAAATTAAATATCATGTCTCAAAATGTGAAAAATGGCGTAAACGCAGAAACCACATATCATATTTTACAATCAGTATGATCATAATGGAAATATTTGAGATTCGCCACTTCTCCCTGTCTTCCGCTATTTATTAAACTATATTTGTTTAATCAGTCGATGATACAATTTAATCAAAGTAAATGTCTTTCTGTAAAGTAAAATGTTTGCTTTTATAAATATAATTGTTCTGATGTGACCTAAAACAAATAAACAGTAAGCGAATTTTCAAACAATGGTTTTGAATTATGTACAAATAAAGATTGATATTATTCCTTGAAATCCATGTTCATATTTCGTATTTATTTAATATAGTTTTCAAGCTGCGCTTCAAATGTTACTTGAGGTTTATATTTATTTTTCATTTTATATGTATATTCTTTTTAGCGAGAGAAGCGTTTCTAGTCGTTATTTTAACGGTTTTTATTATGGATTTATGGTCTTCTTTTCAACATCTGCACTGTTAAAAATTTGTCTACTATATCTGCACTTCGTATAATGTGAAATATAATTAGTAGACATCTGTTGTAAAATTACAATTCGAGTGTTGTAAATCTATAACGGAGGATGTCCACGCGTATAGGTGATTTAGTCCTCCGAAGGGTAACCTCTGAAAGTGCCGAATTTGGATAGAGTATGATGAGATGTATCATCTCATAGTAAATTCTATTATTTTATCAGGTGGGAAAGTTTAAAAAATCATTGTTGACGTCGTGGATTTTACACAGGAAAATGCACTAATCTAAGTAGTAACAGTCCGCATCATGTTTTGTTTGTAACGGACTGGCTGTTACTACTTACATAACTGCATTTTCCTGTGCAAAATCCGCGATTTCAACAACGATTTGTTAAACTTTCCCACGTGATAAAACAATCGAATTTGTTATGAGGTGTTACATCTCATCATACTCTATTCGATTTAGGTAGTTTCGGTGGTTACACCTCGGGAGACAAAACCACCTATACCCGTGGGCATCCTCGTCGACAAGACACATGTATTGTACATTGTAAAAAATAGAAATGAATTTTATCACGTTAAACGTGGGCTCAAATATTACCCAAAACCAAAAATATTGTAAAAATCCTAACCTCGAATAGTAAAAACACTATTTCACATGTGAGAATATTACCAAATTTATATAAAATGCAAATTACAATGATTTTGTAACATTCATTCGTATTTTTTACAGTGTAACTTTAGTTCCGGGGCACGTCGCTAGGGGCGTTGATTCTCTGTATAACTGTTCTTTTTTGGAGTAGACATATGTTAGAAAAACCTTTTGTAATTTTAGAAAACGTATTAAGTAAATTTACAATCGAAATGTTGTAAAATGTACAATTTAAGTGACACGTATTGTAAAATTAAATTACACATTGGTAAATAACAAAATTTTAAGACATTTGTAAAATTACAAACTTTTTGAACAATATAGTATTAAAGAATCTTTTTAAACTGCTTACAGATTTTGCGTTCAGAGCATGATAAATATTTTAAAACTATCATTGAATCAAATCGAATTACATTTATTTATAATTACTAATTTGCTTCATTTAAGTATATACTTATATACTCTATTTAAATATTGTGTGTCCGTTTTATTAAGTTTTTGTTTAGTATTAAGATATTTGGATGAAGATACGCTGGAAACTGATAATAATATATATTTGTTTTGAAGAAACAATCAACTTATAACTGTACTTTATTTCAAGTAATTATGTATACTTACCACATACTTTTTAATCTAATAAAGAGAAGGTTTACATCTATTTATGGCACTCCGATATGCGCGTACCTGCGTTTGGTTAATAAGTATTTTTCATCACATTTGGTTTTTTTTGTTATAAAATTGTCATATGCTGATAATATTCACAAACATTTTCATTGCAGGTCAGAAAAGTGAAAAATTTGTTATTATTTTACATTCTTATATTTATATAAGCTATTAAATAGACTAATAGTTAACTAGACTAAGTATTTCAATTATTTTAAAATTATATTTCTGACACGTATATCTATTAAATAATTTTTTTAAAATTTCATATAGCTTTCTAATTCAATGGCTATAAATATGAGCCAAGAGTTTCAAAATATCAAAACTAAATGGTAGATCTAAGTAAACAACAATGATCACTTGTTAGTATAGGAGTTTCTTTGTCTGAATATGAAGTTATTGGGTAGGATTAAGATAACATTGACATTTAATAATCTGTAGCAGACCACGCAAAATAGATTCATTAAATATTCTTCAAAGATGACGAATGGCTGTTACTTTAGTTTAGAATTTGGGAATGAGCACAAAGTTTTCTTACACAGTCGGCGATGTGCCACTGAAAAATGGCCCAAGCAGCAAACTTTTTAAGATCTAATCAAGAATCACGGATTACTACCGGATCAAGCCCTGCTCAAAGTTTAATCGACTTTTAAGACTATTTTTAAGACTTGTAGGCCTTTGTGGTTAGGGCTTGATTACTAAATTAGTATTCACAATTATTGTTAAATAATGGCGTCAGAGCTAATCAGCTGTTTTTTTTTGTTTATTCCGTGCAGACACATTTCTCGTATAATAATTTTAGTTTCCGAAGTACCTCGTGCACTGACTTTACCGTGCGAAGTACAGTACATGATTAGGGCACTTCGCGCACTAAAAACAGGGTTCGAAATTGAATTTCATACACGGGGTTTAAATATTAAAAAAGTGAATTAATAACTTTTAACGAAAAATTGTATTTAAATATTTATGATTTTAGATTTAACCTAAACTTTTGGAGTATATAATTATAATTATAATATTTTATATTAATAAATTAAAATATTCTGGATTAAGCAATTAAAAATGCATTTTTAATTAGACCATGATTGCAATAAAATCAGATAATCTGCTTAGACCGGGAAAAGATTAAGTCTGAAGTTAAGAATTATAGTCGTAAATATACTGTAATGTTTACTACGTCATATTCATTGTCATAACTTCCTTTTAATAGTGGACTTATACTCTTCTTAAGTGTGTATTTGATTATAATGATGTTTTTAAAGGCTTAAAACAAATAATGACTTTAAATTTGAAGGATTGTGAGAATTGCCACAAAAGATGGTTATATAAATCTGCATATTTTGAATTGGGAAATCAAATTCAAAGTTTTTTCCGATTCAATCATTAAATTCAAAGTTCTGAATATTTTGTACAAAATGGTGTAAATGTTACTTTAAATGTTTAAAAATGGAAGTCTTACATTATTTTCTGATGTTTTAACTCCCACGTATTATATTAGACTATTACAATAGGACTCCAGGACGATAGTATTTAGTAAGTAACATAATATCCACGCTGAAAAAAGAGAATATTAGTAAAATAAAATACTCATGACATGACAATAATTTATTAAATATATAATGAAACATATGGGAATTATTCTAACTAAAATTATTCAGTACTCTTATTTTATAGGATATGTTCACCACACTAACATGGTAATTACTATGCGAAAAATGAAGAAATCAAATGTTCAAATAAAGGCGTAGATTCGATCATCACTTAAAATGGAACAAAGAAATGCTTGAAAAAGTTCGCTATAAATATAAATAAGATTGAGGAAAGTACAAACAATTGGTCATATTTACGATTTTCGTGCAGTTGACAATCGTAACAAGTGGATCGCCTTGCGTGCATAGCAGTTGTATCCCATAATAGGTTATTTCCTTATTCGTCGTTCCGGTATAAACTCAACAGTAGCGGAGACGTGGGTGAAAATTATTGTTTAACGAGCGATATATTTCTTAAGACGGTGAGATGAATTACTCACCGTTAACAATAACGTTAGCGTATGGGGCTGTCGTAAATGCTTCGTATTTTCTTCGGATTTTAGGAATTGAATTTAAGGTGTTGTTGAATGCTTTTGACCCAAATGAATCGAATGTCATAAAGTCGTCGACAGGGTACATTTTTTTAGAAAAGTTGCATTTGGAATTTTTTGAATTTAGTGAAGGTTTATTGGATTCGATTCGTCTGATACATTTTCTTTCGGTATTTTACCAAAAATTTTAAATAATTGGAACTACTAACTAGACAATAGGGTATGACACACCTACAATTTTTAATTAATTTTACTATCTAAATACTGACCTCAACAAAGTAGATAATCAAGGCTACTATTGAACTAGTAAAACTAACCAAAAAAGATAGTATTGCCAGATCCGACTATTTAGATAGTAAAACTTATTTTGTCGCTTTTTGTGTGTATATGTAAGGGGATTCGTCAATGTCATTATTTAAGAAAAATGATTGTTACTTTACATTATTCTATAAAAACTGACTATTATTTTATTGATTTGTCATATTTTTTATGGCTCTTCTTTGACTAATATTATACCAATTACTCTTTATTTTGATCATTCTTTATTACTAATTTTTTTAATTTTATTTATTATTAATTATATATTGAAATATATGGTTTTCCTTCATATGAGTGTTTAATTTTTTCCCTGGTATTATTTTCTTCTGAGCAAAATGACACTTAAAACGTGACCAGTAGTTTTGTCCATTTAATAATGGATAATTGTTTTCTCATACTCTGTGTGCAAAATGTTATTTTGCTTCCTATATTGAGGGACCAAAGTTGCTCGTTCTGCCTCTTGGGAGCAAAGTAACACGTTCTGGTCTGAAAAAATAGAATGTGCAACAAGGGAGAATAGCTGTTTGTAGATTCATGCGAAATGCCGTCCTCGCTTCGTTCGGGTGTTAAACTTGCATTCGTCGGCAAACACATATTTTGCTCCCTAGTTGTACAATCTACTATTGTTTTTGTTGTTCAAATTTGCATTACTATGTGCGATTATTTGACGGGGTAACTGACCTTTGCAAGACCAATATAACAACTTTTTTCTATATAATAGCATGCGATATACAGAAACATTTCTGAGACTGAGAATTAAATGTGTCTCATTTCTAGACAATCGTTCGCAAAAATGTCTGACTTTTATTATTTTCAATTATTGTCTGTAGAAGAATGTATTTCGCATATGCTGAATAACCATTGCTGTAGCTTCATTTTTCATTTTCCACTCTCACGGACTTAGTTCTCTGCTCGACACTTAATCAAATTTCTTTATATATCGTGTTTTGGTTTCAATTTTTGACCACTATTCAACACATAATCGAGATAGAATGATTTGAAAGTATAACAGAGTTTCGTTCCAAAAATTCACGAAACGATTTGTGATGTGCAAGACTGTTTTCAGGTCATCTCAAAAAACCCGACAAATCACAAAACAGACAATTAAAAAAACATATATTTCAAAAAGTACTTTCAAAATATGTGTGCATTTTGAAATGTCTGGTTTTTGAATGTGCGTTTTTTAAATGTCTGGTTTTTTTAATGTCTCTGTTTTGAATGTCTCTTTTTTGAAATGTGTGGTTTTCAGTGTCTCTTTTTTTAAATTTCTGGTTTTTGAATGTGGGGTTTTTGAAGTGTCTGTTTTGCGATTTGTCGCGTTTTTTAGGTGTACCCCTATTTTCGTTTGAATAATACTGATTATATATTGATATAATCATTTTTTGAAATCATACAAATACAAACTAAGTACAAGAATAATCATAAATAAACATTCTTTAATTCATTTTGTGATAATAGTGATTAGGCTACCTCTGCCTACATGTATACGTAATCATCCTGTTAATGGCGAACATAAAGGTACTTGCTGCTTGGAGGTTTATGGAAAGGGTACACCTAATATCGCGCGGTTGGGCGCGTGTACGTGGAAGCAATAGGTTCATACACCGTAGTTACCTAGGAGTATCCACTTTGCCCTCTTTGCGGTCTGCGAAGTAATGAGCTCGATTCGCGGGGGTAATGAGGCTCAGCAACTCTCGTCTTTGTCCACGAACTCTAAGATGGCAACACTGCGACACGAAGGTTGCCAGGGAAATTTATTTAAATGAGATATGGCTGTTGTTACTCTTCAATGCGCCTTTCCTTACAATGTCTTTCGACTAGGCACTGATGAAAATTTCATTCTGGACTGAAAATGCATCGTATATGTATATTTAGTATGACTTACATAACTTTTATTGCAAGCATTACCATACTGTCTTATATTTTTATACTATAGTAATTATAATACTTGTGTAAAATATTACTTGTAGGTCAATTTCCAGGATAATTAATTAGATTTTTAGAAACATGTAGCAAATATATTTATTTTACGAGTATATCTCTCTAATATACTAGTCTGTACTTTCTCTAATACACAATTTCAAAATATGAACAAGAGAGTTCGCTGCGAGTTAAACACCCGTTGAGATTTCGGAAATGTGTAATAGAAACGACATCTACTAAATTGTGAAAGATTCATCTCATCAAGTACATCGGATTTGTTAAACTATCCTTGTCTTAGTCACAATTAGATACAAACAGGTCTTTTCGTTCTTCGCATTTTCGTAAATAGTAAAATTGTCACTTTTTAACAGTTTTATGTTGTTTTCCTGCTGTTTTAGATGCAATATGAATTAGCTACATACAATAACCACAAATTATGTTTCTACGATTTGAAAAACATATCGTCGATGCTGCGTGTTGGGCCACTTTTTTCGCTGCAAATTGGACATCGTTAAAATGATCATGATCTCATTTGTTCTAGATCATATAGCCTATTTGGCAACTCAATATAGTTTTAAATAAATTTATGTCGAACTGTATCGTTTTTAAATGTAACATACAGTAAAATATAATTTCACTTTATAATATTGCGTGAATTTTCTTTTAGTATTAACTACCCTTGATATTTTTCACTTGTTAGCGGATTATTGCTTAGTGTCCAAATTGCAAAAATGAAAACAAAATGTTCGGAAATAATCCGATTAGATCATTGGCTATATTATGTTTTCTTGTCTAGTAAAATAATCTGAATCTGATGTAAAATTTCAAATTCAAAATGATGAATTCAATGTGTCGGCTGGAAATTTTATTAACTTTTTTAAATGCCATTATTTACTTTTGAATATCTGAACGATTAGCATTCTTACTAAGATTTTTAGATCGCTGAGTTCTGAACCCAAAATATTGTGAAATTCAAAATGGTGACTTGAGGACAGTGATAAGTTTATAAATTATCACGAAATGTTATAAACTACATTTGTAGTCTTCGGTTACCACCACGACATGTCGATAATTTGGAATTTCATGTACAAAATTTATAATTGATGAATAACAGATCCAATGTGAAGGGTAATTACATTTAATTACCTAAATCAATAATGCATTGATATTTTTTTTTTTTTTATATTATTTTACGTCGACTTTTGTGAACCCAAATGGGACTAAATCGCGACGGGACCTACCGTTTATGAAGGTGGAATCCGAACCACCCGAGCTTTGGCGTTATTAGACACTTATAAACAAATATAGAGGTGTCCCGATGACAGATTGCAGAGGCCGGGATCGAACCAGGGTTTTCTGATTGCGAAGCCGATACTCTACCAACTGAGCCACCGCCGCTCCTAATGCATTGATATATTTGTACATTCTCGTAACGTGGTATTGGTTAGTGAGTGAAAGGATTTTGGAAATGTTGTTGATATTATATTTTATCATAATTTTTAGACACGTTGATGTTATTATTGTTATTGTATTCTATAGATTCCTACTGCTCACAAAATTCAGAGTAGGCTATAATTCTTTCAAAATACACTAAAATTATCATGTGACATGATATTTTCTCTACTGAAGACATTTTTATTTTATCTTTGAAAAACGTTAATTACATAAATACATATTTTTTCAACGAAAAGCTATATATAAATACTACATTACGTCTTGAACATCATTTCTGTACTTATAAAATTGAGATTGATTTTTCCTCTAAATTATTCTGTTTTATCCTTCGCATTTCATTTTGATCATTTAATTTCCCATAATTGCATTATACAATTTATTATGACGATTGACATTTCCTTATTTTCTATTTTTCAAACGGTACTTGGTACAAAGAATACCGAGTGTCAAAGAAGAGAAGGTCGTTCACTTAATCACAATTCCCGACAGCCACTCAGGCGCCACAATCGGGTGCACGGAGCCTTTGTCTCTGACATCGTATTAGTTATACAAATTAGCCATAAAAACGCAGTTTCTTTCTCGGCAACGATGGGGAAGTAGCTAAAAGCGATCGTAAAATAATCACGACACGTTCTAGTCATTTAGCATCGAGTGCCGGCTCCAATTCTTTCAATAGTATAATACTGGTTGCGAGACAAGTCTGAGAAAGGAACAAAATGTCACAGCTATGAATGATTTTTATTACGCAAATGTTTCTTGTCGTTTTAAATCAATGAGAGTCAAAAATTTATGGAATACCGATGTATTTACAATTAAATTTGTAATTTATGAGAATATATCGTTTTTTGTTGCTTTTTGTCAATTATTATAAATAAATGAAGGGTGTAAAAAATCCCGCAAATGAAAGTCAGCAAGGTTTTTTTTGTAGTATGTAAAGACAATATTTTGTATAATTTCTATCAAGTTTGCATTAATAAATTTAGTAAATAATTTATTTATTAAATATTTCCGTACATGTCAATAAAAATTATTATTTCGTAAGAGAACAAAGGCAGACAAAATAACAGTTTCTTTTAACTGGTACCCACTACAATTTTATTTACTGTTCATGAGCGAATAAACATATACTGGGTCAAGCCACATTTCATATTTTTATCCGCCATCTTAGATCCACCATTTTAAATTGGTAAAATCTCAGGTCAGATTGAGGATCAGACTCAGAAAACCTTCCACTAAAATATGTCAACTATCCATGATAAGAAAATTGTAAGCCGGAAAGGATTCAAACCGCAAACGCTAAGTTTGAACGTATAAAATTGGTTTGTAAATTTCTCAAAAACTTGACCAAATTCGATTTGCTTAAGGTTGTTTTTTTTTACCTTGAGTAGTGTTCCAATAGTTCTGTATGCTTAGTTTTGGTGGACATTTTAATTTACCTGAGACATGCTTAAAGCTGAATGTGTCTTGGGGTCACTTGCATTATAATTTTTGTATTTTTTGTCCAAAAGTAATGTTGAAAGCTGTAACAACTTAATGGTTTAGGCATATAATTTAATAAATTATTAGTGTTTAGGTGTTCTGTTTTATGTTTTTCTTCTTTCTAGTAGACTTTTGAATAATGTGTAATGTTCAACTCTTGAGTTAGACTGAGTTAAGGATCCCACTCTGGTATAAAGTTTCTTCAAATACAATTTGAGTAAAAGAACCTTTTTTAAAAGTGCTTTTCCATGAAAGTTTACATGTCAAAATTATAATAATGTTTCGACACTTATGAGTTGAAACAAAAAGCTGCAGATTAAATTCAACTATAGTCACGTATTTGCCCTTTGACCTCCGATTGTGCTATAATAATAGATTACACCAACCATTATTATGCATTGCGTGTGCATATAATATTTTGGTAACCTTTCATTGTTAACCATTCAAACACATGTTTTGATATTTCATCGAATTTCATCAGAATTTCCAAGATTAAGTTTAGTGGAATCGATTTTATAGACGTCAACTACCTTTGATGAACTACACATCTACTCCAATAGAATTGTTCAAATATAGTTAGGAATACTTCATTACAGTAAAAATCTCCAAAATGGAGTAAACAGAAAATGTTGAAATCAAGTACTAATTACCGATTCGCGTATCTTCGGTAATATTCAGTAACTCCCAACTAAAAATAATCTACTCTGCTGATAGCTTCAACAAAGTCTATTACTTACCTAGCGTGTCTCTAAATTGTTCAAGTAATCGAAATACACAAATACTTGCATGACTTAAGTATGTATTAAATGAGATTAATTATTGACACGCACACATTACTGAAATTTTCGAGGAAAATCAAAATGCAATTGTTATAAATAATTCAAAGAAGAAACGATTTTATGACATCGTGACTGTAGCACATGCTAACTATACAAAATTTTGTAGAATAGTTACATGTGTAGGTTGTGCATTAAGCAGTTCATTAAAACTCCTATTGCAGACATTTACATCATCTTAAAAAGTCAATTAAACTATATTCATAAAAGACATAAAAAATACACCATAAACCCGATGACAAAAATATGATAAACTAAGATAATTGTTTTTGTACACGACGAACATCCAATTAGTTATTACAAGCGTGTCATGAATGTTTCTTGAAATGGGAAACAAATCAATTTTGCCTCCACCAATTTAATATAATACCGTGTATGTTAAACAATATCGACTGAAAAGGAGCAAAGAATTTGGATAACGAATTCAGCTCACGCAAAAATTTCGCGGTGGGAACAGAGTCTGCCTTGCCATAAAGTAATGTATCGATTACAGTTATTCAATAAAAACTAATTTTTTTAGCAATATTCATTGAAATAATTTTGTTAAATACAACTTTTGGACAGAATGAAAACACGTCAATCTGTATTCATTCATTCGATTCATTAATGCGAATTCATTCGCGGAATCGATCAGTGTAATGAATTCGTTGAATTCGCCCCAGCGTCACTGGAACGCGATGCCCACCTGGTATGATTGGACGAAATATAAACGCAACAAAGTCTGGCAAATAGTAATAAAAAAGGTAAGTTCTGTTTTACATATTACACGCAGCGGAAAGCCAGCCAAATTTAATTGGTACTCGGCGTGCTTCTTTCCTGCCGAAACGTAATTGCGCCAACCGCGGAACTCCTCTCGCAGCGGGATGCATTAATTAAAATATTTTTCCAAGATAAAGGCACTTAACCCCGCCTTTCACTTGTCAAAAAGCGCCATGCCCTGAAAAGAAAGAGACGAAGATGACGGAGAGGCTACTCGAGGAACCGGAGAACGACCACAGGGTGTGCGGACGAGTTCGTTTCTTTTCAGGAGACCATCGCGGCGTTATGCCCGAGAAACCGGCAAGTTTATGACATCGGATGCATCCGCAGTAAGCACGTAGTCCAAGGTATGACAAGTCCTTCTGCATCCGCTAACGAGCTGCCCTGGTCGTGTCACCGAGAAATATCTCCCTCTCGTGGTCGCACCATTGGTGCATCTGTATATTCCGCTGATTCCGCTGCATTACCGCCCTGGGATGTCGTTGGGAGGAGGAGGACCTGACCGTCTCTGTATATAAGGACCAATGCAAGAAGAGTACTGGTTTCTATGGACCTGACAACTTTGTTAGCATCCAGCTCGATGGATATACCTGATAAGAACACAAGGGCCGAAGGAACGAACCGTAGTCCCTCGATTAGACCGTTAGCGGAGGTCGGTTTGAAGGTTCCGTCTTCTTGTTCCTTTTCTCTGATTGATTCTGTCCCTCTCGTCGTTTGATTCTCTCTGGGCGTCTGTCTTTGCCGGCGCGGTTGTAGGTTACGGTGCTATCGACCAACCGAGACAACGGGCAGCTGAGCGGACACATTGGGATGCGGTAAGTAACCACCTCGTTTTCACCTTGGACTTGACAATAGCAACCGCCTGGAAGATGTTGGCGTAGGACATCAAAAATCGCACGAGTAATGGACCCTGCACGCGAAGGAAGAACTGCGAACCTTTCCGGTGATAAACTCCATAGTCTCCAACAATCCAACCGACGATCGCGAAACGAACTTGTGCTAGGTTCAAAATAATTGCCGTAGTTACGTCGCTTTCTTCGTCCTTTCTTCAATGTCCATGGATTGATCTGTGCATAAACACAATCAGTTGGAGTGGTGTTTAATCTCCAGCGGTTACTAATTGGAATCTATTTCGTCAACTTAAGTGATCTGCATAATCTTGTGTTTAGTTGATGCTTTGTTGATTTAGCATTTGGAAGACATGTTTGATTGCATCACTAAATTTTAGATTAGGTTAGGTTATTGATTTCTTTTTACGCGAAACTTTTTAAGGGAAACTGGAAGGAATACCAAAAGAAGTTAAACAACAATTCCGTCAGTTCCTGGATTATAATATTAATCGATGTTAGAATAGTTGAATTACGGATATATCGAGATTGTCACCATTTTAACAGATCTTGCAAAAATCCACGATCAAATATATGTTTTATTAACACTCAATATTGTCGTTATTGCCTGTTAGCTTATTTTCTGTTGTAAATGTATTTTTTTAAAGAAGGTAATTTATGATTCTAATTATTAAATCCTGTATTAGCTTCACATGCACTCTCACTCACCTCCCAACCGGAAGTTGCTGGCAGAGGAAGAGAAAGGGTTAAGAGACATTATAAGGGACGTGAAAACATATATAGAAGGGAAAAAGCTCGAATTGAGTGTGGAGAAATCTAAAGTGATGATTTTTAAAAATAATGGAGAGAGGGAGATGGAAAGATTTTGGTATTGGAGAAGGGAAAGAATAGAGGAAGTGAAGGGTTACAAATATTTAGGATATGTAGTAACTAGGCATAGAGAGGAAAAAGTATATGTGAGAGAATGGCTGAGAAAAGCCTAGGTGGCAATGGGATTGGTATGAAGTTACGGAGAGAGGAAAGTTAAGGGGGATAGAAGTTGGAGTAAAAGGGATTTTATTTTATGAAGTGGAGATAAAAAGAATGGAAGGAGGTGGAAGAACTGCGAGAAAAATATCTTAAGTGGATTTTAGGGCTGAAAAGAGTCCCACCGGGGTATACAGTGAGAGAAGAGTTAAAATGAAATAAATTGGCGGGAAGGTTTGAGGAAAAACTGGAAAAAGGAGGGGGAGGGGAGTTGAGTATGAAATGCATGCTGGAGAAAATGAAGGATGCAAGAGAGAATAATAAGAGTGAATGGACAGGAGAGAGGGTTGAGTGGGGAAATTATTTGTGGAGAGGAGGTATGAGTGAGGGATCTTTGAATGAATGGAGAGAGAATAAATGGGAGCGTTTGAAGGAAAGAGATATAGAAGTGGTTGAATAAGAGAGAGAGGGGAGAAAGTGAGAGGGACTAAGTCATGTGTGAGTTGTGGAAGGGTGAGTGGAGTACCAATGTATATAAGAATTTGTAAGAGAAATGAGGGGAAAAGATTGGTGATAATAGCGAGGTGGAGATGTGGGAATGAGGAGAGGGGGAATAGGTACTGGATGGAGAAGGACGAGAAAAAATGTACATTGTGTGAGAGGGAGAGACAGAATGTTGAGCATTTAAGAAGCAACTGCGAGTTTGTGAGGGAGAAAGGAGAAAGAGGTGTGGATAAATTAAATGAGGATAGGAGTGGAATCAGATGGATGGAGATGATAGAGCTAGTCAGAAGAAAGAAAGAGAGAGATAGAGGGAGAGACTGAGTGTGTGTGAATGATTTCAGCCTCGGTGTTTTATTGCTTTGATGTTAGCAATTGATCTGTGTTTTGTAATCGCGGTAAATGTTATAGGGAATGAAGTTTTGTATAAAGAAAGTCCTATGTAAGCACAATATTGTGAAGGCATAATAACTATCTAATCTAATCTAAATGATTCTAATTATACATGAAAAATTAAAAAAAATGAAAAATATTTAGATACATAAATTTTTGGTTTTTTATCATCGTGTCTTCGTTATAATTCTTCAAGTTTTACATCCTTGGAAATTTCTAAAGTAATAAACGTATTTTCATTAATTTTAGAAAATAAAAAGGCGTTTGGAACTTAAAACGAATACTTTATCGCAGCTGTAAGAAAATTTAAAAAATGTTCAAACCATCATAAACCGACGAGCAGTTTCACTCAAAAAATCCGTAAATTGTTGAAATTACGACGAAAGGATAGAAAACGGCATATTAAATGCAGGAATTAATTACGTTACAGGTTCAGCACCGGGTCATAGCCTCGTATCAAATCCGTAACTTATGCAAGTTCCGCGATGATCCAATAATGCGCGAAAGAAGATTCGCCTCGAACGAAGGAACTTACACGAAGAACTTACAGCGCCTGACGTAACCTTAGGCTCTTAGACTAGCCTCCTAGCTTTCGTGTTCATTGCAAAAGATTCCCGCATCTCGCAGCTGCCTTACAATTAACCAAGTTGTTAATTGCGTCCGTAATTGTGCTCGTAATGTAATTCGTTTCATTCGCTAACGATGACTGGACTTTCGAATACGGAACCAAGAGCCCTATTCCCGGACTCGTGGTAACAATGTAATTAACTTTCTTCGCGTTTCGATGAAAATATCATAATTGAATATTAACTTGAGAATTCACTCAGAGTTTAACCTTTCGTTGGCCTAAGAAGCGAAAAATCAGTTTCGTTAGAGCTGACTGAAGAAAACTATTAAATAAACTCCATCCAATATAATAAACAGAAGTCAAATAATCAATTAAAACCATTGCTAGTATAATATTTAGAAAATGTTAGAATAAATCATCGCAATAGATGTAATGTCGGAAACCATCTTAGATTTGACTACATATTATCTGAATTTATGAAGATACATAGACAAGTATGTTATTTTTAATATTTATTCACACACAAACCATAATTGTTAATACAAACGAGTAATTTAGTCTTAGGATCCATCATCCGCGAATCATCACTATCTGTCTTCATTGCTCTTCGGTATTTTAAGGCGACTGATGCATCTAAATTTGACTTCTGGTAGAGAATTTTATAAATCATATAATTTTATTTATTTTATTATAAAGAAATATAGCAATTTATGTAATTGAGTTGCTTTCTTGTAAAATTGAAAATATTGACGGAACGAAATATTTTTATATCTATTTTCATTTTCATATTCAACTACCTCGAAAATCCCCAAGCAACTTTTTTCAAGCAAATGCAGTCAATTTTCAATTTTCTTGTTAGCCATATTGAATCCGCCATTTAAAATTTTTGTAACCTAACATCATACTGATATTCAAAAACCCCAAAACCATCGAGTAACGAATTTAAAGTAAATTAGTCGATTTTCAATTTTTGCTGGCCATATTGAATCCGCCATTTTGAATTTTTGAAAGCTAACATGAGCTCCGTATTCAGCGACCTCGAAAATGTACAAATAAGAAGTTACGCATTTATAATTGTACCGAATTATTTTCACAAATGCTTTTCTTTTTTTTAAATCAACTGAGAGAAATATTTATGTACAGTTAATGTAATAGCTTCATAGTAATGCTAACAGAATTTAGATTCTAAGATACTTTATCCTAAATTTACCGTAATCTCAGATTCGGTAAAATTTGTTGTGTTAATAGAAGATAATATAAGAATTTTAAATATTAATGTTGGGATCATTCCGCTCGTGCAACATGTATACGACGCATTGCCGCCATGCGCAGTTGAAACGACACAATTTAATGTAAGATTTATCAACAGTTAACGATCGCTCCTTGAATGTTAAATATACAATAATATTGGGGGAAAGTGCTGGTATTTCCATCTGAAAGTTACCTGTCGATATTGACTTAATAGTTACTGTTATATCTTTAACCTTAACCTTGAAAATAGCTTGCATTAAATATTAATAAATAATTTTTTTCAGTGTAGTTAACATTTTTTAAACAAACACCGAGCTAAGGCGCGAGAAGACTGGATCAACTATATGAGTTGCTCCTAAGTTCTAAAAAGTGTGGGGGATGCTGCTAATGCAATATATGAAAGGATACGGGAATAGTACAACCCCAATATTTTGAATAGCGATAAATTTATTTGGTGAGAATTTCGTAAACGGAAATAATTAAGAAAAGCGAGATGAGGAAGAAAGAAAAGGAATCGGTATTCTTTTAGTTTCTCAGAGACGTGGAGCTTGGAAGGGATACAAGAAAAAAACGAAAGAGATGACAAACAAATATTGAGTTGAAAACTGTTGAAGGGTGTGCGTCGAAAAACTGACAAATAAAAAAACTGACTATCAAGAAACCGACAATCGAAAAGCCGACAGTCAAAAAAATGCCTGTCCGCTTGTCGATCGGTCTATTTTTGATGTAACGGCTTTTCGACTGATGACGTTTCGACTGTCAGCTTTATGATGGTCGGTTTTTTGACCTGTCGGCTTTTTGATTTATCGGTTTTTCGACCCGCATCTTTGTCGAGACCCAGCCTATCGATTATGGTCCTTCTTTGAAGGTACGAAACTAACTGTTTCCGTTGGGATGGAAAAAGGCATTCTGCTCGAGGGTAAAAACAATTTTATATAAATATATTTTTTTAAAAAGTTGCCTTGAAGTTAGTTTTTGTTAGGAGAAGGGTTTAGTAAGCTTTATCAAAACATACTGAATCATTACCATTACGTAGGACGTAATAGAGTTCTAAATGGTCCTCAACTTTAAGATTATTCTTTGCAACATTACCAATACTATATTGTATTTTCGTCTTTGTATGTTATAAACCCCAACTTATTACTGTATTTTAGAAAATTAATTTAAAAAAATGGTTAAATAAACCTTGAAAAAGTATAAAATACCAAAATGTGACATTGAAAAACAAAGAAACAATTTCTCAGCAAGCAAATGAGGAAACCCGCTTTGTCATGAAGTAACGTAAGCAAAACGAAGTGCAGTAATAAAGACGTTATCGCCGGGCGCAACATATTGCGACAACAAAAAGTGCCGTACAATGCATTAGAGAGGCGAACTAATAAAGTACCTGAACCAATGACAATGACACGCTCGAAAGGTGTTCGATCGACGCGAAAACTCGTTTTCGTTATTCTCTTCGGTATTCTTCCTCGTCTGCAGCTCGTGGACAGTACCACGTTACGTTCGGTCGTAACACGCAAAAGTGAAATAACTTTCGAACGGTCCCAAGACTTGGACGCCTACACTTGTATTACGATCGGTTTGGTTGCATTTTCCGTCGACTCTTAGGTTCTGGTTCTAGTTACACGCGGCTTGTCACTCGCCTTCGTATTTCGTCGTTAGTAACGCTCACTTTGCTGTTACGGTGCACCTTTAAATGGGCCCTGTGGAGATAGATACAATGGTAAAAAGTTGGCATAACTGATAGCGTCTATATAGCCAGCTATACCCCGTGTTTGTAAACGTCCCGGCGATTTTGAACCGTCGATCGCCGATGGGTTTAGCGCAAAACACGTGTAAACGCCGGGAAATTTATGCGCTCGCCTTTTTGTTACCTCTATTATTATAGGCCAGTTTCAAGACACGCGGTTCCGATCTATCAAGTTTTTTTTTGTTACTGCCCTATACGAGAACGCCGATCTTGCGAAATTTTGACTGCATAGGTAGAAAATATGAAAAATGCGAACAGGCGACTTTTTATTCGATGGTATTTGTAATACGCATGTTTTCTTGTCTGATTTCAGGTACGTAAAGCTGATGCTATCGTTTATCTCCGAGAGTCCGAGTCGGTGAGTTGTAGCGTTTAGTTGGGTAATGGATTGGGCAAAATTTCGAGTTTTTTTAGCTGATTTCTTCAGTTTACTTCTTATGTAATGTTATCTGTAGGTATCGGTAATGTTTGTTTATTTATTGCGATGAATGTGAGAACAACATTACTTAGTAAAGGTAATATATTAATTAACGTTCATGCATCAAAAAAGATTTCTGGTGTTACTACTTGAGTTGTAGACTTCAACTTTTGTACGTGCCGTTACTACTTAAACTGGTGTCATTACTGTAGAGTCCCGGTATATTTGCGTCGCGATATATTCACGTCCCAGAATATTTTCCCGGTTCCATCTCGTTATACTTGCCCGTCGCCGCTCTCGTTTGCCCCCACCATGCGGACTGGCGCCTACTGTGACACAAACATAACCCGACTGAGGAGAGTGGGAGAAGCGGCGACGCAAATTCCTAAAAAGGCCGTTTTCAAATATAAGCAGAAGGCTTTTTGAAGAAATGAAATGACACGAAAAATACAGCAAAAGACGAAAAAATAGGAAATAACTTTTCAAAGTAAAATGAACCGATTAAATATTACAAGAATTCAAAACCGCAGTATAAGAAGAAAAGTATATAGATCGGCGAAATTCAAGAAGAATAACATAAAGGGAAGCCAATGTTATCACCAAAAAATCTATTTTGTAAACAATGAATTTTTGCGTTTTTTGCATTTATTTCATAAACAAAAATGCATACAGCTTTTCTTAAAGAGAATTTGATGCTCTACCTATTTTCTTTCAAACATTTTTTTGTGATTTGTATTTTTAGAAATAAATACAAAGAAACCGCAAATAAATGCGTTTTTTTCAGTTTTGACCTTGAAAATTACATTGCCGACAATTGTCATTGCGATAATCGTAATCAGCGCATTAAAATACATAAAGATACGAGGTTATAACTGAGTCGGAGACATGATCTATACCGAAGTATATCCAAAATTTTGTGTATTGATAATATTTGTGGTTTACCTAGGGCGATACGCATCGTTTTTTTGAAAATCAGCCCCGACAATCTTCTTCGAAATTTTATTAGCTTCATTTCAAACGAAAAATCATTGAAATCGGTCGAGTAGTTTCGCCGGAGTCCTAGTTTGAAGCAAGCTATCCGAGTCGTTTCCTAGCGTGCGGCGCTCCTCCCTTTTGGTAAATATAACGAGACGGGAGAAGGCGAGGACCCGATTGGGTAATTATACCGAGACTCTACAGTACTAGGAAAATAGTAGGGAATATCTATAAGCGGGTCTAAAGTAGTCCGTTGATAAGGTAGAAATTTAGTCTAAAAATCGTAAATTAAAAATGTCTGGATCAATTGATCAAAATTCGAACTCTGTAAGGTTAATTTTCCTTTTTATATACAGGTTCTTGTAGAATGCCAAAAATGGTAATTATGAACTGACCGAGAGTTATTGGAAAGACAAAAAATGTTCTGTGTCAATAGTTCTGGTTCTATTCCTAAGTAATTTCTTTCGCATTCGGTAATTGGACGTAGATAATAATTAGAATTACCCTTTAAGAGCACGAATTTTGACAACTTGACATTTCTGGGTTTGGTACTAAAAAGTAGTTGATTAAACTATAATATACAGACATTTTTTTTTTCTTGGTCTTTCTTCTAAGTTTACACATCTTATAAATAAATTTTAAAAAATACATTCTTGTCGAGTTCCTATTCCTGAAGGTAGACTAGTTTTAGTTAACATACTAAATAACCGACTAAACCAATGAAATAGTTTTAATAGCACTTATTAAAAAATATCATGTGGCAGGTGTATAGCTATTACGTTTTTTTTTTGTTGACGTATTGCTATTACTTTTGTATTTGCTAAGATTTTCGTAAAGCTTCCACCGATTTCAAATACTTCCTAAGATAATCAATTACTTTTCACAAAGGGATGATTAAAATGTAAACAAAATGACATTAGTTAAAAAATACTACAATACAAAATTCTAGGATTCTAGGATTAGGTTATCCTTTGAAAGCATTGTCTTATGCGGATGTGCTGTGACGGATCACGAGCACGCTTATGCTAATACCAGAACTTGGCGATAACATTAGTTAAGCAGTGGAATGTCCAATTACTGCGAGACCAGCATCACGACAATATCGTTGGCGTGCGTCCCTCTTGTTTTTCGCGTAAAGAAATGTAACGAGCCGTGATCGCGAGTTACATACATACCAGCCGATTTCAGTAATAATCGTCCATTAAATTGAATCATAACCTCCGCTCGCAACTCGTTTCTTAATTTCTACGTATTAAAATGTATTTTGCTTTTTATTCATTAAAACCAAATTGAATCGTTAAATCGCATTTTAACGCGAGTAACCGTGTATTTCCGATAATACGTGGTATGAATGTTCAAAATTAATTCAAAGTTTCAATTATATAAGGATATATTTACATAATTGGAAATAGATATTATTTATAAATTTTGCTTATAATTTTACACCAGTGAGAAAAGTTTTAGGAATTTCTGATTCATATCAAATGAGAGGAAGATAGAAAAATAGTTAATATCTAATTAGTGATTCTGGAGAAGCTTAAACGAAAATTATTTAATTTCGAATGATTATTTATCTGCTTAAGAAAATTGTCGTAGTTTTAAGAATAAAATACTAGTTTCAATTGATATATCTAATGAAATAAAAAGTTAACAATTTCCAATTTTTCAAAGTTATGTTTAGAATTCCTTACTTTCGAGACGATATTACTTGCGTAATGTTTTTTTTTAATTTTGATACCAGTATAGGAGTATAGATACTCATAGTAGATTTACAGTCAGAATCGCATTTATTTTAGTTTAGATATTCTATGATATAGTAAGCGTGTTAAATGATATAAACGAATAATATTAAACAAGTAGTCAAATTTAGATCAGTCAATTTTGAAGAACCCGATAAAATATCCGAAGGTAAAAATGTCTTGAAAGATCCACCAGATCTAACCAAATCCAACGAACATCTATTTTTCGAATTTGCGTCCACCATATTGCATCCGCCATTTTTAATTTTAGAAATCCGATTTCAGATTACGATCCAGCGACCTCAATTACTCCAATGTACTCACTTTCGTCAAAATTGAATCAGTTTTAGAATATGCGTCCGCCATATTGAATCCACCATTTTGAATTTGAAAAATCCGATTTCAGATTCGGATTCAGCGATCCAAAAACCATTATTTACCAAATTACAGTCAAATCGATGAAGTACAAACATTGAAACAAAAGTGACACGAGTTTTTTCTGCACATATATGCGTCACTGACAGTTAAACGTTTAATAGTAAACGATTTTATTGCATTCAATATTGGTAAAAGTAAGAAGATATACCAAAGTTCACGACGAAGCAGAAGGGCATATTTCTTCCATGCGTACAATTCGAGAATCTAATCGAAAATAGGGAAAATCTGTTAAGTAGATACGTACTTTTGATGCCAGACATTTAATACAATTTTACGTTTTCTTTAATTTTGGGATATTTCGTATTCATACAATGAAAAATCATAAAAATGGAATCTTTATTTTTAAATATTGTAGATGTAATTGAAGATCAAGGAATAATTCTTCATGTTCACATTGACACGATAATTAATTATTTGGGTGCACTTCAAAAACCCGACATTCAAAAACCACACATTGAAAAACCAGACATTTAAAAAAACATACATTTCAAAAAAAAAAAGATATTCAAAAACATGACATGTAAAAAAACAAATATTAAAAACAGACATTTAAAGAAAAGACATTAAAAAACAAGACATTAAAAAAACAGATACTAAAAAACCGGACATTTCAAAACATACCCATTCAAATACCAGTTATTTTAAAATATAGACATTCAAAACCAGGCGTGCACCTGAAAACCCCGACAAATCACGAAACAGACACTTCAAAAACCCACATCAAAAAATAGAGTTCAAACATATGACATTTAAAAAAACAGATACAAAAAAACCAGACATTTCAAAAACGTACATTCAAAAAATAGACATTTAAAAAAAACAGACATTCAGAAACCAGATATTTCAAAATGTAGGCATTCAAATACCAGACATTTATAAATGCAGACATTCAAAACCAAGAGTGCACCTCAAAAACCCGACAAATCACAAAAGAGACATTCAAAATATCTTTGCATTTTGAGATATCTGGCTTTTTAGTATCTGTTTTCTTAAATGTCTTGTGTTTGAGTGCATCTCAAAAACCCGACAAATCACAAAACAGACTCTTGAGAAACCCGACATTCAAAAACCACACTGCGTACAAAAAATGATCTCGTGTCGACGTTCTTGAGGCCTCACTGGAAGGTCATTTAAAAATGTTTGACCAAGGAATTAATTTTTTGAGTCACTTGAAGGTCAAATCTGTTTGACCCCTGAATTATTTATTAAGCACACTTAGAATTGAATCATTAATAAATGTCTTGTTTTTTAATGTCTGCATTTTTAAATGTCTGGTTTTTGAATGTCTGGTTTTTGAATGTCGGGTTTTTTGAGTGTCTGTTTTGCGATTTGTCGGGGTTTCGAGATGCACCCTTGTATTTTAATGTCTGTTTTTCGAAATGTTTAGTTTTTTAATGTCTTTTTTTTTAAATGTCTGGAATTTGTAGTGTTTGTTTTGTGATTTGTCGGGTTTTTGAGGTGCACCCAATTATTTGGTACTGCAATTCTACGACATGCAACAAAACTCCCGACGATTTCTTCTTTTTGACCTCGTCGCCGGGTACTTTTTCCCCATGGACCACATGGACCATCTGGGGAATTTATCGCTAATTTGGGGACAATAGTGAGTGGATCGCGCCGCTCGGTGAGAATCGTACTGCTTTTGTACATTTCGTATTCGTTTTTGGGATCGAACCTTGGTGAAGAATACGGCGCATCGTCAGAGCGCCGTAAATATTACCACCGGCGGACTAATGTGGTGCAACTTCAGAAGGACTGGTCGGTTACACGATGACCCCCCACCGGCATTGCCTGCCGTTCACGGTTCAGAACGCATACCCAGGTCGTCCGAGGATTATTTCGACGGAACGCGCGCGGCACTGCGAGTACACGCGCTCCTGCCCGCCTACCAATTAGGAATTTAAATTCATCGACGCGCTTCCCGATTTGGCCATTAAGCCGAGAATCTACGTGAGAATGAGTTGGGCGATGCATTCCGTGGAGTGCACCGCGCGAGGAAACGCACCGGGGTATATATACCCAGTCTCCTTGCTCGTTCTTGATAGAAACGGGTCCTCCGGCTCCCATGGGTATTTCAGTTCGCCTTGTCTTATTCCCTTTTTTTATCGAGTCTTTTACGGGATTTTATTATGTCTGTTTTATGCTCGCCCTGTTTTTGCTAGATTCGTCTTTTTCCTTCGGAAATTGCGGTTTATCAAACGTGTCTGAAATACTGATTTTCTAGACATTAGATGATTTATTTTGCTTACTTGGCGCACTTAGTTTTGAAATTGTAAGGATTTAAATTATATTTTCAATTCTTGCAAATATTTTGTCAGGTTACATGGCGAGTTAAAAGTCAAAATCAATATAGAATGCATTTGTCATGTTTTTCAAGTGAATATTTATATGCGTAATAATAACCCAACGGGCACGAAAGTCCCGAATGTTTCTAAAACGTTTTTAGAACGTTCCAGAAATGTTCCTAAAACGTTAAAAACTGCAACTTTTACGGAACGTTTTATAAACGTTTCATCCACGTTGCAGACATTTAACGTTTTAGGAACGTTTCTGGAACATTCTAAAAACGTTTTAGCAACATTTGGGTCCTTCGTTCCCGTTGGGAAGCAAAAATATTTCAAAATCATATTTACTGATGTATTTTTGTCCGCTCTTTTCAAATCTGCCATTAGTTTTGTTCTATGACGTTTGATTTTTTCAAAATGGCGATTAATTTACAAAAATTTGATTTTTAAAAAATTTTTTTATTTATTTAACGTACTGGTTAATAATGTTCCGGTTGTCGGATCGGCACAAGTGTTTAGATCCTGTGGAATAATTACGCCAACTAAAATTTAAGCGACGTAGAACGTCAAAATTCAAAATGGCCGATCGAATATGGCGGTTTTTACACGCATTTTTAATGTTTTTGTATGTTTTTTGTCCCTGACGTTTACTTTTTGAATAGTTTTGTTATATTTAGCTCAGTCTGACACCGTTTATGCTAGAAAATAGGAATATAAGATGATACGCATTTCAAAATGGCAGCAAATATTACATTTTTATTATAATATAGATATAATGTATATCTCAGTTTGATATCGATTACGCAAGAAAATAACAAGACAAAATGACATGGAATTAAAAATAGTGGAAAATATTCTATTTTCTTTCATAATGTATATCAAACTGAGATAAATATAATAAATCATGTGAAAAAATAAATGTCATGGACTAAAAACATAAAATAAAATGAAAAAAAACGTAAAAAATGCGTGTAAAAGCCGCCATATTGGATCGGCCATTTTGAATTTTGATATCCTGTGTCGCTTCAATTTTAGTTGTGATTATTATTCAACATGATCCAGGCGCTTGTACCGATCCCAGAACAGGTACATTATTAGCCAATATACTTTAAACCAATAAAAAAATTTTAAAAATCACATTTTTTGTAAATTAACCGTCATTTTGTAAAAATCTAACGTCATAGAACAAAACTAATAGCAGATTTGAAAAGTACGGACAAGTGTATGTCAGAAAATATGGTTTTGAAAATATTTTGCTTATCATTACACAGATAAAATCACAAAATAATTGTGGCCTTTTTGCATGAAACTCTCCGCTCCGTTAATTTCTTTATGTTATCTTTAATTTATCACAAAAAGAATTATGTTCTAAATTTATATATTTTTGGGCTAATATCCTACCTTCACAGTGCTAATTTATCGATGAATTTTGTTTTCTATATTTTAATATATGGAAATGCCATGTTTTAAAATAAAAAATTAGCACAAAAATGTATTTAGCTTAAAACTATACAATTTTAAGCATACGTTGAAATATTGACGTTTTCTTTTAATCTGAAGACGATGAAATACGAAAAAGTTCAAACATTTTTTTATTGCACTTCCACCCTATTAAAATATATTATATTTGCATACAAATTGAAAAAGCGTTCATTGAGTTTTTAAATCAATAGTTTGTAAGACTTATTACATATTACTTCCGTATGCCTTTTAAATTGTTCCGAAATTTAATATTACAGTCTTATCTAATTAATTTATTGGACGTTTCTACGAAGGAATGGACATTATTTTACAGGTACAGAATAATTGTTTATCGAGTAAAATGCAAAAAATTACTTGCAAAAGTTTAAACTCAGCTAGAATGTTTTAGAGCAATGTTAGTAACAAAAAACAATATTATTAACGAAATATTTCATTTCTAAATATTCAGACTAATATTTCTTAGAACTGAAAACTATCCGTTATTTTGATAATCATCCTAATGTGCCTTTTTGTGAAACGCTAAAGGTATCTCAAATTGTAGTCAGAACTGAATGTCCGGCACATAATCTAAATTTCCATTGGTTGTCTAAAAATAGGTATATTATCAATCTTTATTCACAATATCTTATCCTGTATGTAATAATTCTCTGACTACTATTTGTTAACCACAATGATTGTGATTAAATTTTCCTATACCAGGATGGAGGGCTTAATTAAATACATCATACCATACCTCGAGAGGATTATTTGTACGTGGTATGTCATTCATGATGGCATCATAGCAATTCTAATAATCAATAGAACACTGCAGGGTCGTTTGCTTTTCTCTTGTTAAAGCCTTCCCAACTCGTGTATGCATGAAATATACAACAATGGGGTCCAGCTCATCTACATTATCTTAAACTATTCCAAAGCACGTAGGACTTGAAAAGAGTATACATATCATTTCACTCACATACCGTTAATTGTACTTCCAATATTGCAAAAAGAATTACCGCCTTTTGCAATTTTCGCAATAATAGGTAAAATATTATAAGAATGTGATCAATAAAAGTTTTGTTTACATTCAGTTGAGTATGAATATGTTTCTGTTTCTCATCTACTATCTTGAATAATGTATGCATCAAATTTTCACATTGACAATTTTCATTTTGACCTATTATCAACTAGTTTTTAATGCGATAGGCAATAATTAAGTTAATATCATTTGAGTATTACTTGAATTCAATTTCAATCTGTGATATGTAACTATAATTTTAAGATTTTGGGTTTCTGACTATCCATATAATATTGCTAATGTATCTGAATGTGGTCAATTTTAAAAGTAAATTAATTTTAAAAAACTCACTTTTCCAATAGTTCTTGTTCGCATTCAGTAACTTTCTGTACTAATACAAGAATATGTTTTCAGAGGCTCCCTTATAAAAAGATGTGTACAAATTAAAAAATAATAAAGTTTTCTATTTAAACTTTTTTCTTTCATTTTTTTATATATCATTCTCTTGAGTGCTTGCACAGAAGAAAATCGTGTTGAAAGTAAATAAAGTTGCTACTAGGTTGACAGCCTTACATTAATCTCACTCAACCTTATCCTAAGGTTATGTGCTTAAAAAATTTGTTTTAAAACTTCAAATCTCGTCACTTACAATTATTTTCAAATATTGTCACAATTATTTAATGAGAATGAAGTAATACATAATTATCTTTCAACTCGATTAATTTTATCATTTATTTAGTCCATAAATACAATTTTTCGGAGCCAACTGATTCAAACACGATTGATCTGCAATATGCTCGGTACAAACATTTTAGAAATTTAATTATTATGTATCTCCATTTTTAATTATTTGCAATTTTATTTTTCATATTCATCCTCATGTGTGAATTCAAATAGACTTAAATATTTTAAAGATTAAGTAAATATAATATGGTAAGCTCATTCATTCCTGTCAAGCACACTTGCTTTCACGTGTGTCTGTACTTTTTGTTTCTAATTCTTGTTTTGTTGCCTACTTGGTAATTGATTATCTTCTTATTTTTGTTTTCATTTCTTTTAATTGCTTGATACCTGTCTATATTGTATTTGTAGGTTTTTTACTTTTCATTATTTACCAAAGCTGCAGATTTACGAGGACTTCCCCTATGGCACTGCCGGGTAAAGTAGTCCTTTGGGAATTCTACGTCTACAATTTATAGTCGTTTCATTAGTGGAAAGTTTTCTTTTTTACCTCTCGTTTTTATTGGGTCTAGGGTAAACTTCTTTAGATTTGAGAGCTTGTACTTAAGAGTAATATTTCTAGTTCTTATTCACGACTAGTTATCAGTTTGTTGCTACTTCTGTTAAAAATGAATTCTGTTCACAATATTTCCATAATATTGGTTATTTGTCTTGTTTAGTCAATTTTTTTCGGGTTAAAAGTTAATTAAAAATGTTTTAATTCTTATACTTATCTAATAATTATCACCGGACCACAAAAAAAACCTTATACCATGTGCAAGAAACGCAACTAGGTTTTTCTTATAGATTTTGGGCCGCTGAATCTGAATTCGGGCACAGAATTGGTCCTATGCGTCTGAAGTTTTTTAAATCTGAGGTTTATACTGCGATAAATTTGTTGTTCAAGAAACTTGACAAAAAGAAAAGAAATTCAACTGTACATTGGATCAATACTAGGTAATTCGTATGGATTTTGGTTGTCGATCCGAATCCAGAGTCCAGAATTTCTTCAACTTGTTTACATTTTTTTATATTTGAGGTTAGATTGTAAAAAAACTGCTTTTTGGATATATTTACTGTTTTTTTTAGATTCAGTGCCCAGAAAGACTTTTCATACGAATATTTCTAAAATTCTGTTTAAAAAATTGCTATAAAACGTAAAAATTTAGGGGTAATCGATGTAGTGTTAGAAAAATTCGAATACTGACATGAATTCTCCGAGTTGTTATAGTTTTAAGAATATTTCAAAAGAATGTAAGGCATTCGGACTCAGCAGCCAAAAATCTGCAAGAAAAACCTAGTCTTGTTCCATCTTACAGCTTAAAATTTGTTTATTGTGTAAATGTGTAAGTTTTCCTGAAAAAAGGAATTTTTCGCACTTTAAACCTCCAATGTAAAAAAACATATAGGACCAATTATGTGTCCGAATTCGGATTCGGCGGCCCAGAATCTATAAGAAAAACTTAAGTTGTTTTTGTGGTCCGGTGATTATCTGTCCATCGCAAGGAACAACATGAGGTTTTTATGACTGCATCTCTTTTCCTTGCTGAAAGTTGGTGAATATTCCAAGTTAATTTTACTATTTTAAATTGATGACGTATATCATTTTCTAAGCATAAAGTATTGCATCAGTATGTTGGGGATTAAATCTCAAAGCAAACCTAAAATAAGTTAATAATTCACCAACCAACAGACGAACGTGAATTAAAATAAATACCTAATCTCTAATTCAGTGTTTTGATCAAAGTATTAAAAATACGAATTTACTTCCACTCATCGACGAATTAAATTCAAAATCCTTTACCTGAATTCTATTTAAACATCTCCAATCTTTTTTCGTTTGCTAGTCAATTCATCATTCGTGACAATAATAAATCAAAGATATTTTAATTATGGTACTACAATTGTAGCCATCAGTATTTCGGTAATATTTATCATGATGCACTAGTGCTGTGCATTTATCATGATGCGCATCTAAATAAATTTTCATTCTTTGTCATAATTAATTGATGTATCTAGATTATATTTAGTTGGATTCACACAGAACTCAAATCTTACAACAAATATTAGACTAAATTGACGATATTTTACTAAAGTATACGGTCAGAATGATTTGAATAACTTAAAAACGCAAAAGGATGTTAATGCGAACCTTTTGGTACTTAGTAACCACAGACTAATTAATGACAATGGATAGCTTCATTTAGAATAATCGATAGCAACTACGCTCTACCAATCTTCCTCTTTCTCACGCTGAATCCATCGATACAATGCGTGAAGGTAACAAAGTGTCGAAGCACAGGTCATCGTAGAACAGAAACAGGACTTGGGGAATAGACTCCGTTGGATGTCAGTGTCAACGATCTCTTACAAATTGACGCCAACTACACTGACTTCACAGCGAGATCATATCGAATTGTGACGAGCAAAGAAGAAACCAATAGTTGTCGCAACGTTAAGAAATCTGTTGAATAGTCCGGGCACGTAAGCAGGAAAACGCGGACCAAAGTAAGTGGTAATAAAAACTTGAATGATGTGTGTCATATTACCAGCGATTATGTGATGTTGCCCGCTAATACAATTATCCGGTTACAAATACACGGAACCTTGATAGATACGTAGAAATAAAAGGAAACGAACGCTATCGGCGCAGTACCGGAGTGGTTGTGGCATTTATAATTGCTTTCAATGCGTGATGTAAAACCTTCGGTAATCTGGTTTTGGTGTGAATGGATCGCCATTTATTCTTAGTTAACACAGTCTTTTTAAATGTCTTTGACGAGAAAGTGACGTTTTTATCCCTTACCTTTACGGATTCCGTAATTGCGTCTTTGAAGCGGATGTCGCTGTTTGGCGTGAGAGGCACATACAAAATGGAATATTATTTGAAAACCGACGCGACACCACTGCCAACATATGAAACCAACAAAATTTATAATACTGTCGAAGTGCCCTTGAAGCTCGACTTGTCTTTATCGAATAACTCTTTGCACAGTAGAGGGCGTGTATTTATAATACGGGCGAGCCATTGCTTGTAAATTAAAAGTATGAAATGGCGTCAGATGCGTCCTTGAGAATCCCCATAACCTTTTGACTCTAACGACCCGGCGACAGTGCACGGACAAGAAAAATGGAAACAAAATGACGATTATATTATTGCCATCGACAGGATCGCGACGAGCAGAGCAATCCCGTTCATTAATTGAAGAAAAATTTTAAATGAGAAAGTCCTTGGTACGAGTGGCTTTTTGCAGTTGATTTACAAAGTCTGTTCCTTTAAACTCTCCATGACCTCTGCGACAAACCGGTCGACGTGGCAGAGGCGACCTAATGGCAACTTTTGCGCCAACTTTCTTAACTATGTCTCCCATTTTTATTCAGTGTGTGGGTAAGTGCATAAGTACGCGTCATGATAAGATGATTATGCTCCAGCAGAAAATTAGGATTTTTACGTGTTGGACTAATGTGATTTGTGTTTACATTAAGATCTTTTTGTACGTGCTGTACATAAAGTGTGTTATCGATAATAGTGCGAGAAGGTCACGACATGAGATTGATTTTGCACTAAACTCGCAGATTAGTTTTTAAGGAACTTCACGCATCTACATTAGAATTATAGTTGTCATTAAATACTAAAATAATTATTCTACTCATTAATTTTATTTGATACCGACTAAAAGTGAACTAATTTTCGGTTGACATTCACGTGATGTTCAATTTCAAAACTCCTTGCATTTTTCCCTGAGCTATCGTATTTGAATTGCAACTAGATCAATAAATTTTAAGTGTTTTGTCATTGCCGATTTTCTTAGGTAATAGACCATACAGCTTGCGACACGAAAAATTTCGAGAATTAGCAAACAGTGTGAAGTTCTCACGCTGATCGATCTTTCACTTAGTATTTTTATTGGTCGTCAGCCGATCAGTGTAACGATATTTCGATAACCCTTTCTATTGTTTACCGGTCCAAGAAACCTCGACGATGCTCGTTTCTCAATTGATCCGCGTTATTACGGGTTATGCCTAATAAAACGTTCAGTTGAACGTTCAGACCTTTGAAGATTCTTATGTCACTGCTGTTCCAGAATGGGTTTAATGCTAAATCAGATAAATTCCGCCTAGAAGTGATTGATTTTCGAAAATAATTTCCAACAGTTTATGTATTTATTTACGAGTAGGAACGGTTTGAGTTATTTGACAACTCGAATAATCATCTATTGGAAACCGGTACAATTTCTAAAACAATTGAAAGCATCGGAATTGTTTATTTCAGTTGATTCTTTTCTACAAATTTACTGCCCTCGATCTGATATTGTTTCCTTATTACTTTCCGCAGGTTTTATTCGATCAAGTTTGTGGTATCTTAGTACAGTCAAAATGACGGTGACTATATAGTTATAGTAGACAAATTTGAAAGGCTCCGACATTTTTTCAGTGACGTTTAGATATTAATATTATATAGCATTGAACATAAGAAAACGACAGAATGTTTCATAGATTCTACTAGCAGTTTTATCTACATTTTATATGTTTTTGAAACTGACATTTTCTCTTTCAAGGTTCCGAACTATTTCATATTTCACTAACGAAGGTCGTTTAAAAAAACACCAAAGATAAGTTCGCGTGGGATCACTGTATATTTTACATTACGTTTCACATACGGGATCACGATTAAGGTGTAGAACCGATCCGACCCGACCGACCTCTTCACGCATGTTCTCGGAAGTTGATACGCCTAATGGCGATATGTGCTATATGTTCGCACCAGCTGCACCTCTCGACCTTGAAATCTTGAATATTACCGAGGAATTCCTCTGGAATGAACCATGCGGCATTGCAACCAAGAATTCGTTCGCAACATTCTATTAACTTGCACGAATTCCTCCTTAATTTTAAAACGATCTAAATAATATTCTAGTCAAATTAATAATAGAAATACCATCCACCATTTTTAGTAAAAATTGTTTACTAATCTTGTATGAAACCGTTCAACTCGGTAGAAAATTCTATTAGGAATCCTGAATACAGAAATGAAAATTGTTCTCTTTTTGCTTTCGTATATACTTCAGCTAATTAACTAGTCTTTCAGTTCGTATTAAAAAGTAAATGAATGCATTACACGTTGATCAAACTAAATGCCAGGTAATTTCCTCTCTGACGCAGGTGCAACTCGCCTCTTAAATAGTCGTTGAGATGACCGACTGTAATTTTTATCGCAATAACTTGTAATACGAAATCAGCCCGGGATTGAAATCACATTCGGCATACATATTCACATAATTTTCTTTAGGCGGATACGTAAGAAGGACGTGCGCAAATGCGCGTGAACTTTACACATCGTCCGATCGACTCTATTGAATAGCTCGTAGGCATCGCGCAGGGGCATCTAACGAGTATCATCTTCACCGCATCATGCGTAATTATCCTCGACGAAGTGATTTCAAATTCCATGCGATCCTGAAGTTGGCCGCTCCCAAAGTTGAGGATCGAAATAGTCAGTTTATGAAACTGATAAGCAGCTATATCAAAAGATGTTGCTGTTGCATCTGACACTGTTATTGCTGATGAAAGGGGTATTTAGAAAATACATCATAGGTAATGAACAAAACGATGAAAGGAGATCCCTGGATATCTTAAAGAGTTCCCGAGGATGTTCTTGTAATGATGCGATATATGGGATGCATATCAGCTGGTGTCTGCAGATATATTCTAGGTGAGATATGGTTGATGATTTAAATTCACTGATGATAAATTAATACCTACCTATACAGTACAATCCATCCTGAGGAGTTCCTAAGGATATACAATTGTATCTTATTTGTCCTTGAGAGCTCATCAGGAGTTCTTAAAGACATCTCGGGATGAATCCATGTTGTATGGGAATATAATCGATATCGAGAGAGCAGACAATAGGAATATCCTCAACTCCATTTCCTTCTGGAACAAACACCATTTGGATTTCCAACGAATCACGTAAAAAACGTACAATCTAGATTCAAATATTAGATTATCATGGGTTGCATTTCTATTATCCATTCCTCTGATCCCCGTGTACAAAAATTTGGACATTTAATGTCTCCAATACGAAATCATATTTGTATCATATCACATTTTCCATCAGAAACGTAGTTTAAAACTGGGGACTATGCCTCGAGCACAGCTGTTTTCCATTCTTAAGATAGAACCTCATTCAAGGATGCCCAGGTGGTTAATTGAAATTGCTCAGTTCTTCAGAAATGTTTTCAATTATTATTGGGTTTGTAGTAAATGCGATTCCTCCTTGTATTCTCCCTTAGCAATAAACTACCGGTATACTACAATTACTACCAAATTTCAGAATCTACTCTGATCTACTTTGTGTACTTACGACATTGCTGAATGGTTATAAGAAAATATCATATTAATGACTTTGATCTTTTCGAATCTCTGAGTGACCATAATCTTATAAAACAGATCATAAACACGGCTAATGCAATTTCAAAGACAAAAAACGGTTAGGGTATCTATGCCTACGATGTTGGATCGAGAAGATGATCGTCATGATTCACGTGGGAAAAGGCGCACGTTGGATGTAAAGGAGGGCGCGTTTTTGAGCACGCGAGACAATGGTTATATCTAGTCCGCAACGTTGTGGGCGTAAGCCACGACCTCGATATCGTAGGCCCAGTTTTTGCCAACGCGTCTGTTCCCAAGCCGTGCACCTTCCAATGCCATAAAAATCCCGCTACAACATCCTATAAATTACTTGGAACTTCCTGCAAGGGTCGCGCAAGTCTGGCGTCCAATATTGCGAGCTGTTGCATCCACTGCTTCCGTTGTTACCGAACGGCGGCTATCATATAGATACGCCTTCGATCCTTTGACACTTATTACTTCTTATTCGATTTATCGCCCGAGGTTTCTCGCGCGGTTACTCTTTCGATAGACCGTAAAATACGCTACGCTGAGCATAGTCTTTGATTTTCACACAAACTGAAACATTCATTAGACTTTAGCTGAGATGAGATTATTTATTATTATGTTATGACCCAGACCAGGATTATGTTATAGCGTGCAAGCAAATTTAAAAGCTGATGATTGTCTATTGGGTAACATTACATGCCGAGTTCTGCTAATGCTTGTCGACTCGTATCCTTTCAGTCTGATTGTAACTTTTATTGCTTCGATGGCTGGAACTATTCTGAAGCATGTTTTATATATATATTGAGTGTGTATCTACTTAAATAATAAAATATCAGTTGAACGCAATGATACTATGTTGCATAGCTAGGGCGAGGATGAAGAATGGAATTCCAATAAACAAAGTTATGAAATATCTAAATATTGCTCAGCATCACTCTGCAAAATGAACTAATAACCATTGTTTATTTTTAACCAATTTTTCCTTTGTTTACATAATTACTTAATGAAATCTTTTTTACTCCTTAAAAGATTCTTTACAAGACTTGCAAGAATTGGTATCTATGGTACCTCTAAATTATTTAGACTCTAATATATTTACGCACCTTGAACATCTCTTGGGAGGTGCGAGTGCTTCGTGGCAAACATGATCTGAATACAGTTGATCTCCTGAGGATCGAAAGAATCAGAAAATAGATTACTAAGAGAAACTATAAAAACAAACTATACTGTGCAGTTAATTAAATTGTCTACAAATTTCTGATCAAACTTCGACGTCGACGTGATAGAGTTATGAATTTATGATTATAAACACAACATGGAATGGAAAAATCTCGAAAATAACTCTGCGAAAACAGAATACTTCTTCGAGGACAATAATTTTCCTTTTAGTTGCATTTTGATAAAAAGTAGTTTTTTACAGTTAGAGTTCAAAAGATTTGAGACGGCGTTTACAAAATTGTTGCTATATTTCTTCATTGCAGGACATTGGAATTTTTTAAATTTATGGAATTAGCCCCGCTTGCTAATGAAACTAACAGAAGTAGAAAAGCAGAGAATCTCGCCTTTAACCATCACATGCCGCCGACAGCGGTGCGACACATCTTAGGGATCAGATTCCCGTATTATCCAGTTGAATGAGAAAGTGAGAAGCAGAAAGTGTGAAAAAGTGATAGATAGAGAAGAGAATTGGCGCTTTAGGGAGATAGAAAAAGCATCGAAGTAATGAAGTGGAAGTGATGAAATGAGACAGTTTGGAGAACGATTCAGTGGATTAAAGGAAGAAACAAAGGGAGAAACCTCAAATACCGCAAAGCAATCGATCTTAATTAGTGTGTGTGAGAAGTGAATGGTATATGTATACGAGAACTCCGCTAAAGGCTGGGTTTTAGTTGTCTCCACTATATTCTGCAAGTCTACCTGACGATAGACTTAGTACAGCATTACAAATGTACAGTCAACAACTCTGACAATAAAAGAGGTCACAAAATGCAGACCTACCTTGTTTGGGACGCAATATTGTAACGTGTTGTTACTGTCATAAATTTAATACATGCAACCTATTAATTAAATAAAAAAGTTCGTTATGCACAAAACTATTAAGCAAAGTCGCCGACAGCAAAAGTCTAATTCTCGAATCGACAGGAAGATTTATGTTGAACGAGCGACTTAGAAAAAATATCGCGAGTGTTGGAAGCGCGAGCTGGCGCACCGCAAATTGCCCGCGCGTCCGTGCTTTTTCCTACGTGTTAAAATCCTTTCGGTCGCGTTCCAACAGCTCCTAAACACGCCGCAAATGGCGCGAGGAAGCCAATAAGAAACTGGGCCGACAACGGTGACGAGACAGGACGTCCTACCGTCTGCGCCATTTCTTGCGGGGGAGGCCTCCGTCACTTTCAGGTATAAGCGCCAACCCCCTTCTATGTTTAGTTGTTATAATATAATCCCAAAATATAATTTCAAAATTCGTGATTTTTGTTTTCCTAAAAAATTAGGAATTAATTATAAAGCATTTAAATTTGATAGGTAGAATTGGATTTATGTTCTGGGGTGTTCCAATTATGTATTCCTGAGAACATCAAGGAATTAATTTGTAACGATTTTGCAAATATTGTCTATCCATGTTTATGTCAAAACTACATTGTTGTTCATCCATGTTTACGTCAAAACTACACAAAACTCCAGCATCGCGCTGGATTGGCACCCCGCTGGATTGTCGGGATTTAGGCCCAATGGATTGCCACTTCTCGGAATCCCTTTACCCCCACAACACCGCTCGCCGCCTCAGGGGCGTGTCTAGTTAGACATACACATCGGTTCGGAGTTACAATAGGAAGCAGAGAGATTGTCTGTGATTGGTCATGAACGTCACGTGATTACGGCGTAGAGGTGGAAGCGATGCTTCCCCTATTGCCGACAGTCCAGCGGGATTTGCGGGGAAGACTCGGAACCGACCGTGACAGTCAAACAGGGTTCTACTGTAGTCACTTTAGTGGGATAATTGGCGATGGTGGGAGGAGCCTAGCCAAAGTTGTCAGGAAACTGGTAATTCTACCACAGATATATATTTTCCATCAAACATTACTTTTAATTCCCATATATGTTTGATTTTCGTGATTTGGACCCCACGCCCCTTATTACTTATCAATGTATTTACTATAATTACCCAATTACTTCTATTCCTACTATTACATTTTCTGGAGAGGTCAAGTTATTTACTCAGTTCTCCACACTATTGCATTGTGGACTATATATGTATGGATGTATGTATGACGTTAAAGAAAACATCCAACAATGCCAATGTATCCTCTGATGCAGGTCCCGACAGATTTTTCGTTGTCGCTAAATTGAGGCCAACAAACTAAACCGCACAGCGGCGCGACAAACACGACATGTCTCCCACCAAGGAAGCGATTCTCTCGCGCTTTTCCTCCTATGCCCCTTCTATTAAAACTATCCAAAATATATGATTTGTGATAGGAAATATGGACATCAAATGGTCAGTGGAATTAAGTTTCTGGGGAGTGAGGGAAATAGATAAGCAGAAAAAAGGGAGCAAGGTACTTAGGACGAGATCGTATTGATTAATTTATATTAGCTGAAATCAGAGCTCCTATTCCGATGAAGACTATAAGCATACAATTGTTTTGTTGGCTTCCAAAACACCATTATGAAGATCACGGTCAAATAAAGAATTGCTCTCCCAATAAGCAGTAAAAATTTACATGATAAAACCCAAGCATATCAAAGTCAACCATAATAAAGGTTTATCATTCTGAGTTTCAAGTTCAATACCGCCATATGGGGTGCTCCCCTCGTTATTCTATATCGTATTCTGTACCATTCAAGATTCAGATACGCTATGGCATTATCACAGATGTCAAGAAATTTGAAAGTCACCTCTCTGATTCAAATTAGAAAGTTCCGAAGGAATCTCATCAATCATTTTTTGAATGACATCTACCAGACGTGGAACACCCAACATGGAGCCGCTGGAGGATATGCCTGAAACTGCATTTTCTTATTAATACCCAACGCATTGTCTTGACAACATCCACCCTCAAGATTTAAGAGCAGTTCCAATAGCCAATACTAATTGTTATTGATCAATAATCAGCAGTCAACATTTGATATTATTTTATCACATCTCTTGTTCTCTTCTTTAATTACCACTGCCTCTGATGGACACTTTTTTAACAAAGTGGAATTATTACGATTGCTAATACTTATTATAGGAGTAACTATTTGAACTTTTTCACAATCTCAAGTTCACATTTCACGCCGTGGCGCGTTTGAGTACTACTGCTTTCTGCGCATATCTCTCCCTCTGTCTCTCTCATTTACGTTCTCTCCCGCGAGTCCTGCGGCGCGCTATCCGCTCCTCGAGAAGCTACGCTTTTTGCCATGATTGATTTATGGCGTAATGGGATCATTTATTTCCCCGATGCCGCACTGTTCGCCAACGTTAAATCCATCGCCCTTGTCCCTCCACTATGCAGCGCCCCATCTAGCGTATATAATGTGTACACTTCCCTTCCGACGTCGTTTCTCCACCTATATATCGACTTCCACGATCCGCAAAGCTTGTTCCAGCTTCGTCCTCCTTTGGAACTCAAGATGGCGTTACAAATTGCTAAGGAATTCGCTAATACGTAGGAAACACGGGAGGCACGACGACGTCTCCTGTACCATTCCTTCAATCTCATAGATGCTGGCCTTTCTTTTTTTGCCACTTCGGGTACACGAGTGGCTGAGTAATACTTTTAGAAATACATTTCGTTTGACCAGAAGAACTATCTAGTGGATTCTTCCTTTTTCACCCGAATAACTGGAGTGAATGCGTTATGCGGAAAGAATCAACCAAGGTTCGACTCGGAAGCTCGATTTCATTGCGTATTCACTTCAGTATATCGAAGAGTAAATTATAGGAACTTATTTACATGTGTAATTTGAGTCGATGTAGGTAGATATTTCATTGATTACTTCTGAGATATTGCCAATGATATGGGACGAAAAAGTTTGCCCAAGCAACTTCTCTTCACTATTGATTTATAGTTGTTCATATATGATCTAGTCTTAGATTGGATTATATTATCAACATCACCATTTCAACATTGATGAATATAGAATTTTTTGAAGCGACATTTATGAAACACTTTACATTACAGCATTTCTAGATTGGTTTCTGAAACCACTTTTTTTAATGCCTAAAAATGAATCTTACACCAGTGACAGATTAATCAATCAAATATAAGCAGTGCTTTCGATATCAGCGTAATGTTTTCTCAGGTATCCGTCGGATCAATCGAGAATTTACGACCGAAATAAAGAATCAGCGTAAAACGTGGTATGAAGCCCGTAAGTCTGAAGGTTGGTCTTAAACTTTTGTCCTTTTTATTGCTTCACAAAACTTCGAGAGGCGGGTCTCGATCGTTAAATTCTCGCCACGGTATAGCAGACTCGTTGATGTCCATGCGCACATCAAGATTCGTAAATACATTAGACAGGTAGCGACATTGCGTTTCGCCTCAATATCACATTATAAGCGTGCCGCATATTTCTTAAACGAGATGCAACGAATCCATGTCCGCCTGAATGCAATTGGACTTGACCTCACCTCTGTTCGTTTTTATACATAAAAAAGGAATTGGTTTATGTCATCGTAAAGGGAATTAAATCCCAAAGGATGTTCAATGGAAGGCGTAACTCATCCCGCTCCCGTAAAACTGGTTCCTAAGTATCCAAATTATAAATTCAGCCGATTTATTGATTGAATTACGGCTTAATCCGGAAGTTCTTCGACCTAATGGTTTTTACATCAGAAAAATTCCCTTCAAATGTAATCCATCAACTGATTATCGATTAAATATTTAAATTAAAAAAATGTGAAGGAAATAAATAGTTCAAGTCGATAGTATTCCCGTGTAAAATCCGTTGTCCGCCGTAACTTAGGGTTATGTCGGAATAATTATCAATTTGCCTATCATAAAGGCCGCCCGATTGAAAATAGCTACTCGTGCAGCATTCACCTGCTAGTTTCAGCGTGCGTCCCACGTTTTCTTGGCGGACGGTTTACGATGCCTATAACCTAAGGACGCGCTCGTCTTCCCCGTATAGGCTTGGACTGCCGTACAACCCCTGGCTTATAATTACACAATCCATCGCAATTAACGGCATTAATGGTCGTTTCAGATCTAATCGCGGTATCCATGCTTCCATCGTAGTGGAACGTTTACATGGCTGATGTTTAATATTTTACAGTTAATGGCAGCCCTACGTTGGGCGACTCCCTATACCTAAATAGAAACACGGCAGTGCGGACAAAGCTGGTCTTTGCAGTAGTCACTCAATCTTTAAAACTGCAAACTCGACTACAGTAACATGTGCGGAGGGAAAGAAAGTCGCTGTAAAGAGGTCACTTTATTTTCTACTCGAAGGGGTAATTAAATGTAGTATACCGTTTTGATTTGTCGACGTTCGTTGTGATTTACGAGATTCAAACTAATTAGTTTCACAGTATTGATTGACTATGCAATTACGACTTTATTCTTTATTATTTCTACGTTGTATGCGGAATATTTCATGCTAAAAGAGACATCCCAGTTTTCTATTTTAATTAATTGTATTGATGACTTATTATAAATAAGACTTATTTACTAGTGTAGTGTTTTTATAGTTAGATGAGTAAAATTCTCATGATCTCGTGCATGAGTGATACAAATAAATGAGCAACCACATCAATACTACATACAATCCCAACTGAAAACATTAAAACATCTATTGCTATACATCTCATTGTTCGTCGAGTTCACTGTTTGGTACGGTGATACCTAATCTCTTTTTTTGTTTTACCTTGGATGAACCACTAGTTTTCTGATTGCGAATCTCATTGATGATATATAGTTTTCCTAGATGGATTCATTTTTACAAACTGTACGTCGTATGACTTAAAACTTAGGATACCATCCTCGGTTAGTTCATGACATATGAATAATATCAATTAATTACAATAATTCAGAGAATTTAAAAATTATCGAAACCATGAAAACCTGCTGCTATAGCTAAACTCATCAAAATTTAAATGAGTAAATGTCAAGATCTGTAAAGAATTCTTTATACCAGTCTTAAGACCAGTTACGTGATGCGGGAGTAGTATCGTAATGTAGTAATCATTTAAGAAACTTTAAAGGAGTATTCCTGAAAATCACTTTTCTTTTAAACAAGCAAGTAAAATCGAGTAATGATTGATCAAATTGGTTTAGGTCTCACATCTTATACGTGGAATGAATCATGATAAATGAAGGCCGTCATTTATTCGGATAACTCGGTTGAATGCTTCTACTAAATATTTTTTTCGTTAAAGGAAATATCTTGAAATCTATTTCTAAATAATTTTTTGCGAATTCAAAGCAGTTTTTATTCGATTCATCAACTTTTTTCAAATTTACTCTTCACTAGATGTTACAAAATGAAAATTCATGGAGAACATTTTTTAAACCATTGTAACTTTACTGATCAATAAACAATTCCTAAAAAAAGCCATTTTATAATAAAAAATCATTATGGAGGAAACTTATAGACATAAAGTTACAACAGTTATGTTCCAGATATTTTTGGAGTCGCTGATTACGAATCCCCACTCAGATTTTAAAAATCCAAAATAGCGGATTCATGGTGGCCGACCCCATCGTTACTTTATCAATATAAAACTGGGTATTCGGGATTGCTGGTTAAGAGTGTGTTCTCATATTTTGAAATTTCAAAACAGCGGATTTAAGGTGGTCGAATGTGCAGATTTTATTTATTTCAAATTTCAAAAAGGTAGTAGGTTTGCAAAGTTATAAAAACATAGTACCAAAATGGACAACCGCTCTTTGCCTAACCCGGAGATTTTTTTTACTGTTTATTTTTATAAATTACATATCTCTGATAATGGTACAGGACCAAAGACGACAAAGCAAAGTTTCGCAAAATTATATAAGTTGAGGCCACACCTGGATTCAATCCACAAACAAATCTATGTTAAAACTCAAAGTCGAAGTAGCTAAAGGCAATACCGGGCAGCTAAATCAATAAAATAACATGAATCACATTATTCATGAACAATGAGAGCAAATAGAAAAACAGAAAAAAATCGAAAAGGAGAAAAATAATTTTTACATCGTTCTTTTTATATCCGAGTTCTCCAAAGATTGGCAATTTTTTCAGTCCTTTTTGAACTTTGCAAACTTAGCAAGCCTCACTATCCAATTGTTAGATGAATCCAGAAATATTAAAAACCTTTCGTCCCTATCTTGGATTCGAAATTTCGAAGTCCCAAAATCTTAAGTCAGATTCGTAATCAAAGACCCCTGAAACCCCTGAATATAGAAATTCATGACGATAAAGTCACTTTTAACATTTTGGTGAGGTATACATGTCCCAAACAACAAAAGCCCGCCTCAGGATGTCAAGAGATCCTGAGGAGCTCTCGAAGACCAAAAGCGGAAATTTGGATGTCCTCAGGAGCCCCTTAGGACCTTCCAAGACGGATTGGGTTATTTGGGGTTGGATTCCATTATGATATTTGTTTCGAAATCAAGTGAAAACAGGGAGTGACACACCAATAAAACACTCAGTTACACGGTTCAGGATAATTTATTTATTGTTTTAGAAACGGAGCGACAAAATCGTTTATGGCGATATCCGAAACGCTAAAACTCACGCGGGACGACCGAGCAAAATTATGGATGTACGATTTGGAAAACAATAAGAGACTGACACAACTATCGAACACAAATTGAGCTTCACTAAAACCGATTGAGAGGGCGACCTCTCGTACCCGCAAAAACCGGCAAGGACCGTCGCAGAGCTTTCTTGAGGGTGGGCGACCACCAGCCTTTGACTTCGGTCGTTTGGCGGAATTATAGAGCCGGGTACCGATGTTCAGACACACTCTCGTCCAAATCCGCGACCTTACTACCCGGAACAATCCACTCCAACCCGAAATCGAACTGATTACGACGAAGAGAAGTTTCGGTCGTCCGACGCGGATCGTTTTGCTAATAATTATATTTTTTGTTATCGCGGCCGATGCGAAAAGTGATCTGATCTCCACCACGCCACCAAAACAAGAACAATTGAATATCCGTTGTCTAGGATCCCAAACCGTCAATTGTTAAAATGGTGGAATTCGGACATGGTAATAATTTAAACCCGTATTTTCTTACTGACTTAGACAGATTTCGCCATTACCGAGTTTGTCTCTGCGCACGGCTGCGGCCGATTTCCGCATGGTACCCCATTCGGTGTGCAACGGTGTAGGAAAACCGCAGAAAACCTACACCCAGTACCATTACAACAATCATACAGATAGTTATTGCAGTGTTAATTCGCAACAATATTACTATAAAAGTAAAGACTCTTGCGATCACGAAATGAATTATACCATGCGTAGGTTCTCGGGTTATAGACTTTGCTAACAACATAACCTTACCATATTTATTGTCAGGATCTGAGGTCGACAACAAGTAATATCTCTATTGGTTGATGATTCCAAAATTACGAATACAACGAGGTAGGATAGATTATATTAGTCTGACAGTATGAACAGAAGCATTTCACATTTTACGCATCTCATAAAGTTATAATATTCTGAATATCCAGATAGAAAAATATAAAGCCATGAATTAAAACTTGAGTTTCTTCTTTCGTGTGCTACATCTTATAATTTTTACCATCGATTTTAATTTTTTTTATTACACGTATTTTTAATTGTTATTATAAAATACCAGTTGCAATGAATACTGAAGTAAATGTATCTTGAAAAGCAATTCTGCTCGTTATTAATAAAGATATACATTTGGTTCTGTTGCAATTAATGTCAGTATTTAGTAAACTTTTATTTGATAATTTATTGCTATTATCACCGATGATAAATCGATCGATTGAATTTTTAGCCGGTGAAGCGTTGAGTATACGTGGTGGTTTATTGATATTACCCACCTGCATGGAAGTGATATTGAAATGCGTCATGCTGTGTTTTCGAACGAATGCATAAAGTCGTAATCCGCGAACCGTATCCCAGGGTCGAAAAACCTTAACGATCGATATGGATTGTTCGGAAAAATTTTCAATTATTTATAGTTGAATGCTCTAAACTCAATAAGAAACACAATAATTGTGAATGCGGCCGATGGTTATATTTTATAAGCTAATAAATACGTATGTAATTCATACAGTTATGATATAAATGTTGACAACATTGTCATATAATGAATGTATCAGTGAGTTCATACAATTTATTAAATATGGCTAGCTATTCATAGTTATCATTATTATGTAACATTATGCGCAACGTGGATGTTTCGGTTATGATTTCGTTTTCAATTTAGTTTTATACAAAAGAAATAATCATATTGGTATTTTATTGTTCTTTTAGATCGTTGAAGTATGCTTTTTCTTTTTTTTCTATTTTTTCTAATGTTATGTATTCTACTATGATCAACAAAACTAGATGAATAAACATTTATTTTATGTCTACTTTCAGATTTTTTGCCTGTTTCAATTACTATGTGTAACTTTTCCTCTATTCTGATGTATTTTTTTATTGTAATAAGATTTTAATTGCCGATAAATATATTTTACTAATTTGTCATCCTAAACGCCAATTTCTTCTTTACTTATCCGCAACAATGTACCTTTCTAATGTTTATAGCGGATTTGTTACATTCTCATTTACTAGTCTTAAATAACCTTTTAAAATTTTTCAAAGAGCCATTAACCTACTTCTTTTAATTTCATATACGAAATTTTAATTTTTTGAATGTAAAATGTTACCTAATATGAAAAACTCCTTAGATTTCCAACATTTAAAATGGCGGTTTGGAAGTCAATTCCGCGGATTTTATTTAATACGAGTCCAGTAACAAATTAAATTTTTTTAATCTATTTTAAACTCTCAAAATTAAATTTTAATTTCCTATAGCTACCCAAAAATATCCTGAAGTAATAAATTTAATCAAAATCAAGTAACTTTTCAATTTTTGGCCCGTCATTTTAAATTTGCTTTTCATAATTATATGGCGTTTACAATATCTTATAACGGTAAATCCGCAGCAGCAAGGGTCACTTCCTTATATTTATGAATCATACAATTGATAATTGCGGAATAATATAATAAATAATGACACCATAGATTTAGGTAATGGCTATCCAATAAACATAATCGCGCAGATGTTCAGTACGGTAGATTTCACGGGTCACTTACTTCTGAAAACATTTTCGGAACCAGTGCGTATTTTTAGCAATGCTCCAGCGAAAATAACGATCACCAAAGAATTACATAGCCATTAAAAGCAATCCGCGTAAATTGATTCTGCATTTATTTTTCAATTTAAGAGCGGTATTTGGTATTAATTATTAACAACCACATACCGCGGCTCTTTAAAAACGCGTTTTACATTCACTTAACATCGCTTCACGCGATAACTTTGTACTTTTCACTGTATTTCATTTTCTTAATTAACACCTCGCTAATGTGTTGCATTTCATTTTGTTCGCAGGTGAGTTATCCAGAGACTTTTTGCCTCCTGCATCCCAAAGATAAGAAAGCGCCTTTTGGGACTGTGGTGAGTGCCGAAGCAATCATAAAAAATTAGTCAACGTACAGTGCGTGCGGCATTTAGCCGAAACTGGCCCATATGCAACAGGCGCGACCCTGGCCTTCGAGATTCCTTGCCCATTTAAAAGGCCGGCCAATTTCACGGACCATTCCATTTAACTTGTACATCCATGCATAATTTAAGAGTTTGCGTACTACCTTGTTCCTTGGGCATGGGTCTCGCGGAAAATTTTGGTCGTAATGACTTTCACATTAATATCATTTTGTGTTTATCGTTTGTTTTCACTCGTAAATGTTTAAAATTCAATTTTAGTGCATTTAACTCAAATTTTGAAATTCAAGCATTTCAAGTATGAGATAAATAATATTAAACTTGAATATATAACAATTATTTAAATTAACATTTTTTTTAAAGTAACTTAAATTTACTAAAAAAGATAAAATTGTCTCAATTCTAGTCATAAATAATTTATGGTGTTGTCAAAACGAACTAATTTCAAAGAAAAATTATTAATATTTTATGGAATAAATTGAACAACACCAAATTTTGAAATTGTCAAGCAAGGTCTAAAGCTGCTTCATGCTCAAAAACTGTAGCGGAAACCATATGATCTAAACTAATAACTTCTAAATTTTTAATCCAAAATGACGGGTGCACCTCCAAAACCCGAAAAATTACAAAACTTTCGAAATATGTGTGCATTTTGAAACGTCTGGTTTTTGAATGTGTGTTTTTTAAATGTCTGGTTTTTGAATGTCGGGTTTTTGAAGTGTCTGGTTTGTGATATATCGGGTTGTTGAGGTGCACTCAAAGTGACGTATTCAAGTTTTTGTAATAATTACGAACTTCATATTTATTAATACGCGTTAATAGGTTAAAATAGTAATAATCGACACTAAGAATAATGTAGAAGATTACATAAATGATCACAAGAAAGTATTTCTAGATAAATTGAAAGATAAGTAGTAAAAAGAACAAGTAACATAATATTTGTCACTGACTTATAAAAATGTCATTTCGAGATAAACGCATTCAAATTTTGAATATCAACACTTCTACGTTAATCAATTTCATTTCAGTCGATGTGAAAAATTATAAGGACGTATTTTCTGATAGTCATACTTCAGAAAATGCGACTTAACCAATTAAGTCATTCAATAATAATTGCAGACATTTGTTCACAGATTCAATGCTTTTCAAATACTGTTCTACGTATATAAATAATTACATTAAGTTAAAGATATAATTAACTTAAATAATAAAAAATTATCGAAAATACTGAAATCTAAGATCATTTATAAATTAATTTTTGTTTAATGAAATAATATCAAAAGTAAATTGAGTGAAAAGAGCTTTACATTGTTCTTGTTTTGTTAAAATAAGATGATATTTATTATTACTATATTTATTACGATCTGCAATGTCAAAAAGAAATCCATGAAAGGTATTGAAATATCATGAACATTTACTTTAAATGTAATACAGCTTATGAACAATATTTTAACTAAAAACTAACTTGCGGAATCACCTGCCCTCGAGTGACGTGTTTAAAATTGATACCATGTTACATTGTTAATTTCTGTATGGGTAACACGTATTTGATTTAATTTTGCACTGGAGTATCAAATGCAAGAAATGAGCTTTTTACCTCACTTAATAAAATCGGATTAAACGGTACACACAATAACCTCACTTTCTGTATTTATTAAAAAATTATAATTAGTTAATCGCTAATGTATATATGGAGATCTCTACAACTTTTAAACATTGACATAACGTCATTACCAAACTTCAAAATCGTAAAAATAAATTTATAACAAATAAGGAGCAAGGGCGAAAATAGCTGCTTTGATCATTTTTAGTTCGCTATAATATTGTTCGTGATGACTTTCCTTTATTTTTAGTTCATGGTTTATCACTTGTTTTCACTCGTAATTACCTAATCTTTGACACTGCACTTTATCATCATGAAAACAAATTTCGAAATTTAAATAAATAAGGAGAAATGGTAAAAATGTCTAATTTAACAATATCTTATTCTTGTTATTTATTGAGGCGTTTTATAATTTGTGGTTAAAATATATACACAGTTCCGATTAAAAGTAAAAAATGCGAAATTCAAGGATGTACGTGCTGAATGAGTGATAGGAGGTACATGCAAAATGACGCGATAACTTTTGTCAAGAAACTAAAACTCTTCGAGTGAAATATAATTTCAATTCAACTTGTTCTCTTGCGCAAATAGTTTGGAGGGTGATATAAACGATTTACTCCATTAGATTCAAAAGATTAAAATATCTTTAATGCTCTTAATTATTAGACTAAGTAAGTTCCTTTATTCGTTTTATATAATACAGAATTGAACTTACGTTATTTAGTAGTTACGACGATTTAATCATAAATAATATTCTAGAAAGATATTATTTGTTATTATACAAATGTTTTTAATTTACTAAAATATGCAAAAATTAAACAGTAATTGAACAGAGCAATTGATTTAATTTGCTTACGTATTCTAAATTTAGAATTGTAAGACTTATCATAGGTACTTTTTTGAAATAGAAAATTGTATGAAAGTTCTGAAGTTGATGTCACTGCCTATCATCCTTCTTTCATCAATTTCATATTTTAAACCTTGCTTTAAATCGCTAATTACGAAAATCTTAAAAATGCAATTTTTGTTTTTTTAAATATTTGGCCATATTGGATCCACTGCTGGATGGAACCGTCGGAATTGATAACTTCGGTTAGAATATAATAAGAGCTAATACTTGATACCACATTTGAGTGTTTTATCGTAGGAAAGTTTAAAACATCGTTATTGTAGTCACAGATAATATGTGGGAAAAACAGTGATCTAAGTAGTATACTGCCAACAAAAGACTGAGGACTATTGCTACTTAGATTACTGCTTTTCTCTATGTAAAATCCGAGACTTCAACAACATTTTTTTAAACTTTCCCACGTGATAAAACACTCGAATTTGGTGCTAGCTCTCATTATACTCTAACCGAATTTATCAATTACGGGAGCGGAAATCACGTATGCTCGTGGGCACCTTCCTTTTGGAAATTGGATTTAACCCCTTGACTGCCACGAGAATTTCACAGAAAATGCCCAAAATGCAAAAAAATAAAATTTGTTATATTTTACTTTAACTTGGTGTAATAGGGGTATTTTGGGACGCTGATTACAAATCTGAAGTCGGATTTTGAAAATTCAATATGTCGGACAAATTTTTCAAATTCCAACAATTTTGCTTGAAATTTGTTACTCTATGGTTTTCGGCCACTGATTACGAATTTGAAGCTGGATTTAGAAAATTTTTCAACCAAAATGGTTCCATTTTTTGAAAATTTCCCCGCCATATTGTAGCCGTCATTTTAAATTTTCAAAATATATCATCAGGTTTGTAATCAGCGACTTCGAAAACCTCTGAAAAAAAGTTTCAAACAGAATGAATAGACTTTTCCAAAAAGTGTCCGCCATTTTGAACTTCTAAAGCTGACCTCAGATTTATAAACTTTTTATTCATAAATTGTTTGAACACAATGTCGTAATTTATGACTAAGATTTTGCAAAAATTGTGAAAACTACCATCTTTGTGGATTTATATATTTTGTTTGACACAGCGATTATGAAAATGGACAACACCATCATATTCAGGACACTTTAGACGGTCAAGATATGGATTTGGTTTTCTTCTACATAAATTCCAGAATTTGATAGTCTACTTTATATCATGCCAAGGATTTGCTTTTTCTGGCAGTCTGGGAAAAAATTTTCGTCATTGGCAGTTATGGGTTTAATAATGGTATTCAGCGACCTTGAAAACCTTGCTATACAATATTTTGTAATCCAAACATGTGGAAAACTCATGTTTTTGATAACAACTTTTAGGGGGAACCTCATATGCATCATTAAGAGGCGTCGAAAATTAATCACGCGAGATGTATTGTATAAAGAAGTAAACAAATGGTGTGGAAGAATGCCCATTCAAAAAATAATATTTAGAAACCGCAAAGTTTAAATTATCTGGAGATATGCCCATATATAGTGCCAAGTTTGTTACTGTAAGTATAGTGTGGATGTGACGGTATTACAGTGAGCCCAAGGCCGAGCGAATTACTTTCAGTAATTCATGAGAAAAGCTGATAAGACATTGTCTACACGTTCTTCCCTAGATATGTTAATGGGATGTCGTATTATACTTTGTCAGTAGTAAACGTTTGTTCGAAACGACAAAAAACTCCATTTCCACGCATATACAATGATCTTGTTGAAATAAGGTACTTAATCGGCATTCGTTATAAATCCGTTATTCGAGTGACGTATGATCACGATCCGAGCTAGAAAAGTATGGTACGCTCAGGTACAATGGATTTACAAGGAAGGCGAAAAAAGCGGTCTCGTTGAGCATGCGTAAGTAGCTGGATTGCAAAAACGCTAAGTAGCAATGACAGTAGCTGAGACAAGACTTATTACGAACAGTTGTGAAAAGTTGGCGGCAGCGCTGTTATCTCCTAGGCGCGTATTCTATACGCGAGGGAACTAAACGCGCACGAGTCGAAACGGCGGTCCCGGGTCGAACAATAGAGTGCGCGCGACGCTGAATATATCATCGGTACCTCGCGCATGCATCGGTGCAATGCATCGTTCCGTGTAACCTATACGAGCATGAATATAATATGGGCATTAATAAATTCAAGCGGGTATTAATGCGGCTAATGTATGCGTGCCGAGTATTTGTTGTACGTCCACTTTGTAAAAGTCGTCGAGTTATAATGGCACCGTGCCTAGAGAATCTCTGGAAAACGATGATAATGTGTTGGGGCTACCGGAAGGTGACCTTGCTCCTGCAAGTTTCTTTTTTCGAATGATCAACGTGAAGCTTTCTTTGGAACTTAGAAGCACTCTTTTCGAATTCTCTTGAAAATTCCTTGGTAGAAATCAAAATCAGCCACACTAGCACTAAATAGGAGTTAGCACTGGTTTTGTCCATGTTTGGTGCATTGCGCATGCGTGTCTAGACAAAACCTGACGATTCGCTACTAGCTCCTCATGGTGGTTCTCGAGTATATAATACAATTGAGCCTTGACTTTCTTGCACCTTTAACTTTCTTTTTGGAAATGATTCCGGGACATTTCCGAACCAATTTGCAATAAAATTTAAAATCAAAGAGTAGGCACTTTCTTTTATTGCGGTTTTATATTTTCATCCAATGTTTCAATAAAAGAATGTACTTCCGAAAATCCCAACCACCACTTATTTTGATACCACGTATACTTACGCTGGTCATCAATATTATAGTGAAAATTGACGACAAGGTCATTTTCAAGGTCAAAATGGAATTAACGCGCTATTTGCATTTTTGTTGACATACCTCCAATTATTTCGATACCAGTGACGTAATTTGATGCGCTGGTCATGAATGTTATAGTGAAAATTGACGACAAGGTCATTTTTAAGGTCGAAATGGAAAATACGCGCTTTTTGCATTTTATTTTACAAACCTCCAATTATTTTGATAGCAGTTACGTAATTTGATGCGCTGGTCATCAATATTATAGTGAAAATTGACGACAAGGTCATTTTCAAGGTCAAAATGAAAAGAAAACGGACTTTTCATTTTTTTTTTGCATTTATTCTCGAAAATAGACATCAGATGGAATACAGTCAATGAAAAAAGATGGAGAATCAGATTCTCCAAAAAAAATGTTTTCAAAATTTTTTTTTCAAAATATCAACGGTAATGCTGTAATTGACGGATGAATTATATAAAGATATAACACGAAAAACGTTTAGTTGGCTTGTGTTATGAAAATGCAGAAGCGTTCTGATCGATTAGCATTTTTGTAACTTTTTCTAGTGTCTATTAACATTCTGATATGAGATTGGATTTTATAAGGAATTGATATGGAGTGGGTAAACTGAGTCAATGGCAATATGAGAAAAATCAGGGGATTATATTATTCTAAATGTTCATCAATTTGGAATTAGATTTGTTATTAACTAATACAACAGGTGTCTTAAATTTCTTCATAAACTTAGGAGATAATCATTGTTTTTATCACTAACAACAAATTGCTCCTTGACTGGTCCTCTGGAATACCTTAAAATCCTTGACTGTACTCAGTTCTAAGACACTGTTAACTATCTTGCGTAATATTTAACTCACGTCATAAAAGTCGTTACTTAAAATTTATTTAAAAGCTGAATTTAGCGATATTATTTTTTTATGTAAACGTTTTGTACATAAATAGAGACAAATTAAAATAATTAGAATATTTAAGGAAAGTGTAAGTACAATCGACGTGGAGTGACTAATCGGGGATTTGCCGACCCTAGGGCAGCGAACCGTTTATAAAAAGTTTCGAGTCAGGACACGCCTCGTCTGATTGCTGCTCCGGGGAAAATCACTCAATTTTCCGCTGAAAGTGATCGTGTAAATCGCGTCCGGACCGCGAGCGTTCTTGGCCGGGGCGGTAACGGGAGCTCAGCAGTGCGTCCTTGATCCCTTTACTCCAAGCCGCGAAAGATCACGGCTATGTCTGCGGTGTCTGAGCAAAGCGAGAGGGTCGTAAATGAGGGTAAAAAAAAAAAGAAAAAAACTGAGGGACATTACTTTTATATAGGTGTACCTTTGCCCCTCCCCCCTCTCCCATCTGCAACCTATATTATTACAGGTCTCACAGAGAATTTTGGATTGTTATCTAAATAAGAACGAAAATTCTAATTGTCATTGAAGACGATTAAGTCGATAATGCCTTAAGAATATGTTCCGAATAAATACTTTCTAAAGTTTGTACTAGTAACTCCATTGAAATATGGACTTACAATTAAGAATTTCAGCAGTTGACTGAAAGTTACGTTGGTGAGAAATTAATTTATTATTGATGCATTTTGTTCAGTGCTGTAAGGGATAGGTGAAACGTTGTGCAAGATGTTTCGAAATGTCAATTTTTATTTTACTATATTTTATGAATACTTAAGTTTATGTAGTCTACTGAAACCTCTGACGAGGTGATTTAAACATGATGACTTAAGATACAATCTTGCTACTATCGATTGCCAACTGAAGTAATGACACATAAACGAGAGGGAAGTTTATTTCGAGGACGCTTTTTCTCTGATTTTCCACTGTCAGTGATTTATTATGAGAATTATTTTCCATAGTTGGATCGTGTGGAAAACAGTTTCGAAGTGTAAACAAATGGTTTGGTTGGTTGAGGTGCTGGAAATCATGATGTTCTGGGAGCATTTAAATTGGTTTTAAGATATTATGACTATATTCTCTACACTTTTTGTAGCAAAGAATTTAATTTGTAGACTACAACAAGAGAATGTATTATTGCTTAATAAAATGATAGTCAATAACGAATGATAATCTCATGTAAAAATGTAACCGATTTATTTTAGGCAATCCTGTATCTTAAATCGTTCAGTACTTTCAGTATCTGAAATCGTTCGATCATGTTACCTGGAACTTTACATCAGACCGTACTTGTCAAATGGATGAAAGACAACAATGGTTTCTTCCAAGTGTGATCTGACTAGAAAATTACTAAATACAACTGAAAATGAGATATTTAGTCTGTTTTTAGATAGTCAACTTTCATTAGAACATGTAGCTAGTAGCATCAATACTTTTCAGATATTTCAACGAGTTTTTAAAATTTTTCAATTGAAACAATTTAATCATGATCAGAAAATACTCATACACAGAAAGTGTTAGGAGAGTACAACCAGAAATATGGTTACTCTAGTCATATGCTCGTAAATGCAGCCTCATTGTTGTCTGGAGTTACCATATTTCTGGCAGTAGAATCCCTCTGAACATTTCTTTTCTTGTACACATGATGTCATTATGTCTAGAAGTTTTTATAAGCTACCCGAGCAGAAATCTGTCCAGGCTGCCTGAAGACTTAGCAGGGCCTGATCAGGCATCAATCAGGCCCGCCTGATAAGGTATGCCTTATCACTCCCGGATCAGGCCCTGAACAGGCAGAAATCAGGCGCGCCTGATAATGTGCCTTGTCACTTCCGGATCAGGCCCTGACCAGGCTGCAATCAGGCGCGCCTGATAAGGTGTCCATTGTCACTCCCGGATCAGGCCTTGAACAGGCAGCAGTCATGCGCGCCTGATAAGGTGGGTCTTAATACTGCCGGACCATGCACTCGTCAGAGGACTACAACCTGCATCTTATCAGGCAAACGTAGTTGTTGCCTGACCATGTTCAAACAGAGGATTGCAAAGCAAACTTTACTTGTAGCTGCATATAAGAATTTGTTATAAACATCATTAAAAGAGGTTTCACGAGAAATATGAATGCGATATTTGGTTCTACGGGATAAATTATGTGAAAAACGTACATGTATTATTGTATTACTATTATATAGAATAAATAACAATAATAGAGATACGTTACATACATAATTTACTCCGTAATATCGATTGCCGCAAATAGATTTTGTCTGAAACCGTGTTTGACGAAATTGTTTATAAAATATTAATATAAATAATTATATAATTATAAGTAAGAAAACACACATATTTTATTTTTATCAAATATCCTATGTCCAGTCTTTAATTTGGGGCTAACCGCCATGTGATTAGCATGGGCCAAAGCTGATTTTCGATCATATTATTTACTTATTATTTTTAACAACAAATTTACGACTTTTAACAAAACATTGTACTTATTTTCGGTTCAATTTTTCTCTTAGATTGGATTAAAACCGCCAGATTTAATATAGAACCACTATTGTCGAAGTTGTTTCTTGACAAAATGTTATAAACTATTATTTTTTATAAACAAGAAAACACGGGTATTTGATTTTTGGCAGGTATTTTATTGACGATAGTTGGTTTGACGCTACCTGAGTTGTGCTAGGTATGGGCCTTAATGGTTTAATAGAAGACACAATTTTTTATAAAATGCTGCAATTGCGAGCGTAGCGTAGTGGTTAAGGCGCCAGCGTAGTGAGCGAGAGACCCGCGTTCGATTCCCGGTCGGGGTAAAATTTTGCTTATTTATTTGCGAGCATTGAAAAATGCAAATACAGGATGCGATATATAAAAGTATAATATAAAATATAAATAATATAAAACATTTTTAATGTTTAAAAATTAAATTCAGAAATAAAAATTAACATAATCATTCGAATGACACATTTATGAAATGTTGGATTAATAATATAATAAATATATATCATTAAATATAAAGTGTATATAAAAGTGACTCGTACATTTGTTTGATTCATTTTATTTAATTATTATTGTTTAAACGAACTTTAGAGGTACCTCATCAGGCCCTTATAAAGCCCTGATCAAGCCCTGACAGGATGCCTGATCAGGCCCGGACCAAAATAATCATTACGTTTCTGAGCAGGCCCTGATAGGGTAGCCTGATAAGGGCCTGAAATATAATCAGGCAGCCTGAGCAGGGCCTGATCAGGGCCGTATCGAAATTTCTACTCGGGTAAACATCCATAAGCTCTTCCAATTAGAGCCGCCATCGTGATTCCAGCATTTTGAATTTTGACACAATACCAGAGATTTTAAATAAATGCTCATTATTTCACCCGCTTTGCCATTTTAACCAGATTTAAATATGTTACGTTATTTGAAATAAAAATTGAAATTTGAGATATTCTATAAGCTTTGGGAGCCGTGCTAAAGAATTAGTTAATCGTGCCATAAAATAAACACATTTGAAAAGAGCAAACACTAAACCTATCGAATAAAAATTTGCATGATGATTACAGGGGTATAAAAGTTTATAGCAGATATGATCCCAAATTATGTGGTTTTGTTTAGAAAAATATATAAATTAATATAGAACCTGTGTACATTTTAATTTTTTATTTCATCTCGCTTAATGAATCTAAAATTCTGTCAGACCTATCAAGGACTCAGTCATCCCAAGTCTCAAAGATGTTTAAAGGATAGTAATATAACGTCTAAAGCGAATTCCCTCAGACACCTAAAGTTCTGTAAAGTAGTATAAAAAATAATACGTGATTGTGAAAACATTTAATGATCGAAATAAGGAAATAATTAAATTCACCATTTTGTTAGTTGATTTTTATCAAAATATAATGGAATAATAATAATAATCATTCTTCAATTAACGTTATGGTTTCTCAAGTTCAGATTTAATAATTTATATTTTTAATGTTCGTTAGCTTTCGTTACTTTCATCATTACGTTGCTGCTCAAAACTTACAGATCTTGTTAATATGTCTAATTCTAAACTGCTATACAAAATTACAAATTAAAATGGTATAATTTAGTTTTATAAATATTTTACCTGATTTTTTAATATTTCTTCTAGTTTTACTTGTGTAATTAGAAAATAAAAAATAAAAGCACATATTGCATTTCGCATATTTAATTTTTACATTTGTGTAATAATCGCAAACAATAAGAAAACTGTTTAAATAACTATTTAACCATTGTAATCTAATTCTGCTTTATATCGAAACTAGGTATGACTAAAACGGTGTCAAATTCATATATTTTCAGTTAGTGGAAGTCAGTCTTCATTAATTTTCTACCTTTACGAACTAATTAATTACGTCAACCATTTTTGTATCAAAGTTAAATCAATTCTTAACGCATACAGTGTCGATTTATCTGCAGTCAAAATTGTGGATATACAATATCGATATTCTGAAGGTTTCGATATGATGAACAGATGTTATGGAGATTACCATATTACGCTGTTGGCACGTAGATCTTATCGATCAATAATTTTTTTTACTGTTCGCTACTTTCACATTTATTTTCCAATATTTTGAAAGAGATATTTTTTCATAATTTTCTATCTTTTGCGCATTATTAGGTGATACATTGTTCTAAAGCATTTCTTTCGATCCTTTTCTAAAAACAAATGATATATCTTTGCGCTTCGGCTACTGTGTGGATCCGTTGCACATTCTGGAAATATCAGAGACGGCGAATGCCGTATTACCATTACAATAGTTTACAATGGAGTATCGGCCAGATCGCGCGATTACAGAGACACTTACCGGTCTCGGGTATAGTCGAGCCTCTTCGCGGGGTGTTGTAGGGCTGTCATGGCGACACCTTGGCAAGCCACCTTACATACATTATGCATCTAATGTTAGTAACATGAGCTACGAACGAGGCCGTAGACTCCAGACATATCCAGCTCCAGATACGGACCTAAACGTCGACCCTGCGTTTCCGTTCCCCGTCTATTCCTTATTCGATACAAAATACGCGATTTTGTTGCGTAAAAGTATTCTAGGGAAATTATATCGCAATCGTTACTTCGGTAATTTCGAGAGCGAAACATAAATCGTGATTTACTTGGCGGTGTAAGGGTTAGGCAAACATGTATTCGATACGCGTTACAGCTAAGGCTTAATTGCTCACATGATTTGTAATCTTTCTTGATATTGCGGTTAGCGGGGGAGATAGTGTAATTGTCAAGTATTGAAATATTATTCGTTACAAATAATTGCAATGCGAATGATACATTATCACTGATGCAAGTTACCATAAATTAATATGACGTCATGTTTGAAACTAGACATTCATGATGTTGTGGGTGGGAAGGTCTAATTCGTTTACTTGTTTCCTTTAGTGTTATTAAAATTAAATAGTAGAAGGAAAGAAATTGCATTTTCTAACTTTCTTGATTTAAAAAAATATGATTTTTATGATCGGGTATATTTAGTAGTGTGAGTTTTCTTCAAACAAAAGCGCTAAATTTGAAATGTGCATTTATTATTATCGAGGACTTCAAATTAGCTAAGGACAGACAGAAGGCAGCTTCAAGTAAATGTCATTTAACAACACACATACTTGGATGTATGAAAAGTGATATTTTTCTGTTTTCCTTTTCCTCGAAATAATGAAACGTCAATATTTAAAGTAACATTCTCCATTAGATTTGATGAACATTTTTCACTTGACAACAAAAATGCAAAGAATTAAAATAGCGCGTCGCCAAACGATGCAAAGTTGGAATATTCAGATAGCCGAATACCATATGTAATTTTGAAAACGTCCTCAAACTTTTCAAAGGCAAGTCGAAATGATAGTTACAATGGACAATCTCAAATTTATTATACGAACTTCTAGAGATCTCAAACCCCGAATGGAACATCTAGATCTTAAAAAGAATGCCAACAAATGGATGTATGAGTCGTTTTTATTATCATTTGACCAGACAAATTGTTGATCATATTTTCACTCCACAAAGTGATTTTCGATTACATGGAATTTTGGAAACATACTCTCAGATGACAGAAGTTTTATATTTTCTTAGTTTAATCCGACAAATGAATTGTTGTTCCAGACTGACTAAAGCCTGATCGGCCCGAAAGTTCATACACGCGGACAAGTAACGTAATAAGCACGGCCATGTGCCATTAGCGCTGAAAGTCTCGTTTCGAAGGCGTCTACCTTCACCTAGACAGCGCGGTCGTGCATGAAAGAGAGAGGACATGAATTTGCATATTGATCCGTACAATTAACCGCAGCTAACTAATCGTCGCTTTCGCTTAATTAACGCGCAGGAGATTCGGTCGTTCCAGGGGTATTTCGCGTGTAAGTACTCTAGACCTATGTGTAATAAGTATTTGTCTACTACCGCATTAACCGAAATCTCCCTATAAACGCCGCTCTCGATTAAATTTAGTTCCAGTCGTTTATGTCGTCGGCACCAAACGGTAATTTTACTTTCCCTTCGACGGGGCCGCTATTATACTAGCTGGATTATCCAATTAACACAAGGGATTTGGGTAACGCCTTTCTTTACTATATTGGGAAAGAATTGCTCGCTGCAGTTCCTATGCTATTTTTATGGAGATGTCGTGCAATGATAGCAGTGGAACTTTCCTTGCAATTGCTGAGCTTCGGTTATGGATGGGACATCATCTGCTAATCTTGAGGGGGTTGGCATATAATTTTATATTTTTTGATATTATTATAAATGTGTAATTTCTTCGTAAATCGGAACATATGTAACTTAGGGAAAAAGAAATAGACAAACGTCACTGTAATAATGATTAACGGGAGAATACGCGGGCAGAACTAATTATAACTATTGGATAGATGAGAATAAGGAGTCATCAAAATACTAGTAAAAAGATTGATATTCTTCGGACCGTTGTATAATAAATAATAGTAATTATAAGAATTAATTTGGCTGTGTAGATCTCGTTATTTAAGTACCTATTACACAGACCTTAGTATTTAAATAAAGGGGCCTACACAGCCAAATTAATTCTTATAATTATTATTAGGACTCATCTTTGATCTTTAGTCAGGACTAAGGCAACATAACTATTTCATACTAGCTTGCGTTGTGCGTTCATTCGCAGGACGTACAGAAAACATTAAATGAGTTACGAAAATATCCATTAGAGTTTATGATATTTAATGTAAAATGTAACATCAGAACGATACTGCTTATAGGAAATAAAAATTAGCGACTGTTGAAAGTTTATTATTGTACATGTTTTCCGTTTTCCAATCAGGGAACATATAAAAATCCCATCTCAAATACTCTACACAGTCCCGACATTCAAAATCCCGAGAATTCCGAATCTTGTTAGTCAAAAATTTTTGCTGAAAATGTAGTTGTTGATAGCACGTCTGCTTATTATGGGTCCAGTTATTTAATTTTAAGGTTTTGTAATGTAAGAATTTCTATTGTCGAATTTTTGAATGTCGGAGTTTTTAGGTGTTCCCGTTATTAATTTTTACTTAGACTAGGACTAACACCAAAGCCTAACAATAGATTAAGGTATTGTTCTTGATCAATACTCGATTTACAGACAGCCTTGACTATCTCCATTTCGATATTCATATTTTTCTAAAAACTATTGATCTGAAATTTTCGAGTTGCAGCTGATTAAATCATCTAAGCTACATGTTTTTTATTTGATATTATAATGTAGTATTTAAATTATGTCGGTCATTATGTTAGATTCGCGATTTTTAATTATTAGAACATGATTATTTATCCTCAAATACCCCCGATTAACACTTACGTTTCAAATCAGCAGCCCCATAAACCCTGATCTAACTTCTTAAAAAGAAAGTTTTAATAGATATATTGTTTTCCACCGAGTTCCTCCAAATCTGTTTTTAATTGAGATGAAATAGTTTTCACTTACTAGCAATAGTGAATTTTCTGTTCGATGCAGAATCGTTTTCAAGTTTTTAACCAGAATTTAAGCGTTCGTGTAGACACCATATTGTTAAAAAATTGTTCAAAAAAGGAAACTACTAGGAAAATAATGCATATTCAGTGTTGCTTTGTATTGTTACGGAATAAAATAATTGAAAATAATTTTATGATAAATTACATGTAAACTCCGTAAAATACGAAAATATCGAACTTCCATATCAGATACACTTATTTTTACAAAAATAAAAACTTATCACAGATACAAAATAAGTCATAAATTTGTTACAAATAAAATTTTCTAAAATTGTTAATAGCACATAGACTTTTCCTTATTTAACTAGTCTCATATCTGTTATGTCTTACAAGCAGCTTGTCATTGCCCTTCAATTCACACTTATTTTTTTAGTATAAGTTAATAAATATAAAACATTCGCTTTTACAGAATTTGATGAAACATAACAAAAAGTAAATAAGAAAACTATTAATTCATCAAATCCAGATTACAACGACTAATAATCCTTAGCTCACCCAAGGGAATCGAATCATAAAATTCAAGACACAGAACGTTATTTAATTAGTCTACATATAAAAGAAAATTAAAACAATACTTAATGCGGAAAAATACTAGTCGCTTTCTTGAACACTAACGATAAAGGAATTTTTTATCGTGTACGATTTACGTAGGAACATCGTAAAAATATGAATTCATCTCGCAAAGATTTTATAAAGACCCACCTTCTTTACACCGACTAATGAAGTAATTATAGTAATTGGAATGATGTAATAAGTCTATAATTACGTAACATCGGCAAACTAGTTATGGGAATAAATGTATCTTTGAATCCTTGCAAGCCCATGTAATAAGGTAATGAAGGGGTAATTAAATGTATTTACCTCATACTGTTATTACATATTTATCTAAATTTACACGTATTCTTAGTTTACAGTAAGTTAACAGTTAAGTTACAGTAAATATATATACATATAAAAAGGATTGAGAATTATAATTGACTAATTTCTTCTTCTTTGAAATTAATGTAGTTTCTGAAAATTATACAATCAAAATTATTTAATTACAGCATATAAAATTAGGACATTAAGAAATATTAATTTCAATTGCAATATTGCAATGTACGTTTAATTATTAAAAATTCAGTCATTTTTCCAAACAGCTGAATTTTTACTTTTTCAGTCAGTTCGTTTTCGCTCTTACATATGTGATTTTTTATTCTTGAAAAATTGCATACAACTTTACTTAAGTTTTGTAGTTAATTAATGGATGGAACTGAATTAATGAAGTGTAAAACTACATTGAGTTTCAAGGTTCTAAACAGCAATTGCATTGCATTGTAGGCAATTTGTTAGAATTTGCTGATTAGTCATTTCAGGAAACATTTTGGGTCTGATTATGAATTTAATTTATAGCAGCTTATCACTAGTATTATCACCTTCAGTGTTCAATTGTATATATATCAAAAGTGGAGTTAACCTTTCCGGCAAGGTTTTTAAAGAGAAAATAATGCATTTGCGCCCGCTTCTTTTTAAATCCACAAAAAATCCTAAGTGTCCAGTTTCATGAAAAATAGTTCGTCAGGAAAATGTATGCCGGAAAGGGTTAATGTTTGATAGTGGATTACGATAGATATTGCCAATTGTCATGTTGGAAACTTTTAAGAACAAATGTTTTCCACATATTTTTTACTTTTAGAATTCTATAAAATCATTTTGGAAAGTTACCCGAGTAGAAATGTATTAAGGCCCTGAGCAGGTTACTACACTTATATTCATATGAATTCACACGGTTTAGAAAAAACTGCAGTTCTTTTCCATTGCTTAATTGCTAATTCGTAATTAACTATAATTTTAATGGCAACAAATATCAAATGAAAATATATCAGAACATTTCGTAACTTCTGTCGAATGCTATAAGTTTCAGAAAATAATATTTTAAGTGTTCTATTTTACTGTATGAAACTAAAATATTATTTTTAAAAATTTCATCACCACAAATATGCATCGTTAAGGATAAAATAAAATACTTTTTTACTCTTGCTGTAAGGAATATTTCATATAATTATAAATGTAACATAAAGTTCATAACTCTATTACCCCTTTAATACACTCTGCTAACTCAATGCACTTAATACATATACTTAAGCATTAACGTGAAGAAATAATTACACTATTTATATTCTTTGAAATAATTTGCTGGAAAATGAATCTGAACGTAAGTACGTAATCACGTGCGAAGCGTGTTGTGATTTACTATTTTAACGGATTGTCCATAATTACGTAGGCATTGATATAATACGGTCCCGAGACATATGTCGTTGAGAAACTTCGGCGACCAGGGTGCGACATATTCATCAGATAATTATTACGTTTTATCATAATTATGCTTAATTGAATATCCAACACAGTAATCAAATTTCGTAGAACTGAAGGGAATTGACAGTGTACTTTATGTCCGGGTTTTATTTTTAATATTATTTGGTCAATATGTAGAAGCAGTTAAATAATAATGTTAAAATTTTAGTTTTTTTTTTATTACGTAACATGTATGCAAAGTATAACATTAGAAGATTATTTGAACCCCTTAGTTTCTATTGCTAATATTTTCTTCCTAAAAATAGTTAGACATTCTAATTTGTAATACGGTCCTCTTACTGATATTCTACTAAGTGTGAAAAGTAACCAAACAAATAAACTGACGTGACTTGGATATCAGTTTACATCTAGCGCAATCAATCAGCCATTACTTATATATAAAATTGTAGGATCACCTGCTATTGGAGAAATACTACTTTGAATCGTAACACGAAAAAATTCATTCATTCATTCCTAAGAATTAATCCTAATAATTTGAGTTTTAGAAATACGATCTTTTTGTACTCGTATTAAAATGTTGTATTGTTTTTCTGCTACATTGAATTGGTCCATGAATAACCTTAATAAGAGTGGGGTCCAGTAATCCTCGATCGCAAAACTCCCGTGACGCAACGTCTCGTTCAAAATTCCTATCTGCAATTATTCCCAATTATCAAAACACCTTTCTCATAAATCCCTAAATTTTAAATCCTCTTGTATAAAAAAATCATAGTGTTCAATAATAGTACAATATTGCAATATGCACGTATTATACTAGATTTAAGAATTGAATAGGTTAAGTTAAGTGTAATAGATATAGTTAAAGAATATATAGGTTAGGAAGTTTCACGCATAAGTGTTCTAGAGTATTTTCAAACTTATTTTACCACTACATTATAGAATTTTTCGTACGATTTTTCAAATTATAGTAGAACCTCGATATAAGAACCATCTCCGTTCCGAACTTCCTCTTTGAGCATCGATATAAAAACCTCAAAACCAAAATTGGTATGATTTGATTGTAATGACAGGTGGTCATGATTAATGATGATCTTAAAGGATATTATATGATATTTGTCACGAAGTAATAACCTTAGAAGGCCTCATTCTATTTTACTCAGAAATAGTCAACTACAGTTGTTGAAACCCAATATATAATATATGATATTTGACAATATATTAAACATTTTTCACGCAATTGTTTGGTTCAGAGTATTGTATTTTTTTTTAAATCAACAAAATGTTAAAAGTGGAGTGAAATTATAAATTTCATAGGAGACCGTTGTCAGAATCCAACGTCCCATGCGTATTTCGAAAGGTCTACAGTGTTAAGAGGCCATGGCACGAGCCGATAGTGCACTTTGCCTCTGCCAAACAATCTATTTTACGTGTCTGGCAGAAGCGCGGACCTAACTGTACTTAACCCTAAGAAGAAGTCCGGCTCTCTCCCTGGGATCTGTGGGAATTCCCGGCGCTGATTTTTCACTTACCGTCTGGTGTCTAGGCGATTTTTCTTTACGTGCCATTGCGCAAGAGTGCCGTAAAGTCATAAGGAAGACCGCCGCGCCGATTTCATCGGTCGTCGTATTTCAGTCAGCATTAAATCAGTCGTAAAACGGTGTTGGGATCCTTCGTGTATCACCGGCTATACTCGGGTATCCTCGCTGACTTTTATAATTAACGCGCTTTCATTATCGCAATTCATCCAGCGGACTTTTTCTTATTCTTCCTTCCACTCTATGGTGTTGAGAACGTGGTTAATCTCCGCTTTACGTCGAGAAAGACTACGCACAGTGTGTCTTCCTCATGTTCCGTCTACTCTTTCGTAAAAGCGAATTCGAGTTAAACGTCGCTGAGTCAAGTTTAAAAGGCTGCTAGTATTCGCGTCCACCCTTATCATCGCGGGAAAATGTACAGAGGTTTAGGTTTCAGCGTGTGATAATGCTAACTTTTAGCGATGCTTTTATATTGCATGAATCAAGCAAGGCTGAAGAAGTGAGGAAGTAAGAGGAGGAAGTGTGTCTGATTTATTTCTGGTTTCAATTAATTTTTAATAAAATCATAAGATGCAGGATAAAAACATAAGGATTTATCGATATCTTCCTTGGACAATACGGAAGCCAAGAACTTTGAATTTTAGAAGAGTTAAAAAGCAACCTTGAATATTAGATCACATGAGTCTGAAGATCTCAAAAAAAAAAAAAAATCTTTTACTCTCATCAGAAATAGTTACATTTGTAAGCAGTTTTACCAAAGCAACCTTTCGTTACGCAACTATCAATGTAGTCAGTTTTACAGTCACCATTTGCCCAAGCAATTTCACCGGCAAAATTAACGACTTACGAGTTATGGAAGGTATTGAGCGAAAGGCCATTTCAGTATTTAATGCTCGCGTTGCATTCATCATGTAACTATATTTGTCAATACGTGTCAGCGGTCCACTTATCATCGCCATTATGCTTGCAAAGAAGAAATGTCTGTCGGCCGCAGAGTCTCGAAGGTATAGAACGTGTGTTCGACGATGGTAACGTCAGCCTCGTAAAGATTCACCGGTAAGGTCTTACGCCCACGGCCTAATGGGATGGACGAGCACATAGTAGAACGGCCAGTATTCGAGGTCACGTAGAGATACGACTGCGGATGATGAGAAAATCGAGCCATCACCCACGCCTAGGAAATACCACGAAAAAATCCGGAAGACACTTTAAAGGTTATCTAATTCCAAATTTTATAAAACAGAATTATTTCATTAATTATTTCCAGGGATATTTATAATGCTTATTTACATGGACAATTCCAACGTTCAATGATAATCGAAGAATAGTTTCCTTTTCTAGAATTCCAATTTCCGATGACCTTCGACCCATGGACAATCGCGAAACTATCTCACGCCTAGTCTGATGGAGAGGAATGGGAAAAACGCGTCTATTCGTTATGTCCAGAGGAAACGAGGCTAGCTTCGAACACAGGATATCGGCACGCGCGATGTACAAACTCTTTGAAATTTCAAATCCTGGGTTAAGGATGAGGTAATTGTACTGTAAGCAGCTGTCTTTTGAAACGCCAATCACGGAAAATAAAGCGTTCTTTGCTTAACCGTAAAGTCAGCTAGATTAAGACTCGATTCGTCTCATTTGCAATCTCATTGTTAAAGTAGCATTGTTTTGTAGATTGATACTGAAAAATAGGTTTGTAATGATATTTTTTATTTGAACCATTTACTTTTATCAGAGTCTCTACAAACTTAGAAACTCTCGTGAAGAGAGTTTGAATGAAATATTTATTGTGCAAATATATTTTTTCGTCTGCTCTTACTTTCAATAGTGCTGGTACATTTTCTTTTACACCTTCGTATCCTTGGTCTCATGAGAAGGCAGGTCGGCGTCAGTAACGCAATGCACTTTAATGTAAACGCATGTATATGGATTAAGGAAACAGGTGCATGCCGTTCACGTAAAGTTCACTCGTCGTCTGGTGTTAAAAATTCGACCAACATCAACTTTGTACATCACACGCACCGACTCCTAGAAAAGTGTCGGGATACGCACTTGAAAAAAAACTATTCGTATGAAGAGTAGTAACTGAATTACTTTATATAGAATTCCATCGAAGAAGTAGTTTTCTGAAGTGAACATAAAGAACCATGTCGAAGAAACCTTAAAAGTATTTCAAAACTTTCTTTATTAAGAACGTAGAATTTGTCGCTTTTTTCAGAATGGTTTATCATCTCCAATCTCTGAAACAATTCGTTCGTTTATTTCATTACACCGTTAGTAGCAGTACTTGCACTTCTAATTCTAAGTATTTTTTATCATTACTTTTTAAAGAATGAGGAGAAGAGAGCGAGAGAGGGAAAAAGATTTTGGTGATGGGGAGGAGAAAGGGTACAAGAAATAAGCGAGTATAAGTATCTCGGATATGTATATACCAGATACAGAGGAGAGTAAGGGCATGTAAGGGAAAGGGAGAGAAAAATGGGAGTAGCAATGTAGTGGTGGTGGACTTTTTGGGAAAGAAAATTTAAGGGAGGTGTGAATTGAGCTTTTTGATAGTATGGTGAAAGGGGTACTATATTACGGGGTGGAAATATGGAGGTATCTGAGGTGGAAAGAAGTGGAAACAATGCAGGAAAAGTATTTGAGATGGATAATAGGCTTGTATAGAACGCCAGGACATATAGTGAGAGAACAGTTCAAGAGAAATATTGTGGGTCGTGACGGGACGTAAGGCAGCCATTTATGGAGAAGGAATAGAGAAAGGAAAGTATATGAAATTGTAAGGAAATGTATAGAGAAGAAAAAAAAGATGAAAAAGAGAAGAGAGTGGGGGAAGGAGAGCATAGAGATGATAAATTATCTATGGGAAGGAAGTGTGAGTGAGCAGTGTGGAAAGCATATGGAGAAAGGAAATAGAGAAATAAAAAAGAAACACATAGAAATAGAGGAACAGGAGAGAGGAGAACAAGTTAAAGGATCGAGATGATGTAGGAACTACCACAGGGTAAAGTGTATTCCAAAATACATAAGGGTGTGCAAAAGAAATATATGGAAACGTTTAGAGAATAGCAAGGTGGAAGTACACAAAACAGGAGAGAGGCAATAAATATTGATTGAGTGCGGAGGAAAGATTGTGTAGAATTTGTGGAGAAAAGAGAGAGGATATGACTGGATAAAAATTATAGACGAAATAAGGAGAGAAATAAAGATAGAGAGGGTGATAGATAGATAGATAGACTGAGAGAGAGAGACACAGAGAGAGAGAGAGAGAGAGAGAAATGTAAAGAAATAAATAGTGTCAACTAGAAACAAAGTCCATGTATGCAGTATTTTAAATTATAAGTTTTAATAAAAATATTGTATAAATAGAAGATGAATTTCAAGGTACAGATGGGCTCTATACAGTGTTCTAAGATGTTTCAAACTAGTAGTTTCCTTGGATATATACACATTTAAGGAAAATTCGGAGAAAAATCCACGTGAGAATGAGAAAAGTTTTGAATCACACGAGAGATGACCCTCAATTACGTGACCATCTGACGTGAGAACCACGAGCAATCCATTAAAAAGGAAAGAAACAACAACAGATACACCCCATTGAGAAAAATCAACAAAAGGCTAACTCGGGAAAGGCAGATACCTTGGAGGCGCAGTAAATAACCGTAAAACCGTTGAAACTGGAGCTCGAAATCACCAATTAGCTCCGACTCGAGCCAAGTGCAGAGGGAACGAATGGACTTCGTCGGGTCTTGCGTACACACTTGTCCGAAGAGACGGGAGAAAGGGTACTGCTGTGCCAGTCCAACGACTGCGTAAATTGTAGTAATGCACCCGTGCTTATCGGCTTTAGGTTAGCATCGGATTGCCGTTTCTGGCGCCAACAGTTACTGTTTCGCAGTGGCTGAGGCCGATAACAGCTCTGCCGTTTTATTGACAGCAAGTAGACATGAATTTACTGTAGGTGCCCAAGGGTATTAGGCTTCGCGTTCCCGGTTATTTAGGTCTTACACCTTTACAGGTTATTGTGTTAATTCATTGTTTCCACACCAATTGGTAGTTGGTTTGACCATGGAAAGTATGAGGCGTAAGTCACTTCGTCACTGATTCTTTGACAGGAAGAGAAAGGTGAATTCCCTAGACCAATTCTGGCCGTGATAAATTAATTATGCCAGATGGATTCTTGATTATTCAAGAATATACTTTTGGAAAACTAATGCGATATGTGGTCTGGATTACTTGCTGCAAGAAAACCACGATGTCTAACTGAAGGAAAATGTGTAACGTTGGCAATCTTATACATAAACGTTGGGTACATCAAGTGTATTTACGATATTAAATAAGCTGCGATTTTAGGTACATAAACTGAATAGTTGTTATGCAACGATAATAATCATTCACCGCAAATAGCACACGCAGCTTTCAGTAAATCAAGGAACTCGCACAAAAATATAATGACACTTTCGCATGTTTCGTCAGGAAATACGACTCCATACTTGGTGATATGTGCGATAATTCTCTTTTGTACCACTAGCAGATAGTTTGCGGAGCCTAACGTTCGTTATCGTCTACCAGGAGTCACGAATTATCGGTAGAATCGCGTGCAACAGCAGTTAATCAGTGGAACGGCGATACTAATTCGTGCACCAAAAGTAAATATATATATGCTGCCCTAAGTGCACAGGTTTAGGTTTCGTGCCCGTTCTTCGCGCTAATCTCATCAGCAGCGTTATGCGGCATGTTTGCGACTCGAAAGTTGCACAGCTCCTACCGCTCATCGGCGTTACGGAATCACAGGTCACGCTTAGAGTCACGATCGACGCGTGTGTGCGCCTTTTGCAGCTGGTAGCCCTACAATTTTATGTCACTCTCACCTCTTCAAAATGTAAGATACGAGGTCCATGAACTTTCATTCCCGACCGATACAATTGCATTTGTCAACATCATGGATTTATGTCGTTGATGATGTATGTGGATTTAGTGAAGGATTGGAAGAAAATAATTTATCTTCATTTAACCTGGAGTTGAATTTGGGAAAGTCTTTGTAATTTACATCAGTGGTTTATATGTTGACTGCGTATCAGAGATAAAATGGAAGCTCGTATGATAGAAGTCTGGAATGTTTCTACAACTTAATTTGCTCTTAAAACAACGAATTCTCAGAGAGTTTGATTGATACAGGCACAAATCTGGACGATGGAAAACACTTCGATTTTTAGAGCCTCGTCTCAAAAACTAAATTTTCCCTAAGATGTGAGTTCGAATCTTTGTTCATGTAATTATGTTTTATTTATTTCCGATGTTTAGAAAGTTCACAAATATTACATGAAAATAAAAAGAAGTAGTTGGAATTACTAACTAACTAGTATGATAAGATAGAGCTATAATTTTTAGTTAATTTTACTATCTAAACAATGATTTTAACAAATTGGGTAGCCAAGTAATTGTAAAACTACTTGACAAGGGAATGTATGGATTCTGGAGAGTCACCGATGGGGATCAATATTTGTCGCTATTGTCAGCTGTTTTTCCATGGTCGACCGGATGTGAATATTGTTTTAAATGAAAACAGAACAATATTTGCAGTGTATCCTCTGTGTCAAAAATCGTATACTAAATATTGACTATGGCGATTATGTGCCGTAATTATATACTGGTTATGGTTATATGTCACATTGTGGAGGATTACGAGAGCCTTGCCATTTTAATCAGAATTGTATAAAATTTTGTCGCATTTTTCTCACATATTATATAAGGAATTTAAAAACGAGCAATATAGATTTTCACAAAATGAAGGTTTACTCAGGAATCGTTCGTAATAGGCAAATTGTAAATAATTGTCAAGAAAAGAAATTCATATATGTTAGAATTAGCTAGTAAGTTTATGGGGAAAATACTTAATACAAAGTGTATATTTGATATTTATTTATTGAACAAGTTTTAACGAATATTTCATTTTATTAAGATTGATGAATAATATTTTTCAATAAATTCGCGAAAAACATTAAAAAACCCTAGAATAACTTCAAAATAATAAAAAATGCTGATAAAAAAAGAAGAGGAGTTGAAACCAAAGCCTTTGAATCAAATGCAAATTTTATTGCATGACGCGTGGTGCATATGCATCGTCAAATATTTATGATAATTTCGCAGGTAGCTTCAGCTCTATCCGAGATCTGTATCTCTTGAAATTTTATGGCGTAATGGCAAGGATGCCGCGTGCTGTACATTTTTTTTAAGCATCAAACTTTCCTAAAGACTTTGATCCAAGTGATTTTTTTCATTTCCAATATTTATTGAAGAAATACTTCAATATCAATGAAAGAGATAAATAATACTCGATACATTAAATTCTACAATTTATGATATGATAATTTACTTAAAAAAATAAATAGATATTTTATATTTTACAATAATTATTACTGCTATACTTTTTTTACATATATTTTTTATGATATTAAATATGTTAGTATGAAGTATCTAAAAGGAATTTACGAGACTTTTTCGAACTGGAATGTTATCGTATTTTTTTAGTAGACAGAAAATCGATTATAATGGTCAGAAATATAAATACAAATAATTTAAATAGACAAAACTTAGTTCGACAGGTAATTATAAATTTTGATAGCTATAAATTAAGTGACAATTGTATACGTAAATTATCATTTTTCATTTTAATATATTACCAAAATAACAAATAAGTAATAAATAAATATAAATATTTAAATTTACTTCCGCCAGAAACGACACACATTTTCAAAATACACTTACGTTGCAACTAAATCATTTGCGATAAATATATATCGTTTATCACATATGTATCATTTATCTTTGCTTAGGTGGATGTTCATATTCCGTTTTTAATAGCAAAGCTCCTCACCATACATTATGCTTCTCAAGTGTTTTTGACACGAAGCAAAAACTGCAATGAATCATCATACGGTAATAAGTGTTGAATTACGAAACGATGGTATTTTGATCTTTTCATACATGGTTCTAATCTTAGCTCATTTGCATAAACTGCGTTATATAACTTTAAAATAATTGAGTATACCATATTTGAAGACTTCTTTAAATTTTATATATTATTTGATTTGTCGCGTTAAGTCTTTCGTTTTTTTAAAAACAATTTTTGAAAAACAATATGATCCCCCGCGTCTCTTTACGATCGTGTTTTAAGGGCGTAAAACTCCAATTTTGGGCCCTATGTATTAGAATACATGTTTTGCTGAATCAGTATGTTTAAAAATGATTCTCAAACGAAAAATTCTATGCAGCGATTTTCATAATTAAGAAAACTCTCTTTTGAGAAGCAAATCATGTAGTAAATTCCATTCAAGCAAACCACCGAAGTCAAAATTTCAAAATCACAATTTCCGCATGCAGAGGTTAAACAGCACGAGCAAGAAGTTTATGCATACGCGTGCGTAATTGAAATGCGTACGCATTAGTTTTCGCACACGTCACTAGGGTTTGGATACATACACTCATGCACAGATACAAACATAAACATACGGAAAGAGCTCAAGTTGCACGCGCACGAGGACCGACCTTACCCATTATCGCACATGTATCCAAGAACACGTGCCGAGCCCGATGCGCGATCTGCTCGATCGCTCGTGTACATTTACTTACACAAATGTCAGCAACTGCAGTTCGTATTCGGAGTCCCGCTGCACTTTGCCTCTCCCCGAGTGCAAGAGGAACCTTTTACGAACTTTCACTGCAGCTGAAAGTGCAATTATGCAGTTATTTTTAAAAATAGTAATTTTTTATTATTTTTATTTAATATGGTTTGCTTATTCAAACGAAAACATTATTCTACTTATTTTGTAAATAAAGTTTTCTGATTGGCTTGTATACGAGGGCAAAGCGTATAAAAATTGTTTTTTTCACCCCCTTGGTTGGAAAAGTATTGACGTCGATAATATTCTATTTATCCTATGCTAACAAAAATTTTAGTCCAGGTTTTTCAATACGATATTTCTGAAAGTTTCACCATTGCACTATTTCATTCTAATTTATTCATAATGATTTACAAATGACTCATTGAATTTATCAAGGCATACTCTCTAAATCTGAATTAGTTTAAAGCTACCAATAAAAAAATGAAAAGTGAGTCATCAAAAGAATTAGTAATCATTTTTGCTAATAAAAATGTAAAACCTACTAATTTATTACTAATTCTGCAAACTTATTGGGGTACACTTTTCCCAAAATAAATTTCTCAAATGAAATTGGTTCCAAAAATGTATTTCACAATTTTTTAATGTTCCAAAATAATTTGTTTCAAAAATATATTTGTCCACCATTAAAACTTTAAAATTATAAGTAAATGTTATGTCCTAAACTCGTAACATATGTTTTAATGTTATCGGCTTCAGCGTAATCGTGTTATTTCGCGACAATGTTGTACATTACTTCATCCTTTCTTTATCTTTTGGTATCCTGTCCTTTTCTAATTTATTGACCAAGTTGAAGTTGAAGTAACATTATTTTCATATCTGCTTGTTCTTTTTGCAGCTCAGTTAAGAAAATTCTTTGGCAAAGATGCCTTATATTTTTAGAAGTATCGAAAATTATAATTCTTCCATAATCATCTTCTTCTTCGTCGTGTTCAAAAGAATCATATATTAGAAAATTATGTGCACTCAACTTACGTCGATATTGCAACGGTATTGCACCAAAATCTTCTCTATACGTTAGGATTAGAGAAGCTGAATGACAGGACGTGAAGTTGGGACACAATTCTGAATCGAATTTGTTGGGAAAAAATATGTTGGGAAAAAATATTTTGGGAAATGGATCTCGTTGGGAAATCAATTTTTTTGGAAATACAAGCTTGGGAAAAAAATTGGGAAAAGTGTCCCCTCATCCTGCAAACTACCAAACTAAAAAAGTCAATATCTATTTGTAGATTAGTAGAATTTTACTAATGAATTAGTATTTTTGCACTATTTGTCAGTAAAAAACTTATTAATTGATGGTAACCCCCTTTTCTCTTTAGATAAGTCATTTTTAATTAATTCAAGTTTAGAGAGTACTCAAATAATTGTTAAAATTCCGTATGCTCGACAAAAATTTATTAACATATGTGAATTCGACTAGCTTTTAACAGTATGATATTTTTCTCGTTTTTTTCTGAAATGGCTTCACATTTTACGCCATATATTGGAAATAAAAAACGTCAGATTGGTCCGCACAAAACATAATTATGTCTCCAACTGATACGTCCATACGTGTTTTCGTCTGTTTAGTAATTTATACTATTTTAGCAATTTGTTCTACATATAATCAGGAAAAAAATAAAAAAGAGGCTTAAAATTTAAATTTATGAACGTTCTAAAATATTTTTCTATATAAAAGTGTACTCTATGCACAAACAATTAAAAAATCGAGATAACTTGATTCTTCTATTTTTGCATGAAACTGGAGTGAATTTTTTATTTTTATTTTGCTTGAAAAAATCAATATTACTTACTTCTTTGGCATGCAACATTTAAACTATTGAACAAATTGAAAATATCTGATAAGCGCAATTGTGGAGAAATGTGAAGAATTACATCCGATATGGCGTAGGGTTTGAGGTTACTTCAGAAAAAAATAACGTTAAAAATAATCTTGAAAACCGATCGATCTCAAAACATGATTTTGTAGTTTAGTATAGTTCTAATGGAAATAAATTATTTATTATAAAAATGTAACTAGTTCGGTGCTAACTAGTAAAAGATGTTAGGTTTGGTGAAATAAAAGTATTTTGATAATAGAAATAGTTTCGTAGGAATTTATTTACAGAAATTTCTCTTTTTATCGGTAACAAAGTGCACTATTCATTATTTTTTTTTATATCTTCATTTTTGTTTGACATCGGGGCGGGTTTAAAATCAATATATTCCATCATTCAGAAATACAATAAACATTTAAATCAAATTAATCTTTCAAATCGAATGCGAGTAACTTTTGCTAATTTTTTCGAAATAAACTGGTTTACTTCAGATAGTTAGTTAGGTTAAGAGAGAAACCAAACTTGCAGTTCACTAGCCATAATTTGGGTTCGAGGGACCAATTCTGGTTGAATGTAATGTTGAAGGATAATTATTCAATACCATTATTTATTACATAATAAAATTGAGTAATGTCAACTTTTTATAGTTACTTAATAATTACTTATACAAGATTAAGTGTGCGATAAACTACATCGACTACTATAAGTGATCCCGATGCATTAAATATCCTTAAAAATGTTTCCAAATTGAAAGTACCATTTTTGCCGATGAATTTTCAATTTTAATTCCACCTAGGATCTTAAAAGTACGATTAGACGTCCGTTGACCAGAAATGGCAAAAGAAAACGCATTGCGTTTAGCGATTATGCGAGTGCAATCTTATATTCTGGCAAGTCGATGCGCTATTATCGCCGCACTATTACACATCGCATTATTACGCAAGTGTTGCAACCGACCTACGAGCGCTGGCCAATTTTGCGTTTACTTTCGCCCAGTTTCTTCAATTTCCCGTAATGCACCCAGATTGCATTCGAAATTGACTCGCAGATGACGCTCTGCAAAACGGCTAAACATCGCACCAGCTCGGTTGTAAAAGATCGATGCGAAATTGGAGCTCGAAAAGTCAAATAACGAAAATATAATTGTATGTGTCGGATGTGGAATGTAAATGAAAGGGAAAATGGAAACATATTTACTTTCAATTTTCATAAATGTTATTTCATGTGTACATAAATGATCCTGTAATTTGTTTTCGGATATATAAGGAATCTATAAGCAAATACCTTGCATTTCTATTTGATCATTGTCGATAGATTATGTGATTTATTTCAAGGATTTAAGGAAAGCTAATGATCATTCTGACTACGTAGATTTATTTATATAATCAACTATTAACAAAGGAAATATGCATTTTATATCCTACATGGAAAAAATAAGTAGTTAGGGTAACTTAAGTAGTAACAGTTGACACACCAATTTTTATTCCTTCACGCTACTTTTTCTATGTGCATAAATGGATCAACCATGGTTGCATACCGGAAAAAATACATAGTTAGGGTTACTACTTAACAATAAGTAATGAAATGCTGTCCAAACAACGTTTGCAGTTACTCGTATTATTTAGATATTAAATTCAACGACTTATAGTTCTGCCGTCTATAAATTATGTTGAACTCGTATGTAACTACTTAATTAATTGGCCGGAATATCTTTTTTTTTAAATTAATTTCTGAATTACATTATACAACTGTATGATGTCATTAATATATGTATTATTATCTATATTTGGGTCCAGGTATTCAAATTAATTCATGAAAATGTAGGTAGGAAATTTCTTCAGTTTCGGAGTATTTCCCGCTGAAACCATACAGTATAGGTGATTTTCCAAGGAAAATTTTCTCAGTATAAATTCGATTGAAATGTATGGTATCATTCTACCTTCTAGAAAATACTTGCATGAATTTAAAATCAAGTGGCTAACTAGCAAATATGAATGAATTGCAATATATCATCCGAATATTAGGGACACCTTGTAAATTCCTTAAATATGTATAAGGAATGATCAAACTTGAAAAATACAGTAGTTTTTGACACTAACTTATGTGTAAAAGACAAGGAAACTGTACCAAAATCTGATCATTATAATACAACTCTCAATATTGGATGTATTGATCGAATAACATCAATGAGAACACCTAATATTGAGAGGCAAGAATTGTGAGAGCTTCTGTTTAAGTATTACAATGCATACAAAACAGATCTTACTATTTAATAAAGTCAATAACTGAAGTAGTAATGATGCATATAAAAGATGTTTATACAAATATATATTCTAATCAATATTTCAATATTCATTGCATGGAGAAATCCCATCCACTTCTGGACGCTTTTGTAGCTTATAAAATCACCAAAAACGGACGACCAGTGGCTTATATGACCTTGTATACAAGATATGTAGGGTTTGAATTTCCATACACAAAATTAAACACATGGTTACTATTCATGCACTCAAGGTATTTGGTACGCATCAAATTTAGCGTTGAAAAGTCCGAAAACAGATAGAAAATGAGCAACCAATTTTAGTTTAACTTTGGACGACCAACATACACTCTAAATCTGTTGGACTTAAATTTCACCCCAATGGACTAAAGTTTGATTCCAAAGGACAGAAGTTTGATTCCAAAGGACAGAAGTTTGAGTCCAAAGTACTGGAAATTGAACAGATTGAGCGTGCACGACTTTCATTAATCGAGGATGGCTTCCCACGTGAAACGATTCCACGGAAAGCGCTCCATGGAAATTCCACGTAGAATTTCCGTATGGAATTCCCACAGAGTTTCCATGGAAATTCCACAAGAGTTTCTACGGAAATTTTAAATAGACTTCTATACGGCGGAAATTCCACAAGTGTTTCTACGGAAATTTTAAACAGACTTCTATACGGCGGAAATTCCACAAAGAGGTCGCAGTGGGTATGGTGATATTCCTAGACTAGAGTATGACTCTAAGAGGCGAAATAATATCCTGGTGTTCGACACTTTACATTTTCGTTGTCCAGGTATGGCGTTTCATAGTTTTCGATGTCCACGTGTACCACGGCGTAGTTTTTGTAGTGCAGGTGTATCAGTCCATAGTTTTCGTCGTCCAGGTGTATGGCTTCATAGCTTTCGTCGTCCAGGTGTACCGCTCCATAGATTTCGTAGTTCAGGTGCACCGCTCCATAGTTTTCGATGTCCAGGTATACCGCCCCATAGTTTTCGTAGTACAGGTATACCGCTCCACAGTTTTCATCGTCCAGGTGTACCGTTTCATAGTTTTCGAAATACAGGTGTACCGCTTCATAGTTTTCAAAATACAGGTGTGCCGCCTCATAGTTTTCGTCGTCCAGGTGCACCGGTCCATAGTTTTCGATATCTAGATGTCCCGCACCATAGTTTTTCGCCGTTCAGGTGTACCATCCCATAGTTTTCGATGGGAAATAGGTGTTCCCTTATTTATTCAGTGTCCAGGTATACCGCTACATTGTTTTCGCAGTCCAGGTGTACGGCTCCGTAGTTTTCGATGTCTAGGTGTCCCGCACTAAAGTTTTCGATGACTAGGTGCCTCGCGCCGCAGTTTTTCGTCGTCCAGGTATACCGGTCCATTGTATTCGCAGTCCAAGTGTACCGCTCCATAGTTCTCATCGTCAGTGTGTACCGCTCCATAGTTTTCGTAGTCCACGTGTACGGCTATATAGTTTTCGTCGACCAGGTGTACCGCTCCATAGTTTACATCGTTCAGGTGTACTGCTTCATAGTTTTCGTCGTCTATGTGTACCGCTCCATAGTTTTCATAGGACATGTGTACCGATCCATAATTTTCGACATCCAAGTGTCCCGCAATTTACAACATATTTAATATGATTGTCTAACGTGTATTTCGTGAAAAACGACAGCGCGGAACGTCTAAACATCGAAAACTAGGGCCCAATATATCTGGGCGACAACAAACTACAGTGAAGGACACCCATACATCCAAAATTTTGGGGCGGTATATCTGGACTACGAAAACTATGGAGCGGTACACTAGAACTACGAAAACTATGAACCGGTACCCCTGGACGATAAAAAACTAACGCGCTGAACACGTGGACATCAAAAACTATGCGGAGGTGTAACCTGGACAAGGAGAAACTATGGTGCGGGATGCATAGTGCATAAACATCGCAAATTAGTGAGCGTCATAGCTGTACAACGAAAAACTAACGTTTCATAAACACCGGGATAACATTTCACATCTCAGAGTCATGGTGTAGTCTAGGAATATCACCACAGTAACGGCGATCTTGTGGAAATTTCGCCGTTTCTATAGAAACTCTTATGGAATTTCCATGGAAACTCTATGGAAATCCCGTACGGAAATTCTACATGGAATTTCCATGGAGTGCTTTCCATAGAATCATTTCACGTGAGTTTAAGGTAGCAGTAAATGTTAGGCTCCCATACTAAAATTCAGACTTTTCAGAGTTTATCCTGTTCTATCATATACATATAAAAAAACATGACAATAGATCTTTCGAATATTGGACCATTACATATACACTCATACTTAATAAATTTGTATTTCATCTGATAAGCAAGGCTCAATTTGTATAACAGATTTTAACACATAAATGTATTCTTGATACCTGATCTTTTACAACTTGGAAATTTATTGACAAAAAAGGAGGTAGCAGACTCAATATGCATCTCTTTATTCGTTGATTTGAATTATGAAATGTGAACAACATTAAAACTAAAGACCTACTGTATTTTGTACTCGAATTTCATTTCCGTCGATGTCGGCTCGAACGAAACGGCGTAATTGCGCCGATATTAATCAGCGGCTGCTGTAATTTGTGTAAAACGACGTTCGCGCCGCTCGGTCGATCAAATATCCAATTACAAGTAGATATTACGGGAACGGCCGCTATACTTTTAAGTACTCATCCGACGGGCCGCAAAGTACGGCGAATGTGTATGACACATTTTTCCGGGTGCGTCGTTATACGTGAAGTCGCGATTCTCATTCGGGCATGAGCCGCTTTTACGGCTTTGAGTTACGACTGCAACCGAAAGAGCCAGTTGCGAGGAGGCGTTAAAATTTCTATTAAAGAACAGAGGCCGCTGGTCAAATCACAGTCCGTGGGAAACCTACCGTGATTGATCGATTGGAAAAATGCGACGGCGATTATGCCATTTTATGATGCGCTCTTAACGGCGAACGCGAGCAAACACGTGGCTTTTAGGATTTATTGTGATATTAAAATGTATCGTAGTCCAAGACCGAAGTTAGGTTTAATTGAGAGAGCATAATGCGCGGTGGCCTTTTCGCAAAGTTCAAATTTTATTATATCTCTAGAGCAAAAAAGAAGCGTTACTGTGTATTTTCCAACGAATTCCCGCAAGAGTTAACGGAGAATAGTGGCGATCAAACATCGTTATAAATATTCTTGCACAATTCGGTTGGATGTCTTAGAAAGGTAGAAAATTTTGTTCTGAATCGTAACCTGCTTAATTTTATGCAATATCATGCTAATGAGGCTTATTAATTACTGTAAATCATGTTTGTTTATGGATATTAATTTATTCTTATACTATTAGAGAACACAGGACTTAGTATACTTTTTTTATTTCGTGAGACTTGAGATTTACTGACACTGTTTCGAATTTTAAAAACTGTATTAAGGTACGGTGTAATGCATTTAGCAATTTTATCACAAATTATATTTACATATAATTAGATATACTAAAGCGCTTATTAAAATGGAAGGAGCTTAAATTATTATCCAACACAAAAATTATTACTGCCAATCGGAGAATAAGCGAAATAATATTCTCGTTTCATTTGCAGAATATGATAAACCAAATAAATTTTTATCCAGGCGAACGACCAGCGAAGATCTGCAGGTGTAATTTCCGTTTATGAAACAACGTCTTATTATATAACTAGAACATTAGCAGAATGGATGTATTGCTGGTAATAAGTGTACTTGTTATTGCGCTTATGAGAAGGGCGAGGGCGAGTACATAGGCGTTATCGGAGATCCGGTTAGAAAGGCAAATTATAAGGATTCGAGATCCAATTTTTGTTTAATCAAGCGCTTAATGCTTTTGTTTAATGGGGTTAGTACTTGTGACACGTATCCTAACGTGTGCCTAGGTATTAAGTCAAATACCTGGTGAAACAAGTTAATTGACTAATATGAAAATGTTTTCATACGTGCCGCAAATGCATGGGTGGAAAAAATAGTAGTATAATATTGCAACATAAGTTTATTATGTGATCTGGATATTTCTCGAACGGACCTCTGATTGATGTAGTCGGTTTTATTATTATTTAGAACTTTATTACTTTGATTCAACAGCTTCATTCTGTGCGAATATTGTATAGCATTACATAATTCTTATAAAAATTGTTGGTGATTTATGATAAATGATAAGGTAATAAAATCGTACGATCATTTAGAAACGGCTGTGTTCGCAAGTGTTGAGAGATAAACAAGTAATTATGACATTTAAAAATCGCAAGTGTTCAGGGAATTAACGAGCATCAAGATGTCACGTTCTTTTTCACATGACAATAGCAACGACGGGTATTCATGGACGCTATAAACCTTGATGAAGAAATCGTTCAAAAAAATGACAGGAGGCACACTAGAAGGTGTTATGATTTAATGACGCGATTTGTAGAGAGCATTTAAACATTGAACAATGCCGAATACATTAGCCGCACGAATTGTCATTGTTCCAATGACACTTGATAGGGGGGGAATGTGTATTTCCTAAAAGAGAATGACAGTAGCTTTGAAAATAGAATGGGGACTCTTCTACCGCATCCTCACCGTCAAATATGCACATAGCAAAGGATCTATATTTTGCGTTGGTGATCGCTATCCGACTGCTGCGGCTGTTGATGACACATTCAATGCGGGAAACAATGGCCCTACTGATTTATAGTGTCATTATTTCCTACTACCTACGCGCTGAGTTCGATATTCCTGTAATGCGCTATTCTACGCCCATCCAGCGAATAGGAAATTCGTTAACGTTAATTCGATGTCCGGGTTTGTTTGAGGTCGTTCCTCATGTTTACACGTAACTTCTAATTGCGATAAACCGGATTACGTTCTACATGATTCGATTTATTGAGCCGGCACTTTGGTATTGTTTGGAATGATCAATATATGAAACACGTGTATTAGTAGAGCTCTTATTTAATATTTCTTTTGGGTGTTGTTTTGTTGAATGACATAAAATAACATAGTTATATATACAATTTCAGAAATTTTGTATGAGGGTGTTTATTTTTTTTTATTACACTAGGTAATAGAGTTTTGCGTCCATAACTGAATTGAAAAGCTTCTGATATTATTAAAAGTATTAGTATTGTCTATTGAATGCAATATACATTATTTAAAAACAATGTTAACGGGAAAATTTATACAGATCAGATATAATTATTATATATTTATCAAAATTTATTTAGTCGTGAAAATACACGTCATTTGTGGTCAGGTACAATAAAAAAACTATTCATTTAATATTTACATTATGGATTATTTTACAGAGATGCTACATTTTACAATGTAGTCTATTGCGACCCATTAACCCAATAAAGCCCAGAAACTTTGAATATGTTCGAACATCGCTATCAAATTGGAATACGGAAAATATCAGGATGGAACCTAATAATTTTACTATTATTATTATTTTTTTTTTTATTTCCAAGCAGTTTTAATTAAAATTTGTCCATCGTGATGTGCCTCTGATTCAAAGATGCTCCATAGTTGCAGGAACAATGATTTTATTAGCTCATCATTCACTTTTGCGGATTTTAATACAGCCTTAAACAGTAGAAAGACCCGTCCTAGTCCAGGAATGGACGGAGTAGACTATGACCTGCTTGAAAAATTACCTATCAAATTTTACAATTTTCTGATGTGGTCTTTAACACACATCAAATCTTTGGTTGTGTGGAACGCGGTTCACACCGAAAACATTTGTCAATGTCCAAGAGTGGATATTGTGGATGTGTCAATTATTATTTATGAGACAATGTTTTAACTATCATCTAACGATTTTGTCATTGGCGTCTGTTATTATTTAATGTTGAACCACCAGGGTGCACCAAATCATGCTCTTCTGTACACCTACTTTTAACTTATCATCCTACTTGTTCAGTGGACGTTTCTACATATATGAATTGCACATGAAAAAAAGGGATTAGTTTGGGCAACCAACTGCTTACTGCTCTTAGATCCAGACGAGAAATTTGGTTGGGGCAACTATAGTAGTAGTGAAGATAACCAATTAATTGGTTCGTAAGACATTCTGTAGATCTGCAGAGAGCATGAGAGCACTAACCGGTTGGTTGCCCCACCAATTTTTTATTCTGTGCAAAAAGCATTACTAAAAATGTTCAGTAAGTCCACATACGTTACTTAGTTTAGGACGGAGCATTTCAAACAAGCTTTTCGTTTTATTATTTATGTCATAATAACATTCATTCAAGTATTCTTAAAGTAACTTGTTAATGCCGACTCCTGCAAACGTATTGATCGATAGATCTGACTGAAGATCCTCTATAATTAAATGCAGATCACCAATTTTCTTTTAATTTATTCAGTTCGAAAGTCTTCGTGGATAATGTATGACAGTTACAAGTATCATCAGTCATACTGTAGATTTATTAAGATTCTGTGTACTTATTAAAACAAATCTAAAAGTCTTAAATGAACTCAAAAAAACATGATTGAAGGTTCAGACCTTCACGACGATGTAGAGTTAAAAAAGTTGGACATTCTCAAACAAAGACATTGTATATCCAAGTGTCGATCAAACTTAAGATCAAGATAGTATCGAACGTTAGACTTTAATTAGAAGTTATTAATAATCGATTGGTTCTATTAGGATCAATTTGCGATCCCTATCGTATTACTGACATCCCCGACCTTTGGGCATTCTCAATTATTATCTACTTAAAATCTAATTAAGAATATGTTAATCAGCGATCACTATAATAATAATTGCCCACTCACTCATCGAAGAGTTCACACGGGTGGTCCCAGGTGCAGTCATTGTCGCATCTCCTTCTGCACTCTGTGAATCCAACCGACACGCGATCGCTTCCAAAGTCTTAACTGAACGTTTCGATAATTAATAATTAAAGGCTCGCGTGCGAGAAAGTCTCCGAGTAAATAATAAACGAGCGCCCGGTTTTGCACGGGGAGGACCTTACGGCAGTATGACCATCGTAAAGCTTCGTACATGCATACGACAGTCTTCGTTGACACCGAGTGAGCCAGTGAGCCAATGGGAAAGAGTGAGAGAGTCGACAAGGTAGATGCGATCTTAATTATTCCGGCGTGACACGACGCCATATAACCCGTCGTTTCCGAGCTAAACGTTACACTTAAGTCGCGGTTTATTTTGAACTGGTCGCATAATTGATCTATTAACGTGAGCCGAAGTTGCGAAGCGTGATTTCGTGCGAAAGCTCGTACTTCTTCAATTAAAATATCGCGATTTTCTCAGATGGGAACTAATTTTCTGTAAAAATCGGAATTTAATTGAGAAATTGCTACGTTATGAGTCGTGAAGGTATTTTAACGGTTGGGAAGGGAAATGCACCAAGAATAGTCAGTTAGATTTTGGATTATGTATTTGCTATTTGCGTAGGTAAAATTATCAAAGTTGAAAAACCTGCATCTTGAAAGGATGGAATAAATTATATAAGTCAATGTAGGATTACTTAAAAGAATTTTAAAAAATAAGAAAAGATGGCTTTCTTTACATGTTTTTAAATTTAAATTTAATGTTTCGAACTCCTTTCGAGTTACTGCCCAAAGGTAATGGTATATTCAAAAGCATTATATTTTTTTAAATTCATAATTTGTAATACCATTAGAGAAAATCGGATTTCATATTAATACGTTCTTTACACTGTACGTCTTATATTATATTTAATCAAAAGAGAACAATAACAAACAGTCTATACGAATCGTTCAATTTCTGAACCGGAAGTAAATTGGTATATGACACTTGTTGAGAAAAAAAATCAATGGGATATAACATAATAACGCGAGAACATATTTCTTGATACAGTAGAGTCCTGGTACATTTGCCCGCTCGGTCCCTCGCCTTCCCCGCCCGTCTCCTTAGATTTGTCAAAAGAAGGAGAGCGCCGCTTCTCCCACTCTCCTAAGTTGCGTTACGTTCGTGACGTCACAGCAGGCCCTTCCAAGGTGGGGGAAAAAGAAAGCGGCGACAGACCAATATAACATGACGGTACTGGGCAAATATGCTGGGATGTAAATATAGAGAGATGCAAATATACCGGGACTCCACTGTACTAGTATTAGTATTCCCATTGTTCAATGTTTGGAGACATCTCTTTATAGTTTTCCTATCTCGGAAGATCGATCATCTTAAAAATGGTATCTCGATATAAAAATACATTAGAACAGTACAAATCATTTGTTTGATTTTGGAAATTCTGTTAATTAGAGAATACAAAAATTTATAATTATTCTTTCTACATATTAAACGAAATAACATACGTTTCACATTCCAATTTCTTTTCTCATGAGTTATGAAAAAAACAAAATTATTTATATAATGAAAATTAGACTAAAATTAGGGATAGTAAAAAACATTCAATCTAAAACTACTTTAAAAAGCGATTAATTTTGAACGGAATTAAAGATTTAGAAACACAATTTATATAAATTTCTATCTTTCATAAATTAAATTTTATGGGGTAATTAGTCCCAAAAATAAGTAATCCGAAATGGGCTTCAAATCGTTCTACGTTTAAATCAATTAATTCCAATGTGTTCAGTTTTTTTTTGTGACATAAATCAGAAGTAACTCAAATCCACTCGTTTTGGTAGAAGAAACCATTTCCAAATTCGTTTGCGTTATATTTTCTTCGACTCGATCGATGGTAACAAGTTTCGTAAGATTCAGTTTTTAAATGAGCAGTTTATAAACGATTTCGAAAAAGATCCATAAATAGTCCGTCAAATTGACAGCAAATGAAAAAATCGAATGAAACGTCCAGGTTTCCGTCTTTTTCGGGAATTTATTTTTAAATTATAAATATGGATTTTCTAATTTCTTCGCTGTTTTAGCTAAAAGTTATTCAAAATGTAATTTCAGTTTATCGTATTATTAAACATGTTTAGTAAAACAGAATTTATTAAAGTTTTTTTCATTCCTGAAGGTTAGAGATTTGAAATAGAAATATACTATTTCCGACTAAAATTGGATTAAATTGACTGCAGTTTGACAGTATAGACTACTATAACTATAACAATGACTTACTTATATTTACAAAATTAATATTGACAGGAATGAGAATGTGAAATGACGATGGTATATAAATAAAATCAATATATAAATGCACTGAAAAAATAAATAGTTAGTTTTACTATCTAAGTAGTAAAAGTCATTTCTTTGTTAAGATCTAGCACAACTGCGTTTTTTAATTGGATTTACTATTTAAACAGAAGAATTGGCAATCCAATTTGTTCAGGTCACTATTGAAATAGTAAAATTAACTAAAAATGATGGCTGCGTCTTATTCTATCATCTAGTTAGTAGTTCAAACTATTTGGACCACTAATCGATTATAAGTAATTCGCTTTGAAAAATTTGAACAATTTTTAACATAATTATCGCGCTTTTTAATATATTATTACTAAATTTTTAATGAAATGTTTTGTTGTATAACATATTTATTTTAATACATTTTTATTCATTTTTTCTTAGTTTTATAGACTATGAAAAAGTGTGTACATCGATCTAATTTTGTCAGAATTTATGCAGTCATAAAAATAACATTCAATACTAATACGAATAAGTGTTTAAAAAAAATCATGGTAAAGACTTATTCCGATGTCTAGCAATTTGAAATGGAAACGATCGTTTTTTATTATTTTTTTTTAATTAAATTCTGAAAATACAATAATTTAGTGCGATATCTAAATTTATATATTGTTAATAATCAATTCTCTAACACTAGTTTCGTAAGGATAAATATTGATTATGTTATATAATGACCAGAAAATTAAGTTTTGTTACATTTAACCTTTTTCATATGCAAACTTGCGAAAAGTATTAAAATTTTAGTGGACATTTCGTGTTAAACGGACAATATTTTATTATCTGGTAATGTTATTTGTCACGTGGTTTCTATATTCTAATGAACAAACTACAATAATAGGATTAGAAAACAATATATATTTTTATTTTCATTGCGAAGTACAGGTCAAAACCACCATGAAAAGTTCCTAAATAGAATGTTTTAATCTGAAAAAGTATTTCATTATGAAAATAACATCGGAAACTTTCGTATTCAATTTCAAAGGTAAACTAACTTTTTAAAATAAAACGCAATTAAATAAATAAATTTGTATAAAAAACGTTTAAAGATAGATTTGAAGTGATGATCATTAAATGAGAATATTAATATAATTATAACCATGCCTGAGTAACTGCGCGGGATAAACGAGTTCTTCATCAGTCTTCATACGCACAAATATTATGTAAACTGCATTAATTGAAACGAAATTGTGCAACTAAAATAAAGTATATTTTAATTAAATAGCATCACATGATGAGCGTTAATTATACGTATATGAAGACGCCACTTCGATCGCATAATTAACCCATTAACATGAAAAGATTATCTACTTCCACTCCACAGTTTCACACGCAATTTCTGAAGGATAATTGAAAGAAATTAAAATCGAATTAAGGGTATATTCCAGTATCACGCTACGAAGTATTTGATGGGCGTGACTTTTCAGCGGATGAATATTATACTTGATCGAAATATTTTCATTGAATTGTTTCATTGAAATATTATACTCTATAGATCATTTTTAGGTTGTAGAATCAAATAAGAACCCAATTTTGATGTCGCAAATGTTCAAAATTCCGAAGAAAATGATGTATTTAAAAGTAGAAATTTCAATAAATGCCAATTAATACTCAATTAATTCCGATTTATATCCTATATTTATTTTACAAAATGGGTTACACGGAGGTCGTATGCGCAAAGAACGGTTTCTCGAAAGCAACATCTATCCATTAATAAGTAATCCCTCGGACGCCAATGATTCACTTTGAGGATCTTTACAAGTTAAGAATTCCCCGATCATTACGATACACTCACAACAAAGTACGCGGACAGAATACTTATTTACTCCAAAGATATTATCAGACGCATTGAAACTCATCGTAGGCGTTTACTTTTTTCAAAGTGACGTATCTAATGTGCATTTAAGAATCAGATTATACGATCTACGATAATAGCAGTGGAAACTAACTTGATCCCTTGCATCGTTCGTTAAATGTTCATATATGTATGAAGGTATTCCACCAATGATTATTTTCTAACGGATTATTGCGAGTTGAATCGATTAAATTTATGTTTCTAAATATTTCTTCGCATAAACAAAAATTAAGATTTTCTAATCTTCAATTTATAGAAATTATTACGACTTATTTTAAAGAGTTTTAGATATGAAATAACAATTTTTTTAATGATGCAGGCCATATTATTCTAACGTTCAAAAACGCATTTTAATTTGTATATCGTTCTTTAAATTATTTTGAGTTTCTTTTTAGGATGCATTTAAGATGAACTTGAAATTTTGAACACATGAAACGACTAACACGAAACAACGAAACGTTACTGAATAGGGTAATATTATTACTAATTTTAAGTTTTTAGTGTTCCAAGCACAAAAGTTTAGGTTAGTTATATGTTTTATATAGATACATTGTTTTTATTTCTTATGTAATATTAATCCAGAACATTTTGAAGCTTCAAGATCCATTATCAGAATGTTTTGGTATAATGATATTAATTATTAATAATGACCTAAAAAACTTCACGGAATTTCCGAGCCCCATCGGCAGAGATTTCTATTAGCTTTATTACTGGCTTGGAACGTATCTGCATATAATTACATTTTTATTTCTTTCCAACGAATGCCATTGATGTCCAGATCAATATACAATAGATACAAATCATACAGGCCGATTATGGTCATGACTTTACATAATAGTGAAATATGCTGTTAGTTAATAGAAAAACGGGATACGTATATGTTCTTTCATTGTAATTTCAAAATATTACACAATTTTAAAAATGAAAAAACTGGTGTCAATTTTTTGAAAAATCATAAAATTTAATTTTTCAAAATATAATTTTTGGTTTTGCAAAATGAAAACAATTCCTATAAGTTTGGGCCGTTCTAAAATGTTATGAGTTCGTCAATCATTTTTTTTTTCAAAAAAAAAAAGAAAATAAATGAGCATTTATCCGCCAATGTGAGCAAACTCGAAAAGTCATTATATCTCCAATTCTTTCTTCCGTAATATTACAGAAAACAATTATCCAGAGGAACTTAAATAGCTCAATTGTTCGATATCGCTGGTCCTTTATGTGCCCCAGAATAAATACCGTTGGCTGTTAGTTCTTTAAATGCAAAGAAAATTGATTATCTCGAAAACATCTTTTTGTTTTGTTATGAACTGCTTGTGAGGATGGCAAGGATATTTTGTTGAAAAAATAATAAGATTTTTTACGCTGCAACATGTGACAGTTACAGAAGTAAAAGGAACATTTTGAATAAGCATATTGGACATCAAAATTTTAAAGTATTAACATAAAAAAAACGCTTTTTTTTTCTATTTCAAAAACAAAAATGAGTTATCGCTAAAAAATTTGATTTTTCTATGAACAATAAAAGTACCAAAAATATCGAAAAATTGGGCTGATTTAATTTTCACTTGGCGACTTTTTTCTTTTAGAGACTAAAACAAGCTCGAAGCATTCCTGATACATTATGAGGAAGTGATCTAGGGGTGAGCGAATTTATAGGGTGGACAATATGTTCAGTCTATACTCACAATGCATGATAAAAGTACATTTTTTACAAAAACAAATTCTTGCGGATCTCATAATGTTTTAGCGTTGTTCAAACTCCTTGGAATAACTTCCTTTCTGCGTTGTCTGCTAAACAAAAAATGTTAAAATGATGTGTCCTCAAAGTTGATGATGTTTAAAAATACAGTCGCCATTTTGTTAATTTTTTAAATGTAAAATTTCAACAGTGCAATGAAAGAATATAAGAAACACTAAAAAATAAAGAAAAACTGAATGTTAACCTGCTAATTTTTATCGTCTATTTCGTACAGACGTTATGAATCTCGTAAAATTTTATGTTGCTTGTAATTTGTCGAAAAAATGTTCATTTATAAAACAAAAAATATGTATCCCCTATTTTCTATGAAAAAACAACATATTTCAACATTACATCAATTACTGATGACCATGTTCGCCCTTCGTGTTTTTATGTGGAATCGGTATTATAAGATATTGTATCAGTTTTATATTAAAAATAACAAAGATGAATTTAATTACACAGAAAAAAATTGTCTTAAAATTGTTACATCTTAAATTCATCAGTTGAGGCTTAATTTAAAACCGAAATTGCGTTAATTTTCTTAAATTCAGTCAGTGTTTCGGCTGACTCTTAGACGATATTTTGGCTTAAAACAAGATTCATCGAGCGTTAAGTTAAGTTAGATGAGTCTTCAAACTAAAACATCGGCTGAAAGTCAGTTTTTTTGTCTGAAAGTAAGACTAAGCTTAAATATTGACTGAATTTAAGAAAATTAACGCAATTTTAAGATGTAACCATTTTAAGACTTATTTTTTTCTGTGTAGAAAAAGGATAACTAATTCATCAATAAATAACTAGCATGCTGGGTGAATGTACTTTTCTTGTTTTTTTTTTGTTCCATTAAATCCAATAAAATTCGCATCGATGATTATCTTTGAGATATGTTTAGGTCTTCTTGAGATTCCCCAAAAGAATCAATTTGAAATGATTTCATCGATAAAATTTCTCTTTTCATCACCTATAGTATAAAGTTACCGCTATAACGATGGAGTATCGAAGAACCAGGAAAACGAGAAGCGAAATCTAATGAAACAAAAGGACACGTTCAGACATATTTCCGCTAGGAACAATGCAACGTCATTTTTTCGAATGGTTTCCTCGAAGAAAGTTCTGCGGCGAAGGCAGTGATTTTCAAAAGAGGCTGACGCTAGTCAGCGCGCTTTCGAGCACTAATCGCGCATATAATTTTCCACGGATCTCCACCCGTGATCGTAAAAAGTCGTTAATAATTGAACACATGGCATTCCATTCGCATGGCTCGTCCTTTTCTTTGCGGCGTTGTCCGAGGATTACTCAGCAGTACGTGCTGGCCGCTGATGCGTATATTGCATCCAGGAGACCGGCGCATCTGTGGCGTGTTTTAATGGAAGACCAGTGTTGCGTTGATCTTTGATCGCCGGTCTTATGTTTCTGCGAGTACATCTGCGTTTTCCATGTACCAAGAGGCGATGTCAGATAGTTAACGGCAATAGTGTCGGCTTATGACGGCTCTGACAAGTTGGCATTCGGAGGATCCACCGATTTAACGATATGCGATCTTTTATCGCTTTAATTATGATCATGGTAATGACATAAATCTACTAGGGTACACGCGTAAAGCTCCCAAGTGATAAGAGGTGTCTCTTATCATATCTCGTGCAAGTACGCAAAGAGCACGAATGTTTATGCTTTGGTGAATGCAACTTTTCTGTGAAGTACTTAGCTGATGCGAATATTAATAGCTTTGATAACATAATACGGATTTATTCATTCAGCTGGAGATAGTTGAGACTACATGTAATAATTAATCTAATGTATAAGAATTTGTACGTTTGTTCGTTTATACGCGCCCATTGCTGCTCTTAGGCAATGGCCTGGTATGCTGCCCACGCATGCATTAAGTTAATGTTCAATTTGTAATGATACAAAATTTTATTTTTTCCATTAAAAAGTTATAAACTTACATTAGAGAATAATCCTCGACATTTATGTTAAGGACTTTTTTTTAAAACAAGTTGTTAAAAGCTGTTGCTGATAGTAGGTTTTCTTTGTATTTGACTATCATTGTAAATACCATGAAGCAGGTTTTCTTCCCATTATTTCTTAACAAGTCGTTACTATGTTATGAATATTTAAAAAACTATGTTTACCACAATAGTTATGGATGATTTTTATTTCAGGAGGAGAGCGAGCTCTCGAGCAAGCGGTGGGCTAGTGCGCCCCGCCGCTCGGACAGCCCCTGTATCCTGGGGGCTCCAACGTATAGAGAGGTAAGTAATTCCTCATCAGAGGACATTTTATATAACTTCAATTAAAACTTAACTTCCAGTCAACTCAGAGTTCTTCGCAATGTTTTGTTGGAAATAAATGTCAAAAGTCATGATGGTGAATAATGGAAATTAAACTTACAATTTATTTATGTCGTTTAAGTTAGGGTTCAAGTTCGAGCACATCGAATCTCAGTGTTCGGTTTAACTCTTAAAAGACTAAATGCAGACGAAATATGGAATTTTTAACGTTTATAAGACATGGCCTATTGAGAAACCTAACAGACTCATAACCTAAACTATTTATTTGTCTTTCCATTCAGTTTATTTTCCGTCTACAGATTAATCGATGCATAGAACCCAATATATATTTCTTGATTTACATCTTATTCTGCAAATTCTTCATAAAAAAGGAAATATTTCATACTTATAATATAAAATAATTCTCTTGTTTTAAAATATAAATGGAATTCATAATTGTATGTATGAACTCATTCCAATGAAATTGAAAAGTTTCAAAGATTCCATCATCGTTTGAAATCCTCTTAAATGCAGACTTTTAGGCAACGATAAAACATACCCTGAAGCTATTTCGCACTTCATCAGGTGCAGTATATCTAGAGTACGAAATACCTGAATGTCGGAATACCATAATTAGACCTGCGTCCGAGAAACTATAAACCGTTTGAAAAATAAGCTTCTTTGCCGATTGATAAATTGCACACTTCGATCATTGTCACCCTCAATGGAAACTCGCTAATCTCTCACTTTCTTTTTCTAGTCAAGTCAGACTTCCATTCACGTACGCGTAGGTAGTCAAAACCAACATTTTCCACGATAAGCCCGTGATACTCCACGATACAAATAGGGATGACAACTGTACCGAGAGGGAGAAAATGGTCAGGCCGTGTCGGCACGTAGTCCTATTTGCTCGACTAGCAGCTGAAGGTGTCGACTTACAAACGTGATCTATCGATCGATCCTATGATTTATTTCGTTAATCGCGGTGATGTATGTCTTTACGAATGCCCGGGTAGATTCTGCATTCCGCGCAATACTTTTCACTCTTCGAAACAAACCACTTTTTTTAATCGATTCTGGGTATGGCTGCGTTTTTACAACGTAAACGCGTGCAACTCGTTGGCTTTTATTGCGCAAATCCATGAGTCGGAATGGATATGGCCGATGAAACGATCCGGGAATGCTGCGAACATGCTCGAACGATAAGGAATCTTGGATCATCGACAGAGTATCGAGTTATTTTATTGCGTGACAGTTGATGCTTGCAAAGCGTCTAGTTAAAGATTTGTTGCTTATAATTGAGACGACATTAAGACTAGGTGTTACAAACAACTTTATAGTACAGCAATGTAAATAATACTACTTTAATTGCTCGTTTCCTTTAAAAGACGTGATTACTACGTTTAAAAGTGCTAATCGATGTTTAAGAACTCGTACAATCCTAACTGTTAAGATAGGAAGCATGTTGGAAAAGAAATTATGCCATAACTGCTTCGTGTTTGACATGAGTAATTTTGTAACTGATTTACGTCTACCTATGATATTATATTAATGTTTTTTTTTTTACCTTGTGTTGTTCTTCCTCGAACTTTCAATTCCTCTGATATTTAGGGTTATGGAAGACAGGTGTAATTCGACGCAGTGTTATTTATTGTCATGTTTCCTAATTTCGAGGCTATACCCTATATTTATAATCAAATCTATACTGTTTTAATTGTCACTTTGGATGAAAGATATTACGTTTTTTTCTATAGTTATAGATTTGTGAATTTGATTAAATATGTAAAAATTACTTTTTTAACATCAATCTTCTCTTTTTAGAAATTCTCACATATTTTCGAATAATGTGTTCCTCTGTTATGAATCTCAATTTTATACTTCCATTCCAAATAGTTTTGATGGTGAAATTATTTGACACGTATATTAATTTTTAATAAATGCTGTCAACTACAATATGAAATTATATATGAACATAAAAATGTATTATTAGGAACGTTGATATAGCTAACTTTGCAGCTCCTTCTTCATTAGATTGTCGTAACAGAGTAGCGATTATGTGATCTCTAGTGGATAACTTGCGTCAAGATCGTTCACGATCAAATTGTCGGGTCTCTGTCACTCTTTACCTCTGTCCCCTTTGTCTTTTGTTTCTCTTTCTGTTTCCCTTCTCTGCTATATCTTGTGGTTTCAATGAAGGTTACACCATAATCGCAGTTCCCATTCCTGTAAATATTAGCTTTCTGGTCTATAATTTTCACGCATTTTTCATATAACGCGAGTTTAACGTCTCACCTGCTGACCTACATCAAGGTTGAAAAGTGTTTAAACAATGCATTGGACAAATTTGAGAATTAAGAGGCCACAATTATGAGTCTGACAACTCTTTCAAAAATTTTCAGTTTTAAAGTGTTGTATGTTTTCAACGACAAGTAGACCATGAAAAATTTTGCATCAAATAGTAGAAAAATCGACGTCCATGACGTATCTCCGACGATTTGGAAATATGCCATGTGCCCTATTTAACATACTGCTTTGAAGGATACGATTGTTGCGGAACTGGAGAGTTTGGTAGACTGGAATTTATATCTAGTGCATTTTGTTATGAATAATCGTAAGAAACATCGAAATGATAAACTTGCATGAAATCGTTAAAAAAATAAACTTATAGTATTGTTTAAGACGACAGAAAAATACACGGTCTTTTATTTTCTATTAGTATTTGTCGGGAATCGTTGAAAAATTCGCTATAAAAGTTTCTTGCATTTTTTGAGAGTTAGGTTCAAAGTATGTTCTAAGTTTCTATCTAGGGAAAGAATCAAGGCCTTCACAAAATTGTCATAGAAAAAGCAATTTTGTTATGTAGGTAATTTTTATATGCACATTTCTGCGTTGATATAGAGATGTGCGTCACAGTGCTGACCGCAGAGAATGAACACAATTTTTTAATTCGCAACATTCCGAAGTCAAATGATGATTGAAACCAAAAGTTGATGTTATTCAAAAAATGATGTTAGAAACTTAAACCTGGTTCATAGATTAGGGAATTGACTGCCTCGTGTTAGCGGAAAAAGATAAACAATGAAAAGTACTGTCCTTTGATTATGTAAGTCGAAGACAGATGGCGAATGGTGAGGTTCATATTTTTCTTTTTCAGTTAAAAACCCAAATTAAACTACAAATTACTCATTTTGGGTATAAAAAGTTGATTTTGAGTTTCGGTTCTATCAAAAGAATACGAATTTTATTAATTTGAATTCAATTGTAATTTAAAATTCATTCATTGCGACCTCGTTGTTCGAAAATAGTTTTTTTCCAAGTCTCGACTAGAATACACCCAGACAAATTCGTTTTTCATTGCAAATAATCATTTTAGCTGGATTCAGTGTGGTAGTAAGGTACTCTGACTTTCCAAAGTGTTACTAAATTACGCATTCCTGCATATTTTTGATACATAGAAAATTGATATAATAAATAACATATTATTTAGCGACATTTTGGTATATTATATATAGTCGATTTCTATTTTCTCTTAATTCAATGAGAAACCATGAACGGAATAATATTCACGATCGAGTCGTGATTTCACACTTCGTGATGCGATGCATTCCACTACTTGTAAATTCCAGCTGGTACCAGATGGTCTATGCAAAGTTCGAACAATATCATAGGTATGCGAAATATTTAGTTCTTCCATAAAAACAGTGTTCGAAATTCCGCTTATTTGCATTTGTCAAGAACCCTGAGCATATATTTTTATATTTCGAGCTGCACGATCTGCGTTCACTCTTAATATTCTTGTATCGTACTGATTTTTAGATGGTTAAATATTAGTTATTGCAAAGAATTATTTTTATGTCCTTCAGCAATGCATTTATTATAAGACATGTAATTTTAAATGTTACTTCTAAGGAAAAATAAGCAATTGCTTTAATAAGTTTTTGATTCCTAACGGGAAAGGTTCAAACTATTTCAAGCTACAAAATCGTTAGGTTTAGAAATCAGGCGTTGAATTCTTTAAAAATGATTTCTTTCTGTAATAATTTGTTTCTGCATTTGTTAAATAACTATTTGTAAGAAATAAAAAGAAATCCTTTCATCGATGAAAATCATAGTAATCATAGTTGAAAATACACTACGAGAGATACGATATGCACAGATTGAAATCGTACTAGATAACCTTGCTATAGTTTTCGAGATGATCAGAAACTGTACTTGCCTAGCAAACTGTAAATATTTATATCCAGAGTTGATACTGCTCGCATGTTGAATGTTTCTGAAGCACGCTTCTCAAATAAAAGATAAAGATTTTGTGGCATACTCGACATTCTGCCTAGCGTTGATTCCCAATAAACCCATACTGCAAGAAATAATTACTGTGAGGTATTCGAAAATTAGCCCCCTAGTCATGATTGATGAATATCAGATACCAACTAGGGAAGGTCAAACATCAGTTGTTAACCGAAGATAATGTAATAGTAGGAGTACTCCTCAAGTCGCGATGAGAAAAGTAGTGTTCTTAGATTGAATCGTTAGGTTATCCTGCATTTCTTTTGTAGCATTTGGCATACATCATCGAAATTATCACGGCGGTCAGCAATTCGCGTTGATTACTGATCCTCCAAATTAACAGCTACTTTCCGCAGGTCTTTCATTGTACTCTTACAAAATGCAATGTATTTCTTAGATTTTAACTCCGGTAGAACCGTCTTAATATCATGATAAAAATAGCTTTGATTTGTCTAATATCCTGATGTGGAATGAACTCCGCGTGAAAAGTAAGCGGTTTCGACCTCTAAAAGCTGGATATTGTTGAACAAGAACAAAAATTTGATAACCGATCGTATAATGCATTGTATGTTTACTGCAAACACGAACTATCAGCTCAAGTCATAAATGAGAACTTTTTGCGAACTCTTTGCGCTCGGGTGAAGCCTCTCGGATGCACCGCTATGCATTTTTCGTTCTGGATGGGAAGTGTACATGTATCGGCCGTCCACCCTTTCGCACGAGGCACTCGCCTCCCACCTAACCTAAGGCTAAGTCTAGGGTCTTTAATGCCGGTGCATCCGCGGGCCGTGCATCAGGCAGAGTGCGATTCCGTTACCTGGATGTATACCCGCGGGCTTCCCACGCCAATTAAACATGACTCATTAACGGCCGAGACTGGTAGTCGGGATCGATGCTTGGCCGAACGAGGCTTGCGCGACGCTCCTACTTCTATAACTCTCCGTGCGGAGTGGCAATCGGAACTAATCTCGACCATCCTCTCCTACGTCTGTTCGCGTTGCAATATTACCCGCGTATGTGTACGCCACGGGATCTCGGGATCCAGGGTTATACCGAGATATACCGATCGATGTCCGCGCTGAGGAAACATCTTCCGAGAACCTATCGTCCAGGAGGGTAGGGGGGATCAGGCGCGATTAGGGCTTGATTTATCCGATCGCATTATCAGTTTGGAGGGAACGGTGCCGGAAAATATTTTGTACCACCATTATCGGGATGCCGAAGTGATTTATGGATGATGCTAGTTCCCGGACTCCAGCTTCCCATACGGCTCTTTCGGTGTTTACATAGCCGAGTGATGGAATGGCTATATTAGTGTGGGAATTCGTTTTGATGGTTGCGTTTCTAAGATCTTACTTTATGCTGATGATGATGGTGCCATCGGACTATAAAAAAGCTTAGCACTCCATTATTACTTGCTAAAGATTGCAAGCCTTTGACCTGCGCGATTGGAATTGGTGTTTGAATTGCTAGGTGCTAAACTTGACCATTCTGTACAACTTGTAATCCTAAATCAACTCCCTTAAAGTTTGAGTTTATTTTAGATCTTTCGATAGGGTGAGCCAATGAAAGTAAAATATTTAACGCCCACACCAAACAATTTTTTACTGCTTAATATAACTTCCTTTAATACTTTTGTTTAATAGACGTCTAAGTTACCTCTATATTTCGCAAATGAATCCATGAAAGTAGACGTTGAATGTACATCCACATTTCTTCCTAAGAGTGGTTCCGCATCCAATAGGTCCAATTCTGATGATTGTATTTCTGATTGGTTTATTTCTGGTTTGCTGCCCAGAGTCGAAGCAGCTTGGGACAAACAATTTTTTACTCGACCTTCGCCATGGAGTCCAAGTTCGTTATTACATATTTTAATTAATTTAATGCTTGTAAGATAGTCGATTGTGCATAAACATGTCCTTAGGAATTATGAAAAATTTTTCTCAACACTCATTCTTTAAAGCACTCCTGACAATCATCTATTTTTTTGATTACTTACTCAAACTAGTACATAAACAAAACAAAGACCGAGTTCAACAACATGCAGTAGACTAGTATGCTGAAACTGACTATTGCAAAATAGATAAAAAACTTCAAAACTAAACAAAAATTAACCCTTCAGGTAGCGAACACATGCGGAATATTTAGTTTAAAATTTGTCATCTCTTGAATTGTAGAATTTATCATTCAGACTGGAGTAAAATTCTGAATGGCCAATATATCAGTTCCAATAGTGAGATTTTATGTTAATAATATTCACTTGATCATGAAAAGAAGTTATTTAAATATGAAAGACAGCAACATAATTTTAAAAATAATGTTCAAAAGTCATATTTATTGCACAAAAGGATTGAAAGCAGGTTCTTAAAATGTTGTATAGACATCGACAACATCTGTTTGACAAACTTTGATGGTACCTGAGTGATTGATGGCACTCGAACTAAAATTATAGACGGTGAGATCTTCATACCCTCAGCAACAACTTCCGACCAGTATTCTCTTGTACGTCTTGTCGATTCTGTCTTAACCACTGGCGTACCTGCCGTAACTACTTGTCTTGTCGCAACTACTCACACTGCACGAGTAATTACTGACTGACGAGGTACCGACTGTCCACTTGTAATTGCTAATTTTTCAGCAGTTAATTGATCCTCTTCTAAGCCACTTGCAATTAGTCAGTGGTACGTGCTATTGTGAAATCCAGTGATTAATTCAGCAGTCAGCTTCCTATTCAATGGTTTCTATGGTCCGGGTTAATGAATTACGATATTGTATGTATATCAAATTATTTCAATTCGCTTTATTGCATATCTTAATATTGGTCGACGTAATTACTTGGAGTGTTGAATGGTATTCAATTAGTATGTTACATATCGTAATTTCTTATTGAAGTACAATTTTTGTGTTTCGCTTAATTCTGCCTTTTCTTGTAACATCACTGGGAATGTAATTGTATTTTCAGCAGTTTGGATACATCGGCATCCTATCGTTTTTAAAATATTATTCAAAGTTGATTTCTCAAGGAGACACATATTTCTATCTGGGCGGGTTAGCTTCTATTTTTTCTCTACTATTTTGGGTAAATATTTCAGGCAGATTAGTGAAAGGCTAAACTATGCACTAGAATTCCCAAACAGCATAAGACCATCCCAAGCCGTCCCCAGGAGCCCCTGAGGAGCTTCCGAGGACCAAAAGTGGATATTTGGACGTCTTCAGGAGTTTCCCAGGACATCCCGGGACGGATTATGCTGTTTGGGAAGTAGTACCATAAAATTAGAGATGTGACACATCATTTTTTATCCTCTGTTTGTTTTCAAAGTTTCGAAACACATTCTTATATGTAATAAGTCAATATGTCAAAAATTCGCCCATATAACTGTTTTCTCGAAGATTCGATTGCACAATCGCAAGTCTCAATACTTGGACAGTCCCCCTTTAAGTATGAAATTCGAAGATACATTGTCGACCATTTATTGGATTTATTTTATTCACTCATAACGGTGCAGCCATCGAAACATATAACGCATTTGCATATCTTGGCTACTTTTATCTCGTATCTATTTTTGTTCGTTGACACGCGAAATTCAGCAATACCGGCGACACTTTCACGATACGACGACGCGTAACGCGTCAGGGGCACTCGGTGACTCGCGAAGATCCGGGGTCAGGAAGCCCTGGGTGAATTATTGCCAGGCTATTTCGCGATTGCTTCCGATAGTTGGAATTCCGCCTGAAGCTCTATACTCCGTACATACACGGATCGAAGGTACGTGGTAGTCCTCTTCGGCAGCCGGGGAATTGCCGACGTCGACTTTTCTCCCTTTCTTTCTCTATCGATCTTTCTTTTCCATTTGTTCGGCGGTAGCCAGAACCCTGGAAGTAAACGTGCACATGCACCGCCTGTAAAACATTGACTTATTGCAACATGCGCAAGAGGCCAAACACGAAATTTGAATACATTGTTGATTCTCCGGACAATACTTTTACGTAATCGGCGAACACGAGTTGCGCGCGTGTTAAAGCTGAAAAAAATTGTGATTCGTTTTGACGAAGAGAACCTTTAAAACCCAGGGTTAATTAACCAGTGTGGAAATTCCCTCCGATTTTTCATAATTCTGAACAGAATCTGGCCAAATTTACCCTACTTAGGGATTCTGATCAGAATCTGACAAGATTCTGACTGAATTTACCGAGGTATATTTAGGGTAGATTCATCAAATTTTGTAGTAAGTGCATGGTCGGACAAAGCAGGAATCCGATCGGAACCTGGTCGGAGAAACAAGATTCTGATCGGAATCTGGTAGGATTATCAGGGTCAGAATCCGGTCGGCAGAGCGTTACAATTCCTGTGATTTCCTGGTCAGACATAGGGAAGGCTGGCCGGATTCTGACCAGACTAGCGTTACATTTTCTACATGCTACGTATTCAGGAACTTTGTCCCGTAATTTTCTACAATCTATCAGTTAATAATCAACCAAAATCCACCCGACACATGGCATTCACTTATTTGAACTCAGCAATTTCGAGACCTGCATGCTCAGCACAATGAATAGACCAATACCACAATTGTAGTGAACACCGTAAGTCTTCGATTTCAACCAAGAGAGAAAGATGATCAAACTACAAATTTTGTTTTGTCCTTTGACTTATGTCATGCTTCATCTCGCATGGTTCAGCATTATATAAACAGTTAACTGAAATGTTTTATATAAATTTAATTAATTTAATTTATACATAATTTTGTGGATCAATGAACAGTTCTATGCTTTCGACTTCCTGGATCGATCTCTCTTGCACGCACCCTTCGCCGTCGGTCGTTCTTCCTCTCGGCTCTTAATCCTAAATCTCGGGACTTGGAAGGCGTTCCGGTCAGCATCGTTCTTTTTCCCGCGGTCGGCTTTTACTTCCCTGGAGCAAAGTGCGCGCGTCTCGACAACAATAGATTCCTGACGCCCACGCCTAGGGAGACAAAGACTTGAATGGCCGGCAGATTTGCCGCACATCGATTTAAAACGCAGCCGTTACCCTTCGTGACGGAGGTGCGGTACGCGAAGCTCCGTTCTTCTCCGATGTTACGTCGGCTTTTCAAGGGAAAAAGCAGTAGTGACGACATCAAACAACGAGATCCGCTAGAATGGTAATACGAGGTCAGGAAATAACTTCCCATTCATATAAAATACTTATGACAAATAATTTATATTAATGAGAATGTTCAAAGCACCTAATACTGGAAAAGTCCTTTGAATTGTAGTGACCAACTTTACTTTTTTCCAGAAGTTACTTGCAATCTATTAGCGATTCCCTGATTCCGATTCCAGTCAGAAGATATTTTTCTAACGGGAATTTGTTCCAATTCAAATATAGTAGGAGTTTTTGAGTTGTAAACATTGAATATGTCAAAATTGATTTACTCCTGCTTTTGTTCAAGTGGACGTATTTATCTCCAGACATTTTCGCGATCTTTTATGAAATTCTATATACAAAGCCGCTTTTGTACCGTTTTTCGTAATTTTATTGTTTTTAGGTTTTAAAGATATATCAACCATTAGATGTATATCTATTTCAGTTGGAATTCGAATATGGGTCAAAATATTGACCATTTCGTGCTTGGGTTTGTTTGTCAGGATAGGGATCAGGGTACCGAATGATACATTTTGGGCCCAAGGGCATAACGGATGTTTAAGAGGAATGTCCTCATGGGAACGAAGCACATACTGGTGAACTTACATAAGGTTGGTACCATGTTTTCGTTTAACAGTAAACTGGGCATAAAGTATGATACGTCGACATGTGATGAAAAACTACTGGGTGATTTCTTGCCGATGTGCCTAGATTCAATGCTTCGTCTAGATTGTAGTATATATGACAGAGAAAAGAGATAGAGAGGACTTGAATGATTAGACTAAGATGAAAACGACTAAGAAGTTATCGGGTAATTTGGAAAATGGTCGGGTAGTGCGAGAGAGGAGCAGTCAGTTGGCATCACAGCTCCGAGGTAGAAGAATCTCGTAGTTTTGAGAGTCGACAGAAAAACATTTGGAATGTATCCTGAAAGCCACGTGAGACGAGTTGAAGCTTTTCTTTTCTAACGATTTGCAAAGTCTCGCTTGGGATCTTTCCTAACTATTGGTCACCTGGTGAGTCATAAATTTGACATTCTATTGCTCTCGTCGAGTTGACCAAAATTTTAAAGTTGTCTAACTAGTCGTTGTGAAAAAGGGCTTTTCCAACGAGGTCTCCCAAGAGTGAAACAACGAGTAGGATGCAGCTTACAAAATTTCGAGAAACTTCACAGCGAACTTATGGAGGATTCAGCGTGAGTGTAGAGAGGAGTGAAAAAAATGCACCCTAGAAGGATTTACATATGATCTCCTGTTGGGTTGATCACGACGGGTTTAATTGTTTGAATGCATTTTGTTCATGCCCACCCGTGATCTGAAGAAACACCCATATAGAAGCCGTGAAGTTTTGTGATCCGATTAAAAATGGCAACGCCAAACACGAATATTGGGTTTACAATAGTTTTACCCCCTGAGTTTGAGTTACCAAAGATGTTAGAGTTCCTTATTTTGTCAGCATTTTTTGAATAATTAAGTTCCAGTTCGTTATAATCGTCACAAGAATCAGGAAGATTTTGATAAAGATTGTGAGTTGCGCGTGATAATAGATCGTCTGATTTGAACCAAACCAAAAGTTCTGTATTGAACTTACAGTGGACATATATGACCTGAAATCCATACCAATAAGACCTTTTAGCAAATATTTGCTGCAGCTGATAATCGTCAAATGTGATTTATTACAACAGAGCACTATCACAAAGATGTGAATGTCAGCAACGACTTTCGCGGTATTCCTATTAATAAAAGAATTGAAAGAGTCAGAACAGTTCCCTCCCCGTGTTAATCAAATTAGATACAAGTGCACTGTTTTCGAGACCAAATTTCCATGTTCACAAGTTTCGTTTACTACCTACCTATTGTCATTGTCCTGTCATTCCTCCTCTAAATCACCTTCAACGACCAGTCACCATCAGCTCTATTCTTTAGAAATTTTCAATCGTTCTCTAATGGGGCCTTTCCGTACATCGCTATGCGCTTTTCACCAGGTCTTCATTGCACGTGCTCCTGCTTAGTTCAGGTGTGGCACTAAAAGATGTGCCATTCACACCGCTCTATTCAGCAGCCAGTGCGTCGAAACGGGGTGCGTCCCTCGATCACGCGTACTTTTGCATTCTGCTAGCATATTGCCCCCAGGAATTGCTTTTGTCGAATGCATAACTTCAGGCGATTCACACGCGACCCACGGCCGGATCTTTTCCCCGTAACTGGCTATCGCGGGTTCTTAAAGCCGTGCCTACTTTCTTTAAGTTCGCGACATGCCTCAAACGCCCGCGGATGCTGCTGAGATGTACACGTGGATGGCGCAAGCACAGGCAAATGAGCTCGCTTCAACAATCGCCATTGTCTAATCAATGTATTTCGCTAATTATTCGAATTGATTATCATTGTCGCCTAACTTGCCTTGCATTCCCAATCTGTCAATTAGATCGGAGGAACTGGCCGAAATAATTACGGGACAAAGGTCCTGCCTACTGACTGTTTACTGTTTATACAATTAAGAAGAATTTATTTTGTAAAATGCCACTTGGTTTTCATGTAATTTAAATGAGAGATTCAATGAAATAGTGTTATAAGCACAGAAATTGAAGAGTTATCGGCCTTTCTGGTATTTAACGGTACATGTTGTATGGGATAACTTGGCCTGAATGTGAAATATAAGCTACCTTATTTTTTTTCTTTTAAAGTATGTTGGGCAAATCTTCTTATAACTGTTTTGTCCATATTCTGACTCATATTTTCGGGTGCATCTCAAAAACCAGCATATCACAAAGCAGACACTTCAAAAACCCGACTTTCAAAAGCCAGACATTTCAAAATGCAAACACATTTTAAAAGTCTGTTTTTTGAAATATCTGGTTTATGAATCTTTGTTTTTGGAATGTCTGGTTTTTGAGTGTTTGTTTTGTGAAATGTAGGGTGCACCTCAAAAACCCGACAAATCACAAAACAGACTCTTCAAAAACCCTCCATTTCAAAATACAGACATACAAAAACCACACTACATACAAAAAATGACCTCGGGTCAACGTCCTTGAGGTCTCACTGGAAGGTCTTTTAAAAATCTTTGACCAAGGGATTAATTTTTTAGGTCACTTGAAGGTGAAATCCATTTAACCCCCGGATTATTTATTAAGCACACTTTGAATTGAATCATTAATAATTGTCTGAATTTTGAATTGTCTGGTTTTTGAATGTCGGGTTTTTGAAGTGTCTGTTTTGTGATTTGTCGGGTTTTTATTTCCTTTTTCATTTTTTCCATGCATGCGCTGCTGCAATGGATGCCGGAAAAAACGCTGCACCTAAATGTCTCCATTCAGAATCGTCTGAAACAAAAAAATAAATAAGGTTGTAAAACACTTTTTAATAAAAACTTATAAGTAACATATTAAAGTATACAGTTAATAAAGGAAATCTCTTATATATACTTATTATTCCAATGAATGATTAAGTGAACATGTTGAAGAATCATTCGTGAATATTGTTATGTCTAACACTGGCGGAACGTTACTACTTACACGCGCAGCGCAAGTCGTTAGACCCCATTTCTCAAAAAGCAATTAAAAAATCAGTACTGCATTGTATTACTAAGAAAATATACCTAGATTATTGAAAACCTTCGCGGAAAATCTAATATTTATGTTACTACAATATGTAATCCAATGATTAAAAAATAGATGAATGAAAATAATTCCTTTCACATCATTAATATTGAACATCTTACAATTTTATTACGAGGAATAATGATTATAATAAAACTTTTGTTGTCATTTATGTCAATCATGTTACATTGTATAAAGTAAATACAATGTACGTAACTATCTATGGACATATATAATTATGTACGTATCTCATTATTTATTGAATATTAAAGTTTCATTATTTCATCAAATATACCGTCATCGCGTTTTCTATCGCGTTATAACTCCTACTATATAATTAAAATATAAGAGCATTAAACATTGAATAATAAAATCATATAATATAAAGTACGAGGAAGTCAAAGAATATTTTTCGAATTCTCGATGATCATAAGCAGCAAAGTTCAGAAAGCGACATGTAAATTATTAATTAACCAACCACTAATTTTATCCAATAATATACAGAATTATTTACAGTGCGACAGTCGTATAAAATCATTCAATAATTGAATATTTCAAATGATTCGAATGTTCCCTTAAATTATTGAACGTAGATAGGGATTGTTACATGTGAATGGGGGTTAACAATTTTGAATTTTAACAAATTCTTTATGATTGAAACAAAAACACATTTATAATACAAGAGAAACTATATATATATGTTTAGCGCCAACATTTTGTAATTTTTGTCCACGCCATCAATTTAATTTTATAAAACAGGCAGTTTTTAATTTTTAATAGTAAATATTGTGTAATAACAATTTATCATTTTTCCATTGTTATCATATTTAAATAACAATGAAAAACTATTCCGAAATAAAGTGTGCATTTATGAACATCATATAATTTTGCACTTCTTTATGAAATCATATAACTAAAAAAAAAGTTTGTTCAATATAATATATTAAATATCACTTATTCTGGTATATCTTCTAGGTTGTTACAAAATATGCAATGAAATTCTTCTTTAATTAGTTTACTCAATAATACAACGATGGAAGAATGGTATTATTTTTACCCCATAATGAAATTTATTTGTCGAGTTGAGTAAAAAAAAATAGTTACAAAAGTTTAAGCTCGGCTGGAATTATTATCGCAAAATTATAATAAAAAACAATATTATTGTACAAAATATTTATTTCTTATGATTATACTAAAACTGGTCACTGAAAGTTGGCCTTTGTTGTGAAAATTAGTCATAAGTAAGTCACAAAATCAATTTGTTGGCAACTAGTACAAAGCAGAGCATATGAGAACTTTACTGGGAGTCGAGATGGCCTGTCGACCTTTCAATTAATCGTTCGACTTCATGGTTTTGTAGCAGTATTATCGTTTTACTGCGACCCGGCCTGGTCTGACCTGCAATACGGGCTTGGACCCAGCAAGTTATGGCTCTGTGACGCAAAACGCGTGACTAATCAAATGCGGAGCACGCACTCTTCTTTTCCTTTCACCTTAGACCCGTATCGTAATTTCGCATACAAAATCACGTGACGTTGCCTTCGATGGAGAGGAATTTTAATTGATACCTAAATCTAGTATACAGGTCTTATATTAGCGGTAAAAGGTTTACTTTTAAAGTGACTGGATGTAGTACGTACTAATGTTGTAATTGTAGTCCAGAAACCGTAATATTAATTAAATAAATAAAAAAATGGCCAACACGGTTCAAACCTATTGGTTGACAAAAGGACCAAACAGGTCTTTTTATTTCCAGCCCAACGTTTCGACCACTCTTGGAGGTCCTCCTCAGGGGCATCTATTAATAGATACATAGAAAATAAACCAACAAAATATAACACACGAAAAAAATATAAACAAAAATATAAATTAAGGACATTTTCACTCATTACAATAAAATAATCATAAAACAAACAACACGCACCTGACATGAGTAACTGTACGTCGTATACTAAATTTGTGACACAGATTACACTGACTTGTAAACATACACCCACATACACACACACTCTTAGACTCGCAGTACAAACATAATACATAATTAAATGTGTCAATCCTATATATACAAATTCGTTACTTTTTAAATTACAATGTTATTTACAAATCATTAATTAAAATATTATAACTGTTACTTAATTTTTCTGTGTCCGTTCTAAAATTTATGCTCGATTTTTGTTTTTTAATATGGATCATTTCTTTAATGTTACGTTTTTTCCAATGTGGTTCTGTTTCCAAAATTTCCACTTCAGCAAATTTAAAACTATGTCCTGTATTCAGCATATGTGATGTTAGTGCTGTATGACCAATTTCTCTTTTCCAATTATTAGTATGTTCATAGATTCTTTTTTTTAAATACCTTTTTGTTTGCCCTACATATGTAGCTGTACATTCACTGCAGTTTATCTTGTAAATTATATTCGATTTTTTTGTAATGAGTGAAAATGTCCTTAATTTATATTTTTGTTTATATTTTTTTCGTGTGTTATATTTTGTTGGTTTTTTTTCTATGTATCTATTAATAGATGCCCCTGAGGAGGACCTCCAAGAGTGGTCGAAACGTTGGGCTGGAAATAAAAAGACCTGTTTGGTCCTTTTGTCAACCAATAGGTTTGAACCGTGTTGGCCATTTTTTTATTTATTTAAGTAAGTAGTAACGCCCCGGCAATGTGAGACGACGACAATATTTAAACGGTTAGTTTGTAAATCTACTTCCGAGAGAAATAAAAGCGAAGACATTTTCATCAAGGTATATTGAATATGATAAATCCAACGCAAGATCTAACATAGATCATCATAATTGATGTTTTGAGGAAATTTGGGTCAGAAGTTGTTTTACTTCAAATTCGTTATAATTTTCATTAACATCATTTGATTAGAACATGTATATTGATAAAAATAGTAAATATATATAAATTTGTTAATAGTAAATTTGCATCATATTGTTATGAAATTGTAATTTGAAATGCCGCGTTTTAAATCATACTTGTAGTTTTATTTTGATAGTCCTTTATTTTGATGAGACTCTGTTTTTGTTTAGACATACTCTGGGAGTTTGGAATAAAACATCATTTAGAACAGACGTCTGCAGTTTCTTTTATATTTTGATATTTTTCAAGAAGCTTTAAAATTATTCGAAATGTAACTCGGAATGCAAATCCTCTTTGACCTCGATATAATGACATCATTGAACTCCTTAGTAGAACAATGTTAGAGTATCTATTTAAATTCGGATCATCTACTCAAAAATATTTGGATAAATGGATTCCTTTATTCTTATTAGCTTCTGGATCATCACAACATACCTCTACTGGTTTAACCCCGCCATTACATTAAACCTAGGTAAAATAATAAAACTTCCTTAACATTTATTCGTAATAAATTCCCACATATATTTTGTTCACTAAATATGTAAACAAGCTCAAAATTAAACTTAATACAATTTAGAAAATAATAAAAAATAATTTAGGATTTCTACTGACTCAAATAAATTAAAATCACGATTTGACTTAATCAAATTAACATTCCGTTAACGTAGGACCGAATGTTATGCTCCTTCTCCAAAAAAGTTAAATTTAAATCTTCGAAGAGCTTTCTGGTGAGATTCGCTCGTTCCATAGTTAATCACAACAAAGATAAATAATGTAGTCTCTCGTATTAAAAAAAATATCTTCCCAAAAATCCAAAGCTGTACATAATTTCGTAAAATAATTTTATTTAGCATATTATGTCTCAGGTTTGAAAATCATCAATTTTTTCATTTTTACACGGATTTGTGGGATGGTTTTGTGTAGAACAATAGAAATCATAATAAGCTACTATTTGAAAGTTTAGAATTCAGTTCTCGAGGATTTTTTTATTAAACCGCGACTACCTAATTTATCCCAATGGAATGGTAAACTGATAGATATCGAATTTGGCAAAGATTATAATGTACATAATTTTATTACGTATTTATTATATAATTATTCCATTATTCAATATCAATGGTTTTGACTCTTCATTTCCAGTATATTTCGACTAGTTACATTTTATATTAATTTTCAGGTGTATTTCATTGTGTAGTGTCTGTCCATCTTTCATTTTATTAGGAGGAAAACTGATTCAGGGAACTTAAAATAGAAGATTTCTAAATTTCAGTTAATAAAAATGTGTATTTCTTAATTAAATCGAGCTCTTAAAATAATTTAATTTAAACTATGGACTGCGGTATTTACCTACCGGCATAAAATTAATTTGCAATAGTTATTTATTTTTATTGGTTTTGATCGTAGGTTGAGAACCTAATGGAGTTCGTATACATTAGAGTATGTTTTGGAAGTCTAACTATACGAACCTCATTCTCGACAGATTGGCAATAATAAATTATAATTGCATTTTTTTAGAGAAAGTTGTCTTGTGAAATCATAATTTGATATTCTATGTTATAAATCATATTTACCTTCACTTTTATTTTGATAAAACATCATACATAACAGACGTATAAAGTTTCTTGTAATGAAATAAATACCAATAATTTTGGGAGATATGAAATTAATGAAACTGATGTGTAAAATCCATTTTTCTAATGCCACTTAAAAAACTTCTCACTTTCGTCTTATTCGTGCTGAAATTTCATTTTGAAAATTGATACGTAGATCTTTTTAAAAAAGTGTATAATTCAATTTCTTGCGTTCTACTATAAAATATTACTATAGAGGACATGAAAAACTTAAAATTTGCCGTTCCTCCGTATTTATTTATGATATTGGAAAATCGTCTAACAAAAAAAAGAAAAAATTTTTAATTTGTGATTCAATATTAACTTTTACCTCAGACTTTATCTGAGATTTTCTTAGATGTAACTTTTTAAATACTAAAATATAAGACCTACAAAATGGTTTGTGAAAACAGTCCCAGAAAATAGTTACGATATTTGGTCCAACACTACGATTTTTTAAACGATTTTAGTTTAATTGATTGTTTATTTTTTATGTATGAGAAAAAGCAATATTTCATTTCTTTTAAAGATTATATTGTAATTCATTCAATCACCAAGTAAAGTACAATATTTTTAGAAAGCCACAACTCTATGACAGAGTCATTTTGTTTACTAGAAGTATTTGCTGGATTTAAAAATGTTGTTATTTGCAAAATATGGCAACTAAGAAAATGAAACCCCTGCCACAAAATATAGTGCACATATTGAAAGCTTAATTTTAGTGTCTTAAAACGTAATAAAGCGCTAAGATCGGAAATGTTAAGTTTTACTAAGTTTGTACCGATCATGTGTAACAAGACAGTTCCGTTTTTCATTTGTTGCAAAACATATTTTGTGCCCTCGATACTCAGTTTCACGAGCGACCACAATTCAATAAGTAACGACGCGCAAGTAAACGTCATATAATTCAAAGTAGCCGGCATTATATTCACTCGAAACATAAAGTACAATTTTCCATCGCTAAAGACCAACGGAATCACCGCAATTGCCAAGCTGTTCGTAACGCACCGTAGGCATTAACGAGGAAGCGACTACTCCCAGTAACAAGGAAGAGGAAGGGAGCTTTTTCCTGGACGTCCTCTCTCTTTTCCTCTCTCTTTGAAAATGCAAGAAAAAACGTGGCCGCGAAAAAAAAAACAAAAGAAATAAAATCTGTCGAGTCAGACGTTCGCTCCGGTCGTCGGCATACGGTGGTAACATCTGTTGGCTAGGGCTTCGGTAGATCGCTATTCTGCGGGACGTCGTATCTCGTCTTGGTTTTATTGCGAATTCACTTTGCAACCTCGTCCTCGTCACCACGGCGAGTTGTTTCTCCAATGAATTCCTCGTTGATCAAGCGAGACAAGTCGACTGCAATTTGGAGTCAATCTCCGCGAAAATGACAAGAAAATTGCGCCTCGGTATTCACGATGAAGGGCGCACCTACCTTTTACTATCAGCCGTCAAGTTCATGCTTTAACTTTGAAAATTATCAGAATTATTATTGCGTTATTGCTATACAACGTTTTTTTGCTCATTTCGTTTCGATCGTATTATTACAACGGCGCGTATCCCAACATTGTCATCAGAACATCTTCCACTTTCATTATTGTGCATCCCTTTCAATTCCTTCATTGCTGATATAGCAATATAAATCCATAAATACGCAAATGTTTAAAAAACACTTGTTTACGTTTGCTAAACAAACAATTTCTGCCATCCAGACCAAAGGTATTGAATTTGGTCAACTCGAAAAAAATTACCCTATAGATTTTTATCAAATGTCGACGTTTCCGACCCTAACACAAAAATGCAATGCAAAAATGTTTTTCCGTGATCTTGTGTATACATTCCATTTTTTTGTCTCGCTATATCTCTTTTTCAGTTTATCATGGCCTAACTTCGTTCTGATTAGTGTAGTTAATGCTCCGTTGATATGTGTGGGGGTTTAAGTTTTGAATACGATCATTTTGAGTATTTTCCTATAGTCAATTAAATACCTGGGCCTACCAAACCCTGCCCACTCGATGACTAGATGAGCTAAAGAGTACAAGGTCGAAGCACTAGTTTAATATTTATTTACCTCAAAAGATTTAATGTTGTATTAAAAAAACAGTAAAATACATTTCCGAGACTTTCGAGTCTATCGATATCGAAAAAACGATAGAAGCTCTTCCCATGGCAGTTTTTTACTCTTTCGAAAGTAGACCTGAGGCTCGCGAGTGATTTATCGTCCGTCGCCTAGTTGCCGGATGCTCAGAGTCGTGCCCCCTGCGTCGCGAACACACGTTGCACCGGTCGAACAAACGACCAACTATGAACGACTACTTGGAGACTTTGTCGTGTTTGGATGCGGTTTCTACTCTAGTCAATGTTGTAAAAATCTAACTGTTTCGTTGCTTTTTCGCTTCGGTCGCATTAGGTAAATTTTCAAAGACGTATTAATCATTTGTGTACTGGAATAGAGTCGTCATCGTGTAATGGTTGTTTGCAAAGATTCATGAAATGCTGTCTTGTCCAGGGAAAGTATGTAATTTATTGGAAAGAATCGACAGTTTAGAAGTTGGTATTCTATCTACCATTAGGCGTAAAATGCGTCGTTGCGATTTACATTGGCTTCAAAAGAACTGATTTTTCTTTAAATTTAACAATATGGTTTGTACAGCCAAAGGTGATCCAAATGTACTGCAATATGCCATGAATTGAAATGAGATATCACTGCATGAATATAACATGAAACGAATGAATAAATCGAAACTCCAAATTCCTTGAAAACCAAAGTGGTGTTGACTATTTTTTTTCTTACTGGAGCCTTGGGGTGTTGTGAAATCATAAACAATAAAACAACAATTAATGTAGACTTTAATCTCAATATTTTGAGATGTTTGGATACATACGAAAAAGTACCAGACTAAAATAAACAAAGAATAAAGGGACACCTTTGTCGACCTATTAGATGTGTATGATAGATTCTGATGAATAAATAATTGACCTGTTTCTATTTTTCTGGAATATTGGTACGTCATATACGGCATATTTGAGATGCACATTAAGCGAAGTGGTGTTTACTATTAATTTCCCAATTTGTGATTTACTAGTCCTTCGTAATTACGAATCAAATGGCCCCTAGGTCGGTAATTGGCACCGATAAACAGAGAATCTCATCTACCTGTGGTGGCTTTAATCAGACAGTAGTATCGAATGATAGACCGGAGGTTTCCAGGTGATTAATCGACCGAAAGATCACTCAATAGTCAGCATCGGTATTTTGTGCTTCTTCGCGTAGACCTTCCTTATGACTTCATTGCTGTAAAAACTGGGCAATTTTGTTCAATTATTTACCATCTGAAGAAACTTTGTAATTTATGACTTACTTCTTCAAATTCATTAATGAACAAGTGCTGGATAGTAAATATTGATAAAAACTTAATCAGTTTATATAAAATTGTTTTTAGATTATCGTCATGTGTTAGTATACGAATTTTAATTATAATGAAAATCCACTGCAATTTGCGATTCTGATGCAATGTTGAGACTCATGCAGAAAAAGAAGGCAAGATCCGTTTTCAAGTATCGGACAGCCTCCTCTTTAGTAACGCATCGAGGAAGTTGCAGGGTTCCTTTCCGCCTACCTCTTCAACTTCTCAATTATGCAGCTCACAGACCTCGATGACTTCCGGCTGCTCGGCGGAGAATACCGACGCAACGCTCGAATTTCCGTGAATGTGCAGGATCTCGTGGATTTCGCCTATCTTTTTTTGTCCTTCATCTGACTATCCGTGCAATTAGAACGACGGAACTGTTCGTTACCCCGAACAAGAGCACATCGCCGAGAGTAATTTTCCCTCCCTTGGTGAGCCCCTCCTTGGCCCCTCTCGCCATTGGAGGCTCATCCCCGCGTCTTTGCCGGGTTTTAATTGAACCCCGATCGCGCTCTATCATTGAGATCTAAGTGATCGTGGCAATGACCCGCTGACCTTAATGATCACGTAACGATCGACCCACCGCGATGCTAGAGTTATCCATCGAACCTATCACGCTCGGATTTACCTGCGATCGCAAATCTTTGCGTACATCGATCAGCTTCCATAGCGCGTCCTTTGCGATCGGATCACGTTCGATCACGGACAGGATTTACGCCGAGCGTGTTTCGCTTATAGAGTGATGGCGTTGGGGCGCTTTAAGTTTCAATTAGTAAAAACTTGTAGTAATTGAATTAGTAATGGAGTGTTTTCGTTCGATTACGAAACTGATATAATTCAGGAACTGTAGCAGGATTTATTTTTACCAGGTTAGGAACTGCTCAAAGTAAACATCATGTCATTCTGCGGTAGGTGAATTTCTTACTTCGAAAACTGCACTGAAACACGTCCTGTTCAATCAATCTTCTTTCGGGTTAATGAACGCAATTTTCCAATGAAATCTGTGCAATGTTTATTGTTCATTAATGTATGAAACTCGTTTATTTTTTATCATTTTTACCAAAACCTGTAAACCTATATAACTACTGATTGAGTGAAACGTTTCCAAACTGATAATCTTCACATGATTTCGGAGACCTCTGTCAAATTACTGTTAAACTGAAATTCACAAAATAGCTTGACTGTTGCACATGGCATATGGGCTTAAATGGATACTTATTAGCAACAATATTAGTCCTGCTGACAGGAAATAAAGATGTTTTTTTTTCTACGGATAAGGTTTACAAGTCAGAGTCATAGTAAAGCAATAGAGGTGCTAAAATGTCGACGATTATGCGTGAATTCAAAAACTTAACACGTATGTGTGAAAGTTCTTATGGATATCGTAGTGTAGTCGAAATTGGTAATGTGTATGTATATATTATTTGATGAGTAGATCAGCATTGACTTTAGTTGTGAATAAGATATCATGACAAATTGTTTTATTTATTGTTTTTATATACTGCTTATGTCACTATTTATTCGAGAAAATTTTTAGGGATTTTTATTTTGATCTATTTTTACTTTTGTTTGTTTTCTCCATATTAAGCTGTTGGTTCGCTTCCAGTACAATTTTTCGAATGTTTGTTAATTTTTGCTCGTGTGGAATTGCCCTGTGACATTTTTGTTATTTAATTCTTTTTATTTAATCTTATGGAAGTATTGACTTAATCCTGATTATTTTTCTTTTGTTTTAGCATATTTTGTACAGATTGTTTTGTTGTTTACGGAAATTTCATTCGTTGTCTTTATATCTGAGCAATTTAGCTTGTCATTTTAAACTTTGAAACCATTAAACATGCGGACTATATTTGAAAATATACATTCTCTTTGCCTGCTGTAAGTAATTTATAATTTTTGTTGAAATTCTGTTCTGTACAAATGAAATTTATAACCAGTGTAATTTGAATGATAGAAATACAATGTTACTTAATTTTTTATGAAATTTCTGGTTTATTAAACATACACGACTTTTGATATTTGTTAGTTAATTTAGTAAATTTAAAAAAATATTGGATAACTATATTCATTTTCTTATAAAAAGAAATTTTTTTTATATTTTCTTCAAAATCAGGACCTGATAAATATTTATGTTGTGGCATGTTGAGAAATACGTTTTTTGTTGTATTTTTGTCTCGTTTTAAAAATTCGCAATTTTCGTTTTATTCGTCGAGTTCTTTAAATGCTCTTACTTTTATCATGTTTTAGATACTGTTTTGAACAATCTTGAAAACAATTGATTGTGAACAACTGTGGACGAATTTTTATTTTTATTCTTGATCATTTCGAACAATTTTAAGAAATTTGTTATTGTTAGATGTATTGCATGAAACTAGAGACAAATTTCAAACTCTTCAAATAGTCATTGAATAAACTGTAGCAAGCAATCTACTAATAATAAGAAAATTAAATATGTTTAACTAAGTTATACAAGTTTTTATATTATATTTAAAAATTCTTCTCTAATTTTTTAGTACTTTTATTTTATGTTTATATTTTCCATTCAGTTCTTCTAATTTTCACAAATTTGTTTTAATTTTCGAGAAAAATATAACATTTTCTATGGTATATTTTTACACGTTTGACAGACGATGATTTTTGCATTGCATTCTAAGTACGCAGATAAAATTCTTATTAAAAGTGACTAGCTTTTAATTAGTATGAATGTTTGAGTAGTTCGTAAATTAATCTTAAAGTAGTTGAAACAACTACGAAAAGAGTTAACTAATTAATTACTACATATTAGGGAATATAAAAATAGTATCATTTCTTCGATAATAATAAACATTATACGTTCTTATTTGATATTTTATATGAAATCGTTATTTAAATTGGTAAATGACAAACGACTTTATAATTCTCATTATGCACTATTGATTTGTTATATTTTTAAAAACGTAATTTCTATTGTTTTATACATAGAAAAAAAATAAATAATCGATTGTACCCTGAACTTAAGTAAAATTCACCGAAAAAGTTGAGTAACCATTGCTAATACAAATAATTATAAGAACAATCCTAATTTTCTGCAGTTTATCTGGAATTTATCTTTTAAATACCAATAATGTATTAAAATCTTTTCCAAGTAAACAAATTCAGATGATTTTTATATTTAATATAAGTGGTGTTAATTTTCTTGCGAGGGCTGTTATAGAATATCTAGCCTAGTTTTTCATTAATCTATGATTAAACGTCATTTAAAAACTTATTACTTAAAGGCAAGAGTGCCATTTATTTTTATTTTTGAATAAATGTGCTTTTAAATGAGACTCAGGAAATTTTACATAACTAAGTTTGACAAATTCTACTCATGATTTTTTCTGTGTATTATTTTTTACGTTTCCATGCTCCGACAATACATATTCGTTGATGTTCGTCTTCTTTATTTATCAGATTAAACCTAAATGAAGTTTAAATTGCTTAAATAACGGAAAACAAAAAAAAATTTTCATTTGCGTAACAAGTTATTATCACCATTCCTGTGCTTCCTACTAATTTCATATTTTCATTTATATTCTCTAATTTCCATGAACTGTTATCTATTTTTAATTGCCCTCATAAACTTTTCATATAACACCTGTCCAGATCCTCATCCGATCGCCATCTACCTCGTATGCACGCGAATAGTTTTGAGATTTACGTAATTCGTCGGAGTCTGCGATGTTTCTCGAAACGTACACGTGTGTCACGTACACAAAGTCATATCGCGCACATCAGAACGCACACTTATAATCGTTCAGGTTACATAACCTCTCGGCGGTAAGTGCAAGTGCGCAGCGGAGCTCGTCACGCCCTTTTTTTTTAAACTGCACTTTTCAAAGCCATCACGACTCTATTATGCACTCGCAAGAGATTCCACTCGAAAGCGAGCGACGTTTTCTAATTGTCGAGAGTTTGCGCAGTGGGCGCTGTCAGCGCCGATTAGGAACTTAGAAAAGCCCCGACATAATCGCAGCTGTCGTCGTCGAAGATGAGGAACTTGCAGCGTTTAGGTGAATTTCAAAGTCACGCTACACAGATGCACGGGTGCAATTACCTATATGCACCGATACGCGATGCACGGAGAAATTGCCGGAAACCTTACGGGTTTTGAAACCAAGACCATCTTAAAAAAAAAACGGGAATGGACGAGATTTTCGATCCTGTGATTGCAATGTGCAATTAGTGATCTAGTTGCTGTAAGCAAGGAGGGGATTGAGTTTCGCTAATAACTAGAATAATTGTTTATTTAGTTACACAACGCTTATGACTATGGGTTTTAGCAGCTGACATTTAATTGTAGACTATACCCGGATAAGAAATGTAATTTACTATGAAATTGGTAGTGTGGTTGCTTACTATGTGGAAATGAAAGATTATTTTAAATTGTTAATGGTGTTATGGACAATGCTGTTTATTATGTAATTAGTGATTCATTTTCTCTTTTATTTTATGTACAATCATGGAATTTCTTTGTAGTACGAATGGTATAATAATGCAATATTTGCTATGTCCTCCATGATAATCTCCAACGTCTAATATCATGTCAATAAGGATTTTCATTACATGTTGTAAGATTCCGTTGACACCGCGATTCCTGAATAGCATAAATGTTGTTTTTATCACTTGTTTGTCTAGTCCTATGTTAATGTTTAACAAAAATTCTAATCAATTCGTTTATAAATAATAAAACAATTATTATTATATAATTTGGTCTTTATTTATTCTTCTTTTAGAGTATTTGACAATCATTTCCTTATAATGTTATGTTATTATACCTACCAGTTATTTTAATTGTAAATACACAGATAATCATCTTTAATTCTATGATTTAAATAGAAATTAAATTGTATGTGTCCCTCCCAAACAGTTCAGCACTTGTGATTACCACAAACGCGTTTATGGTAATCACAAAACGAACACTATGGGTTTAACCCAGACTTACCTGTGATGTCTGCAGACATCTTCACTATTTCAAATAAAACAGCTTGTGAATAATACGAATTTTTTACAGAAGTTCCAATCTCTAAAATCACCAACTGTGAATTTATTTGATTTTGTTGGTTGGGGCGACCATTTATTGTTTGGGCAACAATGGAGTTGGTTGAGAGAACCAATAAATTCTTCAAACTGGTCCTGCCAACTTATTTCTTGTCTGGATCTTAGCCCACTAAGCCAGTTGGTTGGGACAAACAATTTAATGGCTATCCTAACTGATTCATTCTTTCCGTTTAAATTTGAGAAAGATACTTAGGTAGTTCTCACAGAGAACCAAAACAATAAATTTGTTTAACCGACAAGGTATTAAAGTGCAGAATTTGGTCAGTAACGACGATTTTTAAAAAACGCGTAACAACATTTCGTATTATGTATAGTATAAATTAATGTTTAATAAAATGCTATTGATAATGTTCTGAACAAAAATTATTTTTTTATTTGTTTTGAAATAATTTGCTTTTGAAATTTGAAAACTTACATTATTTAAAAATAGCCATGTATTCCGTTACTTTCAGAAATTTTACTAAAATTTTGAACACATGAATGAAAATTATCGTTAAAATGGAATGTATCAACAAGAGGGACACGATATATCTTAACAAATCTTATGTCTTTTAAGGATTTTCATTACATGTGCTGCGTGTCCCTGACATTCATGCATGACCATTTATCAGAAAAGATTCTAAAATTTTGTAAAAACATCAGTCATTAAAGTATTTACAATGTATTGGAGGTTTATTTAACTCTATATTGTTCGGATTCTGAAATTCTTATGTGATTGTTTGAAATAATTGAAAAATTCATTTTAAACTCTTCTCTCCTCATTTAAAATTTCTGTATCTTGTTCAAACGTTGTAATGGTGGCGTCAATCTAACACAAATTTAATGTTACTCTGTGAATTTGGAAAAGCATAATAACGTGATACATTTTGTATATTATTTACAAATATTTGTTTTTATTAAATTATAACGGGACGAAATTGCTTCATGAGAGTAGTAAAAATATGATTCTATTAACGAAAAAGTTCTGAAAATTGTTGATGAAGTGTTGCAGAAGGGTACATTGATATTTGTTCTCTGGAATTTTATATTATTTCGGGTGGTCGATGTAATATACTATTAAAATAAATAAATTAACTTTGATTAGTGAAAGAATTATAACACTTGTGCTAAACATAACTTCAGTGTAAGAAACGTTCGTAAATATGTGATATTTTTCAGTTACAAAATTTTCCAAATGACCGTTAATAAAATTGTGGTAACGCCTCTTTTATATGATATTTAAGAAATCGCCTATGATATTTACAAAAAATAACTGAACTGAAAATTCCGAACTGTAACTAAAATTTTTTAAACAAAATAAAATTATAAGTGGATATGATTTAAAATTCCGAAAGTGCAACTTAAATTTCAGTGTGAAGCTCTTTGATTTACAGGTTAGTCAACCTTAAATCTTAATTTGATATATCTATTTCTGTAAGAATTGTCAAATTCACATTATATACAAACGATTTGAATATATTTCTGTGAATAAAGGGCAAATAAAGGAAGTTATGAAAGTTGCAAACCTTGTCTCTGAAAATTACGATACGCATGAAAATATTCAGTACTGGTAACATAAAACATCAGTTACATGTTTTGGAATTTTACCTGAGAAATATTTGCAGTGTTGTTAGTATGTCAATTTTCCAAAATAATAATTTCCCGAATAATAAAGTATTCTTTAGAAAAGTGTAGATGTGTGCCAATATCAACCTTTAAGTAATCAGTAACCATTAAGTAGATTTGTAGCATATTGAGCCCTTAAGTTTATATGGCTAACATAACTTTCTGAATTTATAAATTGCTGACATTGGTTAGGAAATACCTCATAAATGTTGAAACTATAAAAATATAATATAATATAATATATTTGGCGAGTAGTATGCAGATCATAAAGAATTATTTATCATCATTTATATTATATTAAACTATTTTGCTATTGTTTAAAATTTACTTGTCTTTAATTTTATATATTCACAATGTATTCATTGGGTTATTTAATTTTCTGTTGCAGGTAAGAATACTTTCGAGACAATAAATGGATTTGAGATAAGTAACTGTCTACTGAAAATGATTTATATGTAAGAAATCGTGACGATAGTATATTAGGATGTTGTAAGAAAATGAAATAACAATCGACATTTTATTGTCAACTTTGATAAATAACATAATTCAATGTCAATTTCTAAGCAGATATTACAGAAATATATTATAAAATGTCAATCTACATCTAATTTTCTGCTCGAAGTTTTAAACTTCTTTGTTTGAGAATATTGAGTAACAGGCTTTGAAACTAAATTTCAATTAAAAATAGTTTTATATAAAGTACTGAATTTTATATATTGAAAATCGCTCAGATAACAGTTATTTCAACAATATTTATATATTTATTACATCGAATACGACGTAGATAGAAATAATAGGTTTAACACCTTTACAAATATTTATCTACAATCGAAACTCTTACTATTATTTACATGAATAAAACTCATGTAATAACCACGGCTATCTCACATGATTAAAAAAAGTATCTTGTAAATTTTGTCAAATCGTTCCAGCATTTTATTACAATATTAGTCCAGTCAAATCGTCGTAAAAAGGGCACTAACCTTCAAAAAACTCACCCTGTCCATTTTTTTTTATTTTCCTGTAGAAGGTCAATAACTGAATCCAAGTTTAAGTTTGAGGGATAGATGGTCTTTTGCCTGGCTTTTCTCAGTCAAATATTGTCCGATTTCAATAATTTTTTTTTTAAATGATACAGAATTTTGCGCTCTACAACTTTGAAACTAACTATTTTGACCAGAAAATGACGCCGGAGCGAGATAATTCGCAAAAACAATTTCAGAAACAGGTATTTTTTCTTTTATAGCTCCTAATTTTTTTAAATATTAATTTTACGAAAAAAAGTTTGAAACAAAAGTTGTAGAAAATTTAATTCTGTACAAAATTAAACTTAGATTCAGTTCAGTCATCGACCTCTTACAGGAAAATGAAAAAAAAAATGGACAGGGTGATTTTTTGGAATGTCAATGTAAGATTTGACTGGACTATATAGTTTCTCTCAAACTTACTATTATAAATACTGTTAATCTGTTAACATACTGATGGTAAAAATAATACTAACATTTTTATATATATTATTACATTCAGTAGTTTTCTTTATTTTTGAAAATTTTTAAATATCAATACTTGTAACGCGTAATTGTTTATACAATACAAGAATTTCTTTGATTTCAGTGAGCCGTATTTAATGCTTCATTAGTAGCATTTGATTTTCTTTAAGATTTATTGAAGACGGACATAAATAGTGAAAGTTAATTTATTACGTATACTAATTTGACAAAATGTATTTTAAATTGAATTCCCAGCTATATAAAATATCAAATTACGTATTAAAAAAATGGATCTACTCCAATGGATTTACTCCAGTGTAAGGGTAATTCGTGACACAAAACCTGTACAATTTTCAATATACACAAGTCATATTTAACAATGTTTTAGAGGTAGAAATTGGAAACATTAATAAACAATATTCAAAAGCATAATTGTTATACCTATAACAGTGTTTTTAGAAAAATATTTTTGAATAATTAGTAAACGAAAAATATTACGATTTTGCACGGATGTCTACCTACACTGGTATATTAATTAAATAAAACTGTACTATAATAAGCAACTTTAACCCCTTCACTGCCACGAGAATTTCACAACAAATGCCCAAAATGCAGAAAAAAAATTTGTTGGATTTTACTTTAACTTGGTGTATGGGGTATTTTCAAACGCTGATTACGAATCTGAAGCCAGATTTTGAAAATTCAAAATGGCGAGTTCAGTATGGCAGATAAATTTTCCAAATTCCAACTATTTCCCTTGAAATTTCTTACTTGGGGGTTTTCGGAGTCCCTGATTACGAATTTGACGTTGGATTTTGAAAATTTTTCAACCAAAATGGTTCTATTTTTGGAAAATTACTCCGCCATATTGTATTTCATAATATATCCCTGGTAGGTATAAAAACATTTTTTGTTCAAATCTTATATAACATTCTTATTTATCATGTTAAAAGTATAGGGGAAATGGCTAGTCTAACAAAAAATGGACAAATTTCTACAAGGGATCATCAGATTTGTAATCAGCGACCCCGAAAACTCCCGAGTAACAAATTTCAAGCGGTTTTATAAACTTTTTATGCATACATTGATTGAACACAATGTCATACTTCATGAATAAGATTTTGCAAAAATTGGGAAAACTGCCATCTTTGTGGATGGTTAGAAATGGATTTGATTCTATTTTACATAAATTCCAGAATTTGTTAGTCGACTTTATATCATAACAAAGATTTGCCTTATTCTGGCAGTCTGGGAAAAGTCCAAAATGACAAAGATCTTCGTCATTGGCAGTCAAGGGGTTAATTTTATTTCATTAATTTCATTGTAATTATGTAAATATTTGTTAGCTAATATTTCAAAATAACATTAAGAATTGGATAGCTGGTACAACTTTTCATCAACTAGAAATATATGGGTTATAGAATTCTGTCCACGAATTCTGTCCACAGAAAACTCTTCGCTTGTAGTTTCGGTACCTCCATGTACCAATTTTCCAAAGACTGGTAGTTTCCACTCTCGACAATTACTGGATTCCGGAAGCAATTGCCAGTAGTATTCGAATGAGTAAAGACGCACTGCAGGATGGTCGTTGGGACGAGAAGACCTTCGACGATGAGTACCGACGACGTTTAATGCTCCCGAGCATTAAGACCTCGGATGATCCGCAATCAGTGTAGGTACAGTGCAGTTGGGTGTATGCACTTAGGTGCAACCGTGGAAGCGATGCAAGTCACGGGGCCGGGTAACCATCAGCGAAGACGATGCGGCTCCCTACTGGTCGGCAGCCGATATAATATCATTATCATTCCCTGTACGAAGCTCAAAGGGTTAATCAATTATTAGCGCTCTCCCAGTACTACAGCTTGGTCGCGACCGATTTTACACCGCGATATTTATGCCGCCGTATTCCAGGTGCCGATCGTTACTTCTCCATTCCCGACGAGAAATCCCGAACTCACCCATCGGTCGTTTCCGCCATAAATTATTCCTGGCTCATCGCTACAGATTTTCGGGAATAATTAATCCGTCTCGATCATTAACCCCGTATGCCATCAATGATTCCGGGCGGATGCTCATCCGGTTTGAAATTCTGCATTTCGAATATAAAAGAATATTCATTTCGAAATCTTTTTGTCGTTTGTCTGCTGTCAAAGGTGAAAAACATAAACGTTATTGGACATGTTTTTTACATATAGAAGTTACTGACGTTATCTCCAGATTTAAATATGACAGTTGCAGTATTTTCAGGTTTTTTTATTTAAATGGTAGTAAGTCAAATTAATTTTTGTTTCTCGGATTTTCTATTGTCGTACAGTATTTGACTTCAGTGGCTAAAGTAGATTGAGCATCTACACGTCGATAAATATTGACTAATGTTAATTTAATTAAAAAAGTAGCTAAATTTATATTTCGATTTATCGCGAGAAAATTTGAATATTTAGTAAGTTTATAAACAGTAAATTGCGCAATTAGGGAACAAAATATGCTTCATTGTTACAAATATTGTTTTTTCACATGTGAGCGTGCTATTTTGCTACCTTGATTCATTTGATATCTTGTAAAGTAGTAGATTATGCAACTAGGGATCAAAATAGGGGTTTGACGACAAGTGCAAGTTTGATGCCAGAGCGAAGCAAGAAAAAATATACAATATTGATTATAATTATCTCGTTAAAGAGAGAATGTGCTATTTTGCTCCCGCAGTTCATTTGATTACTTATAAAACAGTAGATTGTGCAACTGGGGAGTAAAATAGGTGTTTGACGACGAGTGCAAGTTGGCGTCAGAGTGAAGCGAGAAAGAATAAGCAATATTTACTATAATTATCTCCTTAGAGAGAGAATGTGTTATTTTGCTCCCGCAATAGAGGGAGAAAAATAGCATTTTACACAGTGTGTGAGAAATGTGTTTGGAGTTTAATAAAAATTCAATGGTCTTACTAATTTTTGAAAAGCTGTCAATATACTTATTTTGCAAAATTAATTTTCAGAGTTATTATTGTGGTTTACCTTAAATTACCAAAATTTTGTAATCTTAACAAATTGCAACTGTTTTGAAAGCAATCTTGAAATCTTTGTTCACGTTTGCTATTCTTCCTACTAACTTAAATCATTCCTTTGAAGTCGTAATTAAATAACCGGTTCTTATCTCTAATCTGTTTACAAAAATTGTATATCAACTCTTAGATTTTTGATAAATTTAACTAATTCTTCAAATATTTTTTTTATTTTCGTATTTCTATTATTTTTAAATTCGTCTTTGTATAAGACTATATTTTATTAATGTAAAAAGATCACCGTTTCTTAAAATATTGTCGAATAATTACTAGGAATTAACACGAAGCAAAGTGAACATTGTAAAAATTGAATAGTTCATAAATAATAATTTAATGGCAGAAAGATTTTAAAATTCGATATTTACTAATACAAAAAAGTGATATTGCAAACATAAGATAATATTTTCCTTCCACCTCATTATTATCGTCAATATCTCATTCGGTGCCGTTATCTCATTACCTTGAAACAAGGTCCAAGTACATAAACGTTCGGATTTTAGGCCAACTTCAATTTACGAGCGTTTTTATGATAAACACGAAGTTAACATTTTCATTAGTGTTTCCTCGAAAATACGCTATTATGTTTGCTTGCACATTATTTTTAGAATTTCAAATTTCAATTGATTAGTTTAAACATTTTTGACACATATTTTTACTTTATAATTATAACATAATGCCTTTCAATATTTTAAACTCTTACAGAATTGCTCTTTTATTTTAATAAAAAAAAATGGTGCGCAGTAATTTTGCAATACTGATATTTTACTATTATTGCATACCTTATCTAACAGGTTAATATTGCTTTGTTGCTATTTTTATTTTTGCATTTTTCCTTCGTAAAATAACGTAAGAAATGCCTGTACATGTAGCAGCTCACACATGTCCCTGACCGATTTTGTGTGGAGTGTATCTCCATATTTTATTCTATTTTCTTTGGTTATATTTATACTGTACGTTTAAATATAGATCCTTATTGTTTTTTAATGCATTACCAATTTCTTTACAAATGCATATGATGGAGAAATTCAAAGCATCCTTTCGTAAGTAAACTAAAAACTTGACTTTGTAATAAATTGATAAAAAATGTTGTCCAGTTGAGTCATCCTTAATTATAAACAGTTTTTTATAATGTGAATAATTTCAATTATGGATTTATAGGAGTATGTGTAAATAGAAATTAAAAAATGTTCATTAAAAAAAGTATTGAAAGACAAAATTAAGTAAATATTATTAAAATATTTATTCAATAATTTTTTAACCCTCAATGTATACGATAATTAGGATATTATTTTTAACTAACATCACATATATATGTTAGTATACAATTTTTAATTTGAATCCATTTCATATCAACGTATTATTCATGTATAAAATATGTCCTTCTCAAAATATTAAAATTTGCTGCTTTGGAGTGTTTAATATGGTCACTATTTACTTTGTTTAATGTCATTTTTAATTGATACAAAGTTCAAGTTTTTCATAGCTATTGTAAAACTGTAGCATATTTAGAGGGATATAATGAATTTTTATTAAGTACAATGTAAATTGACTAAACTTCACTACATTGAGTAAGAACCAAAGATTATAAATTAAAATTATAAATTAAAATCAATAGGACTGAAATTTCAGAAGTAATTCGCCCATATAATAACTAATTTTGTATACGAATTATAGATCAAAACATAAGGTTAAAAGGACCATATCCACAAGTAGAGCAATGAACCCACATGCATATCTCCTTTACTGACTAAATGACGTTATTCAACGTTTATTGACTAAATAACGCCTTTGAACTAATTTCTAAATAATATTCTCTAAATTTCTATAATAATATTGATAAAATGAGTCAGTCTGTAAAACAGCGAGTTGTGACTCAACCTTTTCACTAGAAATTTTTTATATTTTCCATTTAATATGTATTTAAACTTATTATGCTAATAAAATCACAGTATTATTATTATTAGAATAAATCCTTTATTGTCCAATTGTATTGAAATTATGAAATTTATTCGATATTAAAAAGTTATTAGTCAATCCTCAACAAAGCTGGCGATTATTAACTATTGAAGGGTCTGGGCAGTCTATTTAATATATGACAAGTAACCTTCAGACCATTATTCTAAATTTTTGAAAAATATGACCAAATTACATATTGATAAGAAATGTTCGGAATAATGAAAAAATAATTAAACTAAGGAAAAACGTGGAATATTGATAAATTGAATAAAATAAAATATGTTTTAATAATTCGCTTTACCCTGAAAAAACGTCCAATATAGCGGGAAAAAAAAATAGAAAAAAAACATTAAAAAAGTAATAAAAAATATTAAGAATTCTTCGAAGCTACAACAAAAAGGATCCAGTACAACAATGCAAGGAATGAGTGATCAGTGTACATAAATGTTACAAAATATGAAAAATGGAGGCGTAATGGGAACTCCTTAACTTTACAATTTAGGTTTAAAGGTGTAAAAACGCATTTTTGGCATTTTTTGAACTTGTGTAAAACAATAAAGTGACAAAACACAATTTTCCACTTAGGACAAAACAAAAGCTCAAGCATTGGCCTATCCACTAATTTGCCAATCCAGTAATTTGGAGATGCGATTCCGAATCTACAAACAATGTCTATTAAGAAATGGTTCTTATTGCTTGGGTTACAAAATATCGTCGGTAAAGAAATCGTTGCTATGATTTCTACAGCACTATGAAATAAATCTTTAAAAAAAACGAGGTTTTATTACATATCCTAATTTTCGGTCATCTGAACTATGAAAATTGATGCAATTATATTTATATATATTTTTTTATATAGATATATTTTTCTTTGTAGCGCAAACTATATCTATCTTTAAATAACTAAAAAATACAATAGACAACATTACAAATACCAACATAACAATCAACATTTTGTATTTATTTGCAACTAACGATATTTTGGGCGAAAACTATCTTCGCTTAAGTATAGTAATAAATAGAGTGAACAAAGATGTATAAATAAAAAAGAATAGCTAAAGTTAATTAGTTACGTATTAAATCACATAAAGTGGGAGCAAAATAACAATTTCGTATTTAATCCGATTGTTATTCGATGATTGTAATTGTGGTAATTAAAATTCGCGATAGGAGAAGGGAGAAGAATTTTCCCTAATGTCTCTCTAACGCAAGTAGTAACAGAACGTATCGGTGAGACGGCGACATCATCCTCCCTGACAGAAGAAAGTTGGAGCTGTGTGACAATCGTGAACAGTGACAGTGATATTTTTAATATTCAGTTGTTAAAAATACTCAAATACTTCAGAAATAATTTAAAAAAAAACAGAGTACTAGAGTTCGTTACTGTGGACGAATTTCAAATAAAAGAAAATTATATTTTCCGTTACGATTAAAGGGTCTGTATGTTTTACGATAATCTTTTAAGATATTAAATTTATATTAAAAAAATCTTGATGATTGAAAAAAGAATGATTTTTATTCAAATTTCGTATAAAATTGTCGCAAGGCATAAAAAATAGTATATATTATGTAATAAGTGCGCAAAATAGTTTATTCCCACACGTGAAGGAGTATACATGGCACATGTATCGTATGGAATTTTTTTCACATAATGTGAGAAATTTTTCGGGCACTGATTTCAGCGTGGAAAGTACTGTGCGAAAATAAGGCTATTTTCGAACTAAAAACAGTGTGCGAAATAGAATTTTAGGCACGAAAGGAACCAAATATATTTCCTAACTCGATTTGCACTCAAATGAGTGCTTAACCCCCAGGGTTAGACTCGAGATGAATATCTCGGATAACTGAACACTTTTTATCTCACCATCAAAACAACGGTTTTACATGTTCCAAAATACAAATTGAAATTGATGATCTTGGCTTTACAAAAATATACTCTCTCTATTTCGAATTCACTAAGAAATAGTGAACATTCATTGATTCAATTAAAAAAAATCTCCATTTTCACTATTACGCAGTGAATTTCTCAGTTTCAAATTTAAGGCGTATAATATCAATACTTATTCTTAAAGTAACACAACATTGAATGCTAGTTAAGAAAGTGAGTTATTTGAAAGTCGATGAGTTTTAGAGGTCGCTCAACGTGAATCTGATGTCAGTTTTCAAAAATTAAAAATGCCATCAGATTTGCAATCAGCGACTCCGAGTAACGATTTGCAATCGAATCCGATGAATTTCAACAACAAATTTGATTTTCGCCATATTTGATCCAACATTTTGAATCTTTGAAAACTGGCCTAGGATTCGTAACCAGTGACCCAAAAAGTAGTAATCCATGACGAAATTAAAAATTTTACCAGGGAACACAGTTCCGAAAATGAACACACCGAAAGGCCAAAATTTCGATATAGCATGGCTCCAGCGAGATTTTCTTCCGTTTGTCTTTGAAAATTTGGGAAAGAGAAAGTAAATTAAATTACCTTGGACTCACGCAATATCGAAATTTTAGCCTTTCGGGGTTTTGATTTTCGGAACTTTGTACCCCGGCCAACAATTTTCTGTGCAGGATAAAATGAACCATTTGGATACCGATTTTTGCAATTCAATTCAACTCCAAGTGGGTAAAGGATGGTTAAGACTTTTTTCTTTTACGTCGGTGCACGAAATTCAACGTCGCACATTGTTATTGGTCTGCAAAGTGTCTGTTTTGCGCACTCGTATCATAAAGAACTATTTTAACACTCCGGGAGAAAACTCGATTTTGCGCCCTGCAGTGAAATATTCGGATAAAATTATGGAGCCCCACACCCATTGTGTTAGAAAATATCGTATGGAACACGAAATTTCGAACTCTGACGTGTGTGAATGTCACCCTCACTTATCCAGTGCGACCAAGTTCGCAATCATCGAAGATCGCTAATTGCGCCCTTGTTATATAATATACTATCTTCTTACCATGATCCATAAATAATATAGTTATTATTACATCGGTATCAGTACTGTTTCCATCATATAGTTGAGAAGAATGTGAAATCTTGTTCCATTTTTTTTCCTGTACCAAGCGCTTGAAAGAGTCTCACGTAGGATTGTGTCAATGCGAGCACTCTTACAAGCTGTTAAACAAAACGCGGCTGTCGGACGAGCGGCAATTTACTACACGCCATAGCAAAGTCGACAAGGGGTTTCTTGTCGCTCGTAGTCGTCGGTAGCCGGACGGTTGCACAAACGTCATTTCCAGCCCTAGGCACACGCTCATTGTCCAAGCGCTACCTTAACCGGAGGATGCATCGCGACACCGCGAAAAATGCAACTCCATTTTGAATTCGCGCGCGTCTTGGAAATATCTTGGACCGGCGCCGCATCCGTATTCACTCCATTAGGTCCATACTGCGATACCGAGCGTGAATAACAAAAAGATCCCGCATCGCGAGCAGTTTGTTAGCGGAGGGTTGGCTGCGTTTCACCATTTTCTGTGTCGCGTGGAATAAAAGCAACACGTACGGTACGAATTTACGACATCGTCGACATTTGAATGTCACAAGCGACCAGCTTTTGCGCTCGTCGGCGGCGTGTCGCCGCGCGCGATTCCAGCGATAGCGGTGGTACGAATACGTCCTCGGGGCTTTCAATGCCTTCCAATGTCCCCAATGGTAAAAATTACGCGAAACGAGACATTCGGATTTTATGCCTGGTTTTTGTTCAGCCTCGTTAGAAAGTATTTAAAACCCGGCTACTTTATGTCATCGGTTATTACAAAACGACGAGAAATGTTGGAGGTATAAAAGAAAGACTTTCATTACAATAAACATTTATTCAGGGTTCTTTATTTTCTGCAACTAATTAACTGTGGTAGAAATTCCGTCTAAATACCACTTTTGAGTAATAAAGGATAATAAAATAAATGGGGTGCATCTCAAAAACCGACAGATCATAAAACAGACATTTCAAAAACCCGACATTCAGAAACCAGACATTTCAAAAATAGGCATTCAAAAACCAGACAATTCAAAAACAAACATTAAATAACCAGACATTTCAAAATACAGACATACTTTGTAATTCTGCTTTTTTTAATTTCTGGATTTAGAATGTTTGTTTTTGAAATGTCTGGTTTTTAAATGTCTGTTCTTTTAATATAGGGTTTTTGAAGTGCCTGTTTTCTTATTGGATACACCTCAAAACCTCGACATTTCAAAAAGCCGACATTCAAAAACCAGACATGTCAAAAAACAGACATTCAAAAACCCTTTTTTATTGTTTCTGGCCCATAATTCAGATAATATTTGTTTAGTTGATATGGTGGCCGAGTTAAGTGGACTGTATATAACTAAGTTTGACAATGACCAAGTAATTATAATCTGTTTAAATGATTTATTCATTCGACAAGTGACATGTATTTCTCAAGTCCTTCATAAATGCCGCGTATGTGCATAATTAAGAAATTCAAAGATAACACTGACTGAGAAAATTTTACTTTTTATTTGCCCTTGACAATCGGAGTATCATTTCTGAACGGATTTTTCGCGTTGAAAACGATGGCGCCAGCAGAATTTTTCGGGCACGTCCCGTTTTCGAGAAAGATGAGGTGAAACCTGTCAAAATTTGCGTCTTCTGCCATATATCGATTATTTTTACAGCAAAAGGGAATTTACTAAAAAATATTATATATCAGGTTAAAACAGATTAACGTCCTATCTAGCATTTCAGTAGATATAGACATTCTAGCAAGACACGGTTTCAACTCAAGCAACCAATTTCTTTCTATATCCATTATTATTTTAATAAGTTAAGATTATTTATTCCCTACAAGAATTTTTGCCATTTGTCATGAACAACTGATGTATTATTCAAATGTAGATCTTTTTTTCTTAAAGAGCAAATGCGACAAAATAAATACAATAGTTTTCAATATCTTAGAGATTAGTCTTAAATATGGATAAAGTCTCATTCGAACTCAGTGACTTTAGAATATTTAAAAATATAATTTTTCTTCCTTGAAATGTATGACTTATTTGGTAGTCTAAAAGACTATTAAACGATAACAAAATAACTGCTGGCACTTTCCGTACATAATGCAGTATAATCTAATTTTACATTTCATTAGTGAAATAAATGTAATTCCATAAAACTGACCAACAAAATTTTACTTTTTGTTTGCCTTTGAGAATCACAAGATCATATTCACACTGATTTTATATGCTGAAAACAATGGCGCTGGCAGAATTTTCCTATTACATCCCCTTTTCGAGAAAAGTGAGGTTAAAAGAATATTTACTTTTGACAATCGAAGTATAATTGAAGCACATTTTTCAACAACAAAGAATTTTACAACATGAAAGTCCGTTGGGAAATGATTGTCAACGGAAAAATTAGTGTCGAACATCCAGCAATATTATAGCGACGTTTTTTAAAGATGAAAGAATTGAAAATATCGATCGTGTTTCAAAAATGAAAATTGAAAAATAAAATGAAATATGACTTCTCATTGGTTTTTTTAAATTCGTTTGCCATTTTAGATCAAGCCTCATGTTTCTAGTAGACTACTCCAGAAACAATATTGCGCATAACACGTATTACTATATATGCACTTAGTTTTGCCTGCGCCAAAGAGGTACAGATAGCAAATTAGTTGTATAGCAAATAAATCGCTAAGAGTAGTACATTCAATCGATGATTTCGTAAATAAAAAAAAAGTTTTTGATTGGTATAAAAACTGACTTTGAGGAAGTAAAACAGAACTTTCAGAAACCAACGTTTACGGAAATAAAATTATCTCCAGACATTATATGGCGTTAAATCTAGCAAAATTGCATCTTGTTGTAATTTGGAATCTACCGGGGGTTTAGGGATCTTTTTAACATCGGATTTAGCATTACTAAAGACCTTTGAAATATCTTAAAATAATTAATGAATAAAAAGTTCTTTTTAAAAACCACGTTTTTATAAATGGATTAAAAAGGATAAAATAATTTTTCCTATCCACACAGGTCACTAATACCATGCAATCATTTTTCATTTTATTAGGAAATAAAATATTTTTAAGACTTAAAATGGAAAAAGTGTGGCGCAATGTAGGTAACAGAAATGACTATCATGTCTAAACTGGCGTGTCATATTGTTCATTTAAGCATAAGTTTCTCATTTGTTATTGTTCGTCGAGGAGTCATTTCTGTTACTTCAGGACAAGCGCGACGGTGGAAGGGGGGGAAACGCCGGGCCCCCCGCTTTGAAACTTTTTTTTTTCATATAAAATTTAAAATTGCTGAAATTGTTCTTAAAACTGATTGAAACTTGTAATACACGGTAAAGGAATGCATTGTCATCCAATTTTGGCCTATCCTCAAAGTTTCAAGTCTCTAGCTCATCGGGAAGTTAGTTTAAAATCGATTACAAGATTTGCACCGGACAAACAGACAGACAGACAAGAATACGAGTTGATAAAAACGTGGTAAATAGCTATAAACCATACGAAATCATTGCTTTACCCTCCTCCAGACTTCTATATAACACTTTACTATCTATAGGAATACTATTTTTATATTTTCGGCGTTTACATCAGACATTTAAATTAGGTTAGGTTTCAGCGAAGTGATATGACGGCGAGCTGTCAAACAAGACTCTTTGGTTACTTCAAGTAATATCTTATTGTCAATAATTATAGTAATACTAATTATAATAGTACATGATCATGTAGTTCAAATTATTAATTTACCTAATATGTTCTTTCTACGTACTACTTAAATAATAATGCATATAATCCTACTTATGAGAGTTAACAAAACTGTCGTAAAGTTAAATTTAAAACTTAAAATATGACCAACTTTCATCGTTAAAATGTCTATACAGTTTCGCAATATAAACACAATAATTACATAAATAATACAATATATAGAAAAGTAATTTTATATACATTGCATGCACTGAATAACGTTACTATCAGTATCAAACTATAAATTAAGCAGACAAACTGTTTATTAAATTTACGATTATTTATGCAAGATTGCATAAGATTTAGAGCCAGCCAGACGGGAAAACGTATTAACGAGAGGAGATGCCGTTTCAGCATGCGACAAGAATATATAAATAGCATATTAAGTCAGATAGAATTAATGAGAAGCTCCATCATAGTACATTTATCTAGATTCTTAATTCAAGACCGTTTATATTTAATTAAATCACGAGCTTTGTCGTTTGCTACAGTTCCATTTATCGCGGGAATGCATTAATTATACGCTAGGTTCTAAATTAGATTATTAGACGGCTAATAAAATTTCAATCCAAGCCAGGCTATAACTTAGTTCCCAGCCAAGTCCGGGAGCTGCAGACTCTGGGAGGACTTTTTTCTGGAAGGCCTCGCGTTCCGTGTCCCGCGTTTATGCGCCGATGAAGACCGTTTAGCTGCCCCTTAAGACGACTTTTAACGCATAAGAACGATTATATCTGGCTGCGTAATTAGATCGGAGAACGTGTTAATGGAGTTGTTACGTGGTACTAACTCGTTCGCTTCTCCAGAAGCTTCAGCGCCAATATACAGGCAGGAGCGCCGATGCCCATTAGCGGAGCCACTTCGTGCTTCACTACCTGTATGTAAATATATGTGTCCATGTACTGGGTGTCGCCTTTTAAAAAGGGTCCTCAGTTTTTTCTGAGTTTCGATGGGCTCGGTTCTTAAAATCCATGAATAATCACGAAGTCAGTTAAATGAACAAAAGAATACTTCAGCTACTTATTGGATAACTACAGTTTTAGACGATATTTAAATTCTTAAAATTGAAATATATTATAGACTAAATTATTTGTAAATATAAGTTTATCTAATCTATATGGATGGATTCCCAGAAACTTGGTACTTTCGATAATAATAGTACGTTGCCATACTATGTACAGAATGCATCTGGAATCCACATTTCAATCTCATCAAAATCGTTTTCTATTCTGTCTATTTACGAAGTTGGAGTTTGAATTTTTCATATCCGGCAAGTACATATAACATGATTTATCATGTAGATATCACAAATGATTTATTTGTTGTCCATATTTGATGAGAAAATAACAGTAGAAATTTCGAAAATAGAAAATGTTTTTTTTTGTTTGAATGATGCTTAGTATATAAAAATAATGTTTCAATAAGGAAGACGTAAATTTTTACATGTAAACATTTTTATTTTGTACTAATGTCACTCAGAATGTGCGCGTAAAGAACTTCAAACTTCAACGGTGTTTGTCGAAACAAATTTTTTATTAACAGCATCAAACTCACAAAAAAATTCACGTATTTTTTTTGTCATAATTGAAATCTGTTGAAATTTGTATAACATAATATAAACAGTGTACTCTGCAGACCTTAGTGGACTGTTTATATGTTATATATAAAGTATAAAGTACTTCTACTTTTTTCCCAACCATTACCTAATGACTTTTCATTTTTGTTACAAATTTTCAACATGTCGACAAAATCTTACATTGGATTTTCGTTATGGTTGTTAAATTTATCCTAACATTTCTGAGGAGGACATTGTTATAAATGTCTAAAATATAATATAATTGTTAAAAAAACTTTCAACGTTTGTTTTTTGAAAGGAGTTAAGGAAATGATGTCACATCGAAAACCACATTTAATTTGTACATCTAAATAATAAGAATCTAGAAGAACAAAAATTTGATTTTTGCTACATGGAATTTTCCCTGGCTATTTAATGGTACCAGTGAATTTGAACTTGAATATGACCTTGAAGTTTATTCCAAGGTTACGGTTATTTTTTAAAAGTCCCATTTTTTCGTGGAATTCGTAAACAAAACAAAACATTACGTTAGAATATACCGACCGAGACCTTAGTCAAGGTCATTTCAAGGTGGAATTAATATCATTACAAGGTGGTTTTAATAGTCTGAATATGGAAACATATCTCAGGTTCTTTGCTCTTTCGGGGAAAATTGTTCCTACGAAAGATTTAATATTTTTCCCTGGCTATTTAATGCTTTAACTAAATTTGACATTCAACATGACCTTAAATATTATAGCGATTAAAGGTTGATTCATGGTGAAGATATACATTGTGATGATGCAAATTTTTTGACTGTCTATCAAGTCTATCTATCAGTCAAGATATCACATCGTGTTTTAGAAATCAGGAATCTTTGATATATTTTATTTCTAACGGAAATAATAATACACATTTATATACTGAAAAATATTTTATAATTTCATAAAACGTTCAAAAAACATTAAATTTTTTTGAAATTACAATAAAAAAATATTCTCACGTTTTTTCATTTTCCTTTGGATTGAAACTTGCCAAAATTCGATTTAAACTTGCCTCGCGACTAATAACACCAAAGATGTAAAAGTTTTATTTTCGGAACCTGATGAAACATACGGCGATGCTTCCGAAAAGATAAAGTGAATTTAATTTGAATTTAATTACATGCATTTTTGACTACGGTATAATTTTACGAGCATTCCATAACTTCATCGGAGATAACTGGGGATGAATTTCAAAGAGGTTTCACCGGAAATTTTGTCGATAACCATTCAGCTCACGAATTTCGAATTAAAAAAGTGGCGCAAATCAAGTCTCTCGTTAACTGCGTTTAAAAAAAAGTTCGAAAATGCGAATTTAAACACCCAGTATACAAACCTATTATGCCCATTGGCGCATGCGCCTTTCTCGAGATATACGTATGCAAGTGCATCGTAGAATATTTTTGCAATATAAGCCGCGTATTTCCTGAGGGGACCCGCATAAATTTACACGGGTGGGTCGCTGATCCGACGAGATCGTCCGTCGACGACGTCATTTTGCATGGGATGCTTCCCATGTTCTTTTCTACCGATCTGCGCGAATGATTTCTTCGGAGATTACATCGTCCTCGGATGGGCGAGAGATCAATTTGTTGAAAGATTACATATAAAAGTTATTGTATACAATAAATTCCTATAAAATGCAATTTGCATGAACTTGTACGAGAAATCACTTAAGTCTCTAATAAAGATTAAGCAATTGCAATCGAAAGTAATTACAAGGAGTAAGTCCTACTGAAGGACACCAACGATTATAAAAGTATAGGATGAAATAATTTATAGGTAATTTTACGTTTTTTGCTTGCGTTTCGTGCAATAAAGTAAATAATAAATTAATAACTATAGATTTAAATTGAATCGATTGGCAATTTTGTGATCTCTTTTATCAAGCTTGAAACGGTAGTTTAAATTAAACGTAATAAATGTAAACGTTCAGCTTGAGAAAATATAATACTGTTGAATTACTAAATGATAGATTGCGCTAGAATTTATACCATGTGACTTTGGATCCGGAAGGTGGTTCAAATTTTATGTTTATTTACGGTAAATATTCCTGACTGATGATTTCATTGAAAAGCATTCCAGTAATAAATAAACAAGTTTATATATACGTAATCAATCAATCATTCTCAGCAAGGATAATCCTTATAATTATGATCCCGATAATAAAACATTGTTGAATATATTACATAGTGCATATACGTATTATCATGATGGTATTAGCCCACATTAATCCACCGAACGATTCAACGTCAATATCGTAATTAAAATGAGGATATATTCGAGTTAAATTACCTGTTACTCACAATTATTGTGACCGATGGCACGCCCTTTCGGGACGAGTTTCTTTGATTAATAGGCATTTAGTCAATGTCGAGTCTTGTGTAATATTACTGTCAGTCCGCGTACGGCCCACGACTATCGAAGCATTTTTCACGGTTCACAGTCTTTCGAAATTACTTACATTGCCGTCAGAGTAATAATTTTTCCATCATGAAGCATCATTCATTGGGTTTTCAATCAAGTTCTAACGAGCACTCATCAATCCATCGATCTGCCGGTGCATCAGCCGCTGGTGTCTAATGGCTAATTTTGATGCGAAACGCTGTCATATCGCGAAGAGCAACTGTGCGTGAGCATATTTCAAGCACACCGAACATAAAACGCCATGGAAAGTGCTTGCAATTTGATGTGACGGACGCATGAATATGATAATGCGCGATTTTTTTACATGAAAGTGATATAAATCAGATTTTTAATCAATTTCAACACTTTTTTGACGCATTAAAGATGAAGGGTACAATTTTTATTGATTTTTATCCTCTTATTTTTCCACATTGTATAGGTCCATAAAATTCACCAACCGATCTTTTATATCATGTGTTTAGTGTCATTTTGATCTATCGATATTTTATATATTTTTATTCGAAATGTTGCTAAAAAAGAAAGTAGGATCAAGCTTGCTCTGTATGGTTAATATATGTTTTTTTTTCATTTTAGAATTTTTCGTGAACAGCAATCTGAAAACTTTACATAGTTATTTTGGCAGTACTTATTTAATAAAATTCACAAACTGTATAGTAACTAAAGTTTTCCAATATTATTATTCTTCGTTCTAGAAAAAAAAAATTTATTTTATTCTGCTTTTACTATGATAAAAAAGCAAGTCTTACCTAAGGGGATGTATAAGGCACAAAATGTATTTATAGCGTTGAGGACGTCAAACTGTCTTAGAGCAAGAAACTTTTATTTTGAAATAAGGAACTTGTTGATGAAAATTCAATGCATAAAACCGAAACGAGAATTTCTACTTGTGTTTTTTCCAGGACAAATTTTACATGTAATAAATGATAATTTCATTCAAAAGTCTCTTGAATAAAGGAGACCTAAATTCGTGAAGAGTACCAAATAAAGAAATCAAATGAAAAATATATTCAATAATATTTTAAAACTAAATAATGCTGGAGTTTGAAATTTACAAGAATTTTACTTAATTAGTCAAACTAAAAGTTGATGATTCTCTATAATTTATATTAGAATTTTACTTTGAAGTAATAGCGGTTGCTGGAGAATGTATAATAAATTCTTCAATAACGATTCTCAAGAGTGACCAAAATTCAAATAAACTATCGTATTATCGTAATATTGATTTATAAAAAACTGATGAAGTGCAATGAATTTTACAAAATTTATATGGACATTACGTAACTGTTATCTGCTACTAAAAGTTATCGTCCCAGTCTTTCTTCGATAAATAAAATTGTAGATTTCCGAAACGAGTCTAAATATTTATAATCTTCACCGGGAACTGCTTCTGCTTAGCCTTTACGAATAAAATATTTATCCTGGTTTATAGAGTTTTAGTGCTGCAATGATTTATAAACGAAGACGTCCGAGTGCGGAATCGTCTCGGGTTGAACGATGATCATCGTGAACGAATATTGTAATTTCTTGATACGTCGTAATATATTACGAGGAACCTACGTCCCGTTGCTGCAAATACCGTTGCCTTTGTGACATGCTGTTGGTTTCGCATCGCCTACTGTACCTACTGAAAATAATAGTTCCTACTTAAATCCATTTCTGGATCATATTTTGTAGCATTAAAGTACATCACCATTCATTTATGTATGTACGTATGATCAAAACGAAAACTTACGTTATTCGAAAACGAATAATTGCATTATTGATCCTATGATATATATAATGCAACTTTTTAAATGCAAAATCGCATTAATTATTTTATAAACAAAATCCATACATACCGATAGGTCACCCGCACCGGTTTCATATATTTCCTCATATAGTTACAAAGTACAAAGTTTAAATGATCAAGAAAATTGTCGTTTCTAACCACTTTATTATGAGTTTCTTGATAATGTGATAACTTGTTTCGAAAGAGATGTAAAACAATGCATACTAATTAAATCCGTCGAACATACTCCGAAATTTCTAAATGTCCTCAGGACTGTAATAGGATCTTTAGAGCATCTACAAAATTAAGTTATTACCCCTTGAACTGAGTTAGGCTCCTAAATTATAATTCTCGTCATCGAAAAAAAATTAGCTAAAGATATTCTAATTTGGACAACAAACTCGGAAGAGGTTTCTAGGAATGCACCATTAGCATCATTACATAACTTTTGTAGCAGAACAATTATCAAAAAGTTATTGGCCTAAGACAAACTAACAAAATAATTAAAAAATGAGAATAATACCACCCATAACCCAAAGCTTTATAACACGGGTTAAAACAAATGTACACAACAAGAGTGCCTTTCGTAAATGAAGTAAACTCATTCGATGGTCTAACAAATAAATAGTTACGGTTACAAACTAGATGGTAACTGGTCCCGTCCACATTCTACCTATCTTTTTTGTCCGTGTAGTTTAAATTCAGTATAGTTAAGGAAGGTATGCAATGATTATGATGCAACTTATCTATGATCAATTTTAGATCTTATAATTAACGAACATCAAAGAAATAGAGAAAGATCATCTCAACTACAACGGTGGTTACAAATCATACATTGGACATGACATTTATACATACATCATAATTTTCTTTAGCAAAATATTGCAGATTTGTTATTACAAACACATAATATAGAATAAAATATAAACACATTCTAAACTCGATATATAATAATCTTATCTCTACTAAACTCACAAATTATTTATAATTACAACCTGTTACAGTAATTTTATAATACAATGTCGAAGAAATTTTAATAACAGATTGAATGAATGAAATCCAGTAAATATAAAAACTTGATGATTCTATCAGCTTTCTAAATTTTAAATTCCAAAATATAATAATATACTAAATAATTATACTAAATTGAAGCAAATTCTATTTTTTATGTTCGGTGTATTGTAACACTACATGCATGCAGTTCAATATCAACTTCAAAACAGCCATTTTTTTTTAATTAAACCCATGTTCACTTTGTCGACGATAGTGAAAAGTGTTAAAAATTATTGACTACTCCAATGTTATTTCACGAGTTCATATCTTCTTATCACCAACAAAATAAAATTTTCATCCACATCGTTTCCTGTAATGTACTCCAGTTTTAACTATATAGCTAAATGATTTACTATCATCGGATATCTTGTGTACAATTCAATTATTTGAATCATTACATTATACCAATCACTCATCCATAAAAATCGATTTGTATATCTTTTATCTTTTAATTAGTTCGTGAGTTATCTTTTCATTACTTATGATTTTAAGTCGTTTGAGATAGTACTTGATGATACTTTACTTGTCGAGTGTGGTACCCTGTAAAATATGGTTTAATGTCATTACTTTCTTCAATTTCCTTATATCGATTTTATTTCCAAAGGTTTGAAATTATGCATGCGTGAAATATGATACCAAAATATATGAAACCAATACAAAGAGGGCAAAGATACCAATACGACACAAATTTGACGGGCATAGAACAAGTTAAATATTGTTGATTTAAGAGTTCTGCTATTTATTAGATCTTGAAAGATGTAGTAAATAAGAGGGTAGGCCATGGCTATAGCAAGCAAATTGGAGTTAATCTGTAAAAAAAAGGTATTATTTGATTTTTGAACCAGTAAAATAAAACCTTGATACTAACTTACCTGAAGAAATATGAAAACTTGAATCTAAATATCGTTATTATTGTTTGCTTTTAACAGAGTAAGCTTAACAAAAACATTACTAGTCTATAGAGAACAAATGTAAAAAATTTGATTTGCTAATTTGATTTTTTCTATAATAAACGAAATACGATCTTGTTAATTATGATAATTATTCTCAATGATATTAGACAAATGACATGTCTTAATGGTCATAACAATACATGTTTATTTTATTTGTGTTTGTCAATTATTATTTTTGAAAGAAAATCAATCTCAACTCCAGATAATCCATGACAAATATTCAAATAAGCAGTAAACATTTTTCTTTATTGTACATTATTTATATGATATTTATATAAAACCATAGGCTCACTAAACCCAAAACTTAGAACTAAATCAAGCCCAAATAATATTCTTAAATAATAGTAAAGTTAGATAATAGTAAAAAATAGTAAAACTTCAATATTGCGGAAACAATATGTGATAAACAAACGGTTAAATATTGAACAAATTTATTAAAAACCTGAGCATTAAGGTATTTTGATGATGTCAATAAAGTGCGCAGACTCAGTTGCTACAAATTAAAGTATTAGGACCAAAGTTGTGGGAAATGAATGGCAAATTAATTTGATTATAATTGCAGTTACTTTCTGTGATTTCTACTCATTCAAATTCATAATATATTTTAAATTGCTAAAAATTATCGTACATTTTAACTTTATTTTTTTTTTCAGATTTTGTTTTCTTATTCATTAAAACATAATTATTTAATGAACACGAATATTGTAAAGTATTGAACCATAATATCTCACCTACTAAACGGTACTAAATGTCCCGATTTAACAGACATATGTATTATTATCTAGTTTACTTCATACGATAGTTTCAATAAATTCTTAAATACTAGGATTTTAGCGTCTATCCACCTTAATGAAGTGTGAAATACGAATTTATCATTTGTGTTCAGTGTGTAAATATAAAAATAATCCGTGCACACATACAAAAAATCAATGTTTATTTATACAAGATAATAATTATTTATTCTCAGAAGATACTAATCCTATGTCAAACATATGAAATACTGAAAAGATGTCAGCTAATTGTTCCACTGTAGTTTCTACGTTATTAACTGTACTTAAACTTTACCATATCAAAGCGCCAAAACCGCAGCGGGCAGAAGTTCATTGCACGTTATTCAGAAGACTCTTGCGAAAGATTGCGCTGAGGATTATACACGACATAAATTATCCATCCTTAGTGCAATCGTCATTATTGGAATATGCACGGTTCCGAGTACTGCTTGATATGCGAGGAGAATTAACGAGCTTCGCTAACATCACAACGGGCTCTCTGGCATTTGTTTCAGGATTTTGCAAAATGCTTCTTACTGCCTATCGTCGCTGGCTAATAATCCTTACAATTGTAACATTTGTTCAGTTTCTACTGTTCTCTTGTAATTGTCATTCGATTCCTGAAAAACTAAAAAAGTTTGTAAAATTAAAGAATTTGAGTAGTTTCTTTCATGGATAAATGTTAAGATTTCGAAGAAATTAGTTCTCTTATAATTTTTAAATATTCTATATTTTTTTTGCTACAATTTATTAAAAATTATTCCTTTTTTCATGAAGCATTTTTGGATCTCGGAAAATTTATATGAAAATTTATAATGAAGTGAGTAATATCTGATGGTTATTTCTCCATGAGCATAATATTGTTTTTACATAAACTGTTGACGTGTGAATTAAGATTAGGTTAGCAGCTGTTATTATGTTCGTCCTTAATGACTATAGTTAAATTTTAATCATTGAGGTATATTAACGAAATACATTACCAAGGTGATGGTTTTCTTTGTTTCTTACTAAAAGAATGAGTAAATCGTAGATAATTTCTAACATCACAAAATGATCGCTACTGAATTAGTTATTAAGGCTGAAGAAAAAACCTAACATCTTATAATAAATTTATGGCCCGATATGGCATTGGGTTTTTAATAGTTGATGTATGTTCAGTTTAAACACAGTTTTATAATCTTCCATCTTTAAAAACTTGGCTAGACAGTTATTAGAGCATTTGATCGTGAAATTTGCGTCAATAATGAATTCATGAAATGACTTCGTAGTAACTGGGATGAATGTGCGATTGTGAACTAAAGGTAAAATACGATACTTTACAGGTTATGTATGATAGATATTTAACTAATTTTTTGATAACCACTTTGTACTATATACAAATAAAAAACATGACCATATTCATTCAATTTAGTACTTAAAATTATTAAATATTTATTATTATACACGTAGATTCAGAAATATCACATTTAAGAAATGTCATATTAACTTGTCATCTTGAACTATGAAATTTTATCAAAATTTGCAGAACTCTTCTCGAATTACATATAAATTACAGTGTACAATGTGAGTTACTTTAATATATTCGATTTCAAGTTTCTCTAATATAATTGCTTTCATTTAAGGAGCGTCTAAGATAGAAGCTTCCTTAAATCAATAAATCTTACCGGCAAATTTCTAACAGTATGGCAGTTATAACACTTCCTAATCTTACTAGCACGTATGAAAGATTTCTGGGAAGTTGCATCAACATTAGGCACTCTCGAAGAACCTATAAACGTACTCGTGTGCTTAGAATGTTTATTAGCCGAATAAAATATACAATAAAGCAAAACGACCATTCTTCCCATTCGCCGAAAGAAAGTACAGTCACACCTTAAGGAGCGCGTTACTGCCATTCCTGCATTTATTGTTACAATTCAAACAATGAATACAGTATTTCATTGTAGCTGATCGAATTACATAAAAGACTCCTAGACGGCAACGCCCGACATTTTTGCACGAATAACCAGAAAAAAAATCGAAAAGGCGCGAAAGATGGCTGCTTCGTCGAAGAGAGATTCCTATACAAGTATTTTATCTCATCGAGCGGGCACGCCCTGTGACATCATCGTTCCTCTCGTTCATGGTGACGAGGTATGGACCCGAGGCGTCGTTGGATAAGGATGATGGTAAGGACGATGCATCGATCTGTCCAAAATATAACTCACAGTACTCTCCACAACTCCAAAAGGATTGAAAGGGTTTTATTCAAGAGGACCCCCGGTAGGGACCCTCGTATGGGCGCCATTGATCCTCGGGATGCCAGCGTACATTTCGAACCAGCCATGAGATATGACGGGGCATCCTCGACTAACGAGCGACATTGTCGACTATTTTACGTGGTGCCGTTTTGCATTTAGGATCGAGTACCGTGATTAAACAGACCTCAGGCTTTTATTCATCGAGTTATTTACTAAAGAATAATAATTTATAACCCAAATGATGAGGATAATAAATCGAAGCGCAATGAAGAAAACTGAAGACGAATGAAGTATCTTTTGAGATGTTTACTCAAGAGTGCGTCAAAAATTTTCAGAATTGAATATTTTCCTTTATATTACATCGCTTCAGAGTTTTTAAGTACAATGGCAAGTGTCATGACACATCGACCTCCGCTACGTTGTAGATGCCAACATATTTACTAAACATATGTATGCGACAATTAATTGTTTCATTTTGCAGCTGAAAAATGTCAATTTGTCATGAGGAAATGTCGGAGTATTTTGTGAAGCTAGAGTCGCCATTGACAAAACGAACAGGAAGTGAGACGAGAGGAATGTTTCTGTTGTATATTTTCGCCATGGCTCATGCGCTTAGTTCACCGCGTATGTAGTCGCCTGTTATATACCGTATCCCATGCAGTAAGCGCACATCAGCTCGGCCTTTTATGCTGTGACGTCACGTACTTAACCCAAGACGAGAATAAAGGGAGGCGTTTAAACGTACCGAAGGAGCATAAAATCACTCCAAATGTAGGCATACGTTTAACAGTAAGGTTAAAATTAATAAGACTATGGGAAAAGATATTTAAAAATATAAAGAAATTCTATTGTGTTATGGACACAAAAATGCGACATCTTCTATAATACATAAATAAAAATATATAAGAAAGTTTGGGTAAATGAATTAACGTCTTGATTAAGAATGTATCGTCTGTACGAAGTGAATGTAAATTATGCATCACGCATGTCTCCATTCACGGAACCATTCTAAAGCTTTCCGACACACACCCGCATTGGACGGAGGAAGAAAGTGCCAGGTGACAGGTACTCGTGCCTTCCTCATCAGCTGTCAGAGATACGCAAGTGAACCATACGAAAGAAACGTCTCAATCGCACCGTGCACGGCGCCGATCTCAGACATCGTTATGCGGCCAATCGCCGGCACTCGTTAAATGCGATACTTTGGATCCAGGTCCAAAAAGGCAGCGGCGTTTTTGACTTTTGGCTCGACCGTTAGCTCAGCAAGGGTCGATTTTTAGCCGGAGGGACAAGACGACTTTTCCGTGAAGTTTCGAGCACTCACTCATCAATTAGCCCCGCTTTTTGCGATTTAATGAGCGACGCGATTACCGGAAAGTCTGTCGATTTTTTCCAATTTGGGCATCTCGGATGGCGGTAATTGGAAATTCTTGCGTAATTAAAATTTTATTAAAATGATACGCATTTCCGTGAGAAGTGGGACGAGAGATTCATCACTTTTTCGAAGGTTTATTTTTGGGTATCGATTCCAGGCGTCGTTTCCGCAATACTTTGCATTGGATGGAGGGTGCTGAAAATAAGAGATTGAGCGATTCTCTGGAAAGATACTGTCAGGTTTGACGGTTTTCGTCGTGACACTTTGAAAGGCATTTTAATAATTTTATATAAATAAATGTTGTATTGAATAATTTTAATCTTTTATTTTTATGGACGTTGTCGGTAGAGATGTCTGTTACTACTTATTTCTTCGATAATTTTGATAGTTGTCAGAAGTTTATTGGGTTTATTGTACACAAATACAACCGTTTGCTTTTTTGGTCCCATATTTTCTTGTTTTACAAAATATGTTCACTCGCACCCAGTACTCGTACAGTGTCAAGTAAAAGATATTCATGAATTAAAATTATAATCCATCTATTGTCAAAAGATCAACAATTTTTGTCCATTAGGTACTCGACTACTATAAATATAGCTCTATAGGTTACCTATTGAACTAAATGTTTGAAATTTAACATTGAAAATTTCAATTAAGAACGTATTAAATATCTAATTTTATAGCGGGTCTTATTAATTATAGTATAACATTGTTAAAAGTGCAGCTTTACTGTTTTTAAAAAATCGACTTCAGAAAATATGAATTTATTATACTTATATATCTTTGCAGATAATCCCTGCCCGAAATAATCTAAAACAAATACTTGGTATAAGTTCGCAAACACTATAAATGTATGAACTTGTTAAATAATGTTTGATGTCTTCAATTTCTTTCGAATTATAGAATAACTAATAAGTTAACGTGAGTAAATTTAAACAGAAATACAAAGCTCTAAATGGGCACATTTTTTTCTAATTCAGACTTTATGTTTACTGGATTCTTTATGATGACTAAAAATTTAAACCAAATATATCTCTTCAGTTTAGCTTTTTTTTAGTACATAACTATTTCGCGTTTACTAATAACTAAATTTTCATTACTGATAAAGAGTGTACTGTTATTGCTTGAGTGATTCATATAAACATTATCTAAACATTATTACTACATGAACAACAGAAGGTTCTTTGATTCATGATTCAACCTATTTTTTAACAATTTTTTCCGAATTCAAAGTAGTTAATTAGCCACTATTTTTTATAATGTTGTGTTTAAAACTATTTTATCATGATCATACTGAATTGTTCGAAGCATTCATCATTCATTACAATAAAAATTCGAGATGACAGATTCAAAATGTCGATACAAATTATAAATCTTTCTAAATGCATCCATTTTTATTGCACTAAAAAAACTTTTAAAAATTCTGTCAACTATCTTGAATATGCCATTTTGAATTTAAAGATTTGGAGTCTAATTAGTAATTAGCTTCTCCAAAAGACCCCGGGTTCCATCACGATAAAGTTACTTTTAATATTTCACTCGGCCATCATGTGTCAGCTATTTTAAATTTTCAAATTTTGAGGTCAAATTTATAAGCAACGACCACACAAATATTAAGATAGCAAATTTCAGACACAAAGTCTCGATTGTCATATCTTTTCCAAGTAAAGAAAAATATATGCCGAAAAATGTTAATACGTCCAATATATTTAGAAGAATTAAGTAGTAACAGTCGTAAAAGGAGCGGTCAGACATAGATAGCTGTAATTTAGAGAAATTAATCTGTAATGTATACTTTAGTATAAATTCTAATTAAAAACAATTACTTCTCTGGTAGAAATATATTAATAACATAAACCACAATCGAGACTTCAGTTGACAGTTCTTGATTACGACAGACCATAAGTAATAATTGGAGTTTATTAAAGTACATGAGTATAAAAATTACTATGAACAGAACCTCCGAAAATTTGTGTATGAGTTACAATTGCATTACTTCATAAAAACACTACCTTTATTTCGTTAAACTTTCCTTAATTATTCACAATACTTATTACTAATCTGCAAATCATAATTGCACTAGTCACATTAAAGCAAGAAATTAATGAATTTAAATAATGCAGATTTATATACATTACAATGATCTGAGGTAAACATTTCCTTAATCACTGCTATCTTTTTTTAATAAATCAAGTGTTCACATCATATATATTTCATATTAATTTTTGTGTTTTCATAAAACATGACGTTCTCCTACCATAAAACACAAATATATCTTCGGTGTATTGGACTACCGCAGCTCTTATAGAATTAATCTTATACAAAATTATATAATTTACCATCCCGTACTATAATATTTGGAAACGACAAATAAATAACTATAGAACAATTACAAATTCTTGAGTAAGTTTTAATTAAGTTCTTATTTATTATTTAAAACACTCCACAGATACAATATTGTTAATTTTTTCTGATTAGATATTCGTTAAGTTTGTTAGTGAATTCGATGACAGAAGTAATATTTAGACAAAAGAATTGGTCGGATAAGAACGAAAGTGTACGATAATGCTATCTTACAAATTTCAACACCGAACGATACCAGTAATAGTGGGCGATAATTGAGATTAATTACTACAATAATTACGTTATTGTTGATAGTAACGTTACAAACCATAAAAAAAACCCATTCTAATGCACTAAAAAAACAATTTATGGTAACTTCAAATAATATTTATTTTAGCTAACCGCAAATTGTATGCAAAGCATTTTATGATCAATTGTTATTTAAAATTCAAGAAATAAACGCTCGAAAAGTTATTAAATTGCTTGTAATTATCAAAAATTTTAAATAAAGACCAGATCATATTTGAAGAATATTTTAGGAATTAAATTATCGATTTTCGTTTAAATGATTTGTTTCGATATATTTACTCGTTTGTGTATGTTTCCTATTTGGCAAAATACAGGAGATAACTTAAATTAAAAAATGTAAGATTTATATAAAAGTAGCTATAGTCTTATGGTTGAGAAATAAAATAAGCAAAACGCATAAGAAATTGAATACTTAATAAGTTGTGAGATGATGCAAAACTATAATTCTAGCCGTTACAGAACATTAAAGTTACCTTAAAAGAAATAAAAAGCATACTAACTTAACACGTGTAAGGTCGTAACATACATGGAGATTCAGAAACCTTCATATTACCTTATACCATCTTATGCCATCTTGTACAGTAAATAATGTCAGCGAAACAATATGTAATTTTCTATTATGATTCGAATTTAATACCGCAAACAATTTCTTTATTTATTATTCATTGCAATTATTTAATAAATATTTTAACAAACAATCAACTTTCTCAAACGTAATAGATAATACATTTCATCAATCACTATAGTGGGGTCTTATAGATCAATTCTTCATACATTCATTTAACTTTATCAGTCCATATTTGGTAATTAACACACAATATGGAACTTTAATGGCAGTTTGACATTACATTTTCAAGATTCTAGAGGTATATACAGATTTGCTTCTATAGAAGAAACTTTATTGATAGAGTGTATGATATTCCTAATGATTAAAGTAACAAGCTTGGAATCGCGCAGAAATAAAATCATAATATTTTGTTCTATATTGGAAATAATAATAATTTTATTATTGACAATGATGATGACACTGCCATAGTTAGTCAACACATTGTTTAAAGCTGAAAAAAGGCAATACGTGATAATAACAGGACCAAACAATGTTTATAAAATTTCCAACAGCGAAGGTACATAAATTGTCATCATAGCACTGAAACATTGAGGTGAAAAAAATATTTTCGAAAATCAAGATACAATTGAAATTGTGCATTAAAGAGCGTAACCACCTATTAGTTTTATTTACCATTCAAGGATAATGATTCTATGACCAAATAAATATCTCAAAGCGCAGGCATTGCCGCACTTGGCGGTGTTTGCTCTGTTCTCCGGCGAAGACTGTAATTTCCTGCTTTTTGCGATAATAACGATAATGTAGAAGACATTGAAGAATAGTCTAGGAAAAAGCCAAAGCCCGGCACACCCGAGTTCCACAACTGAATGGCGTGTGTTAGGCAGCTTCAGAAATTATCGGTCAAGATCCGCCGTAGTCGCTGTAACTACAAGTTATTACCGAGATAGGTCCCATTACGCATTATACATGGCGCCCTTTTCCCGTCCATATCGGAGCCTAACTGCAGTTACACTTTGACGCTTTTGTCGTTTCTCATCATAATTCCCCACCACTGGACACGGATGTTGACAAGATTTCATTTGCTGATTAATCAAGTTACTTTCTTACTTTAAGTTATAACACTGGACTGTGAGGTTCTTAACAAAGTTAAATTAACTGCGGGCTGTTGATACGATGTATATACATGACAAAATTAACTGTCTGAATCAAACAATACATACCTGAGCGACTTATTTACAATGGTCAAATGTCATCAGCCTTCATGGTTGTCAAATGATCATATCAAACATCGTTATCAATTATGATCATAATCATCCTCGTTAAAAATTGATAACTATTAACCAGCATTCACCTACAATAGCATTGTTATAATCTAGAATTTTAGTTGAGTGTTATCTCATACATCGTTAAATGTTGTGGGCTACCAAAGTTATTAAACGTCATCAAACGTCACTTTTCTCACAACATCGAACAGCGATTGGCAATACCATTCACAGTAGCGTTGGTAACTCACCATATCAGCAATTTCTAAATATGTTAAACATATGTTCCCAATTTTCTAAGTTGTCAAGGTTCATATAAGTGGAATTCCTGATCTACCGCAAACGTTGTCGTAAAGAGATATAGCAAAAAGTCATAACTGTACTGACTACAAAACGTTAACATCAAATGTGCTCTCCACGCAACAGTGAAGTAAATTATCGTTAAACTTCATCTTCAAACATTGTCAACGAGCGTTATATATAAACTACGTTCTTAAATCATACAACATATTCCTTGCAATCATCGAGCAAGTAATACATCACCAGTTAATGTTATTGTCAAACGAATTTTCCAGGTGGTGTTATGAAACATTAGAAATGCCCACGGGTACATTTTGACCACGAGGTGTAACCTCCGAAACTACCTAATTCGGATAGAGTATGATGGATTGTTTTATCACGTGGGAAAGTTTAAAAAATCATTGTTGAAATCTCAGATTTTACATACGAAAATGCAGTAATACAAGTAATAACAGCGAATCCGTTATAAACAAACGATGTCGCGGGCTGTTACTACTTAAATTACCGCTTTCTCCTACGTAGTATCAGCGACTTCAACAATGATGTTTTAAACTTTCCCACCTGATAAAATAATCCAATTTGGTATGAGGTGTCACATCTTATGATACTCTATCTGAATTGGAGGTTCCACCTCGGGGCAAGAAACCACTAACATCCGTGGCATCCTCCTTTCGGAACCAAGTCAATTCATAGACAATGTCAAGAGCAAAGTTATTGGTAAACATCGCATTCAATAATTGTGAATAATAGTGCATCATCATTAAGTGACATCGGTGTCAAGAATTGTCAAATGATGTTAAGCATCTACATAATATAATGAAAGTTATCAATTGTCCTCGCCATCATTCGATATAGTATCATTAAACATCATCGTCAAATATCAAACATCAAAATTTGTAATCAAACTTTTGAATCGTACTAAAGCATTCCCCAAACATCACAAAACACATAATCGTTACATGAATATATCCAAGTTCATCATTTCCACCAGCAATCAAAGTACGCAACATCGCGATCGATGGCGGCAAGAGTTTACATCTGCATACATCGAGGAGTAAGAGGGAAATTGTTTCGTCAACGCAAGTGACTTGTTCTCTTAACGAAGTTAGTTCGCGAAACGACGCGAGTGGTTTTTTTCATCCATCAGCGTCACGAATGTGCCGTATTCATTATCCCATGAATAATAAATCCGTTCGAGCCAAAGTTTTCAGATACGAGCTCGCTATTATCGGCGTGTCTCGCGCACTGTATTTCTCGGAAACGATTTGCTGCAGTGGCACTGCCGCGCCGACTGCGTTACCGCCAGTTTTTAAACTGTCCTTTCATGTTCGTTCCCCTATACGCGACGTTAAACGTGAGTCTGGAAAAAGTGTCATTTCCCTCGGGTCGTACCGTAACTTTTCGTTTGCTAATGTTAAAAGTCACAAAACCTCGATCGCCGAGATCGCGCATTTTTCAGAAAAGGTTTTACGCGGTCTGAATACCGTTCTGAAACCTTTTTCTACTTTTAGCAAAGTGAGAACGTAAATTTCTGAAAATTAACTTTTTGCATGATCCTATTCCAGATACCAGCGTTGTAAACATTTCTTTTCTTGTGCCCTCCGTTTTCATGCAGTAAAAAAGTATGAAAAGAAAGAACACAATACAAATTTTTACGTTACAATGTTTTCAATTTTGAAGAAACTGATCCAAAATGTTAATGGATCCATGAATGATGACATGATCTTATTGATGTAATTGAGCAAGGGATTCCAAACGCCTTTGAAAATCACATATGAGAATCATAAAAGCATTGTAAGACGGATTCTCTTGCGCAAACGTTCTAGTCGCTGCATTGGCTTCGATCTTATATGCTTTTGACGTAACGTTCGCTAAGCACGACTGTTCTACAAACGACGCTTGCTGCTATTAGCGTCGTACCGTGTTTCAGTGCGACATCCATTTATTTCAGCGTATGACAAGTAGCAGGACAGTCGGCAAGAAGTTCCTCGCTATCGAACGAGCATTTCCCACGTTTCCTCAGAACATTCTCTGAAAACAATCGCAACCCCCATACATCGACCACATACGAATACGTAGCTATTTACGATTCTAAATGCGATCAAGTATGAAGCCGATTTTTCATTCCTAAGAAAGTTTAACATCCAATTTCCCATCTTAAACTGATCGCGTCTTAAGTTTGGATGGAACTTATCGAAAGTTGAAATTTACGGGTTAGGAAAGTACCAGCTTTTGTTTTATCGCATTTTCATGCCATTGAAATGCTGCAAGAGATCCGGGAAGTTGCAGCTTTTTTAAACTTGAAACAAATAGGAATATACGTTTTGGATAAATTGTTTTCATTCTGTACAGTCCTCACTTTCTTAATGCTCAAATAATCCAAGATTTATCGCAATCTCTCAACATTAATTCTGTACTAACCGAACTGAAAAGATAATTAGGTATCTTAGATTCACGATGAAAATAGGGTCATCTATCGGGATTTTTCGAGTATTAATTTATGTCATCATTTGCTCAATTACCAAATGAATTTTAATTCTTCGACTTGATTGCCAAACCATCAAGAATGTCAACGAACTTTTGATTGAATAATTTGAATAAAGATTAGAAGTAAAGTGTCATAAACTATACCAATAATGACGAGATTAAAATTGTTATTGATTGCTTTTACTGCTCTTCTAATTTCTTTACTGTATTGTGTAATTTATAAGACAAAAAGTATTTTTCAAAATTCTTAAATATTCTCACTAAAAAGAGTTGTTGTAAGTCAGCCACCATAATGTCCACAGCATTTTTACTAATGAACTATTATTAACCCATTGAGGACCAAGAGCACGCAAAATCTATCACAACTTTGCGGTTCTCACTTTGTACCAATAGAAATCGACAGAAAATTGTTCAAAAACAATTTCCGGCGTAAAAATGATCCCTTTTTCAGATTCCGAAGCTTAATTTAGGTTATTGGTCACTCAAAAAAAGTTACGACACATTCTATGAAAGAAAACGCGATTTTTCTAGAAAGAAACCATTTTTAACCACCCTTGTCACATGAAAACCAAGTGCAATTTGACACAACACCAAAATATCGAGTCCTCGAATCGTCAACTATCAAAATTCATAGTTATACATTGCGAAATTCAAAATAGCGCCCAAGCATAAAACAAGACTGTATAAGGCTCTTTGATGTAAAAAAAAACGTTAAAACTTCCAATTACTTTCACAAAACGGGATAAAGGAATATTATTAGGGGCGCTAAATACAAATCTGATGTCGGTTTTTCAAAATTAAAAATGGCGAATCTAATATGGCGGACGTATTTTTTGAAATACATTGGATACATCTGAAACGCGTTACTTGGTGGAAGTCTTTTTTTACGCTAGGGCGCCATTTTTACATCTAGCATTTTGAATTTCGCAATGTGTAACAATGGATTTTGATAGCTGACGATTCGAGGACACGACGTTTTGGGGTGTTGTGGCAAATTGCACTCGGTTTTAATCTGACAATAGAGATTAAAAATGGTTTCTTTCTAAAAAAATCGCGTTTTCTTTCATAAAATGTGTCGTAACTTTTTTTTAAGTGGACAATAACCCAATGTAGGCTTCGGAATCTGGAAGAGGGTCATTTTAAAGTCGGAAATGGTTTTTGAAAATTTTTTTTTTTTCATACAAAGTGAGAGCCGCAAAGAACATACTAGATTATCTACATTCATATATGTGAATAATAAAATTTTGTGTCCAATTTTGACATTTGAAGCATATTTGTTAGTATCGAGTAGAAATTTATTAAGGCCCCGATCAGGACCTCATCAAAGTGTTAGGCACCTGATCACGGCCTTAATGAATTTTTACTCGGGTTGTTGGTTTCAGCTTCAAGTACTTATTTTTGCTTTACAACATAACCTCCAAATATTTTCTAACAATGTGAACCCTTACCTGTAAAACTAGCTCCTATAATACATAAACATATTAGGTTAATATTGTGAATAATTCGTCTGGATTACAATATTAGTAAATTTCTATAGAAAATTTGAAATTTTAGAACATAGCCCTAAACATAAACATGTGATGAAAACCGTCATTGGATTCGGAAGTTATTTTGATGTTCATGGGGTTTAGGGAAACCTGTACGAACAGAACGTGCAGCGAACGGCCGATACAAAGCAGGAGTCAAAGCTCCCGCAGCTGATGAACGGTGGTAGCAGCAGCGGTCGAAGTGCTTTCGTACAATTAGCATAACTAGCGTTGGTATTGACGCGGCCTAATCACGACTAGTTCCCACGAGGTTCGACTGACCTGCTCGTCGATACACCACTCCGCGACATGACGCACAGCTAATAGCTTATGGTCGATAGAGCTAATAGCCAATGGCCAGTGGATGCTGGCAGTATGGTTCACCCGGAATACGATCCCTTTCGTGTTCATCGTTGAGCTGGTATTAGTTCGAAGAAACTCGAGCGTATTCCCTATGCAAACTCTGCTCCCGTGCAAACCTTATTTGCAGAATTATGGCCAACGGACCACCACGATCGACAAAGTCAATTTAATATTACCGCAGTGTATGGCAGCCATTCCAATCATCATCTATGATAAATAAGTACTTTTCCAAATTCAAATTGTCATTCAATTTCTATATCAAATTTTATGGTAAAATTGGATAATGTAAGATTTTACAATCGAATTTGGTAATTGATCATCATTCTTAAATTGTCTCCATCTATTGGTGATTTCATTTTTTATTACCATGATTATGGAGTTGTGATTGAATCGAAAGTTCTGTCGTCCAATCGTATTGTTTAATTTTCTGACTGAATTGTATTGTTACATGTTATTGACATATTTCGGTGTATTGGTATTCAACTTCGTTAGCCAGAATTAGATTTTCACCATCAAGTTATGTGCTCAAATTGCGTTGACATTTGAAAACAGGATAGGGGAACATCAAAGCTTCTCTACCTACTGGCTTTAAGGTAGACAGTGTCCGTTAATGAATTTGGTAACCTTTTTATTTGAAAACAGAGAACATACAATCCTTTTAGAATAGTTACTTCTTACTCTCACGCATAACAATTTTTCGAAAATTCAAAAAGCAATGATGAAATGATCAAACATGTCGGTGGCTAATAACTGCTAGTTTTGCACAAGATTTCTGAATGAAAACATCCCCACAATATATAGGATCCTCCAACGTGCTTCACAATAAACACTGAGCTTTGAGATGTCATTCGATTTGCGACATTACCAAAGCTCATCTCTAAAAATTTCAATTTTTAATTCTGCAGGATATAAGACCTTAATCCAGTGTTCTCGTTCCTTATCGCTACATTAGGTTACTTTAAATGGTTTTGAAGCATTAATAACAACCTTACCAATGTATCAAACCCGGAAGTTTCATGTTTGCGCAACATCACTTCCATGACCGTGGCTCTTTTTAGAGTTAATTCAAACTTTTGACCGGTAATATAATTTTACCGATACCATAGAATCTAAGAGATTTAGTAGGAATCTAATTCCTGCGATCATTAGATAATTTTCAACAATATTTTAAGTTGTTCTTAAATACTGGTACAATAAAAATTGATATTTTGGGAACTTTTCCTATAATTTGGACATACCGATACAGACCGATAAACTTCAGCTCTTTTCGAAAATATCAGAATTTATTTATCTAATTCCATTGTCAACTATTAATTACAAAAAATAATTATTACTACCATTTCATGACATTAACCGATTTTTTTTAAAATATTACAATTGTTTTGCAGTTGCATAACCTTATTTGGTGCCGATTGACTTGATGAAGAATTTAATGAAGATCTAACCAAGGGATTTTTTTATTTTTCAGGCGGCAGGACCGCCGGTGCAACTCGAGCCCGTGGACCTGTCAGTGAAAACACCCGTAGTGCTGCAGGTGCCCCGGTACAGCCCCGCTGCGTTAATTACCGCCGTAAGGAAGGTTCCATCGCCGTCGACACCACCTACGCCTCCTCCGCACTGCATCTCCACCGGTAAGTCCACAAAGATCTCGGGAATAATCGGATCGTTAAAACCGACTTGGCGATCGCTGTCCGTCGGTTCACCCACGTCAGATATGTTTCAGAACGGTTCGCGTTATTGTTTCACACGATTGGCGCTGTTACTCAATGACGAAATCGATGTTTCCGGTTTCCGATTCCTGGAAATCGTGATTTTGCAATTGTCTCGGAGAATAATAGATAAAATCATATTCGTTCACATTTGTTACGGGCGGATTACGATTTGCATATTAAATCGTTCTATTTTCGAGTTTAACATATGTGCGAGATAAACTGTTAGGTAATTTCGAATAATGTTACTTTTGTCTGTCGGGTTTCGATGTCATGTCGACAATGTAATTTGTTGGATTTTTTTTTTGTTATTTTTTTGCAGCCTCCAATTTTGCATTTGTCAATTAATGTTCTTCTGTGTATATGATTCGAGCGTTGTTTTGGGGTATGGGTAAAATTTTTGTAATTAGCTTCGCTACAGTCAGAAATACAATATTACCAGATACACTGAAATATATTTCCGTATTTAAAACGATAATAAATATTTTATAGTTTGGTTGTATCTATTAGAATAATGGCCTTTTTGTTCAAATAACATTGACTGAATTATAGTTAGCAGCAAAAGTAAGTGATTCAGAAAATACTAACACTTGTTATGTCTTAGGATATAAATGATGTGAACTATCACTTTTACAGCAAGTTTTTTATTCAATGGAGACTAAGGAAAATATATTCCTCGGATGTCGTTCATTGCATAACATTATGAATTATCTAATGGTATATCATACTAGATTAGAGGTAAATTTTAAAATGAACACATCGATAGGTGACTTTAATAGCAGATAGTTCCATAAGCGTGGACGTATCACTTCGCCATCGAATATTTGTCTACTCGTGAACTGTTATCTTTTTACTCGTATTTCTCCCAAACTTTAAAAACCTAGTGGTTAATAAGATCTCCATTTTAAATAGTGGTTAACTTTAACCCATGTGCCATTCAATTTTTATCGAAATATCTTGAATAATTAGCGAGAAATTGGTTAGAATATGAAAAGCGTAGACAAGTATCCCCAATCTCCCGTAAACTACAAAAATATAGAAAATTAGATCTACTTTGACTGTTAAAAGAACTTATTTTAACATGAGATTGTAATAGTAAGGATGGCCACTTATGAAGTAGTGAAGGGATATTTAAAAGAAGTATGGTTCATTTCTTGCAAATTGAATCGTAGTACTAACTATCTAGGAGTCCCTGGCTATATTTATTAAACTCATGCTGCAAAATCTCGTTCTTGCCATTGTAATGCTATAGATCACGTTCATTATTAGACAGTATTAGTTATTTGATACTAACTCATGTCTTTAGCTTTCAATATATCGGTAATTTGGACAATTCTACAGTATGGGACAAATCACGTCGTTTATCCGTTGTGAAAATTACATAATTATCACAAATCGCAACAGTTTTAAACTATTTTCATAAAAATGTGTAAAAGCATGAATAAAGAACTTACATCAGCAATGTTTATGTATTTTACGCAATGGAACTATGCATTTTAAAAAATGAAACTGTATTTGACGTTTATTTTTTATTTTACGTTTTTATGACAGAACTGCTAGCTAGCAGCTACGATTGAACTGCGTAACGGCATGAATAATTATATAAAATATTACTATAAGTATTGAAATAAAAGTTCTTTTAACGAACGGTTATAGGTTTGTCAATAAAACATCAAAAATTGAGTAACATAAAAATTGTCAGCATGGGTCTAATAATATGACCAGAGACTATATATGTTCTATATAGTTTCGTTAACATGATCTTGAGAAAATAAAATGTAAATAATATCGACGGATTTTACCTTAGAATAGATTAGTTGTGGATGGCGATGTCCTAATCCTTTCGGTAATTCTGCGACTTCCTAATGATGGTCATTAATTTTTATTGTTTTATTAATACCGACCTCCTAATGTTTGCTATTAATTTTTCCTTGGAACAATTCATGTACCTTCTATTTTCAGTGAGATATACTCCTGAAATGCAGGTTTCGTACATTCTGCTGAAAAACTGGCCATACTGTCAATTAAACTTTACTACAGATGTTCTAACTATTTCTCTCTGCATCTATAGTCAAATCTGATTGTTGATTGGTGTTAGAAAATATTAATTATCCTTCAATCATATAATCTCCACGCCTTCCTTCTGTATTTATACATACTCTCAGAGTACATTTAAGAGCTAAAATATTCGTCTTTTTGTAAAAATTCATAATATAATAAAAGCAAGAAAGAATTTTACAGTTACCCTTCAGCTCCCTGAAAGAAATTCCCCTTATTTTACATATAAAATATATTACCATATAATTTAAATCTCAACGATTAAATATTTCATTTTTAAATTTTTTGGTACAATGCGCGTATTGATTACAAATTTATATGTTAAAATATTATGTTAAAAATTCTGATTAAACAGCATCAGTACTGAATTTTAGCAAGTTAAAATTTTATTTATAAAACTTGAACCTATAAATATACTTCAAAACTCAGTACTAAAGAGCTTTATAAAAATGAGAAAGCTCGTAGTCTAACAAACTGGAAATTTCAAAAAATATAAGCTTTGTGTTATCTGCGAGATCCAAAACTGTAAAAAATAATTCATTACCTCTCAGCAGAAGCACTTACACAAAACTGCCATTAAGAATGGCTGATCTAGTACGACTGTTTTCACTAGCTATTTATAACCCGTGTGTTAAACATATCTGAGAAAGGTCCAATGTTTACAAACTTCTCTTATTGCTCGTTCGTTGGTGTTCTTTATTCTGAATGCTTGGTTGGCAATTTTAGTTTAAAATTTTGCGTAAAAGTCTATCTTTAAAATAAAAGCTGCTTAATAGCTACTGTCAATGTAGCTGGACCACATGTCTAAAAAATATAACTTTTAAATATTAATATTTCGATATTCTTCTTATCGTATAATATTGATCTGTACGTGATTGCAAGCAGTTTATTTGAAAATATTCGAGTTCTTCAAATATTTCTATAAAAAATGTTAGTCCTACGTCAAAACTAATTTTATATTTCATAAATTTACAAAGCGTAAATGCAATATAATTGTTTCCATGCCAAAATATTAATCACTTAGGCACATTTTTATTTACTAATTATAAACATTTGATGTCCAATTAAAGAATGGGTTGAACAGCCAACAAATAAAAGTCCAAAAGTCGACAATTAAAAAACTGACAACTAAAAAAATCTGTGAATGTCTATTATTAAAAAATCCGGAAGCAAAGAAGAGCTTCTTAAGCTATAGGCATCCTGTTATAATCAGTTTCTTGCTATCGGTGTTTAAACTGTTGGCTTTTTGTCGTGTAAAATTTATGTCACTGTAGTTTTAATTGTTGCCTTTTGGACGACTTAGTTTTTCGACATGCACACGGAAAAAAGACATTTTTGGTTTTAGTATCTGAAAAATATTTGGAATAGACTGAGCTACAAACTTTGTCAAGGTACTCATTCGGATAGTAAAATTAACTACAAAACGATGACTGTGTCTTAATCTACTATCTAGTTAGTAGTATCAACTATTTAATTTTTTCCGTGCACCCATTAAAGAGTGAAATCCGTCGTTTTAAAGTTTCAAATGCATAATAACGTTCCCATAAAAAAATGGTGGATATTTGCATCATATAAAATCACAACGATAATTTGCATATCGATCGAGACAATAAAAATCGGTTGAAAGGTTCGATCGGAATGTCGTTATTTTAGAGCACAGCATGTCTCTTTAAATAGTCTTTTCGTACTAAAAATTATATAACGACGATAATAACAGTAATTTTCATATCGTAGTTACCTAAAAAAAATGTAATTTTTACCGGCGCGTTTCTCATTGTATATTCTGCCGGTACGATCGGAGCCGGGAACGACCCCACCGTTTTCTCGAGTCACGAGTGTAGGCCTTGCATAACACGGGCGGTAAATATTGGCGATACCGATTGTCGGGTAGCAGTTTAAAATTCCACGCCCTCCGTAAACGGCGAAATTCAACATTACGAATTGCACCGCGCAAGCGGAAATGGCCTGAGTTTACTGCTGGCTTCGCACACGCTATATGCACATAAGGGCCACAAGTGCGAAGCTTTTACGAGAAACATCGGTGAGTTCGCGCTTGCAGGCATAAACAGTCCTATGCACTGAGGAGGTATCGCACTATAGTACTTTGTAGAGTGTTCGTTTGAAACTTTTTGTTGCTATTCAATTGATACTTTGAATTGAATTAACATAAAAACATGCTAGAAATTGTAAATAAAATTATCATATTTTATTTATTGGAATGTGATGTTTTATATTTTTACGGCGATGAAACGCCAAGTGATCTAAAATTCAATCGATAACTGATAAATAATTTTTATTTAAATTGCAATAGTACTTGTATTTTCAAATATTTAATATGGAATAAAAATATTGGTTATCTTAAAGACAATGGCAAATTTGCAAAAATGGCGACATTAAAAATTTGGTTGAATTGACAATTTGGCCAAGTTTTCCCTTAACCCTTTTCCTGGCAAACGGCCAAAATTTTCTCATGTTTTTCAAGTAAATATTTTCTGTTTAATGATAAACCACAAAATTTCAAAACCATATTTTCGGACGTGTTTTCATCCGTACTTCACAAATCTGCTATTAATTTTGTTATATAACGTTTAATTTTTTCAATTTTTTCATGGTGGCAAATTTACAAAAAACCGTGACTTTTAAAATTTGTTTATTTGTTTACTAACTAACGTACTCACTAATGATGTTCCTGTGAAATATTCACCATAAATTGAATTTGAGCGACGCAGAATATCAAAATTTAAAATGGCCGAGCCAATATGGCGGCGTTTACACGCATTTTTAATGTTTTTTTCATTTTTTTACAGGTTTTTAGTCCTCAACGCTTACTTTAAGAATAGTTTTGTTATACCTGTGTTTATCTCAATCTGATACCGATTATGCTAGAAAATAGCAATACAAGATTATATGGATTTCAAAATGGCTGAAAATATTATATTTTTATTATAATATAGATTTATATATATATACAGGGTCATCGAAAAGTATCGGACCCCCCTAATATCTTCAGTTAGAATGCACTTAGGAGAAAATGTCCAATAGCAAAGTTGTATGGTTTCAAGCGGGGAGTAAGATGATGACCTTGACTTTGACCTTGACCATGTCCTTCAAGGTCATTTCAAGGTCAATCTTATTTTTTTAAATAGAACCCCCTACATTTTATTGCATATTCTTATAGCTTATCTCGAGAGCTTTCCAAAACACTATAATAAAATATTTTTTTATTAAGTACTTTTTGAGTTATAAAGGTTTGAAGTTAACAATTTTTTGACACAAAATGTAGAATATCTTGTAAAATATTATTTAGTTTTCAGTAATCATAACCTTAATACTTTTGTGCGCGGAATAATGAGACCAATTAATTGGTTTAAAGAAAATACATTAACTGGTCGGACTCGCACACCACTCTTGCCTTAACTGGTCGGACTCGCACACCACTTAACAAATTGTTAACTTCAAACCTTTATAACTCAAAAAGTACTTAATAAAAACATATTTTATTATAGTGTTTTGGAAAGCTCTCGAGATAATCTATAAGAATATGCAATAAAATGTAGGGGATTCTATTTAAAAAAATAAGATTGACCTTGAAATGACCTTGAAGGACATGGTCAAGGTCAAAGTCAAGGTCATCATCTTACTCCTCGCTTGAAACCATACAACTTTGCTATTGGACATTTTCTCCTAAGTGCATTCTAACTGAAGATATTAGGGGGGTCCGATACTTTTCGATGACCCTGTATATATATATATATATCAGTTTGATATCGATTATGCAAGAAAATAACAATACAAGATGATATAGAATTAAAAATAGTGAAAATATTCTATTTTCTGTCATAATCGCGATCAAACTAAGATAAATATTTTTGAAATTTGTTTGCTTGTCATTACACAGATAAATATTCACTTGAACAAAATAATTGTGGCCTTTTGGCATCAATCTATTATTTGAATGCGAAATGTACATATTAAAATATACATTATACAATGAATAATAACATAATTGTATTTTTATGTTCGTATTTGAATACTAACCAAATATTTGATGGACGTCTTTGAAATATTCGAAAAATATCAAAATAAACCAACCTTTCCATCTTCATCAGCATACAAAAATTGTGGATTTTTTTATTTAAATTTGCGTTATTTAAGATAGAGCACACGAGTTTCTGTCATCGGAAATGATTTGCTAGAAAAATTAAAAATATACATCACGACAACATCGTGATTTTCTTGTCAAAGACGTCCATCAAAATTTTAGTTTATTTTATTTTTAATATTTTTTGTTGCTTTTCTAAAATAAATGATTGTTTCGTGGTTTCTAGTGGTACGTATTAAAAGAGTAACGTTCTGTTTTTTAAGTAAATTGATAATTGTTTTAAAACCAATTAATTTTTGAATATTTTTTAATCACGACACTATATTTTGTATTTTATTGTCTCACCGGTTTAGTCTGTTACTACTTATAGCTGAATAAAACGTATAAGTGTAGTATATTGCAACTCCAAAAGATTTTTGAATGTTATTTATAACCCCATTCTTATACACTGTTTTTTGCAGTAAATAATCAGTAGCATTTTAAGGTCAGAAACGCATGATTAAATGGTATATTTAACGTGTTAAGTAGATTTTGCGGACCAAAGAAAAGTACCTAATCTAAATTGTTTCTATGTCAACGTTAAGGTACTTGTATCTTTCTTAATATCTATAATCTTATTAAGTCACAAATAAAATGCAATCTTTGAAAGGTATCTGAGAATTTTGTTTCAGAACACATTCTCTGTTCTGTTGATGATTGTTTTCGACAAAATTTGTTTTCGATCTAGGTAGTGTTTTACCAAATTCTGGATTATACAAACAAAACGTAGAAATTTGTAAAATATTCACTAATTTTTATTTCATTCCAATAAATTTTTTGCTGTGATTTGTTAGTCCGAGAGCATAAACAAGACCAATTTACTAGGTTATGTGTTGTGATGAATACATATAATATAATAGTTCTATTTTTTATAGTTGTTTATAATTATTTATAAAATCAATCAATCAGATTTAGCGATAAATTTTTTTGCCGCCAAAAAGACGTCCTGAATTCGGGTGCGGGTCGAAAAACCGACAAATCAAAAAGCCGACAGGTTAAAAAATCGATAGCCATAAAGCCGACACAAAAAAATAGACACGCGGACTATCATTTTTTGAAGTGTCCCTTTTTTGACTGTCGGCTTTGATATCGTCGGTTTTTTGACCTGTCGCCTTTTTGATTTGTTGGTTTTTCGACCCGCACCCCTGAATTCGTCATATTTCGTACATACGTGCTCGATCATGCACTTTCGAAATTTTTCACACAGGAAAAATTTGTTAGACTCGCCAAAATAAAGTCACTCGCAAGCTTCAAGTATGTGTAAATGACTTGCAAAAATATACTTGGTACCGGTGACAAACACATTTAGCAGGCTTTTTTATTATTTTAGTAAGAATTATTGATTCTTAATGCAACAATAGTACAATATATTAATGATGTTAACTCAACTTCGTCAATGAAAAATGCTAATTCGATCTGCAAAATTATACTGAATGTAGCATTTTATTGAAGTTGTTGCTGTTATAATAAGTCTTCCATATAAGCCTTTCCTTAGGTTCAATGCCAAAACACGTAATGTATAGTTATTATTCCAGTAGTCACTGTAATCTTCATTGAGATTGTTGACTTCTTAAGATAAACATTGCTAACAAGACTCATAAAGAATAACGTTCGCCACTAACCCTGTTATTCCGAAGAAAAAATAATAATCTCTGGACTTTCAACAAATCCCCTTACTAAGACCCTCCAACGAATACGTTTAACTTAAAAAAATCAGTTATTCGCGGTGAAAATAAAGGAAAGTGCAATATTCCATCGGCGATTTCCGGGGACGTTAATCCTCTATACTGGTGCGCATACGAGCTTATAAATAATCGACGCATGCGCATTTAATCCTGCATTTCGTTCGCCGGAGAGGGACGATGTCGTTCGAAAAGCCCTACGAAAAGGTTCCGCCAAGCATTCTGAATATGCGCGAGCGCGAAAAGCGCGGTTCCGTTACCTTTCGAAAGGCGGAAATCGCCTTTAAGAATAAGGCAGGTTTAACGCCGCTACAATTAATGAGTCGTCACAGAGAAACTAATTGCCCGATTAAGCTTTGTGCAACAGCGGGACGATCGCGTTAATTGCGAACTTGACTCACGTCGTCTCAACGAGGGCGCTAGACGTCGCTCAAATTTCACGACGCGATGCGAGCAAACGATGAATGGCCAATTTGCGTCCGCCAACTTGTCCGTTTATTTATTGGACTCTATCGAGAGACGAAAGTGAATTTTTTCACTGTATTAAAGGCTGTTTTCTACGGCATCGTTTTCTCCTTCCTCTGAGATGATGATTTGCAAGAGACATGCTTAGAACCCTTTTAGCAGTCACGGGTAAGAAAGTTTCGGTGACAGGTTTCGCTTTATCGCGGAGTCATTCCGACGTTTTCACCGCTGGTACGGTAATTAGCCTTAGACTTATTCAGCGAGTGGGTTGTTTTCATTTTATTGTGTTATGAAGATGTCAGCAATTCAAATTGGACATATGTTAATATCATAATTTATTCTTTCATTTTGATATTAGAATTTCGAATTAATTCACCCACATACGCGAATTATCTTTACTCGGAGGTGATTACATCATAAAATTAAATTTTTAGAAACGATATTAAATATTTTTTCCAAACATTCTATAACCTGGGGTCTAGCTACCTTAATTGTCAGAGTATATCCGGGATTCAAAATGTTTGATCAAATTCGTCTGAATGAGACTCCTTGAAACGAATGGTATGTACGATTTTTAATGTCGTTGGTGTATCTGAGTTCATTTTGTGCTACTACAACGATAATTTTTGCTGTGTATACCATTTTTGGTTTAAATAATGCAAATGTATTGGCAGAAATAGGTAGAGATGTATAGGTAACGAAATGAAATAGTCCTGATGTAAGATAGTGACAAAAAAGCTAATATGCACACGGAAAAAAAACTCCTTAAAATTAACTAAACAAAATCTATTGCGAATTTTGATAAGATGTACTAAAAGATTTTGCTGCAACAGCTCATTTATACGATTCAATAGACGAATAATTTTTGTTAGATTTACATTTATATTTATGTTAAAGCCATCTGTTGGATAAATTACAATGCTAAACATTTATTTTATTTATTGGTAAGATGTACCGATCTTGGTATTTGCTAATTTAAGATACAAAAAAGCCTGCACATCTAGTAACAAAAATCTGTGAACCTCACAAATTTATTATGCTGTACGTCGATATTTGAACCATAGGAATTCTTATTTTGTTAATACCACATCTAATATATATTTACAATTTACTCATAAATGAACTTTGCTACCGCAAAACATATCTGTAGCTTTAGCGATATAAATCTGTAAATTTAACAGATTTTCGCAGCAGAAAAATATCGTTTGAGGTTACAGATAAAAGCTGCTGTCACTACATTAACAGATGAAATCTGTTAATCTTACAGATTTTTTGGTTAGTTTAATGGATTCTTTTTCTTCATGCAGAGTGGCATAAAAGAAATTTCTGTTTATGTGCATTTATTTGATAATTGAGTACATTTGTACGAGCATGCTTGCTACAATGTCCGTTCGATAAATTGAAGCCATATACTGCGTTAAGCAATCAGCAAGCTTTAAAAGGCACCGCATGTTTCTTGGCCATCGCTAAATACGCGGCCATATCTATAGCCGATGCTGCGCATTTTCCAAGGCGGTTAATTTTCGGTTGCATCATGTTGGTACGCCGGTGAACATTCGCGCCTCGATAGGAATTTTCCGATAAGTACACATATGTAAGTGTGGCGATTTATAGTCGCGAGAATCGCGAATGCCGCAGGCTTAATAACGTCTTCCTATCTTCGACTGAGATCGCGATCTCTTCTCGAAACAATAGAATGTCAAGGAAAGCCGGGCACGCCAGGATTTTTATTATTCGCGATTTGCATCTTCTTGCGCGGCGTGATAGATCGGGAGGAGTCGCGCTTCGATTATCGAACACGCGTTGGAAGATTTCGAGTTGGCTAGAAAAAGTGATGTACGCATTTATGTGTCATACTTTCGATATTTTGTCGATTGTTATCGATATTGATAGTTGCAAGATATGAGAGATGGATCGTTGAGAATTAAAGATCTGTTTATTGTTTATAGAATACTTTAAAATATTTCGAGATGAAAGGAAAATATGCTTATTGATAACGATCTCATTTGTCATGAAAGCGTCGTAGTTTCTATTTCGTTGTTAAGAATTTTGATTATTGTTAAGAAATGCTTGCAACTCCGTCCGTAATTCTTTGCTAGTCATCGTTGGACATTTTTTTAATTGTTTCAATTTAGTAGAGTGAATATGAAAATACACGTTTTTATTTAAATGAGATGAACTATGCAGTTTTTTAATTTTAAAATTTGACGACTGAATTTGACGTTGGGTATAAGTAAAAGTTTGTTGTGCTAATAATTTACCAAATATTCAATCGACTCCCAGCAGATTACACAAAATATTATCGTAAAATTCCACAATTACCATGAAGGCTCTATCAGTAGAGATTTACTCAGGCCCTGACAGTTTTTGGTCAGTTTGAGGTTCACTAGGAGGCATACAAAACTCAAGATGAAATTGACAATCGATTAGTTAAATGCCAAACTGGTGACAATTACACTGAGTGCGTAAACAATCGTCCCTGAAAAAATTTTTCAAAAAGAATGTCCAGATTGCAGATGGGCACTTCAATATAACTGTAGGCCGAATCGCTCTTGGATTTGAAGGCCACCTAGTGCTCAAAGAAATAATTTAAACACGTGAACAATTTTGTTTACATTACCGTGGTGGAAAATTTCCATAGTCATATGAAAAATTCCCATGAAACTTATGCAATATTTCTCATATGTGAAAATTTCCATTCTTTTTGTAGGTTAATTACTTGCAATAATAGTATAGGAAATTTACAGTAGAATTTTCTTACATTGTAATAATGGCTTTACATAATTCAAGCTTAATTCTTTAAGGAACTAATAAAGATAATGTAGATTTAATAAAGGTGTCAGTAATGTCGTTATGTTGATAAAAGGATTTGTGTTAACGATTCTGTGCAGTGAGACGACTATAGTCGTGCAAATTACATTGTTTACGTATAATAGAAAAATAATTCGTGCTCAGGAAGGTTAATATACCTGGACAGCTACCAAATAGGTACAAAAATTGAAGAAATAACTTGCCGCAATTTAAGATGGTGTAAGAATTTTTTGGTCACAGCTTGCCAATTAAAATACTATTCGTAAATTACTAACATTTTCTTTAAAAACTTTTGGATGTACGGTTATATTACATTAAGGTGTCGGAATAAAAATAAACCACACTTTTATAAGTTTAAACTGACAGTTGGTGTCAAGTTCAAATGTGATGTAATGTAGCTTTTATTTAGTATAATCAATTTATAAGAAATATATTCTCAATGTAATGAGAATGCTATTTTTTAAAATTGCTCAACTGAGACTAGAACGTAATAAAGTATGTATTATTTTTGATAATACACCTTAATTTAATGTACCAGACAGAAGAATTTTCAAAGAAAATTTTAGAAATGATTATATCAACGGTCAAGAGATTTTATACAAAATAGATACTTTCCGCAAATATTAACGACTTTCGAGTGACAAAATAATTTATCTAAAAGTAATTAGATATAGCATGGTATTTCATTTTTTAATTTTATCAAGAAAATAATATCAAAATGTAAACTAAAGTTTCAAATATGCAGAAAAATTTTGTGCAAATGTAAAGAAAATGTGAATTTTAAAATGTTGTTAAATTTACAAAACAATAAAAACAATCTACTTATTCATTAAAAAAATATTTGATGTCATCTGTTCTGTTGAAACAACAGGCTTTTCTCTGTAATTATCTGAGAAAATATAATCATTTTTTACAAATTTTTGAGCGGTAGTGTAAATTTTTCAAAATTAAATTTATACTGATTGTGATTAGTTACTTAAATTTCTGAAATTAGACGTTAATTTATTATTTATGGTAGCGGAAGTTAATTTATTTTGTTGGGATTGGATAGTATTAAAGTAATTATATTTCCATTTGAAATAACTTTTTTTTAAATTTTTCCGCAGTTATTGGTGTAATCTGTAATTTTTCAGTGTGGACGATTCGGAATGCATATCGAACAATTCTGAAACAGTTCTGCAAGTCAGACCAGCAAGTTGCCTACGTACGATCGTTATAAATCGTTAATCGCGCCTAATCGCGTCTTATTTTACTCCGTACAGCTCTTTGTTCCAGTTCCCATGCTAATGAAATCAGAATTCAAAGATTTTCCCTGCGTATCTCACTTTTTAAATAAAAGTTCAGTATGAAACGAATTATGATCGTGTTTGCAACCCCATGGTCAAATTCTACTTTAACCTAATTTTGGAAAGGGAACAAAGTTCCCTAAATCAACACACCGAAAGGCCAAAATTTGGATATAGCATGGCTCCAGCGTGATTTTCTTTGCTTTGTCTTTGAAAATTTGGCAAAAATAAAGCAAATTAAAACTAGTGTTGGCGTGGTGCCTCGCTCGCTTCGCTCGCTCAGAAACTTCGACCCAGTGGAGAGTCGGCTATTCCTTAAGACTCGTTTGTTTACTAACAGCTTTCAATTATATTATAAAAATATATTGATATTTGGGGGTCAATCATATTTAGGCCCAACTGGCTTAGATAGATATGTTACAACAATATAGTGTTTCTTATATGTATGATAATTGAAAATGAGCATTTTCAAAACTTCGACCCCGACAACAGGCCAGCCGAAGTATTAATAAATAAAAGTTGCAAAACACTTACTTCATGCACTTGTATTCTAATAGACTATTCGATGTATATTACATGTTTACTGTGTTTTACTAAGTACTGTCTGTATTATTATGATATTATATATACAATATATATACATATAATTCGTCAAAGATATCTTGAAAGTGTCGAAAAGATCTATGACGGATATCTTATAGATATCTATAAGACATCTTTTAGATATATCGAAATAGTTATTTTCGTATCAAGGGCGTAAAAGAACTTTGCGCCCGTAGGTGGTCACCGCGCCCGAGGAGCTGGCAAAGACTACCCCTGGGGGGTAGGGGGTCGAAACGTCGAAATTTGATGAAAAACTATAGGGTAATTTTTTTGCCGCGATGACCAAATTCAATACTTTTTCAGACAATAGTCATAAACATATTAAACCAGTTTTTATGGCATTATCGTTGACTTTAGGAAGAAAATGCATACAACCTTTTTGTAGAGAATTTCATGCTCTATCTTTTTTGTTTAAAACATTTTTTAATAAAATTTGTATTTTTCAAAATAAATGCAAAAAACTACAAAGAAACTTAATTGGGGCTAATTTTTTTTAGTAATGGACGGGTGGATCTGCCCCAAAATCTAATCAGATCTAAGTTATACCAAGACGCGTATTTTAAAAAAAAATTTATGTCAATACTCTTATCCGTTCGCGAGTTATCGCGAGACAAAAAAACGGGACGTACGTACGTACAAGATCACGGACACAAATTTTTTTATTGTTGATTTGGGTTCCTTAGGGTCTGAAACGTCGACATTTGATGAAAAACTATATGGTAATTTTTTTGCCCGAAGTGACCAAATTCAATACTTCGTCCAGACTTAGTCTGGGTCGAAGTAAAATAAGTTAGGTAATTTCAAATCCAACATATCAGCTGCCGCATTAACAAATAACATTTTATTTTTTTATGCCCCCCCCCCCCCCATTAACATACGGATGCATCCAAAACATTGATCAAGTCTAGCGCCTCATTTGGCATCCCTCCTACTCGCCGCCATAAAAATCCTTAACTTTCACGAGCTTTAGCGAATGTTTTTGAATTATTACCACATTATACCAGTTGTTAAATAGTTCCAATAACATTACCTTCTATAAGTTGGGGGGGGGGGGGTTGGCTACCCGACACCAACATCATAACAAAAATGTTTATGGCCCCCCACCCGGACCCCCTCCCCACCACCACCTCCCCTTGGCTAATCCACACCAACATCACAGCAAAAAAAATTATATGTCCCCCCCCCCTCCCGACCCCCGAAACCCCCTCCCCACCACGACCTCTCCTTGGCTACCCGACACCATCATCACAGTAAAAAAAATTTTCTCCCCCCCCCCACCCGGACCCCCTCCCCACCACCACCTCCCCTTGGCTATTCGACACCAACATCATAGCAAAAATTTTTTTTTGCCTCCCCCCCCCCGCGCGACCCCCCACCCGAGCCTTCTCTCCACCACTACCTCCCCTTGGCTACGCGACACCATCATCACAGTGAAAATTTTTGTGTGCCCCCCCCCCCCCCTTTCGGGAGTATTATAATGCGACTTAAACTGAAGGAAATGCTTAATTATATATGAGTGATTTTTTTCATGTTTATTCGTTTTTACGACATTACTGTTGGTTTTTCGAAAAAAATGTATAGAACCTTTTTTGTAGAAAATTCGATGCTCTATCTTTTTTGTTTGAAACATTTTTTTGTGTGATTTGTATTTCAAAACGAAAAATGCAAAAAACTTGTTTTTTTGTTGTTTTTTTAACCGACCATCCAGTAATCTTGTATGGATATACTCCAAAAACTAATCAGATCTGCGTTTTACCATGCCAAACTGAAATATAGCAGCAAATTTTAAATCGGCCTTACCGTGTGCGCGATATCGCGAGACATAAAAACGGGACGTACGTACGGACGTACGGACGTACGGACGTACGTACGTACAAGATCACGGACACAAATTTTTTTTTTCGTTTTTTGGCTTCCTTAGGGTCTGAAACGTGGACATTTGATGAAAAACTATAGGGTAATTTTTTTGCCCGAGGTGACCAAATTCAATACTTCGTCCAGACTTAAGGTCTGGGTCGAAGTAATACCTTGGACTCGCACAATATCGAAATTTTATCCTTTCGGGGTTTCGATTTCAGAACTTTTATGACAAATTTTGTTATCTGATATAAAGTCTACATCGAATTTTCTTGGAAAAAATCCACCTTCTCCCAGATTCGTATTTAAGCAAAATATTGTCAGCTAATAGCCGTTTCATGTGATATGACCACTCGCTACTTGTGTGATAATCGTTTTGCACACGATGGGATGCGCCTTATTGTTGAAGGCAGCTCCAGTAAGCATTTGGCTCAAAGGAAAATGAGTCGGGATTTCGAAGACCGGTAATGTGTTAACGGTTCGGCGAGAACCCCTTTCATGTTCACCGGATCGAACGATAAAAGCCAATGCGATTTTTCATGCGGTGTGCAGCAAGTAAACGACCGACAGTCTCGAGACGTTAAAGCGTAGAGGCATAAAGGGACGTTTTTTCATACCCGGAAGATGCGCGTTAAATTACTTATTGAATTCGGTACGATTGCGTTTAGATAAAGCAGTTGCAATGTTCCGAAAGACTTGTTAAAGTTTTTGCGGCTTTGTGCCCGATGATTCTTGAAGTCGTGACAAGTAGAGAAGCGTTCGCCGAGATGGAATCGTTTTTAGAGAATGAAATACCAAAAGTATTATATAATAAACGCTGACAGGTCCTCAGATTTTGCAATTTTATTTTGGTGTCAATTTAGCTGTAATGCTATGAAGTAAAATGTCAAAAACTATGACAACTATCATAAACTCTCACAACCATCATAAACTTTGATGTGAAATTATCCTATTGATAATAATCGATTACCGAAGTGTTTCTTCAATAGTTAGTATGTAGTTTTAACATCTGTTTAATACATGCACATTTTTCTAGTCTCATAAGACAACTTGTCATGCGAGAGAATAGTTCCTTCTATAGACATAAATGCACGCGTAAATAATGTAATTCGTTCAGAAAATTATGTTCAAGACAAGCTTTCCACGTTGAACAATTCGCATTACAGAAATCAGCAATTCCTGCATTCGACAAAAAAGAGAGATAAAAGCCTACTATGATAAATACTGCAGTACTTTGAAAATCGTAAAATAACGACCCCATTAATGCGGCATGAAAGGGATAATGGAGTTTTGCGGTATGAAATATTTAAAAGGTTGCAGGTATTGGAGAAAGTTGGATAATATGGATCACTTTCATATTTCATAGCTTTTATATATCTCTGCTAATTTCGAGACGCGGACATAGATACGGAAAATTATAGCACTATCCGTGACAGTAGATATCTTCCTTTAACGACTCTAACGAAAATTTATACTTTATTAAACGATTGTAAAATGAATTTTATAGTAAATCAAGGTAATATGGAACAAGCGATTAAACTTGTCCAAGCAATTTCTGTAAAATACTAACTTTCGTGCCTAAACATTTTATATTACTAGTAGTTACTCACGTTTTACGCGGTACTTTTAGAGAGATCGGAAATTCTTGAGAATGCTAGTGCTTAAAACCTTTTAAATTTACTATTAGTTATCTAGTCCATATCATTTGTTCTGGTTAAAATATTACATTATTAAATATTGTTTAGAAGATGCATTTCTTAATGACTACTAAAGGAACATTTATTTAAATAAGTACAGTTATCGTTACACCGAAACAAATATTTGGTACTTGTTATAACTTAACTTAGCTGAACTAGGAGTAGATATATAAAATATAAAATATTTAGTTCCTATTTTGTAGCGCATCATTGATATAAATTTACTAAATATTCACGTTAGGATATAGAGCAATTAGATACTGATTTTGGCTTTGATACGTAAAGTATAATTTCCGTTTCTAAACAATTTTATCAAGTATCGATTCCGCAAAAACTAACGCTGACAGATAACACTGAGTAACAAAGAAAAATCAATTCTTGTTTATCTTAAAATTCTTATGTTTATTGAATTTTGAGGACTCAGGAAACGAAAAAGAGGTTACAAACCTTTTTTCGTTCGGTCAGTTCCATGCGAATCGAAATAAAAATGCGAAAAAATTGCCTTTTTACCATTTTTTGAACCCTTATGTGTCTAAAATGCGACATTATACAAATTTCTAGTAGGGCTTAAATGAAACCTTAAAACATATACTTTTCGACGAAAAAAGAAAAAATCACTATTAATAGTAGAGGAACTATAATCGTCGTTTTTGTATATTTTAATAACTGTGCGTTATAATTGTATCTGTAGCAAATTTCAGAGGCAACTTTCGTATTGTATTTTACATAAATGTTTCTCAAATACTATAGCTTTATTGTAATAATACGAGTGATGTTAATAAAACTATGTCCTTTATCGAAACTTTAAAACGATATTACCTGTATCGAAAAATAAATTTTAGATTTGTAATCAGAGACTTTGAAATCTCTTGGATAAAAAAATCATAAAGAAATTCGAGAAAATTACAAATAATTCGGTCGCCATAATGGATCTGCTATTTTGAATTTCTAATCGTGATTAGCAACCTCAAAAATATCCGAGTAACAAATTTCAAGCGAGTTCGCATAATATTTTTAATTTAGTCCGCCATATTGTGTCCGTCATTTTGAATCTCTTAAGTCTATCTTTCTATTCATCATCAGCAACTATAAAAACCATAATGGGACCAGTTTAAAAAAATCTGATCATGGAAAATCGTTTTCTATCAGTTCTTGTCACCACAGTTATTTTTTTTGAGGTGTTTCATATATTAAGTTCCACCACCATTAGTAGTCATTTTTCAATTTTTTTGTTTAAAAGTTAATGTTTTAAGCTTACATTTAAGCCCTACTACTTATAAGCATTACTTTTGACACATAAAAATTAAAAAAATGGGAAAAAAGAAAATTTTGTTGCACTTTTATCTCGATTTGCATGGAAATGACCGAATATAAAAAAAGTTTGTAACCTCAAGATTCAATAAACATAAGAATTTTAAAATAAACAGGAATCGATTTTTTTTTTGTTACTCAGTGTAATCGCAGTATTATCCTTTCCGAAGTATTTTCTCGTGCTCAAAATTGTTTACTAATATGTTGTATTAATCTTTAAAATACATTTTATAAAATAAGAAAAATAATTCATTAAAATAGGTACTAATTTTTCAGCAAAGCGGAACATTGCATACAATAGATCTCACATTCCAGCAACCTGAAAATGTACGAACAATTTATTCTAATGCCATTGATAAAAAGAAACAAGTTTGAAAGAAGCTACAAAAGGAAGCTGAGAACCTCTGTGCGGCGAGAGACAAAACAAACACTTTACGATCTTCTCAGGCGGACGCCTTTATAGTCCTGGTACCCTGGTAGACGCCACTCTGTCGAGGGGATTCCCCTTAAAGACAAAAAGATTATGCCCGCCCGTTAATACGGTTACGCATTATCTAGATTACTGCCCGACGGCAGTTGCTTCCGCAGTCCGCGATTCCACCGAGCACTGTTCGCGTAATTAATCAGGGACAATCAAACTCGCTGGGAGCTACGTCGTACAATGACTCCCAACGTACGCGACATCATTCATCATTTTCAGTCTTTGCGAAAATTCGAATCGGGCAATTTGTCTACAGTTTTTTTAGAATTTGACCATTAGTGGAAGCGCTCTCTACTTGTACTGCAATGACGACTTGAAGGCAATTTCAAGGTCAAATTGATTTTCTCAAAGAAACAAAATCTTTTTTTTTTACACATCATTATTCAAAATATTGTGGCATGACCTAGTACAACAATTTAGACGAAACGTCAGGTGAACATTTATTTTTTTTACCAAATCTTTATTCAGGCGGTGGCTCAGTTGGTAGAGTATCGGCTTCGTAATCAGAAAACCCTGGTCCGATCCAGGCCTCTGCCATCTGTCATCGGGACACTTCTGTATTTGTTTATAAGTGTCTAATAACACCAAAGCTCAGGTGGTTCGGATTCCACCTTGATAAACTGTAGGTCCCGTCATAATTTAGTCCCATATGGGTTCAGAAAAGTCGACGTAAAATAATATTTAAAAAAAAAAAAAAAAAAAAAAATATTTGGATTCCTGATTTGAAAATCTGGTTTGGCAGCTGATTGGTAACCCTTATTACCAGGGCCACGGTTGACATATTCACCAAAGTTTTTCAATGTTTTCAGCATCAAATAAGTGAGCAAATCCACAAATGAACATAACAATAGAAAAAGCAGCAAAAGTTTTAAACGGGATTAATCACATAGACTGGACAAAACGTCCTAGGTCGTCTACTAGCGATTTTTCGACGGAATCGTGTCACATATTTTGTTTACAAAAAGCTAGCAGACCTTCCACCGGTAAACTCGTTCCGAGCATATTTCACATTCCTGGAATACAGACGAACGGAAGGAAATCGTTCGTTGGATCTGGAATCCTAACGCGCAGGAGTATTGACGCTTCATAATTCGCATTCCCAGCTAAATACCGAGATTCGCGAGCAGCTTGCGACGAGAATCGACGCGGTTACGCTGTTCCTAGGATTCGTCGACTGGTATGTCCTCGTTCATTGCATTCGTCTGGGACGCACTGGCCGGTGAACATTCTTCGGTTATTTTATGAACTCTATAAAATTTCGAATGGCGCACCAATCCCAGAAATGAACCCGCGGATAAATAGGCTCGTAAAATCATAATATTGCATAATCAGCACACTCAAACTCGACGAATGCATGGTAATAGCCGAGAATAATTAACTTATGAACAAGTAAGGGATAATTAGAACTGGCTGCTCAACGTTTCGAGTGAAAAATTATCACACGGTAAATCTCTTACATATGGGACTCTGAGAATTTTGTTTAAATACTTTAATGACATTTTTATAAACGACACATTCAAACTGGTAAATGTTGCCACGTTTAATTAGATCTAATCATTTTGAAAAATCTTCTCAAGCCTGAATTTGTTTACTCAAGAAGAATCGACTTAAGACAACCCCTCTCTCGCCTTTTCTTTTCCTTTAGAGGCTAATTACCGTATCATTAGTTGATTTTCCAGTTCAAGAAATATAAAACATCTGCTCACTCTAATATGACATGATATTAACTTGATTTCCAATTGATTTGCAGTTAATAAAAGGCAATGAAATTGTAAATAAAATTTACGTTTTCCGAGTAAAAACGACGTCGTGTGTGTTTAAGGTTCTTTTTACCCTTCCACTGTCGATGCGCATAATGTCGTGCTACGGAACGAAGTGCTGTTTTTATCTCGAATGTTGTTCGTCAAGACTGTCGAGCACGCCGTGACGATGGAAGCACGTATGCGAGTAATTAAACTCACTTACTGGTTCGCCGGACACTCATTAGCTCGCTGCTTTAATAAGTATCGAATTCGGATTTCTTTCACGTCGTCTAGGTTGGATCGATGCAACAACAATTGATTTTTTAGTTGACCACGTGCAAACGAAGTGGAGAGATATCATGGAATAATCTGCAGATTAATTACGTGCAAATTCAAAGGAAATATATATTTTTTCTATCTTCCAACCTAGTGTTGGTGACGGTAAATCATGTTCCGGTAATTGAGTTTTAGTCAAAGTTTTCAACGTCGGAATTTATGTATTTTCCTGATTAATTTTCTTTCAGATGAAACTGTTTCTGGGAATAATATTTTCAATCATCAGCGAATTTGCATTTAATTTTCTGTACATGACACAAAACTTGATATTTGAAAGTATTCACGTGACTGGCGTTTTGTACGTAAAAATTATCCTCCACTCTATCTTTCCGTTTCTCTGTCTGCCCCATGATTAGAATGTTTCGCCAGCGCCCATCAAGACGTCAAGATTCGCCATCCAACGATGCTCTCTTTTTTCGAAAGGAGATGATCGATACCACGCATGCAGGGTAACGGTAATTATGCGAGTGTACTAATCGCTCGCGTTAAGGTATGTGTATACCTCGTGTAAGTGGGGTGCTTGCCGACATAGCGGGGGCGTGAGAAGTGCCTTAGCCCTGTGACCTTCCCGTGCTCTCCCTATCTCCAATCCCTTCTCTCTCACTACCGCTAGCTCATCCTTCTCAGATTCCTCGGTCTGCTTTCTATCTCGCTTGCTCCTTTGGAAGTCGACCCGCGAAGCGTAGCTCACACCGCGCTCAGACTTGTCCGATTGAATTTTGACAAACTCGACAAGTTCCTCTCGATCTTGGATCCCGCGAGTCGATTTACACCGATGAACGTAGTCTCGCGTTAGGTCGCACAGGAGGCCAGTGAACCGACCATCCACCGATACGCCTAATCGTGGGAACGAAATTGGACTTCCTCCTGCGCCAGTCAATCGAATCTTAGAGCTAGCCGCAATAGCCTCATCGGCATTATCTGCTCGAAAACTGGAAAACGATTCTCACCGTGCTCAAATAAAACGAATAAAGTGCTCTTAATTTCGCCAACGCAATTCTTTCGGGGATTTGTGATCAGAGCCCTATACATTAAATGACCCATATAAAATAGGGACCTGCAATTTAGCAACTACTTATGCCTATAACTCAGATATTGGAAAAACGGAAACATGACTTCGGCATTACATCATCGTCGTAATGAAATTTCTGCTATTTCTAGTCGAAGCATGTTACGATGCCCTCACGCTACATCGATCGCCCTACTAATGGCGAGTCTGGAACTGAGTCAGTCATACGCTTCCCTCACTTAGCACACGCTCTAAACGAGATTGCAGCGTCTGCCCGCGATACGAGTCCAGTACAACGACCAGCGTCGAGCCAGACGATCGCCGTAAAGTCCGGATACTCCACAGATCGGAGTCTGGTCTGGTCTCTCTGAAGGTGGATGCTGGTGCTAGTGGGGGCGTGCGATAGTTCAAGTCGTGAGCGGGCGGCCCCGCCCGACACGACCGCGGAGCATCTTCGTTCTGACCCCCGCTGACTTCCAGCTCGGAGCCCCTGGATCCCTTCCTCCATCGCCGTCTTAGTAAGAAGTCTACCCCTCGTCCACCTTTCCTCTCTTTTCTTTCCTGGCGATCTCACTCGTTTTTCCCAGCTTCTCACACTCTTTCGACGTCTCTGGTATAGAAAGAACCTGGCAACCCCCCTTGCCGTAACCTCTTTCAGACGGTATTCTACTGTCCGGCAGCATCTCCGGTACTCCTCATAGAAATCTTCGCGAATCGTATATCCCACTTTGCTTTCGCTCGCGCCAAGGGCACTGTGCTCGAGGGTCTGCGCCGAAGGGAAAGGCGGCGGCGACGACGGTGATAAGTGTGGGAAGGGCAGGTTGCATAAGGTCTAATATTATGCAAGCGTTGCATGAATGCGTTAGATCTCTAGGTTCGCTTACATGCAGGTACACGCAGAACACGGGACTTTGCTGCGGTGTACATACGACTATACTCGCCACAAGAGTAGGTGGGAGAGGGTCGAGTCGACAAAAGAAAAAGTTAGAGATAAAGCAACGAACGGGAGGGATGCGCCTGTTTCTCATCTTTCTCTCCGTTTACCTTTCTCTTTTCTTCTCCTCCTTTATACCTGCATAGAAATTGCAGGAGCGTTGAACCTAGGAAGTGGCCGTGAAATAGTCGTTCCTCTCGGAGAGGTTAACTCGCGGCGCATCTTCTCGCCGCCGAGAGGTCGAGGGAACGTCCGGAAAGACGAATTGGATGGAAGAGGGATGCGGACGCGCGAAACGTTTCGCGGGTCGTTCGTCAGTTTGTTTTCTTGACACCTTCCTCTGGTGTATGTTTACGAAAAAATAACCTGCTTTTTTAGCAATTGGCGATGGCGTGTATACATTACATTATATTAGTCTCTTATAAGGAAATATTCTACCGAAAATCATTGCCTTTCCTGGATCTGTTCTAATGAGATTCGAAGCTGGAAGACTCCAAATCGAAAATCATGAATGTTTTTTCAGAAAGTTAGCTAACTATTCCAAGCATTCCGTGTGCAAAGGAAGAGTAAACAACATACGTCGCCACTAAAGGTTTGGAATCAACGATATCTAAAGAATCTAAATTATGATTAACTATCACTTAGTATAGCTTAATCAAATCGCGATAAAGAGTAATGCAAATATACGACGATAATCGCGAATCAGGCGTGGTTCAAGCGTGAGTAAGTCTAAGTCGTTAAAGCGCCGTGTAATGATGTTGCTTACTCGGGTTCATCGTTTGTTCACTTTAACATGAGTGTCGAGAACACATAACCCCCATACCGAGAGTTACAATACCGTGCAAACAAGTGTACGATACATTCTCCCGTGTCGGTATGCGCATTTCTCACCGAAACCGATCCGATGGATGCGTGACGTAATGACGTAAATCGCTGATGACATTTACCGTAAATCCTCTATAGTAATAAACGTATTATCGTACGGTAAAATGAAGCTTATGGCAAGTGATAAGCACGTTCAAGCGGTTCGTATGAGAAACACCTGCTTTGAGTATCCGTTACGACAAATCCAAGAACCTAATAATAATCAGCGCTTAAGCAGTTAAAACATGAATAATTGTTTATCATAAATATAGGGCAATTTATTCATCGTTGGGTTATAAAATACAGTGATAGAATTTAACGACAAGATTTGACAATGTCAAGAGGTAGGCATGTAGTACGTTAATCTTCCAAGGAACAATAAATTTAAATATTCCTAGATGGTTGCTTTGTAAGAAGGGAGAAATACGCAAATTAGAATTTTATCAGCGTCGGTTCAATAAACATGTTTAAGTGCTCTGACCGATCTGTTTTTAGAGATAGTCACGCCAGTTACCTCCCCGACTCACGTGGTCGACCGTCCGGCTCACCAGTTAGCCAATGCATAAGAGCCAGGTTCCCGTGCCCTTGAAACGCTGGCGCTTGACCCAGTGGCAGCAGCCGTGATTTCTCAGCTAAAGTGGATAACCGCTAAAGATTACCCGAGTATCGATAACCAGTCCAGTCGAGATCTATCTGTATTTCTTTTCTCCCTTTCACCGTTGCTTTTCACCACTTTCTTTCTTTATCCAGAAGCATCGTTACCAACGCGGGAATGCCTTCTTCTTTTTTCTCGTATTTCTTTACTATCGAGATACTCCATGGGCAAGAGGGAAACCGAACATCATTACAGATTGAAATCATCCATCTATTAATCGCATTCGATTTCTATAACCTCGACTTTGGTTGCAAAATACTCTGGTTGTATCTTATTGACGAATCATGTCTTATGAGATATTACCATAATAGGTTATGAGATAATTTCAGAACCACAGAGAACTAACAGATAAAGAGCGTAGAGGAAGACAAAAGAAGGAAAGTAGATACTGTGAGAAAGATAAGACATTCTTTCCGGGCAGTATACCACATAGGGTATGCGGAATACGTTATTGATTACATTCGCAAGAGTTCATTGGCGCCTCGTGCGGGTATTTAGGGAATGCGATGTGTTGTGCTAGACGGTAATGTTCTCGGTGGTCGTGACTTTGCATTAAAGAACTGTATTGTAGATGTCTAGTGTTACTTGTAATGTTCCAGGTATGCGGGTATAGAGAACGCCATACCGAATATAACCAACTGTAATTTTTCTTCCAAAGCATCGTTTGTGTTTATAATCGAGCTTAGCAGCACTCGAGTTAAGAAATATACTACAGAACAAGCGTGACCGAAAAAAGCTACAGATTCGTAAGGTTCCCATGCGTTTCTGGCACGTCTACGTCATCTTGCGTTCTTGGTCCATGAACTACTTTTAATCGAATGAAGCGAGTTCGAATCGAGCGTTTAACAACGATCGATCGTACATATGTTTCGAGTTGCGATTAACGTTCGCGATAGCGCTCAATGGACCTTTCGTTAAGGTATGACTCAATAGTATTAATGAGTCACCGGCAGGGACTGTTCAGTTCACGAGATTCGATGTGGAAACAATTCGACGCAAACGAAGGACGCGTCGGCCGAGCATCGCTTTGCTGGCAAATACACACCAAGGTGTGATTTATCAGTAACGAACGAAGAGAATTGATGGATTTACGGACGCTGGTGTCGCTCGTATCCCGTAATGCGACTTCTCTTCTTCGTTAACGTTATATGCATATGCTGTGCACAAAACTATAAATTCATGCGGACGTGATTGCTTTTAATCGTTCCGCCGAGCAGGTAGCCTTGATTCGACATAAGATTCCATCTTAAGCGTGTCCTTGCCCGAGTCTATCTATATACTTCGGAGCCAGAACGGGTGCTGCGTAAACGAGAAATTACCAGTGGAACAATTAAAGCGCTGTTTGGAGAAAAGCACGAACTGTATAGTGGAGCTGCATATCAGATTCCTTCCAATATCGTCGGTGTTTTCAAAGTGTAGGTTAGGTACTTTTACATTGATAATACGAGGTAAATTGTTTGGAAGGCCCAATAGCTTCCTGATTCTGTTAGACGTTGGAATGCTCTTATTTTAATTCGAGTTCTAATGGATCTCCTCGTGTTTCATTCAAACATTCATTATTGCCTAAAGCCTCCATTGGCCAGTATCTTCATCCAGCCCTGTTTAACCAGAATCTGCGATGAGTGACGAAAAGCCCGATGAGCATCGAAAGTCCGAAGACCATAGGATCGCGTAAATCGGAGAGCAAAGTATGATTTACGACTTCCTTCTGCTCGGCCATGCGGCATGGCTGGAGGCATGACCCCGGCGGGTACGCCGCTGGTTTGCATATTCGTTGCTGCAACCCGGTGGCGGATATACATCATGCATCCGCTGCCGTTGTCAGGTCGTGGCACCGGTGCAATTCCTATACGGTTAAAAACATCGGCAGCTTATATTCGACTTCTCCGCCCGAGGCGCACGATTCGACGATAGCTCCAGCGAATTTGCATCTATGGAATTCTCGCTTGGGCCTTCTCGTTGCTGGTCCTGGCGAAACGGGTGCGAGGAAATCGTAGCTCCGCTCCACTCGAATGGGTGCCATTGCGGGTTCCTGGTGGTACGTTTTATGTATGTAGCCGAGTCGTTCGTAAGGTTCCGAAGTGATTCAGCACAAGTCGAGGATTCGACGTTATGCACCACTGAAAGCCTTTGTTCGCCAGTTTTTGTCCCAGGCAATCCCAGGGAGTTACATAGATTGATTTGTGTTGGTGCGGTTCAGAGGTTACTTGTTTTGAGTCGAAGAAATCACAAAGAGAAATTGTACAGGGTCCAATGATTCGAGAAGTGCGTTTCACGTCTGATTTGAATTGCTGTAACGGCTTAGAAAGTATAGGTCCGAAGTGGGACGAGACTTTTATTTTCAAACGATTATCGGCATGGCCAACAATAATCATTTCAATGGTAAACACTCTAATCTGATAAAAATTCAAGAGATCGTTATGGTTTAGAGGTCTGTTATTAGTACGGTAATATTTTCAATTATCGGACAAATTAGCACTTAGGACTTGCTTAAAGGATGGGAATTAAACTTCAACGTTGTTAATCTATTTGCAATGCGTAGACAGGTTTTACTCTCGGTCAGTAGCTTAGAGTGTCTGGTATGTTCATGAACTTCCTGAAACCAAGCCGACACTTCCAAAGAAAGAGAAAGAGAAGACTTGGAAAGTAAATGGTACAGAATCAGTAATAAGTAGAAAAGAAAAAAAAGATAGATTGAATAATCTCCGGTTCTTTTAATACGTATATAATAATTCCATAAAGCCTTTTACATGGAATAATTCGATGTGTACATTTTTCAAATAAAAAATTGAATAATGTCTGAGAGTTTTGAATACATTGTTATGCCTCTAAATGATACATTATTATAGTTATTTTAAACTATTTGATCGTTTAATCGTCAACTAATGGGTTCGTAATTTCCGCGCAGGTCACGGACGCGTAATTTTGGTTGGTCACAACAAACGCCCGATGAATATTACAAAAATATTTGTTCCCACACTGCGAGAACAACTTAATTTGACTCTGGACGCTACAGAAGATAATGGCTCAATTACGATACACTTGTGTTGAAAGTTTCTTGTAATATCTCATGTTACTGCTTTTTCATCAGTTTGACGTAATCGTATATATTAAATATTAATATCGCTATTCAGCCAATTAAATTACCGTTAATACGACGATTATTAGGACAGGAATGCTGAAGATGACACTTATACTAATGATATATAATATTCGCTGAAATAAATTTCCTTTCAATTTAGCAACCCTTATTTTTACCTTGTTATAATTTTATAATTTTACCATATTTGGAGACTTTTTCTTTCGGTATTGCTGAAACTTAAATAAATATAAAGCAAAAAAAAAATAGTTGAAAAAAGGTAGAACAATTTATGTTCAGCGAAAAAGTCCGTTAGTAAATAGTCAATTATTACAACATATCAGCAGTACATAATTCTTCAGATAGCGAAACATACATATACAATCAATGTCAACAATAGCAAAATATATTTCATTACCTCTCCATATTTCATTATTTAACCGAAGTTCAAATAACAGTCACTTCACTTTTCGGTGATCTTCGAGGCATTGGAATGAAAACCCAGAGGTCTCCAATTTCAATTTTTGAGCTATTTGTATATTACATGCAATCTCTATAAAATAGCATTATGCCAAACTACTGGCTATGATCATTCGCATCCGGACTAGAAACTTCGAAACGTGGAATAAGATCGACATAGAAAAAAGTACAGTCCAGTATTCGTGTGGACATATCTGAACACACATTGGTTGAAGGCCGCAAACATGAGGATGTTTGAAGCAACTGCGTATCAATGATATAAATATAAAGATCGTACTAAAAACTAAAAGGACGTGGAAATCCTTCTCCTCTTCGGTCAAGGGGCTTAACTGAAGGAAAAATAAAGTGCTGACGAATAAGAAGCCTAGATGATAAAGGAATTGCTATAATCTGAAGTGTAGTACAGAACAACATAATGCAACACATACATAAACATAAAAACGTCTATCCCTTGAAATCTTGAAGAATAAGATCTCACAACATAGGTTAGTTATTAGGAGGAGTTGCGAATCCACTACGTTCTGCGTAATTATGCCTAGAATTTCCGGTCAGAAAAAACAATACCAACTACATAAGATAAGAAATAATAATTAAAGTCATGGAAGTAGACGTAGAAACTATGTTTCATCCAGTGTCCTTAACAGTACAATCTGTCCCGGGATGTTCTGGGGTGCTCCTGAGGGGCTCTTGAGGACGTCCTGGGACGAGCTTGTGCTATTTGGGTAGTAGAAGTAATGCAAGGGGCGCTGAAGGTTTTACTTTCTTCTGATAGATGCAGAGACATTACTGTTTTATTTTTTTTAACTTATGTTCCACAAAGGTACCGTCAATAGGACAGGTGTACTGATAATTAGACATGTTTGTAATCTCTTGTAAAATAATCAAACATACAATTTTTTGCGATTATGTATAAAAGTCCCTGATAGTGGGAAGTGTCGTAAACGCAAAACGTATGCAAATTGAAGTAGAGGACATGTGCGCGAATGGGACATTACAACAGGTTCGGAGGAGAAGAAACGAGGTGGAGTCTCTCGCTGAAAGAGGGTCCATCTGCCTTTAAAACGAAACGCTTGTATTCCGGCACGCGGACTTCCTGTATTGTTGTGTATCTTATCCTCACGATCACAGATACAGGCATTTCGCGCCGCTGTGGTTAGAACTAATAGACCATCGTCTTCAGGTTCGTGCGCGATCGTGGTTCGAAACACCTTAGTGGCTCCCCCATCTACATACGGACACGATCCGGGGTTTTCCCATGGACCCCCGATCTGGCCTCAGACAACGTGGTCGTAGATTGTCCAACCGATACGGCTCTCGCACCACCTGCCGCGGGAGGGAATTCAAAAATTATGAAAAAAATTTACACGTGTCGATCGTGTGTTTGTACAACGGGCCGAGGGATGAGAAAGAGGCGTTTAAGCCTCGTAAAGCGGAAAAGTAGTTGCAGTAAACTACGACTAACGTGTTCGATGCGATCGCATCCTCCAAACTCTTTTGAATTTTAACTTTATGTGCTTTTTGTTGTTTTCTTGGATATATTTAATAGTACTTTTCGTAAAAGGTAAGGAGATACCCTAGATATTGTTGTTTAGTCGATTGTTCCAAAGGTACAGTAATTTTTACGTTCTTTTGTCGTGTTCACGGGAGTTGAACATTTTACGAAGTGTTCATAGTCATTAAGGGTCATATTACAATTTCGGAAAATAGTTATTTTTTAAATACCCTGAAACATTGGATTGTCGTCAAATTCGTACGACAGGCTCACGCCAATAGAGAAGTTCGAATGATATTCTGTATTAATTTTCAAATATTCGTAGTTTTATTGATGAAGAAATACATTTTTAGGGAATTCTTAAAACTGTCTCTGACATATCTAAAACTCATGGAAATTGTGTGTAATTTCCTTTTCAGCAGCCGATAAGAAATGTACTAATAACACGTATTGCTTCAACGGAATTAGATGATGGTTCTACTTATAGTACCTATTGGTTAAAATTAATATGTTGCAGTCCAAATAGTTGGGCTTTTAGAACACACGCATTCGCCCTGAAGGTCATCTAATTGCATATCGAAACATTATTTAATATCATCGGTAAAGTAAAATCCGGAAATGCAAAAAATTTGTGGAACGATTGACTAATTAACCGATGCGGTTAACACAACAGATATATTTGGTTCTTTTAACCCATCCCGTTTGGTACTTAAAATCGAACATGTTTAGTCCTCAACAGCAATTGATTTGTTGCATGAATTCCCTGAAGTCTAACATGCCTACACAGAAAATTACATTTATGTCTAGGAACATATTTAACTTCACCTGTTAAATATCGTTACAAAGTGGTTTGTAAAATGATGATGACATAATGCTGAGGATAAGTCGGAAGTGGAGTGATCTGTCATCTATGATGAAAAAACTAGCAGATTACTTGCACTTAATCCAACGAGTCTCGAAGTTAGTTAATGAGAAACCAGAGTAATGACTCGCGAGTAACCTTTACCGAATGCGTAACGAATTTACAATTACGACAGATGGTTATCGTCGCGAATCGTTTTTACACCACTTCCCACGAGATGCTGTGAAAATTTCTGCAATCATTCCCGGATGTTAGTATCATATAATATTTAGCTAATGGTAAATTATTCTACGCTATTTTTACCGCTGCCATTTGTAAATTAAATTGCGGATTAATGGTGATTTTTAAAATAAAACGAACAGACCATTAAATATTTTGCAGTTTCAGCAGTTTTCTATAGTTTTTGATAGGGTTTTTCATCAGTCAAAGTTTGTGTTGATTGTATTTAATTAAAAGAATATTTGTAAAAAGAATACTGAAAGGAGAAAATCTTTGTTTCACTCAGTTTACGCCTTTTTATTACATTCTATTTGACTAATCTCTTAAAAGATTTAGACTGATGTAACTAGTTTAGCTTCAAAATATAAATTTTTTAAGAATCCCATTCGGGATTATAAGGTGATGAAAGGTGACGTGTCCAATATAAAAAATGGAGAATCATTTTCAGTTGGTATTACGAATAAATAAAGTGTCTGATACGTGTGCAGAGATATAAAAGTTTTTTTAACGATTTTGAAAGTGTTGTAAATTGAACTGAATCACTAAAGGACGAAATTGCACTGCCTTTTTACTCTATAAGTATATCATGTTTTGGTCTCCAATACCGAGGGCCACCCTGATTCACAACGAAAATGTTTGTCATGACATTTAAAAATGACTGACAAGTTTGATGGCGGCCATTCAAATTGGTTCGGTTGGGTCACGTTTCATTTTTGTTACAATTAACATGCCAATGTAAATATAACGAATTGTATAATTGAACGATGTTCAATTTAATCGAAAACCCCTACAGCTAAACCTTCAGCTGTGTCTCCCCCCTCTAACTTCTCAAATGGGCTTTAGCGAGAAGTATCATGTATTATTCTGTTACTGCTAAAGGTTCTTATAATAATTACATTTTTAATCAGTTTTATATCTGGGCAGTTTTTACTTAATAGATTTGTCGAAAATGGTCTCTTGATTAACCTGTGAAAAGATGTTTCTAGCGACCTGGATCAGTTTAACCTTCACCAGTAGTTTAGCGAAAAGTTATGCTACTATCTGTAACATAATTCGAATTTTCTTTTTCCAAATAATCAGTGAATAGATCAATGAAAAACCACAAAATAAGGAAACTGAAACTATTTTAAGACTCTCTCCAGAAAGCAGATTTGGATAATAGCAAAAAATTAAATTATAGAAATATCATTAATGATACCTTAAAGCGTCTTATTCGTTTTTTCTAACAATAAAAAGCAACAAATCACCAAAGATTACAAAATGTGTAAGTTACAAGAAACCATAGTGTCAAACCGTAACAACCGCGAGTTAAGTGGTATATCCAGGATAGGTTTATACGGGTACATATAACTCAAGGCGGCCGTGGTTTGGTATGGTGAATTAGCTCGAAAGCCCAGAGACCATGATGAAGGGGAATCGCGTGATGCATAAGTACGAGTAACCAAGGTGCCCACATGCTATTATGCGATCATGACTAATGAACTAATAAGATTGGCTTTGTCCCAGGCCTGTCATTAAGCGCGATGTTGAGACGAAATCTGGATGGATTGAATTCTATCCCCTTCTGGAATTGACATTCGAAAATGGAAACGCTTCATTTACTGCTCCCCTAGCTCTGATCGTAAAATTTAATTATGTTTATTAAGGAGTCGTTCGACGTAACTTATTTATCAAAAGATGCCCGTAATATATTAGAGATTGGCATAAAACTATTGCAGTAATGACTTTAAAGAATTGGTACCTCATCGTTTTGAAAGAATTTATGAATCTATTCATTACCGAGCTAGGAGTAGGTGTGCGATTCCTCGGCGGCTCATTGTAGCGTAATCGATGCACTGCGCGAATATGATGGAATGCATGGCTTATTTATGTAGTGTTTGTTCGACGGACGTTTTATTGCGAATATTATTCGTCTTTCGCTGGATGGGTATTGATTTATCGACTGTGATGCTATTACGGAAAAATGCGTGATTCAAGATGGATGACACGGTGGAGAATTTTAGAGTTGTGTAATTATCAGAAATTGATTTATACGCGTTTGAATGCGTACCCAGTGAAACGCTAAGTTCAATGAAACCTTAGGAATAATAAACACGAATTTAATGCAATATGTGTTTTAGTGCTCCAATGATAAATTGTTTAGTTTTTGTAATATTGACAGATATTGTTTATGAAGGATATATATTTAATATTAGTTTATTGTTTTTTAAACTTATATTGAACCTTTTAAATTATGGGTTTTGAAATTGGGCGGATTTCTCAATAAGATCATAATAAGGATATTCACATTTAATTGAAATTAATTAAAATGAGATTAATTAAAATATAATGATTTTACCACAATGACTGAATTCAAGATTATTCATTGTTTAGTGACTTTCTTAAAAAGTAGTGCCATCAAGGTAACTAAAATTTCGGTATATTGTCGTTTATAATAATACTAATGGCAAATTTAAATTTTATGTCATAAATCATCATTCATTGTAATATATAGTTAACTCATTGACATGCAATTCCTGCGGTTAACAGCGGGTTTATACACATTCAATAATATGGTACTATATGTATATATGGATTTACTGGTCAAGTAGAATGAAAAAAAGTATATCATGGAATTAAATTTTTATGGAATAGGTTAAATCTTATAATAGCGCTAACTATATTTTTAAGGTATGTCTTTTTAAAGTTTTAATATAAACAACACTCGGATATAAATTTTTGTTGTACTGGGGTTCATACTACGCTAATCAGACTTTAAAGTAGCAGTTAATTACGAATCTGCAATAAAAAATATGGGTTGCTAAGCTGATTTCAGACATAACCGCAACAAATCATAATCTAATAGTTTTTATTGCCATATATGCTTAAAGAGCGGCAATATGACCTATTTCGGTTAAAGAATGCATTATTTCATTGTATTTTGACTCGCTGAATATAAGCTGACGTGAAAAATAGCAGCCAATGGCGAATTTCACAAATAACCTAAAAAAATATTTTTATAGCGTCTCAAACTTTTTAGAGCACCTTAAATTCATGTCTTTCCTTCAAAAAATCGTAAAAGATATCAAATTATATAGCGACATATATACAAAAAAAAAACTATCACTTCTCTCAGGTACGAGTTGAATTTTATGTTGTTTTTTTTGTAATTATGTCGAGAAAATGATTGCCGAATATATACTGAGCAACACACCAGTTTAAATTAAATTTACGTTAAATTTTATTTTAAAACCAAATGGATTTAGTCAACTTCATGATTAAAGTATAAACCGTTGCGAAAATATACGTAGACCCCGCCTCAAATTAGTTCATCAAAGGTCGGTACTGCACCCGCAGAATTATGTTCCACCTGCTCCATTTACCACAAGATTTCGACTATTATATTAAGTTCCTACTTCAAATTACAATGTACATCTGCTTTCTGTAAAATCTTTGTTCTAACACCTGCGGAATTTCGGTATTACTTTAATTCTTACAGAACTCGATTAAATATTGTAATTCAATAATTAAGTCTTATTAAACTAAAAGATATTCTTGGATCACATTGAAGCATGATAACAAAATTAATAATATCTATTTTGTAAACGCTATTATCATTCTCCATGCCATGAAGTATCGGTTATAAATTACAGACCTTAATTGAAAGCGAAACAGCATACAGATGACTGTTTGATTTATTTTTCTTTCATGAAGTTAAAAAGGCAATAAAACATTTTAAAATCATTTAAATTTGTATATCTGATTCCTAGAAATACTATCAGTAAATGCTACAAAATGCAACTCCTACGAATAAAACCTGGAATTTACCTAAGTAATCGATCGCCAAAGTTAGCATCACTAATTACCATCACCAAAGAGTTTGAAGAGGTTTAGTGATTATTATTTAATCATTCCCTAACCTAACCTTCGATGAATTTCTTAAAGAATAGTCTTTTATCCGAAAATGCTTCAGTTGCGAATGTAACATCATCATACGTGTCAAAACTCTTTCTCTGGGTCGTCTTTTTTATCTCCGAACTGACTGAAATCATATGGAGCCAGATATAATGAATGTAAAGTGTGTGAAAGCAATTCAAATCTAAAATCGTTTGGTGGATTTTCATCGATTTTTTTATCTGCCATATGAGTCATACACTTGTTTACTAAATCAGCCAATTGATTCCACAGTACACGAATTAAATTAAATAGTTGAAACTACTACTACTACTACTACTACTACCAACTGTATAGTAGAATAAAGGTACAGCCATAATTGTTAGCTAATTGTACTATCGAAATAATGACCTAGATAAATTAGATAGTCTAATATTTAAATAACAAAAGCATGTAAAGAACGTTGTTATGCCAGATCCAACTATTCCCAAAGTCGTACCAACTATTTCATTATTTTCAGCGTGTAATATATTAATCGCTCTTAATTACCCAGCTGTTCATAAACAAAGTTAATCAGCACAAACTTAAGCTCAACATAATCTCAGCTTACAACATAAACCGGGTATGTTTGGAAATACAGAAACCATGATCACTGATAACTGATGGATTTTTAGACACTTTGGTTAGAATTCACCTTCATCTCATCAGTTGGCTGATGTTCTTTTTAGCTGTTTCTTTTCTTTCTTTTTATTTTATTAAAGCTACGTTTTCCTCCTTATTTTTAGTTTTCTTGGAAAAAGAATTTTCGGGTACGGGTCGAAAAACAGACAAATCAAAAAGCCGAAAGGTTAAAAAATCGACAGTCAAAAATCGTCAGTCAAAAAACCGACAATCGAGAAGACTACATTCAAAAAACGGACAATCGAAAAGCCACCAGACAAAAAACCGACACTTCAAAAAGTGTTTATCCGCTTGTCAATGTGTCGGATTTTTGACTGTCGGCTTTTCGATGGTCGGTTTTTTAACCTGTCGGCTTTTTGATTTGTCTGTTTTTCGAGCCGCACCTAATTTTCGAATGCGGATTACATGAGTTTCCACAAATGACATTTCGTCAAATGAAAATGGTCCTATCTTAAATGAAACTCATTTTTTGCCTTAATAACTATTTTTTACATATTAAGCTAGTTGGCAATGGAATGATCGGATATCTCCGCATATGTAACATTCTTATACACGAAGTAGGCTCATGTTCATAGCAAACATCTGGTGGAAAATTTGACTGTCTAAAGAATAAATTCTTTGCAATTTTATACTTAAACCTTCACGCAAAAATCGGCGCGTGTCATTTTCGCAGATTACAAGCACGTCACCATGAAAGCGATAACATCCTCCATCCTGGACGCTCTCCCGCTGTTTGATGACGGGGGCAGTTTGTCCCGCTGTATTACGTGTACGTGCGGCGATAAACGATTCTCATTATTACGCAAATGATTGTTAGCGCACGCATCGCGAACATTTCCCTCTTACGTCCTTTGAGATTACAAAGTGCGATCGAATTTTCCTAGAGTCGAATGGGAGATTGGGTAGGGATCCGACAGAGAGGGCGAGAGCGACAGAGAGAAACGACCGAGGACAATCGACGATAAGCCACGAACGTGTGTGCCACTTTCGATGATCGCAGGTACTGTTAGGTGTGACTGCAGAATCGTCTTTCTCAGCAGCCGAGGAAAACGGCGGAATGTCATTTTTTAATGACCTGGCGAACGAATACAATTTTGCTTTGATGCATTTCGTCTGGAAACATTATGTAACTTTGATTGCGAGCATTAGATGACAGCTTTCGGTTCTATTACAATTATCGTCAGACATAACCAAATATTTTTATAAATTTACTTCCACGTCAATCATTGAGGCTTTCCTCTGATAATGGATTAATTTCCAATCTGAAGATACAAAAAGTACGATGAAAGATTGGAACGAAACGGTAAAGCACACAATTAATTTCTGAATTCAATCTATTTTTTTTCGTAATATAGATTATCTGCTAATAAACAGAACATCGAGAAAGAAATCTCTTTTCACAAACACAGCAGAATTTCTTTGTACATTTCGAAATAATTGTATAAGAATGGTTGCTAAGGTTTGTTTTTTTGTTTGGAAACATCAGCTGTTTTCTATTTACCTAAATCCACTAAGCTTTCTAAATAATTTACGGATTATGTTTCTCTTTAAGGTTTTAAAAAATTGGGTGCGGGTCGAAAAACCGACAAATCAAAAAGCCGACAGGTCGAAAAACCAACAGTCAAAAAACCGACAGTTCAATAAATGAGTGACCTCTTGACGATATGTCTATTTTTTTATGTGTTGGTTTTTTGACTATCGGTTTTTTGACTGTCGGCTTTATGACTGTCGTTTCTTTACCTGTCGGCTTGTTAATTTGTCGGGGTTTCGACCCACACACAAAAAATTTATGGGTGTGGGTCGAAAAACCGGCAACTCAAAAAACCTACAGTCAAACAGCTGACACGTCAAAAAGCCGACACACAAACAACCGATACGTCTAAAAGCCGACAGTCAAAAAGTATCGACAAGCGGGTAGTCATTTTTTGAAGTTTCAGTTTTTTTACTGGCAACTTTTCAATTCTCGGATTTTTGGCAGTCAATTCTTCGAAATGTCGGTTATTTGAATATCGGAATCATGACATTTCAGTTTTTAAACTATCGCTTTTTTGCCTGTCGATTTTTTGAATATCGATTTCTTAATTGTGTCAGTCTTTTTACTATTGGCTATTTTACGTTTCAGCCGTTTTCCTGTCGCCTTTTTGCCTGTCGGTTTTTGGAATGTCGGATTTTTGAATGTCGGATTTTTGACTGTCGGTTTTTTGACTGTCGGTTTTTTGACTGTTGGTTTTTCGTCCGACACCCAAATTTATTGGCTACTTTTTAATGTAAGGTAGTATTTTACCATTTTTTGGTTAACAATTTACTACTAACTACTTAAAAATTATCTACATTATTGATCGTGCCTACCAAATAATGCTTAAAAAAATCACATTTTTGTTTTAATTTATTATATTAACCAAACAATATATTTCTGAAAACCCCAAATCCTAATTATAGTATTTTTTTTCCATGTTCATTTTCTCTGAAGTAATGGATTCATTAATTAAATTGTGCATGAACTTACCTAGATTCAATACTACTCGCGTGATATTAGAATCCAGTGTTAAGTTTTAATGGAACCGAATACTCGCGTACATTCAATATGATGCTGGTTTCGATATGTGGAGAACACTGAAATGAAGAAATGAGCGTCTTTCTATGCAGGCGGCTCTTCTTACAATTAGTTCTGAGAGTTTATCTTTGGTATTTTCAACCGTGAGTTCCAACATTGCGTATATTAATTAAGGATTCAATATATTAAACTTTAGTTTCTGTAGTTGTTCGCAGGACTTAGTTTTTAGAGTACTGAAAAAAAAATTAAAAAATAAACGAACTTGTAATAACAAATGCGCTTACTCCAAACCTTTGATACTAAATAACTATCCTAATATCATTGGTGATACGTTGTATTTATGTTTATTTTGTATTTATTTTTTATGTGGTTATGGTGAATTTGTATTTATACGTTGACGATTTTCTCTTAAGAAACGTATTTAATGTAGGACAAACTTAATTTTTAAATTCCCTCATGGACCAAAATATAATTACAAAAATATAATTTTTTTCGTGAAATTTATTTCTGATTTCTCCCAGATTTTGCTGAAATTTGAATAACGATGGTATGAAACGATTACGTTACTATTTCAATAGCCATAATGTTAAAAAATTGGCAAAATTATTCATTTGATTTTACCTAATTATATTTCACGGTTTCGATGATTGTTGCCTGAGCCACACAGAGCTGTAACTCGCTTATCTTGTATAGTGTTTGATGAAATATAGAATTTTCAGAAGGTTATTGAATAAAATCACTCTTTAAAGATTATTCCACGAATTAAAGAAATATACCCAACATACATTTCGCTTCGAGTGAAAACTCGATATTACTCTTAGTAACTATTATTTTTGCAGTTTTATTTCTCATAGCTATTGATTTGCTTTATTTTTTTTAAATGAAGTTTTTTATAATATGACAAATACGAAAACACAGGACGCGTTATGTACCGACCGTAAAAAAAAGACCAGTACTTTGTTTGTAATTACGGGCCATAAAATTTCTAATAGAGTATCGGCCTGTTATAAATCTCCTTTCCGACAAAATTTGAACGAACTTTCTGAGACTTTACGGACATTGTTTATTTCAGAAGTGAAACATTAACTTTGCAATAACAATGAGTAAATTCATATAATTAAAGCTTGGTATTATTTCAGTAAAAACTACAATATGTTTTATTAAAAATGTTGTACGGTGAACCGAGTCAAAAATTAAAAACAATTTCTCAAAAGTTCATCCTATGACATTTTTATTGATTTTTTACGAGTGACAAATTGGATGTATTTTATGCTGATAAAATGTTTCATGTTCACTTTGTACCGAAATATTGTCCGAAATTTAAATTATGCACAACTATACGGGAAATGTAATTTGTTTGAAAATTCCTTGAGCCATTTAGAGAACTCAAGACCATTAATTTCATATTATTATACGTTTAAGGGATTTTCAGTAATTTAGGGATCAGTTTCAATCCTTAAACCCTCTTTTTTGCCGATAAAAAAATACGTATGGATTATTTTTCTGAGTTGTAACAATTAATATACCAACATGTAGACCAATCGACTTGTCACGCTTGAGTAGTGTTAGAGCATTTCCTATATGTTTAAAAAGGTAAAGTAGAGTGAGGATTGAAATACAGTATATCCTGCAGCATTGTAATGCAACCAAGTTTTGATTCTACACCTAACTTTTTATCACTAGTTTTCAGTAATTTCTTATTATTACTTGTTTAGTAGTTTTCATTTTGTATCTAAGAAAAATAAAAGCTCCACTCATTATCGCAAGGTTTAATTAAGCCGCTTTATCCGATTCTGCCGTATTTGTAAATTTACTACATAATCAACAAGTCAGTATTAGCATCCAGAGGATGGTCTAATAAATTAGTGACATGTTAACAATTTGTAATATAACCCATGCAATAATTCGCCTAAAGAAATAAAATTTTAAGTACATTCATCAGTTATTTAAAAGTAGTTACAAAACCTGCCAACTTATTTTAATGACAGCAATTAAAACGTTGCGAAAGCCTGAAAATTTATATTATCGTTCGATTCATTTAATTAAGGATTTTCTTTTCACTGCTCGTTTCGTCGCGTAACCCGGGATTCGTCCCTTGGCATGCATCTTCAGGAATGACATTTTGCAACCTCCCACGGAAAAACTTTGCGTACGACACGTCCCGCGGAGTCGGTAACAAGCTTGGAACAATATTCCTAGATTTCATCATTGATAATTATTATGCAATTGATTATCGTCGGGAAGATTAAAGACGACCGTCGAGCGTGCCGCAACGCTTCGCGGCATTCCGCGATTCATTATTTATAGTTCCATTATTTCTTCATTCGTTATTCCTGTTTTCGTCCACGAATGAATTTCTCCCCCGCGTTACGACATAACGCATCGCGTGCTAGTATTGGCCTCAGGGTTGCGTGATGGTTCCTCCTGGAAAGGTAGGCCCGTGAAGGAGGAAGAAGTTTCCTCCGCGATCGATTGTGGAAAAATCTAACCCGGGCCCTCGAAGGGTTCGTGGGTGACCGGGGGCCGTTGGCCCCGAGTGAACCCTCTACGAGCCGCGTTTCAACCTCGAGCTCAGATCCTTCTCGCAGACCCCGCCCGGGTCGGAGGTCCCTCACCTGTTCCCGCGCCCCTTCCCCCAATTGCCCCCTCCAGAGAAGAGTCTTCCTCTTTCTCTATTCCTCTCTCGGAGAGCCATGGACCCAAGAGACGTCCGACAGGGTAATTACGTCCGATTACGTACTCGTACGCGTCGCGGCTTTTACATACCACCTTGATAAACAGAGAAAGAAATAGAGAAAGAGAAAGATCCACAGGTTCTCCACTTCTGCGGTTCTCCAAAGATTTTTATTGCGAAACTCATCGCGTCACAGCTAGAATCGATTAACGGACATTGGTTTTATTCATTCGCACGGTCATTGGTCAAATACCTCCGACCGAGTGGACATGAGAAAATGACTCTTTTGTTATCCGCGACGCGTGTTGCCTCGCGTTCCACTCGTAATAGCGACAGATTTTTGTAACTGTACATATCGGCAACTTTCGTCAGCCAATTTTTTATATGCTTAGGAATTCAATACATTTTTGGGAGTGACAGTTTCCGTATTAAGAAGGTTAATAATGATACTGTATAAATATTTTAGAGCCCAAAATCACTTTTTATAGACTGATCTATGAATCGTTGTAATATAATAAAATGCGCGATTATTTTTCTTCCAAGAGTGACTCACTTTTCCCACCATATAGAGTAAATTTTCTTTAGGGTATCTCGAAGATAAAGATCATTACTCTTATTTATAATAACGCCTTCGGAAGAATAAATATTTCACACACTCTAAGAACATTATAGTGTTTGTTACCACAAACTTGAGTGCAATACAGTCACAATAATATATATGGTATCGGGAACCTATTTTTATGGTAAAATTAACTATATTTATAATGCTGGTTACCGTAAACCAGAGTGAAATGCAGTTTGAACTATAAATTTATCTCAGTGCACTGATAGGAAGTTGTGAGGGACAGAAATACACTCGAGAAAAGTGTTCTATGCTCCAGAGGATTATTCTTTTCAGGATTAGGAGGCCAAATTACAGTCAAGTCCAGGTATATTTATTGACTCGATTCCACGCCTTCCCCTCCCTTCATGGTTTATTTACAAAAATAAGGTGGGCATTGCTTCTCCCACTCCCCTCACTCCCGTTATGTTTGTGACATCACAACAGCCATTCCTGAGGCCCCAACCCGCAAGGTGGGGGAAAAAGAGAGCGGCGACAGGTAAATATAACGAGCCGGGACCGGGCAAATATGATGGGACGTAAATATAGCGAGACAAAATTATACCGCGACTCTACTGTACTATACTTCTGATCCTCGCAACTATACTGTTCTATCAGTGCAGACTTTTCTCAACTGGACTTACTACATTTATTGTAACAATTACAATACAATTGTATGTTGTGTATGAAAGTTTAATATATGTTTTCAAACATCTAATGAAAACTGAGTCTTATCAAAGTAGAATGGTTGATATCGGCACATAATTTATAGAAAGTTACCAACCTGATATCAACAAATTTGTGAAATTCGTCGAGGATCCATAATTGTGCCCTGTTACGTAATATACTATTATCTCCTTCAGATGAGTAACTAAATCTGCACTATATAAAAATAGCAATTTTTACTGCGAGCAGTAAAATTTAGTCTGCTGCTTTTCTGACTACTTGAGGATGTATATTTTACAATTACTTCAACATTTTGTGATGAATATTTCATCATTAATTGGACATTGTTATATAATTATTTCAACAGTACATTTCTCAGAAGGGGAATTCACTCTTTTTGGAGTAGAAGTTGAGCCATTCTTGAAAAGTGTGTTGTCTCTCTCTGTCTGTCTCTCTCTCTCTCTCTCTCTCTCTCTCTCTCTCTCTCTCTCTCTCTCTCTCTCTCTCTCTCTCTCTATCTCTCCCTTAATGAGTATAAATGCAATCTTTATGAATTGAGAGACTCTTAGAGAATGTTGTTGTTATAAGAGACGCTTATAAATCGATATTATTTTAAAAAGAAACTCATTAAATAACTTTATTAAATAAAAATACGAAAAAATCGTGCTGACAAAAATAATAATGGTCCCACTACAATTTAGAAAACGTAATAAAATTGAAAAATTAATTTAAACTACTTTTTATACTGTTATTAGCCCGGACATTTTCTAAGGTACGGGTATACATTTTTGAAACATAACCTAAATATTGACTAAATACTTTTGTCTATTATTACATACAGGTAAAACATAAGATTTGTGTTAATAAATATATTGGGTTTTACGATCACTTTACTGTACCACAATTATTTTTTTATAAGATAAAGTCTCAACGCATGAGGTATCTTATCCGTGGAATAGACCAAATGGTTTCTGGAAGGATATAGAAATATCCAAAGTGAAAATATAATTAACTTTCTTTATTACTACACTGTTTACCCTTTTACGAGCAAAACTTCACTCTTGCACAAGAATAGTGAAATTTTGACACTACAGGTAGTGATTTCTCACTCCTAGACGTGATTACCGTTACGATAAGACATAATCTTTACTGAACGATTTGTTTGGAAGTGAAAACTTTCTCGTCATTTTTCCCAATATCCATACATCATTGTTTGGAGGTAAGCATTTCCTTTGTACTTTACAGTCGAAAGAATCTAGTAAATTTGCTTTACGCATTTATTTTATGACAACACGGTCTGTTGTTATAACTCGATAAACGCGGCGCGGAAGTCATGACTTCGCACAGTCCACGGTTCAGTGATTCCGACACAACGGATCGAAATAAAATGCGACGCGAGCCTCGAGACGGTTTTCTCTCCGACTGATAGGATCTAGACGCCGAGCGATATGCACGCATATTTGCATGTCTCGCCGTTTATACCCAACCGTAGCTTAGGTCAACCCTGATAATGATTTGTTATTGTTATCGTTATTGTTATTGTTGTCAGCGAAAGTTTATCGCTTGACGACTTGCATAATAAATGTACGGAGAAATTAATCGAAAATGAACCCACTTTGACGAACAGGTGACAATAGAACACATAAACACTTCCCTCTAAGGAATTAGTCACTGTTTTTTTATCCACACTAAAAACAATAAGACTTGAATTAAGACTAATAGTGAGCTAATTATAAGATGTAAAAAAAGAAGCCTCGTTCAACTGAAAAGTAGACTTCTTCAAAAGTCGTAGAACTAGCTGACCATGAGACTGAAATGTGGTACTAAAAATGGCTGCATCTCAAAAACCCGACAAATAGAAAAACCGACACTTTTTAAACCTGACATTTAAAAATCAGACATTTCACAAAACAGACATTAAAAAATCAGATATTTCAAAGAACAGAAATTCAAAAACAGGACATTTCAGAAAACAGACATTCAAAAACTGGACATTTCAAAAATAGGCATTAAAAACCAGATATTTCAAAATGTAGACAAATTTTGAAAGTCTATTTTTTAAAATGTCTAGTTTTTGTATCTCCGTTTTTTTTAATGATTTAAATTATTTAAACTAAAATCGAACCTCCATACAGTGAAAAAAGTGGGTGCACCCCAAAAAACAGACATTTCAAAAAAAAAAAACAGAGTATCAAAATATGTATGCATTTTGAATGTCTGGTTTTTGAATGTCGGGGTTTTGAAGTGTCTGTTTTGTGAATTATCGGGGTTTTGAGGTGAATCCCTAAAAATTAGATATTGGTCAAAATTTGTGTTTAAATTAGGCCGGTTAAGAATTTTAGGTTTAAATTATTGAAACTAAAATTAAACCTTTATACAGTGAAAAAGTGGGTGCACCTCAAAAACCAGACATTAAAAAACAAAACAGAGTTTGAAAATAAATATGCATTTTAAATGTCCGTTTTTTTAAGTGTCTGGTATTTTAATGTCGAGTTTTTGAAGCGTCTGTTTTGTGATTTGACCGTTTTTGAGGTGCACCCAAAAAAGTTGCACAATAAAACGTACAACCAATTAGACATTGAAATGCTTTATTTCAACGGATGAAATATTTTATTATTACTATGAAAAATTATTTGTGTTAGTAAGTTTTTATTGAATGGAAATATTCTGTTGTCAATGTAATTAACACAATGAAATTTTCTTAGTACTAGTAATAAATTTCATAGGTTGAATGAGTGCATTTTGTTGTGACTATCGGATGCATGTTTCATTGGTTCAATGAAGCTTTTGTTATTGTAATAATTTAATATGCGTTCTATTCCTATATGGAAATGAAAATTTCGGTTCCGATTGGACAAACCAATCATTGGAAGGGAGAAAATGAAATACACAAAAAAGAGGGATTTAGTTTAAATCTATTTAATTACATAACGATAATTAATGGATTGCAGGGAAGCTGTTTACACAAGTACACTTGTCATTGTCAATTATAAATCGATTCACTGGGTCACTGAAGGTGTTTAAAAAAACTCCATCACAATCGCAAAAAAAAATGTTGAGCGCCCCACTGCACTGATGTAGTGGTTAAAACGGGAATGGGACATTAACTTTTTAATTTCCATGATATTGTCATACGAGACACAACATCACATAAAAAAATTCCTAAAACCGTTTGTATGATTGGATGTGATAAACAAATCCGCTCAAAACCATTGTCAGGTTGTTACTGCACTGATTTCGCCTTGTAAAGTCGTTATTGTTTATGCTGTTTACTTCTATTGTGAGTTTGTCTAAAACGAGATTGCAATTGCCATTGAATTTGCGTCTCTTCTTGCTGCTGGAAGAAAATTTGATCCAGAAAGTTTAAAACAATCTTCATAATCGTCCCATTTTAAGCTGTTAATATAGCTAAATAAAAATTGCTAAAATTTCTGATATATTAGTTACAACACTAATTACAATAGTGGTCATTCATTTATAAAAACAGAAGGCATGGATAATATTAATTATACATCAAAAAATAAAATGTCCTTTTTTTGCATATAAACATAGTTTCACAAGACTCCATATTCTTGTTGTAGGGGTATATTGTCTTAGTATCGTTTAGTTCTGGCTAAAAAGATGAAACAATACCAACAAAATATTGGGTTAAAATATAGCACTATCTAAATACATAATTATACTTTTTTTTATACATTTTTCACAATTTATTTTCACGGTACCTCTAGAATATTTTTTTTAACTTGATCGTAAGTCTGATCGTCGAAAATACTTCAAAAGCATTCGTGCGGAGACAATTTTCAAATTAGTTCAACTTATAATAAAATACTCTATAGATACACATTTCATGTACATTTGAAATAGAAGCGTGTATACATGTTTATTACACCAAATACGTCGGGAGCACCACAAAAACTCGACAAAGCACAAAATAGACATTAAAAAAACAGATATTTAAAAAAACAGACATTCAAAAACCCGCGGTGCACCTCAAAACTCCGACAAATCACAAAATAGACACTTCAAAAACCCAACATTCAAAAACCAGACATTTAAGAAAATAGAGATTCAATAACCAGACTTGCATTTGGTTCTTACAATATGTATGCATTTTAAAATGTCTGGTATTTGAAAGTCTGATTTTTACATTTCGGGCTTTTGAAGTGTCTGTTTTGTGATTTGTTGAGTTTTTGAGATGCGCCCAATTAAAGTTATTTAATCAATATCAAAATATTTTGTATATGATACCAAAATTGAATCAAACGTAAACTGCAGAACTAATAATTTCTAATAATAAAATGAATCCATTCTTCACTCAATAATCTTGACTTTCTCATATAAGAAATTATCGGATACGTGTATGCACGTAACAATCATACGCTAATAAACTTAAAGTTCCGTACGTGATACGATGTTTCATCACGTAGCACGATTATTAACGTATACCTACTGGTCCTTACACTCCATGTGCTATATGCTATTAATGTATTCCAAGAATGTTAAACCATCTTCCTATTTCTCTTTGATTTCTCCTCACTTCATGGTGTAATCAGCTCTGAAGGAGCTCACTTCCTCTTATTTTCGATGCCTCGTATATTGAGGTTTTGCTTCATAGGTTATCGGGATAATTCAATACTCAGATATCATATAAAATAATAGCAATAAAATGTAAATATGTGATCATGTAGTGCAATGAGACAAAGGATTGTTCGACATAAATAAAATAATAAAAAGTAAAAGAAAATAAATGTAAAGAAGTAAATATTTATTGGATTTGTTTTATGTAAACAAATTTATTTGATTTAATTGAAAAATTAAAGTTTAAATCTTTTTTACCATTTAACAGTCAAGTTAAAGAAACTAGTCGATTTTTTAAAGAAACTTTTTTGTTCGTTTCTTGCCCTGAACATTATAAATTTTCAAGTAAAATATTCTTATTAATGTTATCGTTGGATTCAATAAATCGTCAATTATTTGAATTAGCAAAACTTAATTTTGAAGCTAAATATTATACGTTTAAAGCGGAAGTAATATCGGTTTGAGAAGAAAAAGTGTTTAGAATCACTAAAAAAAAAGTACGTGTAAACCTTTTTTAGAGCTATATTGGTGTTAAGCATATAGTTTCAACATCCAAATACACTAAAAACGTGTCCAATATTCTGAAAGAAATACGGGCTTATTTCTCGGGTCATTCGTAACTTAACTAATTTTTCTTGTACAAAAAATTTTTAAAAATTAGATATTATATTTATGATAAAAAACAGAAACTATTACACAATTTCCCCAGACAGCACAAAATGTTTTGTTACATACCAAATACGTTACTGATATATAACGGTTATGAAGCCGGACATTTTTACATTCCTGTGACATAACCGTTACATATTTGCAACGGCTGTGCTGTATGGGTCTTGTTCAAAAGTACTGCCAGTTTCATCCAGACATTTAGATGATTAGTTTTTATAACTTTTGTATCAGGTTATAAGTCGTGACATTTTCATATTTGATGTTTAAATCATTCGGATAAAAATAAAGAAGGAACAATAGAAAATTACGAAAAGCCATGGAAGGTTATATGGAAATACCTAAATGCTTAAATGAAACTAATTACAATTTTTAAATAAAAAATCGTTAAATTATTTCGTTTTTTTTTCATTTTCTAAATTTATAACTTGTTGTACTATAAATAGCTAACTTTATGAAAACTTTTATAAATAAAAAATCGTTAAAAACTACTCAAGAAAAAAGTGTATAGTTTTCAGAATTTTTAGAGGCGGTTTTGTATTTCTTTGATGGATTGTAAAAGTTTGTCGAAATACTTACAAGTGGCTCAAAAAATTTGAGGATGTAACATGTATTTTTTTATTTATTTTAAGCACTTTTTTTCTGAGCCAATTTTTTATACAATTTATCGTATTAAAGTTGAAACATCATGATTGTTTACTATGCAAATGCACCATTTCGGGAACCAATTTGGATTTGCTATATTGAATTTCAATTTTACAGGTCCATTATATTGTGAAAGGATTGATGTGCGAGGTGTCATATTTGGACATTACGTTTATTTTGGATCTAAATTACGTAAAGCCTTCTAATCTCTTTAATCTGGGTGCGGGTCGAAAAACCGACAAATCAAAAAGCCGACAGTTCAAAAAACCGTCAGTCATAAAGCCGACAACCAAAAAACTGACAGTTAAAAAGCCGACATATAACCACAACAAATAGCCAACACAAGTTCAGCCATTTTTGGAACTGTCGGTTTTTTGACTGTCGGCTTTTCGATTATCGGTTTTTTTACTAATGGTATTTCGACCTGTCGGCTTTTTGATTTGTCGGTATTTCGACCCGCACCCATTAATCCATCAGATGACTAATGCTAATTTGAGGACTTTCCTGAACCTCTAGAGGGAAGGAGCGTGGCCACTATAGTGTCTAGAAAAATAATATTTTTTAAATTCATAAACCATGTAACTCTAAAACTTTTTATGGTCTAGAAAACATAAAATATTCTCAAATAAATTTGTAATAAGATTATGGAGACAATATTCGAACAAGAATATATTTTTTGATGCAGTAAAAAGGCCATTTTGGGCCCGCGAATCGAGGCATAAAACATTTTATGCCTACTGCATCAAAAAACAATGTTTGAATGTCAGGCCTAGAATTTTAACCCTCATGAACCTTGAGCCGACGTCGCCGCCGTCTCTCGGGTTATATTGTCGAGGCGCAAAACTCCATTTTACGCCGTTCATACAAAAATAACTATTAGAAACTCGGAACTACAGTAGTCTCTCTCCTAATTCACTTTACTTCTATAACCCTACCAAGGCACTTTTTTCTCCTCCAACGCTTCAAGTTTGCCTTCGCGCATGCGCGCGCCTTGCATTTTGTTTGTTTCCCTCTCACTGTACACGCGTGAAGGGTCTTGGAGTAGGGAGAGGAACAGAGCAGAAATTGCGAATTTGACCGTGTAATATTCGTGAATTAGGCAGGGGAGTAAATTAGGAAGAGATGAATTAGGACAGGTACTACTATACTCGAAAATGAAAATTTCTTTATCTGAAATTGGCGTTATGATTGCCGCCCGGGGTGGGCACTGTATGGAAATTTCCAGTCTTGGAGTTTTATTTTTCCATATTGATTTCACAAGGTCAATTGAATTCTTATTTTTAATAAATTTTCTTAGAAAGAAGCCGAACTTTTACAGGTTAAGTGACACTTTCAGATAAGATAAAAAAATGTCAAAATATAGAGAAAAGCTCTTTGGAGTCATCGTTAAATATAGTTCGATGCGGTGTACTCATAAGTCCGCGTCTTGATTCTATTTTGAAACGTTTAAACGGGCGACGTGCTGGGCGCGCGAGCGATTCACCGGTCGGCGAACCATCTGGTGAAGTTGGCATGAGCGAATAATCCTCGAATGCAAATCACCACGGCGGCAATTGTGCCGAGGCACGCGAGGCGGGCCCCTGATGTGCACTCCGGTAAAACTTGTCCGGGACACACGGTCGGGTTTGGTACAAACCCAAGCTCCTCAAGCATAAAATAACCCGAAGAGAGATGCCGGCGTAATTAACTCCGGGGATTTAGTGTTTAGCCGCCCTGTCGTCATTATATCTCGACTGCGCGACACGAGCGTCTACCAAGAGCGAAACTTTAATCTACTCGCGAATTAATGCCTCAAATTCGAATTATATTAACTTCCCGAATTGACGGAATTGTCGTACTTTCACCAGCGAGTTATGTCGATCTCTGTGCCATTCGGTTATTACTCTTGGGTGTTTAAAACGGGAAAATCGATGGTGTAATTATGCAATCCTGATTGTCTTTTTTTTTTAGGTAATTGCTTCTTGTTCTTAATTGCTCTTTGCTTAACATAAAATATTGCCACGGGTTTTGGTTATTTGTATGATTGCATTACACTGATTGAGATCGAATTCTCACATAAAATTCCAGATGAATTTTTGGATACGGTTAAAAAAACCGACAAATCAAAAAGCCGACAGGGCGAAAAACCCACAGTCAAAATACCAATATTCAAAAAGCCGACACGTCAAAAAGCCGACAGGCAAAAAGCCGACAGGCAAAAAGCCGACATATAATAATACCGTCAGTCAAAAAACCGACATTCAAAAAACCGAAGGCAAAAATCCGACGCGAGAAAAACCGACTTTCGGATTTATGACTGAAGGTGCGGGTCAAAAAACCGACAAATTAAAAAGCCGACAGATCACAAAACCGACAATCAAAAAGCCAACAGTAAAAAAAACGACACTTCAAAAAATGATAGTCCGCTTGTCGATGTGCCTATTTTTATATGTGTCGGCTTTTTGACTGTCGGCTTTTCGACTGTCGACTTTATGACTGTCGGCTTTTTGATTTGTCGGTTTTCCGACCCGCACCCATGACTGTGACGAAAAGTACTCGCCGGACTATCATGTCTAATTTATGCAAAAATGAAGGCCGAACTTTTGAGATTCGATGCCTTGGTATGGTTGTTGGCAAAAAAAATTAAAAAATAGCGATTCCGTGTTCTTTCATCAAAAGCATTGAATTTTGTTCAGTATTACTTATAATACATTTATGTTTTGATTCTATTTTAGAAAAGTCTACTTGCTTCACTTATATAAATTGAACTTCATTAAATACATTTTATTAAATACACGACCCAACATTGATGTACACGGAAAAGTTATATGGAAAATTGTTGAAAGTATAGACATAAGATTATTGATGTATAGAAAAGTCCTGCGAGGACTAGTTGACTATCGGTATTATGACAATTCGGTTTTTCTACTGTTGGCTTTTTTACTTGTCGGTTTTTTGAGGTGTTGGCTTTTTGCCTGTCGGCTTTTTGTGGTGTTGGCTTTTTGCCTGTCGGCTTTTTGACGTGTCGGCTTCGTGTCTGTCGGCTTTTTGAATGTCGGTATTTTGACTGTCGGTTTTTCGACCTGTCTGGTTTTTGATTTATCGGTTTTTCGACCCGCACCCGTATTTTTGATTAGGTCAGTAATAAAAATAGGAGTTTTCAAATCAAAACTAGTTTGTTGTTGAAATAAGACTGAATCACTCAAGTTTTGACTGTCGAACAATGAATCTGCAGTATAAAATAGGGGTCTGAATGGCTAGTTGTCAAGAACATCTTAAAAAATAGGTACCAAAAATGATTTAGCAATTGCCTTATCTGCGCTCATGCTCCTTCATACCATAGGATCTTCATGGGTTTGTCGAAATTCATCAAATCCATGACGTAACTTACAGATTTTAATATTTCAACCACATTTTAAATGGTGATTCTGTGGCTTTTCTGATTTTTATTTTCCATAAAATTGTTGGCGACTTCGTTCAAACTGAAAAAGATTGCCTATTCTGTTTCATTCATATTTTCTACGCGTTCATCGTCTTACAAAAGCATTCATCTCTTGTTTTGAAGTTAGACAATACAAACAGCAGCGAATATTTACTGACACAAGTTCTTCGTTGCCGGAAAAAATTGTTGACACCAATATAACTATAAAATCAAAACTCTGCATTTTATTATAATTTCATCTTGAGAGGAGTGTGAGTTTCATAAGTCCAATCAAAATTTTGTTTGTTCTAAGCCTTGGGCGTCAATATGATATTCCCATGTATTTTTCTTGCTGAAGCTGAATTCGTAATCCGTTTATCCGATACACTGAAGGATTTTGAAATAACCTCAAAAAATATAAGAAACCCCACTAAAACTATAAAATCATTAACCCCGTACCAGTTTCACTCCAAACTGGTCATTCTATAATAACCTATAATCCCCTAATCCCATTACACCATAATCCATACATTTATTTAGTGGAGTATTTCGTCAGTTTTATTTTTTGTACAAAAACTCTTCATGGATAAGCTCATAAACCACAACACCATCGCTATTTCATCCTGTAATTCTGAGTCCAGTTCTGGAAATGTGAAGGTTCTAAAAAACCTAGAAACTCATGGAACCTAAATATGATGGGTGACTTTCACTACCACTCTGCAAAATAATTATAGTAGACATATAATGCTATATTTACGAGAAACGAGAAGTAAATTCAAGAAAAGGATTATGAGGTTGTGGGAATCTGGGGTTATTCATTTGAGTATGGTTGTTTATAGGAGTTATGGTATACGGCAACAAGGGTTTTGGAAGTAAAGGTGTTCGAAGTAATGGGATTATGGGTCGGGATACTAGTCCATGAGTAGGTTCTACAAGAAAATTTGTCAAAAATTTTCGTCGCGAAATTTATTTTCCCGAACCACATCTCCCTGTTGAATGGGGTTACGGGATTTTGAGGTTACAGGGTTTTGATATGACATGGATAGGGGGTTATAGGGTTATCAAGTTGGGATCAAAGGGGTTAATTATTTAATTAAGCTGCTTCAGTGGCGTTTCTGGTGTTTTGTGTGGTTAAGGAACAGGTCGTCGCGATAAAAGATCATCTCCCAATCCAAATGGTATTGATTCTATATTAAGCCTTTATCTCCACAACTTAGATAGTTTCATAGAAGACTATCAGTGCAATCTCTTTTTTATTCGTGTTTATGAGTCAAAGTACAAGAGAACCATGAGATGAACTCCAGAACACTATTTTGAGTTACTGCAATTGAACAAATAGAGAGCATATTTAATTCAAAATATCGAAATCCCTTTTTTCATTTTTATTCTCACGCTTAGAACAGTACGATGATTTTAACTGAAAAATGGTATACAAGTAATTTTTTCTTACTTATGATGTACAAATATGAGTTTCCATATCCTGAAAAGAATATGATATATTTGGGTAATATTAGATGAAGAATGTTTGTGTTAGTTGCTGTCCAATTTATGTTGGTAATTACAATGATTTTGATATCGATAACAACATGGAGGTGTAAGGCATAATTGGAGTATCCTACAGACATAACACCAAGATGACACTGAGCACAGTCGACAGAGTAGAATTTTTATACTGGACTAATGAAACTGGAGCAACAATTTAATAGAAAATACGTAAAATTAATTAGAATGAACAAGAATAATTTGAACAACATTTATTCTTTTTTTATTCATTGCATACAAATCAAAATTATAAAGAATTTCTGCATCAAATTCAAAGTGAGGACAAGTTGGATCAATGAGATTTCCAAATATAGAAGGACCTTTTCTGTCGATCAGCTATTCTGATGACGTTAACTGCTCCAAGGTCATATTTTGGGTTATGCATGAACACTTCAACGTCGTGTATTACGGAATGCTAAAATACTGGAAAAAATGATGAATTCCATCGATGTACTGAAGATTCCGTGTAGGACAATCCATCAAAACACAGTATACATGGCAATGTTACTATTGTTTACATACTTCTTGAAACATGGCACCGATCAGCACTCTCATTCTTATAAGGAACTAATAAATTTGATGTTTTCGTATGTTTTCTAATCAAATAATCAAACCAATAATTGGTCTTGCATTCTAAAATAACGAAAATGTATTAAATTCTCGAACGACTCGAAACCAGCAATTTGCAATGTTCACGGACAGTAGATAAATTTTTATCAAATGCTTTCTTCAAACAAAAATGCAATAGCCCCCTCGGAAAGTGTAATAGCTCTTGCCAAGCTAAAATAAAGGCCGTACTGGACTCAGATTATGAGAATTTATTGACTGCAGAGAGTTTTGCCGGGTACACATTGTTCAATAAACATCGTACCACGAACACCACCAATCCCAGGAGTACAATCGGATCGGCCGTGCGACGTGCGTGGTAAACGCTTCGATTCCACGGTAATAAAGAAGGCAAATAAAAGCGGTCCGCGGAGGCCCTTAAAATGTAAATGGCATTCGGGACAAAACGTCTAACAAGTCGTTTGGATAGCTTCCACCCAATTTACAGTGCACTGGCATATCCATGGATGAGTGGACGAAGCAAGACCGCTCTAACTCTAAATTCTCTATGTTATTTAGATTAAAGGCATAGGAGGAGTATGCAAACTGAGGGGGTGGGAGTTTGTGAGTGAAAGAGAGAGATGGAGAGTAATAGAGATTCGAGAAGAAAACAAGGCGTAGAAAAGGGGAACTCGCCGTTCAATAAGAAAGCTCCATATAAGCGTTAAGCCCGTAGTCGTATTGCCATCGCCCAAAACAGGCTGCATTGCAACAGCAGCACTCACGAGCATCCTTGACGCATATCCGATTAGCATACGCTAGTTTCCTTCCGACGTTCCTTGCACTTGAAATCTAGAGGCGTACCGTATACGGCGTTTTACTTCAATCCCAAGCTCTGCTCTTTCGATGCAGTCAATGATGTACACATTCCTCTGCAAATAGTCCACTTTGAAATGTATTTGTTTATAAAAAAGTGACTCTTGTTACATTCTTTCTTTCAGACTTGACTGGAAATATATTCTCATGTACCTTCACCATCCTTCGACCAAACTCCCATTCTCAAACTCCAAAATAACATCATAAATGTTAGACTATTTTATCTTATAAAAATGAGTTTGATGTGACCGTCTTACCATAAATATCACACCTTTCTTCCGATTGATCGTAATCATGCATAGAAGAACGTTCAGATATATCGGATCGCCTTTGAAGGTTTCACACGAATGCGGCGACGGCCTCGGCTGGGGTTTAAGGTAAACGCGCATACGAGCGATTAATCAAACGGATATTAAGGTCGCTAGTCGTCTAAGCGCGGAAAACCGGTCCCGACACCTGATGCCGAAGTGACTTGACACTAGGTGAACGTTCCTAATAGGGTTTGGCAAAAAGTAACTTTTCACCTCGGTACTTGATCAAATAAATTTCATCATTATTCAAATCTGCAAAAAGAATGAAATAAATGTGCGGCGATGAAAGTAAAAAAGTGATCAAATGCAAATTAACCCATTAAGTCACGAATGGAATTCTTTCACTACAGTTTATCACGACTGCTGAATTTTGTGTGAAAAAACGAATATGTGACATAACATTAACTGAACTAAGTCGTTTGTTAGTTTTTTCGAACAATAAAGCTGTGAAAAAGAATGTCTCTGCTATTACTTATACGAATGAACATGGATTCTTCACACATATTTTTTATCTTGATTTTCAAACTTTCTGATGAAGTAAAGAAGTGGTGTTTTTCAAGGTTGAAAATGTTCGTTATTAAAAAAAAAAAAAGAAAAATCCAGGAATACTTTCTTGAAATCGATATACTTTGAAACATAATTTACTGGACAATAAGTTATAAACTGAGGTAAAAATGTTCATTGAGGACTTTAGTCAGATACTTCGAGAAAGAACCTTGTCAAAACCCTATTTTTGAATTTCAATAAAAATATTTGGCATGTCTAGTTTAATTTACATTAAACAATAAACAATGAAAGAGAAATCAAAAAATAAAACGGTTATTTTTTTTTCAAATTTTTGCATGAACCAAGGTAAACGACACCATGCACTTTATTCTGTTGAATAAATAAATGCACACATTACCAGCAACTTTCGTATTCCATCGAAGCAAGTGCGATTCGCAATGTCACGGGTTCAGGGCAGAAATCGACTTGTCGTTCGGATAACAATCTCTGAATCGAGGATGATAGGGAGAAGGAGGAACCGAAAACCTGAGAAAAAAAAACATAAAAGAGAGGTCAATAGAAGTTACGAGGATTGCGGCGTTCTTTAGCTTGATCTTTCACGTTCATGAACACGATATGTAAATTCAATATTTCTTTCTGTTTGCACAAAGCTGGTAATATATTAATCTTGTTTGAGTTCATATAGAATGCAGCGCAATTCAATAAACAATCAAATGAACAATTCATCAAATGGAGAATTCTTCTTGCTTTATTGTTCTCATCAAAATCTTATAAATAATGTGTAATTTATTTTTTAATTTATACATTGGCAACTTGAGTTTTTTATTTTTTTTAATTGATTTATCGTTTTCGAGAAATCAAATGAAATTTATATTTTATTTAACCTTTAATGCTGCAATTTCTACCATGCACCCTAAGCATATCCATGTAGTACTGTCTAAGCTTATCTTAAAATGAGCGATATTATATTATGGTTTTTTACAATAGACAATATTTGTTTAAATCGTGGACAGAGGGAAATAGAACCTATAATTAATTAATAACTTTTAAGCAAATATATGTAGCAGTAGAAAAGGTTTTTTACTCACATTTCGTGTTTTCCATCAAAAACCAATTTTTTTTAATTGTATTTTTTGTATGGTGAACGCCTAAACCAAGAATCATTTATGAAAATTATGAAAATTGAAAGCTGGCGATCGAGAATAGTACATTATGTACCAAGGGCGCAATTATCGATCTTAGACGGTTGCGAAATTTGTCGCCCAAGCGAAGTGAGGGTAACAATCAGACTCGTCGGAGATCGATATTTCGCCCGTGACCAATAATGTATTTTTTGATCCGATTGTCGGAGAACTCGATAATTCGAGGCCAAGGTTTCGCCCTAGGCAGAGAAATCGAGTTTTACGACCAGGGGGTCCAAAATAATATTTGTTGCTTATGCAACTGTTTACGATATTAAAATACTGCCATTTCTTTCCTCAACTGTTACAAAAAGCTAGTTGATAATATTTCAGGTATGCAAAAAATTAGGTATTGTCAGGTTACTTTTTAGAATTTCGTATTGTTAAAAATGCTATTTTCAAAAAAACACTGGTTTCAGCATTCTATTTATTCACATTTATTAGTCAATTAATAATCATAATTTATTTTATAAAATCAGTTTGCTTTGCCGTATACTGGGAACCTATTAGGTCCAAATACTTATAATAGGAGAGTTATGTAATTTCAAATTCGGCAGAATTAAATAAACCGAAGTTGTGCTCTGAGAGTTCAGTTGTCCACGTAAATATTAAACATAAAATTCCTCATGCATCTGTGATTTTAGAATAGTTTGATCATATCCGTATTGAATAATATTTGTTAATATCTTGCGATAATTGACTGCAAAAATTTAAAGATAACATTACTTCAAACAAAAGATTAATAATGAGGATCCGAAAATAGAACAAATGATAATGATCCCATTGATCGTGCAAAATATATTAATCAAAATAACTTCCTAACGCGATCTTACCCCAGATAAATGTCGAAAATGACAAACAGCAATTATTCTTATAATTCGACTTAATTTTCCGAATACAAATGTAATATTTGCAACTCTGTGACATTAATTTTACATTTACCGCACGCCGACAAGGATCTACAATAATTACAGCCTATCGCGACATATTTGCGTGGGAACGCAGCCCTATGCAGTGGTCATTTATCATAGTACCCGTGTAACGCAATGTTGGCTGAAATTATTAAAGGCCAAAGACGCGGCCGGACTTAGCTGCTCGTTTCTATAAATCGGTCGAGAGACGAAACCTGGCGTTTGGATCTTGGGTGATAATTAACTTAACCGGGTGCACGATCGCTGGAACGAACATGTTCCCGAGGAACACGTCGGCGATACTTGCTGATATTATGTACAGATGCGACTAACATGCTAACAAAGATACATCCTCGCCAGCGAGGTAACGTGGGACGAACGGGAGCTTAATGTGGAAGATATCCTTATACCAATCTCAAAACATTTAATTTCATAATAATAAAAACATAATTGTGCTGAATTTTTGTTCTGGTAGGTTGATCCAACTTAAAACAAGTTTGCTTCGTCCACTTGTGCCATATTTGAATAACAATATTACAGGATATTTATGAACGGTCGTAGTAACGGCATACATTCGAATTTTACCTCAGCTCGAGCAAACAATATTATTCGTATTACGGGCGTAATGTTTTTTAATCCCTAAGAATCCCTATATTTTTTTTATTGTTTGAAATGTTGTATACATTTTGGACTTGTATACCATTCGTCCCAGTATGTCCTGTAGAGCTCCCGTCGACTACTCTGGACAAAAAACATTTTTGGATGTCCTCAGGAGCTCCTCAGGGTATCATGGAACTATCAAATTTTTGACAACTGCGTTCAATATTAGTATAGCATTCGGGCCTTAAAAAAATTACACAAATTGGACTCATTTTCAAAAAGTAGAAATCTGAATAATTTGTACAAACAACTAATAAATAGGATACTAAAAAAGAATTCGTTGCACATCAACCATTAACTAAATGGCATCGCCATGTTTTTATTCCAATCCATAATGCCACTTGATTTCATCACGACGCGCACGATGAAAATAATTTGCGCGACATTGACGAGAATTCGAGGGCCTTCGCAAATCATCATGACGACCAGCAAGAAGTTGATTTACGTCATGAATTTTGCAGTAGTGAGAAGGTCCTTCGAGTTTACTCATGCTGCGTTAATTGCGGAGACATTGCGCTCGGAGTTAGGTTAGGTGCGATGTGCTGGTTTCGCTTCTAAAATTATTTACTGGCGGACTCGCGTGAAATGGTAGCCAGACACAATTCCCTGCCAGTAATGATGACTTCTACCATCGCGAACCTAACCTTGTAATTACGCCTCTATTCTATTATGCGCCCGCAATTGCACTTTTTCATATCGTCCGCTCGCCCTGGGTGAGCGTTCTGTCATCAATCCCAGCAAAAACCCTGAATTAAATCTCGAAATTTATGCCCATTACAGCATTCGCCTTCCAATGAAGAACATGAAAAACATTAAGGAAATTAAGCAATTAATTATTCTGCAAAAAATAAAAATAATATAATACAATGCAGTTCAATAATAAGTTGGCGAGAAAAATAAAGTCCCGAACCAAAAAAAATATCTATTTACTATACGTTATCTTTTACAACGGCTTCTCAATGTCTTGCATGACGATGTAATACTATGCGCAGTGAAAATTCTCTTGTCTCGATATCTACGACTTTTACACACATAACTAAAGTTTTGTTGATTGACGAAAAGAAATAAAACTTACTTTTGCTATCAGCTATTAATGTTTACAAAGCATCGAAATGTTTAACATTAAATATTTAAATAACTACTTAGAATAATATTGTAATTGATCGATTAAGAGTTTCCTAATATTACCTGGAAATATTACCTACAAATTGACAATAACAAATATTTTATTGCAACTTTTCGTTCAAATCGATTGATTCACTTTTTCCCATTTTAACTTGTGATATCATAATGTCTTATTATATTTTGAGCAAGGTTTGATCTATCTGTGATCAATATTTCGTCAGTCTTAAATGATTTTTGGTAGAGTAATATAATTGTTACAAAAACTGAAAAATTATGTACTGTAAAGTCAAATTTTTGTAGTAGTTATTACATTATTCATAGGTAAAATCAGATATAATTTTGAAAAAAAGAAATAGGCAAATATAAATAATTTCGTTTAGTAAATTATTACATTAAGTTATTGTGATATTCTCTAGGTGTTTACAATATATTTATATGTATTAAAATATATGATAAAATTGGTGTAATCTTGAATTTATGTACTTAAATAAATTTTTCTTTCTGTTTCAGGTACGTATATTTTTCTGATTATTGCCAGAAACGTGAGTAACATATTTTGTTTACGTTTTATTATAATTCGGACTAAAATACCATTTATTATATTAATCGAGAACATTGCCATGACTTTTAATGACACTTCGAAAACTCGACATTTTGAAATGTGCGGTTTTTGAATCTCTATTTTTTGAAATGTTTGGTTTTTTAATGTCGTGCTTTTGAAGTATCTGTTTTGTGATTTGTCTGATTTTTGAGGTGAACCCGTTTTAACTACTTTAGGATTGTTGTACAACTATTTAGTATCGGATCTATTAAACTACTCACAAAAAAACAGTAAATTTCATTCAACGGGTTTCACTTCAAGAACTGTCGACTGCATAGGGAATCATCAAATTTGCAGAATTAATTTATAAAAATAATACCAGGACATGTATCCTCTATCGTTCATAAGCAATTTCGAAATCGTTAATATGCGTAATCACAAATGTAATCGACATCATTTGATATGTAATTGAATTTCTTTTTACTTAATGCCAGTGTGTAGAACTCAAAGTAATCGCGTATATGCCTGTCTCGCGGCGTAATAGTCGGCGTGATTATTTTTCCTATTCTTTTTTTTTCAAAGATCAATGTTGAAATCGTACAATACCCGGGTTTGGATTGGTAATTGATTTTCAAATAATGCTCGAGCGATATCTCGTGTATATATGTGAACCAGTCACGCGTTCCCCTTTCGCAGTGATCCAAGGATATTACCCCGTTTAGGAGCGCGAGTCGGTGATTTCAACGAATGGATTTCAACGAAGGTCGCCGCGATCCTTGGAAAAATCACCGCGGAATGAAATTCTTATCTGTTTACAGGTAGATAGGAGGGATGGAAAACTCCTTTGTTCCGTTGTAAGTTTTTGTAATTGGTTTTTCCATTTAACCCTTTATGTCCTAGATAGTTGCAACATTTATTGAACGTTCTACGATTCAATTATCACTAAGAAATCGTTTTGAATCTGAATTGGAAATTTTATGATTGATTTGTTAAAAGTGGCTGATTACTCTTTCATAGTTTAATAATAGTGATGACTGCGGTACAAGTCAACATATCAGAATTATTACTCAACGTTTTCAACTTCTCTTACTTAAAATACATAATTTTTAACGCGTTATTAAATGTTGCCATTATTTAGAGGTATCTTTTTTTCTATTCTGTTCATTTATAACTTACGTACATTTGTTTAAGTGTTATTGGATAAAAAAGAAAATTATTATATTATTATTTGAAGTAAAACTTAAATATATTTTCAAGTAATATCCATACTCATTACAACGAACAAAGACTGCCAGCTGCATTATCAAATTGAACTATTTTTCCACTTCATTAAATGTCACAAACAATAATTATGAATTTATAATAATGAAAAATAAAATTACAACCTTGTGCCGCGTTATCAATATTTCCATCTTCCGATTACATTTTCAACATTGCAATTCATTATAACTTCTACATTAACAATGTAATTAATGTAGACGATTTATCTTTAAATTACGCATCGTATAAAATCTGCGTATGCTTTCGAAATTTTCTCACTAGATTATTGAAACCATTTACTGGAAAATATACAGTAATTACTTGTTTACAATTTCTTTATATGCAGTCCTAGATGCAGGTATTTATATCTATAGGTTTACTTTTTCTTTCTGATATATCGATGATACGAATTAATAATTCAGTAGTACGAGTCAATAAATTGCGTAGTGTAATTACGTAATTAATCTAATTGATTTACGCAGCTATATATACGTTTGGTACGTAATTTCTTTCGTTAAATATGATCGTACTTTCACAAGCATGTTTGAAGAGTACACAGAAAATAATTACAGTTATTTATTGAAACCACATTTTGAAAAAGTATTCTATTATATTTTTTGTGTAATATTTATCAAGAGGATATTTTTGGAAAAATAAAAAACGTCATCATCGTTTTTTTTTCAATGTTGTAATATTTAAATAAATGTAACAAAAATATTAACTATTATTAATAAAAAAAATATTCATTTAAGCAAGCCCATAGAATCTTCTAGAAAAAAAGAGACATTTTTTTCTGGTTTTGGACAATTTACAACAACAAATATTTCCGAGAAAGTCATTGTTAAAGTTTTTAAAAAATTTTGAAATTTGCACACCCAATTAGAACTTCATCATGAGGTCCTTAACACGTTAATTTACTTAATAAAATCATCAGGACACCCTTAGGCTGGAACAACTAAATCGGACCATAAAATCTGATACAAGGACATCCTAAGGAGCTTAAGAATTCATAAATAATATAATTAAAATTACTGTAGATCAGTAATGTCGAACAATTTAAATCATAAAAAGCACATGAAAATTGTATTGGACGTATTATATTTACATATATTATTATTTATTTATAGATCAATTATGTGAAAACATAAGTACTTACATGAGTTTATATGTGCTGATAAATTCAAAGCGTGTTCCACATTTCAGTGCAGAATGCGGACACGAATTATCGATATCCTGGAAAACACATTCCTTCGAACGACGTTGATTTTGAGATTTATTAATTAAATGTTAGTAATTATGTTTGAGACTCTATTCAGCAAACGCGAAGGAGTAGTTTGTTACGTTAACTTTCTATATCAATCGATAAAACTAATTCAATGTTAATTACAACCTAGACTAATAAATCGAGCTGTTGCAATTCAAGGATAAATCCTGTTTTCCGTTTGTCGACTGCTATTAATATGCTTATATTTATATGGATTTCAGGTACTGGCACTACGATTTCAAACATGGAAATTACACAAATTAGTAGCCGAAAGTATATTTTTTAAAAATTTAGTTGGATCTATCAGTTTGCCCTTTATGTTTTGTAATTTGTTTAAAAAAATGCACGATCTGCCGATCAAAAGAAGTATTTACGAAGTATTTAGATCAATATTATTAAATATTATTGTCTTGAAAGTTAAGAACAAGTAATCACGTTCTCTTTCTTAAAGGATTAAATAGTAAAATACAGATGCCATTTAAATATGGTACTTTATGGGTGAAATAGCCGTTAGGTTTTCAATGTCCTCATAAAAATATATAAATGCATTCATAGGTTTCTACAATTCGTTGACATCAAGAAATAGGACCAAGCCAACAATTTATCGAATTAATTTATATAAGAAAGTTTATTAATGATTTCCAATTTGTCAAAACATAAATTGCCAATTGCTCAAAACAACTTAAATATTTTACCGTGAATGCAATTTATTACGGTGCTTATACTCCAAAAGCATTCGAAAGACTAATGAAGTATTTTTGATGTCATGAGTTTGCAATTTCGTATAGTGTATTCTTTTAGAAAAGGGTTGAGACAAGAATGTAAAATTACTTGATCTTTTAAATTGTTAAACGTCGATTTGGGACTTCATTTCTACTTTTATTAATTTAACTATAAAACACTGGGGGTCTGCGTGCAATTTCCTTCGTAATTACAATAAATTTCTCAAGTACGTTATTTACACATATACTTACCGAGTAATGTAGGAATAACGGGAAACTTTGAAATATTCATTGCAATTATGGTAAACATTACAGTAATAAGTATACTTTCCACTTCAATTATTAAAACAGATTTCTAGGAATACTGAAATCACAATTAATATTAGAATTCATTTTTAAAACATTGAAATAAAACTTTTTTTATATTTTTGGATTTTCTTTTTTTGAATGAATTTAATCAGTAATGAAAACAAAATAGTTTATTATTGCATATTCTTCAACAATATTCCTCTTTAAGTATACTCCTTAGGGCTTAGTGCGATATTAATAAGTAGGATAAGAAAATCAAAAAGTGAATACTTGTCCAGACCCCGAGTATTTTATAGTTGAATTAATAAAAGTAGAAATGAAGTCCCAAATCGCCGTTTAACAGTTCAAAAGATCAAGTAATTTTACATCCTTTTCTCATCCCTTTTGTAAAAGATTACACTGTACGAAATTGCAAATTGATGACATCAAAATTACCTGTTCTTAGTGTTTAATACTATCGTTTTTAATAATATTTCGAAACACTATTTTTTATGAAAAAATCCTGATTAAGAGGTTTCCAAAGGTATTTGATGATATTTTTAAAACAAATTACAAAATATCGAATAATGGCTTTCTCGTTATTAAAGGGCAAACTAATAGATCCAACTAAAATGTAAAGAAATACACTTTCGACTACTAATTTGAGTAATTTCCAATATCAACAATAAACAAATAACGAACATTTAAAACATAAATTCTTTAATAAAATATTTACAAAAAACGTCCAGGAAACTTAAAAATAACGAAAACAACATTATAAACATATAATTAGTAGAATGAACTTCAGTTCTTAATGATTGACTATAATTTGATCATCATCAAGCGTTTAACAATCTAGCAATATCTTTGAGTATCTTCTTATTAACTTTTTATAAAGAACATCAATGAATGACAGTATATATATATAAAAATATTATAGATGGACAATCTATATTACTGTCAAATCAACTGTTTCATTCTTATATCAAATCAGAAATGTTTTTATGAATTATCGTTTAGATTGATTAACTGTACCATTTCCTAACTAACCAGAAATGTTAGACTAGATCAAATTGTGATCGGAAACATCAACCTTGGACTGATCAGGCATCAAACAGAAGTAATTGATAAAAATGCTTATTACTGTCGGATCAGGACATGATCAATATTTCGGTAATCTGAGGAGGATACGATTGTCCTGAACTTAAACATTTTACCACTACGAAGTTGACATAAAAGTATCACAATAAACATTTGCTACTAACAGAATGTAATAATGACCTAAGAAATAAAATCGTGATATTAAAAAAATGCAAATATTAATCTTTAAGAAGTAAAACTGATTTTCACATCCATTCATTACAGGACCACTTAGGCTGCCAACGGTCTTTGTATGCACTTCCACCCGTAGGAAACGATAAGCGTGAAGCTTTTCACGCGCAAGAATACGCACGATTCCCATAAATCTCGGGAAGATTTCACAAGAATCACGAAGTCGGAAAGTCGCTCTTGAACCTTGCTGGCATCAAGCCGCTCGTCGATCCGATCGATCGATCGATCGATCATTGGCACCGATAGCTCGACGCGTGTTGAAAAAGGGTCTCGTATGCATCGGGGAAAGGTAGATTTCAAAAAGAACCTTGCAATTTCCGAGTTACCGTCGCCATTACCAGCATTGCAGATGGACGCATAATGTTGTGATTCTTAATCAGCGGCGTCGCGAACGGCGCATTACATGCGTGAGTGTAATGGATTTCTCGGTACGTGCGATTGGTATTAATGGGTCGAACGGTGTTTGCTCCCTGTTTGCCTGTAATGTCAGCTTTCCACGTGCATCAAGTCACGCGGTTAGTAAGAAAAAATGTGGATTAGAAAAAAGTTCAATCGTTAGAGCTGAGGGAAATTTGCAATTGATTACAGGTTGATAATATCGAGACGTGGAATCAGCGATTAATGTCGATTGATTAACCCATTTCATTTTAAGGTCAGATAGATTAGTGAGTGAGTTTTTTCCCTCTACAATATAAAAAATTATTGTCATAAAAAGTTGTCTTCATAGAATGATACTGATGATTATCATGTGATTCTCTGAGAAATCTTGAACGTATTGCCTAAATTCTAATTTGTTCTACGACGACTCAAAGTGTTATATTTAAAGAAGATTGTTAACGAATTTTGAGGTAATGAGTAGGCATGTGCACTTCAGCAAAGAATTTGGTTGCTAAAACTAGGATTCCGATGGTTTGGTCGCCATTTTCCATCTAGACTGATTAGCCAGGAGCCTTACATCAACTTATTGTTTAGAAATTGTTGTTTTGAAAATATACCCGAGCTGAAATTTATTAAGGCCATGATCAGGCCCGAAAGCCTGTAGTCATGACCTGGAGTACATTTCTACTTGGGAACATTGCGAGAACCGAAATCGATGGCGAAGAGGAGATTGAGGAGTGGAAAATGATGATCGTCGAAGGTGTTTCCGTGTCACGCTCGTGATGCAAAAGTCCACCATTAGGGTCGTAACACAAAGGAAAAACACAGTTGACGCACTACAAGGAGTAAACTATTATTTTCCGGTAGACCTTATTTTCTTAATATAGGAATGGTCTTGAAATTATTGAACTTGTGGGTTGTATAATCATTTCTGAATAATATAATAATCATTAGCACGATCCATACAGAATGGTTTCTTAATTGTAATGGACCGTTGTAGAGCAGTATGTACATATGACACTTAATTGGTGCATGCGTTATAGTATGACAAATAATTTAAATATTTGTACAACAATCTGTCAATACATTCACATAATATAAATACCATTAGAATAATCGTTCAAACTACAATCAGATTGTTTAATGACTCTAATCTTAATAACACCGGGCGGTAATCGGCCACTTTCCACCCACTTTTCCGGACTGGCTTATCATTCGGGCATATTTAAAAATTTGTTTATGAATTTTCTGAAACATGCCACAGAAGCTTTTTAGGGTGACCATCTCATACTTTTCTGAAAAAAAATTTAGTAATTATTAGTTATAGTCACACAAAAACGTAAGATGAATAACAAAATATTTTTGCTTCATTTAATATTTGATATAGTTATATACGTAAATATTTAATAAATTAAGTTTATTTATTGTTAATTACATAAATAAATTATATAAAACATAACAAGTTTGAACCATCACTGGCACATAAATTTCCAGGATATAACAAAAGATTATTTATGTATTGTCATTCTACTCAGAGTTATCGAAGTCATAATGATTTTATGCTATTCGAAATGTTTTATACCCTGAAGCTGGGCTATGAAATCGATTATAATCGAATCAAATTCCAACGTTTACAACGGCAATCACGGATTCTCTTGTAGGGATGCTAACGTCGCGTCTGCCCCTGGCGACGACAAACGAAACTAACTTCACCTCCGCTCACTGATTCCTATTCATATTTCTATTACAAGTTTCGTAATTTTTGAAGTTGTTTAAATTATCAATAAGAGAGAGATGAATTAATTTCCATAGCATAAAATATTCGTTTTTCCAGACACCATTTTCTGAATACAGAAATCAATACAATAGCTTTCTTTCGATACAGCTCATGCATTATTATTTCATATTTCACAATTTTCCTGAAATATTGTCGTAGTCTTCAAAACATATCCTTATAAATTAACTCGACCCACAAGCTTATGTCTTTGGAATGGTCTGAATATTAAAATTGGACTCACATACAATAAATAATTTGAGTTCTATTGACAGGCTACTGCAGGATACCGTCGTCGAACACGCTGCATTGGAAGGTTTCCGCGAGAAGGCGCGAATTTATGTTATCATTGTGGCGCGCACGTGGGTTAGTATCAGGGCCCACAATCCTGGCCTTCGATATATATTGAAAGACTGGAACGATGTTATGCTAATACTCGGCTTCCTCGTGTCGTTCGTTGTTTCTGTTTGGTCGATCGACCATCTGATGCTAACGTCGAACCTAACAAATGGAACTATTGACAACATGTGCATGGTATTTCTATATATGAACATTATACATGAAATTCAAATTGATTGTATTCGGTATTGTTCTGGTTCCCTTTTTATGCTCTTGCTAATATATCAACATTTTTTTAACACTTTTTAATTTTTTATTGTCATGTGTTTTCTTGTTGGAAAAGCGCACGTCATCTGAAAGTTGATTTTGAGACTTGGGTATGAAAAGTGCCAATAGTATGTACATCTCCACCGAGAAAAATGTATCAAGGGGATTTTAAAGCGGTCCGTCGGTAAAATAGGCAGTTTCACCAAAAGACATAAGTTAAGGATGACAGAATCGATTTTGCAAAATCGGGCTCTGTAAAGGCAGTTCTAAATACTATATATAGGCGGTTTCCTAAAAAATACCAAAGACATTAATTGAGAATTTCCCTTACAGAGCCATAATTTTGAAAAATTGATTGATTCATATTTTATTTGCGGTTTTTGGTGAACATTCCTACCTTATCGGTCACGCAATTTAGAACCCCTCAAAGGCGGATTCAAAATGGTTAAATAAACAATAAGGAATAACAAAATTTTCAAAAAAGTATTAGAATATCGAAACGTGTTTTTAGTTATAAATATCCATATCTTATATAGTTGTTTATATTTATATTCATGACATCATTTGACCTACAGCTTCTTCTCCAATTTCAACGTAAATTTGTTTACCTGTATTTCATAATTTCAAATGTGTGTATCTTGGTGAAGACAAGTCGTAATGGAATTCTGTGCCTCTGATATTAAAGAGAAATAATAGTAATATACTACCCAACCAGAGGAAAAACTTTTAAAAATGTTGTGGCTTCTGTAAATAACCTAAAAAATAGCAACATACGCGTTTTTAGAGCACATAACCTCAAACATCTCAAAATTCTGACGTGATGGGTCACTATGTACAAAATTACGTCGGAAATGACCCACAGCTTTCCAACAACAATACCATATTCATCTGTAATGGTTGTAATTGCAAATACAGAGCCCGAATTTTGAGAAACTTTCAACTTTGTCAAATTTTGTCATTTTTAATTACATTTTTACATGCAGCTTCCTATATCATATAAACTGAGGACTTTAGAAACCCTATAAGAACATTCGTTTATTTTTTTACACGTTAGATATTCTGAAACAGTATATATTGACATATCCATAACAGAAATCCAGGATATTATTAAAAATATAAAATTTCATATTAATTCACCGCCTGCTTCTAGAGTAATTCGATTTTAAAATTGTTGAGTTTAGGATTGATTGCAAGATTATTTTAACATATGGAGAACGGGAAAATAATCAAAAATATCACAATTTTGAAAAAATGTGTCGACTTTTACTGAAGAAACTGAATTTTACTGAAAATTGATCTGGGAGTAATGGATAACATTTGGGACAAATAAAATGATCAATTTACAGTAAAGTTTATATATAAAACCAGGGTATTTCAAACGAAATTAAGTCAGAAATGAAATCACGAATAATAAAAACGAAAAATGTATATCAATTGTTACATCAAATCTAGCTTATGTAGATTGCTGTTAATAATTGTTGTCACACAAAATGTAGTGACAGGTGCTAATAGGCAATTCCGGAAGCTTTTGCAGTGCAGATCGAAGCTCGACGTCTTGCATTCACGATCACGTGCGTTGCATACTAACGAGTGTCGGATCGAACGGATCCTGTGCATGGACAATGATCTCTTGAGATGTCGAACAAAGGCCCGTGCCTCGTACGCGATCACGTTTTGCTTCTACGAAATTTTTTCAGGACTTTTTCTCTACAACTGATATTCTAACGGGAGAAAGGTCAAAGCATAATGGCAGATGCTCTACTTTTTACAGTCCTTTTATTTTCTTCTATAGTTGAATTTAAATGTAGAGTTGTGGCAAGAAGTCTCTTTTGTTCGTAGACAGCATTAAAAATTATATTTTAAAGGTCACCTGTAGTTTGAATGCATTATACGTACATGGGCAAACCGTCCTAGTATTTTTGTATTTTTGCATAAGAATATATTTATTTCTGTCTTCGTAGGATATGCACCTTTAAAATACTTTCAAAATAATACTACAAGAATATATGAATGTCTTAAATCTTAAAAATGTTTGGAAAAGATCTTGAAAATTTTTGTTTTAAATTTAAATGAAAGATCTACCAGAGGGAAAGTGTAAAACTGTGGATACTTTTGAGAATAAGTTATATCATGCTGGGCAGTTTTTGCTCATTACTATAAAAAAATGAAGTCGTACTTTTTAAAAATAGCTTCGTACTAAATTTTCGTATTTATAATGAAATATATACAGCAGAGTCTATCATTTTTAATAAATTAGTGTTAAATTTAACCAATTAGTATGTACTTTTATATAAAAATAGCTGCAGTTAAATTGTAAATTTAATATTGAATAATTTTACTTTAATTTCACTCGTCTTTTCATTTACATTTTATATGGTCTTTAAAAATAAAAATCGTCGCGTATTATTGTATAATCTATATTGTCCTGATTTTCATTTAATAGAGTAAATTTAGTTACGGAAATGAAAAGTCAATATTCATAAGTAAAAGAGTTACTTTATAATAAATCCTATTTACACATTTTATCCTTAATTAATTTTATACACCTTGATCAGAATACCCACATAGTACTGACAGGGATAGTAGACTTTTTTATTTTAGTTTTACAGTGAATGTGTTAATCCTAATCTAATCGATATACATTGACTAAGGTTTAAATATAAACTACAATTTCTGGAAAAGTAGGTTTATTCGTTAATAACATGATTGTTGCTAATATTTCTCAAGAATAATTAGTTACTAACTAAAGAGGATATAATCGTGACATTGTTTGTAAACAAACGTTTTATATTGCGTATTTAATTTGATATTTTTAAAACTGATAAAGCGGAAAAAACACATAGAAATCTGAAAAATTGTCGAAATTTATTCGAGTATTCCTTAGAACTTTGTTTCATGACTAATTAGATTTTGCAACATCTGTATTTGAACTGTAATATAATGGTTTTTTAGTTTGTCCTCGACTTTTCTTTGTTTAGTACCAAAAATAGTATTTCACATTAGCAGAGTAAAGAATGTTTACAAAAAAGTCTGAATTATATTGAAAGTACCTGATGGAAATGATTAGAGTTTCAGATTTTTGTATTTCCTGCAAGATTCTACTATATTCGTTTGAGTAAAACATCTCTTTTTCCAATGCACGGAAAATACAGAAGGAAGTGCACATCGCAGATTGAAGGAAGTACACAAGAGATGTAAAGGATGTTCAAAGAAATAAAATACTTGGCGAAAGGAAAGATTTGTTCGGGCAGAATAACTCGTAAAATAGGAAACGAATCTTCAAAAGAGTTCAAGGAAATTCCGTTTCTTTTAAAAACATACGCGTAACGGGGTAGCGACGTCCTCGAGAGGAAGACTATACGTTAAAAGAGCGTGAGAGTCGAATTAACTCGATAAATTACGAGCGAGTGATCCTTAATTAGCCCGACTAATTGCAACGAGGCGAGCTCGTGGAAAACGCTAGTCGCGGTGATTTATCAACCTTGTGTCCTCGTTCTAATTAAATGCCGACGAGTGGCATTGTACGATTCTCGTTTTAAGCAATCCCCAATAGTTTCAATGATCGCTCAAATTCTTTACTCTAAAGTCATCGGATATTGTTCAACATGATTGAACTATACTAAGAAACAATATTTAGTACACACTAAAACGGTTGGAGTAACTTGCTGACTCTTATAAAAAGTAGCAATGATATTTGAATCGTTTAGAGGAGAATTGGATTCCTATCGACTTAATAATATAATATTAACTGGAATTGAAAGTAGATTATTTACCCAAACAATTGGAAATTTATTCCTTTAGTAACTTTAACTTGATGTCTTTAGATTAAAAATTGACTCCGTCTTCAACCGTGTACTTTTTTCCTATTTAAGGTGTAGAGTGTCAAAAAATGCACTATTTGCACAAGTACTATATTTTTAGTTCAATTACTCGACTGCCTTTCAATAAGTGCAGTTACTAATGTAACATATACTTTAAGAATAATCGTTTGAGGTTATATTCTAAACATACAATAAATTATAGCTGAACTGAAACTATAAAAAAATGTTACAAACAATATACAGTTGTTATAATTTTGAACCCTTGCGTTATGGCTCAATAAATAAGTAGTTCGGCCTACAAAGCAGATAGTAAACAGTTACGAACTAGTTTGCAGGATTAACTACTCATTTCTTAGACCAATCAATTTTTTTCTCGTGAATTTCTTACATTTCAGATAAAACTCGAACAATCTATGACAAGCGATATGAAATTTGTAAGTTAATTCATGAAATTAAACAACGATTAATTAAAGGTTACTAAAACAAAACGCAATTGGGTTTTCTAGTTTCCTGTTATGAATATACAGTAGAGTCTCGGTATGTTTACCCACTCGGTTCTCTAAAGTCTCTCGGTTTACCTAAAGAAGAGGAGTGTTGCTTCTCCCACTCTCCTCATTCGCGTTACGTCACAGCAGGCCCTTCCTGGGGCCCCAGTATGCAAGGTGGGGGGAAAAAGGGCGGCGACAGTGAAATGTAGAACGAGACGGAACCAAATGCTGGAGCGTAAATATAGTGAAACGCAAATATGGCGGGACTCTATACTATAACTCTATACAGTGAAATAGCATAAGGAATATTACTATTCTAACTAGGACTTTTTACCATCTAAGAGTTTATCGAAATCAATTTCAACCGCGTACTATATTAAAGTAACGTAACTATTCTAGTATATATAGGAAGCAAAGAAAAAAAAGCATAATTTTACCTCAAATAACTGTCACCTACTCAACAATTATAATTTTAGTAAAAAATGTTAGAAACTGTTTGTTAAACTTGAAAATTTACTCCATTCACTGTGAAAGTTAATTTTACTTCTCCTGGATATTCAAAGAAAAGATACCGATTGATTATATGATACGATGCGGCTCGAAACAAATTTGATCCCACTTTTACGCAGAAAAGGACGTAAAAGTGGCGTGTAATAGTTATCCTTTTTGGACGAACCACCGGCGTTAGGTAAGTAGCGGCGCTTACGAATATCTACAGAAGTGCCGAGTGGCTTAAATAATAATAATTTCGTAATCGTTTTCGAAGCACACAAAGGTCGATCGTATCAGATCAGATTTAATTACATACTTACCTACAACGAGTCGCGTCGCAGAGACGAAACATGGGTCGATCTTCCGGTCTGTAAACGATTTGGATATATTGAGATTATGTAATCAAAGTATTACATTTATATTGTTAACCAAATAAAATCGAGTTATTATATTTCATAAATTAAAAAAACAGTTTTTAATTTACTGTTCAATATGAGTAAAAAATATTTACCTACATTTTTGTTCTATGATTCACAAGAGTTTTTAAATATTAACTAATGAAAAAAGCATAAATTAGGTTGGTTTTATTTTAAAACGATATTGTTGAGCAAAATATGATAATGGGTTCATAAATACATTGTTAATAAAATACTTGTAAGTTATCTACTATTCAGTAAATGTACACGTACGTTCAATTTTGGGTATTGTAAGTAATAAGTAATACACAGACAGAACAGAATGTTTAATAGAACCATGAAGAAATAGTAGAATCTATTTTAACATATGCAAGTTGTAGAGTTAACAACATGAAAGGTTGTAGTTGATATTTGAGGTTATGTGCGAATGATTTAAATTCCGGAAAATAGTAAGTAGAATAATTTTACGGTTTCATTTACTATGGAAATAGTTAATTTAATTACTTTTTGTATTAAAACGTTTTATTATTATAAAATGATTCCATTAACTCTTTTCTTTCTCTCTGTGTAACCATCCAAATCACTCTTAATGACATTTTTCTTTACATCTAGTCATTGTCACAGAAAATTATACTTAAATGAATTTAAAAAAATTATATAGTTCGGTTGGAGATGAATAATTACTAGAATAGTTCTCAAAAGTATTATGCCTTTCAATAAGGATTTTGACAATGACTAAACATTTAGCATTAATAACTATAGAAAACATATGTTATACATTTGAATAAATAATTATTATTGGAAGTTAAAACTGAAATAGAAACAATCTACGTAATTAGATTTTAATTAAAATTAATAAAACTTTTGTTACTATAAATCCTTACCAAATCACTGGAATTGAGATGAGAAAAAATACGAAAAAAGTATTGACTCTGAAAACTTGAATGTATATTTCCAATCGATTTATCCTAGTATAGGAAGTAAAATTCTTTTTAGATACTGAAAGTTTTTTGTTTTATTTGATTTTATATTATGTTCTGAAATAGTTTTTCTCATTAGTGCAGACTCATTTAAGTATTGCAATTTCAATCAGTGAAAAGTATTTTTCGTGTAAATAGAATTTCGTCTAGTAATTACAGAAATTTTCTTAATACAAAACGTTTCATATGATGGGATTTGAAATATTTTGACAGAATAAAATAAAACAGGCATGAATTTCAGAGCATTATTTGGAATCCAAACCATTCATAATTTCTTCTTACCAATTTAATGCAGTTTTCTGTTTTTATATTGAAGAAACATTTAGTAGTTTGCGCATATTAAATAGCATTACTACTGTTGATGAGATATACCTACCACTGACTAATTATGAATGATGATGTTCATGTCAATGATGATTCAATAAAGAGCATCATGATTAAATATGATCAGGAAGAATTAAGGTATATATTAAAGGACCACGAAAGTTACAAAGATTCAACGTCCATATCAGTTTTATTTTTACAATTTTGCAGCTATTAACCAATATTATCTGTAATAAATGTTCTTCACTATACTAAATAAACTAAGTACACTTTCTTATGGGTTTATTTTAATAAATATTGGTTTACGTGTAAAACTAAACTTTGAAATACTAAAAGTATCACACATAAATAAATGCCGTACTTTAAAATTAAAAGAAAAACGCGTAATGTTGACATTATTTTAGGTTTTTATAGTGAAATGTGATCATTATTATCATTTCAATGCAGTATTAAACAAAAAAATAATTCCATCAAAACTCATGCTCGAAGAATAAAAGGTGGTTCCCATATGTTGCTTCTTCCCTATATATTAATTGGAAAGTACTATTTTACTTGTAACATTCGGGTTTGAATACTTTTCTCATAGAATTGTAACTAAACACCAGGATTTTACAAGGAATTAACTATCTAAGACTCTGATAATAGTACATAGAAAACGTGCCGATTCGTACACCGCTAATATAATTTAATGCTATCCCGCCCCGACAATAAGGCACAACTCATCCAGCATCCTCCTACACTAGAGATCCAGCACAATGCTTTCCACTTGTATCTATTTCACATGCCTCCAACATCCATTTCTAACGAATAGCCGTATTTCGTACTATATTTAATAAACTAATAATAAGGCTGGTTCAAGAAATCTTGGAGTTGTATTACATCGATTGTTGAAAAATGCATGCGTAGGAGTTGCAAATCGATACGAGAGTAATGTGAGGTTGGATTATGAAAGAATGAATGATCTACTTGGGTTAAACCCTATTTTTAGATCAATGAACCTGTTTTCTAGTAAAAAGTACAGATATTGATGCGATATCTACATATTAAACTCTGTTATATCACATTTCGATGACATATTATTAATTCAGATAGATATTTTAATTATCTTGATTTTTTGTTTAAATAGACAAAATATTTTTTATGTAGAGGTTTATTAGAATCTAAGAGATTTTTAAAATAATTTCAAAAATTGTGAAATTGATTTTCAGAATTCCATCCATACCATATGACAGGAGGATTAGTAAAGTAATTAAAAGTTGAAATACAATAGGTGTCGATAATGGCTGAAAATAATTCTACCCTAACTGAAATAATATCAATTTATATAATGTTTCGATTCCAGTAATATATAAGTTAATATAACAAGTTATAGGGTGACAAATGAAAAACCATATATCCGAATATTTATTTTAATAATTTTTTTATTGAATTTTGAAATAATTCTATGTGCATGGGTCAGGCATTCGCAACTAATTTTGCCATACTACTACAAGATATTTCGGTGCATTTATGATACATATGTATGTCACCTTTACTCATTCGCTGCATATGATCTCTGATCATACAAGAATTTAAAGCGTCCCGAGTAGAAATTTGTTCAGGCCCTGATCAGGGTGTAACGCTTTTGATCAGGTCCTGATCAGGGCCTTAATAAATTTCTACTCAGGGTCCCCATTTGGCATCGTATTTATTATAAACAAAATGGTAGCAAAAGGTGTTTACTTATACCTTTAAAAATAAACCCTGATATACTCTACCATTTAGAATTTAATGCCAAGTTGAATTCACTAGATGAATGATAATCGTGAACAGTTTTGTTTCGTTTGTGATTAGTTTCTAGATCTGCTCTTTCACCTAAAATAGAAAATTATAAGGCTATAATTAACGATACAATGGTTTGTTAAAACTTTAATTTAGCATCCACCAAAATTGCTGATATGAATCAGATGGAATAATATGTAAAAGTAGCCGTCAAAGTTTACAAAGTTAAAAGAAAAATCGCCAATCCTTATGGTATCGAAATATAGAAATGTATGGTTTTCAGCTTTCAACTTAAAAACAGGCTGTAAATCGGAGGGAATTTATGAAACTAACCTAAAAACGTTTTAAGAAACATCTTTCTTAGTTTGAGGAAACCTAGAACCTGTGCTAAGTTTCCATAAAAGTGCCAGATCCCTGTCATACCATGTAATTGTTAATATTGAAACCCATACAACGACTGAATAGTTACTTATAATGCCCAATCGTTTCGCTAAGTGTTATTAATTGCGTAAATACGTAACAATAATCGTAGTGACTTTCATGGTAGATTATAACATTATTGTTACATTCAAATACGTCAAGATTATAGACAAGTAATCGTATAACATCAATTACATTCATCCAATTGTATTCAATTTTGACTGAAAAATACTCCTAACCGACATAACACTGAACGAAAATATTAATATAATATGTTGTTAATCATTTAACAATTTGGCACATATTTAACCCTTAATCTCCACTCCAGAGTCGTTTTCGACCCAGAGAAAATTCAAATTGTACTGTATAAATTGCACAACTGTAAGCATTTTCAAGCGGCAGGACATATTTGACCCAGGTAGTGGGAGGAAAAGGCTTTAAAATAGCCGTCGAAACTATAATAGAATCATTATCATTGCCATCAAGGTTGTCCATGCCGCTTTGGTTGTTAACGTAGCCCAGAAGACTAAAAACTAAAAAACTATATATTGCAGAAACTCTTCATTACTAAGATTTTCACAAAAAATATCTCTCCATAATGACATAGACTTATACTAATCCTCGTGATCTCAATGACGATGTCACCATTACAATGTAAGCGCTTCTTTTTCCATTGTTTCGTTGTGATTATCACAGGTAGTATTTTACAAATAAAACCAATGTCAGAAGTAGCAAACCTTTTATAGACCAAACACCTCTTAAGTGATTCTTTTTATTTCAGCGTCACATGCAAAGGTTAACGTACTTAATACTATGATTCTCACAAATGCTATTTCCAAATATTCCCAACATCAAAGTTACCGATTTATACAAAGTAGCACTTTCGACTCAAAATTACACACACCTAATTTTTTCCACATAGAACACATCATATTGTAGCGATTCTGCTTTAAAAAAGGAGTTAAGTGCCCCTACCTGGCCAAGCGGCGAAGCGGTGCTAATAATAGGGCATTTTTTCGAATATAGTTCCTAGTATGATTGGGAGGCATCTCGTTACGCAAGTTTCGGTCCGTTTGGAGGAATCTAATGTTTAGTATGGCATGCGGAACGGTACTGGCGTGTATTGGCTGGGCATAAAACCAGCACGACTTTTACATTCACCGCTGATGTGCGAAACGGCGATGAATATGTAACGACAGGTTGCCGCGATGGTCGATATATACATGATCTGCGCTCAAATTAATCACTATGCTAGACAGTTATGGATGTGAATATTATCGAAAGCGATGGAGATAGTGATTTTCTGCGAAATTAACTCCGTCTATGTATCAATAACTGTATTCTAGGCAGATGCTGACGTTAAACGTCTAGTGCCATTTTTTAATTCCTTCGGAAAATATTTCTGATGTTGCAGTACTCGTCTGTCAATGAAACAATGTTATGAACTCGAGAATTTCAATTGAATTTCAAAGTCTACTAGATATATTTTCAAAAAATCACTTGCTTTTAGTGGACGGATTTAAAAGTGTCATATATCAAAACTTATTTATCCTTCAAAATATTACTATGGGGTGCTATTTTTACAGAGTACAACCATCTTTTTACAATTTGTAGATCGTTGAATCAGCATTATCTTTCGCGAAATTATTATAAACTATATTGGAGGAAATTAACATAAACACTATTACTAACGAAGCCTAGTTAACTTAATACCATGAATGACAAAATTGTCTTAGCTCAAGTTAATATTTACCATACGAAATCATTTTTTGAGTTCCAGTAGGATATGTAAAAGACGTGAAACATTTCTTGACAATAAAAAACATACAATATACAAATGTACTCCAAAAATTTTTTGTATAACCAATGATCAGTAAAAAGTAAAATATGGAAGTAATTGATCACGATGAAATAAATAATGTTGCCTCGTTTAAATTTAAACAAACGAGCCCGCAAACTGTTTTAAATGTTACATAAATATGCATAAAATATATGGCTGAAATGATTTACAATCAAACGTTGCTTTCTTTGTTGAATATCCCGGATAAAATATTATCCTAAGTGTACTAGAAGGCCTTACACGTTTGTAATCCATTTTGATTTATGTTGATCCTCAGAAATCATTTGTAACTTGCTATACTATTTGTTTCAGTGTCATGCGTGCATTTACTACTATAATACTGTGTTTCTTTTTGTTACAGGTACGTAAAATTGATTTGTCTAAGACGACTCGTTACCTCGTTAACCGATACGAAGATACGGTGAGCTTAATATGATTTGTAATGATTGATTGACTGATTTTTTATGGCGATGCTTCATTGATAGATTACTCCGAAGATCACTCAATCGTTTAACCGAATGAAAGTTTGATTAAATAAATCAAGTGTGGAATTACGTTTTTCCCACGGTAAAGTTGCTTGTTTCTTCATTTATGTGTTTTTTATGTTTTTATTTTTGATTTCTTCACACCCCGATAAGTGATAATTAAAAAAATTTAGAGCGAATAATTTCATAAATTTATCATCTTGTAATTGCTATGTATTAATTGAATACGTAATTTATTTAAATCAACAAAAACAATTGAAAAAAAAAAATTTCTTGCGTATATAATTTTCCAATCACATTTAAAATTCAATCTTTTTATTATTTCATGTTAACAAAACATTAGTCATTTATTTACGGTAATCTTCAGAATGCAATTCTAAGTTCAGAAATCAACACCAGAATTTAAAAATGATATAATACAATGTATTAAAACCTGTGTTATTTTATTTTAAATTAACAAAAAAATAAATTTATATATTATTAGTAAATCAACATGATATCTTTAATTATAAACTTAAGTATTATGCAGTGTGTCATGTAGTTGTCAAACTATTTGCTGTCAAATACTTTTTTTTTGCAAATGCACTCTATGCACACAACGTAAATCGGCTGGTACTTTTAGTGAAAGTAATTAACATTATGTGCTGCTGCAAACTTGTAAAGTTGTGGAAAAATTACACTTGCGTATTAAACGCTGGTTTGCAACGTTAAATGGCATTCAAAGCAAAATGTTAAGTTACGGATTTTAAAATCTCTATCTGTCTTGATTCATCTAGCAAATTTGTACTCAATGTGTTCGTGGCTCAAAAATATAAATAATAAAAAAGCATAAAAATAGTTAGTCATACTAACTACCGAAATGTAGTGAGGACAAATGTCGTAAATGCAAACAAAAAATTCAATAAAATTCAATAAAGCAATGTTTGTTACTGCTAGTAATTTTCAATTCTAAACTATTCAAATTTGTAAAACCTCCATCTTACTACTTTTTGTAGTTAACGTAACTACTTTGTCTAATAACGAAATGAAACTTCTAACCTTTGCAGCACACGCCGATGAATAGCAGAAAAGCACGATGGTTCGTTAAGGGGGTTTAGAGTGCAATAAGAAATATTTGTTGCTTACTTATATTTTGGCCGCATTTCTCGAAATTTGTGATTTTTTTTAGTTTTTGACATTTATTTTCTTAAATACAAATTTAAAAAAAAATGTTTTGCATGAACAGTTACAGCGGTGTTACAGGTTATTGTATTGCATTAATTTCAGGAATCTTTTTCTCATGGATTTGAGTACTATGCAAGGTTTTTTGCGAGCCTTTCTTGTACGAGTTACAGTTTAACTAATAATGTAACCATGACAACTTAGCCTAAAAATATAACGCTGGTTTTTGGTGTCTATCTCATATTTTTTGGTTACCTTCGAATTCCAGAGGTTTTTTTTCAATAATTAATTTAATAGTAGTCACATAGCAATGTATTGTAAATCATGATAGAAATAGTGGTATTTATGTTATGTAAAATGTGATGTTAACAACGAAAATTCAATTATGAAAATTTGAAAATCGGTAAGAATATAAATTCGTAACAAGAAAATGTATCTGGTTCATTGCTACTACTGTTTGCAGTTGGAGCAACAATTTCTCTAGTTGTGCTAACTATTTCTTTCAGTGTATAATACATTGGACTCTTCCCGGGTGAAAAATTATTACATAACGCTATATACTGTATAGTAACTGGACAGTTCTTGCAAAGTTTGACTTGATATTTAAAATTATACCGTTACTATCTCGAATCAATTTAGTAAAACTATTATTTTCTATGTCTAGTTAAACTGTGATAAACTTGTACAGTGTTTGTATAAAATTTCGATAATTTTAGTTAGGCTTGTTACCACTAGGTGCGTCGCGACTATCTATTTCTCGCCATGATTGCCCCAGTTATAAAAGTGTATTTTCATTTGGTCATAAGGCAACTAGTCGTCAACTACTGATATTACACACTTTAGTATGTCTTACGCATACAGCTTTCTTCATAAATATGATTTAAATTCTCGGCTTTATGTAATGGCATTGCATTTGACTTTTTGTTTAATCATTATTTTAAAAATTTCACTCTTAATTTGAGAACGTCCTCAAATAAAAGGCAAATTCTTATTCTGAAATAGATTAAATTTTTATACAATTCTCCTCAATATAGTTTTCCTGGTTTAATGAATGCATCTACATATACGAAACAGTTTCTATACAGTCACTATATAGAGACTATATAGTGACTATTCTATTACATCGGTACATTTTATAATAGTTCCTTTACAGATTAGCTAGATCGCGCCATTACAACTATCTTATCTAGTACAACTATACAGAATCTTTATAGTGCCACGATTATTTTCGAAATGTGTTACGTCATCATTCTTCACAAAAATTACTTTTGTAATATTCAATACTATTCCTTCAAACAAATTTGTGTTTGTTATTTTTCACTTCGTTTTAAACATTCCCCACTTTTATTTGAAAATATTGGTTCAGATGGTATTTTTCAGAATTTTATAAAATTCTAACACAGTTGCAATTTCCCACTTATTTTTTATAGTGTAACAACCCCGATAAAATTTTATGAAAAATTAATTCCAATTGTCCCGAATCGAACGACGATCCGGGATAATCGACCATTAAACCGATCGCGTGCAACGAACCATGAGAACGTTTTCACGCAATCTTCCATTGTCCGAACACTGGGACGATGGCACTTTCGCAAGCGGCGACTCATGAAAAATCTAGCTCAACGCGGACAATTTTTCGTTAACGTCATCCCGAACTAGTCTAACTCGTTCGCGTATATTCTCTTGTGCGGTTACAAAATGTAGGATACTGCATTATTAACGACAAAGGCACCATCAATGGCAGCGATTTGAATGGGCTTGACACGAATCGCTGGCATTGTCGGTACGTTTGATCCGCGCGTCAACGGAATTATGTGCTTTGTATCGCGGCACGAGTCATAACTATTGAAACGCCCGTTCTATTGTGCAAGAGATCTAATTCAGCCTCGGAGCAATAGCTCACTTTATCGAGCCGGATAAATGTGCGTAATCATGTTTGTTGATGAAGATAGGGCTGTCAGACGACGTGTGCTTCACGCTGCGAAAGTAAATATTTTTTATTATTAATTATACAAATTGTGAAAGTGACTGCCATCGGTGCATAATTAAATTTTTAACCAGTGTGTTGCAAATACACGATTAAAGATTTAAATTTTGAAAGGATTGATGGTTATCGTTATATTTTGTTTGATGCAATAATCAGCTTATGTCTGGTCCTTAAAACTCTTTAATATTCATTTTCCTTGTGCTTGATTAATATAATTTTTGTAGAATGATGATTTTATTTAATAAGTAAAAATATTGTACCACAAAGAAGATAGAACTTAATTCCAGGATATTTTTAGAATTTTTATAAATACAGAGTTGCTGAGTCATCCCAACCTATGTGGAAATTCCCTCAGATTTTCCATCATTCTGACCAGAATCTGACCACATTTACCCTACTTAGGGATTCTGACAAGATTCTTTACCGAGGTATATTTAGGTTAGGTTCATGAAATTTTGTAGCAAGTGCGTGGTCGGACAATGCAGGAATCAGATCAGAATCTGGCCGGAGAAGCTGGAATCTGATCGGAATCCGTCGGGATTATCCTGGTCAGAATAAGGTCGGCAGAGCGTTACAATTCCTGTGATTTCCTGGTCGGACATAGGGAAGGCTGGTCGGATTCTGACCTGACTAGCGTTGCATTTTCTACATGGGAAGTTGTATACGAAGAGATTAAAGAGTACTTTAAACAAAACCCATGTTTCTCAAGTAGACAGGTAACTCGTTTCATATTTTCAATTTTTGTCTGGAGTAAATACCTCATCAACGTGCATTAATTCCATCGCTGTTCATCATAAGTCATAGTAGACTATGACATGAAAATGTCGTATATTTAGAGCAAATGTTTTACCTTTGTCCTAAGATCACAATTTGAGTAAAATGATAATCTTTGTCTACAAAAACGAACGCTACTCTTTGCTACATAACAACTAAGTGTATATTTTTATGCTAATTGTATACACATCAAACATCCTATTAATTAGATTAGAAATATGTGACATCCATGAAGATAAGGTTCGAGGCTAAAGAAAGTAGCGTGTTATAAAGCCTTTTAAAAACGGACCCATTAAGACAAGACATTTCAGCCGAAACTCATTATAATTTGGTTATTCATACGAAGCAAACCCACAAATTCACTGACCCAATAAACACAGTTTTTACATCCGAATTCCAAGAATCGAGTGATGGTAGCCCATCCCTATTTAGGCAGAGATGTCCGCCATGTCTGAAATCCCTGGCCGAACGATTTCATCCGGGAAGAGATCGGATTCCTCGAGAGTCACGGAGCTATCGAGCCGAATCCGGATCGGTTCGGCCGATCGCTCGAGAGGGAATTCGATAGCAATTAATCCCCTGGGGCACGGCCGCTCTCACTACGAGAGTCTCGGGGCTGGCACAAACGGGGAAAGGACTCGGCTTTGGAGGAGTGGAGACGAGGCGAGGCTTCGGCGATGATGAAGAAATTGAAACATAAATTACGCATCGCGGTCGCCTCGACGGGCACGACTATCCCCGTACGCTCTTTCGACACGGCCCGATCTCCCATATGGTAATTCGGTCCAGGGATCTCCGTCCTGACCTTTGATAATAGCGCTTAGTAACTTAGGAGCGCGTTTCAGCGGTGAAAAGGTGTCGTGTCGCGGAGTAGGTGGTGCGCAGGAGTGGCCCTAAACATCGCTGAACCAGGAACTCTCTGCCTTACAGCGCTTTGCTTTATGCATTCATACACGCGAAACGTCTATACGAAAACCCCATGATTTATCGGCTCTTCAACAGACAGCTAGTTCGTTCGCTTTCTTTCGTCGCGCTCACTTTCACCAGTAATGGCATCTATGTGTTACGCTGGAAATATATTGTTTTTTTAATTTGAGAAGAAGATTTGTTTCTTGGAGATTTTATGTTCAAAATTAACTCCTGCAAATTCCTGTGATACGTGAGGAAACATTGTTTCGTTGTGGTTGCAAATACATGGCCTGCTCCATACATTCATTTAGTAGTCTACGCACCAGACGATCAATTAGTTGAGACAACTATTTAATTGAACCATTAACGCTCAAAAGTTAGTTGAGTATTTAAACAATCAACTCTACCTCATTCTAATAAAGCATTAGTCAGTTGTTAAAACCCAATTCTTATCCGGTTGGTAGATCGAGTAGAGTCTTAGAGTTTAATCCTACTGCATTCAGAAAAAAGGAATTGATTATTGACCAAATGTGAGGGTATCGATAAACACCTAAATATCTAGTAAAGTCAACTTCATTTTAGTCCTTCCAACTAAATCAGGATACTGTTTAAACACTACTTTAACTGATTTAATCAATTAAATATCTTTTTATTGTATGACCTGTATTCTGCAGCTTTGAATAAATAAATCTGTAATTTATTTACATAAGTGATTTGTTTTTTCAAGTACCTCGATCTTATTTCAAACTTATTAATTTGGCACGATATGGTTATAAAATAATCTAAATAAAAACTCTTGTATGATATTGTTATAGTTTCGTTTAAGAACATGACTTATAAAATAGACCGGCTGTTCGCACATAAAAGAAATTTCATCAAATGTTCTTCTAAATGACCTATTGATAAATAATAGAGCAAGTTTATCAATGAAGTTTGGAAACGTACGATACAGAAAACAATAGACAACTTGTTTTATGTATCCATAAAACACAACAGAGTTACGTTAAGTTCACTATGCCCAACGTTATACGAAGCAAAACTTTCGTCACAAAGTGTAATTTTTTGTAAGCGGCATTCGGCATTGATTGACGATTATATCGAAGAAAATATAGGACGCGATGTCTTACACTTTTCTCGAATCAGGATGGTTATCGGTAAACGAGGAATCCCATTGTTTAGTCCCGCTTTTATTGGCAGGTAATGGGTAGGCGTGTGATTTTCACGTGAATTGCCAGTTACTGCTAATCGCAACGTGTAATTAAAAATCTTAGAGTAATAAATTCCTTTATCATTAAAAGCTTAAGCAACAATTCTGCGAGGAACGAAGGTTATGACTATCGTTCAAAAATTACGTTATGGTAGTAATTATAACCGCGTTAAAATATTATCATAAATACTTGATATAGATCAGTTATATGGTGGCAGACTTACTATGCACTTCTACTTTACTACTCTTAAGTAAGTATCGAAGTTTATCGTGTAATACCTCCTTTATGACATGCAGAAATATTTTATAATTTCGTAGTGTTCGTATGCTATACACTTTACTATTACGTAAGTGGTGAAGATGATAGATTGTTTGTTAATGAAGTTAACCATGTTAGTCACCGGCTAAGTGGGGTTTATTAAGAATTTCAAAAAATACATGATATTGATATCTACAATGGACAATAATTGTTTTTATTGAGTTTTTCTTTAAATTTTGTTTACTTATTACGATAACGATTTTAAGAAATCCTGGGGACCTTCGATATATTGGAAAAATCGAAGCCATTTTTCCTTTTTTTCTTATAAATTATGTATTGAATGTATACTCTTATAAATAACATGCTTGTTGTTAAACCTGCACAAAACTGCCACCTTTCAGTGCTCCTAAAACGCATGGAAAATTATTGTTTACACAAATAGACGCAACTGCGCATGCACACGGGCGATTTGCAGTTTTCCCGCCCGCCGCTGGGCTCCGCGATCCTTTAAGGTCGCAGTTTTGTATACAGGCGCGACAAAAACTATTGTGGGAATCACGAACATGCGATGCTTGTGTGTCTTTCCTAGGCTTGGTACTCCAGTTGCAATATCGCCCGCTCCATAATGCCTGCTTTTCCGCCCTAGAAACACAATGTACTATGTCACAATGTACATTGTGACAACTGTCAGAAAGTAAAACTCGGACTTTCATGAAAAAACGATCGGTCAACCAATCAACGAACAGTTGCGTAAAGGATACATGACCAAACTTGAACAGAAACGCGATTGGCGGTTGTCCCTTCTTCATCGAACAATGCTATATGAAATTATGACCAATGAGGTGCAACTTCCATATTCAGTTTTAAGTTCATGAAAATGTTTTAAGGAGTAAGTTGGTTTCTGATTGGTTAGAAAATTACATTTTGATTAAAATTTCGTTCTTGCTTTCCTTAGTGGCCAATCGGGAAAAAGCAAATCGCAACGGTTGTTTTAACGGAGTTTCTAGTTTTCTCAGTGACCAATCACAAACGAACAATCATAAACTTTACATACACTTTATAAAATTTAATACACTCGTTTATTAACTTATAATAACTATGTACATTAAATTTAGTATACATGTATATGCAAATGACATCATATATATGTATATTAATTTTGATGTCAATATTTTTAAAAGTCTAGAGTTTACACCTTCTATATGAGCAGAATATTGTTATTTTAGAGTAAATAAAGTTCAAAAACAAAATCCGTTCGACAGCTCCTTAATCTCCTACATATTTTTTCTTTTTTTTCGTCCTGTAAGTAAAAGAACTGAAACCCCGAAATTGATATTACGTTTCATCATTTCTTGATAGAAAACAGTAATAGACATTCAATAATCGGTTTGCGATTTAGATTGCGCAAAATGATTTGCAAGAAATGTAGCAGAGGAAAGGGACTTGCTGGTGGAGCCCTTAATCCCGATGGCGTGACAATCGCGATGTCTCGTCCTGAAGAAGCGAAATCCGTTCTAGAAGCACTCACCTCCACCATCGTGCGCACCGCACCTCACGTATACATACACCAACAATACATCTCTAAATGTGCTAGCGGGGGGTACGTGCGCGGTATACGTAGAAAACACGTCGCTACTCTCGTGGATTCAGCGTCTCGGGCTAAATGTCGAAGGCCGTATACGGCACCGCAGGGTCGGAGGCATCGAATATCGTCGATCCCCGCAGATTCCACTGTATAGACGGATATCTGGCACACTTCGTGCACACTCGCGGCACACGTACACCCGCGCCTCCACGCCGGTGCAACGGTGCGCACGAGCTCGAAATTTACGGCACGCGAACCGATCCGTCCAAGTGCTCGGGCGCCGCCGACTCGAGAGCGGTTCGGGTTCGAAAGCCGCTCCTCTTCTACGTCGGTCGCGTCTCCTGCAGAGTTGTGCAACACAAGGATGCAGATCGAGAGCCGACGAGGAGTGTACCAAAAGGGAGCGATAGGGACCTGGAGAGAGAAATCAGATACGCGACGATACGTGGACTTTATGTAACGAACTTCGGGTTGCGTTTTAATTCGAGGCGAAATAATGCTAGATCTTATCAACGATTTGACTTTTGAACCACTGAATCCGTTCTGAGCGATTGTTCGTCAACGACTGATTGGGGTCGACGTGACCCAAATTGACTATTTTTTTAAAAATCGGTTGAAAAAACCTATATTGATAAAAAGGAGTTCAATCTGTAACATCTGATCAGGTCATCTAGAAAAGACTGAGAGTCCTAACCAGGACTTTTCAAAATTTCGAAAGGCATATTGAATACATTCGTTAGGGCACATAAACGATAGTTTTGGAATGTATTCCGCCATATTTGATACGTCATTTTAATGCAGATTCACATTTTAAAACCCCTAAAAATCATTTTAATACCTATTTGCAACCTCTCAAACTCCTCCCTGAGGAGCTCCCGTGGATTAAAAACAGATATTTGGATGCCCTCAGGAGCTCCTCAGGACATCTCAGGACGGATTGTGTTGCATGGGCTTTAATATACTGGGTCGCAGGACCCAGTAGCATTTTTTCAACCTCGAAGTTCGTTGCAAAATTTGGATGACGCCCTCAGTTTCAGCACCAAAAGAAATACTTCTCTATTAAAAAAGACAACGCTGAAAAACTGTATTGATAAAAATGGCTTCAATCTCTAACATCTGATCAGGTCATCTAGAAACGACTGAGAGTCTTCACCAGTAACGTTTGAAAATATCGTACGGCATATTGAATGCATTCGTTAGGGCACATAAACAAAAAATGCTCTGAGTGATATTCACAATTCTAATTGCATTTTTTTATTTTGATAATATGAATACCGTTTCATAATCCAAGAATGCAGTATTCGATTGGTTTGGACTGTATTCCGACATATTTTGTCCATCATTTTAATACAGATCGATATTTTAAAACCCCTAAAAATCATTTTAATACCAATTCTCAACGTCCCAAACTCCTCCCGGAGGAGCTGCCGTCGATGAAAAGCGGATATTTGGACGCACTCAGGATCTCCTCAGGACATCCTAGGACGAATTGTGTTGCATGGGCTTTAATATACTGGGTTGCAGGACCCAGTAGCATTCTTTCAACCCGAAGTTTGTTACAAAATTTTGATGAGGCCATCAGTTTCAGTACCAAAAGTAATACTTTTCTATTTTAAAAAAATCGTCGGAAAAACCGTATTGATAAAAATGAGATCAATCTGTAACATCTGATTAGGTCATCTAGAAACGTCTGAGAGTCACAACCAGGACGTTTTAAAATATATTACGGCATGCTGAATACATTCGTTAGGACACATAAACAAAAAATGCTCGGAATGATATTCAGAATTTTAATTGCATTTTTTTATTTTGATAATAAGAAAACCGTTTCATAATCCAAGAATGCAGCATTCCACAGTTTTGAACTGTATTCCGACATATTTGATCCACCATTTTAATGGAGATTCGCATTATAAAACCCCTAAAAATCATTTTAATACAAATTCTCAACCTCTCAAACTCCTCCCGGAGGAGCTCCCGTGGATAAATAGCGGACATTTGGACGCCCTCGGGAGCTCCTCAGGATGGTCCAGGTCGGATTATGTTGCATGGACTTTAATATACTGGGTTGAAGGACCCAGTAGCATTATGTCAACCTGAAGTTCGTTACAAAATGTTGATGAGGCCATCAGTTTCAGTACCAAAAGAAATACTTTTCGATTCTGCAGTCGTAAAACGGCCATTTTACGACCCACGTTTCATACCATGAACTTAAAATAAGAGGGTTACGCTTCGTTTGGTGATGGCACACCCAAAGGACTAATCCCTATTTAATACATAGGTCGCAAAATGGCCATTTTACAATATTTTGTCGATCATTGTCATATATCTCATACAAAATACTTTGGCAATTCATCAACACTTTCAATGAAATCGTTTCCTGTACCTCGCTGAGATTAAAATCGAAAGGACTACAATGGCCCCGAAGTCATAAGAGAAAACATCAATTAAAAAGCGAATGCACGGAGAAGATATTAAAGTGGAGAAAAAAGTGGAGCACTACGGCTGCACCCAGTCCCTATTCCCTTGTAGCAGACGTAATATGTCTGCATCCCGGCGTGCAGAAACTCGTGCCAAGTCAACCTGGGCTACTCGTCGTCGCCTCGCTCCGTTGGAGAATCGGTATCGCCCAGCAGGGAAGAAGATACGGTTATGAAACGATGAAGCGAGAGAATCCAAGAATAATAATGAAAGAAGAGGGAACGAGATACTTCGGTTGAACCTTCCCGTTGTACCGTTCTGATTAATGGCTTACCGACGTTTATCCGATATATTTTCTATCCGGTTGTCGTCATTCTTGCTTCTGTCGCGAATGCATAAATCCGAATTCCGCAATCACTGTAATATCGACAAAAAAATAAATCGAAAGTATTTTCGGCTGCCTGATCTTCAGAAATAGTCTAAAGTAAGTAAAGAGAAAGACTTATTAAGAAGGATTGAGATTTAAGTGGAATGCACTTATTTAAATAATTATATTACTCACCGATACTTTCTTAGGCTTAAAAACAACTGTTTCGCCAGAATTACTCCGACTATATTTATTACACTCCTGCACAATATATATGCTAGGCCGCAATAAGTACTTACGTACAAGTATTTCCTTAACTTTCTGAAACATCGGTTTAAAGGCGATGAAATAAATATTTCTCAGTAGTGACAAATTTTACTTTAAGTGCATTCCTAAGAAATTTCACTACACTACTAATGCCCTTATGTGGACATAATCGCACTCTGTGGAATTTAGAACGTCTGAAATCGTCTTTTTCTGATTGCAAGCATCCCGTTGCGGTAGAACAATCGTATATCAAGCGAAGATGCGATTGAAGATTTCAGTGTCGATTGTGAGCTGTTAGTAAATCCTTGACTGGTGTCAGGTAGATGAAAGGATGAAGATTTTTCCCGAAGACAAAGAGCGTCGGCAGGTCCGTGCAAATACATCCATTTTTCGTACCTCCAATTTCAAACTTTTTTCATACTAAACGATTACATATGATACAATAATTCCTCTAGAATTTTACGATTAGCATATGCCTTCTTTAAGAAATAGGCTGCCATAAAGGGTCGTAGACAAATCGTACAAAGCAGCTTTACATTTATACTCGAATAATCTGTTAAAAAAATAAGACATTATTATTTTATGATTTTCGGCTGCTAATAACGATTTTTAAATCCATTTCCAAAATATATTTTGACCAATTTTGGCGTTTTTTTTTATCTATCTCATTTTGCTACATAGTTAAAGGAATGTCAGCGGGAAATTATTTGTATAACTTGAAAAAACGAAGATGTTGAACCCATGTACTTTACTTTTCGATAACTATTGATCCTGTAGTAAGCCTCTTAATATGGTAAAACAATGCTCCCGTTAAAAAAAATTATTTAGCAACAATTCTATGACATTAAACAACTCTCCGTTGAATCCATTTCTATCTAAATTTAGTGTATAAGGGGTCAATTTCGTCGTTTTTTAATGCAGTATTTGAACTGTTTAGTGGATAGAGTGCGATTCGAAAAAATGCAAAAATCACTTTTTTCAGTTTATGTAATTCTAGCTAGAGAAATAATACCGCAAAAGATGACCTATGTGAATTGTAGGGCTTAAAAAATACCATTATAACGAGGAGTGACTCGTCGAAGTGAACAAAATGATTTTCCTCCATAATTCATTGTTACTAGACTTTTCTGCTGAAAACGTCACATACAATCTAAACCTATAATATTGCTACCTAGTTTTAGACTCCGTGTGTATACAAAATGAAGAAGATAGTACTGAATGGATGCATCCAAATAGTTTGCATCTAACGAAACCTGTTATTATAAGCAAAGGAAGATGCCCACGGATATAGTTGGTTTCCGTCTGTAAGATGGAACCTTGGAAACTATTAAATTCACTAAGAGTATGATTCTATTATTTTATTAATTGGGAAAACTGAAGCTACATGAACGTTTTTTTAAATCGCATTAATGTAAGTAGTAACAGTCCGCATCTTCGCACGGGCACTGTTACTACTGCATTATATTAGTTAAAATCTACTACTTTAACAACGATTTTTTCAACTTTTCCACTTGATAAAACAATGGAATGTACATTTAGGTGTTAGTTTTCATCACATCCTAACTGAATTTCTTAGTTTTGGAGGTTCCAATTCCAGGTCAGAAATCACTTTTACTACTGGCCATTCTCCTAGTACAATCACTTCTTGATTGAAATTCTCTGAAAAATGTTTACAATATTACAGTGCAATGTTTTTTATTCCATATATTCTTGGAAAAAAGTTTCATATAAGTTTGTAAGTTTTGCTTTTATAAGATTAAACTTTTATTACTTTAACCACACAAGGGGGAACTGATAATATATGTACATTTTTCAATAAAATCCCCAATTGTTAATCGCATGGAACTAGGCACTCCAGGGTTCTGTGGATCGCTAAATCTGATTAAAAATGGTAAAATTCGAAATGTTGGATCGAATATGGCAATTGTGCATTTGCTAAAGGAAGATGCCCACAATGATGCAAACCTGATTTTCGCCTTCGAGATGGATCCACCAAAGCTAATAAATTCAGTTATAGTATAATGAGTATTGACCAAATTTCAGTGTTTTATCATGCGAGAAAGTTTAAAAAACCGTTGTTGGAGTCTGGGATTCTACATAGAAAAGAGCAGTAATCTAAGTAGTAATAGTCCGCAGTCTTTTGTTGACAGTATAAACAGACTGTTACTACTTATATTTCTGCATTTTTCTAACTACGGTATTGTTGGCGACTTCAATAACGATTTTTCAAACTTTTTCACACGATAAAAGATTCGAATTTGGTATTCGGTGTTAGCTCATTTTATGCTCTAACCGAATATATCAGTTTCCGGGGTTCCAAGTCCGGGGCGGAAAACATCTATGCTCGTGGGCATCCTCCTTTATGGGAATATCACGAAATAACATCAAATACGTCTACGATCGGGTTTATTACCAATTTTGAATCCCCCATTATGAAAATAATATGAAGATTCTAGAATTAAAAATGGCAAATACTGAATAGAGACTAGTTCAATTTTAAGTTTACCGCCATGGGATTGGCTATGGAAGAAAACTGCACTCCCAGTTTTTTTTTTTATTATTTGTTGTTTTACTGATGTTTTGGGTTTTGTGTAGTCGTTTTTCTTTTAATTTTATTTTTTATGCTTTATATTTTTATTTATTTTTAGTCAGTTTATATGATATTTTTCATGAATACATGGAACCCCTATATCCCCCTCACGCGGTAAATTCTGCACACGGATGTCTTGAGGAGCTTCTGAGGTTGTCGTAATGTTGCTTTCTTTGTCCGGGGCAACTCTTCCAAAACTCCTAAGGACATCCCCAGAACAAACGTGTGTTTTACCGCTTTTGCACTTTTTTGCACACTGTTTTGAAATGCAAATTATGAACTCACTTTAGACAAAGTTGAAATTCACTTCGCAAGACATGTAAGGGCTACGTAGGAATCATCTGCGGAAAATAATATTTAGAGATGTACAGTTGGAAGTTTGGAAATCAAGAATCAAGTATTAATAATAATGAACACAGATTCTAGAAACTTCCTTTGTCTACACTTACCTGGGTATTTTCTTTTCTTGTAAGACGTATATTCTGTCAGTCAAGTGGAATCTGATACTCGGCAGGGTCAAATTATTCAACAATCTCAAGTACAATGAAGAATTCAAAAAGAAGTGAAGAGTCTCCGCTCTTAATTAACGTTCTTGAGCCTGAATACGAGAGGTTTCGGGTTCGCCTGGGTCAATCGACTCATGAGTGAATTTGAATAATCGGCGAGGACTTTCCCGTCTCTAGAAAGACCGACGAAACGAGAGTCGACAGGTCTTCGACGAGTGCCGGTGTGGGCGGATTTTTACCGTTCGGGCCGTCCCATAATTGGCTTCATCTGGGAAACATAATCGGATCGTTACCTATTCGTTATCGGGAATCGCGATCGAGCCCTCGGCTTTTGAGCGGGACGCGTGCTGCGACACCCCTTGCATAACGAACCTCGCTCTTTCCTTTTCTCCAAGGCGGATGGTAAACCCGATGCGCACGCGATCGCGATCTGTCCCGGGACGAGGATCGCTCTTAGTATTCCAACTGCGTCAAATGTTAACTCGTGCCACTAACTATGCGGGCTCTCTTTTGCTTTCGCGAGGCGTGCTTGCATGCGTTTACTCCGTCCGGGGCAATATTATGGAAATTCCAAGTGGAATGGAGATTGGAGGCGTATTTGTATCGGGAGCACTCGGTTTGTTACAGTGACTAATCAGTCGATTTTGTGGAACCTAAGGCGATCGTAAGATGGCGCTTTTTTATGGCCTACAATGCCGTCGCTTCTTTATAAAGCATGTTGCGGACTTCAAGGCAATTAATTCCATTGCGGCGGCAGCACAGAAGACGCCTACCATCTTTTGTGCATATGTCGTTCTATTGACAGTTCTTCGTTCAGAGTTCAATTTAGGCACTCTTTGGAGCATAGATTAGATGACGAAGCAAAACATGTACCTAGAGTTGCATAAATTGAATCACAAGATAGGGAAGGTGCATTTTCAGGCCCTAGTATTCCAGACCTTCTTTCTGAGGTCTTCTGAAAGTGGATATTTTAGAACCTGATATATCATTTGGAACGATTTGAATTTCAACAATTTGGTTTTATAATCAGAAATAAATAGAATTAACAATGAGAAACTCAAAGGATGGACCCAACTAGAGAATCGGCATATAGACAAAAAGGACATCATAGTTGGTTTAATTCATCTTAGTCATCACAGGCATTTCAGTTGTCTAGGTCATCTTAAGTATCTGAATCATCTGTATTGGATTTTCGAATAAAGTTATATGAAATATCAATAACGAAAATGGTTGGTGACAACATTCAAAATTTTCCGAAATGATTGCATGAATCTTCTTCCAATCGCATCTTTTATAGATTTTGAAAGTAAGAGTGTTTTCAGGTGTTTTTTATTCATCCCTGAATAGTCTAAAAGCCTTTTTGACTTCTTGAGGCCTGGAGGATTTTGCCAGTATACCTCCCAGTCTTCATGCACTTTCTTCTTAGTGTAGCCAATGGCTATGTTTATAGACTTGTCCAGGCATGGCTCAGGACCCGGGAAAGGGGAGATTGAGGCCTTTTTTGCCAGGGCATCAGCTTCTATATCCCCATTTATTCTTGAATGTCCTGGAACCCACCCCAGAGTTACCTTATTTTTTTCGCTAGCAGCTGTAGCGAGTCATTACAGTCTCTTGCCGTTTTTAAAGTGATTGCATATAATGCAACTGCTCTAATGCCTGCTTGGCTGTCTGACCAAATATTAATTTTTGCCCCTTTGAAATCCTTGTCATGGTTTATTTCAGAGCAATTTAGGATGGCCAGGAATTCTGCCTGAAAAATGCTTGTGCATGTGCTCAGTGATATGGGAGTGTGATTGTTTGGGCCATAGATGCCTAGACCCTCTCCTTGAAGAGGTTAAAAATCTATCTTCTTTTGGACCATATTTTAGTACAGAGATCCCCTGAATTGCAATCAGTATTTTTTTTCAGCGCCAATAGGTGGAAATCGAATTAAAAAGTGAAATTGCGCAATATTTGCTTCATATGAAGTCGGATGATATAGCAACGAAGAAAGAATAAGTGCTTTTACGATTTTTAATAAGTGTTATCAGAATGTTATATTATTATTATAGGATCTTCATACGTAGCAAGACCGACCTTCATACGTAGTCAGTTTTTTCACAAAAATTTTATACGAGTTTCCCGAGTTGGCGGTACTTGGCTAAGGGCGTTTGTCATGCTCAGGACAGAACAGTGCAGAGGACTAGGGGAAAAGAACCGCAGCTTACCTACGCGTTATTTGTCAGCACATTTTATCTCGTATAAGCCCGATTTTATCGCCGCTCGAGAGCAGTGTCCGACTTTTCCCGGACCGCGGTAGCGCCGATTTTATCACTTCCGTCGCGTATACCGCCGCGAACAGGCCCTTCGTCATCTCCTTACGCGCATTATTTTTGTCTTGATGTTTTCCAGTTTGTTGGTTAGCCGGTTTACTTTTTTTCTGAAATACGCTTAACTGCTACACTTGCGTACCGCATTTAGCGAACAATCGCGTATTCAAAAGTTACAATGTTGTCGCTCGCTGTCTCCTCGAATTCATTTTATTCTTCGGCAGGTTCTACTATTGTCTATTTCTGTGATTTAATAGTTAGATTTGCTCGTTTTTCTGATATTTCGTCAGGTACTCGTCGATTTGTGACATGTGTTCATGTTTAGATTTCTGAAAGGGTATTGTATGTAGAACATATTTTCTCGTTTTACATAACTCATTGTACCAAAATTAATAGCATGCATTTATATTGAAATAGGTTAGTCAGAATTAGACTTAGTAAGTTTAAATTATTGCACTGTGTCAGGAAAAAAGGGTCGGGCATGTTTATTCCAACATTCTTCTCTTTATTGGGCCTTTACCATTGTTTGAGTCAAAATGAAACAAAAATCAGTTGGATAAAAAATTCCAAATTGGGCTAAAATGAAAGTTTAAAATTTGAACTATTGACCCAAAAGGTCACTACCGGAAGTAGGGGAACTTAATTTGCCATCAGTTCTCAAAACCTCAACTATTTCACCTACTATATAAATGTGATTGGTAAATGAAGTTCCTCCACTTCCGGTACCTGTCAATTTTGTGTCCTAAATTTCAATTAGTAAACTTTCATCTCAGCACTTTTCAGCATGAATGATGCTCCGTCTAATTGTAGTTGGATATGCTGATTCTTCAAATTTCTTGGCAATAAAACTCCGATTAAAAACGATTAAACAAATATTCTAAACGTATTAAAATGATAAACTTAGATTAGAATATGCTTTCACATTTTCATTCCCCGATCCTCTACGCGGTACATCACTTTTTTGTTCTGCGTCTATTTGAATACTTATTTCTTCTCGTTTTTCTTCTTTATAGTGCGAATTGAATGCAGAATAGGCTCGTCGACAAGTACCTTAACCGTTTGCAAATGCCGATCGAAGGTACAATCTTCCTTTTTGCTCTTACGAAAAGGCGTCTCACTACAAGCTTCTTATTGGCAACTATCACAGAACAATAATATCCGACTAGATGCAATTGGCGGGAGTGTTTTCTTAGCATCGGCGGTTTCTGTGTCGTGCAGGCACATAAATAATTAATAAGCTTGTTTTTTTATGGAAAATGCATTACACGTGGATGTGATAGATTCCCGTCGATAATCGTAGTATTGCGCTTTATATCATCGAGTATAATAACTCCATTACGGGAATAATTTATGCCATCTACAGATATGAAATTCACGTACCATTACAGCGCATTGAATCACGTCATTGATATGCAATTAAGGTTTTATCGATGCGTAATTATATGTTTGAGAATGACCAGATTAATGATTTTTATCATGACATGTAATGAAAATAGGAGAAACTGAACATCTCGAGAAATGATGCGAAGTAGGTATGGATTCAAACCAAACTTAGTAAAATATTCCTCATTATAGGATTCGCGCAAGTGCATTTTTATTGTATTCTACATCGCTATAAAATGCAGTCTTATGCCGTAAACCGTTTGTTATTATAAATGATCGAAAGGTTGGAATAAATTTCAGCGCTTCTACGAGCAGGTTTAAAGCTATCGGCATATTTTACGACTCGATAAGAAATTTTAAAAACGTTCGACACGCCTGCACACTTAATGTTCGAAGAACATTCCGCATTAAAGCAGAACCAATTTGACGGGACGAAAGCTTATTTAATAGAGAACATGAAGAATCAGCGTCACGAAGGGCTTTTACGTAAGCGGCACGAGTCTTTTTACCAAGTGCAAAGGAACTTCTCCGTTCATCGTGACAGCTGGAGGAAATTTCGCAAGTGCGTGAGATATCAACTCAATTAATATCCGAAGTGGGATAAAATAGTGGTCGTACGGTGAAACGAATCGTAGACCTACGTGGTAACGGGGCGCTTGCCGTAAAGAGAACTCCGCAGGAGTTCAATTACAGAGAAAGACTGATAACGACGGCTATGAAAATTCTAATGACATCGCTGTCAGCGATGCTGCTCGATCGTAAAGCCCCTCCGAGTACTTTTGTCGATTTCTAAAGTGGTTATAAGTACTCATACGAAACGCCTGTAATTATGATCGTAATGCGCGCTTCACCTGAAAGCGCAAATGACTCACGTTGTTGAATTTATTTACTGCGCATAGAAATTCAATATAATAACGCATCAAAATAAAACTAATGTAGAAAGTTTTTTGTTGACCATGTTATTGATGCCGTTATATATAAATAAAAATAGACAGAGAGGATGGAGGGGGGCACAATAATACCGAAGAATTAGAGAGTCCCAATTGGAGATTAGACTCCAAATCTGACCTCTCTTCCTAATGATACATGATTCGAATTTTATTTCGATCGAATCATGTTTCAAACATTAAATATGAACGTCAACTACCAGTCAATTAAGCAATGTAAAACTGAAATTATTGTTGTGTATAAGAACCAAATTTTCTGTAAAGGAAGCTGTCAAAGTTGATAAGCAACTATTCGGAACGTATTTAATCAGGACCTAATTATAGTAGTACACTCAAGATTGTTGTCTTTAACGGAGTTTAGATCGTGGGAATTTTTTTGCCACTTGAGATAGTTATCCATCGGTTTCGATACCATTAAATCAGCGGAAAGAAGTTATTTTGATTTCACGAGAGATTTCGTACACTTCTTAAGCAAACGATCGGAAAGGCTGGGCCCGATTACGGTATTTCATGAAACGGTCGAGAAGCAAAGCCTGTGAAATATTGAGATAAACGCCTTCTTTTCTCGGGCAAACTGCAAATGATGTTGTCGAGGAGATGTTTGCTGAAGATTATAGGTTATGGTTAAAATAGGATGTTGCATCGATTATCATTCCTTAATACTAAGTCTATCGTCATTGTTAAATTCGCTATCGTGTGACGAGAACTCGAAACGAGACTGGGCTTTATTGCGTTCCATTTATAATTTCTCCTCGTTTTTTATATAGATAATAATTTTTATGTAGAACTCATAATATCATCTAAAACCAATAAAGCTAAATAATACCATGTACCTCCGCCCCATGGTTGAATGCCTACTGTAATATCTTAATTTTCGAAGTCATTGTTTCTCGCGTGCACCAAAACTCTTTCGTGAATTCTTTTACGACCCGAATGACACGCTTCCGAAGTTTAGACAGGAAAACATTTCCTGTTTGCAGAAGAGCCAAATTATACGGTGCATGATCAGCCAATGCGAACCACGCAAAGGAAAAAGTGTGTACCGGTCTTCAGGATATCGCAGACAGGATCGCGAAATCGTGTTTACAAGTAGACGATTCTTGGAAGCGAAGATTTTCTCCTTTCTCTGTGATTTGTTTAAGAGAGTTTTGCCATGGACTGCTCAGCTGTGGAAAAATACAAGTTCGAACTCCCCTAAGGTCCGAGCTAGCTGCGATATAGGCAGAAAACCCGACGGTGAAAGGCCCATGACAACGTACGAACACCAATTACGTTGATATATTATTCCTCACGTCAAACCAAGGTATCGCACAATATTTTCCAGGATATATGTCATTTGATATGTTAGAAATATTATGAAGCGCGATACTACCATCTCCTTATATACAACTAAATAATGCTGCTGTAAAGGTTTGATAGAAGAAGAAATGGGGAAATTCGTCATTAAGATATTTGTCACTACTTATTACTAATTTCGATCGATGACTCATCCGGTATACTAACTTTCCTGAAACGAGTGTGTCAAGGTTTCTGCCCAACAACCACTTTGTCAAATTCAAGTTAACGGAATCATGTGATAAACCGTACAGTACATGTAAGAGTAAAACAATAAATCTATTTCCACCCAAGTAATAATTATTTGCCAGTACAGAAGAGATAATTTATCGAGCAGGGAAGTTTTCAAAAGCGATGAAATCGCTAACTGGCAAAAAGTAGCGAATGGTCAGAACGTGAACTATGTACATCGGCCCACAAGAAAAGCAGTTTGACGCCGCATGGCGCCCAATGCGTCATGCATTCTTGCGTCGATAATTTCGCATATATCGAAGACCATGTAAGAAGGGTACTTCTATAGACGACAGTAGGCAGACTAACGTTCGAGAAAAGTTGATTAATAACGGAATAATAATATGCCTCACCTCTCGTCTAACCTTATTGTTCTTACAACAGATTTCACCGCGTTCAATTCGCAGAGTGCGTCCGGGTGTTCCATACGATGTAATTCGCGCTGGTCATTAGCGATTACCCTTTGCGCTATCCTTACTCGTATCCGCCCATCTGCTCTCGCTTTTCAAACAGTGCCGAAGACGTTTTTGCTTCCTATTGCAGCTCTGTTTTCCAGCAAAAAAGAATCACAGCTTCCTGGTGTGTCTACCGTAAACTGTAGATTTAATGTAGTAACGGGTGATTTGGAAAAGATAAATGGTTAACATCATATGTTATAGAAGAATATGATGGGAACTCATGCAGATGACGTTTGGAATGATTTGCTGAAATCATCATTTCTTGAATCTGTCTGGTCAGCCATAAATTAAAAACAATGTAGACTTTTTGTTCTTCATACTGGTTCCCCGACTTTCATTTGAAAAATAATGCTTTTCATTTCTGAGTATTCCAAAATTTTGCGAAATAATCACGGTGTAAGTTCGCGTCAAACCATTACGAGGTGTACCGTGAACGGAGCTGGTAATTATGAAAAGAGTCCAGTTGAAGCTCATTGTCGGCAACTTGAGATCTTTGCGAACGTCTGACCATTTCCAAGCTCTGCGTCACACTACGAATAAGCCAAAGTAGAAGAATTATGCATCGCGTGAGCCACGAGAGGCAATTTCTTGCTTCGGTGAGCTGCCAGCACTGGAGAGCTTCTCCATAAGTCATGCTAGGCGTTCGCCGGTAATGACCCCACAGCTTCTTGTTTTACTCCGAACTCTTCGCATATGTCAAACTCGAAAAATCTAACCTCTCAACACCTTTCCTCTTCCAGGTAACTTCATTTTTTATTCAATGACTGGAACTTTCTGTTCATCAGCAAAAACATTTATGAATTTGCAAACCAGACTTTCACAGAAGTGAATGTCAAGCAAAATATGCGATTAAAATCAAAGCTAGTCCCATCAACTTTCCTATCAGAACTCTAATCTTATATGAGAATATCGGACCTATCATCGGCAGTCCCATCCAGAGTCTTCCGACAGCCTTGGTTGGGATTTGTTTACGTTTTCATAAACACGTGCCACAGCCGGCCGGCGCTACGATACATTCGCGATAGTCCATTCGCAGACATTCTAAATGTGATTTTTATCCTTACTGGCATCGCGGGGATTCCGAAGCCTACGGAAATAACGGCAGGACGCGTGCGTAGCGCAAAAGTGCTCGCTTCCTCATTACGTCCCCAGGGAATCGTTCACATGCCTTCTTCAATTCTGCAGGTTTCCATATACTGGCGGCATACGGGCACACGAATCGAAAAAACCCCATACAGGTATATAGTTCCGCGACATTTATCCTTCGGCAATCGCCGGTCATGTGGGGTTAACTCGTATCGCGTGGTCTCCGAAGAATGACCCGCGAGAGAGATAACGCGATTGCACCAGGGGTCGCTATGGTGGCAACCGGTCGCAGAGATCGGCACTTTAGTATGGACCGAAAGTTAGGTTATGAAAGGAAAAAGCTCGCGAGAGACTCCACTGTTGCGGTTAGGCACGTGGAGAGATAAAGGAAAAATTAATGTGCGAACCAACTGTGTATTTTTTGCAAATTAAAATTACGGAAAGCCGATGCGTGGTACTGTTATTCCCATATATATATAAATATTACCGATAAGTGAGGAAGTGAAACCAACATACCCTTTATATCGCATACTCGTATGGGTTATAATTTATTGGCATAATTAATTAACAAACTCATAGATTAAGAAATTTCAAGTATTGCGTATAGTGTTTTGAAAGGTATAGTAATTTATGGCTATTTTATTCAATTATAGACGATACATACTCTCATAAAATAAAATAAAAATCTGGATGTGCAGGTCTATATTTTGTTTGGGCCGCTGATTTCCAGATTATGCTGTTTAAAATTGCACATTGGGCGCTGAAAATGCTATAGAACTATATAAAAGCACTAGAAAAATAGAAAGACTTTGTACCAACAAATTTATAAGAAACGACATGAAAAATTGCTAGAATTAGTTTAGTAGCAGCCGTAAGGGTTATTGCCAACCTATACTGGAAAGTGTTGGACAGTACTGGGTTAGACTAGACTTGATTGTACTTTATTCAATTTTATTCATAATTAATAATCAAATTCATTATTAATCTCTATATACAATATTGAACTAATGGTATTTTCGAAAAGTCTTTTAAGAGTCCTAATAATACTTGACAAAATTTCTGCTATATCTAGTAGTAGATACTTAAATATTGCAACACTACAAATGTTACTAGAAAATTAGAAAAATGGACATGAGACAATTCTGAAACATCTTCAAAACATCCCTCAGATGATCTGCAAATTACTTATGACTAAAATGGAACATTTTAGAGATATCATCGAAATCATTCAATTCTGTGTTGGTAAGAAAAATAAAAACAAATACAGCGCGTTCAAACAATGATGACTTAAGATGCACGATTAAAACTAATCTCTCAAAGCAAGTCGACGCTAGCAGTCTTCTACAACAAAGTTGAAAAATCATAACAATAACGCATTAGAGTACAAGATCGCAGAAGGGAAAAGGTCTCACGAAGATAAAGATAGTTGAGGAAGAGAGGAAGAGATGATACTCACCAAAGTATCGGTTACAAGACCCCTATCAGATCCCATCTGGAACTGCATTACGTAACTGCGTAAATTAAACACAAGGTTTATTTCGTATGCATCTGTATAAGCAACTAACTTCGTCACGCATCATTCGCTGCAGACAGTATCTTCAGTGATGATGGCACAATCCTGGATACAAATAATTTGTAGTTTCGCCACGATTTGAAAACAAACAAATCGAACCAGTCTCGTTTTTACATGGAATACTCGTTCGATAAGAAGTGAAGGAAATCACTTAACGCCGCAACTGGGCAATTAAGGATTATTGCTCGATTAAAACGTTAACGTAATTGCAGTCTTCAGTTCAATGCTGATGCACTCGACGATCGTTCAAATTATAGAGATGCATCGGATAGCCACTGAAATTATGGCATACACAATGTGGTGCCTTAACTTTGGAATTTAATTTATGACATGATGATTCTCTTTTGATTTAACGGATTAAATAGTGACTTATTTACTTACCTTGTCTCTAACTTTCTTTGAATGAAAATTAGACTATGCTTTTAAAAGCGGTAACTCGCCAAGTTCTGGACTCTCAAGAGTCAGTATTCACTTTGTAAAAAGAAAATTTTCGTTCAAATAAACTAGAACATTTTATTAGTATTAATAGCAGCGAATTAGATACAGTAGTGATTCTAAATAGACCGATCTAAACTTCTTTAGTACAATTCAATTTGAGCAGATGCAAGCGTGTTCTCCAAATTTCATAGTATGAAAAATGTTTGGTTTTTAAGTGAAAATAAATTTTGCTTGCGACTGAATAACATGGTACTCTTAAAGAAAGTATATTACGAGAAGGATTCATTTCACCATACGCAGATTGAATTATAGTTCCGAGACATTTAGAAAGTAGTACTGGAGAACTAAAAGAATATAATAATGCATTCGTCCATTGGTCAGCTTTATCAACCTTCAAAATAGCACTAGTTTTGAGTCAAATCTAAAGTAATGTCACTATCAGTTGTCTGACAGATTTATTTTAGTGAGAACTGATTTAGCATAACTAAAAATTACAATAAACCTTCAATATGTTATTATGATAGCTAATCTTTTGTTTTCTTCCATATGTCATGTATTCATATAACAAGTCGTGGTTGTAAACACAAGCATTTCATCTCGGGTATTTTGAATGGATTACTCCTTCTTTAGTTCCTTTTATGCATGAATGAAGTAAAGGAGAATATGTTTCAAATAGTCTATAATAATTGGACAATATGCACTGATCACAAGATGCCATCGTTCTGCATTGATTCATTATTGAGTGATTCTGCATTTTCGGAATACATTATTGCTCCAGAAAAATAAACATATTAATAAAATCTCAATAATTCTTCAAACTTATGTTAGGTTGAAAAACGGCGTGTAGGTTGAGCCGGTTTTTTTCAATATTTTTGAATAAACAAATTAAATCATATTATTGTAAAAATTATCAGATGTTCTAAGCTCCAACTCGCAAAATGTATATTATTAAAAAATAAAATAAAAAAATAATTTTTAGAATGTTTATTTCAATTTCTGTTGCCTATGGAAGGATTTAATTACAAAATATGAAAAAAAAACTTTCTTTCATCGTGATACATTGGTTTATTTTTACATCCTTAAAATGAAACGAACCTCAGCATTTATTACATTGAACGGTGTTTGTTGCATTTGCATTATCAAATTAAAGCATTAAATATGAAACCTCATAGAAACTCGATTATTTTTACAATTTTTAAGTTCATATGAAAATATGTATGAAATTCTTTTAGAACATTAAAATAGACCAATAAAGACTACTGAAATGTTATATCAATTTATCCATCTATCTTTTTCTATCACATAAATGTGTCACGTAAAATTGTTAACTAAAAGTGCAATTACGTTGCTCTACACGGGTTATTATTTACACTTGCCATTTTCAAAATATCTCAGTATTTTAACTAGCATGTCTAGCATTCGTCGATATTATTCATATTTTTGAACTTGACTTCGACTACACATATTGAAAATTTGTGTTATTAATACAAATAATCTATCTTTACGAAGTATGCTTTTCTTTTACTTAATGAAATGAAGTAAACTACAATTGATTGAATCAAAAGTAATATACAAATATTTAATTCACTTAAATCCAATGTCAATTTACAAATTTAAAACAGCAATGTTTGTCCTGAACATTATATCAGAAAAATCATGTTATTTCCTAAGTACTAGCGTAATTTCCAGTTTTATAGTGAACAAAGATTGGCACAAAGTATATTAGCAATGCAATCATCAATCATATTAGCCAACTTTCCGCAAATTGAACCACATTAAACTGTAATCACATCCTTGGCAAGCCCATCCCCGAGAAACCTGAAATATTAGTTTGCATATGATGCGCGGATTTTAATCCAGTTAATCATCTCGATCAGCATGGCGCATTCTAACAAGCAAAAACCCGATCTAACTTTTTCGTCTTGAAGTCCCTTTCTACATTCCGTTCTGGCGGCAATTGGCGGGGACCCAATCCGTGCGACCTAGCACTTGGTGAAACGTCATCTGGGATTCACCCGCGCCGGAATCTCCCCCCACTGGTGCTCCCCCTCTTGTAGGGAACGCGAATCGCGGCCGAACCCCACCAAAAGTCTGCGTGGAGGACCAGGGAAACCCGGGACGACGGGAACCGTTTCATGCCACCACCATCTGGGAGAGAGGCTACTTACCGCTAGTCCAAGGCAAGATAGGATGACCTAGATCGGCAGGCTCCTCCTAGGAGAGTGGCATCCGCCTCAATCGCTTGATTTCTGATCGGAAAAGTCGACGCGCTAGCAACCACCAATAGGCAGCTCCGATCCATTCCAGAAGACTCACCTTCCCGTTAAGCACCGCTGAACTTCGTGAAAATTCCGACCAATCAGCATTCGAGTTTCGCTAGCTCCCGATCTTTTGCATATGAAATATCTGCGAATGGGAAATGTATGGGGACGTTCTAAACTTTCAGCGTTTGTCTGATTTGATATTACCACTAGTATTTCCATTTTCTGCGATTATTTTTATAGGAAAATCAGTGATTTTTATTCAAAATTACTGTGTTACTAAAAATAATATAAAATGCAAGTAAAACGCGTTAATTTTCGCATCAATTTCGTAATAATAGGTAATATACCTCATTTAATGAAACACAATTAATGTAAGATTAATTATAACGATGGGCCTTATTTAATTATATGAAAATATATCTTGGTTGATTTATTCTTAATTAATTAAAAGTAGTTAAATTAGCTATTTCCATAGTAAATAGAATGATAAAATGGTATCCCTTACTTTTTCTCGGTGCTTAAATCGTTCGTACTTAACCTCAAATATCAAATATAAACTTTTATATCGTTAATTCAAGGGATTTACATATATTAAAATCGTTTCTACGTTTTCTTCGCCGTTGTGATAACCTTTTTTTCTTTCCGTGTAACGAATTTAAAAACTAATACTTTATTCAGTAAACATTGAAAAAGGAAAATAATATTTTAACGTTGTATTATTAGGCTTATTTCAATCATAATATTAACATTCACTACCGATAGTATTTTTGGTCTTTTGAATTTGTTCCTTTACAAATTACCCTAAATATAGTAGCTGTATAAACAGTCCATTTGGATTTCTTTACTTATTGCGGAGTACTTAGAATAGAAAATCAAATAGTAGAAACTAACACATAAATATTTTGCCCATTTAGTAGTACGTACTCAAAACCCGCAGTTTTTAAAGTTGCTCATTTCCCTCTTGGAAATGCATCAGTATATAAATAGGATAAAATTTACTCGGTATATATCAAAATTGTCGGTTTGTTCGATAATGCTTGGATATATGCGAAATCCATTGTCTTCTTAAAGTCTTTCAAATAATGTCTTATGAAGGTATAATTTAAAAATAGAGATTTACTAATGACGACTAATCAAATTTAGTCATCAATACGGCCAGACTGATATTAAGACGAAATTTTATTTAAACCCATGCAATTCAGTAATTAGGTATTCAAGAGTTTTTAATACAGAACATTAAAAACCATTAGCAATGAATGTATCCCATATTCCCATTATTGTTCATAGTAATACTGTACAAAATTGGCATCCTAACAAAAAATCAGTTACTGATATTGTTATTATCTTTTCAGTTGATTATACATAGAAACTATCAATTTGGCGATTCGACAATACTTAACAATAGCAGCTCCAACGTATCATTTTGACAATCATTATCAGAGATGTTTAGCCATCGCTCGTTCGCGTTTAAATGGGAATTTGTAAAGCCAGGAAACACTTTGCGAAAAATCTTCTTGGGATTCAATTTTCATTCTTGTTTCATTGTTGTTTAATCCGAGTTCATAGACGTAGTAACGACGTCCATCGCCTTAGGGACTGCAAGCATGGGCTCGTGGGAAACGATAGGCCAGTACCAATGCCGCTTAGCCGCTGGAGGTACTCGAGCTGAGTCGTTAAAGACGCGTCATTAAGGTTAAACGCTCTCAAGTAACTAGTCGATGTCTACAGTTTTCTCGCGCCCCAAGCACCGAGTCACTCGCCAACTCCGGGAAAACGGAATCGTAATGGCAATGCATTCGGTAACAAAGTCAAACAAGCCGAACGGGAGTGCAATAAACTCCAAAATTCAGTGCTTCCCTGAATATGAACATAAAATGCTGATTTTTCTGTTGATAATTTAACCCCAGAAGGATATTGTACAATTGCGATAAATCTTCATTTCATTGTGATGATTCAAACCAAACATTTTGGGAGGTAATTCCAGAATTCAGGGCGATCTGTCGATCAAAGGTGTCGAAAGCGGGGATAACGAGTAAATTTTCAGCTATCTCTCGTAAATCAAAAGGCATCGTTGATTCACTCGTACCCGGCCTCAATGGGAACTGCCGAAGTTCCTTAGGCTGGGAATGAGTTTGCGTTGTTCCTCCCACAAGCTGGCAACTGGTCCATGGCAGTATCGTCAGTAACCTGGGCTACTATTGTCCTGCGATGGATCGTTGCCACAATCTCGTGCCTCACGATTCCTGGAGAATAGCCGGTTGGGTAGAGCCGCTGATTACATAAAAGATTTTGTCGCGCAATCTTTCCCAGTTGATAGCGAGATATCGCAGTATCTATTAAATAGAAAGAAGTACACAAAATATTGAACGCTTCCTTAAATAAACAATGTCTTCATTTATAAAAGACTTTATTAATTTTTGTTAGCATATCAAAAACTTTTACATAATAATGAAATCATAGTATTTTTTCCTTAATAGAATAGAGAACCACTTGCTTGTCTAACATTTGATTTACTTTAGTCCTCTAGTGTCTTCCTGACTGATCACCAAGTCATCTGAAAATTTAAAGAGTTTCCGCCGGCTTCCCCAGTGATGCGCATTACGCTGAATACAGAGTACAATTAAATTTCTCCAGTATTCTGGATCTAGATTGTAAGGCTCGTGGTTATCGAGATCAAGATCAGAGCGGCGAATTTGCAAACAGAATGAAAACCCAGGTCCTTCTGCTTGAGTCAGTATATTTTCTAGTGTTGAGTTTCTTGTTGAAATATTAAAGTGTCCTCCAAACAATCTCGGCGATGTTAGGATACGAATTAAAATTTTCTGTTGGAGAATTAAGTTTAATAATGTTTTAAGTAATTTTTTCCATTGCACAATTAAAATTTCAATTTGTCGCGAAACAATAGATTACAGAGATATTTTCTACGCGTTAGAATGAAACATTTATTATTATTCCTAGTATAGGCAAAATATCAGTATGATCTATTCTACGAATTTGAAATAACGGAGTAATATTAGCTGACTGAAGTCAATTAATTAATAAGCAGTGGTTGATGTTCGTGCAAAATGGTGAGCGTAAAAATGAAGGTATTACTAAAAAATAGAGATTTACTATTGACGACTCATAAAATTTAGTCATCAATACGGCCCGACTGATATTAAGACGAAATTTTATTTAAACCCATACAATTCAGTAATTAGGATTCAAGAAATCACAAATTTCGACACGTTTATTCTGAAATACTGTTTTCAGTGAATTAAGATTTTTAATACAGAAAATTAAAATCCATTAGCAATGAATGTATCCCATTTTCAGTCAAATGTTATTCGTAGCAACACTGTACAAAATTGAAATTCAAACCCTGAATGATTCAGTTGGGTAATATTCCTACGTGCTTCAGTTATAATAACCTTAAATTTCTGTTATGTAACAGAAATGCGGGTATTGTTTCTACTATAGTTTTTCTATATCATTTGGTTTTATTCCAACCGACATTTAAGAAGTTAACCTTTTCAGTTCCCTATTTAAAATTCATGACTTTCATGACTCTGATAAATGAATTTATTTATTTTTACTAATCTCTACTAAGGTTCTCGAATGATTTTATTTAACAGGTTTGGAAATTTTACTATTTTATAGATGTCTGAACATCCACGTAGAACTTTTCTTTCTAACATGCATCGGTGTGTCTAATAAAAAATTGGAATAATGTTTTTTACTCGAATAGGTTACTCGGTTTGATCTATGTTCGCATAATGTTCGAAGAAGATACTGAACGATAATGAGAGTTCGAAACTTCAAACCTAACTTAATTGTAATGCTACGAAAAAAAATATCCCGTTCGGTGGTCTGAAATAGGATGTCGGTCATTTGTAGATAGTTATTTTTGAACTTTAACATACTTCGTAAGCTACATGAATACGATATTCAGGCATTCCAAAGACGATGCCTACTATTGATGCTTTTTAAGCTAAAGGTATTACCTCCTTAATCGTCCATTAGAGTATAGTGAGAGCTAATTGAAATCTCGGATTACAGATAGAGTAAAGCAGCGATATAAGTAGTAATCGTCCTCATCAAAGGATGATTCTCATGAGTATAGATGTTTTCGGCCCCGGAGATGGAACCTCCGAAACTGATAAATTCGATTAAAGTATATTAAAAACTAATACCTAATACAAAATTTCAGTATTTTATCATATGAGAAAGTTTGAAAAATCATTTTTGAAATCCCGGTCAATGCGTACAAAAATGCAGTAATCTAAGTAGTAACAGTCTGTTTAAGTATAAACAAAAGACAGCGGACTATTACTACTTAGATTTCTGTTGTTTTCTATATAGAATCCCCGACTTCAACAACGGTTTCTTAAACTTTCTCACGTGATTAAACACTGAAATTTGATATTAGGTGACAGCTCTCATTATACCTTAACCGAATTTAACAGTTTCGAGGGTTTCATCTTCAGGGCGGAAATTACGTATGCTTATGTAGATGTAGACTATTACTACTTAAATGGCTGCATTTCTATGTGTAAAAGGACTTCAGGGATTTTTAAAATTTTCTTATGTAATAAAGGAATCAAATATGCTATTAGGTTCCATCATACCCTAACAAGTTTAAATAATTTTTATTTAATATACGCACAATTTTTTTACCTTTAGTAAATTAATTGTATATCTTTTATAAAATATAATAACATATTTCAATGAAGAAAACCTAGAATATGAGAAATATTTCAAAATTATCTGCGTATCTTCCATGAATAAAAGAACTGATTAAAATCAGTTCAATGTCAAAACTTTGCAATATATGTACCCCGTTCTTTATTATCCTATATTACTATACTAGTTTTATTTAATAACTACAAAAATGATCTAGCCACTATTTAAGTATTACTTGGAAAGTATAATGAACATTATTGTCCGTTATTTATATTTACATCTCGCGTTCTGCCGAGTACGACGCATATCATTCGAAAACTAACGTGATTGGATGATTTCCAGATCATGAAATAAATAATACGATTTTGTGAGAGGGCGCGTAGCTTACTTGGTAGAGCATTCTCTAAAAAGTTCCGTCTTTTTCACAAATTGGAATCTATCAAACAAGATACGCAATAATTACCATATTTGATACAAATTGTTTCCAATAAAAATTTGCTCTAAACCCAAAATTGTCTAGACTCTGACAGACGTCTCTGATATCGGGTTGGACAAAAAATATCGTTCATAAAAGACATTGAATATTAATTATTGTGACTTGCAAAGTATAATAAACGTTAATCTACATTATTTACATTATCTAGTCTTTGTTTTTACTGAAATGTTTGAAAAAGTCTAGTAATCCTTTCTAATAGCCCAAGATTTTCTCGCGGTTGGCACGACAGGAGCCATGCGTGTTAAATGCGGCCCGACGCGAACAGCCGCGTGTTTTCTCCAATTCGGAATGATTGATGGTGATTCGTGAATTTTTGTTTTTATCCAGCACAACATCAGTAAAACAGTGATTACGATAGTATTAACCCTCAGACGAGGTGCCTGTCTTTCTCTACTGCAAAAATTACTGATGAGATTTGGTATAATTGACCTCGTTCCATCGTCATTTTGACTGCTAACTGTGGATATTATTGTACAATTCTGAACATGGAAAACTGGATTGGTATAACAGTACAGCAAATATTTTGAACGGACGCCATAATGATAACAGCTGAGAACATTCAAATATGATCAATTAAAGATCAAAATAAAAGAAAATTATTCTCAATGATAATTCACCTACTTTACAATGATTCAAGTAGTTATTAATGTACCTAAACTACCAAAGTAATTGCCCTACAGCTATAAATGACCTAAGACAGTGAATACTTTTTTCACTCATATACCATAAATTTATCTTTAATTTACAGTGGTGTTAGTATTAAATTAACCTGAAACGTATTGTATTACTAGTATTACTTAATAAGTAGATTACAATAAATAAACGAAAAAAATTAATGAATTATCTAGTACTTACTATAATATTTCAATAAATTTTTATAAATGATAAAACTTCCTAAATACAATTTTGAAAAGTTTGTAATTGTTGTGCAGAAAATATAGACAAAAAAACAGAAAATACAATAATAAATAAAGTGAAAATATAAACTATGAAATAAACTGAAACTATAATTTTTTATCAATGTTTTCGAAGAATCTCAAACTTCTTAAGAATTCCTTATCCAATTTTTTCGTATGCATTTTGCCTAAATCTTCCGACTACATACGATGAGTTCCGAGTCGTTATCAATTGGATGGTTTGTTAATGGCACCTCACCGCATTACAGCTAATACTGTTGTATTACTGATTTATGTAGCTCATTTTTTACTTATTCATCTGTAAAGAGTGACGGATATGTTCATCATATGTTGGAAAGTGCATATTTATTTTTTAAAGTATTATCTTTAAAATAAAAGAAGAGAAAAGAAAAGAAATAAAAGAACTAAAATTATGAGAACCATCGATAATTATTTTGGTTATATGTTTAGTATATTCTAACATGCTGAAGACAAATCTGGGTTGATATTTTATATAGAAAATTGTAATCGTTTATTAATAATATGTTTTTTTGTTGATTCAATAGCAAAGTCTGCGAATAATAATAATATTAGACAAAATAACAGTGACAAAATGAAAAGTTCTAAGTGCAACATAAAACAGCAATTTATAGGTTTGTTGGAATGTGAATTCGTTTTTTATAGAGTAATAATTGAACCATTCCAATGAAATCTCATATTTAACAATGGTATTATCTCTCTTATTCGAATCAAACCTCACTTCATGTGAAGTGAAAATACACTTTTAAATAGCTACAATTCGCTCTTTTTGTAGAGTGGCGCAATTTTCACTGCAGAACTCAAATTAATTCAGAAAGCACCAAATAAAAAATTAAACCTGATGAAGTTTAGGTTTCGCATGAAACTGTAAGCGTACGATTCTCGTGAAATGTCGTAGAGGATCGGACGGCAGATTTAAAAGCATAATTGCCAGAATGAGTGTTCCCGATACCGGTGGAGTAACCAAGTGCGCTTTGCCGGACGGTCGCGTGCGCCCGATCGTTTACGTCGCTTCGTTCGATCTACCGACATTAAATTAGCGTTTGCCAGTTAATCGAATCTATCTATTAAAATGGAATATCCGCCGTTGCTTCTTAATTAATATCCATTCATTTCGAGTGTGAGGATTCATTGGACAAGTGGATTTTAAAATAAAATATTTTATAATAATTTTTCAAAAGTAACCTGTGTAGTATCCAAAATACCAGTGCAAAAGGTCAGTCGATGGAGACTGAGCTATTTCAACCCTTAGAAAAGAAATATCTTTAATTTCCAGATTACTTACTTAGAAACGCAGATTTGTATAACGATTTTCTGCTTTCAAGATGAAGATGAAAAGACACTGACAAGGGGAGGGATGGGGAAAAAGAAAAAAATGAAATTGCTTGTGGAGTCATGTGCTGCAGTAAGGTAGTGCACGAGTAGATCGCAAACTCGTCGACTTCGTGGCATAAATCCCTGGAAGATCCGGCGGATAGCGAGAAAGTTGTAAATCGAATCTCCCTCTGTGCGTGCGAAGTCCGCAGCTCCTATAAAGTCGTCGATTAGACCAGACTGGCAGGTGCTCGTGAATCTGCCAAGGAGATGCCGCACGGATTTTTCCATCCTACCTGGGATAATATTATTAATTTCGACCCAACAAGACCCGATTGCTATTCACAAATCATCACCCCTCGGCGCATACGGAATAATAATTAATATTTGAATCAACCACGAAATTACAGGGAACGATGCATTTTGCGGAATGTATTTATTGCGTGCCGACATCTAGCGGCCGAATCATTATTATGATAGATAATGATTGGGAAGTCAATATACTTGGTTATTAACTTCCCTTAAGTCATTTACAGCTGACTTTCTTGAATTAAGACTTGTGGAATGTTGAGAAATTATGGGAAACTGAAAATTCCTTCAGTTTTATTAGTCATTTTTAAAATATTTTAGGGATAGTATATTTTATAATGAAATACCCGTCTAACCTGTATTTTGAAAAGTAGTACATAAATAATAACCAGAAGTAAGTACAAGTTGTTGCATATGAGGGTAATACCGACTATATTAATTTACATTTGTCTAAATATTCCATTGTTTCAACCACCTACACGATATTAGAGTGAGTTACATTTAATTTGTTCATTTATAGTAACATTTTTCTTATTTCCAAAAATGTTCAGTCAGTTCTCAATTAATATATGTGATACTATAAAAAACTATTTATAGTGCTTACAATTGCCCTTATAGAATTCTGATATTTCTTAAGCATTTTTAAATGTATGTCTATCATTAATTATACACGAATTTTCAACAAATTACTAAATAGTTATGAGAGTTTTGAATATATTTCCGAAAAAATAGGAAAAAATTATATAAGTTTACACATAATTGTCTTTTTACATGTCAAGTAACTTTTTCCAACGAAGTTATAGAACTTACAGGAAATTATTAGTTCCTTTTTTAAAAAAACACATTAAAGATTTTAATGCAAAAGTCGTAACAGGTCGTAATTGGCTTGAATAGTTTGAATAGAAATTCTCAAGATGCTTGGTTAGGGCTGCTCAAAATGTTTACTCGCAAAATTATTATCATACAATACACTATGGTTTAGTAGTTAAATCATTACATTTATGTACGTCGTGGTCGCGGAATCGAATCTGAATTGGTCGATTTTTTTCGATTATTTTTCTTTAATGCTGTTACGATGATGCATCTTATTGTTAAACACCCGGGTGTTTTTAGAGAAAAGTCTAAAAGTAGCCTTAAAGTAAGACTTTTTCAAAGATTAAATGCAAGTTAGCCAAATCCAATGACTTTATACATTTTTTTACTTTAAATAAATTAAAAAACAACATTAATAAATTAAATAGATTTGCTAATATTTTATTGGATTATAGTAGCCAATATTTTGTGGAAAAGTCCTATGCATCTTAAAACTAGATCTTCTATGGATTTATATGATAGCAACAGTATATTTGTCAGTTCTTTTTTCGTAATCAACTTTCCTGGTTATATCGATCACCGGCTTAACTAATTGAGAATCAAAGGCATTGCCACGCAACTTTCTACAGACCCGATACGTTAATGGTGGATTAATGGTAGGTAGTAACCGTCCTGCGTTTCTCTCTATTTTAGTCATTCGGAAGGCTTTTTACTATTGACTAGATGTTATAAAAGGCGTGATAAGAGTGACAAAGAACGCATGCAGGGTTCGAACTTGTACGTTGTACGGCAATAGTGTGACGTTAATTACCAATGTAGAAGAATATATCCGGGAATCGTAGTTGATTACGAAATTATACGATTTATTATTCCTTGGATAAATTTCCATTATTTTGAAGAATATCCTTAAAAAGTGAGGAAGAATTTTGTCAATCATATTTCTGGTCCCATGATGTCCTTCTGAAATATCCAATATTTATTTTGTATTTCATCAATCTCTCGAACTAAAACTGATTTCACATACTACAATTCTATAAATGCTATAATGTTCAGTACGTATTGGAATCTCAACACTCCAACATGCAATAAACATTCATTATCCATTTTTTGTGTAGAAATAAATGTTTTCTTGTTCTTCAGGATCGTCTATAAGGGTCCAGGCATTCGCGAATTCGCAATTGTCGTTACCATCAGAATGTCTTATCGCGTTAACATGGATAGTGCAATATATTGTCTTTCATGCGGGTAGTACACGTCCTGGTGAAACATATGGAAACTCACAATCTCTGGATGTACTACATTATTTGCTACTGCGTACTTTACTGAGACATCCGATAGGCGATATCTGAAATGGACACGTCCATGTATCTATCAGTCGTTGCGTGAAGATGAAATTTCAAGGCTCCGATTGGTTTTCAAAACTATCTAATAACTTTTCTTCTTTTAATATCAAAACATTTTGAGTAATCCAACTTTGAAGTCATATGAAAATCACTTCTGCAAGCCTGAGTCTGATGGTAATCTCTAAATGTGCATAATGTGCATTGAGTGAATTGATGACTGATAAAATTAATCTTTATGACCAGTTCTTAGTTCATTCCTTGGTAGGATGCTACGTCGGATTTCCATCCTAAAAAAAATCCGGAAAATTTTCGTTCACACAGGTGCATAGTACTATAGGACTCTGAGACATACGGGAATAGCGGCGCTGGACCGTGCCGGTGCTGCTGTTATAGCGACCTACCGTTATCCGGTTAACGAGCTACCACCGCTACACCGACATCACATCGCGCATGCACGAAATCTAAACGTGGGAACCGGAATTGGCTATCCTGGGGCCTATTCCAGACACTCCGATCGAGCAGACGGTCGTTTCAGCATTGTCCCAATTGGTTCCGTGGTAGCGCGTCATGTTCGCGCTTCGGCTCCCGACTCTGATCCCAGTCGCGATAGGATGGATAGTTTTGCACCAGCCAAGTCGGACCCCGGGAATGGAATCATGAATGTCCGCTCGAAACGGATGTGATTGGTTATTGGAGAGTTGGATAGACGTTTTATTAATTGCTCGATTACGCGACGATGCAATTAAGATATCGGGACAACTCAGCGACGTTAAGTAAATTGGTCGATATATTGTCATTGTTGCAACCATCTAATTTAATGTTATTTCAATTGTTATTTCACATATAATTACATGATTTATGTTACAAATGATATTTTATACTGGACTTTTTTCTTTGTTTGAGGTAAGTTACTTCTGCAACGAGACACTTCCGGTAGTGGGTGAGAGCATACTTAATTTGCTTAATGAATTCGCAGGGCTTTCTAATTACTTCTGAAGATGATTGATAATCACACTATTACGTATTTTGCATGTTATAAACCGCGGTAAAGTGAAAAACGTAATTAACCTTTATCGCTTTTCGCTCTCCAGCGATTAAGATCACAACGACAGCAAGCTTGATAGCGAATACGTCCTCGATCAGCGGTAACGTGGGAAACTCGCATAAATCAGTAATTCGCGTTCCTTAGGTATTACCCTGACCTTCCCGCACCATAGGTGAGGCCTCCCTCGCCATAAAGTTCCTACAATCAGCAGGTATTTGTATTTCCCTACACAACATTGTCATTAAACTATTAACTTGTGGGCTATCTCAGTCACGACACTCTGTCAAATCATATTACCCTCAGAATCATGATTCTTACGTATAATATATTCAGGTATGTTGGTGTTGCAGAAGTTTTAGGTATCTCTATCATTTAGGAAAATACAACACCGCTATTAAGCGAAAGTAGGCAATTACATGTAATACAGATTTGATTATGCTACAATGTCTATCAGATCTTGTCTTATATAGTTGAGAAATATAGTTCGGTCTTACTAGGAACATTCATCAGAGCAATTTATTTCAAACGTAATCGAGATATGAGTATTACCGATATCTGCTTAGACTGTCATGATAGTGCATACATTAATTTGTAATAACGTTTTAGCGAAATTGAATATTACTTTGACGTGTAAATATGTAAAAGGTATTGAAACGGATTGCTTTATTGGAGTTCAGTTAACGTGAGCGTATTTGAAAGCATCATGATTAATATGATCTCCATTGAATTGTAATGTATAGATAAATAATAATCATAAATTCTTTGATTACGTTAATAGTTGATAGCAAAATAAATACGATTCATATTCTATATATTTTATATTATACATACCAATGAGAAATAAACAGTGTAAATATCTGCTCGTGCATACGTTAATCACATTGTTATGACAAAGCTCTATGCATATACAGGGCCAGAAGCTTTTAAAAATGACGTAAATTATTATTAAAATTAATTTTCCGCTGTAAGATTATTTCTTTTTCAATTAGATATATCAAAACAAGTCATATCTATTAAAATAGGCTAGAGTTTATTCTCATCGAACTAGTAAGAATTTTTACTGAATGATATTAACAGTTTGTCCCAAATTTATAAATGTTTAATGCAAGAAGTAAAAATGAGAAGTAGGGTTGTTTAATATCGAATGTTCCCCCCTAGGCACTTTCACAACGATTAAATGAGACTTTAGTTATTTAAATAATAAATAACTTACATTGAAAGTTAACATTTATTCACACACTTTGTTCTCCATTCGCAAATCTGTTAGATCAATTATATCGATTTGTGTTAATGATTCAAAATCTTGGTAGTATATTTGGTAGATTGATTAATAATAATATGATGCCATTTTAGTATTAATTAGCAATATGTTAACAATATTAAGTAGACAAGGGGAAGTGATCAAAGTGTCACTATAGAAGTCTGTATTAAATTTCACTATTAAATCTACGATGCTAACATGCATTTTGCTTTAGACGAGTCTATTCCGTTTAACGACAAACTGTCGATGAAATACGAAGAAAGCATGCGTGATTAACAATTCTCTGAAGATGACAGCTTGGTCTATCGAAACGTCAGATTGTTTCCAAATAATGGTTTTATAATATATAAGATTTATTTATCCTTCAATACTGACTCGGATCGACGTTAACTTGTATTAGTGACACTTTGATCACTTCTCTTTGTAATAAGGTACCGAGTGCTAAATTTACATGTTAGGTTGTCTACCCTAGCATAAAAGAATAATAATAAGTATAATATTCAATTCCGAATTATAAAGTAATACTAACTAAATTTGATAAATAAATTCACTAAGGGTTATTAATAATAAATTCAAAATGACAACTATAATATGTTATTCCAGGTATTAATAATATTTTAAAATACTATTCATAGTTACTTGAAGAAGGGAAATTCATTTAAAATGATTGTAAATGCGCATTCTTTTCAAATCAATGTCCAGTCCATTTCCAAATTATGTGTAAACCAGAAATCTCAGAATATGACCTGTGTTTGAAAATATGAATAACCGTATTTTTAAAATAAAAAAAAAGCCAATATCTTAAATATTATTTTTATTTAGAATTAAAACTTAAATATTAACCAGCTACTAAAAGTAATTTGTACTTTTCACTAGGTCCATCAGTTTGTATGTATTTATACGAATCAAAATTTAAAGTCAGTTAATCTGAAACTCATTTTAATCCTTCCAAAAGAAGAATTTCGGAGACCAGCATTGATTGCTTTTGGGGTCGATGATCATGATTTTGATGTTATTTTCTAAAATACATAATGGCGATTCCATATAGAACTGCGAGAATTGTTATATCATTATGCACAATCCAATTTTTTCATAATTTGATCAAAGTTGTTATGTGAACTTGATCGAAGATCAAGGTATTTTGATGTTTATTAAGGCATTAGGATGATAATTAGTGGATTTCAAAAAGAATTTACTGGGTTTATTTGTCAGTAATCCTAAGCTAATATAGGCGAATAGGAGTTAATAAACTTAAACATCTGCATGGACTAGATTCGCGACGAGAGGAGAAATTACGACAAATTTGATTTTGGAGTTTCGCTCGCGAGGAGAAAGATAGTAAGTCATCTAGTTGCGCATTCATAAGATTTTCCTAGTTAGTTGCAATGGTAAAAACGTTTTAGTAAAAGTTCGGGAATAAGTCAGTAAAGAAGATCCACGGGACACATTTTAAATGTCTACTCCACCTAATCTTCATCTTCATCAAAGATGCCTGCAACACTTAGACCGATCCTTTTCTTTGTCAATTTTGGACCATGCTGTAAAATGACGATACTGCAAAATCTGGCAAAACGTCTACGATCTTCATTTGAAAAGCCATTCGTAGATATCTCTCAGACTCATTGACTATTGAACGCCATGTTACCAATTTTAGCATTTCAACAAAAGTGGAAAAAATCATTGTAAGACCGCTTTGAAACAAGAATACATGGTCAAATTTTCATTTTTAGTGTGATGGATTTGTTCTTTTCTTTCTCTCTTTAAATTGAATAATGATTTAAAATTTACAATAGAAATGCAACTAAATTAACTCAGAACTCTTCATTTCAAAACAAATCATGAAAAAACTAACATGCGGCGCGCAAAAAAATCAATTTTTTAACTCTTCTTCTTTTTCTATCCTCGATGTAGGTCTCATCTCTAAATGATTGTGTCGGTCATTATTAAACACCGCAAGAAAATGCGAGGTATACCTCCGGTAACAGCCACAAGAAAAACCAGCGATTCCAATTTCCCGCTAATGTCATAATAATTCACAGACACTGTCGATACACGGTACGCGCATTGGATAGAGCATTACAGTATTTTTATTCGGCAGTGAAATATGAAACACAAAAGAATTTAATTAATGCTATTAAACAAATTAAAAATAAACCATTTTTAAGTTAGAAAATATATTTTATTACATTGTATGACAAAAACAATGCTATTTTTTAATCAATGCAATAATAATTAGTCATTACTGCACGTTGTAAATATAAATTGTGCATAATTAACTTTCCAGTGTGTAAACATATTTACTTCTGAATTCTTTGAAAAACTCACTGCCAAAAAATAACTAAATAAGCAATAAATATGCTACGCAATGTATTTAAGCAGACATCATGATGAGCTTTAAATTTACGATGACATCTATTCATTTAAAATAAAGTTCTATTAGTTTAGAATTATTTTTGAAATGATAAGTACAACCGTCATCTATTCGATTTACTACAAGTCCGTTTACCGTAAAGCTATAAGTTATCGAGCAGTCGAATGGTGAATAACCGCCCTCTAACGGATCTGAATAATGATTTTAGGCTAGCCGATCGACAGCTTTTAATTCAGCATTATTAATTAAAATACATTATTCATCCATGATGACACGGTACTTTTACACGGATGTACAGACAGACATTGCGAATGATTTGTTAAGACAGGTTTCTAAAGAAGCTGGATTTTAGAAGAAAGTGGGTCTGTGCTTTTTGCGCATTGCATTTCTTTTGCTGTGAACTCTGTAATTCGATATTGTAATTTTGCTATACATTATTTATGTACAATAAGTAGGTAGTTTCGAAATATTATGACAGCGGGGTATTACGTCGGATGTATGTTTTGAAGTGACTTTTGGCACAGAGGGACGATGAACGGTAATTCGATTTAGATGTTAGTAATTACCTAAATCATTAACACAAACTTTATACTTATATAATAAATATTTCAACATCCAATATTTTATTTATAGTTTATGAGACGCAATTAAAGAATTTTATAAAAAAAAAGTACGAGTGTAGGATCTAAAGAAAAGAAGATAAAATCGCTGATACATTCTTTGTTTAATTTTATTGTAGTTTTTTAATAATATTTTAATACTACTTGAATTATTATATTTATAATTTGATCCTATTTTTAGGCCAATGTCAATGTATTATTTTGCACAATAGCAATTATTAAACATAGTACCATTCCAATAAAGCTGGAAAAGTTTCATGACTGTAGATTATTAAATATACAATATTTTTCAAAAATATTTATAAATTCTTTGTGCACATATAAGAAACGTTATCTAGGATGTAGATATATTAAAAACGAATGCTATAATCTTCCTTTATATTGTGTTCTTATTCTATATCCTGACTTTCCTTTTTTGTGGAATGTTCTTATATTATTCAATATTGTTCTTGTTGGTTTGATATAATTAAGTGCTTTATTCTTATTTGGCTAGTATACCAATTTAGTTTAGCAATTATAAAAATTGACATAGAAGCCTATATGCTTTTACATATAAAATCTTGTATCTCGAAACTTTATCAGCTTGACCTTTAAAGAGGATTCTATTAAAATCATCCATAGATGGATAAATGTTACATACACAATTTCGTAACATGCAATTGTAAATAGAACTGTAATTATTTTAAAGCCTAGATTAATTACACTGATAGTGTCAGGGCATGTTATAACGTCGTAAACAATGCCGAATGATCATCTCTTAAATGTTTAAGAATGGAACAAATCAAGGCCGAACGTACATATACAGAAATGTATGGGAATGCTTGCCTAGTAAGGCACACCTTTTTACACTCAAGTTGGTTCTGTTACTGCTATTAATAAGTGTGGCAAAAGTATGACATAAGCACGCTAAGGATAATAAATTTTATTTCTTTTTCTTTCACAATGTCAATCATTATTTCCAGATAAAGGAGTTATTGAATGTATCTAATAGTATTTACCATTCCACGAGAAACGTTATCAATTAAAACTAATCGAACGTTCGGATCTGATTACTTCTATGTTTTCAGTTATAACTAATTTCTTGTGAAAATATTTGATACATAGTTAAGCTAAATGTCATAATAGTGCCACGTGATTAAATGTATAAATTGATTATCATAAATGTCATTTTGTTTTAATCATTCATATGCTTAGAGATATTAACGCAAGCGACATTAGTCAATTAATTTTAAACGAACGAGAATTGAGTGTTCATGTTTTGTTATGACTCAACCTATAACACTACCTAATAACTTATCATGTACTAGTATTTTTGTACATAGTTAATAATTTCCATCTCTTATAACATCCCTTCCATTATGTTTCATTCATGTCATCATGTGAGACGTAGAATAAACGTATATGAGGATCTTCTACGCATCAGTTTCTGCGATCTCAGCTTTTTGAAGTTTAAATGGTACAGTGAGGAATAACATAAATTTTAATGGCATTGATGGCGATACTGCACATTTCGCCTTTGGCTAGAATCGCAATTGCTTACGCTGCGATTTGTTCCATCACCCTTATGAACGTTTCTCTTTTTATGAGAATTACAATATTGTATACTTTTCTTATTTTGATTATTTTAATTACTCTTATAGCCTCGCTTATTTCATACGTGCTAATAATTTTTCTTTTCAATCTTATTTAATTTATCAGAGATAAGTTTTTTTTTTTATTATTGATAATCTTAGATCTATTGTCGGATTTATTTGATGTTACGGTAATTTTTAAGATGTAACTTTATTGAAAACGCGACGTGATAAAAAAATCTAGCACTTCCATAATTTTGAGAGGCGGAAAATATTTCGCAAATGATTCTCTGCTTGACACAGATGAAATCAGCATCGAACCTTTACAACTTCCTTCCAATCCGAACGATTGATCATCCAATTAATACAAATTAATACGATAAGAACTTAACAATAAGGAAGGTTAATCCTCCCATGCCAAATCGAAGTTAACTAGTGCTTTTCCACGTATCTGGTCCAGCCATATGGTTGTAATCGTGGGCGCCTTATCTGTGACCCCGCGGCGGGTAATTGAACGTCTGCCTACTACAGGTTTGGTTTCCCAACAATCTTTGCTTTCTTACATTCTGGTTCAAGTGTTAATGGTGCAGAATCGCATGCACATTTATCGCGTTGTCATTGCTCAACCAAAATCAGCTAGTTCTAAAGGGGGTTGGAAGATTTACCGGTGCTCTGGCCGCGCGTGTCACAGATAACAGCACCGTAACGAGTTCGCAACGCCGATGCAAATCACGCAACGGATGCACCGCCATGAATTACAACGACGACTTTACTGATTATCGTTGTTGGAACGTAGGAAGCAGCTTCTTCTAGTTATAACGCGTTCATCTTCAGCTTTTTATGGTTAAAATAAAACACCAATTTTTTTTTTATAAATGGGCGGACATCTTCTAAGTTTTGAAATTTCGAATAAAAGTTGGGTTGTGAATAGGAAATTAAGTTAAAAAATGTAGTGCTTAGAATATGCTGCAGATATTGCATTCCAAATATCTCCCATCATCTTAAATTTGATATTGATCCAATGTTTCGGGAAAATCTTCTTCTAAATATTGCATTATATGATTCTTATTCAAACAATATAATTAGAATTTAATTAGAATTGATGGATCCGATCAAAAGATATGGGCAATTGACTAACCTTGCTCCTCAAATCTGCTCCCTCACTTCCTTAATGCAATTCTATGCCTTTCAAAGAAGTAAACCCATGATATTGAAGTCCTTCCCCACGTAGACAATGTAACGCTAGTCTGGTCAGAATCCGGCCAGCCTTCCATATCTCTGACCAGGAAATCACAGGAATTGTAACGCTCCTCCGACCGCATTCTGACCAGGATAATCCTACCCGATTCCTATCAAAATCCTGCTTCTCCGACCAGATTCCGATCGGATTCCTGCTTCTACACACACACGCACTAACCACAAAGTTTAATGAACCTAACCTAAATATACCTCGGTAAATTCAGTCAGAATCTTGTCAGATTCTGATTAGGATCCCTAAGTAGGGTAAATGCGGTCAGATTCTGGTCAGAATTATGGAAAATCTGAGGGAAATTCCACACGGGTTAAAATCCATACTAAAAGACTTCGATCTCTCATTGGAACCTGCATGGCCGATCAGCAAACGAGTTTAAACCGCGCATAGTAATTCATAGTGATCAAATCGTGTAACAGGAACTGGTCTAATATATTATCTCAGCAAGACCAAATGATTGAAACACTCAAATCAACCGATCATTATATGGATTTGTAGAGAATATCTGTAGGCAACGACGTAACATACGGGACCATCCCCAAAACGGCGCTTGTTCTCTACTGTTAAGAAATTTAACGGCGACTTTTAGGAGCTGCGATGCGCATTCCAACTGGTTGGAAAAAATCAAGTTCCTGAAGAAAAAAAGAAAATAAAGGATCAGCGGTACTTCTGGACGCCGCCAGATTCTTTAGATTGCGAAGAATTCCTGAACCCTCGAATGCGTAATTCTAGCACCGTCGCGGCGTGCCGCGGCACAGGTACTTAGGCCTTAAGGGTCCGGGCGTTCTTGGGTAAGCTCACGGGGCCGAATGAGCGTAAAGTAAAGCCCGGGACCTCCGACCCTGCGGGTTCCTGCCTGCCGCGCGTCCAATACGTCGTGGATCGAAAAGGGAGGAAGATCTCGCAGCCGTGTTCGTCGATGTATTACGGTAATTGCAAAAAGAAAGAGAGAGCCAAACACCGCGCGCCAAGGACCCGGGGCTTCCTCTTCTTCTCTCGCAGACGTTGATTTGCCACGACGCTCAAGTATGGAACATTATACAAGCCACCGCGTGGGAGAGCGTGGCAGGCGGTTAAAGTTCTCTATGGGAACCGACCTACCGACGAGATCCGAACCCCGCGAGCACGCTGAGCGCTAACTCCGGAATATATTGCCATTTGTTCTGCTCGCTATAAGGCAATATGTTTGTCAGTATCGCGTAATCGAACCTGAACCGCACGACCAGAGGAGCAAGCTGATCTTGACCGTTACTCCGCCGAGTGGTTGCTGTCCCCCTCCGCTGCCCTTAGTTACGCGCCTCTTCTGTGCTCTCCTCGTATGTGCGGAAAGATGCTCGCTGGAGATGGCGTCTGGAGAGGAGCTGACCAAAGATGGGATTATGTTTTGTAGATGTTAAACTCCCTAAGTGTTAACTCAGAAATCGACACTTTGTATAGCTTCAAGAAGTATCGGCGAGAACCATGGAAGATAGAAATCCAGAATGGAAGGCGGAAAACCTTTACCGATCTAACCGAGTTAACTATTAGGGAGATCTTCAATGTTTTGGATATTCTGGAAGCTGGAGATCTTTCCTAGTATGGTCGGTAGTCGGTATAGTTCAATTTTTACTATTGATTTATGGATACTTACCAACGAGATTTAAGAGGATAGGTGATGACTATAAATAACAATACTGGACTTTGGTAATTAACTGCAGACATTTATTAAGCAAAATAAAATGTTCACCAAAGGTGGCATTATCTGTACAAATCATACTACAACTGATTGGTCTAGTCATGGTTGATTAGCATTTATGTTTAAGTCATCATTGGGCACTTGTCCAAGTTTTTCCGAACATGATTGCTTGGAATTACTTATGACAAATTTTAGTTACTAAGGTCCATAACGTTAGTAGGCATCTGATACTCAATTAAGTGAAACAAATTCACGTCCCTTCATAAAAATGCAGATGCTTTCAAGGTACCAATTTGAGTGCTAAAAAATGATTGGTAACCTTTGCTCCAAATGTCGATAGTCCTGTTCATAATTGCCTAGACTCTTCTGAGCCTGATCTGTCATACAATGATTGTCAACAAACTCTCAGTTTTAGACTCCTCAAGAGTGATTTGCATATTGTTTATCCAGCAAGGCCTTGTTTATTCACATTTCCCTAACGTACAGTCGTATTTTAGTGTTTCACAGTAGGATGTACCGATGTTTGAAGATTTGTAGCACTAGTCATCTGACAATCGATACCATCGGTAGAGTTAGACAAAATAAACAAACTTGAGTTTCGTTTGTATGAGTTTTGAAGATATTGCTGAAGAGTATCAAATGTCGATACTATTTATTGTTTTATTATTACTATTACTTTGCACATGGCGTATTTTAAATAACCGTACAATTAGAAATCTAATTAAAAGAGCTTAGACTCTATGAATCAAAATTCATTATAAATTGTAGCTCCTACAACATAATTCCTAGACCCTCAAGTCTGGACAAATGTAAAGCTAATTACATAAGGATGCTCTACTTCATCAGAATCTATTAGACTCCTGGAATGTTCTTTGAAATGATATTCATGACGGAGTGATGTAGACAGTATGAATCCATTGTAGATAATAAAGTACACCTAAAACAAAAGTGGATAATACCAAATTTCTGAACATATGAATTCTCGTCTAACCGACGGAAACTCCCAAAGTTAGAAATACAAGTTCGGCATGGATAAAAATAGAGATCAATATTTCTGCCGAAGCATTAAGAGGCCATACCATCTACTAATCAAATGCCTAAAATATAAGGATATTTGGAACATCCAAAATACGTTTATGAATTCCAAATACAATTACAACGTCATTGAAAAATACATTTCTTAGAATCAGGAATGTTTGGTAAACCTTCTGCTCTATTGTCAAGAAGCTTCTAAAAGAAAAAGTAAGTTTTGTCTGGAACAAATTTAAAAAACAATCCCTACTCTGTATCCAGATCGTATCTGAACGAGCAAGATGTCAGCATAGACTTAGTCATTAGGAGCGGTTAGTAATCTAATGTAAACTCTTGGTTCTTCATTATAATTCCTAAATCCCAGAATCTGGATAAATATCAGATCATATACATAAGCATCGCAACATTTCACATCATTGCAATGTACGTAAACATACACAATAATTATATTTTTCAACTTATCGTCATGGATGAACGAACTACAGTTCCTCTACTAGTAAGCGATAAACCGAGGACCGTTAAGTTTGGTACCGTGCGGGGAACTTCCGATGGTATGACAACATTATGTACTTTATATCTGATGATGAATTCAAACTTTAACGATAAACATGAAATTCTAAATAGGGAAGGATAAAGACAACATTAAAGCCCAATAACATTTCAGCATGGATTTTTACGTACGAAAGCGCCCAGTTAATTGTTAGATTCTCTTGTCATTCTGATAAAAATCTCAAACTCTTTCCAAAGCCAAAGAGGAACTCTAATCTTGGAGGAGTTTGAAAAATGTACTGCTAAGAAATTAATTAACAAAAGGCTTTATATGATGATTCAACTATATGATCAACTGTCTGAAATCGATGACACATGAACTCATCCCATCATATATGACGATGATCACAACTTATTAGAAATATACTCTTTTCATTTCATCACAATCATTCAAAAGTTTCCAGTGTAATAAGAAAATTACAATCTTTTCACGAAGAAATGTTGATTATTGATTTATAACAGGTACGTTTGATTCTCGATGATTTCTCCACATTTTCTCATTTTCCCGTCGAGGTTCATAGACACACATATCGTCTTCGTTACACCGCTTTGCAGCAGCCGAGTTAATGCAGCGCTTGCCGCCAGCCATACAAGCGACGATAGGATCTGACGTACGGCAAGCATCCACTTTATAAAGACGTGGCGATACGCGATAACTCTCTTAGCAAAACATCAGTTTATTAATTTCTAGAGAGTATATAACGTCTCCTCCCCCTTCTCATCCGAGATCATCTAATACGTGCCGATCCCGTGCAACCACTCGCGCTCCTACGTCGCCTCCGGAGGTCGTAATTTGCTGTCGTTTATGAACAAAAGTAATTCTTATTAGTCATTAATGTGGGCCATTTTTACACCTGAATCAAACGTTGGGCAACGTTTCACTCGGTAAAGCAAATTCGTTAGCGCTCTGGAAGGCTATAAAATCTGTCTAGTGATTTCATTGCTCCTTACTCGCGTCTTTTTAATTAGCGAAACGATTTTGCGTGTAAATATAATGGGGCTTCGTAAATGACGATGTCGGATAACGTCTATTAATAGATCTTGTCGAGTTGCATCATATGTATGAGTATGTGCGAAAGTTAGATAACTCCTGAAACTATTGTCCCATTAGTTTGATTTAGGCAGAGTTGTTCCGGCTCTGATAAGAAATCTAAATTCCACGTTTATTAGAACAAATATAATTCATAGTTTGTAAGGTATGATAGTGGGAATTCAAGGGCTTCTATTGATCAGCAATCTTGCTGCAAGGCGAAGCTTTCCATCGCACAACGCCAGTCAAAACTGTCATTTCACGCAGTTTATATCATTATCCCATGATAAATTGCAACAATCTCCGCATTCCGGATATTACGAAGGAAAGTGGCAGTTCTCGATACTTCCATTTCCAACGCGTTTAAAGCGTTGTTGTTTATCATCTAGATAACTTTATCCGACAGTGAAGAAATCGCCAACGATCGACATTTCGAGGTGGATTGCGCAGATATGCATGTAAGGCCTTCAACTATTATCTATTTATATGTAGATTCGAGTACTTTCCGTTCTCTGCATAACTCCGAGTGAAGTTTCCACGTAAATAAAAAGCCATAGGTACATGTGCTCCTTTACATGCGCCGCGTTGAAGTTGACATATCAGCCGCTGTCTTCGCGGAGAAAGAAACGGCTTCGTCTCGGAATCGTGGCGGATACATTTTCAAAGCTTCTGCTTCTTGAGTAACTAAACTTCGGCAGGCTGTAACTGATTAATTGTCGTATTGTACGCACATGTATAAGCCGCCACTGGATCGGTGGTTTTTTCCTAGTCGGTCAGATTCGATCGGAGATCGTTACGATCTCTGTCCCTCTTTTCTCTACCGAAGCTAGCTGAGAAATGCTCGGTTGGTCTAAACAATGGATACAGATAAGATAATGAATTATGTTTAATGTCCGGCGATAAATTAAATAACACGTTATGATCGATATCCATCGATTATGCGCGTGTTTATCCAGGGTTGCGGATATCGATACTTTTGTATCGATGGTCGGTTTCTAAACGGTTGTTATGGTTCTTTATTACTGAAACCGTATTGTCTAACTATTTGAGGTGTACATCGGTCGTTAATTATAACGCTTTAAACTTTAAAATAATAAATGACATTCTTCAAATTTACTGTTGTCATTATTATATTAAACAATAACGTGCAATCTTATTTTCACATCATGACCTGAATTGACGATATAGTAGAGGTAATTGTTACGTTTAGATAAGTTATGTAATGTTTATAAAGAATAATTTGTTATTTATGTACAAAAAATTAATTTTGTCTATTTCACAAAAGATCCCTTTGAATAATAGTAATGATAAACAGGAGCAATAAATGTTTCCAGGATCATTCAGTACATTTTCTTATTTGATATTTATCGATATGACATAGAAACTGATGAACGAAGCAAAAATTATGTAATAGCAATAGACACCACCGCACATATGAGATGGTAGTAGCAACCCTAAGCACAAAGCTGAAGCTCCCAGTAAACTCACAACATACGATAATCTAAGATCGCCCTAGAAAATGTTGACATAAGACAAAACAGATTCGAAGCTATAAACTGTAGAAACACTCAGGGGATATAAGTAAAAAAAATAGCGCAATAGAAATCAACTATCCAGTCTCCACAGTTTGGAAACTTGGCATACAAATATGAAGACCAAAAAGTAGTAAAATTTCCTTAATAGCCATGCTTCAGGCATTTGCCTTAGCAAATGGAATAAGACAAGAGAAGACTGGCTTACCGCTGATGCTCAATCACTTGGCACAGTGATATACAGTTTATACGGTATTATTTTTTTCTTTTTTTTTATATATTTTTTTGTGTTAGAATGATGTTCTTTAGAGAGAGTTTTCCAAACTTCGATCCACTAATAGCTCTAGTTGACCACAATTTTCGATTCGTAACATTCCGCTTTTAGGGCATGAATGTAAAAGTACTATTCCTACGTTGGTATCGGAAATCAAATGCTTCAGATATTAGTAAGCAAGTTTTGGACTTAATGATAATGTCAGTCTCTGCTAAAATGAAAACTGGGGGCATTAAAACACACCGTAATATGTGCCTATTCCTATTGTTTTATTCCCATTTTTCGACCCACCAGTATACCATATCAGGGCCCCATGTTTTAGGGTTTCCGTTGTACGGCTCTCAGTCATCTCCACAGAAAACATCTGCATGAAGTTGTAGTCTGTGTCATCTAGTAGTTTTTTCCAGATCCTGCATGCTTTTCGACATCCATACTCTGTTTTCCCCTCTCCAACCCTTCCGCACATAGCCCTCATTGCCTCTTTCATTACACATAGGCGCAAAGGAGGCATATTGAGCAGTGCTTCCATAGCCTCAATCGGAGTGGAATCCATCACACCTGGGATCAATCTGCATGCAAACCCCTGGATACCATTTAAGTTTCTTATGAACCCTTTCTGTGTAGTTTTATTTACCCACACAGATGATGCGTATGTGATTATGGGTTTTACTACCATCTCATACAGCCATTTAGCTATATTGGGATTCAGCTCCATCTGTTCCGAACCATTCTACAACTCACCGTAAAGGGCCTTTTTTGCCTTTGCCGTAATGTGTTCCAGGTGTTATGTCCAGGTTAGATCTTTGTCTAGGATTACTCCTAAACATTTGACATTGCTTGCGGCTTTAATCTTTTAATCTTTTAGGGCATGAATGGAAAAGTGCTATTACTACGTTGGTATTGAAAATCAAATGCTTCATATATTAGTAAGGAAGTTATGGACTTTAAAGTGATGTCAGTCTCCGCTAAAATGAATACGTTTGACACTAAAACAGACCATAATCTGTTCCTATTCATATTTAATCATACCATGACATGCTATGCAGACAGTATATTATACCAGACTGCCGTATTGAGACGTAACGCAATGAATTGTGGGTGGAGCATCGCAATCGTTAAGCGAGAAAAATGCAGTGTGTTATTGCCCGATTATTATGCATTAAAATGCATCTTAATAAAGATCACAGTGAGTTTTCGATCGCCGCCCACCGCCTTCCATTACCTTAATAACCAGATTCACGCCGACACGTGCACGGAGCGATAAAGCGTTTAAATTGCGGTGTAGCAATTGGAAATAATTCGCCCACGTTCGATCCCATTGAAATCATCGCATGTAGTGATCGCTCTCCCAACCGACACGTCGAGAGTCATTCTTATCTCCGTCTAATTAAACCATACGTGCAGAGCACGAGGCATCGATGGTGGTAGATATCGCGCCGCATGAGAAAGATCGGCCGGTCGACGGACTGATAAGGCGGTCGCCTTGAAACTATACGCTCTTTTTTCGTTCGCACTTTTTTTTTGCGTCCGCTTTATTTCCACCGCGTCCCCGGTAGCATGGCTTCGGTCGCCAACCATTAAGGCAGGATCGGCACGATTGAAATCCCGATCGGGAGCCATTCTAGTCGATTGCGGTGCGTCGCGCGTGCGATTCGAAGCAACTATACTAAACGGAGCGAAACCGACACGGAGAGACCGCAGTGTGAGATACCGCCGCAGGTAATTTAAGTTCGTGAATCATGCGAGTCGTAGGTTGCAGTTTCGAACGGGGCGGATGCAGCGGGTATGCGCACACACACCGAGCACGTGTGAACGGGGACGGGTGCTATGTGTCACTGGGTGTTCCAATTGTGTCACTCGCGTATTGCCAACGCACACAAGCTCTAGGCTTTGTGCGGAATACGGAATACGGAAAATGAATGATGTATGGCGTTTCGATGTTACAATAGCTGCCCGCTACAAAGGCACGTGGGCCGAAGCCTCTGCGCCCGAACGATTTATTTTCCTTGGCGTCGATAGTTCAATCCTTTGTGGACGGTTATGCGAGATGCCGGGAAACGCGATGATCGAAGCTGCACTGAGAGCACTCAAACATTTTATGGCGCACAGAACAGCGGCGCATACTACTTACTCCTGCAACGGTCGCAGATACCCCTTTACGCGCCTTCTTTTGCCATGGGAAGCGATTGCGTCTTAGAGATCAATTCCGTTTTTTCTTATATGAAGTCATTTTTTCTCATGATCACTTAGAAATGCATTGACATTGCATAGTGCAAAAAAATGCTATAACTTCCGCTCATTTAGAATTATATTCTTATCACGGTTTCTTGGTAACATTTGGTTTCTTTGAGGTTAGACCTAGGTAGAACCGGGTAGAGTGGAACACTGTTAAATGTTTTGACTTAGTACTGGCACTCAGTTTTCGGAAATGAGGCATTGCTATCAACAGCGTCTCGCATAGTACCGAGCACTTATTGTCAGCCAGTACTATTTTCTGGAATTGGTTACCTATGCCGGTGATGTTACTGATGCATTACCAGTATTGCCTGCTGTACGAAATAATTTCTGACGGCTGAAGCACTGGAACTGGAACAATATTACTTGATAGTGCTGTTTATGGTATTAAACGAAAGGAAAGCAGTAATGATTTAATATTTCATGAGTCCGCAAGTCAATACTGAACAACGTTACACACCGTTAGTGGCTCTACATCGGCCTGGTATGGCAAAAATCACTGAAACATCAGTAACCAGTACCGCATCAGTAGTACCATGCCAGTGGCCTGTTCATTTCTACTTGGGAACTAAAACGAAACCATTTCATGTGCTACATGGTCCTGCACTTAGATTGTGTAGCAGATAAAAGTTATAGAGACCCGTGATGGGACCAATACTTGGTCAAATACAATAACAGTACATTACGCCATCCCATGATCCGAAGACTGAATATCTGGTTCAGAATATTCTAATAGGAAATCAATACTAAATTTTATCTGAGGACGATCGAGATGCTATCAGAGCATTAATCATATCATTCAAAGTGGGAATTTTCATTACCTCCTCAGTATGAATATACTGAGCGTTGTATGTATGTTTCGGGATTACAACTGAGAAAAATAAAAATAAATCCTTCTTTTCCAAATCTGACCTCATGCTTATCCTCCCATACCATAATCAGTAATCTCGGTATTTTTACTCGAAACAAACATTCGCCCGTATCCTGAAGAAACATTTTCAGATTTGTCCTCTATGATTAACGCAGGGTTGAATCGGATTTCCAAATTCGCGTTTGGTTAGGATGTTACATTATCTCTGGTTGCAATTGCATTTGAAGATCACCTGCTCGACCACAAAAACATATGCATCCATGTATAACTACATACAGGGTGGCCGATTTATCTGAAGACATCGAAATATCTCGAGAACTATGCACAGAATCAAAAAAGTTGTCGGATGAAAGTTGTTCGACACGAAGGAGGACCGTAGATGGCGACGAAATCCCCAAATGAAGTAAGAGTTTCGTTTTGTTTAATAAAAGCTGGTTTGACCGTCAATGCTCAGCTTATTTATTCTCATTTCGGAAAAAAACATACAGAGAGAGAATGAATGAGCTGAGTGAAGGGACATGACGCGTTTTTTAATGGATTGCGTGATGTCCTCTTTTTGTTTATTAAATAATAAATTTAAAACCTAAAATGTAATTTTATTGAAGGTAGAAAACTTATTTATAAAATTGCTTCCATATTGTATGCACAATTTTTATGTAATCAGTTTTGATTTTTAATATGAAGAATATCAATTATTCATAATCTTAATTTTTCGAATGGACATTATTAAAATTTCATATTCAGAATAACAATTTTCGCAATTGTCATTACTAAATTCTAATATTAAAAATTCTAATATTATTCATAAAGGGATCAAATTGTCCCTATTTGCCCCCTGGATGCCCCCCTTCGTGTCGAACAACTTTCATCCGACAACTTTTTTGATTCTGTGCATAGTTCTCGAGGTATTTCAATGTCTTCAGATAAATTTGGATTTTTATCGATTACAGCGCCACCTGTGAACCAAAATGCAATAGCTCCTAGGTCAAATTCGTGTACTTTTTTCCGGAGAATCCAAATCTGCAATAAAAAATGGGGGTTCCTATTTAAGTTTTATTATTTTTGCCCCCACTCCACCTCCAGGGGATGGGGGAGGGGGTAAATTTGATTATCACTGGATGCCCCCCTTCGTGTCGAACAACTTTCATCCGACAACTTTTTTGATTCTGTGCATAGTTCTCGAGATATTTCGATGTCTTCAGATAAATCGGCCACCCTGTATATTAGCATTGGATTAGTATCTCAAATGTTTACTGTCCTAATTGCAGGTCCGATACGGATTCCAGGTTGTGTGACACCCTGATTCTAATTCTAAACGATTTCAATGTTCGGTCAAAAAATGACACTTAAGAATATATACAAATTAGTAGTTATTGAAGTAGAAATCAAAATCAACCACGCTAGCATGCGCATTGCACCAAACCTGTCAGAGTCTAGACAACAGATTATGTAGTGCTATCGAAACTGATTTGGATTTCTACCAGGGTACATCCAAAACATAGCATTTCGAGGTACAGTAGAACCTTGGGACTTCTAAATTTACGGGACTGAGTGACTCAGGAATTCTAATTTTAGTGCGCATGTGTTCTGCGCAATTTTCAATACCGTAGGTTGACGAGGAATTTCCCCCGCTATCGATATGTGTATTCGATATCTGCCTTCATTTATATATCACTGAAAAGAGGGTAACCACGAGTATAGGTGTTTATTTAACCTTAAATTGAGATGTAACACCTCATACCAAATTCAGTTGGGTTATCACTTAAGGAAGTTTAAAATATCATTATTGAAGTTGCGGATTTCACACACGAAAATGCAGTAATCTAAGTAGAAAAAGTGTGCTTCGTCGTTTGTGACGGAGTCGCCGTTACTACTTAAATTACTGCATTTCCCTATGTAAAATCCGATTTCAACAACGATTTTTTAATTTTCCCGCATGATAAAACAATTGAATTTGGTATGAGGTGTTACATCTCATCATACTCTATCCGCATTAGGTAGTTTCGGAGGTTACACCTTGGAGGACAAAGGAAAAAGGACACATCTACTCGTGGGAAAGCTCCTTTTGCACCGATATCACAAACTGTGTTAGACCAAAAGAAAAATGTATAGAAATAGATATTTTTTAAATAAAATGTTTTAAAATTGTAAGGATATCTTTAGGTATAATCATTGTCTTACTGGCGTGTAAAAATACAGAATAGTCCATGAAAACTGGATCATATGCGAAATCACTTAAAAAAACTTTCTTAATTCTGCTCTGTTTTCTGTTTTCAGAGTTAGAATAAAAAGAAAAACCTATAAAATTATACAATGCTAGTCTACTGTGAACTAGGATTATGAACAACATATGCCACAAAATGATGTATTAAAAACTAGCCTGGAAATTTCACATAAAAGTCGCGTGGTTATTGGACTAGCTAAAATACAGTTTGTGCACAACCAAAGAATCGATTACAGTATAGAAATTGAATTTTTTATATTGAACTGAAAAACCGCGTTAAAACTAATAATTTTAATATTATATAATCTCAAATCGGTATTTGAAATTATAAATTGTGTATCGAAATAAAAAAAATATGTGTATTATAAAAAATTCCTGTTAATTTTGTAGAGCAACAGTCTATTTCCATTTTGATATTTCTAAAAATCTATGAAAACAATTTTAAGCTTTTCTCATGCGATGAACAAAAAATCCTTACCAATATTTTTATAAAAAAAACAATATTACGTTAAACTGATATTTAAGGGGCTTGAGTATAAATAATCGTGTATGATATTATACAAATAATTCTTTAATCAATATTTCAGTTTCATTCTCACTCTACAAAAGGTTATTTCTCTCCACAATACAGAAAAAAAATCAGTTCACAAGATTTGCCAATTGTAATTGTGGAAGTTATTCAAGCTAGTATAAGAATGTTGACATTCCAAAGACTTCACCGAAAAAATGATATAATTGTACACAAAATAAGTCGATTATTTACTGGAAATGAACTATTATAGCATTAGCCACGGTGAAGTATCATACGCAGTGACAAGATGAATGGAGGTGAAAAATAATTCACTTCCAACAGAAACTTGGCCTTGATCTATTTCTGTCTTCATGCCAGTAATTGATTTCTGCTATTGTTCTTGGTTTCAAGTATTTATTGATAGTAACGATCGGCGACAATCGGCAAGGTTTAACCTATTATAATCCCTTTCGTTCCGATTAAACCGTTCATGCTGGGATAAAGAATAAGTGTCACCATTGCCGTTTACAAGAAATATTTACACACAACCCGTTTTGTGTTTGAACAGTTTCATTGGGCTGAGGGAACTAGTGCACGCACTGTTGATAATTGAGAGTGGAAATGGAATAAATTGGACGGTGTGACAAAGGCGCACCTTGTATCGATATTACAGAATGGATTGTTACAAAAAAGACATTAGACAATCATTGTCAACGACCAAGTGCAATTTCTGAAGACATAGATTTCAGCGAAATACTTTCATTTTCGAATATATGTAGATATTTACTATAAGGTACATTAGTAAGATATTTTGGGCAATGATATTGAGCCACGCAACAATTTTTTTATATGTTTCAACGGAATTTGTGGCTCTTTAATATTTTGAGGTCAACATTTAATTTTAACCAATTGCAATTTCAATATGAAGCTAAATTTAATAAAAAACGCTAACAAATTTTGAAATTTGTATTTTTATCAACTTCTTCGAACTGTTAGCAAATTGTGATTTTATTGAAATTATGCATGATGGTGTATATAATACTTGAAAAATATTTATTCCTCGAAATATATCAACTGCTGAAAAAGAATTGCGAGATATAAGAATTTGAATTATGGATGAAAACTTTAACATCATGGAAATGATTATTACATATTTCGGAATAAATATATATACGAATGATATTATGAATTATACATTTAGAAAAATGTTTAATACTACACAAGAATACTACACAAGAATACTAAAACGAGGGCTAATTGTTTCACGTAACTACTTCCGATAAAAAGTTAAAATCACTTGATTGAATTTTTCTTCGAAATTTGTGACGATCTACAGGATCAAAGCCATTTATCATTTAAATTATTTCTTCACTCGCAACATTGTCACTTAATAGTGGTCGTAAATCACTTCGTCGAAAAATGAAAAAGTAGATCATTACACACCACTCTTGAAATGCCGCCATAATTTGGTATGTCGCAGATTAAAAGATGAGGTTATTAAGCTCATGACATTTCATTTCAATTTCAATGTAATTACATATCAACCTCGAATTCATTGATTTTTTGCAACAAACCAAAATTAAATAAAATGACACCTGGATGTACAGAAGCAGCTTTCCAAAACTCAGAAGAAACAAATTAATGTGTGTTCAAAAAAACGTTAATACATTTAAAGCGATAATTTGGAATTAGATGGAAATTTACAATAGAAAGTTAAAAATGCTATGAAAAATTTCTGAATTATGTAAGTAACGAACTAATTTAGTTAATTGAACTTTTCATGAAGTTCGCAGAAAATTCTGGGTAATCCATCAGAGATTCTTATGATTCTAGTGATGGTTAAAAATTTGGAGGTATCAGATAACGGATTCTAATTTTAATTTAAAAAATTCAAAATAATGCTTTAAAAATAAAAATCAAATTGATAATAAAAAATGTTTTAAAACAAAAACTATTATATTCTATGACAAATTTTCATTTCCATGAGTATCTTGTGCGATTATCCATTCACTGCATCGATTAATATCCAAAATCTGCATTAATAAAATGAAATAGTTGATACCACTAACTAGGATAATGAATTTCATGTAATAACGAATATTTACTTGAGATTAATAGCAACTGATTCATGCCGGAAGAAACATGACAATGCCAAAAATCGATTTTAACTTCAAAATTAAAAAGTTACGTGAAAACAACTTTTTGTTTAAACCATAATAAGTTACCCCGTATAACCGAATTGTTTTGCCTCCCAAGTAGATACAATCTTAGGTAATACTAAGTTTTATTTTTCGAAATTTGTGCAGTGTACAACAGATTGGCCAAACGTCTACATTTATATATTCTTAAATAGTTTTTTTTTTCGGTCATATAAATAATAGAAATTAAAAAAGGTTGAGTTTAATAAAAATTTTAAAATTGGAGGAAGAGGAAAAAATAAACTAGGGTTAATAATCTGGAGGGTTTTTTTGTAATATAAATAATAAATAAATATTTAGCAACGTTTCGACTCTGATATCAACCAGAAAACAAATTATTAAACCTTGTTTGTTTGTTTGTTTGTTTGTTGTTCCTCTTCCTCTAAGTTTTAAATTTTTATTAAACTCAACCAGTTTTAATTTTTATTATTTATATGACCGAAAAAAACCAAAACTATTTAAGAATATGGTAATTTATAATTCGGTCGAAAAATTGAAACTTCTCAAATCTACGTTAAGGCACAAAACATCTAGAAAACGTCGAAATTTCCTTATTGTCTTATTGTCTATTTCAGATTGTCCCATTGAAGTAAATGATAGTTTTCTTTGTTAACGATAAATCCAAAAAAGGCAATAGAAGATGTACATGCATTTGTTTTTTCAATATGATTGAAATATTTTTATGAGTCCTCTGTCGAAATCATTCCGATTCCGGAACAACGGGCCTTTTGAAAAAAACATTTTGAAAATGTTGAAAATGCTAAATTAGATTGTTAATTACATGAAAAATATAGCAAAACTGAAAATGTGTGAAAATTTCAGAAAAATAACGGGGAATTTGGAAGAAGCTTCGGTAGATACCAGGGTACGATCCCAGAAACTTTCGATTGTCGTTTGAATGCTCTATCAACTCTGTTACTCAAAGCCGCCAAATTCAAATTTGTAATTATTATTTGTATATCTAATACCGTCCTACAAAAAATGTCATGTGCTGTTGTTTAGCGGCATCTAAAGAGTGCTGTGTAATGATCTACTTTTTCATTTTTCGTACTAAACCGGAATTACTTTTCAAACTACATCTCATATTTCTATTTTTTCTGAAATTCCAACTCCCATTCATGTTTCGGTTTCGTCTGTCTGAGTCCAAATGAGTTCAAACAGTTGGAGTGCCACTGTATATTGAAATATACTTCATGACATATTACGAGATCTGTCACTAAGCTTTATTTCTCAAGTTATATATTAAATCTGAAAGAGATTGACCTGCAACTAAATTTAATAACTCTTTCGCTGTTTGTTACATTTAATACATTCAATGCAATACATTCAAGAGATTAGAATAATTTTTTATTAAATCATAAGTCGTACTAAACCAGAATTACTTTTCAAATAAAATATATTTCTTTTTTTTTGTGAAATTCGCACTTTTTTTCTTTGTTTTGGTTTTGTCTGTCTGAGTTCAAATGAGTTCACATAGTTGCGAGTGCCACTGAAATATTGCAATATATGTCATGACAATATTATGAGGTATGTCAGTAAGCTTCATTTCTCAAGTTATATATTGAATCTGAAAGAGATTGACCTTGACTATATCACACACGTGACAGTACGGCTCATTCGCGATCCCGTTTCAAACGGAATGCGCTTGTCGTGTTTATGTCCTCCTCTCTTTTCCTTTTCTCCCTCTCTCTCTGTCTGTCTCGTTCGATGTTTTTTTATTGCTTTTGTTTCCGAGCATCGTGTTGTTCCTCGTCCTGCCCATTGGAAGCATTCCACGCGCGCTACTGTTGTTGATGCTACTGACCGTGAACCCTATCTTTATTAATGACGTTTTATTTACACGTTGTCTTATTTCTATCGTCGATAGTTTTTGCAATCTCTGCCTTCCCGCTTTTGAGAAAAACTAGTCGTTTTATCATACGGTATTTCAATTTGAAATCTGGTTTGGCTCATGAAGATAATTCCACAGTTGTACTCAAATAACTATGTTGTTTTCTATTTTCATCCAATAAAAAAATTGTGAATAAATGTTACTAAAACGAATACATATAGTTGATTTTAAAAGAATATAAATTTAATGTTCTATATCTAATTGCCGACCGGTGGTAGAAAAGTCTCTGAAATAAAACACGATTTTCCAGATAGCAATTAATTTCAATAAAAAATGAGTGCCTTTTCATTTTTTTATCATGGTTTTGATTATACACTTTTTTGCATTTTTTAAAACGAATTAATTTAACCCATTAGCGCATTAGTGGCTCAATTTGATGAATCATCATAATTTAGACCAACGATAACGTCTATCAGATTCGACAGAATAAGAGATGCTTTTTGGTCTCGGACCGGTCAAATTCGAATAATCATTTTTTAACAAATGCGCATTTATTTTTAAAGAAAACCATGAGATTTGATAATAACAATCTCTTGCACTATCAAAAAGATAGATATGATGTTTATAAATGGACCTTTTATGTATTAAATGTGTTTACATATTATTTTTTTTGTATTGTAAATTTATATTGTAAATTTATTTGTATAATTATGTTGGGATATTCTGCCCTTTGATTCTTGACTTAACTTTTGAAATAAATTGTTATTGGCTTGAATAATAAAGTATAAAAGACTACTTCGTTGGTGGTCAACGTCGAAAAAGAAAGATACTTCTTCACCAGAGTGGAGGTTAAAAGATAAAAAGCTGTCCCGAGCAGACGTGTATTATATTAAATTGTACCAGTTTACCGATTCAATTGTTTACAATTATTGATGGATGATCAAGTAGAATCATTTGGGTCAGGCTGCAAAACAGCTCTATGCTCGTTCTCGCCCTTTGGACACAACTTTTTTGTTCAGTAAAGACAATATTATTACTAACATGTGCCAATAAAGTAACTGGACAAACTTACAACATAATATTACAGAAATATTTTTCACTAAAAGAAAAATGATTTATTTATATTAGATTTACATTAAACTTAGATAATAATTTTAGTTTTTGTAGAGAACTAAAGAACCATTATCTTCAATTTTTCGCAATTTTGCCTTTATACCTCGAATCATGTCTTGGACGACCTGAAGATTAACATTTTTCACACATTTCTTAATTCTTGCAGCCAGCAGCCAGCTGTGCGCCACTCCTTTTCTCGATATGGCTGACCAAACTAAAAATTTTGGTTCAAATTCACCTTTGGCGGCGAATCTTATAGCGTCAGGAGTATTTGCTATATCGTTTGTATAAAATCCCGCATTCTGCTCGCCATTATTCCAAGCATAGGAGAAATATTTTTCATCGTCAAGAATGATCTCAAACTCACCAATGAAGTATTTTCGACGAAGAATTCCGCACTTTTTTGGGATATCTGGAAGTTGTTTTTCACTATATCTAGGAACGGTCGCTGTTCTGTGATACTTTACACCCATATTTATCAAGTTTTGACGAACTGTCTCTTTTGAAACACCAAGTTTTCTACTTAATTTTCGATTTGATGCTCCAACTTTGTTTACCGCAGCATTCTTCAATTTCTGAAGCTCAGACTTACTTAATCTTTTTTCTTAATTCCCACACTTGACTGACCGTTTTCGTAACGTTTAAATATAGAATAAATTGTGGAACGATTGACATTTTTTTTTACAAAATGTTCCAAAACTCCTTTCTTAGACCGCTGTCCAAGCAGTTTGCAAACACACTCTCAGAGATAGTTCTGTTCCGCGACCTTCATGATTACTGATTAGATTTATACTAAATTTCTGTTTTCTAAGAAGACTAGATGAACCATAACAAAAACAGTAGATGAAATGCACACACCTATACAGATATAATTGCAATTTACTTCTGTCCAGCTACTTTATTGGCACACGTTATTATTATTTTATTAGCATATAATATTATCATTATCTCATAATGTGATATACGTATGAAAATTAGATGCATGATAATTAATTTTAAAAGAAGTCAGGTTAACATGGACTGACACATGAAATCGCCAAGTACGTTCAACAACTCCAGCACAAGGAAGAAATAATTACAAAATATAAAAATGCATGAGAGCTCTATCATATGCAATTGAATTATAAACACGAAAAATTCACCCTGAAATCGGCTTAATGCAGCAAAATTTCGCACGCACGTTTATTTCAATCGTAAACGTCTGCATTATACAATTCTGTTCTTTCAGTCATAATTAAATTACGAAAGTCATAGCCAACGGTATGTACATTAGACAAACTGTTCGGTGGAATGACAAGCGTGTTTCAGCCAAATCGATTTTCTTTAGATTTAATAGAGAAAGCGCGACATCCACGAGACACGAAGCTCTTCCAACTTGACCTCACAACTCGAGATTTACGTCTCGTAGCGGTCCCAGTACGTGCATGTACCTATGTACTGGCGAAGCATATCGAAGCTTTGATTTACAGGGAATGGTACTGGAAGGTCGCGCGTCTCTAGACTTTGGACCGCCATTCCTGGACAATCTATAAAAATCACGTCGTGTGCAAAGTACGCCGCCGAGATGAGGGAAGATGCCACGAGACCCGCAGGTTTATACCAGCTCTGTCACACTCTTTTCGCTGTTTGGTCACGGTTCTAGCGCGAATTGACAATTTGTTCGCGATTAACATTGAAATTTATTGCGCCAATCACATTAAGTGGAATGAGGAATTGGCACGAATTGATGAATAAGACTTCCAGTAAGTTATTGTAACAGCTGTAATAAAAATTTATTTTGCCAATCAAAACACAACTTTAAATACATTCATATAACATGATCTGCAAGTTTCAGACGTTTAACTCTCGCATAAAAATAAGTCCAGTGGTTTTATACTGAAATATAACACAGGTCATCAAAATAAGACCAACCTCCTTGTCCAGGATCCTGACTATATTTTTCTGAAGGTTAAGATGGCTCCACGTCTTTATTTCACATGACAACTAATCATGCAACAAAATAGAACACGTCAATTGATCGCACCACAAAATATCACATGGACAAATAACCATAAACAAAAATATCACTGAGGCAAAAAACCAGCTCAAAAAAATTGGACATTACTCTCGGAAATTCATGTCAGTCTTTTTCCGACGCCTTTCTGGCGTTAGTACATTTTGGCCCCTCTGGTTTGGCGTCGGATGTTTTGGCTCCGCCATTTTGGCATTAGACCATTTAACCTGGGTTATTATGGCGTGAATTATTTTAAATAAAATTTCGTTTACTAAAATGAGGGAGAGAGAAATGGCAACGTCACGAAACTAACCTAAACTAACTACTCAGAATTCTGCTCACCACTAATAATGCTTAAAAGCATATGCGTGCCCTATAACTAACCTATCCTAAACAGTCAGAACTCCGCTTACTCCTATTAATTCATAAATGAATATGGCTGCACGAGGAAATTTGTAAATGTGTGATATTTTATCAATGTGATATTTTATCATTGTGATAATTTGACGTGTGATGAAATGTCCGTGACATTTTCTCGTGTGATTATTTATCCGTGAAATAAAGACGTGCTACCGTTAAGATACCCTACTTTAAAATTAAAAAAAAAAACGTTTTGTTCATTTCAGAGATAAAGAACTAAAGTATGATTTCAAACTATGGTGTGATTAGCTTTACTCGAACGCGGAGGTCCGGGGTTCGATTCCCGTCAATGCCGGACAATTTTTTTATTTTCTTTTTCTCTATATTTACGTTTTTGTTCATTTGTGTATAATAAAAATAGGAAAATATAAAAAATAATTCATTTATAATAGCTGAAATTATATACCAGTCCTAATTATCTCAATCTAAGACATTTGTTTCATTCTTTGACGTAAAGACATCTAAATGGAGACGTACCTAGAAATTATCACGAAACTGCAGCAGGCCTCTGAAAAATAGTCACCGTACACGGCGTTTTTGCGACAGTAATTGCTAGTAACGACGACTAATAATGTAAATCACTCCCGTTTAAAATTTAAACAGCAAAAAACTCTATATCTAGATGTTGTCGAGGCTTGACCCTATACGGCTGCAAAAACCTCCTTAGAGTTTACCCGACACGAGGTGTTCCTCCCATATATTGCCCAATAGATGGAAGTAATCTATCGTTCTCTCCATGGCGTCTCTTTTTTTCCACGGAATCGCTCTCTCGACCAATAGGCCAAGTTGTCTCATATGGTGCCAGATACTAATGCGACGATATCGCTAATAGCGGATGTATCGGATCGCTCTCGTTTAAAATTCAGAAAATATCACCACCGTTAAATATCAGTGGTACCTTAGAGATAATTGCTTTTGCTGCAATCAATTCAAATTGATAATAGGATCCAAAGTTGATACCGTTTTGCCTGTAAGGATTTAAAATAAGAATGGTGTATGCTCGTCCGTTGCATTGGCCACTGTAATTTAATCTGGTATACCTTCATCGATATTAATGACTTCGTTTCGCTCGTTTCCGGTCTGAATCGAAATCGGGCAAGTAAGAAATCATTTCCGGGCTTCTTTTAATTAGAATTAATTACTGCTGGCGGTAATGGCATTTTACGAATGATTTCTCCATATCTTATTTTGTCTACCTTCAGGTAATCGTTTGGTTTTTTGTCGTGAGAAAGATGTACCAAATTAATTAACCTGCTCTGGTTTGAAATTAATCTATTATCAGATGCATTTCTCAAAGGTATTGATGTCAAGTAGTCCAGGATAAAAAATTAAGTGAATTTTTAATTTACATTAGTTTTATCAGTGACTATTGATCAGTAATATTTCATCACAAAAAATGATTACGTATTCGCAGATTCCTTTAAACTGTACTGACAACATGTCATCAGCCAGTCAAAACCAATTAAATAGTTAGTATGCATGTTCTCAACTATTTACGGCAAAAGTCTTCAATGGTACTAAGTCATTATATAGTAACTTTTAATATTAATTGAAAATTACTTATCTAATTGTTGAAATTTGCGAGCTACAAAGATTTTCTGGTTACTGAATCGTTAGAATCATCTTAACCTGAAGGAAAGTTACGAATATTTTATAGTTGATCCGTAATGTTATTAATGTCAAAAAATGTAAGTGATTATCTTAATAATAAAATCAAATAATAAATAATTATAATGAGCTAATTTACCTGGAGTAAATCTTAAGCAAACCATTGAACACTTAACCGCGGAAAAAGGAAAGGATATCCCAGGGACTCCACATTCAATTGCACCGTGCGCAATCGCATCCAAAAAAAATCATATATACGCAGTTTCCATACTAAATGGGACGATTCGATCGCATTACGCACGAGCTCGTATAGTATATTATATATATAAATGGCGGTAATCGGCATTAAGAAACGCTGCATTTAATCGCCGTATTTGGACGCTCGTTAAGGAAATGACACGTCCGCGTCTTGAGAGTAGCTATAGTAGGCGGCCGAGGAGAAAACTAGTCGGACAGATCTAAGGATATCGATTTGTCCACCATTAATTCAGGCCGCGCCGTAACGTGCATTCGGCATTTTTTGTCAGCGCCATACGTCCGTACGTATCGTATTGCCCATATCCCACTGCACGATACTCCAGGTAACTGACTTATGCCTTTTTGCAAGTATCGACGTGACGCCGACTACCTCCTGCTGCGATATCCGGAAATGCTTAGACGCCTAATGATATTTTGATGTACACGATATTTAAAAAAGTTAATTTATTTCAAAGATATTGTTTTATCATGATAATTATTTTAATTTCTAGTTGAAATTATATGGGAAAATAATAATTGCTTTCTTTTCGTTCATGATCATTTTGAAAGATTTCTTCGAAATTTTACAGTACATATATGGGTTTGGTATACTGAAAAGGATAAAAATTATTCATATATTAATGAAATCATTGTCCGTAAGACAACTTTCTGAGAGAACAATATAAGTATATTACGCTCAAATCCGATTGTTTCCTGATTTGCTAACGACAAAGTGTAATATCGTTGAGTCTGGATCAATTCCAGAATTTTCTTTATTTTAATTCAGTGTCCTGAACGTCAGTAGATTAGTTGATCGATGTAATATCAGATGCTCTTGAAAGTTGACCATCCTAACCTCGCCTCCCTTAATGGACTTTATTTTTTACCTTTATTTTCAATATTGCACATGAGAAGGCAAAATTAGGAACACCCTGATCAATAGTACCAAAAATACAGACAAACGTGTAATCATTACTACATGCTTCTGCACAGATTCCCAGCATTTATTCTGAATTGATACCATGTATTTTTAAACAAAAAGTATTCTGAAATTAAACAGACTTACCACGGCTGACAATTCAAGCTAGACATAAAATTGCATTGTAAAGAAATATCTGTTTACTTTTGTAGTAAAATAATTCCTTGGATCTTGTTTATAAAAAAAAAAAAGAGAAAAAATAGTTTTCGTCCCGGAATGTTCTGAGGAGGTCTTCGAGGACGTCCGAATCCCATTTTTGGTCCTCAGCAGCTCCTCAGGAGTCCCAGAGGACATTATGAGTGGGGCTTGTGTTGTATTCTTCATAGTTCCAGAGTGATACTTATTTTTAACATTTCCTAATAGGAAATTTGAATATGCAGATTTTAACTCACCAATTGTTTTTTCTTTTTTTCATAATCATGTGTATTTGTCAATACATAACAATTTTAAAAAATTGGTAACGTAAGAAGATAGATAAATAAAGCATCACGCTTACAAAATAAGCAAATTATACAGGATTAAAATACTAATTTGTTTAACGTAAAAAATTACAACAAATGGCAGATCTTGAATAAATTAAAATAAATTCGCAGAGGTTATTTTACTTTAAATCGCTATTTTGTTATACTTATAAAATTTTATAAAATACATTATCCTATAGACTATAAAATGTATAGCAACACTGATATAAATAATTCACCCTTCTATTTATAATAGCTGAAATAAGAAATGTTCATAAACGTATATCTAGTCCATAAATAGCGTTTTCTCTTAAACCAATTACCACATCTAATCTTACATAAATTTGGAATACCGAAACGGTGCAATTACAAAAGCTTTACAGATTACGAATACTCAAGGCAGATATCTCTTTCTCAAGGCTATATATTCATAATTTAGTGAGTTCACATGGTTTAATAGGTACGTTTATATGAAACGGTTTATTCCGGTTTAATAACATTGAAATTACAACTATCTGTATTATCTCCTATAAATTATATTTTACGTGAATTTTTGCAGTTCGTGTGATTTCAACAGCCTAGTAATATCAAGAGGTTTCAGTGTTCTTCCCAAATATTCATAATAAAAGTCTATTTTTTAGAATTTATAAGAAGGTTAGTCTTAAAAATGATGACAAATTAACTAAATAAATATATAATAATAATACCTTGTCTGTAAATTCCTAGGGATTTACTTTGAGGACAAGCTCAACTTTTACAGAGTACAGAAAGTCCTATAAAACATATCTTTTTTCTTGAAATCTCGATTAAACACTCAATTATACCTACATCGAACTAAGTTTTCTCGGCATAACTCGTGCATTAATCACTTTCGTTTCTTTTCCTCATTATCAGATTAATCGCATCGATGGTACAAAATGAGAAGGCATTTGCAATATCGACACGTTTTATCGACTCTTTAGCCGTAATAGTACGTTATATCATTTTTTTTAACGCCGACAAATCCTGCAGGGAGTTATTTAGCAACGATCGGAAACAACGAGCTGCCGTCTAATCACCGACGATCTGCAGTGCCGTTGGCGGTTACGGAGCAGCAGCCGCAACCTAGTATATACGTGGCTACAGTTAGTAACTAAGAAAGACTAAGATAGATAGAAATATGTCCTGAAGGATCAAGAGAGACGGAATGTGTGGTACTTCCAACTGAATCACGCTAACTAGAGAGTCGAGACTGACGAGAACGACCACACACACTATCGACAAGAAGATCACCGGAGAATAGCCCCAAAATTCAGGAAATTTTTTCTTTATTGCCACACGTCGATATATGTATTTTGTTCAGTAGTATATAACTGCTTATTCATTTAGGGTCTTTTTTCTTTCAAAGAGGAGCTTAGTTTACTTCAGATGATTTAAAAATTTATATTTTGATACCAAATACACAAAGAGAAAAAACTGGTTGGAACCATGGAAAAATGGTAGATATAACATACAATTGTTAATTTAAAAACGTGTAAAGTTGTCGTTGACGCTATGTTATATTTACAATTCAGAATATTATATTTATATTGTACAATAACTATTTTTCATTTTATCAATTTTATTAAATCTATTTTATAGCTCAGGAGTATTTAAAGTGATTATTCACTTGTAAAACTGCGGGGCGTATCAGGTTATGTAAGTTGATGAATATTCAAGTATTGGAAAATAGTAAACGGAGTGACGTCTGGTCTTGTTTACTACCGAAATAGTTAATTGATCAATTTGTTTGTAATTCATTGTTTTATTTTTATGACATTTTCATTAACTTTTATTTTTTCTTTGTGTACATACATTCAGGTTGTAAATCTTCTGGATGTAGAAGAACAAACAATTAAATTTTACAGCATAAGTTTAGCAAAAATGTGCGTCTTGCTTTTTTTCAGTTTAATGGGTTTTAATAGCTGATTTAAGATGTAGAATATATACACGATAACAAAGACTTTCCTTGTACAATTTCGCCCAGCTCCGAACTCTTTCAGAAACGAACTATTTCAAAAATATTAATAAATTTCAGATAATTTGATAAGTTTTCGAAAATAAATACTGAGTTTTGTTCAGATAGAATAAAATGCTCCTCTAATTTCCCTAAACTGACCTCCACCGTTGAAAATGTCATGAAATTGAATGTATGACTTTTGCTTTTAAACATTCAATGAAATTTCACGAAATTCGTCATAAGTGTATAATTAGTTTAATCATTTTATTGTTTTTTCTTAATGTGGAAAGTAGTTGAAATCCGTTACCCAGAGGGTTTGGGGATCACTGATTATGAACCTGATCTGAGCTTTTGAGAAAATCTCTTTAAGTAGACTATCTAAATATGTATTAAGGTCTGTCCAAACTAAAGCATTCCTGATCAGGTTCATCTGAATCCCACTTGATCAGGACATAGCTACAATAGAAATGATGTACAGTTGACAAATACAATATTTATTGGTGGGTCGAGGATAGTCCAGGCTAAATATTTGTAAATCAAGTATAGATCAGGGTATAATAAGGACCTAGGAAGAAGGGCTGAAATTATTATATTCACAATTTGATTTTGTTAAACAAAATTTATGGACCAAACTTATATATTACACGTCTACCTTCTTCTACATCAGGTGAATGTATGAAGCTGCCAAATGTTTTGAAAGCGATAGAACAATTATGTTTTAGCACGGAAATGAAGAATTAAAATGTTATTTTTGTTTTAATCTTAACTTTTTCTTTAACAATATTCTTGCAAAGAAGTTTCACTTTATAAATATTGAAGAGTAAAAGACATTTAAATAGGGCATTGTTATAAGGCTTTAATCAAGGTTCCTTCATTTACGTGATCGTTACATGGTCTGAGTTATTTCAAGAACTTGTCATGATCTCACTCATGAAATTGATGATATAATAGCAAAGCTGATTGTATTGTCATGTCTCCTGATCAACTACTCATTCCAACCTGAATAATATTCCCTTATAGTATCGTCAAGACCATATATTTTAGGCTGGTATTACAAGGACAACTGTATTCTTATTTCTAATTCTCCCAAACCTGCCAGATTTTTAATAACATTAACCTACAATATATATACCTAAATAAAATAAAATCTTAAAGTTTAATTCGGTGGCTGGTAAGAACAACCGTACTACTTAAACATGAGTCGAAAAAGTTTCACAATTGTGTGACGAAGAACTGGACATTTCAAACGTTGCCAGGATATAATAAATCGCTATAAAAAATCTTGAAATGTCCGGTTATTCGACCCAAATTCTGAACTGTCCGGTTCTTCGCCGCAAATTCTGAAATGTCCGGTTCTTCGTCGCAAATGCTGAAATGTCCGTTTCTTCGCCGTAAATCTTGGAAAGTCCGGTTCTTCGTCGCAAATTCCGAAATGTCCGGTTCTTCGTCGCAAATTCTGAAATGTCTGTTTCTTCGCCGCAAATTTTGAAATGTCCGGTTCTTCGTCGCAAATTCTGAAATGTCCGGTTCTTCGTATCAGCCATCGATTTATACTACCAAACCATAACGATCGAATATATAAAATCAAACTGTTAATTATTGTAATTCATTATCTACACAAAATATAATTCCCACAAAATAGTACAGAATAATGCCCTCATGTTCACCATCATCACAGCTCCATGGTTCCGCTAGGATGCCGAAGCGTTGATAAGCCCAGTAAATAACTTCCGTTAAAAAGGAAGCACGCTTAATAAAAATTGTATCGGCTAGCGATTCCTTAGCGATGCTTGCAGTCGTAATTTCGACCTCGGAGCGCTTGCTATCACTCTGAAATATCTAACTGCCGTATATGCGATCAGGGCCATATCGTAAATTCTATTTGTGCTCGAGCTTCAACAGATGGACGAAGCGTTTACGCGGTTGTAAAATCGCCAGCGGGCAATCGCGGCCGCGAAAAAGGCGTCGAGTTTCAGAAAACGGTAGCTTCGCTCCGGGCGCGGGCGATAGCGGCGAGTTGGTTGCGTGGCTGCGTGATTTATTGTCGATTTAACCATTTTCAAGGTGATTCGGGTAAATTGTGATACCGTAAAACGACGCATGCAATATATAAATTTCATTTGGACATATTGCATTTTTTGTGCATAAACGTGTCCTTCTACCTCGTACGTCAAAGTATAGTTACAGTTCCTTTTAACCAAAACGTAATCCAATTTTGGACAATATTAGGTCATGATCCCTCACAGAACTAGTTACATTTTTATTGGGATCTGACATTGTTGGTCTCGGATTTTCAAACGACTCAAAGTTTGCATTTGGAGAAAGCCAAATTTCTGTTATTGCCGCTAGATGAAATTTTGATTTTTGCAGCTATGTTATGACTCGCGGTATAAAAATGAGTTTGGAATTAGTACATATTGCACCGCTCGGAGTGAATATTAGGTACAGTTTTCCAATGCAGAAAAGAGTACACTGAAGATATTCTATTATTCCTGGGTGGTAACGGCATTGGACGAAGTGGATCAAATTTTTTGTAAGACTGCTTCAGATTCCTGTGATCAATTTTTCATCGAATTTGATGAGTTTTAATATGCTAAAAATAGTACATTTTATGGTTATGTTGATTATTGAAGTAATTGATGACTGACCATAATTGAAAACAGCTTTATATGTTCCGATCCATTTTATATCCTAATTAAACATATAAAAATTTGATAAAAAGAGATCCAATTAGTCTGCAACGCAACGAACTCGACGCAAGGTGTCTGAATGAACTCACTTATCACAAATTAAAACAATTTAAGCTGGTTTTAGTATAGTCAGTATTCTGCTTAAAAAAGCTACAAAAAATTCCATATATCCAGTTATAGGTATGTGATTTTGCGCAAAGAACCTAACCTCAAACATAAAAGGTGAAACAGAGACACTTTCGTCTTTTTACATGGTTGAGATGACATAATGGCGATCGGTATTTACATTTGTATTCATTTTCGATTGCAGCAAGGAATGTAACGCACGATAAAAATATCGAAATAATTCGAACGGCGTTCGTTTCAACAAAAGAGAAAGTGCAAGACTGTGCGACACTCCTTCAATAATAATCGGAGCGGCAGATTGAGGTGTTATTACACGACAGAAGCGGTCCGTCGAGAAAATCGGAGCCCACCTCGCGGCTTTCGCGTGCATCAGGAGATCAATTACGCCCAGTTACGTGCCCGGCCCAAAAATTCGCTTGTCGTGTCATTTTTTTGTGTTTATTACTCCGCCGCGACTCCGTAAACGTCAAATCGGGTGAAATCGATTCCGATGGCATCTTAATTTTCGGTCCCCCCACTTTTGGGCGCGCCAAGTAATTAAAACATCCGCGGTAATAAATCGCGCAAAATTATATTACGTTGAGCTGGGCCTGCTTATCCATTTTTAATTTTGGGCGGAATTTATTACTTTTATCTTAATGCGTATCGTGCCGCTCAACTGTACATGTTTATTAGCTTCGTTTTAATTCTCGACTTTAATCGTTATGTGGATGAGGAATAAATTAGGAACTTGCAAAAATATACGGAAATCCTGTTTTTTGTATAAGATTTAATGGCGAACTCTTTGATGTCGGTGCAGAAAGAAAGAAAAGACTAACAATTAATTTTATTGTCTTTATAACGTTGAAATATTGTCATGCAATAAAACTCTGCAGCGATGAGAAGACATCATACGTAATTTAGACTAAATTAAATTGAAAAATATCTATTATTCAAATACACATAACTATATTACAAATAGTTTCATTTACACAATAAACAATAATTTTAACTGCAAAATTTTACCTTTTATAAGTGTCTAAACGTCATGTTATGCTCGAGTCAATGCTGCCATTTATATTAATGCAATATAGTCATAAAGTATATAATAATGATTGGTTCGATGTATGTTTAATTTGAACTCGAGCTATTCAAATGTATCCGAAACTTGACTAATTTCTGAGTAGGCGTCTGCGAAGAATATCGCAATAATGGAAGTAAGTTTAACGCTAGTTGTAGTGATTTTTTCAACATCTTTCTTGACCCTAATATTAGCAATAATTTTAACGTACTTTAAAAATTGTTTCTTAATAAAATACATGAACTGCAAAATGCTTTGAACAGAAATGATTACCGGGGAGATCAAAAAGAAAAACACTAAATGCTGAGTTCCTGTATATATTTATACTCCCGAGTAAAAAGAAATCATCTAAATTTAATCAAATTTGGTCGAAAGCGATTGATTCGAAATAAGACCAAAATAAGTTCACATTTTGAAAAATTTCAAGATGTGAAATTTTTTGGCAATTAATAGTAATTATATCAACATTGCACTGAAATAAGATCTCTTCCAAATACATATTTGATCTCTTTTTGATGGGTTTTTATATAAAGACGAAATTTCGATAGCACTGCTTATCCAATCACATTCTGGTTGTTTCTGACGACAGCATGATTCTTATGACATCTTAAAAGTACCACATTTCGGTCCATTTTGAACCAAATCATCTCCAAATGCATTCTGTGGGCTCAAATTTTAAAAGATTGTATATTATTCCGGGAGATCAATACCATAAAAATAAAAGCAAGCCTACAACTTAAAAGCAAAAGATAGACAAATATGATCAGATGATTCCTGATTTGCTTTTGAAAAATCGGTTAGTTTTTTTATCGGATATACGGCACTTATGAATTCTTATCTAATCTTCTACAACTTTCAATCCTTATTACGTTGAATGTATTGATATTTATCGCCAATCTCTAACAGCTACTAGTTTTGATACCAACAAAAATTCGGATTGGGGGGAAGCATAAGTCCCATTGCTCTCGTATTGTCGCAGTTTGTAATACGAGGAAAACGGCAGTAGCTGCAATCGGGTTGCATCGCTCGGCAATTTACACGAATAGATGGACCCAATATCGTAGCCTGCATCGTATACCTGCTAGCGGCGAGTCGTGGCACAGTAGCATCTCGGATGCTATAGGACTACCATGGTGCAGGTACGTTGCCTTATCGGCAAATCGCCGGCTAATCATCATCAATCACTATCACGGTATGTATCGGGGACCTCTCGTACGTACAGACACGTGTTACGTACACGGGCACAAAACGCCCAAGACCGACAGCTCAGGTTGGACCACAATGTAAGGTCTCGCTATACTTTTGTAGGTATCTTCCCTTATGCACTTGTAATACTAATACTTGCAACAGTGGACAAAATGGGAAAATTTGTCTTTTTATTTCATAAAAACAAAAATTCAGAGTGTCGTTCATTTTTAGGTGATGTGATGGTCTAAACTAACTCTTAAAGGGTTTGGTAGATCAATATCAGTTTTATTGGAAATGTACTATTGTTTATTGCTAGTTTGATAACTTGAATATGAAAGTATACCTCCTGAATAGTATCTCAAAATTTCGTTAAAAATCGTCAAAAATCTTTACCACTATACCGTATGTGGTAAAAGTACCTTCAGGGTAGACATAGGTCAGTCGATTTACATCTTGAAATAAAAAATACAATGTTTTTCTTTTAGTATGTCTGTGCAGGTATAGGGCTAAAACAAAGCTTTCATTTATAATTAAAAATAGGAATTTTTAGAATTGTGAGTTATGATGCAATTTTTCACAGTAAAATATAACCTGCTCTGGTCGTAATTACAACAATCGTCAAATTAATGTGTTCACGCAAACTGATCAAAGTTTAACTAAAGTACCGTCACAATCTCAATTCGCGACATTATTCAAAGAATATAGTCGTTTAACCAGATGGAAGTAAATTACGAGTTTCTTCTCTCTACAAGTCGTGCATAAATTTACATTATTTGACTCTGTTTTTGTTGGGATCAAAATATATAATATAGATGCTGAAAAATTAATAAAACAACAAGGAGACAGATGTGATTTACATATCTTCAATAGCTCTGTACATATTTCTTGACAGTAATCTGAAATTCATTTGGTAACGAAGAAATTTGTCATTGATACCGAAACACATTTGAAACAAATTTATTTCGTAATTTTCTAGACTAATTTAAATTTACGAACTAATTTATATTTTGGTGGTTGTGCCCTCTCCACTGTACCGTTTAAGGGAGAAGTTTTATCAAAATAATCGGATTTGTTACGTTGATTTAAAAATTCTGCGACTGCCATGCTTATTACCGTTGTCACTAGAGAAATTAAAGTGCACATACGTTTTAAATGTTTGTAGTTCATTTCACGTTTGTCTATAAATGGCCAAATTTTAACGAATATACGAATATACAATGTTATTTAGTGGACAAAAGACCACCTGTCTACGATTGATCCATACTGTACATCCTCCTGAAGACGTTCTCAAAAGTTCCGCAGTACATCCAAATGCGCGTCTTTATAATCTTCTTAGTATCCTCATTATAGTAGTCTTAGAGGTGTGGGTCGTAAAACTGACATATCAAACAGCGGTAGGTCAATTAAACGACTGTCATTTTTTGACGAGTCAGGGTTTTTACTGTCGGCTTTTCGATTGTCAGATTTTTGACTGTCGATTTTTTAACCCGCACTGCAGTCTAAGGTCGCCTTAAATGTATTAGTACCCCAATAGAAGCCATCATTTAATACACTTAAGGTATTCTCATGACTTAGGTATTTTGGCGATTTAGCAAGTCATAAGGAGGAGTTTCTAAACGTCCTAAAGAGGATGTACTATAGCAGGATTTTTAGTAACCTTTTATCAGTTGATCTGACAGTCTACTACTGGCAGGCTATTACAGTCAGATTACTCATAGAGCATGTCATTATATAGAGGTCACCGAAAGAATACATTAATATTTAAACGAAACATTGTTATAATACTCAAACTGTTTCTTACAATGTACCTTAAGAATATGTGTACTTATTGTTATTGTGAGATGATGATAATTCTATAGATAACTGAAAATGTTATATTAACCTTATAATAAGCATACGATTTGTATCAATTTTTCGACTCATTTTTATCACCGCCAAGATGTTGTCACAACTTATAACGTTCTGTTTATAAGGTGTTATAATGTGGAACCTGGTATGGACATTGGTTTATAATTAATATATATTTTATAGTGCATGGAGATTAATATACTTTTTCCAGTGTAAGATAAGGTACAAGTTGTAAAATTTGTTGTCACCTTATAGCAATCTTTCTCCATTTGCACATTATAATTTAATATGTAAACTTACAAAATTGTAGAGTATAATATAATAAAAACATTTGAAATATATCAATACACTCACTTAAAACGATAACCTTAATAAAGTATACATTAGAGGGAGATTACATAATATTTTTTAACAATATCTTTCAACCGTCATCGATAATCCTCTTATTAATTAACGTACGTTATCGTAAGGTTGAATCAGTTTGAAATTTTCTCAATCTCCACAGAATATTATAATCTTAAACTTGTACGGTTGTAATCTTACTACAACACTGATCTTCTGTTATGGATGTTGTATTTTTTTAATTAATAAGTGGCACTTCATATCTTTATCGAAATAGTATCCGGTTTTATCTCCATATTACAATTATTTAATTGAATCCGAAAAATATATCAAATATTCTTAAAATGTTTACTCACATGATTTGCAAAAATGAATTTAATTAATTGAAAATATGTCTTAAAATGTTTTTCTTTAATCCCTGAAAGCAGTATAAAACTGATATTAGTTATAAATATACATAAATGATTAAATTCTTATTCTGAACGAATTCCCAGTATATGCATGTGCTGCTTGGAAAATTTCACAAATAATTATACAATAACTTACGATTATATAAATTAATATAAAGACGTAACGTGGAACAGATTAAACCATATCTTTATTTTTCTTAAAACAGTAATTAAATAACTGAATTATTTAAATTTATAATCATTTAAAATGGCAGAATTCATGAACGACTTTATTTGTGAATATTCCTGTTATCTCAATTAATTGAAATTTAGTTTTCTTTCTCAGTACGTTTAACATTTTGCGTAGAAAATGGATTACATGCAGAAACTGCGGTTGCGTAATAATTCGTTTACGCATTATATTGTCAGCTGCCGTAAAGAGATTGTCGCGAGAGATTATTAAATGTAACTTAACACGAGTTTTATGACGCCTAACTATAAATCGTATTTAAATCTTTGGACACATCTACAACCAAAAGCTAATCTCGGGAACTATCGGTGAAAATAGTTCGCTGTGAAGTAATTAATGGAAAAGTCGAGCGAAAAATCAGAGTTATATAATGTTAAATCAGCTACAAGCATACGGTAAAAGTGACGTAACAGCACCGTGTTGAAGATGAGGATATATGTATATTTTGTGGATGTGCTTTGAAAATGCTTCTTTCTTGTGTTTTTCCTAAATGTAATATTTAAACCAAATGTAGCTTAATCAATAGGTTATACTAGTATAAGTTCATCTTTTCACGAACAAGTCAACACTTCAGTCATAAATTTAAATTGTGTGTTTCATATTTGTATTCGATCAGATACATTTACGAGAAAGTTTACCAAGCTAGTACCAGTTTTATTTTAAGCAAGTTGAATTGATTTATAAAAGTCAGTTATTTCATGGTTACATGAGATTAGTCAATGTAGAATATCTAATGTATGTTACTTTTTGTACTTTAAACCATTACTTTTAACAAGAATGTATCGGTATTGGAGCTGTTATTTGCGGGTCGAAAACCCGACAAATCAAAAAGCCGATAGATCAAAAACCGACAGACGAAAAGCCTACAGTCGAAAATCCGATAAATGAAAAAATAGACATATCGAGAAGCGGACAGTCATTTTTTGAAATGTCGGGTTTTTTACTGTCGGCTTTTCGATTGTCGGTTTTTCGATCCGCATGCAAGCTGTTTAGTAAAGCGATATTCCGCTAGTAAACTCGATTATTTAATGATTAAAATAGCTTATTGTTCCACGATAAAGAGGAAAAAAACAACATATTATTATTTATAATTAATGGTTCATCTCCTCAGAATTAAAGAAATTGATGATACATGATATTTGGAGCAAAATTCGAATGATAGATAATTAATTCGTATCAAGCGATACTCTGTATTTCCTCTGTAGTTTATAATAGAGTCGAATTGTTTGGACGTTCATCCTCTATAGGCCCACCACTATACTCCATTTCAGTCATTTAGTATACATTTTTTTCTGGGGGTTAAGTTGTGAAAATCGTTGATTTACTAAGATGGTTGTTTGGAGTACTGAAATGTGTCAGACCCATATTTGCAGACCTACTATGTTCATTCTAGACGCAATTACATCAGTGAAGTTTATGAACTAAACTACCGTCAGCAAATTTGACTAATAATACATTAAATCGGGGCATGATCTTGACCGAAATTTAACATAGTCACTGCTACTATTTTTCACAAATATTTGTTAATTTAACCTTTACTATTTTAGTCATCGGAATTAAAATTTGTGTTTTCAAAGACAAAATAGTGCATAGGTGCCCGTTTTTATTTAAGACCAAATTATGTCGAAGTTAAAGAAGTTTAGTACAAAATTTAAGTCAATTTATTTAATATTATTTTTTGTTAACTTATTAACAATTAAACATCGTCATTTTTATGGGAAAAATGCAATCGCTGACAAATGTCCAATTGGATGGTGATCAAATTGGATACATAGGGGTTCTAGAGATCGCCAATTGCGAACCGGAACTCAGATTTAAAAAATTCAATATGTCGGATTAAATATAGCCGACCAAAACCTAATTACCTGATCTAAAACCCTCAAGTAACCAGTTTCATCTCGTTCAGGTAATTTTTTACATTTTTGGTCGGCTATATTGAATCCGCCATTTTCAAACTTCAAAATGAGTAAGTTCAGATTCGTAATCAGCGATGTAAAACTCCCGTGTCCAGTAGAGTCCCGCTATATTTACTTCCCAGTATATTTGCCGGAAACCGTTCCGTTATATTTACCTTTCACCGCTCTCTTTCCCCCACCTTGCGTGCTGCGCCCTCAAAAAGGGCCTCTTGTGACGTCACGAACATAACGTAACCGAGGGGAGTGGGAGAAGTGACGCTTCCTTTCTTTTGGTAACTATAACGAAGACGGAAGGGGAAGGCGGGAAACCGAGTGGGTAAATATACCGGGACTCTACTGTAGTGAGTTTCGTGAAAAATAGTTCATCAGAAGAATATGTACCGGAAAGGGATAGCGTTTAAATTCATTACAGAAAAATTATGTGTCATTTCAAAAAATATAGTTATTAACTTACAAATTAAACAAAAGGATCATATTACGAATAAAAAAATGTCGCAATAACCCATACTATATACAAACATTCCATCTATCAAAATAACCAACTAAAATCATAAATATCTGATTTAAAAAAGAATCAAAGAAACATCGAAAAGAAAAGTACACAGAGTCGACTCATAGCCGTTGAAAAGTATAAGTGGATCTCCGATCCATGCATGGGAATATTCCAGGATTCCGTACACAGCTTCAGAATCGAAAGGTAGCAGATAATAGGATTCGCACCGTCTCACCGTACCCTTAGAAATATTTAAGGTTCGTCCTAGTTCAAGGTTCCCAAGAAGCATGGTTGCACGCGCTGGCCTGCCCGTCGCATCGAGATGCAGATTCTCATGGCCTCACGATCCCATCCTCGCCCACAGCCACCTCGATAGCAGTTCGTCTTCGTCACTGCCTTGAGAAGACGAGCGGCGGCGGTATCACCCTAACATGCCCGCCGGACTCTTCTCTCCTCGTCGTTAAATGCACGACGGCTACCGGCCACGGCGGTGTACACTTCCCTAACGGTTCCTCCACTATTCCCCCTCTATATATGCCGGCACGAGCTCACCAAATGCCGACGATTTAACGTACGATTAATTGTCGCGTGAAACTCAGTAATTCTCTTGCGTCACTAAGAAATATCCGGATCGGTACTGGAAGGCTTTGATATCTTAAGAACCATAACATTGGTCGTTGATGAAAAAAAAAATTAGTTTTGGATACTTTTGGAACTTTGTTTGGTTATACCTGTATACATATAGGTTAAGCTACTAGGAAATCGATGATCAGAAGCAACTAGTTCGGTTATGACAATGGCAATACATGATTGTAATAACCGATCTATTTAGTTAAAGTAATGAAATCATTCTGTTCTTGTAATAGAAAAATTGAGTTGCTATAACCGATGTGCAATGCCAATTCTCTCTTACAAATGATTAGTATTTCAAGATTTTTCAAAAATTGTGAAAACTACCATCTTTGTGGATTTATATATTTTTTTTGACACAGCGATTATAAAAATGGACAACGCCAACATATTCAGTATATCTTAGGCTATTTAGAAATGGATTTGGTTTTATTTTGTATAAATTCCAGAATTTGGTAGTCTACTTTATATTATGACAAAGATTTGCCTTTTTCTGACAGTCTGGGAAAAGTCCAAAATGACAAAGATCTTCGTCATTGGCAGTCAAGGGGTTAACCATATGATTCGTGTTAAATATGGTTAGAATGTGTAAGTAAATGAATAATAATTTCTACATGAATCCTACGTCTTTTAAGTGTCATTAAGTAAATTTGGAAGAAATCTTAAGTGTATTTCGAATTGGTTTTACTAAGCGTCAACATTTGGTCAACGCCATACTAAATGTGCATCTTGAGTAACTAGAAAATACTAAATAAAATAATATCAGGATATTTAATACACTACTTCTGTTACAAATGTTTGTACTATTACTTTTTCTTTTAATTAAAGTAGGTTATACATTGCGCAACTTTATTAGAGGTTGGGGGTTTGAAAATACTTTTCATAATGATTTATCTGTTCTTTAATAAAATAATATATATGATATACTGCTGTAACTTCTTGAAAATGAATCAAAGCAATTTGTAGAGCACAGCCGACCTGTATATTTATATTATTTTATTATACATATATATACTTCTACACAACAACACCATTTATCTGTTCTTTATTTTTGTCGATATTGAATCAAGATGTTTAAATGTTTTTTCTTTCTGTTTCAGGTACGTATACTATTCTAGGTGTTATGAGGAATGTGAGTAATTTATACTTATTCTCATTTAATGAACTGTAAATAGGAATATACCATTAGTTATTGGAAATCTATCTATACCATTTTTTAATCTACCCAATAATGTCTAAAAAAATTCGCCTTCGGACCCAATGAGCACACTTTAGAAATAAAGAATTCTTTAAATTATCACGAATAGCCGCATCAAATCATTCTTAAATTATTCCGAAAGTAGTCACGAAGTAATCTTTATGAAAAAATGTATGAATTCAAACACGATATTGGTCAAAGGTAAAATATTTCACAGCTATGATAAAAGTACTCCTAAAGTATTCTTTGTGAACAAATTCATATTCATATTCACAAAGAATACTTTAGGATCACGTCTTGAACAGTCAGTCAGCAACAGTGAACGTTTCGAGCATCCGCCGCATGGTGGTGCATGAAAAGTTCAACACACGCACTCTGTATATTATCCTACACAATCATTCTCGTAAGTGATGAAGATGTGAGTTATTCCATATAAAAGCACCTCCTTCTGCCTTCGGGTTTGTCGGTCTGCATAACGTGTATGTCATAAGTATTCGTACTTTACTAAGCCGACTGTAATATAATAATAATAATAATAATAATAATAACAATAGTCAATAATGTATAGGGAAATGCGTTGTTTCAGTGATTGCGTGTTTATGTAAATTTTCATATAAACGTTTATAAGTGGTTGTATTAACGTATTTCGAAAAAATTATTTGTAAAAACGCATTCCTAGAGAATTCTCTAGATATCTGTAACTATATGTCCTAGTTTCTTTTCATTTTCCTTATACTAATGTTTTTTATTGTCCGTATTCAGATATTCGAATACTAGTGGATAATTATATTATTTTTTATTTAAATGATGAACCAAAATGCACATTTTTTAAATTGAAAATAATTATCGTGAGTGAGTATTAAACAAAGAACAGGGTTCGAGCTTATAAATCTGACAATTGAGGATAGTAGTAAATAGGAAACTGAGTAATGGTTCCAATCTAAATAACGGTCATAAATTAATTATAATTCAAATATTATAAACGTTTTTAATTCCATCGATAGTGTTTCGTTGAAAATTGAAATAAATTGATATTAAATTGCATATATTACTAACTTGGCGATCAATGCTATTCCGGCGATGAATATCTCGAAATTTGATTGGAACATATTGAAGTAGTATAAAAAAATACGAAAATTAGTTTTTTTTAAGTTATTTATATTCAAATTCGAAAAATTGCTTTTTTCCCAAATAAATTTAATTTCTCGAAAAATATAAAAATGATGCATTGAAATTTTATTCTCCATGGGGTACGATCACTGATTACAAATATGTTAGATTTTAGAAAACAAAAATAGTTGATACAATATGGCACAATGATAGCTCTGCGATTTTAAACATTGAAAACCTGACAATAGATTTTTAGGTGCATCACAAAAGCCCGAATTTCAAAAATCCGAAACATTGAAAAAGTGTTGTTTTCATGCATATTACAGCTTTATGGCTCATTGGCTTTTTGACAATCATCGTTTTTTGAGTGTCGGCATTTTAAATATCGATTTTTCAATGCTTCTGATTTTTTATATGCATCCAGATTTTGAATGCCTTAAAAACCGAATATTAAGGTATACGTAAAGTGAATAAAGTTTCGGAATTTAGTCAGCTATATTGGTTATTTTGGATTTTGAAAATTTGACAATATTCATAAGTAGCATCCCCGAAATCGTGTTGAAAACTGCTTTTGAAGAGTACTTATTATTTTTTTTTGTGTACTATATAAACGGTCTAATAACATAATTCTGTTTTTCTTCTCATACCCAAAGAATAACGAATCAATATAAAAATTAGTCTAAAAAATCCGATGTACCAATAATTGTACTAAATCATCCCATCTTTCATCACGCTAAAACAGTCGTCGATCAACTAAAGACACCCCATAACGTAACACGCGAGATTCCAAAGGGACTTTGCCTAGAAGCAACGTGAAGAGCCGGATGAGATAAAGATCTGCCGTTCGTAGCGGCGGCATAAGCGTAATGAACGGCATGCAGAAAACGGCGGCGACGGCGTATGTCGCCAATCACCTGGCTGCATAGCCGACTTATACGACTTACCGATATAGTTCGAGAAGGAGCGAAAGTTCCGCGATCCGAGATTACGACAGCTCATCCCCTGGAGCAGCCATGTCCGGTATACTAACGCAACAGGCCGCGATTAGCCGATGCGTGTATGGAGTAGCTGCCCTGTAGCGCCTCGTCCGTCGTCTGTCCGACAGCCTCGTACTACTGCTGGCTCGAAAAATTTACAGTTCTAGCCCGTTTTAACTAATAGTGCTTTTCGGTCCTAGGCCGTAAAGTTCAATTTTACGGACCACGTGGAGATTGTGCGTGCAAAGGAGGTCGTAAAATTTTACGGCCGAGGAGCGAACACTATTTTTTGATACACTGTTCGCAAAGTAGACACTTTACCAACTGTTTTTAGTCCGTAATGTGCGGAGATCAGTCCGTAAAATCATACTTTACAGACACGTGTATCAAAAAGTATAATTTTGTCGAGTCAACTCTTTTACGCCTCTTAAATCAAGAAATCTACTTGTGAAGCAGTTTTAAATATGTCAAAATATTTTTGGTTGTTTTTGTTCTTTTTTTAATTTAAAAGTAGTGAATTTCCGTATATTTGAAACCAAACTTCCCTCCAAAGACACCTTTACCTTTTTACTGCATTTCAAAATTCAAAATGACATATCCAATATGTCGGACGAATTTGAAGAAACGTATCGGACTGTTGCATTTTTTAATGTCTGTCATATAGAATGGCGGATTGGAAAATCAAGAACTGAAAAAAAAATTAAATATAGAAACTTTCCATTGAAATCATAGACTCTAACGAAGCTGAGGCTTTTTCGAAATCGATCAATAGTTTCGAAAAATTGAATGCCCCCAAGAGTAATATCAGACGCAATCGGAAAATCAGTGCGGGAGACCCATAAACGGTAATTTACCGAAAAGGGTAAGAGAAAATCAGGCGATAACGACATCGAGTCGGACATCCGCGTCGATCAACGAACCGAGAGTGAGAGGCACGGAGGTTCCGCTAATTGCCGATCTCGTCAATTAACATCGGCGATAAACCTCTGTGCTCCCGTAAGTCGTATAGGAAAGGTGACTGTAAAGGTTCATTAGTCACCAGACGCCTTAAAGGTATACTACTGTTCATGCGTGTCTCTCCTAAGCCTGGGACGTCTTCGAGATACTTACTCACGTCAATTCGAAAGTTGGAGTGAGAAAACGATGCAACACATTTCTCCAGCAAATTACTGGATTTCAAAACAAAACTCTGCCAAAATTGAAAGTTATGACATTTTATGTACTAGTGGATATATTTTTAATTCTATCCATTTCCAAATTCACGATGGATGTTGATGGAAGGTATACCTATCCCGATTGACATTTTTTCAATTCACTTTTTTAAAGTAATTAAAATTTGATTTTGTAGAACATGTTTACCTCTTTATTTTTGCAAGATATTTAATAATGTAAATAATTGAATATTTTCCATAATTATTATGTTTATTTGTTGAAAATTATAAACAAGGTATAAAAAATATTTTTTACAAAACGATGGATGCTCAAAGGAAGTTGCTTGATTAAGACGAAATTTGTTACTCGGGGTTTTTAAGGGTCGTCGATTACGAATCTAATCTTATACTTCCAAAATTGACAATGGCGAGCACAATATAGAGGACGACAAAATTAACAATTAATCGGGTGTGCTTAAAACTTATTACTCCGTGGTTTCTGGGATTGCTAATTATGAATGTAATGTTGGAATTCTGAAATTTAAAATGGCGGACCCAATATGACGGATGACAAAATTCACAATTAGTAGGATTTGCTTGAAACTTTTTACTCCATGATTTCTGAGGTTGCTAACTATGTATGTAATGTTGGAATTTTAAATGGCGAATACAATATGGCAGACACAAAATGGAAAATTGATCGGATTTGCTTGAAAAATATTATTGTATGGGGGTTTTTGGGGTCGCAGTCTACGAATATAATGTCGAATTTTTTAAAGTAGGATTCATAAGCAGAGTGGACCAACCATTGGGAACTTTAAAAATCTAAGATCGCATTCATACACAACAACCTGAAAACCATCTAGTATATTTAACGTTCATTTCATACAACGTCATTTTATGTTAAACGAATTAATTAGATAAAACACGTATTTTGTTAGACTCACAATTTTTCGCCATTTTTGAATGGATAAACTGTGTAAAGTGAAAAACAAACAATGTAATTTACAACTACTTTATTTACCTGATTCATTTATTTGGAATGAATCGCCATCCGTGTTATGCACTTGAAAAAAATGACGGAAAAAAAGCTTTTAATTTTTCGGCACTTTTTTTCAATAAAATACACTATATTGTATTCCTAAGGCATGGAAGAGCACTTTTGTCTCCGGGAATCGAAAGAGCACACCGAAAAATATTATGATCAATAAGTTACATCCTGTTCTTCTCTAATTATCATTTTGTTATTGAGGCTCGAACATGAGCTAAACATTCCCAGTTTTTGAATGTTAGTAAGTTAAAAACATGTCCTCATTAATAACGTAAAATCGACAATGAGTTTTTGGAAGTTTTGCTGTCGATTAAACCTGTCGATAACGTTGCAATTCTGTTTGACACAACTTAAATGGAAAAATAATCTCTCGAGATTCAAAATTAATTCCCTGCAAAAAAAGATGATAAGTTCTTCAGAATCACACGTCCTTTGTGTTCTTGACATTATAAGTTGTAAAAAAGAATTCCTTCGTTTGTTTACAACGTATCTATCTAGAAATAACTGCTAACTTTAACACTAATATAATATTACATTTTATTAACGATGTCTAAGTGAAAACAGACTTTTGTAATCAGACGTAACATTTCTTGTAAAGTATAGTATAAAATCATATAATTTTTTACAATTTGTTGCTAATAATGTTTTTTTATTGTGTATAAAAATAGCGATTTTATTTAGCACCGAATAATAGCGGTAATTTTAATTTCGAATGGTTTCTATGAATCACAATTTGAAGTTGTTGCTTCTTAACGAGCATCGAAACATATCCTTCAAGTTTGTTTGAATTTGGAAGACAACTACACCTATCGCTACTTTATGTACTCAATATGAGTTTATATCACGAAAAATTGAATATTTAAATGTAATAATTGAATCGTTATCACAAGTGAAACGTATAAATATAACTAACTAGTTTCTGATCAATTGCGGTCGTTTTCAGTTAATTTTTATCGTTATGACGCTTGCAAATTGTCTTGATTTCTCTTTTATTAGCAACTATTTTTAATATTAATAATTAGTTAGTTGAACAGACTTCTTTTTTCAATTTTATTACGATCTCTAAATATGTAACTAAGAACCAGGCAGTGATAAGTCGACAACTAATTGAAGTAGTAATGATCTTTATTGATAAACACTAAAATACGACTAATTCATTAGTAGCTTTTACTAGTAGCTATTTTCTTCATTAACAAAAATAAACATTCATTCAATAGTCGGCAAACTTTCTACTCCTGAATTAGTAACATTTGGTTAATTTAATGGAGGATGCCCATGATCATAGATGTTTTCTATGAGTTGTGATAAATACGGTTGAAGTATAATAAAAGCTAACACCTAATACCAAATTTGAGTATTTTATCGTGTGAAACAGTTTGAAAAATCGTTGTTGAAGTTCCGGATTGTACGTAGAAAAATGAAGTAATGTAAGTAGTAACAGTCTGTTTATACTGCCAACAAAACAATAGACTGCGGACTATTACTACTTAGATTACTGATTTTTCTATGTCAAATCCTCAACTTCAACAACGATTTTCTAAACTTTCTCACAAGATAAAACATTCAAAGTTGGTATTACGTATTATCTCTCATTATACTATAACCAAATTCATCAGTTTCGAAGGTTCCATCTCGAGGGCGATGATATTCTCGTGGGTATCTTCCGTTAGGTAGTCAGTATACTTAAAAATGAGAAATTATTATAACAATAATTTATCCTAATTAATACAAATAAGAACCAAATAATGATGTCTTAAGCCGAAGACGTTGCATACATTCGATTATTATCAGGCAACAACAATTGCCCCTTTTTTATTAGATAAACCATTCCACCACCACCAAACGATGAAAACTTATTCGAATTTTCATTTAATATATTTGAAATTACGAAATAATGAATGCAACCTAATTCTTATGATTTTACAGTCAGCTCAAACGAAGTCTATTAGATCAGACTTATGATATATGATTTTCGAAAGTTTGATATTCAACAGAAATCATACAGACAGTATTATTCGCTGCAATAATAATAGTTTCATTCTATAAGATAAAAAATAAGATTCGCAGGCGTGACCAGTCATTCAGATATAGTGCATACAGATTCGCGAAGCTTTCCACAATTTGTCAGTGCTAAACGTAACAGAACTTATTACGATCATCCTTCTTGTGTCACAACGGCCATCGGTCGTTAATAAGGCGTTATTAGTAGTAAAAGAACCTTTTCAAGTGGCTCGATTATCATCAACGTCGGTCGGTAGGGCCCGGAAAACCCGACGGACTTTGATGGATGTCGAACTTCTGTGAGAAACTCACCATGTCCGATTACAAAATGTGTGCACGTGCGTTGCAAAAAGTATGTATCGTAGCTGTCGTTAGGTATTTTCTCAAAACTGCGATGCGTATCTCAGCAGTCGAGTCGGCGGAATTCCATTTCACGAATTTACGTAATTGAAGACTTAGATATTCAAGTGCTCGTATGTGAATACTTGACGTTGGTAATGATGAAATAAGTGTCTTTCTTTGTCGATTGCTGTTCTATTCCTGTAATGGTATAATTCATCTGCATACACTGAAAATGTTGAGAAGTATTCACGTGTAAAATGCGTGTATTATTATTGATGAAGAATTACAATTTAAAAAAAATTATTACTATGAATAGTGGATCTTAATAATGTGTACTAATTGCCTTTAATACGTTGAAGATTTAAATAATATTAATGATTTAAATAATTACGCGAGTCTAGTAAAAAGTCTGATTTGATTTGTTGAACTGAAGAATCCAAAGACTAATCCAAGTTGATCGTTTAAATATGATTTCTTTAAATCTACTGCACAGACGAAATACTCAAATATATTCTTTTATACTCGTATACTAAATAAATATTCCCACTTCTCATCGGATTAAAGAAATGCTAAATAATTTTTAAATTCTCCTAATCCGAAAATTCTAATTAGAGTGTAAGCGGACGAAGTTAATGATTATGCCCTGTACACCATCGTCCAATCTCGTGTTCAGTAATTTTGAAAATTGCAGTTCCGTATCTTAATTCATTACAAACTCGCGTAGAGTTGAACGATCAGTTAACAGATAAAAATAATTTTTAACAGAATATATTCGCTACTACGGCGAAAAGCGCATATGTTCATGCTCGAATGCATGCATAAGGATTCCTGTAGATTGCAAAAATACGTCGGCCATTTTCGCGGAAATTGTCGAGAAAGTGTGCCAGCCGCTCAATTAAAATTCGAACTTTTTCTCGTTCCCGGCGCAATAAATTTTCCGAGTCGAACCCGCACCGACCATGCCGCAGGGCATAAGCCGCTTCGGCGCGCCTCGATTAAGATCTCGCGCGATCTCCAAAATAAGACACAGTTTGGTAGATTGGGGAAGAGATATGGGTATATTAGAGTCCTGAAGATTGCAAAAAATGACGAAATTTAAAACGACGTACTTCGATACGATTGAGAAATAAACTGAAGTGTCTTTTTCATTGTAAATTAAAAGATTCGATTTTTGCACGGGATTTTCGACTTAAAAAGTTCAAATGTTATGAATAAGTATTAAAATGGCTAATTTTGTTTCTGAAATCATAATTAAAATGCAAAATAACCACGTTTGAAATATTTCCAATTCATCATCTATAGGGAAATAATATTAATACTAATAGCAATGATGATGATGATAATTTTGTTGGCAATATTGACGATGACAAAAATAATAGTGAAAAGAATGATGATGATGATAATGACATTTTTCTTGAAGATCATGACGATGATGTTGACAATGTCATTAACAATGTCGTTGACAATGATATTGACAACGGTGCTGATAATGGTGATGATGATTATGACAATAATGCTGCTGATGACGTCGATGCTGCTGCTAATGATGAGGATGCTGTTGTTGACAATGTTGACGGTGACATTGACTTTGCTAACTACAATTATTCTAATTATAATAATGATGTTTTTGGTGACCCTTATGACCATGATGTTGACAATGTTGTTGACAATGATATTAACGATGATACTGACAATAATAATGATGACGATGAAGCTGATTATGAAGATGATGTTGCTGGTTATGAAGATGATGCTGCTGATCACGACGATGATGCTGCAGACAACGACGTGCCGATAATGATGATGACTGCTTTTGATGACGATGATAATAATAATAGTAACAACAGTGATAACGATGATAATGACGGCTTTATTGATGATAATAATGATGATCTTGACAATGTTGTTGACAATGATATTATCGATGAAGATGATAATGATGACGAAGCTGATTACGAAGATGATGCTGTTGATCACGACGATGATGCTTCTGTTGACAATGATGACGATGGCCTTGACGTTGCTGCTGACGATTATTATAATAATGATAATGACGCTTTTGATGGCCATTATGACGATGAAGCTGAGTACAAAAATGATGCTGCTGATCACGATGATGATACTACTGATGATGACGATGCCGATGCCGATGATGATGATGATGATGACTCTTTTCTTCGTAATAATAATAATAATAGTAACAATAATGCTGGTGATAATAACGAGGGTTTTGTTGACAATAATGACGATGATGTTGACAATGTTGTTGAAAATTATTTTGACGATAATGCTGCTGATGACGGTGATGATGATGATGATACTGCTGGTAATGACGACGATGCTGCTGCTCATGATGACGGTGCTTCTGTTGACAATAATAACGATGGCGTTGACATTGCTGATGACAATTATTCTAATGATAATTTTGACGATGATGTTGAGGATGTTGTTAACAATGATATTAACGATGATGCTGACGATGATAAATATGACGATGAAGCTGATTATGCAGATTATGCCGCCGATGACGACGATGCTGCTTTCGTTGATGGTGATAATGACAATGATGTTGATGATAATATTAAGGATGATGCTAAGATAGCGATTTTCAAAATGGTTGGTATGTACTATGTAGACAAAATATTTTGTAAATTAAATTAAAGGATGAGTTTCACATTGCGACTAATTATTTCAAAATTTGAGTATAGCTTTAGATAATTCAGATAACTAACAAAAGTAGAATCAACTAAATTTAGTCATATCACGCATATAGGTACATAAACTACTAAAGATCTAGTTACCACTTGGTAACTCACCATTTAGTTCAATTTACTATATATAATTTCTCAGTGGAAGAGCCGAAATTTTTAGGTGTAAATGAAAATACCTAACGGAAGATGCGTTCGGGCATATCTATGGGCGTCCGTTACGTAGGCTTGCATCAGCTCGTCCAAAATTAAAGACGTGCACGATAAAGACAGCGAACGCAATGAATAATTCACGTTTACGCAAGAGGCCATGATCTTGATTACGGGCCATTACGGAAATTAAGATAAATGCGTGTTTAATATTCGTCGCGTCATCGGAAGGAATCGCAAGCCAGCAACGAGCAGGAGAGATATGAGGAGAAGACGCACACGAGCATCGATTTCAGGATCCAATTGAGAAATTCATATATTAATAAAAATGTTGCGTTTCATGATTTCATGGGAAACGTTTCATGGATCGTTTTAAAAATTCCTCTCGAAGATTATCACGACAAATAAAGAAGATTGTATAAATTTTTGGTTGATTAATTGATGGGGCTTTAATCGTGAATAATTTTCATGGTAATTGGAACTAATAATATAGTATTAAACGCTACTAATTAAAATGGTTTTAGCTGCACAATGTATTCGAAGTTTTCTGTTAACGGTTCACTAAATATTTGGAAAACATTTTGGTGATTCTAGATACCATAAGATGTTATGCGGTAACATCTATTTCTTTCCTTGTTGTTTCGAATCAATAGATTCAAGTGGATGAAAACTGATGTGTGAGTTCGGTACAGCATAGCAAGACTGGCACCCCAGTCGATCACATCATTGGAGCTGGTAATATTAATCGAAAATTTCTGAAAAGGGAGAATTCCAACTATAAACGTTAGTAAATTACAATCTTGCGCAAAATATGGAGAGATCGAGTACGCAGACTTCCTTCTTCGCGGTTCCTATGCGATGTGCGGCTATGGAAAAATCGCATCCTTCCTGAAACTGACGTAACCTTTCGCTTTCCCGACTGGGATACTGTCCAGACTGGGCACCCAACTAATAACGATTCTAAAATATTATAACGACCGCGAGCCTTTCTCCAAGCGGTAGAACGCAACGGGCAAAACGAACAATTATCGAAAAATGGCGCGGCATGAAAGTCGAACGGTGATATTTATCACGGAAAACGCCGAGTGGCTTGCAATGAGTGCGCAGGCGTCTCAAATGATTCCGAAGGATTAATCTCGGTTGGTAATTTATGCGATGGAATTTTCTATCAAGACGAACAAATTGCCGGCAAAGCTTTCATTCGATCCGTTTCGCGGCGCACTTCGCGATCTTCGTTAATTGCTCAAATGTGGCGTGATTTTTTTTTTGCACTTTTTTAGATAACGATATGTTGCGTAACACTGTAAGCGTGAATAATCGAGCACTTTCACGGTGCAATAAATGTCGGGAAGTTGGGTGTATGATGGATGCGTTAACGTAATATATCACTTTTAGACCACAGTAACAGAAACTGTCAGTAACCTTTTTTTCAGGTTCAGTAAACTCTTCATTATATTATCGATGAGTTAGCTGTGTCATGAAACATTTACTTTCTTCCTTCTATATTCCACACTTTTTATAGATTCTTTTGTAGGGGTTTAGTGATAATATGCAAGCTAATTATTTCTGTTAATAATACCGCTGTGTTAATTTAATATTCAAATACTAAATTGTATTTTTCATGGAACGAAGATGGATAAGGCTGTCGAATGAAGCATTTGAAACTTCGAATTACGTTTTTGAAGTAACGTTCTAGTCGTTGCTAATCTCAATTTAAAAAAAAATACGGTAAACGTCCGAAGTGCCAAATTATCTTTGTTCTTACAAAGTTACAAGTACATGGTCTTCATTAATGGGGTTCTAATGTGGCTTGCTGATAAAGTAAGAATTTTCACTAATAATTTCAAATCAACAACTACTGAATTCTTTGATACTAATTTGGACTTTACAAAATTAAATATAAGTCTAAAGTTCTTGGTCTTCTCAATTAACTTCTTTAACAATTTACCAGTTTTTACCGTTAATAACATTCGAGTTGATTAGATTTGATGCAAACATTGATTCAATCACTTTCATTTTGCATTAGTCTACGTGAATTCTTACTTGATTGGAAAACTATTTCAGAAAATCGTTTAACCTCTTTTCGAAAGCTTCAGATAAATTTAATGTAATTTTGAAAAAAATAAGTATCTCACAGTTTATCAATTATGAACCAATTGTCAATTTGCTTGTACTTGGCCAATCTCATCGGCAGTACAGATATTCATGTAAAAAAACTAAACATAGTTTTCAATTTTTTAATTACTTTTTGTAATGAATATGAAAAGAAACCCTTTTTAAAATCTTAGATCTTTTGTTTATATGGTTAACGGTTCTTTTACTTTAATTCCTGGTATCGGGAATAAAATAATCAATACATTGATTTTACGTTTCGGAACTTCTTATAGACTATCTTCATAAAAAACTAAGTCATGTTTCAATTTTCATTTAAAATCTTTCTATATAATTCAGAACATGCTTCTGAAAAGTTCAGAAAGTAACTTTCGATGAAACATGTACCCTTGTTCTTAACATTTCTCAAACATTGCCCAGGTAATTGCATATGTTTAACCTATATGATCAATCGGCATTATATAATGTAGTACATGGCCTAATTGTGATTGACTTGTTTAGAGATTTCGAAATTAATGTTGCGAAGTCTAAGGTAAGGGCGCGTAGCTTAGTTGGTTAGAGCATTCGACCAGCAATCGATAGGTCCCGGGTTCAACTCCCGGCGTGTCCAATTTTTCTACTTTAATGATCCTAATTTTTCTCGAAAATCTTAAAACGATCCAATCTTTCCATATTCACTACATTTAAAAAGAAATTTGGAATTTTGTTAGCAAAATTTGCATTGTTTCTGATCGAGAAGACGAGTTGTTGTCATAAGAAAATAATTAGGTAGAAAATTTAAATGCATGCAAAACAATCATCGTGATACCTATACCTCATATTTATTTATCATTTAATAATATTGCAAGTATATACATTTGGTTTATTTCGATTGGTATTATACACTTTTGAGACCCTTTCAATTTTTCCATAGAAATAAAAAGATGGCGTTAAATGTACGATACTATTGTATACTAAGACTTATATTCTGAACGAAGTTATAATTTAGTAATTAGTGTTATTAATAGTATTAAAACGTTATCTTTAAAATTCCTATCATTTACCATGCTGAAATTTCGTAAACCATCTACAACTAATAAATTGATATCTGCGTTAGCAGTAACGTAAACAAAATTTAAATATGTTATTCGTTTTCAAGTTACTTGGAACACAATTAACAGTATTTAATATTGAATGTTATGTTATCATAATGCAATAATTAACGAAATTAAAGTAATAATTTTTTAACTGTAGTAATTTATAATAAATACATCAACGTCTCAAGTGAAAACAGTCATAAATGGTCAGCCATTACGCATTCTCGGGCAACTTTCCAACTTTTATCTCCTCTCAACTCTATTATTTGATTGACCCGTCTACATTTATATATACAGGTCATTACACCAGTCAAAAGCTAACAATTAGCATATACAAAAAAAGATACTTTTCTAGAGCTTTTTTTGAAGGTAAACTTTAGTACCGAACAACGTGAAACCCGTTGGGTATATTTCTGGTCCGTCTTTATGAATGTTGCAATTAATATTATGCAATAGTCATCTATTTATTCGTCATGTTCTGCATTGACTAAAACATGTTACTATGTTGTTTTTCTAGGACTTGCAAAGTAAAAAAAATATTAAAAACGCAAGAACTAGAAAGTATTTGTCTCTCAGTTAACTAGTTTATGAAAAGAATTAAAAATTCATTAAAATAATGGCTTGTGAAAATTCCATATTTGTACAGATATTTTGTTAACAATCCCGTTTTTAACTAGCTAAAATGCAGTATACTCTTTAAGAAAACGAATGCCCTTATAATGACGTTATTAGTTTTTAAGTTATAAAAAGACCGGAAATTGGTTTATTTGTTGGTTTATCGGTTTGTAGAATAATGATCTAGCGAAAAACAAAATTTAAACGTGGCCTTATACTATTTTTGACATAATGCTCTAAAGATAAATGACAAATATTATTTCATTTAAACATTTCGAGGGTCCATCTCTTCAATTTGAAAATAATCAAATTAATTGTCATAATGTGTGTACAAATGCATTTCTAGTTTCTATACAACAACTGTCAACATAGAAAATTTCCACTTAACAAAGAGGTGCATGTTTAATAAAAAAGATGACGTCATAAAATGGTTAATAACAAAATTTATCAAAATTAATATATCCTGTGGATGTCCATACATAAAAATATTTTAAGTGTACTATCAAAATCGACGAAGGTCGTACCTTGGAGACACCACCGCAGAAATGCAAATATTTCCGTTTTTTATATGCTGAATATAAAGCTCAGGTAATAATCTATTAACTGCTCCAGTTTCTTATAAATGCTAACCTAAAAGTTCTAACAAAAACAGTGATTTTGGAATATATTTTAGGTTGTGCATAATGGAGGTAAATGTTTTCTTTTAGCCTGTGCATCTGTAAACATCACCTTATAGGGAGGTTTTAGTCCAGAGGCCTGACAATTAATGAATTTTTTTTAGGTAATGGAAATCTCGTTTGAAAAAGTTTTTCTTCATTTTATTACAGTATCTTTGAAGATGTAAACAAAGTTGTCCATTTCGAGTAAAATCTATTTAAAGTGGCGCGTCCAGTATTCAAGGAAATAAGCCGTGCGCAGCGATCAACAATATACGCTACACACTCTACAGCCATACCAAGTATTCCGATACGAAAAGTCGTAAAATATTGTTAAAATAGATGATATTTTTGAGGGCCTTATACATTTTTCGATTTATATCTTTAAGTTACAAAACAATCATTTAAAAAAGCCCCATGAAAGCACTGGAAATTGAATAAGCTTTCATTTGGGGCATTAAACATCGACTCATTCAAGTAGAATCTTGTGCGTTGTAAAATAAATTAGATAAGGAAATATCCATTTTACTACACACTGTCCAGACTCTAAGGAAGAAAAGAAAGCAGAATACATAAAATTTGTTTAGTGTCAATTTTTACTACAACCTCCCCTTAAAGTACAAACTTCACTTTCCTCTGGTAAATGGCATTGAGTTTTCTTTAATATTTTACTTGTTGTACAAACCCCCGAGAAAATCACAAATTTCTGTAGTTGTTACCCACTTTGAAGTGACCGAATCAATTGAGTTCTGTTCGTTTTAGACCCATTGATCGTTAGAATCTCTCAGACAGGAAGAATACCGTATTTTACGTATTGGAGCGAATGTTTGAAATAAAGTTAGAAAAATACATAACAAGGAAAAACAATAACTGAAAAAGAAAATCCCATAAATAGTAAAAACCGACAAACCCAACTAAACAACGCCACCGTAGGATTTCTTTCGTGGCGATCGTTGACCGTGCCTCGAATACGCGCCAGGTGCTGTACCCTGTTTACTATTTATATTTTTTCCCTGTGAGCGTTGGAAGCGGGGAGCAAAAAGTGTCGCGAAAGAACTTGGTCGGGAGTCACGGTGCGGCATAAGGTACGAAGTGAGAACGAGCCGGCGGCGGCTTGGTTGTATTGCGAACCGACTCCGTATAGTTTCTCCGCCTTTTTGTCCTGGTCCCTGCCGTATCGCCTTAACCATCGCTCGTTTCGCGCCGCTCAGAAACGGCTCTGTACGTGCCAATAAAAAAAATGAGGAAGGATAAACCCGACTCGGCTAAGTTGGGTATATCATGCCCGCACGTCCGCCTCTTCCTCCAACCGAATTACGCGGATGCTACGACCTCGCCCGAACTTAATTAAGATGCCGCCTTAGAACGATCTAGAATCACCAAAAAATCCTTTCGTCTCTGATGATCCATGAACAACTCTTCACCGTATAATTCGCAATTAAGGAGAAAAACGCAGACAAATTTCAAAAATGCTTTTTTACACACAAGGTACTTTAGGATCTTCAAAGTAATGCAGAGAAAGGTATATATTCCGTTACGGGATTTTGGAGACCATTTTTTTTCAATAGGTCAAATGTTGAACAAATCTCATTTCGACAATGGAGTGAAATTTTTTATATCGAAGGTCACAATCCATTCTAAGCACCACACATCTACATATCGGAATTCCTTTAACTGGTTGATGAACAAAACAAAAGAAACGATTTCGAAAGTGCAGATTTGTAAGCACTCCGCAAAAGCTAATATTCGTTTCCGCATTCGGCAGTCCTCAGGACATCCATGATGGAGTCTCATCCTTTTCAGGCGATATACCGACGTATCCATTTACATTTACAACTCCCGCAACCGCCATATACGCACCCTTAAACCGCGATGACATTTGTTTTTTACATCAGTGGAACCAAACGCCACCCGTCCTCTCCATAAACACAACGGAAACTCGCCATTGATCGTTCGTGGTATTACCGAAGTTCGATCCCGTTCACAACATACAAGCGAAAAAGGAACTCGCGCCTGTTTCTTGCGGGCATGATGCCAAAGGACACGATAAGAACCCCGATTATTGCCGTTCCTTGGACGAGTTATTCAGTTTATAATTACTGAAGCGTTACTCGATGTTAAGTGCCGAGAGGCAACTTTCAGAGGCATTTTAAATGAAACGTGCACGGACTAGAGGAGACGTTAAAACGTCAGCTAAAGAAATTTCCAATTGTTTCCTTATTTCTCAGTGGGACGTATTAAAATCTACAAAAAATTAGGTGATATGTTACAAATTACTGCTAATTTACTGTCCTTTTTTTCGGAAGTAATTAATGCATATATCTGTTGGAGAAAATTTGTTTGTGGTAGCTGATATTGTTATCAGCATCATCACATTAATTGTTAGTGCTATTAATAAAAATTATATTAGCGAAGTATCTTTTTATTTAATTTGATTAACAAGCAATCCATTCCCTTCCTGCTGGAATTTTTTAATTACCTCTTTTGAAATGAGTATTAATTACCTCAGATTCTAGCAGTTACTACCATAACTGTGCCACTGCAACTTCCATTCGTGGCCTGGAAGTATTTCGGAAAAAACCGGACACGCCCTTAATTTACCTCAATGGCATCGATAGCGACAATTTAGGAAAGGTTTTAGTATGTTTTAACGCGAACGATGTCACGTGGAACGCGGTATCTTTCAGTATCGCGCCGTTCTGTTTTTTTTATTTATCTGCACCGCCTCATCAAACGATCGAGAAAAATTGCGACTGCATTCTTCCAACGCAGTCAGCCAGCCCCGTACGAAATTCCTTGCCATTTCAATTTCAATTTGCCCGAACCGATCCGCGAAGTAAACGGCTCAGATGCGCGTTTTAATTGGCCTCAGCCCAGTCGCGAAACGATCGTCGCGCAATAAACTCGATTCTTGAAATCTAAAAATGCGTTCGGTATCCAAAGCCGTGACCACAGCTAAACTCTCGACGACCTGTCGAACATTAAGAGCCGGTTTTACTGTTACTCGCATCTTGGCTCTCGCAAATTTTTGTCCGCCATTTTTATCCAACACCGCGGGTCAAGGTTCATCGCGTTCACCGGTAGCGACTCGTTCCTTATAATTAAGTGTCGGCTAAGCTCCCACCCTCGTAGCGCCTTCCCCTAAGTCACTGAATTCTGAGGCGCTGTTTTTATTAACGGTTGTTGCAAAATTGCGTAGTTTACCTACATGGAGTGTCCTTTTCTCGTGGAGTTTTTACTTCGTCGGGTTGAGAAAACTCTAGTCCGGCTCCCGGAGGAGGAACTCTTGTTGACAGGATACTGCGTACCGTTGATTTATAGCTTGTTTGGTTTCCTATTTTTATATTTATAGGATCTTAGATAGTATTTTCTAAGAAGTTAACCTATAAACATTTTGTACTTTCTCCAACTAATTATTGTAATTTTTAAAGCTTTTCTGTTCGGGTGACAAGTATTTCTACTACAAAATGTGTTTTGTACTGTTTTCTTAGTTAAAGACTTACTGTTTTCTTAGTTAAAGATAATTTTCTTTTTGCAGAAGATGTTTTCTGCAAATGCATGAAATGTTTAAAAGTCATTGTAGGTGTTTACTAAATCGAGAAGACGCCGAAACTTTCAAATTGTGATAAGAGTCCTACAGTTTTATTAAATGAAAGACATTAAAAATCTTAAGTTATCAAAAGATTAAGTTATGTAAGGCAGGAAACTATGTGATTTCGATTAAAATATTGGCTCGAAAAAACTGGGATTCAGTGAATTAAGATATAAGCATCTTCCAATCTGTATTTTTTTTTTGTTTTTAATTAACTTATGAAACCCTGATGCATGTTTATTAAGTACATTACAAATAATACAATCTATACATGCATGCAATTTGTGATATGTAAGGAACTCATCGATAATTTTTAACTCTGTGACGTTTGGAATAGCGAGGTTAGTGCTCATTTCACGGACGGACAGTTGTCCAGGACAATTAATAAATTGGTTTCAAATCAAATTTTATATGGTGTATAGAATTATAAACTTCTAAGCTATCTTAATATTCTCATCCGGTTTGATTCGTATTTTGGGCACTTCCAAATTACGTGATCTGGGTCTTTCGTCTCATGTCCGCAGGAACACATAGGATCACTTACAAATGCAATGCGAGCTAAGGATGCCGACAGATGGTAGTGATTTGCTCTTGTTCTATTTATCCAAGTTATAAAATCTCTTTTAAGATTAAATTTATTGAACCATGGGTTTTTTTGTTGGATGCGGTAACTTTTGAAAAATTCGGTGCTCTTATGCCAAGATTCATCCATAAGTATCCTAAGTGTGGCGGCATGTGCATAAGTAGGGTGAGTTGGAATTATGATCCGTACGCGGAATTTGTTGTTTTACCAGAGAGACCAACTGTGTAGCTTCTTTTGCAAAGCTATCAACTATTTCGTTCATCTCAATTTCTGAATATGACGGTATCCAGAAAAAATTGATGGTGTTTGAGTTGTCGGATAATAAATAAGAACCGATTTTTTTTCTCTAATCTTGATGTTATATAGGTTTATTTTGATGTCAATTTTAGGATCTTCTAAAGCTTTTATCGCGCTTAACGAATCAGAAATTAATATGGTTTAGGGCCACATCCATTGCTGAATTGATTGCTATGAACTCTGCAGTTTAAATAGAAGCATGCTTGACGATACTAATTTTTTTTATGTTTTAACTTGTTTATAATGATTTAATATGGGACAGTAGTTTGCTGCTCTGGTCGTAACAGCATTTTCAATTTTCCTCCCGTCCGTGAAAATTGTGATTGAATTTTCAGGGATTGATTTTAAAAATTCTTCCAATCTGTTGAATCTAGACATCATTTTCTGATGTACCTGAAGTTCTGAACGTTCAATGGACTAATGTTTATAACAGACTTGCTGTTATATGCTTTTAAAAAATATTATATTTATTGTTTACAACCGCATAAGGTAGAAAATTATTATTTATCAATGTTCCAAATATGCAAGACCTCTCAGTTACTCATATCGTTTATAAATCATCAATGGATTATTAGAAAACCGTTCAACGAACGTTCGGAACTTCAAGTACATATTTTCTGCATGAACTTAATAATAAAACCTGCACGTTACTAAATACACAGGGTATTAACTGTGAATCACATTAATACCCACGCAACCAACTTTAGTAAAAATGGTGAACATTAATTATATGAAAAGGATTGACCTAACTAAATAGACTGTTCTTCTATAACGTTCAGGTTTATCGCTCAATGTTGAATTTGTCAGATAGATAATTTACAGTGGTGTGAAGTCAGGAATGCTTTAAACGAAAATCGACATCCTCTTAGTGCTAGAAAATTGACAAAATGTCTTAGAATTATATTCATTTCGAAAAAGTATTTCATTACGAAATGCAAATTATGAATTTTCATTTTTTCAACAAGTAGGCAGATCCTTACTCGTTGAATGACTTTTTTATATTCAGATCCAATAAAGTTTTTTGATAAAAAATGTATGACGTGACACCTATCCTCGCAGAACATCTTAGAATCTTCAACCGAAATCGCCGTTCGATTTACGTCAAAATCTGTCCTTACCACAAGAGAATACGAATTTCATCCCGAGACTTCGCGTAAGCCCTCAAGATTCGATCCCATAATAAAAGCGACAATGGGGATTCTCCTACGAAAGTTGCGAGTCATCTTATAATAGAAAGTGCAATGACGTTTATCGCGTTGACACGCGCTCGGTCATATTCCGGTTCTAGAATAAATTAGCATAATATCGATTTCTAGCGTCTGCATAAATCCGCGTCTGTCGTGGTAGCAAACGGCGTATTCGTGTCGGCGAACGCCCCTGTCGCCTTTGATTACTCGCCGCGTTCGCGCGAGCACAGATGTGTCAAGGAGATGCCGGTAAATCACTCATTGTAAACGAAAGCCTGTTTTTTTTTATCTCGCAATTAGGACGCGTTCGGCAACGTGCCGATCAACCGTCTTAATGAAAGTTTACGCTTGATGCCTCCCCGATTTAAGAAATTCTTGATTTATGGCGATTTCGTGCACAATTCATTATCGTGCTAAATATCGTTATTTATACGCATTTCGCACAGCTATTGCATCCTATTCATGCGTGAATAATGAACGTGCGGAGGCACAATCCAATGTCGTAAAGTAATATTCTGTAACGATTTCGAACACTTGTTTCATCGTAAATCGATGAGTGGTTTGCATCTTATTATCGTCTTGTAGAAAAGTGATATTTTATTTTATTATGTGGATTTATTCTGTACTTGTCTAAACAAATTTTAGAAACAAAGCATATGATCTAATCGGACCTACAGTGATTTGAGCTGATTTTGGTGGGTGCACTTTTGTTTGTGTTCATGGTCTCATTTCAATAGATAACGCGTGAGGTGGGGTAAAATTGATATTATTTACGATCATAAATAAGACATTTTTGTATCGTACAATCATAGTGGAAACTTAATCCAATTTTTTACCAGTTTGTTGTCCAGGTCCGTTTTTTCTCATGTAGGTATAAGGAAGCTAGGCAATGTAACACAAAATTCGATAAATTTCTACCAGGTAATCAGAGACTTGTAATGGAGGCAAACAAATTGTCTTTAAATTTTTTAACTAATCGAATCGCTTCGGTACTGATGGCACAATGCAGCTTATCCAGAAAGGAGTTATTTAGTAAATGGTGCTGAATATGTGTGACTTAAGTCGTGGAAGTTCTAGAAAACTGGAAATTTCTCGGGCTTGTTATGAGTACATCTCAATCTCAAACTAACAGTACATTTTTACATATTCTCATGTTACTTGTTATAATTGTGTGAGATTCTGGAGTTATGTGACTCCATTTTGCATCGTACCAACTTTTGAATCAACAATAATGTGACCCCAAAAGCAAACTTAAGTAGGAAATTGACTATGAATCTTCCTTCACATTGCACGTAATCAAGTTGGAATTTGATTTGAATCACTTATAAACGGATTTTTACTACTTTACATAAATAAATAAATTCATAAATTAAGATCTTGATGGTGCATTAATTCAGTATTCCCGAGTGATATTCCTTATTGATTATTCCACATGACGCAAGGAATTTGCAGTGGTTCACACATTGACAATTAAGAGTAAACGGTCAAGTTATCCTCGATTTGGAATTATCGTGTTTTTTTTTTGTTTTTGTACCGAGAATCACAAGTATAGCTATTGCTTTGATGCCATGCCATACGGAGCTATGTCACATCAATGGTAGTAATTTTAACCTTGATGCCACGTCCCAACTTGTCTAATATCCATAAAATCTACCCGATTTTCACATGACTGTGTTTGATCTTTGATTTCTGTAACTTTCCCGGTGTTTATCAGTCCCATTGATGGTTATTTCTTTTTATAAGGAACACGAAATGTTGCTGAACGCACACTGTTTGTTCTCTCTTAATTTGAAACTGTGAATAATCACTAATTTTAAATGGGAACGAGTCACTGTTTCAAAATAGCGGTTTCATTTTTGCTATTTTCAGTGAGTTTTACTGTTTCAAACGGAGAAATTATGTATATTTAGTGCAATAATAAATACGCAGAATATTCTAAACAAAGTTTGTTTGATAAATGACATTGAATACTAATTCGTAAATCATGTGCACCAACCTCGAAAAGAATACAATTTTTAAAAACATTTCAAATATATTCCTTAAGGAAAAAATCTGGATATTTCTCTATAAGAAGGTAATTTTATGAGATATAGTTCGCAATACGTTCAAAGTTGCAGGGAAGCAATAAATTGTGACGTATCCGTATTCAAAATTAAAGTAGTCAGAACCTGGGATATAATATATTTGGGAAAAATATTTAATAACGATTCCATGAATTTAATTTTAACTGGTAATGATATTCTTGAAGGGAAAAAGTAGGGTGCACCTCAAAAACCCGACATTTCAGAATACATACACCATCGATTGGTGTGTGTTACCACATAAAAAAATGATCTCGGGTCACTGTTCTTGAGGTCTCACTGTAAGGTCATTTCAAGGGCAAAAATATTTGACCGAGGGATAATTTTGTAAGTCACTTCAGTAACTCACTAATCAGTTTGAAACCGTGGATTATTTATTAAGCACATTTAGAATTCAATCATTAACTACATTTTGAGGAAAAATCCGAGAACTCACAAAGCAAACATTTCAACAAAACAACTACTGCCAAATGTACATCTTCTGAAAATGTAATTAATGATTGAATTCTTAAAATCCAGTGGTCCAACTAATTTGATCCTCAAGTAACCTACAAAATTAATTCGTTGGTAAAAAATTGTTGACATTGAAATTACCTACCTGGGAGACCTCAAGGGCGGTGACCCAAGATCATTTTTTTTATGTAGTGAACGCACCAATCGGAGGTGTATGTGTTTCGAAATGTCTGGTTTTTGAATGTCTGAATTTCGAAACGTGTGGTTTTTTAATGTCGGGTTTTTGAAGTGTCTGTTTAGTGATTTGTCGGTGTTTCTATAGGTGCACCCAAAAAGTATTGTTGTTCTTGAACAAAAATTGAGACCTGCAAAAATAATTTGTTAAACAACGTTTGTTATGGACTCCAATTTTCTTCATTTCGCTACTTACAATTTTTTTTACATGAATGGATTTTAACGAGTGGTGACTTAAGTTTTGGAGGAAAAGATTCTTTACAACTTTATTTTACGATTTTGGCAAATTTTTGAAACTAAGAAGATAATCGTTTTAAGAGCGGTAATTCTTTCTCTCGGCAGCAATATCATTAATCATGAAAGTTAATTTCTTGGAAACGGTATTAAATATTTTTCCCAAACATACTACATCCCAGGGTCTAACTGCCTTAAAGGGCGATTTATTCACATTGGATATTATCGAAACCGTGTCGCGTGGCGCCATACACTTATACCGGTACTTTTTTGCAGGATTCACGAAAGTGCTTTACACGTGGCGTTGCGCGTACCAAATACAGAGTGGTCGAAACGTCGAATTCTCGGCATCGATGAGAGTTTCGTGCGATCGTCTCAATATTGCGGGCACGTTCCACGATCAATCGCTATAATCGACTATCATCGAGAAGGAACGATCGAAAAAATGACATCGTGATTGGAAATGCCGATGTCTTTAATCGATCGAGGAATATTCTTTTCCATCGGTGGTTCCCCAGCATTTTCTCGTTGAGATGCGCGCACACGTCAATCGTACGTGTTTAAAATTGTTCTTTATCAGTCCTGGGTTTTTGTGTCAGTACAAATTGCGTCATTATAATGAAATTAGTTTGTCAAGGGGTACTGTCGAACTTGTCGAATCGACCAACATAAAAAACCTTGTAAATTTCAAGGTACTCTTATGCATATGCAGGAATCCGAAGAAGATGCAAAGTAATCCCAAAGAATACTAAAACATTATTAGTACATACTTTTTGGAGTTATCATCATAATCTTAAATAAGCAAACTCTGGATGGGTGGCCATCTTCAGTTTCAACAAATTCAAATCAGTATCCGAAGCAACAGTAGGTATTTGGGAGTTACCAATTGTGTTAATGTTTTTATAGAACGAAACGTTCTATACCGAAATGCAAGGATAACAACGTTTTTAAAATCACATATTTTTTTTTAATTTCAGTAGTACTGACATTTTTTAAATTGTTAGTTTTTATAAAATGAAGGCACTATGCATCATTATTTTGATAACCTCTAAATGCTTTCTGTCTAAACAATGTGATGTAATAGAATTTTATATTTCACGAAAGTGTTGTTTCCTTTATTTCTCTTGTTATCTTTTATTTCAGAAATTGAGCATCTTCTAAAATTATAATCATGAACAATTCAGTATCGGCATAGCTATTAAAATTGTTATATCGTAAACACATTTCCTGTTAAAATGTGCGTTGCTTTTTAAATTGAATTACTTGGAAATCACTAATTTCAAAACAAAAATGGTCACTCATTCAATTAGTAATAAATTACACTAATGAAAGGCGAATATGAAGTATTTCATTAGTTAAATATTATTTTTTACTAGTAAATTAGTAGAAGCAACTTTCCGATTAGTATACATAAACTATTATATTAATATTGGTTTACTAATTCAGATTTAGAAAGGATATAGGCTACAAAAAATCTCAAATTTTTATTAAAAGTCTTATAAATAGTTGTCCTGGTCTTTTGTAACTAGATTTTGCTCAATTGGTAGAACTAAATAAAAGTTTTTTGATTTGTCATCGTGGTCTAACTTTTGTCTATCGTAAGTCTTCTTCCGATGTACATATACTCCAATCGATGTCTTCCCAAATATTACATAACAAAAATTTAATTGTTTTTTATCTTTGTCTTCAACGCTTGTCATCCATCCATCTACAGTGACTTTGTACCTTCAAGAATCTTCAAAGACGCCTATAATATCGAATTAAGAAAACCTAAAATATTTCTTGAAGCCTAAAAAAACAAAGGAATCTTAAACCAGCAATTACTTTTAATTAATGTTAATTTACTTAACACACTTTCTATTTTAAGAATTACTTTCGGTTGCATTCGCTTTCGTAATTGTTATCTAAAATAAAATGGTTTCAGCGCGGAAAAGTCTCATTAATTTAATTAATCTTTACGGGTGCAATTAACTAGACAAGGGGAATGGCGGAACCGCATTCGTACACGTGGTACACGTCCTATTCGAAGCCGCAGCCTAATCCGTGTCTCTGTATCTTCACGAGTAGCAAGTACACGAGTATCCCATTTCCAGGCAGTTTGGAGACGGCCGGTTAATACCTTCGATCCACCATAGTTGCAGCCTCATGTTTTCTCACCTCTTTGTATTTTCTCTTTGTCAGGCCGTCTCTTATTTTTTTATGGCCCGTGCACAACTTGCTTGTTCGATACCGCTGCTGAACTTATCTCAGCCGAATGACCTACGTGCCAACAGCTTCGGGTAATTCTTTCGCTCCGGACCTGCAATACACTTCGCTACGTTTAGCGTTTCATTACCGTGATTTATTTTCTATTATCGAATAATTACCACGATTTTTTCATGTTTCTATTGTCGTAAGTCTAGAAGTAATGTTTTTTTAATCGCTTTGTTGCTAACCTACATTTACACAGTGGGAGTGAATTAAAAAAATAATTTGTAAAGAGTTTAGTTGAAAATGTAAATATTTAAGAAGTCACTAGTTTCTTTTAATAAAAAGTAATATAAGGGATTCAAGGCCTACAAAATTGATTGTCTACTAAGAAAAACATTTTCTATATAATTGATTTTAATCCTCAACAATGAGAATCGTTAATCTAAATACCTCCCGATGATTCTAGATGTCAGAAACATGAAGAATTAACATCAATTACATAAAAATGTTTCTCTCATGATACAATAATTTTGGTAGGCCCTAGTGGCCCCTTTAGTTGCAAACATCAAAATAGGTCAAACAACTTTACGAAGCAGCTACATACTAAATTCGACAATATATAATTTCATTCCGTCGAAAGAATCCGTTGTTTAATTTATTTAAAAACAAATTCTATTTAAGCATAAAAAGTATTAATATTTCGTTTTCAAATATATATATTGAGTTTTAATATCAATGTGAATACTGACTAACTTCTATGTTATGTAAGTCCAATGGTTCTTAATAGTACACTCGTTTCTGTTAACTTATTAATTCTACATTTGGATATTAGCAATAGAGTAAAAAGGCTTATATATACTAAGTTCATAGAAAATTGAACCAAAAATTATAAATTGTTAATTTGACTAAGATATTCACTCTTAAAATGAATTGATAGAATTCTATGAATTATTAGTCAAATTCTACTAATTTAATTGCTGAAAACTTGATTATAGTAACAATTAGTAGAAAACTACGGATTAATAGAGTTATTTGTATTGATTAACTGAATTAGTAAAATTCATGCTTAAAAATAAATCTGTTCTTAAAGTTACCAAATTGAATGCGTTTCAAAAATCTATTTGGCAGTATATAAGCTTATTGAGAAATATTATAAATACGTATACGGAACCTTTGATGATTGCAGGCTTCCAACACAGCAAACTAATTCAAATAGTGATAACACATAACTGATTCAAATATTAAAATAGACTTATATTTATATAGTCGAACGGTTCTCCTAATTGCAATTACTAGGACCTCACCTGCACATTTTACTAATTGAACAGTAAAATGCCATTAAGGGGAGGATCTCGTCTAACGACCAAAATATAACATGATTCTCTCAATTTTTGTTGGAAGGAAGTAAATAAAGCCCTCACGTTTTTTGTACATATTAAGTATGATTTCAAGTATGTTTACAAATTTTTATAGTGTATAATATAGTACTGTCAATTGTTTAAACACTGTTGTCTCAATAAAAGGTACCAAAGCGGGCGACACTGCACAGCTTCCAAACATCATCTAAAATAAAAAAAATGAATTTTTTTCATAAAATATGTGATATTTACAACCAATTCAGCTAAGAAAATGTCAACCATTAAAAAAAAGTGGACATTTAAAAAAAAAAAATTTTTGTTGAGTAGCATCTCGTTATATTTTTCTTTCTTTGTAAGAATTTAAAACAATCGTAACTCGAAACTCGAACGTGTCATGGACCAAATCGGAACTTTTTCAAAGGGTAAAGAGGGTGAAGAGGTTTTACATATTTCATTTTATTTTAAGGGGGGTGTTCCACGATTTAATTTGATCCATTTAAATTGATTTATTGGAAAGAACGTTCTATTAGATTGTTAGGTTTTAAATAATATTGAAAACTGTTAACATGAATTATTTACCACTGATATTTTCTTCTTTAAATGTTGTAACGAGTTCATTAACATTGAAAAATATAAAGAAAAATGAAAAATTTAAAGATGCTGTGTGCACCAGGGTATCTTCTGGATTACCTTGCGTTTTTCGATTTATATGCAATTCTTCACCCCTTCAAAAATTGTTTACCTCCAGGAAAATTTTCTCAATAAGATAAAGTTTCAAATAAAACTTGTATACTTAGTGTAAAAACTATATATAATACAAAATAAAAAGGTGCTCTGTTTTATATTATCTTGCTGTATTTACATATTTGTGCATAATTCGTACATAAACTTGTCAATAGATATTAATTATTCAAAATCCTATAGTTTCTAATGTTGTAACGGTTACAATTCGTATGCGCCCAAGCGCTGTTTTCAATTCTAAATTTTACATACAATTTGTTTCATGGTACTTCCAAACAGATTGAATTAACTTTTCATTTAGTTATATCTAAAGTCAATTTTTCGAATTTGTCTACTATCGCTAGCGTAACACTAATACTTCTCGACCTCGACGCGCCATTTTAATTATAATTACGTCTTTCGTCTCGTCTCGTAAATAACTCAAAGTGAAATAGAAAAGAAACGTTGGGTGACTGACAACGGGCTTCGTAAAAATCGGGTAAAAATACGCGAAGATTACGATATTTAATAGCATTATTCCACTAGCAATAAATTTTCGCCTTCGAAATTTCACGGTAAATACGTTTCGCGTCTACGCGACACACCTCGCGCGTAAATTACGACTGTTGGCCGCTTGCCATTGGCGATGCTAATCACAATAATTATACGGGCGTCTAACGAGTATAAACCGAGATGTGGACCTAGAAGGGTCAAATCCCGAGCATTTGAAGCTTTCACCCTTTTTTCACGCGAATATTCCTTCTTTCTTTCATGAGTTCTTCTTGTAGTCTCGTATTATAAAATCTCGTTATTAACCATTACCACACTCTAGCATTCGAGCTCTAAAGTAATTTCATTTCATGTTTCTCATATAAATTGTTAAATCATTTAATGAGTTAATAACAGGGCTTACGTTTTTTATATGCATTGAACTCGAGATATCGCTTCGGATGAAAAATCGTACTATTCTGAATTATAGTTATATTAAATTATAGTTGTTGACATAATTTTTAATAAATATATTTAATAAAATAATTGTCACACATCTACTCTAAATCCTGTCTAATTGCCATATATCTATTGATAACATAGCAGCAATGTTAATAGTTAATAAACGAAGAGTGTTTTGTCAAATTGATCAGGTGGTCAAAAATTAAGAAGAATAACATGACATTTGTCGCCTACGGTAACCCGGAAACATACGATGAATGTGGCCATACCAGATCAGTAAGAAAGTTAGCCTAGAAAATATTTTTTTGCAAAATTAAACAACATTATAAAACAATGTTTATTTAATTTTGCTTTCAATCAAAAGTTTATCTGAATAGTTAGATATTCGCTTCAAGGGTGATTGTTTACGGTTTAAATCTCAGAGGAGATATATTTTTTTATGTTTTCAGTTTTAATTGACACTTTCTTTTAATTTTCTAATAATTTCACTCTGTAGAATGAATCCGTGAGATCCTGAAAAGTTCATTGATTCTTGTTATTGTTATCCACGAATTTTAGGTGTCACGACACTAGAAAAGATAAATTGGAGATAAACGTAATTGTGGAGTGCACGTTTTGTATATATTTGTTTTACGCCATATTCACTGCCATGGGAGGACTTTGAATTTCTTATTGAGTCACTTTCACACTTTTAACGAGCTCTTTATGAACTTGGCATAATTCTTAGTCCAATTAACTTCACTTCTTCAAACTAGAATGGTCTTTAGCTATGATCATTGCCAATGGTGTCAATATCTATAATTATAAAATGCTTAGAAACAACACTTTCCTTGTTTTTGGAAAAAGTTTTACATGGTATAAATACAAAGAAAATACCTACCTTGCTTTCAAGCAAAAATTGGAACAAAAATCGTTTTAAGATGAAAATCCATTGGACCTAAATACTAGTTGCAGTATGGTCCGACAAGATATAATATTTCTTACACCATGCTGATTGTAGAATTGAAACTAAAGCTTCGATATTCAAGAAAATTGTTTAAGAGTCCGTTCAACAGAATTTCTATGGTTTTTTAAATTGCCTCGTAGTTTGACTGTGTACGTAAGTATTCCTAAAGATATGCAATTAATAATTTTCGATAGTTTAAAGCCATATACAAATGTTTTGTAGGTGTGACAACAAAAAGTAGTTGCTTTAAATATTTGTTTACCTTGCTTAGAAAAACTTCTGAGCAAAAGTAAAATTACATACTGGTGATGAAATTTCTTGTCCGAAAATAAATTTTTTACTGAGATTAAACAAACATTGAAGCGGAAGTTTGTCTTCTACGATCATTTCCGGTCTGACATTTAAAAAACAATCAATGTGATATTACAGAGCTAAGAAGGAAAATGTATATTGTAAAGCCCTCACAATTAGCAGCATGTCATTATCGTGGATTCTTTACTAATTAGACTGAATACATTTCTACACATACTTTAATAAATTTTATTAAATTCATTGCATTTATTATGTTCATTGCAGGCGGAGATTTTTAACAAAACAATAGAAAAAAATCGACCCCAATAATTAGGTGTATTTTGTCAAAACGGAGGATGTCTTGCATATTTGAAACTGAAATTCATCAATAAACAAAACGTATAATTGCTTTAGGAATACGTTATTTAAATTTAAAGAACAGCTGAGAGTACGCGATAAAGAACAGGATCGTTCGTAGCATTTCCCTGGGCATCGCTCCAAGTCAATTAGAATCCACATGGCCGGCAGTGTTCCACGCGCCACGCACAGTGACCATTTGCATTTACCTGGTGAGATGTTGATGAGAACTCGTACCGTTTACATCTAAAATGAACCTAAACAGACAATACACAACATGTAAACAAATTGCTTTAGTTAATGTACAGTAAAGTAATAATGTTAGTACAACCAACCCTGCTTGTGAACATCTGTTATTGCAATACACCATTTGTCATTCCGAATAAACAGTTTATCTTTCCGCATTTACAGTATTATTGTGAATATAAACAAAATTATATCTTATTCAAGTGACTAATATCTGTCATTTTTCATTCGATAATTAGTAAATCATAGACTTTTAAATTAAGTTAGACTAGAATTTTTCCTGTAACACTCGTAGTAAAATTTCCAAATGGATTTGTCATGCTGAAAAAGGTGATCACTTTTCTCGAAAATAGGGCGTGATAGGAAAATTCTTCTGGCGCCATTGTTTACAGCAAAAAAAAATACGTTCGAAAATGATGCTGCCATTGCCAAGTAAATTTTCTTTCGCTACAAAAACTATTGGGATATAGCCAAAAATGCACATTTTTCACATTTAACCTCACTTTTCTTGAAAACGGTACATGATAGGAAAATTAAGTTAGCCCTATCGTCTTCAGCGCGAAAAATCTGTTCGGAAATAATACTGAAATTGTCAAATAATTAAAAAAGTAAAATTTTGTCGGTCAGTGTTATGGAATTACATTTTTCTTACAATGAAATCTAAAATTAGATTAGAATATAGTTGGATTAAGTTACTGCGTTATTTACTGAAAGTTCTAGCAGTTATTTTTGTAATCGTTTAATATCCTTTTAGACTATCATATAAGTAAAATGTTTTCATGAAAGTTTTCAAAAATTATATTTTTGGCGATTCTAAAGTCACTGGATTTGAGTCAAACTTTATCAATATTTAAGACTAATTTGTAAGATATTCAAAACTATTGTCTTTCTTTTGTCGCTAATAAAAAAATCTACATTTGAGCACATGAGTTTTTCAGGCCAAGTGGTAAAACTTCTTTGTATGGAATAAATAACATCTAGTTATTACGAAACTAATGAACATAGGAAAAAATTGTTTGCATGAGTTGAAATCATGTCTTGCTAGACTGCCTATATCTACTGAAACGCTATATAGGGCGTTACTCTATTTTAACATGAAATATATTTATTTTCTTCATATTTTCACGGAAAATAAAATAAATAATTGGCTTTAGTATTTAAATATAGTAGTATCGGTTATTACATTTGAAGATGTTACTATTTCGATAGTAAACTAAAATTAACTAAAAATAATGGCTGTGTTTTAACCGTACTATCTAGTTAGTAGTTCCAACCGTATCTTTTTTCTTTCGTGTTGGAGAAAATATCAACCATAGCACTTGTTTCTAGTAGTTCTCAATAAACAAGTATAAAATCTTCGATTATAATTAAAATCCAAGGGCTTCTGGCCCGTTTAATTACAATAAATAAATAAATAAAATGCATTTGTAAAAGCTTCCATCGATTAAAATGTTATATATCTTGGAACTGGTATAGTTTATTCGAAAAAATGTCTATAAATGTGAGTTTATTTTTAACAAATAAACATTTTAACATTTGTGATTTTTATTCAAAATGTGGCGGAACATAAATAAGATAAAAATAATAAAATTTCGAAAACAAAAATTAGTTGGTAACCGACCAATGGTCTATCTTCAATTCCCGACTTCCATCGGCCTCGCTTGCGACGCCGCAAGATTCCTCTATTTTTTGTGGACTGCAGACCAAAAAAATCTATACATGCCGTTGTGTCAATGAGAGTGACGTTTATTCCCATTTAAGCGAAACCAAGGCGACGGGCACCTCGCCTCGCACACAAATCAGTCAAACTGAGTTGCGTGGTCGAGAGCGCTGCGGTTCTCGGACTGCACTGCATTGCACCGGAGTGCACCGGAGCTCTCGAACGAAGACGTCCGATCCATCTCGCGAAATCACCCTCGCCGTTGAGAAGATGCGGCATAGTCAAACCGTGAGAAAATCAAGAACAACATCCCGAGACGGAGGTCACCGTTCGACCGCGGCGAGCATGGAAATGCCACGTTGGCTTCCTGGACAATCGCACCGGTGCGAGGTGCTCGTACCGCCAGGCCCGTGCGAATCGAACCCAGTGACGAGGCGATATCTTGATTTTGTTAATTGATTAATTAATCAATCATGAACGGCGCTATTATTCTTTTCCACCGTGGGATAAACGCTTCGGAGCGCGTACAACTGCTCTTCAGTTCCACATGGAATTGCAGTGATTTTGATAAGCTGATCTCGCATTGTCATAAACGACTATTTATTGTTAAATCATATAATACGTTTTTATATTTTGTACTTATTTGTTTGTATCTCAGAAATGTAATTATCACAAATCTTGTTAATGCAGTTATTTTTAATATTTTGATTCAAGATTATGATTAGTAGTGGGTGCTGGTCGAAAACCTGACAGGGCAAAAATATGTCTGTCATAAAGATGGCAGTCAAAAAACCGATACTTAAAAAATTGACTGTCCGCTTTTCGATGTGTTTATTTTCTTTTTGTCGCCTTTTTTACTATCGGCTTTTCGATTATCGGCTTTATGACTGTCGTTTTTTATCCTGTCGGTTTTTCTATTTGTCCGTTTTTCAACCCACATCCTTAGTAGTTACATTTACTCAAAGTATACGAATAAATCTCAACTTTTTTTTTATTTTCTAGAACTAACTTCTAAATTATTGGCATTCACTACAATCGTAACTATTTTATGGCTACTGCGTAACATTGTTCAAAAGTGTTCGACGAAATGCTCTCCGACTCAAGTAAGCCAAGCATGCTGCAAAAGTATCTATATTAATTTTAACTAGGTCTGTTTTTTGGTAGTGTCGAGTCATTGAGTTATCTATACTAAAGCAAACAGATACCATAAAAGCCTTCTAATATGCATTCCACGGGTACACCTCAAAAACCCGACAAATCACAAAACAGACACTTCAAAAACCAGACATTTAAAAAAAGAGACATTCAAAAACTAGACATTTCTAAACATTCCAGATATCTAGAAATTTCTAAGCATTCCAAACATATCTGCATTTTGAAATTTGTGTTTTTTGAATGCCCGTTTTAGAAATATCGAATACACCGCAAAAAAGCTGACAAATCACAAAACAAACACTTCCAAAATACGACATTAAAAACCAAATATTTCCAAATACAGACATTCAAAAACCAGACCTTTCAAAAAAAGCAGGGTGCACATAAAAAAAACAGACAAATCACAAAACAGACACTTCAAAAAACAGACATTCAAAAACCGGAAATTTAAAAAAACAGACTTTAAAAAACCATGCATTAAAAAAAAAAACTTTCAAAATATGTGTTGATTTTCAAATGTCTGGTTTTTGAATGTGTGTTTTTGAAATGTCTGTTTTTGAATGCCTGTTTTTTTAAATGTCTGTTTTTTCAATTGTCTGGTATTTGAATGTCGGGTTTTTGAAGTATCTGTTTTGTGATTTGTCGGGATTTTGAGGTGCACCCCATTCCTGGTCTATATGATCTCAAAAAACAGAAATAAAGTCTCCTCACCTCGGTGTTTCCGGGGTAAACTCTTTGTAAATAAAATATTTTATCACATTCGTATTTTTACGTATTTTCGTAGTTTAAAAAACCGACAGTCATAAAGCCGACAGTCAAAAAGCCGACAGTTAAAAAGCCGACAGTCAAAAAGCCGACAGTCAAAAAGCCGATACATAAAAATATACAAACTCGACAAGTGGACAGTTATTTTTGGGTGCACCTCAAAATCCCGACAAATCACAAAACAGACACTTCAAAAACCTGACATTCAAATACCAGACAATTGAAAAAACAGACATTTAAAAAAACAGGCATTCAAAAACAGTCATTTCAAAAACACACATTCAAAAACCAGACATTTGAAAATCAACACATATTTTGAAAATATTTTTTTTTAAAGTCTGTTTTTTTAAATTTCCAGTTTTTGAATATCTGTTTTTTGAAGTGTCTGTTTTGTGATTTGTCTGGTTTTTTATGTGCACCCTGTTTTTGTTGAAAGGTCTAGTTTTTGAATGTCTGTATTTTGAAATGTCTGGTTTTTTAATGTCGGATTTTGGAAGTGTCTGTTTTGTGATTTGTCAGCTTTTTTGAGGTGCATCCGACATTTCTAAAACAGGCATTCAATAAAACACAAATTTCAAAATGCAGACATATTTTGAATGTCTGTTTCAGAAATGTCTAGTTTTTGAATGTCTGTTTTTTACTATAGGCTTTTTGACTGTCGGTTTTTCAACCCGCATTCAAATTCGTAGAGGAGTCTTATCATTTCATATCGAGTCTCAAACATATTTCTTATCAAAGATTGCTGAGATTAACCTGCAATTTCTGCAAGGGAAACGCCATCAACTTCCTGAATTGAATGAGATCTTCGATTTTCAAAAAATATTGTTTTGGAATTCAAGTTAGTCAATTTACTGAAATCAGTAACACCTAGTTATCAATTACGGTGATGGTTTGTTAAAATTTGGTTTTTCGGACACATTTAGTGAAATTTCTTATCACAACTACTACGATCCTAATCGGGAACACCTCTTGAGTAAGAACACCTTACCGATTGCAAATTGTAACCTAATCCAGAGAGCCTGTTAAAACATCCACTCTGTTACATCTGAAAACGAGATAAACCTGATGTCCGCGAACCTATTAAATTCTATTCGACAAAAATGATAATTTTACTCTCGATTTTGCAAGACACGATGTTCGATTTTCCGCAGAGACTCAACTCGGAGGCGCGCCACGTCGGGGCGAGTCGAAAGTCTCGGGTTACGCTTGCGGTAATTGCGCGTGGAGGTAATTAAGTCGCGTCGCACGCGTTTGTGCGATATCGCAACGTGTCGTTAGTCATTCTCGGTAAAGTGAGCGTATGTCCCGGGGATTGGCCGCGATTATATTATGTAGGATAATCGCAGCGCGGCGCGTACAATCGGATTGTAAAACTGAGACGTGCCACTCCATCAGGCACCTGCTTCCATAATTAGCGTCTGAGATCATTCGCTCCGCCATGGAATAAGCGCGACATGGATGATGATTCTTCGGACCAAGTAACGAGCATGATTACTATGATTGATATCGATTTTTGTGCCAATCAAAGCATACCAAACAATTGCCAAGTCAATCTCATTTTTCTTGTTTGCTTTCTGTTTCTTCATTTGTTTTGGATTAAATATGCGAGAATATGGAAGTTGGCGACTAAAGTATCAACAAGTCACAAAAATAATGAACCCTCAATATGTTGGTGTCTGAGTATAGACACAAAATGTGCAAAAATATTCTTATGCTGTTGTTGAACTAAATGTAGGTTGATAAAACTACCAATTAGTCAACTCAAACATGATATACTTTCTCCATCTGCAGATTTTTCTCATATGATTTAAAAAATGAAAAACGTCTAGAAAAAAGACTTTCTGTTCCAAACTTGGGCAGACAACATGCAGGAAATACATTTATTAACGCTCTAAATAAAAACGCTGTAATTTTTTATTTAAAAAATTGTCATCTACAATTCCAACAATTATGAAAACAGTAAGAAAGTAATATTACAATTTACTAAGAAGCAAAGATAAGGAGGCAGCGGAAGCCGTCGTCCTATTGTCAACGAATGTGTGTATTATGGGACGGGCGGCCACGACACGGAAGAACGTCACCGTCGGGGGTCCGCTTCCTGCGGCGATACAGCGTTCTTCCATTTGCCTATTTTGAAAAATAGCCTAACAGCATAAAGTGCGAGTGCTCTTGAGCGAATCAGAGGCGCGACTAGCCCACGCACTCCAGACAGGACTTTAAAGTCTAATAGGCTCGTGGACACCCACTTATTAGACACTTTGCTAATGAAACAGCCATCCTTTGTCATCGGCATTTGCGAAGCGCCCTCCTGTCTGATTTATATACGAATCGCCAAATAGCGATTAGCTCACGAAGCCACTCGAGTTTTCACAATGTTGAGCTATTAATATCATGGTGGAACTTACGAATCATTTTACTAAGAGATGTCTTATTTACTTCTTGTCCCATTGTAGTTGGTTACTAAATATAGATTAAATCGTTATTAACTATATGAATTGCGTTATCAAAATACAACGAAAAAACAATCAAAAAGGGATAAACTATTTTCTTTCAAATAGTGTAAATTGAAAATTAACTGGTCAAAGGATCAAATTTTGAAAAAGAACAAATCTTTATTTTGTTTAGCACGTACGTGTCCTAACGTTTTGATAGTCGCTGAATCCGAATCAGGAGTGCACCTCAAACCCACGACAAATCATAAAACAGACATATTAAAAACCCAACATTTAAAAAAATAGTGATTAAAAAGCAGATATTTCAAAAAACAGAAATTAAAAAACCAGATATTTCAAAATACAGACATTAAAAAACTAGAGATTTCAAAATGTAATTAATTCTTTACTTCTAAATGTACTTAATAAACAATCCGGGGGTCAAACTGATTTGACCTTTAGGTGACCTACAAAATTAACCCTTTGGTCAAACATTTTTGACATTTTTTAAATGACTTTCTAGGGAGATTCGAAGGGAGGCGACCCGCGATCAAATTTTTATGTAGTGAACGTTCACCGATCAATGCGTCTGTAATTTGAAATTTGGGTTTTTGAATGTCTGGTTTTTGAATATATGTATTTTGAAATGTCTGATTTTTGAATCCCAGTTTTTTGAAATGTCTAGTTTTTTAATGTGTGGGGTTCACTTCAAAAAACAAAACAGACACTTTAAAACCCCGACATTCAAAAACCAGACATTTAAAACTAAACATTTCAAAAAATACTTTCTAAATATGTGTGCATTTTGAAATGTCTGATTTTGGGTACACATCAAAAACCCGACAAATCACAAAACGGATATTTCATAAACCCAACATTCAATACCCAGGCTTTTAAAAAAACAGAGATTAAAAAAAACGAGACATTTAAAAAACCAGTCTTTCAAAATATGTCTGCATTTTGAATTGTCTGGTTTTTTAATGCATCTTTTTTGAATTGTCTCATTTTTGAATGTCTGTTTTTGACATGTCTGGTTTTTGAAATGTCTGGTTTTTTAATATCTGTCTTTTTAAATGCCTGATTTTTTAATGTCGGGGTTTTGAAGTGTCTGTTTTCTGATTTGTCGAGATTTTGAGGTGCACTCTGAATCATTAGTAAAAAATGGCAAATTTATAAAATATCGAGCTAATATAGGGCCTCAAATGAGAAAAAAACAGCTTTTCTATTGGGCCATACGGCAAACTGGCCTAGCAAATAATCGAAGACACCGTAAATTGGTTTGTTTATGTTTTCGTGTTCGTTGCTGATTTTGCATCCGAAATCAGAATTTTAAAATTCAAAATGCTAGAACGAATACAGCGGTCGTAAATTTACTGTTCAATACACTTACAGAAATAAAACGTAAAATTTTTATCAATTGATGTTTTCGATTTTTTTAATTACGGTTCTGAAGCACTAATTGAACTTTTCAAAATGGCGGATTTAGAATGACTAATTTTCATAGATTTTCTTTTCAAATTTATTTATTTGATTTAAAGTTGTTATCCGTATGTTTTCGGGGTTTTTGATAGTGAATTTGATGTCATAAATGTAAAATTCAAACAAATTCAACATTTTGACGTATCTTTTTTTCGTGCAAAAGTTCCTCTTTCGATTCATCTGAATTAGAGTCAATATATGAAACCATTTCTTTCTTTTATATAAAAGCTCTTGGAAGATTGTCCTTCACGATTTTGTGAGTTTTGACTCAAAGAAGATTGAAAGGTCCATCCGGTTCATTAGAAAAACATTTTTGTATCATTTGAGCCGCCATGTTGTCTCCATCATTTTGAAATTCGCCATTTTTACTTCAGATTTAACGACCATGAAAATCTCAGAATTACATAATTTTTTTATTATGCATAATTTTTACACTAAACATTAATTTTTTTTTTCAAATTAGCAATTCTTTGAAATTTGACAAATATTTTACTTCTCGTTTCGATATTTTTGTGCCATTTTTGTATTATTTTAATGACATCTTTTAATATGGATTGAAAAATACTTATGCGATCTTTTATGTCAAGAGCTATCCCTGCATGTTTTAAAATTACAAGAATGTCACTTATTAAAAAAAGTTGACGATATACATATTATACAAAATAATGAAAAAGAAAAAGTTTTTGTATGTTGATACTAAAAATCGCTATCGAACTTCGTGATAAATGTTTAAACATTTTACTGCGGACTGGAGTGAGTACCCACTTTGCGATTATGCTTTTTTCGAAACTCTTTTTGGGTGCGGGTTAAAAAACTGACAAATCAATAAGCCGACCGGTCAAAAAAAACCGATAATCAAAAAACCGACCCTTAAAATGGGACGCTTCAAAAAATGACTGTAAACTTGTCAAGTGTCTATTTATTTATGTTCTTTCGACTGCCGGCTTTCTGATTATCGGCTTTTTGACCTGGCGGCTTTTTGATTCGTCGATTTTTCGACACGTATCCTTCTTTTTTGATATTTTTAACAATTTCAAAGATTAGCAGATGCAAAAAATGTTATATATAACGTATTTATGAAGTAAAATGGTCTGAAAATTATTCACAATGCTGTTTATGTTTACTATAAAAAAGATGTATTTTATGTGTTGGGTGATAGACAATTTATATAATTCGAAAACTGCAGCATACCTTATTAGATTTTACTACATGGAATAACGAAGAAATTATTGGATATACTTTGGTTTTCATACTGATTCAGATATAACCGTTTATCGATACAGACATTTATACAAACGATATCCCCATTTCTTTTACGAACATATTTCTTAGGAAGTAACATAAAAGACGATATATGCGAACATCAAAGCTTACGTTGCGTTGATAAAACCGATGAAACACACTTGAAACGACATAAAAGACATTGCGTAGCCTATGAGATACTATCCATTAATTAATTATACATTGAAACATAAATTAATGGGCTAATAAATTATTCTGTTTTATTATATTTTGATTAATTAATCGTTTATCGGTAATTACGACCAACAATGATTTACGCCATAGTAGTTAATAGTGGTTAAGCGGGAAACGTAATTTCGATAATGTGCAATACCGACGTGCAATGGGTGTAAAAGAAAGTGCACTCACGAAATTTACAACGTGTCAAGCATCGATTGAGTTTAAGAAGGATTTATCGATATAATATGTTGCTTAATTGATACTAGATAAGCGGCGAATTAGGATATATTTTTTAAATAAATTACAAACATTAATTATTAAATTAGATTTTTTTTCTTTAAATGAATATAAATTACACTTTAAAAGCGCTTTCTCTATCATTTATATATTATTGCATGTTTGAATTGCGTACTCAATGTTGATTTAAAGTTCTATTAAGAATTAATAAATATTATTGATTATTGATGAAATGAGTGAAAACGATATTTTGACTTATTATCGTCTTGATATATATATCTGCGTAATATTATAAACACTTAAAATGCACTTTAAAATAAAAAAATTCAGTATAGAATTTATACAAATCATTGATATTAATCATGGAAAAACTAGACTGTTTAGACTAGAATATCAGTATGATGCACTGTAAACTTCAATGTTTTGTTGAACTATCTAAGTAACAAGAACATCTACCAAAGTTTTTTGGTCCATATATTACTTTTTCTGTAGTATTCCCCGACTATCGATTCTTTTTACAGTCTATTAATTTGAAATGGAAATCATATAATATATCACTGTAATATGTAAATTTATAGACATCTATAATCTTATATTAATTTCATTGTAATTAACTATCATATTATATTGTATACTTGTATACTTGTATACTTACATTAATTTAATTGTAAAAATCAAATCTTACTTCAATTTTCTTTTAAAAACGAAGATTCGATGACTGATGATAATCTATTTAACTTTAATATAAAAAAACCATACATTAAAGATAGATAAATAGATTTTTATAATATCATGAAATCATTATCATAAAAGTCCAAAAAATTCCAGGAAAAAGTGAATCTATATACGGATCTCAATGGAGTAATTGCAGAAAGTTCTTAACAAACTTCTAATAAAAATAAGCGGTAAATAATACAATTGTAACACGACAATAACAAATTGTGACGGAGTGCATGTACACCGTGATAAATAAAAGATAAAGGAAATATATATATAGTATTGTAAAAATACACAAAAAAACTTCCATATCTAGTACAAAACAAAAAAAAATATAGAGTAGAAGCAGCAGCAGGGAAAGTAGTAACAGTCTTTCCGGCAAGACACGATGTATATTCTATACTTTTTCTAGACTCTTGGAACGCTGCCACCTATCGAGAAATATGAACATACAACTTGCCCGAAGCTAAGAAGAGTAACTATATCATTCAGTTGCTAATAAAATGCCATGTTTTTGACCTTTTTGCAATGTAATTCCAAGGAACAGAACTTTTCTCAGTTTAAAAGCAATAATTTCACATCGGAATAATAAAACGATCATCCCTACTGATGGGCTGAACTTTTCTGCATTCCTGTAAATCTCTGAAGGAAATATTGTTGGTAATAAAATTGAACAGGTAATTCAAATAAAAATTACAGCCTCGTGCGATAATGTCGGAGACAAATCCTTTCGGCTATACCGACAACAATCGAAAAATTTAGTACAATCTTACTGGCTGTCGCGTTTGAAAGATGTTTATACGCCTGGCGTACGTGCCTTATAAACGATAATAGCACAACTTTTTCAACCGCATAAATTCGTCCGTCGCCTTTTGAGATTCCGCTCGTGCGCTCCACAATTACTGTAAATTTCCTATACGTTACACAATCGTGTACGCGCATGCCGTGCTAACGGCTCACATTGTCAATGCCACCAAGCCGGGTGGCTCTACTTACCGCGAATATTTGAACGGTAAATATAACAGCGGGAAGTCGGGTTCCTTTCTCCCCGTGAAATATGCGCTTCCGTGTGGCCCACCTGAAACAATTCGTCCTCGGATCAACGAGTTTCACTTGGGAGCACGTACCTTACGAAGAAAAATTTATACGATAAAGAGAAAACTAAGTGAGTAACTTTCGACGAAGGGACTTGCTCTATCAAAGTACACTGTGAGTAATAGACATCTGGAGTTACTATAAAGTTCTTTGTTACTACATCATCTTTTAATTGTACACGGAAAAAATAGAACAGTTGATTTAACTATCTGAAAAATAGTTGATCGAAAAATAGCTAACGCAACGAACTAGTTTGTAAAGATGACACACGAACTATGGTTAAACGAACTATTTTTAACTATAAAAAATCATAAACTTGACAATCTGTTTCGCCATTTTAGCAATGCCATCTAGTCAGTCCAACTATTTTTAAATGGTTACAAAATCCAACTAAAAAAATAGTAAGGTCAGTTATTTCCGTTGTTGAACGAACTATTTTATTAAATATTAACAATTCTTTTTAGTGGGTTGAGTAACTGTATTGTATAATAAAAAGGCGAATTCATCGTTCATTCGATATCGTGAAAAGGGATGCAGAATTCGGAAGAATATATGCCGTGCAACTTATTACTATATGTATACCGATCTGTAAATACGAAGTGACTTTTGCGGTTAATAAACGAAGTCACACTTCATGTGGAGCACACATTCGACAGTTTAACAGTAAATGGCATTAAATTAATGGTGTTAAAATGGAAATCAGTATTCCTGAAATTTTAGAAACCTGGGGACTGGGAAAATATGCGGACAAATTTGAAGGTCAGTAAAAATAATATAAATGTATGAATCATATACATACAGAAATCGAAAATTCGTCGCCAAATCTTTGATTAGTATTTTGCATTTTGATCCCCATATGAGTTACAAAAATTTAGTTGCATATTTTACCCCAGACATTTCTTGTGATTTCGCAAAATATTATTTACACTATTAAAATAGTGTTATTCTCGCTGTTGTAACGGCCAGTTATTTGAAATCGTCGTTATTACTATTTTTTTAGTTAAAAGGGAACAAATCTGTTACCATTTAACTAATTCAAATATTTAAGTTGACTACTTTTATAGTTATTTCAATCATCTGAAATAGTCGTGATTACTATTTTAATTGATTAAAGCGGGACAAAGCTATTACCAGTTAACTAATTGAAATGGTTGATTTACACAATCAAAAGAGTTGTTCCAACTATTTATGTTGGCTATAGAATAACAAACTGGAAATAGTCACAGCAACTAAAACAAGTTCTGAGGCATATACACCCAACATTTTTGGCTGAATTTACTATTTTGTTAGTTGATTTAACGATTTATTTTTTCCGTCTATAACTAAACAACATAAAAAATTCTGACAATTAATTTTTAACAATTCATATTATTTTATTCGTATTTTCTTTTGGGATTTATGTCGATAATCCTAGAAGTTCTTTCTCGATGATCGGTAGTTGTGTTGATAGAGGGCGCGGTTACACGTGTGCTTGTTGCAAGTAAGGGAAAAGAGACCAACTTTACATGATAACACGTCTTTATTTCATGGACAAATGATCACACGAGAAAAAATCATGGACATTTGATAACACTTCAAATTATCACAATGATAAAATATCTCGCACAAAAATATCACACTGATAATATATCATATCGACAAAATACCACACATTTAAAAATTCCCCTGTGCAAACGGTATTCATTTATGCAATTAGGAGTAAACGGAATTCCGACTGGTTATGTGAGGTTAGTTTTTTGTATTTTATATGGTAATTGAAGAACAGACTTTCAATGCGACAAAAATTGACATAAATTGTAAACAGTTATATTTCTTATATAAGTGAAAATTGAGCCACAGTCTGATAAAAGTGACTTTTTCACTATTTTTAAAGTGGAAATTTGACTTTACTAATAGTGGATGGAAATCTGCCACTCTAATAAAGTGAAATTTTCACTTTAAAATAGTCAAAAAGTCACCTTTAGCAGAGTGTGGCTCAATTTTCACTTATATAAGAAATATAACTGTTTACAATTTATGTCAATTTTTGTCGCATTGAAAGTCTGTTCTTCAATTACCATATAAAATACAAAAGTTGCACAGACAGTTTTCTGCGTGTGTTTTTAAAAGTCAAGTTTTTCAAAATAAAAGTTTGCCACAAAGCTGATTTTATGATTTTTTTTTGTGTAACAATAGAGATACAAAACTTCATAACGACAAAATATTTTCTCAATTTAAACAAACTAATTTACCTGACTATTTTCCTTTACCTATTTGTTTGAAATCAAATATGTATTATTTAATTTACTTTAAATTTTGTACATTCTTATTTCGAAACATCTCTAAGGGATAGACGTTTTTTCTGACAAATAGTAGTAACATTTACTAAAAGGCATTAGAATAATTCTGCATGGAATTTTCGCAACGGAATATTTTTCGTTTTTTATAGAAATAAAAATGTAAAATTATTTTCAAGATTTCCCTCATTATTTGTCGAGTTTCATAAATGACAGACCATTTTCGTAGTCATTCACCAACTCATATACCTGTTAATCCAGGCGACTTTCAAAAAGTCCCGTTGATCGGCTCAGAAAAATACAATTTAACTTCCGAGTACAAAGTGGTAAATAATTTACCAACATTTTCGCCATATTTCACGTATCCTTCAGGAATGACAGTACGAAAGACTCATACGCGACTATGCCAATGAGCTTCTCTGGAAGATAATATACGGACACGTCGTAGCCCGTATTTATGCCGTCATTTCTTGGAGTAATATTTTATCGACGCGTTGTGTGTATCGTTAACATTGTAGAAATTGAATCGATTCCGCGTGGGGTCATCGATTACGTTTATTGTCGAGTCGCAGCTTGACCGTTATAGTTTGAAATCGCAAATCGTCCTAATGAAGGGAGCGTCATGTAATAGTATTTATTACTCGAGGTGCATGCAGTTCTGCAGCGCGTGCCGGCGATGCATGAATTGCCACGTCCCCAGGACGACGACGTAGGTATATGCCAGCTAAGCCATGGCGTGCGAATCTTTCTCCTGGGGAACTTCGTAGATCTTCTCGTAATCACATGTTTGCACGAGAAACTAATTCGCATCTTCCGCTTCTCTTTCTTAATTATTGCCATTTAAAGAAACGCGATAAGTTTCCACGTCTCACGCCCTGGGTTCGGCCCTTTTCTCCACTTTCAGTCCAATCGCCGGGATGGAGTAATAGATAGGGATTAATTTCTTAAGGGTGCACAGGAGGTTGAATTCGTACTGATCGTTAATTAAGTCATTGACTTTGTGATGAATATTGTATATTTTTTAGGATGAAATCTAAATTCCAGATATTATGGTCTTCTAGTTAGTATTAGGATGTAATATGCATCATTTTCGGTAATACTAAATTTTGATCTTCCTCAAACATGATCTAAAATGATAAGAAATGGTGAGAAATAATGAGGGATCATGACACTTCGTTCAGTGACGCGTTTTGGTATCCTCGGACAGAATATAATAATGTAAACAAACTTTGGTAGATCATTCGACCGACAATCGAAACCGACAATCATCCAGTATTTTTAACATTTTCTGAAAAAAAATGATTATTAAAAAAATGCCGCTGTTCGAGGATCCGAGTGATTCAAATGAAGGGTTTTCAACCTTGAAAATATTTAATGAAAGTAATTACCACCAGGTACTTTTGCAGGGTATTAGCCACGAAACTCAATTTGTTTAATTTACAATATATCGACTTGCGAAAGTATTCTTATATGATATAAACATTTTACTTATTGTTAGTCAATTTCAATGTGTACGTAATGTGGTTAGGTTAGGTCAGGTCGGATTACTTAACTCCCTAGGACAAGTAAGTTTTTGTCTTTTTGCAATGTTCTGAATTTCACAAGCATGTATGATTTTCCTGGAACTTGAAACACTTAATCCATCGCACATGAAATACTTGGGATCCGCTGAATGACTTTTGGACAATTATTTTTTTATGTTGAATATCCAGACCTAGTACACGTATTAAACACTGCTAAAGGGCAAATATATTTAACAATTCGAATTTGATGGGCCAAATATATCACTATTAGCATAGTTAATTGCCCTAAATTTTAGATGAAATTAATATAAATAAATGTCTCATTAATTAAGCAGATTGTGAATCAAAGAAGAAAACAAAGATAACTGACTCAAATAAAAATCTTAATAATGGTACTTTGATGGTATAAATAAGTATTTCTTAAGTAGTTGAAGGTGTGACAGAATCGCAACTTCAACCAGTATGCAAACGATCACAATTTCAAGACATTTATGGATTCAATAACTCCATCGACGATTCCCTGGTAGAAATCTATCCAGTTTTTGTTAAATTGCCCAGTTTTCCTTTACCTTAAACACGGGAATTAAAGAAACTGGACAGAAACTGGTCAAAAACTGGGCTCATTTTCTACCAGAGTTGTTTATTTTCATTTTCTAATAAAATAGGAACTAATCCGAGTATGATAAAGTACATATTTTATATTATATCGTTTACGGGTAAACTGAGGAGAAGAACAGTGTCAAAGTAAAACAAAATATGCAAATGAAATTAGCTCGCAATTTTCAAAGTCTCGGTATTGAAAATTCATAAAAATTATATGAATTTATAATAAACATCGGACACTAAAACTGAGAATTTAAGTAACTACCGGGAAAATCAGTTTAGCATTACTGTTGCCATTAATCTTGCAAAATTTATGGTATGTTTATATTTAATTTCTTGTTATTCAAATGGTCCTTTAATTTTTTTCATCCAAAAATTATGCCTCCTTGAAAGACCTTATTCAGAACTTTATTTGCAAAATTCATTAAATTTTTACAAAATAAAAACTCAGCTTTAATGACAATAAGATAGAAACGGACATTTATGGATACGATCAAGTGAATGCTTTTTGAGTTCGACATAGATGGTAATTATGCAATGACTATCTTTGATGAATGAAGAACTAAAACAAAATATTCTAGGTTAATGTAAACGTATTTTATGTCTTCAACAAAATGTTCAGTACTACTTTAGTGAAAAGATCAGTAATAATAGAATTTGAAGACAAATTTCGTTTAAATATTATTGCTTCTAACGATTTTCTATTTTTAATAGTCATTCCAAATTCTTCTGAAACAAGTGAAATTTATTATTACTATATTACGTGTCATCTCCTACCTATTTGTACCATATCTTTCTTTTAGTACAAATATTGCATATTTCTCGTTAGAATAAATCATCCGAGAAAATATTCATGTAGATTGATAACAAAAATGAACACGATATCCGCAATTGTTCCGATTCTATGATATCTCTTCACTTTTGAAGGATCTTTACAGAGGAACCTGCTATGAATCCGTTCCATAGACACGAAAATGCAGGAAAGGCGTTACTGGTTCACGCCACTTCATGAATGTTTCATGAGCGATTTTGTAATCGCAATTTCAATTCAAGATTCGTGAAACTTCCAGGGAATGGAAGAAGCGTGAACGAGAGGAGGTTGGATAATGAGAAATAATTTGCATTGCGGAATCTCCTTATTGTAGTGATTTTGTACTTTAGAAAAAGTCAACAGTTCAAGTTAAAATGCAGTAGCCATTACCGACATCTTCATTCATTCCAAACTTGTTCATTAACAGTTTGAAAAACTTCATTATCTAAAATTTGAATCTGTAAGTCATTGTTAGAAATTAAATTTTGTTTACGCAATCTCATCTTAATGTGCATCATTTATCCGGATCGATATTAGTAGTTCCATTGTACAAAAGAAAAGTTGGATTTAAATAATATTTTTTAAAAAACAAATTAAAAATAACCTCACATTTGCACCAAAGTCCGATATAAGGGCATTACCGATATTTTATCTTATATTATCACCGCAAGTGGCAATTTTCTGTGGCGTAATTTACGGCGGTATCGAGGACCGGCACATTTAAGTAATTTTCGATACTGGGCGAACGTGTAATTCTTTTTTAGTAAAAGCGGATGCTGACAAATGAACGACGTCTTTACATTGCAATTAGGGAGATAAAAGTGTAATACTCGATTGTTGCTATCCGCCGAAAAGAAAAACCAGACCTTAATAAGGTGTAATCGACGAACACAGGTTTTACTTCTGACGCGCCGATGTTATGTACGTGTACTTCAATTAACGTTGAAAAATACCAAGTTTGGAAATTAAATATATAGTTAGACGTGCGGATTAAGTGAACTACTATCGATCTCTGAGGTTTACGCAGGATTCGCAGAATACTTAAAGACTTTCTGTTGGAAACATCACTCAAATCAGTGGATTCATAACTTACCGCAGTGCTATTATTTGCTGCATTACCTTGTAAAGTATAAATTAAAGATATTTTGTGATTTCTGTAAATTAATAGATAATTACAAAAATAAAACTTAAAGCAATTTGATCAAGAGTGTTCATTTTCACAACGTTCAGAATGTAAATATTCTAAAAATTGTATAAAAAACATGTGATTGAAATTAATAGATTAAAACATTAAAGAATGAATACATACTTTGATAGCAAGAAAAAATTATATCTACAGACTTAAAAGGTTAGCATAATCAGAACGCGTTACAATTATACGATACAAAAAAATAAGAAAAACTTCACCAAAGAGAATTTAAATTAATGAATATACTTTTTAGCTTGTATTCGAAGATTGTTATGGAAATGTTTCTAATATTTATGAGTTTGGTTTTTTTAATTAAATTTTATCCGGAAATAATTAAGAATTAAAAATGGCTTAGTGACAATTGTTTAAGAAATTTCTTTTGTATACTAAAATGGTCTCTACGTTAGTTACTTCTATCATAAGATATTCCATTATTCGCGAAAGAAAGTAAGTAAACAACATAAAGACGTATGTACTGTCATGCAGTGACCATATATATGTCTGCATAATAAAATAATAAATAATCACATCAGGCGAACAAACGCACGCACGAGCGTGCGGGACCGTCAACTTGCCGCCTTCGAAATCACGTGCCATGAAAAAAGATCTAAACAAGACGGGTTTCTTTAGTATTCTTCCTGTTCTTTTTTGCATACATACAGGAAGAAGTTTTAAAGGTACAATCCAAATTTCTGATTTTTGAGATTTCAAATAAAACAAAATTTATCAACACGTCTTATATTTGGTTATAAACATTTACTGTTGCAAATTGTTGCACGTAGTTCATATTTGTCACAAAATTATTGTCTTATTAAGCTTCTAATTTACTATAATAAAAAGTAACAACAAAACTGTAAGGACTTTACATTTCCTACAGCCGGAGGGATGTACAGTAATCAAAGTAGTATCATTCCGCACTTATTACAAATACAAAAATGGTACTATTACTACTGAAGAGCTGCATTTTCTTATGTATATAATTGGTGTATTCAATAAAGAAATTTTAAACTTTCTGCGTGATAAATCAATCGAATTTGCGTTTCGGTTTTAGATTATGTTTCTAAAACTGAAAATAAAAAGTTTCATTTTTAGGACGAAAATAGGATCTAACCTAACCTTATAAATGAATTCGAGTAATATTATGATAATATATGATAAAATGATTTTAAATACCTTATTTTTCAACTAATTTCAATAGTTACTCAAACGAACAATTTTATTTGATTATTTGCATACTTCCAATAATGAATAATAGAATTTTATTGTCATTTTTAGCTACAAACATTCCTGTCATTTCTAAATTAAAAACGAACAAGCTATAGAGTCGTTAAGTAATGATCAATAGCAATGCTTCAATTTTCGAAACGAGATCACGTTGAAATATGTGCTTAACCATTGAGATATATATTCTGTAAAAATCAGCATAGTGTATATGCGTACAAGTTCGTAAAAATTTAAACTAATTGTGATGAAATTCTCGGAGGCATCACATATGTCAGGATAATGCTTGACCAGACTCAAGGATTTAGGCCAATCCTCATACAAATTTGTTGCCCCACCTTGCAACTGGTTTTAAACTTTCAAAAGAAGAACAGAATGAAATAATACTACACGTTTCATGAGCTGAATACTGTAAGTTTTGACGTCGTTGGCATTATTCTTAAAAAGTCGCTGACATTATGCTGTGCTTTTTACATTTTTTAATAACAATATTAAACTGGAAATTGATTAAAAGTAATTATAACTTTTTTGTATTCGTTTTAACCATACCTGCATTTGCTTAAATCACAGTTCTAAAACTGATTAATTTGATTATGTTTACGATTTGATTTAATCCCTTAACTTTTTCCATCCCGCTTGTCGGTCGAGGACAATTATGAACCCAAACTATTTGCAAACCATTTATGGGTCGTGAGAAATTTGGAGACAAATAAACGCAGTTTGCAATTAATTTAAAAATTACATTTATTTATATTATCTTTTGGAAACCAGAAGCATCAGACATTATAATATTTGAAACAACAAGGTAATTATGTACTATTTAATAACCATTTCATATTTTAAGACTGATTATTTTAAAATTGATATAATATTTGGATAGTACCTAAAACTTGTTTGAAGACATTAGTGAACAATTTATGGTTAACTAACGTTTTTGGGGACACTGAGTTTAATTCTAACCTAGAAATTGAAAAATTATTTGTCAAAAATAACCCTCCTATGGTAAGTTTTAAAAGAATCGGTATTAAATAAAATTAGTTCAGTGAAGAAGCTTTTACCATCCGGTGGTACTTGTAATGAATAATTATCGAATTTATCGATTTCCGGACTAACATCTTAATCAAGAAGAGTGGTGTTAAATAAAACCCTCTCATTTAACGTCAATCGTATAAACATCTCGACACGCTAATGACACGGATTAACTAAGTTCAGTTATTCTCTTCTTAAGTTCTGATGTTGGCGGACATGGACCCCCGGTTTTATTTAACACCACTCTTCTTCAATAACATGTTAGTCCGGAAATCGAAAAATTCGATAATTATTCATAAATAAAATTAGGTCTACTTTTTTGTATCCTCCATTTTGAAGTTTTTGATTTTGAATGCCAGATTTTAATTCAGAGGTCTGAAAAACCATTATATATGCATCAGATTTTATAAAATTACGTCTACCAGATTCTATGATTCATTTTTGGAACAGTGAAGAGGTTAATTCTATTAGTTAAATTAACCCATTAACGCTCAGACGGCCGAAAAATTGTCGTTGACATTGACGTAATTTTTTTATATGAAAAGGACACTCAAAAAAATCGGCATGAGCAATTTCTGATGTAAAATTGATTGCTCTTTCAGAATCTGCAGTCAAAAATTGTTAATAATAAGTACTGAAAAAGTTACAAACGATTTTTTCTAAAAAAACACGATTTTCCGAGGAGAAAATTTCGTTTTACCCATTACTTCACAGGGAAAACGTAAGGGGACTGCCTCAAACGCCTAAAATCTCGCGTCCGCGGACTCTGAGCTACAAGTTTATATACCTACTTATTCCAAATTTCAAAATGGCCGACGGCAACATGGCGTCGTAGCCTCGAAAAATGATCTATAAGACTAATGTAGTGCTTGAATTTCTAATATTGACTGAAATCGCTTCAAACTTGTTACTCGGGGGTTTTTGGGGTCGCTGATTACGAATTTGAAAACAGGTTTCAAGAATTCAAAATAGTGAATCCAGTATAGCGCCAAACTTTTTGAAAATTGACCGAATCGCTTGAAACTTGCTTCTAAAGTCAACTTTTCAACTTCGTGACTCTTAATAATCCTAACATCACATTATATACAATAGTGTACAACAATACTGAACAGCAACCGCTGCAATCGTTATATTTCAAGACAATCTTCGTAGACGAAACGTGTATAAGCGTCCGCAAGACTAGTTACGAAAACCGCCGCTGGACATGATCGCGACTGTCAGCGCTCTTTTGCGTTCTCGATGCAGAAATAGACAACGGTTTAGTATATGAGACGTGGGGTTGGTAACGTTAGTAATTTCTGTCATATTTCAATACATAATTTAGTGATTCTTCTTTATTTAGTTTTCTCATTTTGAGATGTCAAGTAAACGCAAGTCGAAGCGGCAAAAAGTTTCTGATCATACAGATAATGTCGAAATTGAGGAACATGACAAATACGTCGATGTGCTTGTGTTTCCAAGTTCGATTGATTCTGACGTATCTGATTATGAATGTGATTCAGAAAATGAAACTTTCGATAATGAGCTAACAAATTCATATTATAAGGAATGGGATGATATCCCACAGTCATTGTACAAAACAATTGAAGACAATTATACGTCAAATCAGTCGAAGTTGGGCTTAGCCATTTTTGAAGACTGATTTCAGATTCGTATTCAGCGTCCGCTAAAATTCCCGAGTAACAAATTGCAAGCGATTTCATTTAATTTCAAAGAATTCGACCACCGTGTTGGATCCGCCATTTTGAATTTTCTAAAAATAACTTCAAATTCGTAATCAACGACCCCAAAATCCCTCGAGTAACAAGTTTCAAACGATTCTATTTAATTAAAAAAAATTTGACGGCCATATTGGATCCGCCATTTTGAATTTTTTAAAAATAACTTCAAATTCGTAATCAGCGACCCCAAAAACCCCCGAGTGACAAGTTTCAAACGATTTTATTTAATTAAAAAAAAATTTGACGGCCATATTGGATCCGCCATTTTGAATTTTTTAAAAATAACTTCAAATTCGTAATCGGCGACCCCAAAAACCCCCGAGTAACAAGTTTGAAGCGATTTCAGTCAATATTAGAAATTCAAGCACTACATTAGTCTTATAGATCATTTTTCGAGGCTACGACGCCATGTTGCCGTCGGCCATTTTGAAATTTGGAATAAGTAGGTATATAAACTTGTAGCTCAGAGTCCGCGGACGCGAGATTTTAGGCGTTTGAGGCAGTCCCCTTACGTTTTCCCTGTGAAGTAATGGGTAAAACGAAATTTTCTTCTCGGAAAATCGTGTTTTTTTAGAAAAAATCGTTTATAACTTTTTCAGTACTTATTATTAACAATTTTTGACTGCATATTCTGAAAGAGCAATCAATTTTACATCAGAAATTGCTCATGCCGATTTTTTTGAGTGCCCTTTTCATATAAAAAAATTACGTCAATGTCAACGACAATTTTTCGGCCGTCTGAGCGTTAATGGGTTAAAAGAAAATGTAACTCTCTACTGAATTCGTCAGAATTCATTAGGTTTCGTCAGAATTCGTCAGGATTCGTCAGATTTCGTCAGGATTCGTCAGATTTCGTCAGGATTCGTCAGAATTCGTCAGGTTTTGTCAGGATTCGTCAGGATTCGTCAGGATTCGTCAGGTTTACGACATAAAATTTAAAAAATATCGAAATCTTTAGACGGATTTCCTATAAAATAAAGGGTTTTGTTTTTCGAATAACACAATTTTCAACGTGTACCATACTTAACCATTCAAATACTATCGATTATTGTACTTCACTAATCAGTTTAGAAATTTACATTTACTTGTGCGATGAGTAGCTTCTTACTGTCAGTTACCCCACTTTTCTGCTTTTCAAATGCTCGAAATTAACCCATTAATAATAAAATACTACTATTTCAGATACGTTGAGTAAACAATCATGATCCTAAAAAAAATTCAAGAATATAATTTATTCATTGAATTAAGGTTAACTCGTTTGTATATCAAGTTAAAATTCCGATTAAATTCGACTTCATTTATTATATGACTTCTCACCCACTAATGACTCTAGTCTCTTTAGAAAAGTTAACATGACAGATTTGTAACGTGCCATTCCTTTCATTCCATTGTTCCGTTTATTAATGCCACGTGATACATCAAAACATCATGAGAGGAAAGTTCTGGCACATCGCAGACATCCGTCATTTTTGACAAATTTGACAAAAGTACGGCGTTTCCTCAGCACATTCCAAAAATCGTATAATTTACGAATCACAATAATTCCAAAGTTCTGTTTGTGCGCGCAATCTGGGTGGACTGTTGCCCGAAACATTTTAATTGAAGGGGCCACGCAGATTTCAATCAGAAAGCGCGCCGACAATTATCGTCGCTCGCGATCTCGAAACCGCTCGTTATAAAAGAGCCCGGGTGGAGAGGAGGTTCTGATTGTGATTTCCGGACTCGTTAAGCCTTAATTCCTCGCGTCACGCCGGCTTCGGTACAAATGAACTATATAAGAGCGCCTGAGGGGCACAAGGGGGCAAGAAAAGCCTGCAAAAGCCGATGGGTGCGAGAACTCGCCTAGGTTATATCCTATTAATTAATCTAACAATGCGCGAGAGAAATGGGAGAAAACTGCTAACGAGACCAGTCCTCACGGCGGCGTCGAACCGAACGGCACTCAAGAAAGGCTCGGAGGCTCGTAAAACACCCTGGAACCGTCGGGATGAAAAGCATTTTTTACCAGCCTCCTCTTTTTTCCTCTCTCCACACTTTTTATTCACAATACCGTGTATTATTTACGGCTCGAGTCGAACATACGATCCCATTCAAACGTCCAGGAAAAGAGGATACGCTGATATAACTGCGTGCATTAAATTCCACACAGTAATTATGTTGTGTGTAATTACAGAGATTTCTGGATTATTTTAATGCATAAGAATCTAGGATTGTTTCCTTTCTATGCCGCAAAACTATATTTGTTTTTATCAGTACAGTAAATTATTATTTTATTGCCCGGTTTTATAGTTAAAACTATCTTAAAATTATCTTCAATAAAACTTAATGATTCCATGGTATAAGATTCACTTAAAAAACTGTTATATATAAGAAATTTTTTCAAATTTTTAATATTCTCAGAACTGGATATTATCTACTAAAATAAGGGATGCACATACACTGTGTAACATGTCCTAAAATGCACGAAAATACTAAATTTCACGTACTTATCTGCGAACTGCATGGAACATTATTATTGCCACTGATGAACGCATCTTTTTTTGTTTCTATTTGATAGTTTAAATGCAGATAGCAGTGGAGCTTAGTTTTTTTCAAAATATCCAACTTACTGATTAAATGCGTCATAAAAGAATTATTTAGATCGACTGATATTTCTGCTTCAAATAATTGCATTTATGAGCAGAAAAGAACCCCACTTGCAATGACCATGTGCTTGGCAGGGGAAGAGCTCCGCGACATTGATCTATTTAAGCGGGATGCTGGTCGAAAAACCGGCAAATCATAAAACCGTCAATCGAAATGCCGACAAGTAAAACACCGACACTTGACTGTCCGATTGCTGATGTGCCTATTTTTTTATGTGTCGGCTTTTTGACTGTCGACTTTATGACTGTCGATCTTTTGACCTGCTGGCTTTCTGATTTGTGAATTTCGACCCATACCCATTAAGCGCTAATCAAATGCCAAGTTGTTATTGGGTGTGGGTCAAAAAACCGAAAATTAAAAATATCACTGTCCGCTTGTCAATGTATCTGTTTTCTTGTGTGTCGGCATTTTGACAATCGGCTTTTCGACTTTTGGCTTTTCGACTGTCGGCTTCATGACTGTTCATGGTTTTTTGACCTCTCCGCTTTTTTATTTGTCGTTTTTTCTACCCTTACCCTTACTATTTGTATCTATCATATGAGAATATATTTTGGTGAAATTTGTCTAACCTATTGATGAGATTTCATTAATTATTTTAACAAAAATTCATGGGAATATAGTTGTTGCTCGAAATTATATATTTGGAAAAAACTCAGATTATTTAAAATTTGGACAATTATAGAGTAATCTAGCTAATAATATTTCTGATAGTTTTTGAGGTTGCTTTCGGGGGTCAAATTTGCGAAATTAAAAATGATGACTCCGATATTGTGTATGTCTGATCGAAAACGTAATTTTTTGCAAATTAAAGAATTGATAAATTGAAAACTGTACGGTAATATTCATTACCGCATGTAAATCTGGGAGGTAGTGGATGTTATCGCACAGCTTCAATTTCAATTTTGTTACATTTTTTGCATGTAGAATGCATGAACGCATGTTTGAAAAATGTAATGAGTATTGCCTGGCATTCAAATTCATTTCTTTCTTATTTATGCAATTTTTGTCCAGTGAATATTTTAAATATTGTTGTTAAAATACGTGTTTGTAAAACATGTAAAGACTACGAATTTTTTATTTGATTTTTTACATTCAAAGAAAAACATTGTACAGTAGAGTACCGATATATTTATACAATCGGTTCCACGCCTTCCCCTCCCGTGTCGTTATATTTACCAACAAAAAAATGGGAGTGCCGTTACCCCCTTCAGACGCTTTATGTTTGAGACGTCATAAATAGCAGGCCCTTCGTGAGGCCCCAGTCCGTAAGGTGGGGGAAATGAGAGCGGAGGCAGACAAATATAACGAGACGGATTCGGGAAAATGGCCTCGGACGTAAATTTAGCGAGACGTAATTATACCGGGACTCTACTGTACAAAAATAATAGGCATAACTTTTTTTTTGCAACACTCTCTAAATAAATAGTGCAAAAATGGTTTGGCCATAACCTTTCAATTTTGATTTAAGGTCGAATATTATAATTGGGTGCGAGACGAGATACCAACATATTAAAAAGCCGACAGGTCAAAAAACCGACATTCTTAAAGCCGAAACATAAAAAAATAGCCACATTAACAAGTAGACAGACATTTTGTGAAGTGTCGGTTTTTTACTGTCGGCTTTTTGATTATCGGTTTCTTAACCTATCGATTTTTGTATTTGTCAGTTTTTCGACCCGTACCATTACTAGTTCAGGAAAATTCCACATATCTGCACGTAAATGGTTGTCCAACACTTTAATTTAACAAAAACAAATCTCTTCCTTTTTTCTTTACGCTATTCGTATATCTCAAGCAGTGAGAGAAAAATAGTAATTCAGATCGATTGTTGTTTTTTCATACCCTATTCTTTCTGTTTGCATTTCGAACAAATATAGATACCATTTCCCTCGATGAAGTGACTTGGCGGAAAAATGGTAGTGGTCCGCATGAAGAACACCTGTTCCGCCTCGATCCTTCCCGAGTCCGAAACGCCCTCCAATAATCGTAAAGTATACGTGCAGTACGGAAATAATAAAAAAATACGGATATGTTTTGCGATGCATAAAAGAGGATGTAACATTGATTATCAGGCGCTTAAGCTCCTGGGATTAAAATTTCCTGCGATGTCAGTTTAATGTGCATTTTTCGTGGTTTACGTTTATTTGGCTTTATCTCATTCACTCGAAATAGGATTTATCCTCGAGTTTGAAGCACTAACAGCTGGATAGATCGTCGATTCTTCTTCCAATTAGTCTGTTGACGGTTCTTGTAATTTCTGACGAAATTATTTTGTCAGAGGCATATTTATGATAATTGATTTCGATTCATTTAGTTACCGTTGTTATGAAATATTGGTTAACGAGGATGAGACTATAAATTACCGGATAATTAAATATTTAGATAGTCGTATGCCATGTACGAGGTAATTTGAAAATTCAAATAAACTATTCGTAATTATATTAGAAACAGAACATTTTTGTCCAATATTTTTGCGGCTTCCGGAATTAATTTTTTTTTTTCTTATTAGCATTGATTCCTAACTGGTAATATTCCAAACAACACCAGCCCATCCCAGGACGTCCTTAGGAGCCCTTGAGGAGATCTCGAGGACCAATAACAGCTATTTGAATGTTCTCTGGAGCTCCCCAGGACATCCCGGGACGGATTGTGCTATTCGGGATAAGGACTTCAGGGGAACTACACTGGGTTAATGACATTATTGCAATGTTTGTCAGAGTATTGGGAAAGTAGAAGGTGTTAGGTATTATAAGTTTAATTTAAGAGCATCGCGTCCGCCCCGTTAATAAAATATAGATCGAGGTGCTTAATTTTAAAACATAAAATCTGATCCCAAATATAATTAGAGAAAAATGATAAGAGTTTTGTGCATTCGACCGTTTGTTTGTTCAATCAGTTGTGTGCAAGAATAGTATATTATGTATAGATGGCGCAATTAACGATCTGCGATGGGGTTGAAGTTAGTCTCCTGAATGAAGCGAGGGTGATAATTACACTCGTTGGAAATCAATATTTTGTACATAATGCAGCAATATGTTTTATTGCGATGTGCGAAGAGTGAATATTGACGCTGAATGGTCCCTATGCCGCGAAATGGCGAAATGCGCCTGGAGTGATAAGCAATGATTTATTCTTTTTCGATACTTTAAAGCAGTTAGAACAGTGTGAGATTTAGTAACGATTGCTGGTTATAATCATTTCATAACTTCACAAATAATTGTAAATATCTGCACTCAGTTGGAAAAAACAGTTACTTTTTTCATCATGAATTGGGGTAGTTAACAATGTACAATTCAATAACTAATATACTGATAATGGTCATCAAATTTAATTGTGTTTCTCTCGAGAAACAATTTATAAAGTTTATTTTTCGATGCCATTAGCATCATATTTAAGATTTAAAACAAATTCCATATTTTTCCATTTCAATAAAAATAACGTTATCCTTCCTGAGATGTCTTTCAAGGTACAGAAAAAGACACAAGTTTGAAAATATAAGATCTCCTTAGTGTAGATAACAAGATAACGGGTAATAAGAAATTTGAAATTTTGGGAATCAAATAATAACACAGTCCAACAAAAATGTGAGAATTTCATGTTGCCCTATATAAGTATGAGTCGATTCTGGTAGGATTCTTGCTCCAGAATCTAAATATGACATCCAAAATATCCAATTGGCTCTAGTTTTTCTGATATGGAAGGTCAAAGGGATAAAAAATCCAACTCCAGTTAATTTGGGCATCTATTCACAGCCCCAAAAAATGCTGTTATTCTAACAGTAAGACTCAATTTGATAGGCGTTTTCCCGAAGAATCCAAATATGTACTCAAAAATTTTGAATTGTCCGTACATTTTGCCCAAATTGAAGATCGACGACGTCAAAAAATCATGTTTTAAGGCATTTTCACATCTATACTGTAGAACGCGACGCAAAAAATCAAGAAATGCAAAATATGGTTCCAATATGTCCGACGAACTTTTGGAAATTTGAATCACATCAAGCTCGATATAATTTTGGCAACTTTACTTTGTGTTTTACCAATTTGAAGGTCAAAGGAGTTAAAAAAGCGTGTTTTTTGATATTTTTTCTGTTTTCTTGAAAAACAGTCAAGACGATATCGAGTGTCAAGTGATTCGAATATCAAAAAGTTCGTCGGACATATTGGATCCGCCATTTTTTTAATTTTTCCTGTAGTACAGATATGAAAAATTCCCTAAAACAAGATTTTTTTACCTCTTTGACCTAGAACTTGGGCAATAAGTAGATTCAATTCAATATTTCCGAATACAGATTTGGATTCTGCGGAAAAAAATCATATGAGAATGGACTTTTACCGGTAGGAGAACAGTATTATTTTGGACTGTGAATAGATACTCTACAATGCCTAAAATCGACTTTTTTACCGTTTTGACATTCAATATCACAAAAAGTAGAGCGAATTGGATATTTTGACCGTCATAAATTGATTCTGGAACAAAAATCCTATCAGAATTGACTCTTACTTACAGCGCAACAAAATTTTGTTGGGTTGTGTAATGGAGCCCAAAAATTTTATATGTTTGCAACAAACCTTTTCACAAATGATCATTTCCGACTATTTACATTAAATTAATTAGTGGCCTGGAGGCAAAGTGAAATAGATCTGAACGCATGAGACATAGGAGCTTCCAGCAACAATAAAAATATATTAATAAAAACGATTTGTCTCAACAAAGCAGTATTCTACCACTGGATGGAAACAATTAACCATATCTTCCGAAGCGGGGACACTAATACTGTCGCTAAGGTGCGAAAGAGAATCAATGATTAACTTATACGTAATCCTTAATGTATAAGGCGGCCGGATAGTCGTAAAGTTTTATACGCCGAGTAAGCTGCCGTGTAAAAAGGGTAATTTAGGATGCAACGTTAATCCCGCTCGGAGCCAGCCATCGCATCTTATTTACTGCCTGCCGATAATGGAAGAAACGTGCGACGACTTGTGAATATCGCGTCGATCCTGGACAGCACCAGGGGGAAGGGACGTCAGGGGTTGGGGTTGGGGGGAAACCCCGTATCGGCCGTTATTGCACGGGCACGGACGAAACGCCTCTTACGTGGCACACGGAAGATTTGTAAGCGAAATACCGTACTTGCTAATCATTCCTTTAGACGTTTACTACTTGTTTTCTCACGAAATTTAACGGAGATCAGTTGCAGGTTTCAAATTTTAATCAGGAAGTCAGATTCTACATAAATCTGCGGTCAAGGTTTGGTGTACCAGTATTTCTTGTACTAGAACAATTTTCTTTCTTTTTATTTATTGCATTAACTTTTAATATCATGCCATTTTGTTATTAATACATTATTAGTTAATATTAGTGTATTTTTTGTTTGTTGTCTTATTAAGTTGGCATTTCGTGTATTTGATCAATTCCTCGTTTCTTATCAGAGGATTTTTTAATCGTTGATTGCAACTCCATTATCATGAATTCGAAATTCAATATGGCCGATCCAATATGGCGCCAAACACTTCAATAACGTCCTGATCTAATGGAAATTTAACATGTACACTGCCGGAAAATCTGTATATAGATTTCAATAAATAATTCAATGAATTCGCTAAAAATCAATACCCTGGGATTTTTTAGGTCGCTGATGACAAATCTGGTGTTAGGTTTTACAAATTAAAAATGGTGGATCCAATATGGCGGACGAATTTTTCTAAATTTTTGGTATTTTCTTGAAAATGGCTATCTAGGGGTTTTTGGGTCACTGATTACGAATCTGGTGTTAGTTTTCAAAAATTAAAAATGGCGGATCCAATATGGTGGGCGAATTTTTCCAAATTTTTTTGTATTTTCTTGCGCACTTAAAAAATACACTGATGCAATCATTTTCATGTTCAAAACGACAGTTGCTACTGAATGGGCTAACTCAATTGAACCTTCATAAAACTCGTCATATTTGAAGAATCATACGAGGCTTTTAAGATATCATAACCTTAGAATTCTAAACTGTAAAATAGATTTCATACATTTACTAGGACCTCTCTAAATTGGTTGAAATAAGCATTTATTCTCTTTGTACAGTAGAAATTCAGTGTTTTAGAAATTTGGTGAGTATCTCCTATCAGTTTGAAATGCTATCAGCTTTTGTTATATATTTCCTGGAAAAGTTAAAATATTGCCATTTGGAAGAAACCGGAAGTAAATTCATCGTTCTCTCTAAACTTTGACGCTAAACAACAAAATGAAATATTATCTGCAGACGTCAAAAATTGAATGTTACTGTACTAAGTGCCGTTACAGCTAAACGAGAGGAATTTACAGACTCGAACCGCCAGGTGTTCCGGACGGAAGAAAAAAGTCCTAGTACGACGCATCCGGCAAAATTCGCCGTTCATCAGGATTCGCGTCAGTTTCGTCGGCATTTTCCAAGATTACACTTGGACTCGCGCGTTCGCCGGCGAGTACCTTAAGACAAGAAAAAAAGCATGGCGTTTCGTGCCCGCGTATGCCTTAAGGTCTCGGTTCGCGTTCCGCGTTCCCACGTAAGATCCTCGGCTTATACCTATGTAGGGTAAGCACGGTCAATTTGCGTCTAGCGCAAGTCACGGGTACGTTTTGTTGGCACGGTACCGACGTCATAGCTCGCGCATAGAAATGTCAGGATGCCTGAAGAGCGCGTAAAATAAGATGTAGCGTCACTGATAACAAGACCGCGTGCCCGTGTGTCGGTGCTGATCTGATAGGAGCGCGCGAGCTGCTGAACGCGGAGGCGAACCCAAAGAACCGAGGAAACTATAACCAGCCGGAAGGAACGGAGAGAAGGGACGATTTAAAGGTCGAACCAGACTACAAATTGAATTTTCTTTCGATTTCGCTATTTTCCATTGTCGGATATTCCCGATCGAAAATTCCGAAAAGACATGAATTTTTATGGTTTTGGGTTTAAAGATGGAATATTCTTAGGGTAAAAATTCTCGAAGAAAAGTCAATAATGTGTATTTTGAAAATGTCGAGAGTTACATTATATCCTTAACCCATTAATACACGAATGAACAAAAAATTTACTTGAACTTCCACATTTACTTTCCAACATGACATAAATTTGGAAATAATCCAACATACCTGGTTATACAAATTTTCAAAGCCGCTCTTTCGTATGTTTATGAAAAAATTTTCAAAGACAACATTTTTTTTTCACTGTACAAAAAAAAGTTTTGACTCTGGCGGTATGAGTAACTATGCCGCCACTAGGAGCGCTCGCGACTTTGGTGTTTCAATGTTTCTCTCACTATAAAAACGTATTTTGTAGATATATTAGTCGACTTGATGGAACACTTCGATATCTGATATGTAAAATGATAAAAAAAAATTATGTATATGATACACATATTGTAACTAAGATTTATTTAATACTATGCAGCTTCTTATTAGAATATGGAATTCATACTGTTTCTAATACATTACGAATTATAAATTACGGGTTAGGAATTCAAAGAATTTTTTTTTATAAATAAAAACCATGACAAAAATATCTCAATTAAATTAGTTTTTTTCTTTTGGAAGGAAAATAACAGTTTGTAATACACTCACGCTATCTTAGAGATGTATTTACTTTTAGAAAGGAATTAAATAATATCACTATTTGTAAAAGCGAATATTCCCTCAAGAGTGGCTCGGTTTTACTATCGCTTAAAGTGAAAATCCACACCATTAGAGTAACATTTCGCTCTAAGGAATTTAAAAATTAATTTTGAACAAAAATAAATTATTAAACTTTTCTAGATTTCAAGACCAATAATTACTTTCTTTAAAGCTATATACTTTAGAGAAAATTTCTATACATAATTTCCTAGAATTGGTTATAGAATGCTAAATTTTTTCGATTTCTTAAACAATTGTTTTCAAAATTTCGATTTTCGGAATTTTCTACCGATAAAAAAAAAGTACCACTTAAAAATCTGAAAAAATTCCAGGGTATTCTTTGACTCATTTTAAAACATAACTGTTCTTAGAAAATTTTCAAAAACTATAGTTTCCAGGAAAAAAATGGTTTTGAGAAGTAATTTATCAATACGGTGATCATTTTGGTTCTGCCATGGGAAATGTGTAGTGTATACCGTTGATGTTTTAAGTACAATTATCGAGTACACGAATATTCTAATACATTGTAGTTCATTCAAAGCACAGTGTAGTAAAAAAAAAACTCAATATTTATAAAACATACGTCCTAAAAACATCATACATAACCTTCGTATTTTTGAAACTTTCTCATCACCATTCGAAAGAGCGGCGCTTGAAAAGGTAGAATCTGGTAAATTTAATTTTTTTCGAAATTCATTTGATATTATGGTCCATTGCGAATTTTGCGACTGTGACCTTAGATTCGTAATGAGTGACCTTGAAAAATCAGATACATTGATTTGGAAACACCTCAAAAACCCGAATTTCATAAATCCAAAACATTGAAAAATCGACATTTAAAAAGCCGACACTCAAAAAACGATGACTGTCAAAAAGCCAAAGATTCATAAAGTTGTAATATTCATGAAAACAACAATGTCAGCTTTTTAAATGTCGATTTTTCAATGTTTCGGATTTTCGAAATTCAGGTTTTTGAGGTATATTCCAATTGATTTTACTGAAAATCTGATTCACAATATGACAGTGAGCTTCAAGATAACAGCCATTTTAAATTTTATAATTTTGACAATTTTTAGTCATCAACCCCAAAACCCAGGAGCACCACTCGATACCTTTGGACATAAAAACTCCGACAAAATAACTTTTGCAGCGAAAACTTCTAAAATAATAACTTTTCGAAAAAATAATATTGTTGTAAAATAACTTTTTGCAAAAACTTCGGTTACAATTTATTGAAATTGAAATTTATGCTAACGTTCTGCTATTAATATTTAATGCTTTGAAGGTTGATTTATCAAACTGTTTCGCTGAAAAACATTATTTTAATGCTTGTATCACTATGTTAAACGAGCTATCTTAAATTTTGCAATTCTGACTTCGAGTTCGAGTTGAGCGATCGTTGAAAGTACAAGATACATGGTTTCCATAAAACGTGAGATTGTTTCTAATATTTAAAATCGAGTATATCCAAAATCGCACCACATGTTCGACCTATGTCCTAATGTATTAAATATAATTCAACTTATTAATTGATAAAATTCACCTCTCCGTTTAAATGAGCTGAATTCAGAAAATAAAACATTAGTTGCAAAGATTATATAAATTTTTATCAGAACCCTTATATAACCTACGGAATATATAAAAATTAGTTAAAGCTAAGTTTAGACCCTTTATAGTAAATTTCAATAAATATAACCTTATGTCAAATCGTTATAAGTGACATTAAAAAGTAACCTTTCTACCAAAACCTTCGCAATACGTCATCTACTCCTTGCATTTGAGACCTTGATAAACAATCATTGACTGAAGCATTAGAACTCTGGTGTTCAATGACTAATCTCAATATGCAACTCGGAAATGCAGCGAATAACGTTTTACTATTTTATTGTATCTTTAACAAAATGTTAGATCACAATGAGTTATTAAAATGGTCCAAACTAAACAAAAATAATTCAACTTTGTGTTTCACACACGGATTCAAAAGTTCTTAGGAAATAGAAAATCTGTTCCATGAAAAGGCGTATGTGAATAAATGTTACAACACGTACATAAACGTGACTATCAGTGTTTCTCTTATTGTCTTAGTTTCATAACCTTGGACTATTTTCTTTATGACTTTAAACTTCGTACTACATTCCGTTGCGTTATCGCTGCTTTAATCTCTCCATTGCCTTTCGCTTTCTAACACATGGAAGTATTTTTTGTTTCGCATTTTACAATCACTTCTACAGAGAGATACTTTGCTTGCGTTAAGATTCATCCTATTAAACAATACTTTTAATCGATTACTTATACGCAGAAATATTCATTATTTACTCATAATTTGTCAAACAACAAAAATTGTTATTGGATAACTATTTCTGCAAGTTTTCTGTATCTCAATGTGCTAAATAAATGAAACGAAGCTTTTGTGCCGGACAACACTAAATCTACATCTATTTGTCTGGACATTAATAAAAAATTTATAACTGTACAAAATTTAAAAAACGTACATATTAGTGTCTTCAATCCCTTGTTATATCTACTTCAAACATACCAACAAAACCAACAGGACAATAAATGAGAAAATGAATACATATCGGTAACTACATAAAGAACTCGCAAAGGAATAAAAAAAGGTAATGAGTTCCTACGTGATTGTGTGTATGCACGCAAGCCGCAGGAATGATACGATTATAATGCGTTATAAATACATACAGGAGGACAAATTTATCGAAACGCAGGATAGGTAATACAGAAGTGGTAACGAAAGTAAAAAGAGGCGAGCATAAAACGAAATAGAATATATACAGCACAAAGCAGGGCCTGAGGAAAAGGACGTAAAGCGAGTTAGTCGAAGACGGAGAACCAGAATGAGGGAACGAGGTGAAAAAGGGCCTCAGGCAAATCTCCTTAGTGTTTCTGATGTGCTCTTGCCTTAAGCGAACCGAGTCGGGCTGAGCTTGTAAATTTCTGCTCGCCTCTTGATAAAGGCACAAAAGTACCGCCATGCCCCATTTGCATAATGCGCGCAAGCAAGTGCGCTGCGTTTATATCCGCACATGCACGTAATGCGCGATGACAGATTTGAAACTAATACCCCTAACACTATCTTTGACTATTCTTCCAACGGTTATGTAGGCTTTGTAGGCAATCAATTTTGAGAAACGATATGAGATTATAAAAATCAAATCGGAGATGATTTTATTTAAAATCATTCAAAACAATATTTTATTAAATTAATGTTGTTTCTAAAAATATTTCATAATCATCTGCTGTTTATATAAGGAATTTTCGGTATTGAAAGCGGTAGTAATATATCGGTAAGGTAGAGTTCTGCAATTTTAAATTTTTTCCAAAAATGTCATTGATGATTACTTGTTTGTGTTATTAAGCATTATATTAGCGAACAAAAAGTGTAATCAAATTTAGCTAATTTTTAAAAAATGGTAACATAAATACGCGATGTAATTATAACGTGTGACAATAGTAGATTGTATAACTAGGGAGCAAAATAAGTGTGTGCCGATGAGCGCGAGTTTGATGCCCGAGCGAAGCGAGGACGGCATTTCGCACGAGTCTACAAATACCTATTCTCCCTAGTTGCACATACTATTTTCTCATATGAGAGCGTGCCATTTTGCTCCCGCGATATAGGAAGTAAAATAGTATTTTGCGATCAGAATGGAGAAACTTATTTTGCTCCGGGATATATTTATTTTGGTCTCAAGGGAGAGAATGTGCTATTTTTCTCCCGCAATATAGGGAGCGAAAAAGCATTTTGCGCACAGAGTGTGAGAAATACAATTTGTAAAATGAGAATGCTCATAGCATAAAAAATGAATTGAGCAAATGTAACCTTTAAAATGTCTGCGAAACAAAACATTAGAACATATTGAACATCTAACAAAAATAAAATGCTCTTCGAACAAAGGAATTTTATAAAAATTGTATGTATTTCAAGTTTTGCTATCAAATGCATTATAAATTGTAAGTAGAAACAGTCAATTTGGCGAGACAGCGAACATTTTACGGATGATTCTTCGGAGCAAATTTTTTGTTTAATATTAATTTTAAGATCTTTTTTTACTGTCGAATATATTACAAATTTTACACATTAAAGAATAATGATTTAATTATACCATGAGCATTATCCTTTTTATATTCAACCAATATGCGTTGTTTTCTTTTTAATTTGTATTTTTTTCAGGTACTTTTTTTCTTTGTTGCGAGTTACCACCCATTTCAATTTAGTAGTCGAATTTTCTTAAGATTTGTTAAAAGAAGTACTAGTTTATTTTATAACTATTAATTTTTATTATTGGGAACAATCATAAAACACAAAACCATGCCCATTGCTAAAATTATAACTGTACTATGGTGGAATTTTCGTTGTTATATATATATATAGGTTTAAAATTTTACTATGTCGATTTTACTATATGTAGTTTAGTAATGTTTAGTCGTTACGTTCATATAATGAATTAATTTTCCTGATAAGAAAAATTATTTACAAAAGTTGTAAAATTAACTATAAATAACCAGTTAGTTTAAGGAAATGAATTTATTAATGATAACTTATTATTATTTGAACCAAATAAACATTCACTAACGAGTTTTTTGTTTTTATCTGTTTCAGGTACGTAAATACGTTTCAGTAGCTTCGAAGTTCTTCAAACGAATTGGTGATTGGTATCGTCACATTTTTTATTTAATTTCTAATGGTATTTTTAATAATATATTTAAATTTTGCTTTGAATACGTAGATTTAAATGACTTAAAGAGAGAACAAATTTGAATGTAAAATTAGAAAGTTTATATACAGATTGTTAGTCATTACTTCAATATTTATTACAGTTGATTATTTTATCTGATCGGGAGGTTAATTCAAAGTATATAAATTCTATATAAATTTTTAAATTTAGGACTACGTTCAGGCATAAAGTTTAGATATTGATTTAAGAATTATTAACAATATTGCGATTGAACATTTATTTAATCAGATTTAAACTACTGCTTTTTGAAATTGTGTAATGATTGACAATAACAGAACTCTATTATAAAATTAAACGCACATACATAACTGAAGTGCGATAGTTATTGCATGACATTCACGTTCGATGGGATTACAAATGTGGATATTTAGAGCTAACAATTTTTCAATTATTTATTGATATAAATTGAAACTTGCAAAGAAATAAAAAAATACATTTCATTTTGAATAACTGTCATTTTGAAGAACTTATAACTAGCCTGTTATAAAATTTAGCAAAAGTAGATAACTTTTCTGACCAACCTGCTGTACTTATCAAATTTAACTCTAAACCCTTTCTTAAAAGTCATTAAAGTATGCATGTGTCGTGTACTGTGCACTGTAAATTCTTCGTCTACACCACATTTAAATTGAACGGATCTTATCCACCGACTTAGAGTTTGTGACAGCTTTGAGAGTTTTTTTTTAAGATAATAATGCGGCAGCTTATACTGCCACAAACATTTCGGTAATTGTAGATAATGATTCATAAGTGTTATTGTTCGTAATTGAAGGGTTGAACATAGGTAACGCCAAATACGATTCGGCTGCTTTCTTCTAACTTGCACGTATTAAGTGAAAATAGTTATTACTGATCAGACATTTAAAAGTAAAGATGAAATTCTCAATTAGTCCAATATTTGCTGTTTTACTTGAATATATTTACAATTTTCAAATTTGGAACCTGATTATATAGATATTAGATTAAACAACTGAACTATAAGTAATTTAAATATTTGTACATAATAGAGTACTATAAATACTGCTAAAACAAAAACATAAGAGTTGGACCACACACATTCAAATCGTTGTTTTTTCTGCATCTAAAGTGAAAAATATGACATGACACGTTTACAATATATCCTGTAATAAATGAATATTTTTAATATAATTTACGTTAAAGGGGCGGTAAATCTTGAAATATCTTTAATATTGGCCGTAGGACCACGCCCGTCAACTCGTAAAGGAATCGTTAAAGTCCATAATATAATTAATTTATGCGACTAACCTCTACAAATTCCCAAAGAAGCGAGACGCTGTAAGCAATCGAATTCGTAACACTTTCTGACGCGAACAGTCCGTTTCAAATGTGAATATAAAAAATGGGAGCCGTCAGTGCTGTGTTCTTTGTATTCTGTTTAGTCGTAAACCACATAAATCTGTAGACAATCTGCATTGTAGAAACTTATGGGATATTGTGATAGATATTTATTTTTTAATTCGTATACAGAAAAAGTATTTTTTTTAAATAACCGAATTGTAATTGAAATCATAAATTTTCAAAAAGTTTGGTAACTTTTCGACAAAAGTTAATGATTTCTTTTAAAACGTTTAGTTATTATGTAATAATTTGCTGATACACTTAACTTTAGAACATTTTTCAAGGCAATATTTTTTCCATGTAGATTACGTTGCAATCGCGTTTTCAACTACTTTCTAATAATTATTATTTAACTTTACTGAATTCGGCGTCTGAATTGCGTAATTATGTTTATCAAAATACTCTTAGTGAAGTATTATTCATGTCAAAACATCTGCAAAATGTTGCTGACATTTTTCATTTTTAATTCGGCCATATCGATAGCATCTAAATGTATGATATAAAAATAGAAAATTCACGCAGTAGAAATTGACGATTGTAGTCAGACACTTATAAAGCATTTACTTCTACTACGGCGGTACTAAAATGTGATAAAATAATAGCACTGATAAATAACTACCGTAGTAAGTAAATATTTTGATTAAATGTGGAATATGAATTATCAAATAACAGTGACATTAATATTTATTTTACTTTTACTGTTACATATACTTAATTGTCTTAACTATAATATATGTTCCACTTATTATAGGCATATGTGCTATGAACAATCTGCACGGTTAATATAAAATTAAGATTCAAATTGCTTATCACAACAAACCAGAATTGTTAATAACAGGATTAATTGTATAAAAATGGTATTATTGTGCAGGAATGACTATTAAAAACAACCGTTTTCTTTAAGAACTTTTTATTGATCACTACTAATTATGATAGACTTAACTTACTTTTTGCAGGGTTTGTATTTCTTATAACGTAAAGTTATTCGGTAAAATACATTTTTTTTGCACAACTAAGTGTTAATCAAAATCCACAATATTCAAGCGGGTTAAGTATTCTAAGATGAGAATTCATTAACAAAATTTATGAATTTCAATCCTTGATGCAGACGAAAGATTTCTAAAAAATAATATTATTTAGAATGAACAATTTTTATTCAAAAATGGATATGACCCAAAGTTTTTTACACAAACTATTAAAAACAGACTCTATATATTACACAATAATAAACAAACGAATAAAAAACAAGACTTAGATCATTCCAGAAGGATAGTCCTTTCTTATATCCCACAGCTAAATCAAAGAATTAAAAGAATTTACAAAAAATATGACATCACAGTTATTCATAAAAAAATTAATTAGATACTATCGTTAAAACAAAAATTGATAAAATTAACAAATTGAAATGTGCAAATATCATTTATAAAAGTATGAAGAAACTTGAGACTTTCACACTCCTTTTCTATTTTTTATTGAACTGTAATGGCCATTCGCAAGAATAGAAATAAAGATAAGAGGTGATGGTAGGATATTCGAAATACTTCAAATAAAAACACAAAAAATAATCAAAATGTTGAATGAGGTGGGATTTTGTAGAGAGAAAGAATGAAAAGAAAACACAATTAGTATCTCCTACAAAACAATAAATTTTGAATTTTTGCAAATAATTAAAAAAATGCATCGCATACCCTCGTACTTAGAACAATAATAGGTTAATCGGCAGACTCAAAAATTAGATAACTGCTGAACAAAACCTACGGTATTCCAGGCATTCACTTAGGCCGATTTATTTCTTTTCGCAATCCAAGTGAATGCAATTAACAAGGTTTCTTCCCAATCGATACAATTATAAAAGCGGAGGCCTATGCCAGCGCAATCCATACCGCCTTAGATCGACACGCAGTACGCGAGATACGGTCTCTTGATAAATCAAATAACATGTCGACGTGGGTAATCTAGATAATCTATCGCGCGAGATAATCGATAATGTCGGTAATCCGTACTAGGTGGTCCGTGTAAGCAAGATGCGGCAACCGTGGTAAATGATGCGTGTAAACGCTGTCAACGAGCAGAACAAGCCCCTCGGCAGACGCGGCAGGTCTTCATTCGCCATTGGTGCGTAAGGTTTAATAGGTTCGCGGCCTGAATATGTGTATACACGTGTATACACTCCTCGACATGCGTTATGCATTCAAGCACGTGGAGCTTAGTGCTTCACACTTTGTCGAGATCTTTTCCAAAATATTACCTCCGAAAGAATACGGAAAATATATTTTCTAAGACTGTGCGGGAAATGCGTATTTCCTATACTATTTTTATTGCCGAAAAAGATATTTCTCGTTTATATACAACCAGTGAGAAAAAATAGGTATTTCCGGTACTATAGCTGTAAAATCCGATTTTACGGCCTACTTTTGTCCGTTAAATGCAATTTTACAGATCACGTGTAGCATGAATATGCGCTGTCAAAAACATAACTCATACGGACTCGTTGGTCGTCGTACGCTGGTATCGCATTCGAGCTGTAAAATCTGGTTTTGTGGCCTTATATAGAAAAATATAATTTCCGCAGGTCCATAACGTATGCGGGAAATACTTAATGTCTTTGCCACACACTCGTCCCTTGTCAGTCATTGGTCGCTCATGAAATCGCAGTTGCCACACTTTTAATGAAATGCACTACGTTAGAGCGAGAAACATAATTTCCCGCAAACATGTATGGAAACTAAAAAGAGCGTGGGAAATACCGATTTTCCTGGGACTTTGCAGAAAAAGAACGTTCGGGGAGTCCCCAAACTGGTAAAGAAATGCATTCTCGGTAATAACTGATGCATTATATGCACATTTTTGATTGATTTCTGAATTTCATTCTCAAAAAAGAAAATGATGAATATTAACTTCGAAGTGTTATCTTTTTCAAGTATACTTAAATAGCTTATAACACAAAAATTGCAAATTTTAAATTAAAAAAAACATCAAAAATAGTAGTTTTCGATACAAGGGCGTATGCGTAAAGAACTTTACACATACACACGTATGCCGAAATATTGTTTACGTACGGCTTTTCCGTGCGTAAAAATAATCGAGTGCGTAAAGTTTACTTTACGCACGAGTTTACTTTACGCACCGAAAAGACGTACATAAACGTATTTTAACATATCTACACAATCATTTTCGAAAAAAAACCTCAGTCGACTTGTAGCTCTTACAAAAACGATAAAAAACTAGCCCATGCAAACATTTTTTTTATTTAGAATACAGAGATTTCTAAATTATTTTGGAAAACTTCTTCTCTACAAAATAGAGGAAACGTTGCGTCTTAAGCATTAACTTTTTAGACCTTTTTAAAAAAATTTATTTACAGAAATGGGTTTCTGATCACAAGGACTGCCGGGTGAAGTAATATAGCTAGGTGTCGTTGGTTATAAACAGGACAAATCAAACCTGGAAGTTTGATGTTTGATTTTCTTGGTTGCAGGTCGAAACACCGATAAATCAAAAAGCCGACAGGTCAAAAAACCGACAGAAAAAAAGCCGATACGAAAAAAATAGACACATCGACAAGCAGACAGTCAATTTGTTAAGTAACGGTTTTTTGACTGTCGGCGTTTTGATTTGTCGGTTTTTCGACCCGCACCAATTTTCGTTTGTCAAGTTGTTGAATTCTACGTCAGACATGAAACTTTCCGGTTTGATTTTTGCTATTTACAAGCAACAAATCCTGTCTATATGACTTTGCTCGGTTGCGATGAGGATCATATATCTGTACAGAAGTTTTGAAAACAGAATCCAAAATTTGAATGTTTATGGCGCCGAGTTTCCCAACTTTTCTGACAGCTTTGGATTGCTTGTCGACCCTTAAAGTCTACTCATCAAATTAACTCACACTCAGTAATTCTGGATTGATGTTTCTTTGGATATTTCAAGAACCTCAGCTTAATACTCAACATTTTTAGTATCAATATATATATTTATAGTATCAATGCAATTTACTTCCAATTGGATTTTTAAATTAAACGGCAGCAAACTTTTGTTCGTATTATACTTTATTTTAATCCAAATATTATTTTATGATATTTTATATTACTTCCTCGTTGTCCGGTTATCCCCACATACGTTAATACAATTTAACACAAATTTGATGATTTATACATTGCCAGGGCAAAAGTCGCGTACGAAATATTCGCATCAAAACTCACTCCAACAGTGATCCCCACCTACTGGTTTACTTTCAATTAACGCCTCCACATGCGATGAATCGGCATCACGTGCAGTGAGATACTAGTACGCTGCTCTTTACTCTCGCGATCATTACCAGAGTCCGACTAGTTAATTGATTTCTCGAATAGTATAATTGGCCCGTGCGCGTTAATGCACCCAACGCTCACCCACTGCATGTGCATCGTAGTAGCGAAAGGCAATAGCCACGATATTCAGCCAGCGCTTTTATCCACCATAAAAATAGTTTACTTACTTGTCGTAAAAACATATGACGACGTAACTCAGACTAACTCTTAATTTCGTAAGCACCGCATAGAGTTTCGCGATATAACGCCTTTTAGAAATCTGTTTCGTAATTAACACTGGCGTTTGACGAAGCAAACAAGTAATGACCCGAATTTTAGTCAACTATAACCCGAGTGTATTGAAAATTGTATTATTTTTTAATAAAAACTACTGTTCTCGATTTTTGTTTCAAACATACGGTATTTGATAACTTGGTTATTGTCACTTATGGTATAGAATGCATCTAAATTGTCATTTTTACTGAATACAAGAATCTATCGACATTCTGTAAGATATATTTTATAATACTTGTTGGGTGCGGGTCGAAAAACCGACAGGTCAAAAAACCGACAGTCAAAAAGCCAACACATAAAAATTTGGCACATCGACAAGCGGACAGTCATTTTTTGAAGTATCGGTTTTTTGACTATCCGCTTTTCGATTGTCGGTTTTTGATCTTTCGGCTTTTTGATTTGTCGGTTTTTCGACCCTCACCCTACTTGTTTCCAGGTATGAAAAAAGGGTGCAGGTCGAAAAACCGACAAATAAAATAGCCGACAGGTCAAAATAAAAGGGACAGAACTGTCGGTTTTCTACTGTCGGTTTTTTTACTATAGGTTTTTTGACTGCCGGTTTTTTGGCTGTCGGTTTTTCGATTGTCGGTTTTTTGATTGTCGGTTTTTTGACTTGTCGGCTTTTTGATTTGCCGGTTTTTCGACCCGCACCCCGAAAAAATCATTTTTCGCGTCAATTGTTTCCATATAACAAGAGTAGGGGACGTTGGAGCAAAAACTTAAAATTTTCATTTAAGAATGACGTCAAAATGTAGGTAAAACCCTAGATAGAAGTAGAGGGGCCCTAGATTGGTCCAAAACGTTCCGAAGTATTTTACAATTTTGCCCATCCTTTTAATAATCTTCTAGGTTATAAACCAACTATTATATTGATATTTATGCATTAGTACAATTTTTGGGGTGCCTAATGAAAAAATAATAGAAAAAATAATAAAAAAATGCCTAACCCAAAATTATTACCGAAATAATGTAGGAGTAATAAATATAAAAATACGGGATAATTCAGTTTTACAAAGTCAAAGATTAACCTATTTCGTTTGATACAGAACGTGTGAACATAAATATTTTTAAATTTACAATTTGAAATTTTGTTTACATTATACAACAAAATATATTTTTTTTTAAAAATCAATCAATTTTTCTTGATATCATACGTGTCCTTTTCTTTTCAGCTTTTCGTTTTCACTGCTCTTTTTTCAGTTCTTTCTCTCTCTCTCTTCCCTGTGTATTTCGGTCGTTTTTTAATTTTGAAATGCAAAGCGCCTTTAGGGCTCACGGCCGCGGTGTTCCCGCACCGAATGATCGTTAATTGAGAAATCAGCGTCCAAGATCGGTGATTTGGCAGAATCGTGATCGCGCCACGCCTTTAAACGGCCGCAATCACCACACATTGTTACCTCGTCGCGTACCCACGCCGCTTTAAAGCGCACTGAAGGCAAAAGAACCGCCCCGTCACATCATGTACAGCGCGTGCACGTTATTCAGAAGTGTCGATTGAAATTGGCCGATGTCATTATTTCGCATCGACCTTGCGCAACGCCTCGTCAAAAGTACGCCGTCAGTCAACTCAATTTGCTCTCGATCGTTATGATCGTTTTGCAATTATTTACTATTTACTGCCCATTGTCAATTATCGCTATTTACGATACTTTGTACCCGCATCGTTGACGGTAATTATTTCTTAAATGGTGATTATTCCCTATAGTGTTTGATGGTCTGCAAGTACCGTTATTTTTCGAATTTTGTCATACTTCGATGGAATAGATCAAACCCGGATAAATTCGGGTGCAGCTCAAAAATTCGACAGATCACAAAACAGACTCTTCGAAAACTCCACGTTTAAAAACCAGACATTTAAAAAAAAACATAAATTAAAAAACCAGACATTTCAAAATGTAGACATTCAAAAACCAGACATTTTAATGAAAATTCTATTGAATTTTATTGGATTAAATTCTAAATCTGCTTAATAAATAATCCGGGGATCAAACTGTTTTGACCTTCAAGTGATCTACAAAATTAATCTCTCTATATAGATGTGTCTATTTTTGTATCTGTCGAATTTTTTACTGGTGGCTTTTCGACTGTCGGCTTTATGAATGTCGGTTTTTGACCTGTCAGCTTTTTTATTTATCTACCTCTGCCACATCTTTGGTAAAAACTGAAAATTGGTTATGACGTTTCTGGCGTTGATTATAGACATCTTTGGAATTTGTTGTGTAACATTACAAAAGAAGTGATAATTGTATACAAAACCAGGATTAAACTATAATTGTTATTTTTACACAAAACTTTTTAAACAAAAAATAGTACCTCTGTATGATGGTGCTATAATCTTGTTGCTCAAAGTAATGTGATTGATAGATAATCGAAAGAAATAAAAATACTATCTGAGAAATTGTCGATATAGACGTTTAGAAAACCTTTCTTCGATATTTTGAGAGTACTCTCAGAGAAAGTGAATTAACTCAGAACGGTGAGTGAATAATAAGGTTTGACAGCATCAGGCCATTCATCCTCATAGGGCCTTTTATAGAACTGGATATTGAATGGAATGAAAGAAAATGGATATTCCTAAAATTTGGAAAAAATTTTTATTTTCTTCAAAAGTAAGCCTGATATTTTAATTTCGAGCATAGCAATCATCTTGCATTCTAGCGTGAAAATCAGAAAAATCTTCTGTTGTCTGGTTCTATTAACTTTTACAACAATGGTCCAAAAGTATAATTTAGAGTACAAACAAATATTTATTATTTCACACATTATACATGACGAAATGATGAATGTATATTGATGTATTTCTACGAAATAATTCGTAGAATAAATATTTGTATAACAATGTAAACATGTTACGTATACCAATTTTGTCAGAATATTTGTAAAAATTATTGAGTTAAATTATTATATTTAACAATTATCTAAGACACAATGAGTGGTATAAATAAAAGTTGGTAATTATTGGTGTAAAAAGTGTAGGATCTAGTTTTTCTGAACATAGTAAGAAATAAACTAATAGATTTTTTATTATTGATGGTACCACATAAATTCTAAACAAAGCAACGTTTTCAATAGTTGAATGTCACAAATATCATGATACTTTCAAAATTTTTGGAATATCTCATATTTTTCTTTTCATAATAAAGAAAAGAAAAGTAAAAAAAGACCTTTCTGGAAAGGTACCTAAGAATAAACGAAACTTGCTTTAACACTGTTGACCTTAACCTTTTTCGAATGTGGAATTAAATTGAAATCTAAAAACTCTTCACAGCTGATTTTTAAAGAGAACAAAAAAAAAATACTTTATAACAAAGAAATTAAAAAGAATATACAGTAACCAAGTCGATTCCGGATAGCATTTTGTAAAAGTAAACCAGAATTAAAATTATATTTTGTATAATACATGTGAATGTTATAAAATATTGCTAGTACAATTTAGATTTATAGTTACGCGCGGGTGATTGTAAAAACCGTGACTTACGATCCACGGAACCGAAATTCAAAATATGAAAGTCATAATCGATATTTCTTGGAAGTAACAAAGTTTACGAGTTCAGCATCGATAACGATCATAACGCAAAGTTTATTATTTCGCAGTAACATAAAATTCACGTTTCGAAGAAGGTCAAATTTTCTTCCGGTGTGAGAAAAAGCTCTTAAGTTTCACGCTACGGTGTAACAGGCAGGTGGGAACGGTTCTCGCGCGATTATTACTGAATACTATATCGAATTACTAAACGATACCATATAGTAACATTCCTGGGTATCTATCATTGATCATTTAATTGCTGTCTAAAATGGTGCAATGTAGAAAATTATATGCTGCACTCACAAATCACTTTTTTAAAGTTTACGAAATTTTTTCTACTTTCGGTTTATTTGTTATTAATATAGAATAGTTTTCAATAAATAATATTACTGTTATTTCATATTTTCCTAATTTTAGTGTACAACGTTAATATTTCTTTCGTGACAAAGTATGTAATGTTTAAATTTTTTTTTTGTTTAATTGCAAACATCAAAATTTATGTGTCGAATGCAGTGTGGAGAATTAAGAAGTGTAACACAATGAATTAATAATTGTATCCTTTCATATGCAGTTTTGAAATTCCTTTCTGGGAATGAAAATAATTTTGATTTCTATTCTTACTTGTCGATCGCAAAAATGTTCAAGTACAAACGAGGATGCCCACGAGCATAGATGTTTTCCTCCCCGGAGATGGAAACTCCGAAACTGATAATAAATTCGGTTAGAGTATAATAAGAACTGACAATTAATAGCAAATTTGAGTATTTTATCAGGTGAGAAAGTTTGAAAAATCTTTGTTGCAGTCGCGGATAATACGTAGAAAAATGCCGTAATTTAAGTTGTAACGGTCTGTTTGTACTGCCAAAAAAACACTGTGGACTATTACTACTTAGATTACTCCAGTGTTCTATGTAAAATCCACAACTTCAACAATGATTTTTTAAACTTTCTCACATGATAACATTCTCAAATTTAGTATTAGGTGTTAGCTCTTATTATACTCTGAGAGAATTTATCAGTTTGCGAGGTTCCAGAGTGTGGCATCCTCCTTTCAAGCCGAATTGTGACAAGCAGAAAGATGCATGCTTAAAAAAAATTAATGCAATTGTTTATGCTGGTTATTGGGACAATAATTATCGTAACTTAAAATGGTCGTACCAATATCAGAATAAATTTGACTGATAGCCTACTAAATGATGGAACTCGCAGCACACATCAAAAAGAGGTTAAAATCAATTTTTTAATGAACTTAACCTCAAATATATTAACCTAACGACATGATAAATCAATTTTAATAGAATAAGGACTTTTCGGAGTAGTTCTCAAATGTCTAGCAGCTTTCCAATATAAAACCTTGAATTATATAACAATAAATTTGCAGAACATAAAAGGAGAAAAATTACATTCAATTACCATTTACTAAGTAATCCGCATCATCCCTAGTAAAGGGATAATCTAGACCATAAAATTTCACCACAACACTCGTAAGTTTGGCAGGATTCTGTGACCCAGCGAGAGTTTAAGCACATCTGCGGAGTTGGACAAATACCCGCGTGTTTCGCGAAACGGCACCAGAAGTTTAGTCGGCGCCAGGACCTGGACGGGGTCAATTATAACTTTTACTCCTTAATTTATCGAACTTAGCTAAGTAACTAGCTCGTGTAGCATGAACTTACGCGTCGTTACGGCTCCACCCGAATGCGCAACGGTCTCTGCTAGTGGGTAGTTGTTAAGTGCGCAATTCGCCTTACTAATCAACTTGGGAAGTTCCGAGGCTTTCGGATTGCGTCCGGATTATCTGCCTCCTTTTGGAAATTCGCCCCCAAATTTGGCCTTGATGCAGAAATTTGCAGCAGGACCCATTCCTTATATATCAAAGCCAAAAGCCACTAGGAGCATCTTCCTTCTCGTTAATGCAGAGCTCTGAAACGCAACCGCCCGATCATTATTGTTTGCTCTAAGCTCGCTAAAAGCATTCATTAAACTTTGAAACTCACCTATGTTAGTCTGTGCTCTTAAAGTAATCTCTCCTTCTGTCTCTCTGCCCTAAAGGAACATCTATTCTCATCTGTGCTGAATGTAGTCACTTATAATTGATTAACGTACGCGAAAATCACTAGGTGCTTCATGCTCTATGCAAATGACAACAAACTTTTAAATTACTGACTGTAGTAATTGATTATTGTTCTTTTTCAACAAAATATTACTAAACATAACTATGAAAAACATTTGGTATTACGAAATAATACAACGTGCTCTTCCGTTTCCAGAACAGTTAGGTTCTAAAAATTTGTTTTTTCGTCCATATTTTGAGTATTTTTGAGGGAAATGTAATTTTTTTTACAAACTGAATATCAACTCCAAAATATTTCTTTGTGGTGAAAACTGTAACGATCTTTGAATTTTCATTTCTATTCACGTTTTAGGAAATAACGAAGTTAAATGTGTCAAAATACGTGATTGGACATATTTCGAATTCATTGGTAAAAAAATTGCCTTTTTCACACCTACAATCTAAATTTTTATAGATTTTTAAATATGACGTAGCAGAAGAAACTCTGAGGCAAATTTTTTTGTGAGTAGTATTGCGATTGCTAAAAGTATAATCTGTTTTTTTACAAAAATATGAGTATGGTCGAAAACGCAAGTTTTGACTAAATCAATTTATATGTTCTAGAAAATTCCTCCAGCATCGTCATTTTAAGAATAACAAAAATATATTGGAAGTGATACTTCGCTAATCCAAGGCAACATCAATGTCAGAAAGTCTAACAGAATATCTTCATGAACATTTAATTAAAGTATCTTGAATTCTAAAAATGTTTATCCTATTTATTGGCCCTAGTTGGATAGCCAGTCTTTCAATCTGTCGCACTTTGCAATATCAAACAATATTATAGACAACCAAATTTTTATCAAACCAAAAACTACACAATGAATTTGTTCGATTCAAGGCTATATTTTTAGTGATTTCAACTATGGCATATCTTTTTTTTAGAATAATTTAGTTTCCATTAATTTCTTTAAAGTATTACCTAAAAATACTACCTTTAGTAACACATGCAAAAAATAATAAGTTATCTCAAGATCTATGCAGAAAAACAAATTTCTATTTTTATTCAGAAAAGTCACGTTAATAAAACATAAACGACAAACAATAATTCCTAAAATTAAGTACGTATGTTTCTTTTGAAACTCAATAAAAATGATTTTTAGTTAACATCAATAAATAACACACCCAGTAATTAAATAGACAGGTAATAATTTAGACGGAAATTCAACATCTTACGCGTATAGGAGAAGAAACTTAGGTGCGAGTTGGAGTTAAAATCTAGTATATAGATAGTCAACTAGGCGTCAGATGGATAGATTCGATTTTTTACGTCGATGAAGTATGTACGAGGTACTAACTAATAAACTGCAATAAGGCTTCTTGGTTCGATGGTAGACACGCGAACCAAAGCAACAAATGCGGATGCTCGTCTATCGTTACTCCCTCGGTGCACTCCTTAGTGTTACGTAACACGCGCATGGCGAGCCTCTATGTGTGCTTCGACATTGTTAGTGATTTACTTCGGTTACGTGGCACTCCTCATTTGCGAAAACTCCCCTTTCAAGTGTTCGTTTCGTCTCGTCGCTAGATTCATCTCTTCTAATTTATTCGTAAAGATTATATCGATCTTCAGCTGTGATAGCGTCAAATGACTTTTACGCGCTCGTTAAAGCTTTCTTCGGACGTTGGAATGCGAATTTAATAATGATGATTTAAAAAATGATATTTTTCAAAAAGAACGTTTGAGTTTATTTTTGTTATATAATGTCTTTGTACTTCATGTCTGTTGTTCATATTTTTACACAGGAGCATGTAGATGCCATTCATAATACAAAATTTATATTAAATAATGATATAATAAGTAGCCATAGTATTATATAGACATGATCAGCAGCTAACGATAAGAAACTGTCGTGAGGGATCTTTATTTAGTTATTGCTTTTATCGTTACATTATATAAAATACTCCAATTGCCATAATGGACCAGTAAAATAAATATTGTTTCTTTTAAATAGAATGAATTGCATTTTTACTTTCGATGAAACAATAATTAGAAAAGTTAATTAGAAATGTATGAGTAATTTTTCAATAATGGATGGGAATTATAATTCTAAGATGCAATCGAATGAATCAATTCACTTCTTATTCGTAAATATGCATCAAATAGGTGTCAGCTCATTGCAATGGAATCCCAGGTGGAAAGGTTTTGTAAAGAATTTATATAATGTCAATAAAGTTCCGATATAAAAAGATGTAAACAAATTGTATAAATAAGGTATACAGTTGTTATAAAATGCACATATTTATATAGAGATTTTATAAAATCCATTATAAAATTGTACAAAAATAATGTACCTGAATTTCCGAACGTTCAATGAACGATTTCTAAAGGGCGTCACTATAATACATTACATACTTCATATGATTATAATGAACATTGAAAAATTTAGAAATTATGAATTGGATATGTTTTAATGCTGAAAAAACGTATTTATACAATTATTTGATTATTTTGTCACTTCGACGCCTATGAGAAATCGTTCATCGAACGTTCGAAACTTCAGGTACATCAAAAATAATATAAAATAGGAGACCTGTAAAATGAAAATGAAAACATTTTTTTTTTAATTAACCTAGAAATCAATATATTTTCCTTGGAGAAAATCTATTATATATTATGCTTAGTAATAAAAGGCAACTAATGAATCTACATAAAATATTGGAAAGCGTTCGAAATTAGAGAATGCCTTCTAAACTATATATTCTTATTTTACTAAGTGGAAAACTACATGAAAAATGGACAAAATCTGGATAAGATTTCTCTATCTGCATCGACATTTTTGCCACATATCATAATGCCAATAAAATCCATAGACCTGTGGTATATTGTATTACAGTCAAAAAGAATACGGTAAAATATATTTCGAACACTGGGTGTGAAGAAGTGCAATGAAGATGGACTATAATTCCTCGATATGGACCATTTTCTACCAATTCGAAGATGCCTGGAACGAATCCAAAAGAAAACTGGTGATTCTGTTAAAATTGTCGAAAATGTCTTTCTTTATACCGGATTCTGTTCGTCAATAGTTTCAACTATAATTCAAGTTAATAACAGCATGATCCCACAATTGTGCCAAATAAAATTGGAAACATCGTTTGGTTTACGGCATCCTGGAATCTACCAGATATCCCGAAAAGACCATGAAAAAATAAACAAAGGCTTCGTTAACGGTTCTCAATTCTAATTTCTTATGTGATGTACTTGTTATGCAGGCTGAATGTAAACTTTTAAAAAAATGTTGGGTCAAAAGCAGAGAACACGGATTATTTTGACAGTTTCTATTCAAACATCCATAAAAAGTACATCACATAGGAAATTAGAATTGAAAACCGCGCATAAAGAAAAACCTATAAATCATGGAGCCGGCAGTTCAAAAAACCCGATAGTTACAAAGCTGGCTGTCGAAAAGCCGTAAGGTAAAAAGCCGACACATAAAACAATTAATCACATCAACAAGCGGACAATCAATTTTTGGACTGTCGGCTTATGTTGGGTTTTTCGACCCCCCCCCCCCCGATCCTGATATTTTTCGTATATGTGGAAGGTTCCAGAATGTCGTAGAGAAAAGGAGGTTTCGGATTTTATGGGGTAACAGTTGTGGGACCGAACTGTGATTATAGTTGTGACCATTGGCGAACATAATCCGAGATGTACTCAGTTCTTTTCTGGATTCGGTTAAGGAATCTTCGAATTCCTACTCTCTCAATTCGAAACATTGAAAGACTTACTATTTCAATGAGTGAATGAATACTCACGGTGACTTTCATTATATTCACTGCATCAACAGTGAAACGGCAAACGAATTTCACTATTTCGCGTTAGCGAATCCCTATGCTAGCAAAATAAGAATAGAGTTTAGGAGGTACTCTCTAATTTCGGAAGCTTTTCAATTTTTTATGTAGATGCATTGTTTTGCCCTTTTTGACATGCTTAGTAATAAGTAATATATTTTTTCCAAGGAAATTATATTTATTTGCAGGTTAATGGTGATGAAAATGGTTTTTCTCCGACCGCGTCGGAATGTCCGTATTCCATGCCTGAAACGCGGGATGAAAGTTGCCGATTCCACCCGGGCGCCAGTGCGCATGCGCACTTCGTTCTCATTACTCCCTAGGGACGGAAAGTGTCGCCAGCGGGAATAATGGATGGGGTCGGGAGAAAAATAGCAAATGCCACACGGGAGGCAAGCGCGCGCTTTCCTCCCTTGAAGCATAATACACTATTATTTTCATTTCACAGTTCTTCTATTTCCGTTATCTTCATATAATATGTTTATATGGATTTTATAAAATTGCTATATACATATTATGGTGTACTTTATAACAACTCTTCATTTTGTTTATAGAACGATTCATTTATATATTTGTTATACATTTTATATGTTGGAACTTCATTAAAATTGTATAAAACTTCTATAAAACTTTTCTGACTGGATAATATCACATAATGCAACATTTAGTTAAAGTGCTTAGGTAATACATATGTCAAATGCATTAATTGAAAACTCTTTTTTGGTAATTAGTCAAAAAGACAACAAGAAATATCAAGACCGTGCCATGTTGCCCAGATGCTTACTTACATCAAGTTTTGAACAAATATTTTATTTTACGAATTGAATGTTACCCAGCACCCAAAGAAGTAATTTATATTTCTTAAGTTTTACAAAAAAAAATTAGGAAAAAGGCCACGTTAGGTTTTTTTTAGGGGAAGAGGGGCTAGAAAGCGTTGTTCTTTGGATATTGATACTTTAAATCTACATGAGAATGAAACAGAATTTAGACAGGTCCTCTTAAACACCGTTATACTAAGCATTGTTATCTTTGCGGAATGGATCAGTAGTCAAAGTAAGTAAACGCAAGCCAGACATTTATTTTCGAAGAGTTTTTCAATATATCATGCAATAACCTATCAATTTGATTAATAATGTTTACATTATAGAGTACGTATGTTGAGTATTGTTTTGCAAGAATTTTTATGCATTGGTAACAATTCATTTTTTTAATGAATTACGTCGTAAATATTTAGTTACTGACGATATGATTATGTTTAATAAATACTAATGGAAAAGAAGTAATTTACATTATTTTTCTGATGAAGTTTTCAAAGAAATATATTTACAATTTTTTTCCCTTAAAAAACAGGAAATATACCATTTAAACATGAAGGCTTACAAATGAGTAAGTTCTCTTGTTTAGCACTTTTTATGCATCAAGAAACCACACGATTCTAATGGTAGAAATAAAAACTTCCTTTTCGAAAAAAGCATAAGATAAATTCATAGATTATCCAGTAGAAAACTTTACGTTCATTCAAGATATATGAAAAAATAATCATCATCGGGCATTTATTCATGATGGTATGAAGATTTTTTACCCCGTAATCTGGATAATTAAAAGTAAAATGTCAAACTATAAAAATGGCAGATCACTTTAATTGACAGTAGTCCGATTAATACGTTCGCATAATAACATTTTGGAGTTGTCACATGATGAAATTCAAGTATTAAGTATGTGTTGTTTTTTTTATTGTCAACAGAATTTATTTGCTGGAATTAGATCTCAAATCTAAATAATCCTGTTCAATGTTGCTATTCCTAACATCTTTATACACGTCTACACTTTCGTTAACTCCAAATTTATCTGCGGATGAAAGGTGGTTAATTAATTGCTAATATAATGTTTATTTTAATATTTATTTATTCCAAACACTTTTAAGAATTTAAGTAATATTCTAATAACCAGTCATCCATCACATTTACAAAAACAGCATTCCGATAGCACGAGCGGTATAACAAATTCGTCCATTCATCTTCACGTTTGATTTTTCTACGACTTTGTAACGTACCATAACAAACGAATTAGAATTAGTCGTGGTTGAAATGCACTTCCTCACACGGAGGCTCGACGAAGAATTATTTCTTAATTAGCGAACAAATCGTCGGGACGCGCTAGTGCGAGGAACAGACGCTCGCGTAGCCAGTCATATAAATAAATGAACATTCGTAAATACACGCTTACACCTGTATTTACAATATTTATGATACATCGTGATTTACGGGAATGCACAGAACGCCGAAGTACGCGTTCATAATCGAAAGACTTACGAGTGTATAGATACATATGTGAGATCGGAAATAATATACACCGAACATTTGAAAATGTTCAGATAATAAATAAATGTCCTTCTGTACTCCAAGTGCATACCCTTACCGGACAAGTGTGCGGGCTATTAATATTTGCATACATTGCGTGCATTTTTACCGACTGTTGGTAAACGGCTCGACAATTCGCACCGAGTATTCGGACTACTTTGTCAAAGATATATGTGTTATTGAATACGAGTGTAAGTCGTCGATGTTCATGTAATACGTATGAATTGTACGACAATTATTCGAGAATTACATTTAGTTTGTTTAGATTTACGGTATATTACGCGTAATGTACGTTATTTACATTAAGCCCTCATTCCCAGCTGCTTGAGTTCGTTAGTTTATACTTTATTGCTTAAGCTACGCCAGTATATTACATTCGCTGTAAATACAAATTTTGTGTGAGCGGGTTAAGTGCTTTTCTAATTCCTACGTGCATCTATATAATATTATTACAGATAAATGTACACGGTGACACACACTAACATGAGCTCCAAGTCTTGCAGTGTTTTCGCATGTCACTCAACATTTACCTTTATTAGCAGTATTTGTTATTACGGTTATCGTGAGAAAAACCGAAAAAGACGCAAAGTTAGTTAAATATACTTTTAATATTTATAATTAAATGTCGATATTAAGCATGCTCATTACTAAACAACGACAAGTATCTGAAAAAAATAGTATGATCCTCTAGCAATGTTGCTAAATGTCTACGTATAGGAGGGATTTACGAAACAATATTAATGATCCCGAGTTCATTTATGCTAATTTACTATAAGATACTCGAAAAATGTTTAATTAATGACTTTGATAATAATTAAATGTAATAATAAAAATAAAAATGTTAAATTATGCTATTTCGTAAACATTTTTAGTAATTCTAGAGATTATTAAAATAGAAATGTTTTATGCCATCCTTTTTTTTCTTAATAGAAATTTCTCTTTCTCCAATGTCTAACCCAAGAACATGATGAAAATTAGAACGACAAATAGAAGTTTGAAAATAATTTTTGGTCACAAAATGTTAGTTATTGAAAGATGTAACCTAACTAGTAAATTATTTTAAATGTCACTGAATAAAATAATAAAACCAACAAATTATTTATCCTCTGCGGACCTTATACTCTTATTCTTCAAAGGAAAATTACCAAAAATTAAGGTACAGAAGTCAGATATAATTGTTTAAACACTAATTAAGAATAGTTAGTTTTTGAACTTTACACAAATTAAATTTGAACTCCATTATACTTTGAGAGCATCGTTTTATAATTGCTACTTCAATTGCAGACGATTTTATAAACTCTTTTATTATTATGGAGTAATATGTTGGTAGATAAAATAGACAATACGATTTAAGTAATTTTTGAAACCATAAAAGTTATGAAGTTGCTATTTACCCATGCTTCACGCAATAGCTGTTTTTGTATCAAGGGCGTAAAATGAAGTATTACGCCTCGACAATAGAACGCAAGAGACGGCTAAGCCGGCTCGAGTTTCATGAAGACGCAAAAAACATATTTTAACAATGAATACCAATTCCGGATAGTAAACATTTTTCTCTTAATCAGCTCCGAAGCTGCTAGATGGTTCAAAATTGTGCTGTATCTTAATAAGTATATCTTATAAACTATTAAAATAACAATTTTGTATGATCAAAAAGACATACAAAAAACGAATTTCTTAATCATTTAAATACTAAAATAGCCTAATAAAAGTCTTTTGAACATAGTAAATGTCGAAAATATACATCTACAGATATTATTATATTTACTTATTTATTTATTTAAAAAACATTTTCAAAATTACAAACTGCAAAGTATTTCTGCTAATTATTTTTTTCTTATTGAAACAATTATTCTAAAACATAAAATGAAAAAATGAATTCTAACTGGACATTTACATATGAATAATAGCATTTTGTTATTGTGTCGATTAGTTATATTTAATAACATTAAAACAATGCAGAAACATTTTTATAATAGAATTATAAATCCTATATTTATCTATTTTTAGCATATTCCTAAAATCTCCTAATATTAAACATAACTTAGCAATATTTTTGAAAAAACATGTTAAAACATTCCTATTTAAATCTATTTTGAAAACACATATGCGTTCATCGTTATAATTATTTAAACTTATTAAAAATAATGAGAAACATGAAGCAATACGGGACTTCCTTTTTCTAAACAAGTTACGAGAATCTGCGTACTCATTAGGGGATCACTAATATGAGTAACTCGGGAAATTATAGTAAAGAATTCCGATTACTTTCCTCCTCATCAGGAATAGAAATCCCCTGCTTACTAAAAATAAATTTGCATAGCAGGTGAAAAGTAGTATTTTTCCCACATTTTTCCAAATCAAAACAAATTTACATTATACATTCTAACCAAGACTTCCACGATTTCATATCATTTTGCAATTATCTCAACGCCTCCAGCTTGGTTCATAGTTCAAGGTCGGCGGCATCGATGGCAATAATTAACATATATAACGACAACCGAATCGTATGAGTCAGTTGCAAATACGATAACGGAGTTGTAGAAAACGAAGTTTGATGAGATATAAAAGCAGACGATAGTAATGAAAAGTTAGAACGTTCAGAGATATTGACTACTTATCAACGCCGAGAAAATCAAAAGGAAAGGACATGAACAAGCTACTTGTCCTGTGCATTTTCGCTGCGACTCTGGCTTTGGCTTCTGCCAGTAAGTACACTTTATTATACATAAATTAACATTATTATATTTAATAAGTTGTAGCATATATTTAGAATTTATTTGTATAACTTTATTGGCATTAAACTTTGATCCTAGCTTAATTATTTATGTTTCGAAAAGTTCAGTTTTTTATTATCCAACTTTCCTCAAGAATTTTTTTTATAAATTTGGCCTTGCATTTGTAAATTTCAACCGAAAGAGACAATTTTTAAGACATTTTGACAAGTCATGGGTTGCTCTTTTTTATTATTCATTAAAAAGTTTTAATTTGTAAAATGTAAAAATTAAGTTTTCAAAATTATTCTTTGTATGGTTATATTGTTTCAAGAGAATTTAATGCTAATAATAAATTAGAAAGTTGTGTTTTTAGAGTTTTATTTTTTATTGATTTATTTGTAAAAAAGGATAAATTGTTATACCTTTTGTGAAAGTAACACATATACCCAATTCAAATGAAAATTTATTACAAAAAGTCTGTTAATCAAATGTTTACTATAAAAAGTGTGTTTGACACGAATACCACTACACAACATGTAACATTAAATTTTTGTCCAATTTATTATAAAACGGTTGTCAAATTATTTTATTTAAATTTACATTTATTTATTACATTTATTTTGCATTTTGAATTGGAAATCGTAATACTATGAAATGTTTAAAAATTTGTATGGTAACAGAAAATAAATAAGATAAAATTTATAGTTTTAAGGACACATCAATTGTTTTTAGTTCATAACTTCCAGCTTCTTAATGAAAAGAAAAAAAGAGCATATAGAAAAGTAATTTTCGGATATACCGAAGATACCCTAAATTATATATTCATCTTTCTGTAATTAAATCAAACAAACTTAAATTAAGAAATAAATATTTACATAATTTATGTCATTCCATTTCAATTAATTTTATTTCAAATGATTGAACAGCAGTACTAAATATATAATTCTACATGGTTATTTAAATAATTCAATAATTTATTTAATTTATTAATTTGATAGGTATATGTTAACTTAACTTAACAAATTTAGCAATTATTTTTATATTTCGTCCTTTCTTTTCATTTATTTCATATAACATATTATCTTGTTACAGAGTTTTGCCAGATGTCAGTGGAATGTGGTTATTTCTGCTCATGCAATAAGATTTCCCACAGATGTATGTGTTAATAGACAATCAATCAACACTTTATACTGGATAATCACAATGAGCTACAAAACATTTTTTTATAATACACCATGATCGCTAGTTTAGAAAAATCAACAATTTTCACAACTATTTAATCATATATCACAAAAAATAAACATTGTAAATATGGACGTCATCAAGAATCAAACAATATTCAATAATGTAATTTAATACTTTTGTTAATAAAACATACATTCTAAAATACCAGTGAAAGAACTTTATTTAGATACCTTTACACATTAAGAAATAATTATTGCAAGTTTTTGTACACTGCTCAATAATTTATCATGAGTTTTCCTTGTATTTATAATTTTCGGTTAGAAATATTTTAATATATTTAATTTGTTATTCTCATCTTAATTCCCATATGTCTATTATTTATTCTACATTTTAAAATGTAATTTCTTATGAAAAATAAAGTCTCTATATTTTCAAAATAATTTTTGAGAATTCAATAACTTCCTTGATAATTATTTAAACGAAATATACTTGTATGTGTTCATATTTATATTGGATTATATTTTTAATAAAAATCAAATTGAAATCGAAATATTTATCGAGTATAAAACTGGCAAGTATCCGTAAAAGAGGCCGGAAATCACGGATACCCGCCTATAATCGTAAATCTCCGCCACACTCGTAGTTGAATGTTTCACCCTTAATTCGGCATAAACTGTGAAATTATCAGGCTTGATGTAATAGCCACAAAACATTTACAACTTTACCGCTGTCGTACCTCCTTGGCATTGCGATAAAACATCATAAGATATTCGAGGAGCCACCTTCTGGTGATTACCCGCTTCGCTTCATGGCTGCTGTTTTTTTTATGAGCATTTAGGGAAGGGAAATGGGATATCCTTTTTTCACCTTACTTGTCCTAAATCTTGATTACATGTACCTGACATTTTCTGTTCTTATCGCATTCTTTCTTTTGCCCTTTTTTGCGTGATCAAGACTAATGTCTGTAAAATTCGATGACTTGCTATTTTTAAGAGATCTCTTAACTGTAACTGGCAACCGTTTAATTGTCATCCTGAATAAAAATGAATGCTATAATTAATCATTTTAAAATTACATTAAATTATTAGTTTACTTAGTCATATCGTAAAACCCTGGATCAAAATAAAAATATCAAAATATTATCTGGATGGCTTCATCTTTCTTAATGGGGCTTTAACGCATCAAAATTTTCCTATTAGCTGCTGTAAATCAGTTTTAAAAATAAACGTGATTTATCTGAATTTGATCAATTTTAAAAGTCAGTATAATGCGAGGATATTAATTTATTCATCTTAGTCAAAAACACTTTTCATATGTTGGTTATTTCGTGAAGAGCACAAACTAACTACGTTTAAATTAATAGTGATGATGTTAGATGACGACGAATATTTCATCAATCAGATATTCTTACGATAACATTTCGCATTATCGTGCGTTTTATATTTAACATATACTCTGGATGATGACGAGAAACGTAAAAATAATATATGAAAGTCATTTGCCGTCATCATCTACATTAATAGATATTTCTAGAATTTTGTGATGCTGCGGCAATTCCTTCAATGACTTGTTTCGGTTTATATTTTTGTGCCAAATTTTTTATTTGTTTTAGTCTAATTCAGCAAGGTTGCCCAGTTACGGGGCAAAAAAAAGATACGAAATACTACACAAAAAATGTATTTTACAAATAACCTGACATAACTGAAGCAAAATGTACGAACATTTTTATTATCATGTTTATCGTGAATGGATCTCATCTCAGTTTAATTAAAATCAACAATGTATATTTTATTATTAACATGTCATTATTTAACAAAAATTACAAGGTTAACAAATGTTGTTGGATTGTAGACCAAATAAGCCAACCTCTCTTGATTTCTATTGAAATAGGAATGAATGCGCAATCAGACATACGAGTTGCGTTCCAACGTGACAAAATTGTATTTTTTACAAGAAGATAGAAAATTACCTCTCTTTTAAGGATAATTTTAGATTAGTAAGAAGAAATTTACACAAATTTGGTACAGAAATCATAATCATGCGTACAGCTCTCTGGATATATATCTTAAAAAAATGATTTTTGTTAAATACTTCGTAAACATAACTGAAATTCAATAAGGTATATAACATTCCAAAAATGAAATTTATAAGAAAGATGTATGTTTGCAGAATATGTTAAAAACAAAATAATAAAAAAAAATAATTGTTCTCGTCGAGATATTTCGTTATATGGTTCTAATAATACAAAATTCGTAGTTAAATACTTTAAAAAGAAACAATCTTCTCGACCTATAACGATATGAACAATCCTGACATTGGCGAAAATAATTTATTTCCGAAAATATGCGTGTAAATAAACAAAGTATTACATATCGTGTTGAAACTTGAATCAGTCCCGACATTAAACTGGTACTGAAACAAGCATACCTATTGCACATGGTTTATGTGAAGTAGAAGACATAAATATTGTTGAAAATTGACAATTTTCATCGCGTTATTCAAATATCTCACAAAACAAATTAAAAAATTATAAACTTACTACAACAAAAGTTAAGAAATGATCATATGAAATACAGCAAAAATATTACAGAATTTTGTGCACAAAATGCTCGATTCCTAACAAATTCAGTCTTTAAAAATATATTGAAAATTCCTGCTTTTATTTCTATTAAACTAATAAAGTATTAAAAGTGTTTGCTATCCTATACTGTATCAACGTGAAAATATTGATCACTAAAAGATCGTTAAAAGAGCCCTTAAAGTATTCTTCATGAAGAATTGTGCGTTGGTCTAAAAAACTGTTTAATTATAAGATCTCAAGAGCTTTAATAAGAACAATAAAAAAACCTTGTAAGAGTACTTACTGTGATCTTTAAGAAGATTTATGCGGCTCTATAGAAGACTTCTCAAATATGTGATGTTAAGTGAAGGATCAGCGCCAAATATCGGACAAATCGGAATCAGTGCCACCCCGCATAGTTTGAATCGTAAATTTGCAAATCAAAATAATTACAAGCAAATAATAACAAATGCTTGGTTTAATTAAATTTCTTAGATTAAAATGTACAAAAATCTGAAACTTTCTTCTGCTTTTGAAGGCGTATTACAGAGGTTCCATACAAGATTATATGTTGTTTAATGGTCTGAGATTGTAATTTGAATTGTCTTTTTGCAGAAGATCGCAATACGTATGATATCTATAAGAGCTCGTTTTACAGGTAATATTAACCAAGATGTCTCTTCAATTATTATTTTCAATTATTCATCTCTACAGCAAGAGCTCTGGAAGACCTCTCTAAGAGCTGTGTGCTCTGAACAAATTGCAAATTTTTTATTAATCTCTAGCTTGTTTTATGCATTAAAAAAATAAATAAAACCTTAAGAATCCGATTCCAATTTCGTAAATATGAAGTACATTTCAGTGCATGAATAATGTAAAGAAAAGAATTCAGCACATATCTCTACGAATTTTAATTCTTATAATTTTCTTTGGTTTCTCGATTAAGTATTAGAAAACCATCACAATCTTGAAATTCTACAAACAGCAACATCTTATTAGAGTAATCTATGTTAAAAGTTATTCCCGTTTAACTTAGTTAATATCGCAATAATGGCTTTACATACGGTGACTCATTAGGAAAAAACCAACAAATCTGTGAATACCTTAGAATGGACCTAACTATATTCATGTTTTAACATTATTTAACACACATTTACTGCATCACGCGTATTATTTAAACATAGTTGAAAATAGTTGAAACTACACAGAAAGATAAGTCGGGCTTTTTCTACTAGGCAATCCCAGTAGCTTTTGAGGATATCGCTCCAACAGACTAGACCGCGAGAAAAACTACAGGAATATGTACTATAAAAGACACTAGAAGGCAGATACCTATATATCTACGTCTTACACAAAAACCTTTTTTTTCGAGTTTTTCAATGAGGTACCACGAAAACCTTCGTCTAAACCTTTCGAAAATAAAACTATGCTTTAAGGAGTTAAAGATGTTCAGCTTCAAATCAGAGTACAACTGAAGATCCACTAACTGCAACCAATTGTAAGATCGGGAACTTTTGCAAAGTGGAGCACGACTGTTGAGTCTTCGCGGTATCATACAAGGTATACGGAAGGTGAGTCCAAAAAAAAGTCGGAAGCAGAAGTCGTACCGTGTCCAGTCTCCAGAGATGAATGGAAAAGCATGTCATCCATTTATACAGCACTATTAATTCCCCAGAGTGTATGGCGCCGATTGTAGACGGACAATCATTCAGCATCGCTGATCACGTTTCTGCTGTCGCGCGTTTACATGGATTACATACATAAATAACGAAACGCGACAATGTTTATTTCCTGATTTAGGTACGAATCGGTAAACGTCCGAGTCGATAGAGGCACTTGAATGCGCGTCACACCGTCTGCGAGTTGACTGACAATAGAATCGCTGTCGGGCATTTCCAGCATCGAGTGGTCTATCGCAGCCGGGAAATCTTGCTTGACCGCTCGCGTAAGAATGGAAATCCATTTGTAACTGATGAGAGGACGTCGAAAATTTCGATCTCTTGGTCGCTCGACGAGTCGACCTTATTGCATCGGAGATCGTCGTACGTACATAACCACGTGAACGACCGGTGAGTAAATAACTCACATTGACGTAAAACGTTAGAGGAATGTATCTCTTGTTCAATTCAATTTTTTATAATTCATAATTCCTGGAAAATGATCATTAAAAAACTCAGAGACGTCAGATTTTTTTATAACCTGAGAATATTCCCGCTTGTTCTTTTTCGACAACAGTAAACATTGTCGCGTTTAGTTATTAAATGCAATTTGAGGTATGAATAAATACATGCTTTGGCAGAAAGCTGCCAGTTTTTTTATAGTTATGTACAGTTTTCCTACACCTTTAACCTCTAAGGACAGTAGTAAGCATCAGTTTAAACGTCGATAATTTGAATATAAAAGTATTTGGAAAAATTTTACTCCACTATTTCTGATGTAAAATTGTATGCTCTTTCAGAAGATCTTTCAATAAAATTTCGATAAAATGAAAAGCAAAAAACATAACATAATTCTAAGGCATTTTTATTCTTAGCAGATTTTCTCTAAAGTCCATAGTTTTCAAGAAAAAAATTTGTTAAGTTTTAAAAAGATTTTTGAGCTTCTAGGCGCCATTTTGGAAGTCGTCATCTTGAAATTCAAATTAGAACACGATACGTTAAAACGTACTTATGATTAAAAACCTATGGTTCTATGGACGCGATATTTTCACCTTATACATGTTTCCCAATGCAATTTCCAGGTGAAAGTGATGCTAGAATAAAAAATAAATTTTAAAAAACCATGTTTTTTTTACAAAAATAGTGTATAACTTTTTTGCTTTTCATTTTATCGAAATTTTATTGAAATATTCTGAAAGAGCATACAATTTTACGTCAGAAATAGTGGGAGTAAAATTTTTACAAATGCTTTTATATGCAAATTATCGACGTTTAAACTGATGCTCAAAATGTGTCCGTTTAGGCCTCAATAGGTTAACATGGTAAATAAAGAAAGTGGATAGAAACTAGCCAAAAACTGGATGCATTTTCTACTGGGCTATAAGCAAGTGATTTAGTATGAAATTAAATTATATAAGGATGAATGGAAATGTCGTAGCAATCCTTTTTCTTCATCAGCTTCATTTTGAGTTTGCAGCAGTGTTTTTGGTGGTTTCCGATCTTCGTCTAACTTCAATGAATGGCGTCCAAATCCGTAAACTGTACCCCACCAGCATTTGGTTCTATCTTTATAAAATCTAAACGAATGTGATTTTCATTTTTGAAATTTGGTGCCATGTTCTTCAATTGTTTAGCTAATGTTTTAAGTAATAAAAAAAAAAGGGTAGTTTTACCTTCTCTAGTGCCTTACCACCGTAACCACATGTATTTCTTTCAATTATGAGTATTAACATTCTTTTTAATGCATTTAGATGTGTCTTTTTGGCTTTCTCTATTACTTTTTCCAAAAAAGATACTATTGTTTATTATCTATGTTATATGAATAAACAAATGTCAAACAATCACGTTTCTTCAGAAAAAATTCATTCTTGACTTTGTTTTTAACGCTAATTACTCAAAATTTGATATGACAGTTGGAGGTCGCTGATTACGAATGCGATGCTAGATCTAAGAAATTCAAAATGGCGGATCGATTATGCAGGACAAACATGGTTGAAATGCTTTCAATTTTCACTGGATTTGTTGTGCGCTGGAGTTTTGGGGTTGTTGATTACGAATCGGAAGTTAGTTTTATGAAATTCAAACTGGTAGATGCAATATGCCGGACATTTTTAGAAATGTTGCAATTTGAACAAAATTCGTTACAGATTTAGAAATTCAATATTGGATTCAGTAATCTGATTTAATGCTGATAAATAGCAATTGTGACATCCTTAACTAACGTTAACGAAAAAAGGATATTATCATAGTGGTGTTACCACAGGAGCTCCTGAGGATTTCAAGAGTACCAAACCCGAGCAGACATTTGGACGTCCTCAGGAGCTCCCCAGGACATCCCGGAACTGTCGTGTGGGAAGATATACTTATGCAGTTGGCTTAATTAACAATCTTGGGGTTTGAATAAAGTTCGAGTTATGACCATATTTTTTTTCGTTGTAAGGTTCAGTCGACAATATAAATGAAATGCATTTGGCAGATGCAAGTTACGTTTTGAGCCTTTTCGATATCGATAAGACAATCGCTCTTAGGATTGATGCTCGAGCAGGCTGCAAGAACCCATCAGACGGTTGTAAACATCGATCTTTGCGAAACGATAATGCGAATACGCACGAGTGGCGCGCGAACTTCACTGCACTTTAATTGCTGGGCGGGTGATTGCCCCCCAGTTAAGCGGCCAGAAAAGACGAAAGAAGAGATATTTCTCTGGAGAGAAGGCGAGATTATCTTTCTCTCGCGTGCATTTCATTGTCCTGCAGCGCTCGCGGATTTTATTGTGGGTGTCGACGCCCCCGTCAACGTTTGCATGCGCAATGTCCGGCACACCCTGCCGAAGATAACCCGAATATTCCCGCTTGTTCTTTCTCGACAACAATAAATGTATCCTTATTACAATGCGATGGCGCTTTTGAAATCCTTTATTGCGGTTGTTTATCAGTATCAGTGATGCTGAGCTTATTGTAATTGCGACCGCGCGTATACATTTAATTGTGCCTGTGGAAACGAGCTTCTTTACTGCCGATAAATAAGCCGGACGTGTACTGGTTACTTTATTGCAAAGTATTGCTTCTCATTCGTAAAAGTAAACGATTGTTTAATGTGACGATGCTCTAATGGGCATTACTCCTTCCCTTTTTCTTGATGCCTTTAAACAATACGATGCCAAAATTGAAAAAATTTCCCGAGGGTACCGCATCAGCTTAACGACATGTATCATATAAGAAATTTTACTTCGGAGGACGCAAAATAAATTTTATATTCATAATTTGTCATTTATTTCCAATGGTGAATTAATTCCATTTGGCAAAAAATTCCATTCCGAATATCAATTTTTTAATTTTTTTGTTTCCTGCAATATTTTTAAATTATCGGTGAATTGTTACTATCAATTTTCAATTAAAACTATTTTTAATTATAGCATTTTGGACTTCAATTGTCAACATGGAAATGTCTGAAATTAGCTAAAATTTCTTATCCCATTAACGCCCAACGGCCACTTTTTCTTGCATCAATTTCAGTCCAGTATTTCGTATCAAAATCGAAGTTAACAAAAATTGAGAGGTACAAATCCTACTATTTTCGACATCGCTCTCCAAGATTCCGAGGTCAAAATTGAGTTTCATCCATCGGGAATTCCAATATGCCGCCAAATTTGGAAACAATGTACAGAAAATTGGGAAATATTTATTCTTACCAATTTTTTTCGAGCCCTTAGAATATTGGGATTCGGAACAAAGGTGAACAAAATACTGCTCAAATCGACAGATTCTATACGTCGGACTAATTTCTGAATATTTCTTCTACTTTTCATAAAATTTGACATTTTCATTTTATGTTTCTTATTTTCCAATACGCCGTCTTAATTTCAAAGCTTCAAATAGTAAATTTATTAAATTAATCGATAACAGAATTGCTTTAATCTTCTATTAAATGATTTCATTCTCATTAATCGCAATTCATACTTGTTGCTTAAAATAAAAAAGTAATTTATACCGTTGCGTATGCTATACCAACTATCTTAACACCCATTACATCATCCATACAATTACGCGAGGAAAGGATTTTTCTTTGAATAAGTACTGTTTACTTTTTAATAAAGGAGTTCCTACTAACGTGTTGATTACTCACGCCAATGTTAACGAATAGCTCTCGAACCATGAGCTTTTGTTGCACATTAGAGGATGCTCCAGGATATTAGTAGCCTAATTATAGGCTTTTATCAGTAGGCCGTTAGCGAGTGTGTAAGTCTTTGATGGATTGGGCTAGTGAATGATTAGCGATTATTATTCATCAACGAGAAAGTCGTGCGTAAAAGACGCAAGGCGTGGCGTGGGAGTGCAAACGAGCGATCCGCATATGTAAATAATGGACCTGCTTCAAAACTCTCAGAACTTGAATCGTTAAGAGCTGGCCAGTAAAGACAATCTTCCCGTTTCAGTCGTTCACTTGGGCGTGGACAATCGACTATTATTACTTTTTTTGATACAGTCATAAATAATGATCATTTTACAATTATTTGCATTTCATTACGATTTCGAATTTGACATTTTTCACATCTTTCTACTTTGTATTACGTCAGTGGTCACTGACTTTTCACTATTGTATCTATCGACTTCTCTTATATTGTTTTTTTGTGAAAATTATTATCATCGATTAATGTTTATTTATATATCAAAACTTTCAAACTTGGGGAATCGTTATTATATCGACTACTTACAAGAAACAAAATAGTTTAATACGAAATCAAAACATCAAAATTGAAATAACTATACTGAACAAAAATGTAGTGATTTTAATAAAATTTTACTTAATTCAAGTAAATGTTTTCTTTGAATAGTCTCAACAAAATATTTGTTAAAAAGAATATTCACCGTTTACGTGAAAAAAATGAATAATTCCTTGACGAAAATTAACATTTTTTTCAAGAAAATCAATTCTTTGCTTAAACAATACCTCTTTAAGTTTCAGTAAACATTTACTTGGAAGAAATAAATGTTTACTTGACGGCATTAAATAATTTCTTCCTCCGGCTTGATATTAAGTAAATATACTTTTAACTCCAGAAAATATGTAATTGCTTCATGTAAATAATTACTTGAAATGGGTAAATATTTATGTTTGAAAATTTAGAACTAAAAAGTGTTTTTACCATCTTACGATATTACTTATTCTGAAGTTTTTTCTATAAGTAAATAAATCTCTTCTTACACTAACGATAATTTCTTTGAATTACAAACATGATTACTTGATACAATTAAATAAATTTTAATTAAGTAAATTTCGTTAAAAGAAGTAATTTTTTAAATTATTAGTATCTCAATAACGTATTTGTGATTAATCAGGTTCAATATGAAGAGTTACCTATACCGATTGTAGGATAATAAACATGTCTTAATTCATTTAACCTCTGATTAGTGGTATTACAGTTAATATTTTATAATTCATACATTTTATAATCTATAGATAAAAAGAAAAAACAAAACAATGCCGTTTTTTAAATTGTGTTAAAAACTCAAATAATCGGTCGCTTTATCGTATCCAATTGTACTCTCTAAATTTGTTACAGTGAAAATTGGGTCAGTCTCTGCTAGAAGTGACTTTTTTAATATTTTTAATGTGAAAATTTCACTTTAAGGAGAGTGAAATGTTTCCACCCATTCTTATTCAAGTGAGATTTTCACTTTAGAACTAGTGAAAAAGTCCCTTTTAATAGATTTTTCAGTTCATATTCTGAGAGTAAGAAGTAATCTTTTTTTTGAGAATGTAATAGAATGGGAATGGCGTCGTACACTTAAGCATACGTCGAAAGAACAATAAATTTTGGCCTCGCCGTTGACAATAGAGGGTTGTCTATTATAAATATACCACGTAACGCATTTTCAGGTAATTTTTGTTACCACCTCCTCCCACGTAGTAGCATGCAGACATAAGTCTGATCCTCACCCCCTCCCCCTTTCCAAAGTTGCGTAACATATGATAAATTTAAAATATTTATGTAAACCAGATGTGACATTCCTTATTTATGGTGAACGGACTTTATTTACCAGGCAATAATATCCGGAAGTAATGTCCTCGTCAGGACTTCCCTGGCCGAAATTTCCCTGTGCAGCCATATTATATTAGGCATTGCAGAGTTCTGACTGGTTAGGTTAGGTTAGTTTCGAGACGTTGCCATATCTCCTCTTCCGCTAAAAGTATAAAAACGTACTTTCTATTCGGGGTTTTTAAAATGTTGTCAAAATCGAGCGAAGAACAATATACTTTTTTGTGGGACTGTGTTTTCAGCAAAATATGTCATAACCTATAGATTGTCAAAACTCCTTTTAACGTTGCCATCGATCGTCTATTTGCGAAATATAATCCAGTATGTAAATATTGCTTTGTAAGTGTGTTCTTAATAGAATTTCTCGAGCAAACAGTGGTTAGACTTACGGTTCCAGACTGATGCTTTGAGTTTAAATTGCTCTTCCCTTTATAATAGGTAGGAATGTTAACGAAGTTCCGACTCACGTTCCACGGTTTTGTACATTCTTGGTTAATATCATTGGGTCGAAACTTGCAGAGTTTTGCTTTTAGTCCCGCAACGAAGAAAAGAGTAATACTTCCACCATGACTAGGAGAATTTCAAAAAGAGCAATATTAGATTTTACCATTGTGTTTACTAGAAAAGTCTTAAAAAGTTTATATAGAACTGGATTTGACATGTACATTTAAACTCACGTGCAGAATATAAAATAGTTCGAACAACTATCCATAGATGGTAAGGCACAGCCGTCATTTTTAGTTAAGTTGACTAAATAGTGACATCCACAAATTTGGTGTCCACGTCTACTATTTAAATAGTAAAACCAACTAAAAAACATCAATGTTATTGAAAGGTTATAATAACATTTCAAGTGTAAGCTTGTAACATTTTATGAGGTTGAGAATCCTTCACATAACCTTACACTAACATTACCTTAACATGAGAATTATCGACCAAACTTATTACACCGCTTTTTTATTATTATCGTCAGCGTCCTATTTGTAACATTAAAATTTCAACTAGAGTTGAATTTAATGTCTGAATTTTAATAAGTCATGAAGAACAGTGAAAGAAGAGTATAAAGGTTATAACATATATAGTTATACATACGGCAACTCCAGCTAAAGTGGCTGGAAAAGCTACATATTTAGAGTCACTAAAAACAGACGATATCTTATACTGTAATGAAACAATGCATCAGAATTGCAATTGATATGACATTCAATGATGATGTTGGATCGTGGTGTCAGATGATTCATTCGTCATTGAGTAGTTTGTCAATGCCACCCATCATATGTCGCATTATCGTGATTAATTAACAATGATGACGGGCAATGAAGACGATAATAATAATCACGTATTTATGGTCTAACTAATTGTAAAATGCCCTTAAACTTCGTGCAACCCTAAAAAAAGTATTTAGTAAGTTTTAAACGAAATAGAATCTAGATTATGCAAGCTATAATAAAAGATTTTTCATAATACCGAAAGAAAATTAAAAATTTATACTAAAAATGTAAACTATATACTATATAATAGTAACAATTAATATCTACTAACTTTTAAATATTAATAAAACAAGTATCAAATGGAACTTCTCAATCAACGCCTTTCTTCAGCGTTTCCGTAATGTCGGGGTCGATGTCGAGCGACAGCAGCGACCCAATGATAAATGGCGTGTGCACGGGAAATCACTTACTCGATCGCTCGCGCCATCGGGACAATTAGTCCGATACCAATACATACACGTATGCTGGTATCAAGGTAAATTCTCTGGACACGTGTGCATAATTGATGGTAAATTAAGTACGGCATCGGTCCTGGACTGTATATATGGAAGTTTCGTGTTCTGGATTTTATCGAAGCGCTAGTGCCGAAATTTCACTAGCGCGAGACAAGAGAGTGCGGCGATCTCTGACGATCATTTATCACACTATCACCCGGCTTGATTTATGGGTGCGTCGCTAAGGGCGGTGGTCCGGATAGACTTTCTTGTGGCGGTACTCGAAAAAAGGATGCGCCGAACCTGTCATCGAAAATCGCGCAATAAAATTTTCGGCTCGACCAGACTACGACGTTCCAAGGAAGAACAAAGTGAAACAGGTACGCCGGTGATTACTTACCGATGTTCGTCCTGATAAAACCGCGGCTAAACCTCATGGAGATTACGGCTGCCTGCTGTGTTTTATACTTATTTTTAAACTCAGCCTTCTTCCTGTAGGTAGAAAGTTTTTTATCCGTTATAATTTTAAGAATCTGAGATACGATTTGCAATTTATGAGGGATAAGGAGGCACACGATAGCACGTCGTACAGTTATTCCGGTGAAAACAGTTTTTAAATATTGCTGCCTTTAGTCGCGAACGGATTCGAGCACGAGTTTTCGTCTGTAATTCGTTTGTTAACGGGGATTTCGTACAGCTTCATTTCTCCCAACTGACAGCTACGTAGTAAAGACCTCTCTTTGATGTTTAATTTGGGTACTATATTTTGACGTTAAATTGGGTAATTTTCATTATCTATCTTCCTTTTAATGTCGTATTGTTTTTTTTTGTGAATGATTAACGCTGTTCACCTGCCCGAATATTTTTTTAAATATATTTCATGTTTGTATATATATGAACAAATATACCTTAAAGAAAACATATATTAACCTTGAAGTTTAAAATATTATTAGAAGGTGACCTATTTTATATTGTTGAAATTGATATTTAATATAAGTACAGTAGGATTGAATTTATTCAAATAAAATGAAATTGAGAATAGCTTTTCATCATCGGGTTCATAGTTTTATATTTAAAGATGGTACAACTCTATTTTTTTTTAAATTATTAATTATGAAGATTATATGATCATCCCTTTGGTATTGATCTTTTAATAACAATTTATTACAATAGCAAACATGTCAAAATAAGTGACGTGATAACATTATTTACTATTTAAATATTTTCAAATTATTAACTTATTAATTAGTTTTAATTATAGTTTATAATCTCGTGAATTGCAACTAGCTTATGCATAATTTAACACTATGGATATAGGTACAAACTAACTTATAAATTTATATGTTTTAGGTGAGCGATTTTCTGGTCTTGCTAGTCTTCTATCGAACCATGTAGAACCTCTTGATGATTTTGGTGAGTTAAATATTATTTCATAGGTGAAAAATGAACAGTTTCCTAGTCAAACTGGATTGTTGAAGACAATTATGTATTATTTTCCGCTGAGTACATGAAATTTTAAGTGGAAAAGTTGTATTGTTGTAGCTGTATTAGTCATAAACATAGGTTGATTCACTAAATTTTCTTAAATATTGCATGAACATCTGAATAATTTTGTACTACTAAACAGGCCGAAAGTAGAAATTGTAGTCATTTTAATCAACCCAACCCATATTTACCACTCTACTCTTGGGTTCATAATTTGTTTTAACGAATAAAATTTCAGTCAATTGTATTCCAAAAGAATGGATTATTGGATAATCTCTAACTATATTGGCTCAGATTTAAAAAACAATAAAGAAATAACTATTAAAAAATATTGACAGGCTCAAAATAAACGTTTTTTGAAGGTACTAAAGTACTATTTCCACGTTCGTTTTCTGGTTAAATCCGACTCCAAATGGCTTCAAAGATTGAGAAAACCTTTAAAACTGTTCTAAAATTTATCCAACACAGTGATTACAGTTAAAAAGAACAAGCTTTATCAGCGCATTACATTACAATATATATCCATGTGTTTGTCCGCTGGATTAGAATTTAAAGTCAAATTTTTGTTAGATCGGCTCAAAATATGTACAAGAAAATTCAAAATATTCTTAAAAAATGAATTGAAGGGAAAAAAATAAAACGTTTTTGGCCGACACAATACGATAGTATATTCAAACTTATTTCTTTTACACTGAAACTGAATCGGAAATGCATTTTTACCGGCACACTATAAGATTCACTATTGTGAATCTATTCAATTTTTCACACTGTAGTCGAATTTAAGATGACGTATCCTTAACTTTTAGTTTGCAGACTATTTTCCTTTGGAATTTCATTTTGCAAATACAAATGCCACTATGGTAATCCTGAGATATAAAGTTGATAAAACCAAACGAAATTTAAAAATAAAAAATTTAGGCTTTTTTGGAGTTCGCAACAAAAATTCAAGGAACCAAAAACAGGTCAAGGAAAGTTAAAAAAAAAATGTTGTGTCATTATTATACAATGTTATTGAAAACAACATTTACTGCCGTCATTATTAACCACAGAAATTAGAAAAATGTTATGAAAATTGGTAATTTTTATTCAATATTTTGAGGTAATTTATGTCGAACGAATTTTTGAAAAATCTTAATTGTCTTTCTAATAATTTCTCTACTACCCATTAGAGTTCTCTTTTCTCTCTCTCTCTCTCTCTCTCTCTCTATCTCTCTCTCTTTATATACGTTTACTTATAAGCAGTCTGTTTATGTAAGCTAAAAAATCTGAATCAATCTCACGGATTTGACTTCGGATTCACATGCCACCTGTAAAAATGCATGGGAATACAATTTATAGAATTGTAATGCAGCTTTTAGATGGCATCAAGTAGTGAAGCCCCTTTGATAATACTCACTTCTGAATTGTCTTCAACAGAAAAAAAAATCATATAGAATTACGGTAATGTGTTGGCAAAAAAACTTTTTATTTTTTATTTAATTGTTTTTAAAAATCTGTGCGAATCTGTCAATGATAATTTCGTACTCAGGAATACATTACTTCACTGTCTCCCTAATTTGCTCTCAAATTTGCATTAATCGAAAACATTGCTCTATTTCTATCGATACGTTAACGAGAGGGCGGAAAATTGCAGTTTTGCGTCAATGAATAGTTTGGTTATTGGAGTTACCGAACTTTCTTGATCTCGAAAGGAAAGCCGGTATTCCAAAATGCTAGAAATATAAGAAATAGTAAATTACTCCATTCTCTACTCCTATTAGCAGAACTTTTATTTCAACCATTTAAAGTTATCATTTATTTGAGAGTGCATCTTTACAGTATTTTCGATTCTGCATATTTTACATATATAGATTTAGTATTTATAGTGAGTTTTTGTCTTCTTTCATTTTAATGGATGGGGTTAAAACTTACTTCACTTTCCGCTTGGTGGCCAAACCATTACTCCGCTTAATCAAGATTGACAGAACTGAAATTCGTAACTTATTGAGTATTCAGTATCATATTCAGTAACATGTTCAGTAAACTCATCAGACGACTTGTGTGATAAGTTTCATGACGTCATAATCTAGGTTAGTAAGACAAAAATACGGACAAAAGTACAAGAAACCATAAAAATTAATGTTAACTTAAAACGAAGCAGATTGTATTATTATTAAATATTATTCAATTATTTTTAAATACAAAAGCTTTGCATTTAATACCGAATGTATTTTTAAAGATTCAAGTTAGTCTTAGGCTAATTAGTCTTAAGTCATTACATCTCAAGATTTCTAAACTACAGATTGTGGTAAAATATTTCCTCTTTTTCTTTGCACATACAGTGAATTTTAATTTCTGTTCGATAATAGTTCATGGTAGACTATATAAAGTTTTCCCTCTCCACGATTTGCGCGTCTATGATAACATTTCGCTTCGTACGATCTATTAATTAAGGGCGTGCACTGTGAAAAGTCGCTCAATCTACGGAATGCACAAAAATCGCGAAGCCTTCAACATAATGGGAACGGAAAGTGACATTATATATATATATATATAAGCATACAAGGGAATCGTGACTGAGTCTGGAATAAGTCATTTCCTCGTATGAGGCCACGGTAGTAGGTGACGTTTCCGACGTTCGCGCACCGTCGACTCGCTGAATATTCAAATTGATTTATTAGGTAGTCACCATTGCAATTAGTGCACATGTCGAAGAAGCAATGCGATGGACCGGTTCCAAACTGCCAAAGAGAGATCCGCCTACATTTCAGACTTCACCAAGTACCTCCCGTTTTTGCTTCCAGACAAATTTTGTCTGCAATTAATTTTAATTTAATAACTCTTATTATAAGGTGCCTTCGATGAAAAAGAAGGTGCTCTCTTATGTCTGTATGCTTTATACTCAACTTGTTAGTTCCTCAGAAGAAAAAATCGATATAAAATTACGAACGTGAAACGAACTTTTCATTTTTTCGATAAAAAGATAATAAGTAACCGAATCATTTACATACTTTCCAAATGTAATAATAATATTAATAATATCTCAGCTACTTAGTCTCAAACGAAATAAATGGAAAATGTATTATAAAATACATTTTCGATTTCAATAATGACATACAGAAAAAAAGATATCAAGTTTTATTTAAAAAACAACGGTTTATTAATTTAATTATACTGCCGAAATCTTCATGATATAGGATTTCTCTGCCAATGCTTTTAATTTGTTCTTAATGGCACAAACAAAATATATAAAAATAATCAAAAAATTTGTTTTAATAATAAAATAAGCAAAATGAGCATCCGTAATATTGCACGCTGATACGCCCAAAAAAATTACAACAGTTCCAGCTGTATATACAAATTATGAAGCTGTTGTAAGTTCGCAGCAGGGAGTTTAGTGCCGGCTATGTTGCCTGCCAGCATGAATTAAGTGCCGTTCTATATTCGCATTGAGAGCAACGCCACTCGTAAATACTTATGTCCGTATGTATATTTTAATTGTTTATCATGTTACAGTAAACATCTTTCTTATCTAAAGATTTGTTAATATGCAGAATAAATTAATATTTTATAAATTCTCGTTAATGATAATTCGTGAAAAAGAAATTAGTTTATTTAGTTTTTTTATACATTGTATTGCTCCACAAATGAGTAAACTTTTTTTATTAGATAAAAATGACCACATTACGCATTTTTCACTTAAGAATTCTAGCCCGGTTCTGGTTGGGATCCTTTAAGATTCTGAATACAATCAGACTGGATTTCGGACAGAGCCCGGTTGAAAATTCTTCTTATATTCCTAAGCTTGATTTAATAATATATAATACCAGAGAAATAAAGATAATAAGAAGATAAGTTGTTCAAAATTTGATCAGATTTTCAGTCAGTCAGTCAGTCAGTCATATCCTTATGTGATCTAAATGGTGTCCTAGTTTTGAGACATTTCAGGACAAAAGTTAGACTCAAAGCTAGATCTCAATAGAGTCGAAATGTGATTCTCAGTCGTTTATAGCGAGCATAAACAGATCTTTGTTTGACCATAAAATGATCCAAACAAGATCACTTTTTAATGTTAGCGCATCAACAACCAGCTTCTCTACATGTTTAAATCTGATCAAAAGTTGACCATTTTTTTGTCTTTATAAAAAAAAATTGGATCACTTTTCAATATCGCGTAATTATGACTCCGATTGTTTTTTGGTTGTAAATTCGTCTAACTTTGGACCTGAAATGTCTGAAAACTAGGATCCCATTTAGATCACATAAGAATCTGACCGACTTTGATCAAAATCTGATTTTGATCAGCTTATTTTCTCTCGGCTATTGATACAAGCTCCAGTAAAATAATTAATTACTGCAACGATATAAAACCGATTACTTAGTTTCCGTACCTATTTGATCGTTTCACACAACAATTCAAACCAATTAGCTTATAGTCAGATGCTAAGGGTAAAAATATTCGCTAACAATAAATGCGTTAAGAAAACCGGTCTATTCTTTACCGACAAATCATTTTTTCTGCATTTCAACTGCAAATATTTACTTATTATTCACGTTCCATAGGTCCCAATTTACTATGTTTGTTGAAAGTAATCAATGGTTTAACCTTAGGTACCATTCAGGTTCTCAGTAAATTAAAGAAGAAGGGTTCATAAAAAAAAATAATATTTTTACGGAATAATGTTAATAGAAATTCACATGGATTACACAAAAATTATAATTTTATAATAACAGATGCAGTATTCCGTCATTCTATACTTTGCCCATATCGCGAAAAATAGTAGATTTGTCGGTGTCCGGCTATTAACAAAAAGCGACCTACAATCGAGATATCAGAGATTCGAAGACTACATCGACACGCAAAATCACTACCTCCAAAGTTTTTGTAATTAATACGGAGCATGCTAAGTTTCACATTGAACGCAAAGTGAAGACCAAGTCGAATATAAGTACGGAAAAGATTTATCTCGTGTATAATCCAAAGGCGGCCTTTTCAGTTTTGTAGAAAACGCAGCGCGTTTGCTACAAAGGGGAGTAAAAATACACACATATATCGGGATCGATGCCCTCGACGGCCGGCACGGACGCAATGCGTAAACGTAGGCAGTATACAGCTCGATTGCAATTAAATCGCAAAATCGCGAGCACTTTCTATGGGGATAACGATCGGCGAGTGCATTCAAATGCGCCATGGCACGCATGCACCGAATTGAATATCGTTTAATTGCGGGTGAGTAAAAAACCCATTCGGGAAATAACGATGCATGAGATTTCGAACCTTTTAACGAAGCGCTCGCGGATTATTCCCGGCCAAATGAATCCATTAAAGCGAATTTCCATCCGGGGATAAAAGGTTTTCGATCCGAATTAGCGAATTCTGATCCGATCGGAAAACTTGAAGGTGTGGGTCAATAGCGCGTGCGGCTCCATTGTTTCGTGTGTTGAAGTCAAGAACCGTAATCGAATTATCCTGGGACGAGAGTGCGATTTCAGGCTAATTTTGTTAGGTAATACAGTTATATCGTCCCGCGATCTATTCATTTTTTAGTGCACTTTTTAGTCAAAGGGTTACTTAATGCATTGTTGGACATTTATATACCGAACAAAATTATTGAAAAATTTGACATTTCCTCAGTTCAATAGTTCTGCAACTGCATGTCCCAAATATCAGTGACTTCCTTGCAATAGCTCGAAAACCTAAGAATATTCATACTAAAATGGAATTTAGTAGTTAATTCTACTCCATTTAACAAATTCATCCCATTCAAATACTAATTGTTTACTTGTAGAAAGTCATACAACTACTTGGAGACAATTTGCTAGAATAGTAATTATATTTTCTAAGATTCTAACCAAGTACAGGACGATAATTTAATTTTGCAGATTCATTTTTTAACCCTTTGAAGCATACATTTTTCTTTACACGGAAAATGCCTGAAAATTGTTACTAGGTTATTTTCGAGGTTGCTGATTACGTATCTGAACTCAGATTTTCAAAATTCAATATAGCTGATCCGAAATGGCGGTCCGTAATGTTGAAAAGTTATTTGATTAATATGAAACTGGGCACTCGGGGGGTTTCGGAGTCGCTGATTACGAATTTGACATCCGATTTTCAACATTAAGTTTTAGGAGATCATTTGCAGAATAAAATGTGATTCCGACATCCGGCACTAATACAAAATCGCGACCTACTTCGCTTGAGAGAAAAAATTCCGCTGGCCGCAGGAGCACTCAATTGTTTTCCAGAAATTGAAATGATTTCCTGCAGTTATGCTATCCAGCACCTAAAACATCATACTTGGAGGTTTTTGAGGTAGCTGATTATGAATCTGACCTCAGATTTTCAAAAAATTTAATATGGCGGATCCATGACGACGGAACCAATAATAACTTTATTTATCTTGGACCATCAATCTAGAACTAAACAACGAATATATGTGAGTTAAAGCCGCGAATTATGAAATTTTAAGATTCTGGTCCACCAATTTTGATCCACCATATTGAATTTTCAAAATCTATTGTCGGATTCATAATCAGCGACTCCAATAACACTATTATACCAAATTACAAACGATTATCTTATGAAAACGCGTCAATAATGAATTCTTTCGAAAAAATGGTGATTTTTTCATGCTTGCTTATTTATAAATCATAAACAATAAACAATTGTATCTTAATAACTGTTTTAATTCATTCTTGTATCAGTATAGTAACAGAAAAAAGCAAAAACACCGATCTAAATGAGTTAACTGCAATTTAAATGAGCAGAAATTATAAAGAAATCGAGGTGGTAAGGTGAGTTAAAATGGATAGTTAATATAGAATTGGAATTTTCGATACTTGCACTAGATAGTTACTGAAGTAGACATTCAAAATTGAATATGGTGTAAACAAAAATGTCTCGACTTTATTTTTCGAAAATAACATCATATCCTGGACAAAGTACTAGCAAAGTGAAGAAAGTTTTCTCTGGTTTTTCTGGGCAACGATCATGAATTCAAATTCGGAATTAAAAAATTAAAAATGCCGATTCCAATATGGTGACTAAACGTTTTGTAATTCATTAAATTCATGCGAAAATATTGATTTCGGACTTTTAACAAAGAAAACATATTTTGTTTATCCAATAGTTCGTCCAGATATGCAACATTTGAAAATTGCGTTATTGAATAAGAAAACTGTCAAAGATATCGACAGTAGATTTCAACAATATTACATTTTAAATCCATATCCATGCAACTCATAAGTTCAGCTATCCAATGCACGATTTAATCTCGATAATTAAAAATTAACATTTCATGCTATTTTGCAGTTAATAATCCCCAATATTTTCTTTATAGACCGAATTAAAAAAAAAATGAGCACCAAAGTTTAGTGTCAAAATTCAACAAAATGAGAAAACCCTTCCAAAAATATCTAGGAATTTACGAATGAAATACCTCGGTGCATTCCTTCTCGCATGCAGCTCGAATAATGATACTTTCCGGGGATTGAGCCCGAGCATGCTGAGACCTTATCTACTATATTACAGACGTTATTCTTGCTCAGGTCACAGAGGACCTTGTGCTTAAGTGCACGAAGGATTCTCTTTATATTCATCTAACTTCAAAAAATGAAACGCATTCACCATTCATCACTTGGTGTAGTGAAAAATTGTCACTTTCCAGCAACTGTAATCGAAAATCACTGTATACTGAATAATTCCAATTAGTAAACACAAATGAATTAAAACGCATTCTAAGACAGTAATTTTATGTCTTTTAAGGTTGTTACTTCCAATCCATAACACATATAATTCCCATGTTCCATTGATTGAATTTACCCATTTTTCATCATATTTTTTCTCTCTGTCTCTATTCGATTCTCGTATTCTCTTTGGTCATTCGAACTCGAGGAATCCGTCCGCGCAAACTGCCAGTAACATCGGGAGCAGATGAAGAATATTACTCTGGACCTCGTGACGGAGGCACATCCTCCTCTTTTCAGTACCATCAAAGGCCCCGGCGGATCCCCTCTTCCGTGTAATTGAGCTGAATAGAAGTAAAACGATTCTACGGAGGATCGGCGAGATCGCGAAAGAACTGAAGGAGTCTGATGCATCCGATCTAATCGTAAAAGCAGAAAACAGTAATCCATCCAAGTCAAAATGCACTCGGATGCTTGGGTGCTCGGTACCGGTATCTTCGATTGTTAAATCGATCAGTGTAATCGAAATGCCCGTTAATCCATTTAGCCGCGGTAGTGAGTTCACGCCCTATCTATTATTGGATGTTCAACCAATTTTACCTATTTCTAGGATTGGCTGAATATTCTTTTTACTGCATATGTACATCTAATATAATTTCCTAAATCATTCTTAATTCGTTCAGATGAAAGAAAATTATTTCGTATGGAATGCATAGGTTTGCCGAACATCGAAAACCAACAACGGACGATGAAGATTTAAAAAGTGTCCTTTGTGATCATAAGGTTTGTTCTGTCATATAATTATTATATTAAAACAATGTTGTACCATAGGTATTTAACGGTTTCACTTACCGTGGAAATCAGCGACGTGCTAGTATGAAACGAAGGCTAAGGATCGACCACCCTGTACATCTAAACAACACGCTTGCGTTATTACATGCGCAGATTGATGGAATCGAACAACCGGTCATTTCCCAGGGAATCAGTGAGAATTAATACAGGGCTATTAATTTCTCCCGCTTAGCCAATCGCAAGATGAAGTCTACAACGGCGTATATCCCCGTTCACGAGTAGGCTACGTGATTTAGACAAGACTTTTTCATATCTCCCGAGCAAGGTTCAGCGCTGCCATGAACCCTTCGGGTGGGCTCCTCGATTCCCGGGACTAACTCACTGATGAACGTCGGAAATCAGTCAGTCGGTGTGAATTAATGCCCATGCATTAATTATACCATCGAAGGTACTCGGGTGGCCCCGAAGATGATCGAGAACGGACCACGCATGCCGGTCATAAGGTGAAGCCCATTCTGGACATGCGAATTACGTGGGAGAACACTTTTACCGGGTCGAAGAATATTGAAATTGTCTGTTTAAAAAAATGAAATAATCACCAAAAACTATAATAAATATACTTTTAAACCTGCAGATCTGATAACCTTAGTGACATCGCAACTCCTTCCTGTTTATGCTATGATTTATCATGAAAATATCAATATTGTAAAGTAAAAATATAAGATATGAGCATCAGTGAAAAGTTGATGGTTACCTAACTTGCAATTAGCAATTCGCCGCTTGTCGCTTTTAATATTTATTCCATAGGAAACCCTTAACGGTTCATGTACATCATAGTCTTCCGGAAAACGGATAACCTTTACCATCGTTAAATTACTCATTTATTATCACATATCTATGGTGATCATTCATACCAAGTCAGAGTGTTGTAGTTCATTTTTACATTTCCCGGATGTCATACACAAACATATGGATGTACGAACTGAAAATAGTCGTGCGTTATGAAACTCAAACTCAATCTGAATTTCACATTTGCTCCTTTAAACACAGCACATTTTCAGGAAAAAAATAATACTTTAATATTAACAAACCATTCGTAGTTAAACTTGAATATTTGGTTCATCAATTAAAGACATTTGACCATAGTTTTTTAGAAAATAGAACATAAACTAAGTAGAGATAAATATATTATGTCAGACAGAGGCTTGGAAAGTTTCACGTATTGAATATCATCGATAGAACTTATAGTCGACCAATGTCGGTTTGCACTCGCAATTAGTCAGCAAACTTTCGATTTACATATGCAGGCACTTTCGCTACTGCAGGGTTCCATTATGTTTGTGAAGAATCAATGTACTTCGTAGTCGAAGTTGTGCTCATAAATATAATTTGCATAATACCGCCTTTGTTTCGGAATAAAATTATGTAGCGCTAGATAATTCTAGATTAAAAGGAAGTTTGGTATGTGCATCACCTGCATAGTTGGAATGAAACTTTTTACAAAATTTCGGAGCTTACAAATTTGTTATTTTTATATTTATTTATTTGAATACAGTAAACAAATAGTGACTGAAATTGTTAATAATTTACCAACTGCAATCGTTAAATAATTGCTTTCAAAACTTGCTGGGATAAAGTGAGGTAAATACTGGGCTATATATATAGTAACTTTTATTGTTCGTCATTTTCAATCTTATTGTACTTTCTTTACATGAACAAAGTAGATATAGTTAACTTACTTAGTTAAAAAGTTATAGAATTCAACTGAAAAAGTAAGGGAAATATAATTCTGAATTTTTCTTAGCTGATGTGGCTAATCCAGTCTGTAAATTAATAAGTAATCTTCAAAAATAGGTGAGTAATTCCGCTGCTAAAAAAAGTCTGCAGGCATAATTTCATGAAATTGACTTTGAAATTTTAACATTTTTGAAATGTCTAGCGTCTTATAGGGTCCACCATTTTTAGTTGCACAAAAAATATAACTCCATTTATTGGATTAATTTTTGCGAAATAAAACGAAGTCTATGCACTAGAGTTAACGAACATGAAGCGAACATAGGAAAACCATCACAACCACAAACGGTCATTGCGGAGCATAGAATTGAACACCAACATGATTTTGATTGCCAGGAAATTAGAATTTTTTTACACATTTTGTCTTTAAGAGATGATACATATAAAAATATAGTCTAAGTCTCTAAATAAAACTGAAGATTCTTAAAATTTAAATTGTATATATGATGAAATATCACCCAACATAAAATCGAGATAAACCCCCACCATACAAATATAAGTACATAACTGGTGATCAAATAAGATCAGATCATTAGCTTATACTTCCATTAATTTTCTGAAGAGGGACCGAAACGGTCCAACTCGTTGAGGACCGAAATAAGATCATTTATAACTAATTTTTATTAGGTCCTCCATATTGTAAGTTTTAAGACCTTTCATTATTATTATATTTGCATGAATGCAATTGATTCCAACATTATTTCAAATTATCTCAAGATTAAGCGTCATCGAATTCTATGTATATAGCCCTCTATGATATATTTCCAACCTTCCTCGTAATAACTCCTAAACCGTACCAAGAGAAGACACGTACGCTATATATTAAATGCAGACGAACCAATTTCTCATCCTATCTTTTAGGAGTCCTAAATTATAATACAAACTCATTCCTTGTTTCTTCAAAATCTGCTTGTATATCCTTGAATTTCGTCCATCTGTTTGTAATGGCAATTCGCCCTTCCATCTTCTTACATCTATGTCTTTTTGATAAATGCTTCCCAATTTTTGAATTCCCTACTGCGTCCTCTTCGACAGTAGCCAGCCATGGGCAATATTCAGGCCATCCTATTTTGATATTTATAATCCCAGAACATTCGCCAAAGTTTCGCTGTTTCCCTTGTTTCCATATATTCATCTTTTATAACCTTAAATTAAGTCTACTTAATAAACAATTAATAGCGAAATACAACAGGTAAATTGGGTGCGCTTCATAAAAATTAGTCTCCAGTTTTTTCTACGGTATAATTTCTTGGTGATTGTCGTAAATTTATTCTTGGCTTTCCTTAGATCGTTCTAAATTTGGTAGAGACCAGATTTCTTTATCAGTTTATATAATACTAGCTTTATATCTTCACTTGCTAACGCTCGCTCAGGACATTCGAGTTGACCTGCTTATTTCTTTGCTTATTGTATATATTTATATAAAAAATCTCCTTTAAATTTCAAGCATTCCTTACTTCCTTCGGCAACTTGCTCCCCTCCTGTATCATTCGTAACATGTCGATTATTAGTAGAAGGGTGAAATCGAAGGCTTAGGCAAAGCACTTCCAACAATATAATTAAATATAAATTGTACTAATTAAATATCACTGAAATAGAAATTTCATACTTCTTACCTGATCTCTATAATGTTTTTTGCCAAAATATATGCGGAGAGTCTGGATCAAGTGATCGGGGATTACCTCGCAGCTATCCAGAGACCGAATGAAATCAAATGGGAAAACACTTTATACAGGAACGGTAAACGATAAAGGAAAAGCAACAACAATGCAAGGGAAGGGTGAAAGGGAGATCGATCGACTCAATGGAACAAAGCAAAAAGGGAAAGAAAACAAAACGTTTACAAAAAAAAACCGTTTAGAAAAGAGAAAATAACAAAAAAACCATTAGAAAAAAAGGAAAATCCTTCTGACAAACACCACATGATTAGTCGATGAAATATTTTCCTTATGTGGGCGGTACTTCCAACCAATAGACTTCTTTCCAGCTCCAAAAATTGTCGGGTGGCAAAGGAGTTGAGGGAAAGAAAACACTCGGAGGTCTTCCGATACTGAGAATTTCTGACACGTCTTTTGTACACGATTAATACCACTGTAGATAATCAACTAAACTTCATCAGTGTGTATAAACAACCAATCTGGAACTTCGACGATTTCATGGAGAACCATGGTGGCAAATGCAGCAGACAATAGGCAGGGATATAGTCAAAGAGGGAAACAGGCAAAGTCGAAATTCAGTTCTGAAAAATTCGACATCCTGTGGAAGGGCAACATTCGTAGAAATTTACGTCAAATGTCAGACTGGAATTTATGGGCTTAGTAGATTAATATTATAGATAAAGAGGATATGCTATAACAATTTTGGTTTGTAATCTCTTTCTGTGTATTATAATTTCTCGGTACACTTTTTGAATTCTAACTTTTTTTTGTTACAACTCAAGTATTTTTAAATCTAGAATTTAATAAACTTGCAAACATCAGTAATCATCAACAATTACATAAACTGAAAATTTCGAATATAAGTAAGATGGCACTTCGTTTTTTAATACACTTCCTACAAAGAACAGTGAGTCAAGAAGAGGAGTCTTACATGAAGTTATACCAGGCTAGGCGCAGTGTCGCGTTGCACCGGAAGATAGATGAGGTAGGCTGTATCGACATTTACTTCGGAAAATCTCGACGCGCTTTAGTTTACCAATACGCTTACGCACTTGGTACCGATCTACGTATATCTTAATGTTGGTATACGTGCGGGAGTATGGCGGTAAGAGTATGGAACGAAGCATTACCCCGAGAATGGGATGCACAAAGCCACGTCGTCGTCGATGTTCTGCTGGCTGCTTATAATGGAATAGTTCACGGATGGCGATTTATCGCAGCTATTTCTGTGTCGCCGTCGCAGGGGAGCTCGGGCGGTACATCGCGAGAAGTTGCCTAGAGCGCTTTGCACGCCGGTACATCGTGCCTCCTTTCGGTAAGTGCGGTGCACATCCGAGGAAAGGTGAGGTCGGGGCCGTTGCATATCCGATCCCTTAACGACGTTCTTGGAGATCGGCAGGCTCGTCCCTCGTAAATCGAAAGAGCGGCTACTCTGCCTGCTCCTCAGAAGTCTCAGCTTCAGGAAACGAGTAGAGAACAAGGTTTTAGTGAATCATGATTTCCGGTAAAGTCATCTTCAGACGTAACTAATGAACATCGGTAAGTGACTGGTAAGACACAAATTCTTCGGTTTCGGAATGACTGAATTTTAAGTTCATATAGGTTTTCAGTAGTTGACAGGGCTGAAGGAAGGTATTGATAAACTATTGGTTATAATTTCAAACTTCTTTGAGTGGCAATTCACTCTTACGACCAAATGGCCTTCGACTGAGAGTCCATTGTGGAAGGACATCAAATTCCTTGTTACGATCGACGGAGGGGAAGAATCGTCATCATTCCTGACCTATGCCCAAGATGTGACTCCGCAAAGGTTGTCCCTTTCATGTTTGATTTTAATTAACATTAATTTACATAATGACCGAGGTTAGGCTTCGAACCTCCTCCAGCTCGGCGGTTACGACACCCGCTCCTACAAACTTTTACAATTAGCACAAGTCGCTCGTCTGCCATAAACCGAAGCTCGGCACAACCGATTAACGCCAAACCTGACCGCATCGACGCGTGTTGGAAGATAAATGAGGAACCTAGGATAATCGTCTGCGGCTTTCTAATTACCCGTTGTTACGTCCGCGAGATCCCGCAGGCGCGTTATGAGAAATGCGCGAGATTCGCTACTCGGACATAACGACGATAGAAAAGGAAAATTATTCTTGGTGTTTTTCGGACGAAAGATGAACATTGTGATTCGTAACCGTCATCATCTACTTAGAAAATGGCATAAATCAGTCCCTACCAAATATAAGATGTCAATCATCCCAGACTGCAATCATCATTTCTCAATTCTGTTTGAAAATAAGAAAACTTACTGGTCTAGTATTTGAGGACCTCAGGCTAGACATTACTTCTATAGACACGGTTCGTACTTCACGGAATATTTTGTTTTCCAATGTGCGAATTGATCTTTGCCAATGTCAATACGAGTGTCCCTTGAACGATTTCAACAGATCGCCTTCGCAGGAAGAAAGGATTTAAAAAACAGTATTTGCATCTGAAATCGATCTTAGTCTGCTAGGTACGGGTAACTATTTCGCAAAGTGATTTCATTCGCAGGTATAGTCCAGTTTATACTTTCGAATTGCAGCCGTGAGAATTCGTAGAATGCACTCGCAGCCAGCTGGACAGCGTTCCGACACTTTTCCCCTTCCAGTTCGATCGATCTTGTCGAATTGCACATCGGGTGCACTTGATCGATGCGATCCTTCTTCTCGAATATGCTCGACACGTACGGTCGCGCGCCTATGAGGAAGACGTTTAGTAATTTCTCATATCGACCACCACCTCATTAAACTGTCCGAAAAAAGCTTTCAGTCCGCGAGCTCGTTCGAGATATCGTTTTATCACTTACCAGGCTGTAATTATCAGCGGCCGGAAATTTATCAATTGTAATCAGTTTCAGGTTCGAACGGGACTTTTTACGCCTCGACAAGAGGTTTCATATTTTTTATGCCATTAATTTCACGCCCGATCTCAGATACAGTCAACGTCGACATTTATCGGCTCCGCTGTCGATATTCAGCGAAATTTTATGTCAATGATCGTGGAATTATGTTCTGACAATTTGCTGAAATCGATTCATAATGTTTTTAACCACTTATACTTGTCGAAGTGTAAAACAAAACATGAAAAGATGTGATCTTTGCATATTGCTAATGTAACATACGGAAATTGTCTCTCCACGAAAATGGAAGACTTATACTACTGGCTGAGGTGAACGGTCGAAGGCCTCGAAGAAGCGCGGCTTTATTTCGAATCCTATCTACACTCGCGATCGATTGCGCAACCTCAAATAAAAAGCAACTAATTATCGGCAAGTAAAAAGCGCCAGCGCTATTCAAAATATCTGTGAGAAGATCTAAATGAGGGACAAGTTTTCGAAAAATTCATTATGCTTCTAACGCGTTAATGGCACGTGTAATTATAAGGTGGCTGGAATTATTTAGATCTCGAGTTCAGGGCTATCGCGGCGTTTTTGCCCAGTGCAGATACACTCCTTAAAAGGCGAGGTTTTTGTACGTGTAATACAATAATAACGGCGTTGAAAACCGAGTTTAACTTCGAACCACTCTCGAGTGTTTGTAATTGATCCCTCTTTGCCAGCTGTCGGTACCGGTGCAAGGCTTCGAACCTTGCGAAACGAATAATTTATTAATTCGTGAAAATCGTTAATAACGGAGGCGAGTAAATAGGATTGTTTCGGGGAGTGTTGAGGCGACGCTGCAATAATTAATATTTCAAGCAATTTGAGTAATATACACTTTGTTTAGATTGAGTAACATAACGACTGCATTCGGTTTTACTAAGGAATAATTTATTTACTTAAACTGATTTAAAAGTATTGTTTTTTGAAGATTGAATTACATTTTTCGATCAATGCAATGTCATTTCTGGAGATTCAGTATTTCTCGATCGATCTTGGGGCAGGAAAGGATCGATCGCAATCTCTCTGGACAGGTCCCTAGGAGAGTCCTGGGTGAGCAGGTATATAACGAGTGTCGTGGGAAACAATCCGTCACGAAACAACTTGCAATAAGCATTTAGATAATAGCGGCATTGTTATACTTTAACGGAGATCGTCATCGAGAGATGAAAGGGTTATTTGAATAAATGTCAATTACGTAGACTAATATTCAATAAAGTACACCCCCCGCGAATTGAAACAGTGCGGGTCAACCCTACTCGTCATTCCGCCGAGCAGAGGTCTATCGCAAATTACGATAGGATCGATCGTAATCTCGATTATTTACGTTTCATTTTCAGGATTAGTTTCGTGACCTCCTGTTCAGGATTTAAATTGAGATGTTAATTGAATTTTACAAAATTAAAAATAATACGAGGATGTTGTAAAATATTATTGTTTTAAGACAAATATAAGGCCTATCACTTTTTAAGACGGCTTTAAATTTTACTTTAAATCTAATTTTAAGAGATATCTTCTAATAAAGCTCTACATTTTTTAGGTTGGTTTTATTAGATAGATGAGAAGCAAAAACAATGCTTCAATACATTTTCGTTAAGAATAACGCGATTAATGGTCTACGCAGTGCATAATGAATCAAACAACCTATGGAGAATAAGCATTATCTGTCATTGTTAATAGCAGGATCGTAAGATTCTACGTTACCTCAAAGGATTCCGTCAACTCAAACTTTTTATAAAAATATATTATAACAAGAAGATGAACTACTTTCTTGAACAAACATTACTATGGTTTCAAATATTTGCGTAATGATCGATTTATGGCATGTTCAATACACAATGGAAAACGTTACTATTCATCCACGGTTACTCAATGCCATAAAATACGGTTCTAAATTCCGTCGCTTAATTTTAAATAGAATAAGTTCATCACGACAATCCACTATACATATTTAAAAAATGTGCCTTTGTCCATTGTTTATGAAATACTTGTGAGATGTCGTTGATGAGATCTTAATGGTTTGATAACGGCATTTTTAAACGTCCACTGTAGTAAATGTACTTCTTCAGAAAAATGAATGCATAAAGTTTTATGTATTGGGGTTGAAGTAGACATTAAATTTTGTATTATTGTTTAAAATAGAAATTGGAAAAGTTGTACTATTTTAAAATACCACTTCAATTTAATATATTTCGTATCAATAAAAATAATAATGTCGGTCAAATTTATCCATTTCTGACTTACAAAAATAATGTAATTTTCATTTTTTTAATTCCTTATTTTCTCTTAGATTCGCAATTTCAATACTACTCGAACGCAGTTATCTATCACCATATTCAGTATTACGTAAATTATTCGTCAAAATTAAATTGTATACACGTATTATATATATGAACTAAGAAATTAAATTTAAGAACTGTCATAATTCAACAATATTTGAAACTCAATAATGGTGATCATAAAAGAAATTAAAATACATTCATAAATTACATTAAGAGTTAATCAAATTTAAAGTTATTTCTGACAATATATTTCTAGAACGTGTGTCATTAATTACAATTAATCGACTGCCTTCAATATACTTCATGACGAAAACATTCAGATGTAAAAAATGGACAATAACAAGTAAATTAAAAATAAATGGATGCAAGTATCACGAAACTTGCTAACAGGAATTTAACTTAGGTATTTCGCGCTATAAAAATGTTTTACTGCTTTCAATTATATTTTGAATTTATGGCAAGAGCGCATTTCCCGTTATGAATCGCGTGGCCCACCGAACGTTCGATTAAATTGTATTTCATGATAATCGGACATCAGCACCCGAGGCTCAGTGACGCCTATCCTGATTCGCCAATATGTGATTATTCCCAAGAAGAGGGATCGTACTGTATTAAATGTGCGAATCGAGAGGGCGGTACAGGACAATTGCGCGAATAAGTGCGATTTATTACATTAAACCGAGTGTTTTGCTCTTCTTATGTGAGTTTTTTACATACCGATAAAAACCCGTTAAAAAGAATGGTCTAACTAATGGTGTATGTAATGGAGTATATTATTTACAAATTAAATTATGATTAACAAATTCCTCGTCGCTTTACCTAAGACTTGTATAAGAACACATATCGTTTGAGTTTCAATTTTCCTAAAAACATTTTTTCCCCTTACTTTTACAAGTTCATGTTTCAAATCATAATCATTAATCATAACCTCACATTCTTTTCTGGTCACCAATTCGAAATTTTTGAGATAATCTTAGAATTTCAAAGAATTTGATTTTATAGGTTACCTTAGTTAACTAGAATCCTAAAATTTCCATTGGTGATGCCTGAGGTGTTTTCAAAGGTGTGGATCGAAAACACATAAAACTAATCAGATTGGAAGAAACCACATCAAAATGTTTTAAATTCTAAAAATCTGCTTATTTACTTCCGAGATGCGTCAGAGTGAAAATAATTGTCGAAGATGTCCAAATATCAAAATTTCCCATATTACTACAACTCCTCTGAAATACGTATATCGTCATAGTTTATTTAAAATTGTCAACATGTTTCTCTCGAAAACATATTTTTTGTCATTGGATGCAAGCGTTACTGGAATAAATCTCGTCCGAATCCACTAAATTTTTTAAAGAATATTCTAAATACCGTTCATAATATCTTAGTATCTGTATTTAATTGGCACAGTTTTTTAAACAGTCATGTAACAATTTCTTCGACTTTTTAAAACCCAATATTTTGACAAAAATACAAGGACTGTGTTTTATTGTTATTCTATCAAAGCAATACACTGATAGCATACGTGTCAAAGATGGAAGGATAGTTAGTATATAGGATAGTTAATACAACGACAGGAAATTTGCTTTGTTCCGGATGCAATAGGCTCGTTGCAATCCCAGTCGACAAACTTGTGATGCTCACGATATTTAGTGTTTTACTTCCTTCGAAAACCGCAATATTGTGTGTGCTTGCGAAAAATATAAAAACGATTAATCTAGGAACAGATTTTCAATAGGTGATGCATGTAGCAATTATCATTTTGTATTTCGGATTGTTTCTCTACTAAACCTTTTATTGTGTTATTGATCTTGATTTTCAAGACGGCTGGACAGAAATTTGTTCATTTTTAATTCACTTAAAACAGTAAGGGAGTTAAGAGTGCCGCGATCCCTTAAAATAAGTACAAATTACGTGCCTTACACATTATATGTTGGTATTTAGTAACAAAAAAATTTGATTGAATGATTTTTAAATTTTAATTTGATGAGTAAGAAACGGAAAATTTAGTAGCGATAATAATTAACAAATTTCCCATATCGTATTCCTTTTCTGCTCTCCAAAAACGTCAAACATCCAGCGTTTTGTGATATAAAAAATATTCCTGAAGTATCTTTATATCTTTCATGCTCTATTCTAATAGAAGAGATTTGCAGCCTTCACTTTGTCATAGTTGACATTTCCAGATGACATTCGCTTTAGTTTTAATTTTTGCCGATATTTTACGTAACCAAAATGTTGCTTCAAGCCTATTCTATCAGTGGTTTCTGAAACAATTGAAGTGTTCATTTTTCAATGCAAAAATATAGCTTTTTCTGTCCTATTTCATCTTGAAAAACGTAGCCAGAAATGGTACAAATCAAGAATATTTAATCATGTATTATGATATATTATACTTACTGTACATATAATTACATAAAATGAACCAGCAAATTTTGTTAATAATTTGAAAGTAATCCTGAGATTTTGTATGCATTGGAATTATTCTGTATTTATTTAATAAACTTGGAAATATTTCTTCATATTAAATTTGTTTCGTACATGAAATAACTGATAAAATCAGTCGGTAGAATTGCGGATGATATTCGTAAGCAAGAAGTGAGTTTGAAAACAACGGAATTACAAAAAGAGCACCATAGAGAAGAATATTATTGGCTAATTAGAGAGTAATTAAATGATTATTTAATTACGTCGTAATGCTTATATGGTAAAGGGTATTTCATAACCGTAAATGGCATTACAGAGCAAAACCGACACTCGGTTGTAGTTCGACGTGTTTCTTTTCGCACTACGTTAATAAAAGATGAGCTCTCTTCTGGAATTAACGTTACTAACTCGTTAGATCTTTGTCACGGCAACGAATAATTTTAAAGTTTATCGAATAGGAGCGCCAAGCGAATGTCAACTTTAGATTCTGGATTGAAAGCCTTGGGACGATCTAAATTTATTGATTATTCTAAAGTGGAAGTCATTTGTAATTAAGATTACAAGCTTTCTTCGTTACATAGTACTCAATTAGTTCCTTTTTTGGGAGACTTGTTGAATAACCCATGTTTTACATTTTAATCAGCACTAAGTAGCGTTTGAAACTACATTAAGATTTTTCCGTGCAGGTAATCGTTATGGGAATTGTTTACCACTGCTTTCATTTTGTTTTCATTCCGAAATCGTGAACCGTCTGATATAATTTTAAATAAAATGTTATTAATTGACAAATACTAAAACGAATAATTTTCAGTAGTCTACTGGCAATGTTTAATATTTAATTTATTTAAAAAATTTGAATGTTTCCTTAAACACCTCTTTTGTTAAAGCTATCCATTGTCGATTAGTCAAACGCATAAAGAACAAGCTTTCAACAAAAAATGTTGGTTTCAATTTTTAGTTTGATATACAATTTTGTATTAAAATATAATCTTAAAGTTGAATTCAAAATAAAAAGTTGAAAATTTTTAATGGCAGGATTAGGTAAGCAACGTTATGCAAGTCCAATTATTTGAGAAACTACCGCATGAACTACCGCGTTAAAAAATTTAGTTACCTCATTATCGACTCAAGATTTCAAAGGCGTCACTCTGATGTATTTCTATGTTGACCGATTGCTTTCAAACTACCTTTAACGACGTTTTAGATTTCTGTGACTACGGCGTTATCATTTCGATCACGTGCTTCTGGAATTGAGACATAAGGTAAGAGAGATTGATTCGGATTCTGGCAGTGACAGTATGACGCTGCTAACAATGTTCGTAATTTTACACTTTATTCGACAGCGATAAATATTGCAAAGTCATTCGCCCATCACTTTTTCTTTTTCATTCCAAACTCTTGGGTGTATTTGCGACACAGTTATAGACAGGATGCATTGAATACATTCTCATTTCATTGTATTTCACTCTATAGAATTTCTTAATGTGGATTTTCTTAACCCTTTGAATGTAACTGATGAGGAAGATTTTTTATCAGAAATATAAAATACGCTAAAGATGTCAATAATTTATGCAAATTTAACGCACGATTATTAAAATATCCATTCTAGGTATAGTAATTAAAATGGTTGTAGTCCGTTTATAAATTCATTTAAAGTAATTGAAATGGCAAGTTATACAATTTTTTCAAAATCTTTCTCAGAAACCTTAAAATTTTATTAGTACAAATCTGATCTTGAGTGATTTTATCGAATACAATTAAAGGTGTTACATTTTCAAATGCAGCCTTTGGTTTTGGTATTTATAAAAAATCATTAGAAATATCAGAATTGTGGATTCAGGGAATAATTATAATTACTTCAATAGTACATAAGATTAGTTCAGTAATATGACCAAATGAATTCAGTATCTGTTTAAATACTAAATATATACAAAGATAATGCTGTTTGATGTACCTTTAAAATATCAAGTTATCGGTCCATTATTATAAATTTAGAAATTATATATGGAGATTTGTGTTGTGATAGCTGAATATTAATTATAAATTTCCAGCTGAGAGGGCCTAATAAAAGTAGCAATTAATTTTGAAATACACGTTTTGACATAAAAATACAGCTTTCCAGTTTTATTTGTAAAATTTCCAGTTAAAAGGTATTTGACAACTCGTACAAGAATTTGAAATAAAATCAGATGTGGCGAGATTTCGGTTGTAACTAGTGACTGTTAAGGTGTTATTAGCTTGAAATTTTGTGTATAGGATATTTTTGTTCATCGAACATAGAATCTAAAAACATAATAATTTAAAGATTTGTAGCTTTACTTTAAAATTGCGAGAGTATCCCGTTACTTTAAACTCCTAAATTCATTTTTTTAATAGGTCCTAATACAAATGTAAAATTTAATACTAAAGTTATGTCATATTTTAACCAAGTTTTACAAGCGTAAAAATATTACTGAAACAACTTTTATGTAACTGAATCGTTTTTGTATAAAATTATTTTTAACTTTTATTGGGCTAACTCTTAAAATTCATATGAAAAATGAAATATGCGATTAATAAGCATTACTAAATATAAAAGATGCATTCCTTACTTCGAACAATATCATTATTTTCATGTCTGAAGTGATACTAGGATACAGTAAATATTAGTTCTATTTTCTACATATCATATCGTTTTAAGGAGAAAGGAAAGGAATTATCCCTAAAAAAATGTTTTGCGGTCCTGTATAATTAACCATTGAAGGTACTTCTCGACAAAAAATAATACAAGACCACAATATTTTTTATTTTTGCACAACTTGAGTCAGAATTGGAGGATCTTATGGATTTTTAGTTGTTGAAACCGAATTCTTTGTGCAATTTACCTCATTGCTTCGGATTTTTCACATATCCTAACCTCAAATTGCCAAAAAGCATATTTTTGAATATTTTTCGGATAAGATATCTTAAAATCCTGACGTGATTGGTCAAATCAAACAATGGATTCGTTTTCAGTAAAATCTATAAGATCCACAATTTCTGATTCAAGTTCTCTCGAAACAAATTTGTGGTCCTGTGTTTTTAATTTGAAATTAATAGAATTTGGATAATGAATTAGTAGTTTTATTCTTTTTATTCCTGATTATCATAACTAAATCAATTAGTCGCCGACATTTCAGTCCTTGCTAGTAGCTTTTGACTTTGACTCAAAATAGTACCAAACCCTAACCCTACACTTTTTTACTGTACATATAACAAACTCCATTTTAAAAATTCAAAGAAATGCAAAGAAGAATAGTCATGATATTGATACATCATTACGTAAGAACATATTACCGGATAAACCTCTATCCTCGAACGCAACGGTACACGATCGTATTAAAACGTCGATGTCAAATAAAGCAGTGCGATATTATAATTTCGCAACTGAAGAAGTAAGCAAATACAAGTGCACAGAAATGCAACCTTTCCCTTCCACTTCAGGCACCCTACAACCAAACTTTCTTCGTCCGTCACCCGCTTACTCTTACTGTCAACATATAGCGTTTGCTCCTCCAGGATTTACCGACGAACTGTGCCTTGGCGAAGTTATGATATTTATGGATAGTTGTTTAACTTCCACTTGAACACGGTGTTGCTCCGCTATGCTCGTAAAGCGTGTCTTCCCATGTATTATATATACATATATGCAAGTGGGTACACGTATGCATATGGTGAACAGACACGTTTCACACTCAGGACATGTATTCCGTTGCGTTGGTCCCTGCACCCGAGAACGAAGCTGCCAGGTGTTGCGTTATTCACGTTTCGCACACGCCCTTTACGAGCTAGCAGGTACGCTCGTATCTTCGGATATACGTTATGCTTGCAACTCGTACATCCGAGGTGATGTACGGATATGCACCTACTAACGGGGTGGGTGCCAAGTATGCATCCGATGTTGCTGCTTTGAGAAGGAAAGTGAAATTTTACTTCACCGTCATTTATTACGCTTCGGAGTCGTATACATCTTTTACGGCACTTGAAAAAAAAATTGCATTTTTTTCCGTTTTCATATCACTGCTAGATATTTTCACGGCCATTTTCAGGATCCATAAATGCACAAAGAGACAAAATGTTGTTGATTTTACTACTTCGTAAAGTTGGCAGGGTATAATCGTCAGAAAATAATATTTTCTATTTAGAGACATGAACAAGAAATATTATTATATATGTTTATATTGAAAAATAAAATAGATGCACAATATTTAAAGAATTTAGAGTATTTAAAAAATTTTGTGATCTCTTAAATATTAAAAATGACTGTAAAATAATGACGTACTACCTAAGTTTTTAGAATGTTAGAGTTTTCATTCAGCTAATTTTGTAATTTTAGGCCGAAGGTAACTTATAAATTCCCATCTGATGAGTTGTCAATTAATCCGATAAAGCCGGGAATGCATAGAAATCGTCAATGAAATTGTTGACACTTTATATAGTACAGTATTTTCACGTAAATTTAACCGTTTTGTTCAACATATCATAATGCCTTATATATTATGCCGATGTTATGGCTCTTCAAAAAATTAAAAATCGCGGTTTCAATAAGAAGTTACATTCGCGAAAATTTAACCTTTCTTTGCGTTGTCAGACATTGTAGAGTTAACCCTTTAATGCTACAATTGCAGTTTTCGTTTCATCATAGTTAAGTGCAGTCTAAATTAACAAAATCTGAGGAAAAGATTATTGGCAGTTCATATTTGATCATTTTCCGGTATGTCTTTCGTTTGGCTGAGGTTATAAATCAGAAAAACTGCAAAAACTACGAATTCATCACCACTACGAATTTTTATATACGACTTTGAGGCACTTTTTACGTATACAGTTTCTAATCGCTGTTAATTACAATTGGAAAACTTCTTTTCAAATGCTCTTTTCTCTAACCCTATAACAATACAATGATTTGTAGTAATTATTATGAAATATATATTTTAACAACTATTTAAAATAGTTTCTTGTTCTTTATATTTTAGTTAGATATTTTGATACTTTCATACTCAATTTAGTTGCTTAAATACCAAAATTGTCCATAGAAATGATCTCAATCGTTTCAATTGGTTGAAATCATATGAAAAAACATTCTTCCCGAGAGAAAGATATCACAATATTTTCAGGATTGTCATTCTTGTCAAACAAAATTACTTAGTACTCCTTTAAATATTACAAAAATATTCAAAGAGAAAAGACTTTTCAACTACTTCAACAACTTAATTTAAGGAAAAACTATTTACTTCTTGTGAAAGATCTATTGAAATATTTCTAATATCCTGGGTATCAGATAAGTTCGACAACTTCGCGAGAAACTATGTCACCAAAGTTTATCTAATCATAAATCATTTAATATATCAAGCACTTTGCAAGGAAAGAAACTTTAACGAAATAAATCCAGAAACAGTCGGGTGCCTTAAAATGATTAAACTTGTAAATGACAACACCTCGCTCGTTGATGTCTAAAACTACGGTAGGTGATGTCTCTATAGCAGGTTTGTTTTCAATGTGGCGTAATACATGTCAATCACGAATAAAATAGGTGATCTTAGTCTATTCTACATTCGAATTGTAAAAAAATCGTCTTTAAAAGGTCTTTCTATAATCCAATGGATTTAATCTTGCAAAAGGTATTACCGATGGAAGAAACCCAGATTGTCGCTAGATTTGAAGGAATACTACTTAAAGAAGAATACATCTATCCTTATTGTGACTTGAACCGGAGTCTCTTATTCATAAGACTAACCACTAACAAACAAGGAAGCAATAAGGATTTAAAAATTTTTATTTATCATTTTCATATTTAATAAGCAGGGACGTTCAATGTTTATGCCAGATGTAACAGTGCATACCTCGGGTTCAATTCCCAAAGAAGAAACTTTTTTTTTAAGTTTATATTTTTTAATGAGATTTTCATTGAATCTTATATTAATCCATCTGTATCTTAGTATAGCAAGTTGTGCGTTAAATCAAATCTGCGATACTCTTTTAGAAAGACCTTTTTACTGACAGATTATTTTACACTTACATATCGTTTTTGGCAATGCCCTAATTTCTTTTCATCTTTAAGTGTTTCTTCTTCGCTGATATATGTTTCTTCATTACTTACAATTATATCGATAGAATATAATGCATGGAAAATGTATGTCAGGGTTACTACAGGGATGTTCGGACGTTAAATCCTTTGTGAAATGAATATAACATTAGATCATGAGCAACTCTTGATACCATAATTAATCAAAATTTCATAGAATAATTGTTAGAAATATCAGATTCTCTATCTAGCTAGCTTTCTTTTCTCTGATTATAACTCAGCTGAATTCGGTTCAGAGCAAGGTTGAAAACTCTACTCTAATTAAACAGAAAGACGACCTCTCATTTTTAGGCAAATTCTTGACCAATTTTTTTATGTCACAAATCATTTTTTTTTTAATTATTTGCGTAGTATTTCGAAGAATTATGAATTAATATACCAAAGATAGTATTGGAATAACTATCCTTCAATCTTCACAATAAATAGATAAGACAAAGTAGGTGAAGGCTATGGCTTATATGTCCAGCAACTTTGTGAACAAAGACTACTATGTACACACATTTGTGTAGTCAGTAAAGTAATTAACTTTTTATGCAAAGACTGATTTAATATACATATTTCTATCTCAAATACTCAACTTGCTTTGAAGAAATTTTCTTCAGTGATTAAAAATGATTTAAAGTTTCTAATAATTTTCCTGAACTATCTTCTAAAGGGATTAAATTATGTGCTAAAAGTAAACCCTTGATGTTATTAACTAACTGATTATTTCTTCATTTAAAAGGTGGATTGTTCATAAGTTCTATTATATCAACATTGAGTCAACAATAACTCAAAATTTAAAAAATTACTTTACAATTGTTTATAAGATCATTATGGAAAATACTATACCGTGCACATAATAGCGACCTTTAATAATTTCTTACCCCAACAGAACTTACAATCGAGTAACATTCGTGTCGACCCGAACCGAGTGCAAATAAAAATTTGCAAAATATCGAAACCACAAGATGGAATGCTTACCCGAGCATCACTATTTACATGTAACCATACTTGTATGCTACGTGAATGCACGTTTTTTACGCCCCCTTGCCCCCCTCTAGCACCTAAGCACTTTGTGGGGCTTTCGCACACCAATCTTCCGTATAATGTATTCCACGTGACATCGAGTATTCCGCGGTTGCGGTTCAAGGTCAAGAGTGTCCTTGTAACGCGAAGTCTTTTCAAAGTATACCGTCCCCGTGTTGGTGATAAACGGTGATTTATACCATTTTTCGCGTAAATATTTTGATTGGATAAACTTTCGCGCCAAAGTAGATTATGCAAATAAGCGTGTAACCGCATACGTTCCACGCACGCGTAACGATAATATTTTGAGATAATCGCGTGAAATGGTGCTGGATGGAGAACTTAATGGCTCTTATTGGATGATAGTTTATCCAACTGACTCATTGGATTTAAAAGCATTTCTGGCAGACGTGAGAAGTTGGGGTGGAATTGTTTCTGAACGAAATTTTAAAATATGAATTTTTAGTTTTTTAATAATTCATATAGAATTAGTCTTAATTTATTGTTCTCAACGTAATATACATACTAAATTGACATATTAGTACTTCAAAAAATTGCAAGTCCTTGTTTTTGAAATTTTTGTCAATCATTCGTCAAATTTAAATTCAATAAATTAAAAGTTAGTTAAATAAAGAACTATGACAATTGGTAAGAAATCGTCCATCTAATATAAAAAGAGTCATGGCGAAAACCGTTTCAAATCATGCTGGCCAACTAACTTCAAGTTGTAGAATTAGCTGTCCCTAAAATATGTTATTCTCCAAGAAAAATAAAGGGACACGTATTGTTTTATTTTTCATAAAAACTTTGTTTAAGGAAATTATCTGGATTTGAACTTTGAAAGGTGAAACTTTAAAAAAGTACTGAAATAACATAGTTATACAATATTCTGCGCAGAATGTGATGGTATTTTTAATTTTTCGAAAAAAATCATTTTTTTTATTGGACAGACGCCATATTCAAACCGCCATTTTGAATTTCGGAAATCTGACGTATGCCCACAGTTTCTCCTATTTGTCCTGCCCGTCAATGTGGCCGGCATAAAACTTATAGCAATTACATGTCATATTGATAAGAATTCATGGTAAAAATTTGACACAAAAAAAATGAGGGTTTTCGAGAAAATGTAATTTGTTTATTTTTAGTAAATCACCCCTCATTTTGTTAAACTTGCTGGTTTTTTAAAATTTCAAACGGGATTTTGAAGAAGACAAGGCCTCCGAAAATACCCAAGAAAAAAAATTGATTACATGAATTAGACAAAAAATTACGGGCAAAACAATGTTGTTTTAGGACTTTATTAAAGTTTCACCTTTCAAAGTTCAAATCCAGATCACTTCGTTAAACAAAGTTTTTATGAAAAATAAAAAAATGTGTCCCTGTATTTTTCATGGAGAATAATATACTTTAGGGATATCTAATTCTATAACTTGAAGTTAGTTGGCCTGCATGATTTGAAATGGATTCCGTCTCATGTAAATTTAATTTTAAATTCTTGATATAATAATCTCAGTTAACATTGCTACATAACGACAGAAACCTGTTTTTAACGTTAATTTATCAAAGGTCAATTATAGCTGTTTTCGTTTCTGCAATTAAAAATTTATGTGGTTCCAAATGTATGAAATAAGAAAAAAAATAGGAGCCTTAATTCTAATTATCGATGAATTTTCGAGGTTTCTATGAATAAACCAATCAAATTTTAATCTGTCATACTGAAGAGTACTTAGTTGTGAAAGAATCTTTATTTTAAATGTTCGCCACTTTGAAATGTGGTGCAATTACAAAACAATATATATATATATATATATATATAATGATAATTATAAATATAAGTTCACCGCATGGTTTTCGACCAACAAAATATGAGGATAAAAATTGACCTCTTACCGAATTGCAAATTAATAAAGCACCTTTACGCATTAACTCAGAGATCGAATGTGTTTACATTTTAGTTATTATTCACTTGTAAATAAAGGTTGTTTTAGAATCTCTAATTGTATCGGAGTTGTAAAAAGATATTTTATAACCTGTGATGTAGGTTTAAATGAAAGAATCTTTTGTAATTTTTACCCATTCATTTCTGAAAACCATCAACCTTCCCACCTGCACTAATACTTGCCTTTGGAGTTATTCCCCATACTTGGTAATGAAACGACTGTGTGTTAAGCGAGAACGATTTGTTCGTTGCCCTTCAGGTTGAAAAATCTGTTGACATTTTCCCTTGGGATGACCCCTCCACTTTTTTGAAGTCCGTGCTCTAGTCTTCGTAGAATCATGAAACGAAGTACTTGTTCGACGAGAATCATTCTTGATTTCAGCGTTCTTTTTAAGTTTTAAGTCATCGTTCGTTGATTTTTGAACCTCCTTGGTTTATTTGAGGTTATTTGAAAACTTTTCGTAGAATCAGTGTGTATCGATTGGAGAGTCATCAACGATATTTTTTACCATTAACCTTTAAAAAGCCGGGTTTTGAGGTTTCAAAACCGCCTTTGAACGTGCCCAAATTCATGTCTTGCATCACCCATCAAGTATGTACAATATTCCTATCATGGACTTAGCTGATATATCGGCTTTCCGGCCCTTTAAAGGTTAAACCGAGTCGTGGAACTGTAAAAGATCGAGTTTTGATATTCCATTGTGCAGGTCAGTAAGCAGTTGCCCTACGTCATTTAAGGGATCTACGAAATATAGAAGTTACTGCGAAGATTTTTGGATACGAATAATTTCAGAATTGGTTTTGCCAACAACCCTTATTGCCTTAGTGATTTTGGGCAGTAGCCTGATGTGTGATTAATTTCAGAATTACAATTGATGCTTTGAGAGTTTCGAGGTTTTGCGGTGTCTGATATTTCTTCATTAGTTTCTCTGACCTTTTGAAGCAATCCTGATTTAGAGGATTGTAGACCACTTTCTTATGTCTTGAAGATGAAAAGGTTTACCTACCTACTACTTCCTTCTCGATGACTCCTACTCCCAAAATTTTAATAAATTCATGTGAAATGCCAGGGGTTTGGCCGTCACGTTTCGCATTTGGAATTGTTGTGTCCGTTTTTTAAAAAAATTAGTAGACGAAGGTTCACGATTATGCTCTGTGTAATGAGGGTCATTTCACATTTATCAAAATAATGAGATATCGAATGTGAAAATCGAAGTAAATATATTTAATTGCGTAAGAATAATTGTTATTAAGTATACACCTCAGTAATTGAGTCAACGCAAGCTTTTTTCAGGGTGGGTTGCAAAAATTTCTGGGAAAACGCAGCACCTAGTATTGTAATCGAATAGTCGATCGGAATGCCGCGATTAATCGTCTCAGTCCAAGTATAGCCTCCAATTTACTTGGACTCCCGTACTTTTTACGCACGGCAAAGAGTAAGGCACGCTCATAAACAACGCAGCTCTCAGCAAACGTCGCGCCCGATAAAAACTGTCGTGGTCGTTGCATACGGTATTACCGTATCCCATTCTATTTCGTAGAAACAAGTGCCGCTCTGGGTAATTCGATCCGGTATTCTGTACTTTTCGAATAAGAACGAGATCGCACAACGATTACGAATACAGCGCTGCTTTACGTCGTTTCCCCATTGCAGGCACCCGTCGAGAAAATCTCGTTGGCCTCAGCTCTCTTCTACCGGGCCTACCGATTAATTAGTCCATATTGCACACGTCTTTAATTAATCCATCTTTGGAACACGGTCCAAACTTACTCGGTAGCCTTACCGGTGCACCGCGGTGCGAACCTGATTTAAATATCCAAATCGGTAAGAATATTCCTATGAAGTGGCCACGAAGAACGTGCTTTCGATGAACTTCCAATACGTTCGAGGTAAATGCTTCTTGGATTTCGTTTATGTACAATACGACGAATCAGACACTCGATCACAATTTCGAGAACACTTTCCAGCCGAACACGATTGAATTTGATGTTTGCTTAAAAGTCTGATTCTTTCTAAGGATTTGGTCATATAATTTCTAATAAATTATTCACTAATTTTTGCTGATTATTTTGTTCAAGTCTTAATTAATATAATTTCAGTACTTAGCGATATTTTATATTAACCTTCGTGAAATTGAAGTCAATTTTGCACGTTGTTTATATAACAAAAACAAAGGTTATGATTTTAGGAATCTAGTTAAATCCTACAGTTTGATAGTTTGAAATCTAAGTTAAATATGTAATTGGACTAAATATCACTCTAGTTCCAAAATTAATCTGGTAATTCTATATATGTTCCTGGCACATAATGTCATGTTTTACATAAAAATATAACCTAACAAATATGACGCATTCATTTAATTGCAGCGATTATGTCTGGAATTATTCCATAATTTGAAAGTGTCGTAGCAGAACAGGTTGAAATTAACCCTATGACTACTGCCACTTCGTCGATCTGCTTTTTCCTAATATCCAATCTCTTCGACCGATGAATGATTCTGGGTAATTGTTAATTTCACTTCAAATCTGGCTTTCGTTCCTTGGTTACTTATTAGGTTAACTTCATTTATAATTGGAGAATTGATTCCATTAATTAGTTTCAAACAACCAATATTCATCCATTTAATTATGTCAAGGACATGATATGTTGAATTAAATCAAGTTTTACGAAATCACGCTGGAGCCGTGCTATATCGAAATTTTGGCGTTTCGGTACGTTGATTTTCGGGAAATTTGTTCCCCGGCCAAAAAAAATGTCCATAATCAGTCATATATGAAGATAACGATAAAATAGTTTGGCGTTTCAAAAAATTTCGGGTCATTTTCAGTATAAAAGAGGCAAATGTGCAAATTCTTCGTTACTTAAAATTTTTTTTTTCCGTAGCATTTTTTTTACTGGAATTAAGATTTTCTTTATTATAAGAACAAATTTATTATTAAATAAAATCCAAATAGAAACATTTTTGTGTATCGTTCTATACATTACGTCGAGATGCAGGATTAAGCCAAGATTTGAACTTACGGATGGAAGTGATTCGAGGGCCAGTGCCAGTGCCAGTCTCATTCTATACTATATAACTTACATTATGTACATATATTAAATGTAAATGCAAAATCAAGCATCTGTCGATTGCAAATATCTTCGAAACGCAAAGTAAACGATGAATGGTTGCAGCATTCTGTCACCAATGTAAACAATACGCCAGAGAATCAATTTCGTGCCTCGTTTTAAATTTTCTTTTTTTCTCTCATTTCAAACTCTCTTATTTTCTATTTAAATTTTATCTAACAATCAATTTCATTCTTAAATATAACTAGAATCATTATTCCATTTTGAAAAAATCTTATTCTTTACTTTAGTACTAATTTCGCAACTCCGCGCTTATCCGTTCTGGGGTCCGATACCTATTGCATTCTCCACAGCAGATCTCCTCTAATTTAATAAACTAAGCCTAAAATAAGAACTTTTTTTCATATTCCGAAGCGAATTATATTGTCGTATAATCTAGAAATTTAGAGACGTTTAGACAATCCTTCCTAAAAAGTCATTTCATCCACTCTTAATTAAAAAGCATGACTATCACGTCTTGTTTTATTTGAAATATTCCGCTGTATATAAATAAGAAAAACATTATTTCAAACATGGACATCGTGAACCATCTAGTTTTCGCCAATATTTGTTAGTCGTACCACGATCACAAGGTATACTCTGATCCTTATTTAATTTTACAAATGTTTTAGTGTCAGGGAATACCGTGACATTTGTTTTAATTGTTTTGGTATAATTTTTGGTTTTTGATAAATTCGAAAAGTCAAAATTTTGAAAAAAAAATGAAAGAGTATTCTTATACCAATTTTAAGACGTTTTTATGGTAAAGAATTATTTTGTAAAATATATTGCCGTATATTGTAGTAGACATCAAAGTCAAGGTGGTTTGTAGACTGATAACCCTGTAATGGAAATTCTTGGTGTTTATCGGTCAATGTAAAGATTACTTTGAGTAAAGGTAAATAAATAAATAAATATATAAATAGATGATATTAGGATATCAGTTTACGTCGAGCACATTAATTTATGATTTTATATGTAACATTTTGGAATCAATAACTATTAGGTTTGACGTAAATTGTAAAATGGTGAAAACATCCCTCTAGCGCTTAACAATGGAACTATTTTGAAAATGCGTTTTGTACCAGGATGCCATTTTCTGCTTATTAGCAGAGTTTCTGACATCCTTGCCATAGACTGGATAGTTATTTTTAATTTTGAAAATATAATACATTGACCGATAAACACCGAACATTTCCATCATATGATTAAAAACAGTCGAGAAATAAACAATTAGAAAATAATGATCCTTTTTTTGAAAACAGAGTTTGGAAAAAACTTTACGACACAAATGGTTTAAAATTGATTAAAGAATTCTAAATTTCGATATGCTACATTTTTTTAATTGTTTAAAAATTTTATGTAGAACTTTGAAAAATATGGGGGTATTTCTAAGACATTATTGTTTAATTAAAATTTTTGTTTAGCGTTTACAGTTTTCAACAATAGTAAATGGTTATATTTTAAAAAGAAATTTGTATTTGCGGTCGCCATTTTGTTTCAACAGAATTTGTCTTACCTTATTCCCTTTATCTCCCAACATCGAGGATACGATTTAGATAGGTTTTAGACATATAAAAAATGGTAAGAAAAACGTAAACTATTTTAAGAAAATGTTTAATAAAAAAACAGCGTTTCTTTTGGTTTATTTTAGATTTTGCAATAGTTAAAAGTCAATTTCAAAAATCCTAACCACAACCTTTAGAAAGAGTACCCTCAGAAATATAAGATACCACGATTCCCAACAAATATTTTCGTCTATTCATCGTATGGAGACGGCCCAAACTTAAATTACAAAATTGCAACAAAAACATCCAAACGACGAAAGTATTTTGAATTTGTTAAAATACCCTTGCCAATTGTTGATAACATATCGATTTCAACGATTTTCAGACTGTTGTATTATATTAGTTCAATGGCCCTTAACCGTAAAGTAGCCTGTTTAGTTGAAGTATATTGTTTATACTTTAAAGATGATTTTAACTAAATGAGCTGAAATTCTATTCCTACTATTATACATAGCTAGGTACATTTTAAAATAGAATTAACTCGAATTGATATCAATATTAAAAACAAGACAGCTAAATCTCGATCTTCGAAATCCAGAATCGTCAATATCGCGGGTGGTCCAAGATTCCGAAATGTCTAACTAAAAACTTCTAAAATCGGGTGGTTACCAAAACTCGGGTGCTACAAACTCTACATTAATTAATCATTCACATTTAAAAACCAGCCTGTTTAAAATCCCGACGATGAAAAATGGCGACATTCAAGAAGCTAACTGAAAACAGCGTCTTGACTTGATTTTGGATCTTTTCCAGCTTTACATTTCGGAATTTTTAGCCTATATCGGGATATTGACCAGTCGATATTTTGAACTGTCGCCTTTTTGATCGACAGAATTTTGAACAATTGGGAATTCGAATCTAGAGTTTTCAATATGCCGGATCAATGGTACTCCGGGTTTATGAGGTGTCAGGATTTTGGTACCCACACCATGAAGTCCGCCGATGCTTTCAAGTTTTTAAGTGTTGGGATGTTTATACATCTAGGTTTCGAACATCGAAATTTTAAATGGTCGGGATTTCGTAAGTCGGGTTTTTGAACTGTCTGGTTTATGGCACATCAGAATTGGCAGGTGTCGGGATTTTGGTATCCACTCGTAGGTGTCGTCTCAAAATCGGTAAAAGGGCTCTGATAAAATATACATATCTAGCATCCTACACGTATGCCAAATGTGAGTCTAATCAGTGTAGGGCTAAATTCATTTGTTAGTTTTCAGAATCGGCGAGTTCAGACAACATCATTAGTAGCTAAGCCTGTTACAAAATCCGTCATTTAGATCATTGGTGATATTCAAATTCATTATTCAACCTCTTTAGGTCAGTGAATCATCTCCAGGCAGGTACCTCAAACAAAATTCCCCCGATCTTGTTACTCACGGAAATCTTTGAATTTGAATAAAAATCCAACTTTTTCCTTCACGGAAAGAGAAACGTCGGGTGCAATTAAAGATACGAATCGCGGTCCGTTGTGGAAGAGACAACTCGATGTTCGCACCAGTCAGAGCTGCGCCGGTCTTTCGCAGGCGGTCCGGCCTCGCCCCCTGGTGCGTAGGAATCACGGTGCGTTGCGCAATCGTCTCGTCCGTGTACGGCTATGTGCGTACCGATAAAAAAAACGGTAGTGGACGCCGGTAGCCGGTTAAAGACGCACACACCATAGGCCGATGGTTTCCTTAACAAATTCGTGCGGGAAAACGACGAGCTCCTGACTGTCGTACACGAGTTAAGTAGCACCGGGATATAGCTAGTGTGCGAGTTCCAAAGATCCGCGGATCGATCGATATTTTAGTGGATAAATCCAGAGAGGAACCTAATGAACAGAAATAGCTGGCGTGCATCGCGAATAGAGAACGAAGATAATAATGGCAGTGGTTTCCCGTTGCTCCTCGGCTCGTTATTTCGACCGCCGCCGATTCGCACGGAAGATGCGACGCCGACGCTCGCTTTTGGCATTATTGCCAATCGCATGGCCAACGCTCGTGAGTACGAAGACACACATGGGATATTTGCTTTTCAATTCCTCGCTTGGTGGCGGTGCAGACCTTAGGTCGGCAAATTGATCCGCTTCAGAAAGAATGTTTAACGATCTCATTTTGACCATGGGAAATCGGTCATTTGGAGAACATCAGTGTACTTTTGTGCCTACGAATGGTAAAGTGTACTTGCTCCTGAGAACCGGAAACTGGTGAATCCTCAAGTTATAATAGCATGAGCGGAGTGCTTGGAAACCCAGTAAGCGTAGTTCCAAAAATCTACGTACGATTTCATACCAAATAAAACAGGCATGCATGTACCTAAAGATATATAATTACAATCGTTTTTTGGATTATTAAAACTGAAAACTGTAACGTATTGTACTTTATGTTACCATCTGCATAAAATGCTATTTTACGCATTTTTCACTTTTTTGGGACGCGTTTTACACACACTTACAATATAAAATATTGTTCGACGCATGTGCGAAAATGTTTTTTGTACCAATGTAATTGCATCGAAAATTACTATTTTATTGTACATACACTGAGAGACTGTAAATAACAAAAATGGTAAAACAGTTTACGAATTAAGGGATAATCGATGCACAGTCATAATAATTCTAAAATGTTATACTAATTTTTCATATATTACATATTAATTACGTATGTCTTTTCTTAGTAATTATATGAAAAATTAGTATAAAATATTAGAATTATTATTGCTATGCATCGATAATCTCTAAATTCGTAAACAGTTTTACAATTTTTGTTCTTTACAGTCTCTCAGTGTATAAATGGCAAATATGTTATTAATTCTTTCGCTACTTTTACTAATTTAACAGATTGACAAATAATTGTGTTTGTGTGTAAGAGAAAACCCAACGCTGCAGTACCACCATAGCATATTTTGTGATCGGCAAAGTTGCTAGATTGGTTTTGCATCACTTTTTAGAAGATCTAGATTTTATACTGATGTTGAGGAATCTTTAAACGGCTCAAACATTAACTTTAGATTGGTATTAATAAAAGTCCCATAAATGCATTTATTAATATTCAAACTTCATTCTCAATAGGAAGAAGGATTAATACTGACTTCTAAGTGAGTCTTTCAAATAAGAAAAATTAAAATCATACATTTTTTTCTATTCTCAAAATTAGTAGAAACGATTTCAGATTGTAACTAACCGTGCATAAAATAGTTTGAAATCATAAAAGATTTGTTCGAGTAAAAATACACTTAAAAGATGAATAATAGTAATAAAAATAATAATAAAAACAATGTAAAAAAGGCTTCGTACACTTTGAAATGATTGTTTAACAAATAACTAATCGATAATATTCTGATGAATATATGGCTATATATGAATGTTGTGCGCAATTCTCAACCTTTTTTCAATTTTGGCGGCCACATTATATCCATCATTTTGAAATTACTATTACGAGAATTTACTACCTTTAAACTGACCTATGAACTTAAAAGGTACATGTACCAGGTTTTATAAATGTTTTAATAATTGAATAGTACCAGCTGATGGTTTTGTACTTTTTCGATCTGAATCCCTTTTCTAATATTCAAACCATTTTGGGATCAGGCATCATTTACATCTAACACTGACTACGCAAATAGCATAAGTATACTAAATAGACTAAAACACATTTAAATCAATGTTAAATTAAAAAAAACTAATATAAGATCAAATCGAGCAAACGTTAATCTCTTTTTCATTAATGTTACCGAAAACAGGTCAAATACCCTACAGGCACAAACAAAATGATGGCCTCTGTTTTGGTTGGAACTCTCTCAGCAGGTGGAAGTTACTTACGAATGATGAAATTTTGAAAGTTATTTCGATTGCATTAAGTCGCTCACTATATTTTTATTGTGCTGACGGGGAGGGGGAATATCTGTTTCATTTCATAATTAGGAATAGATCCAAAATTAAATTATGGCTATGTACAATTTCATTTAATGTTTTTGGCTATTAGGGAAAAATGCAAGACATCCATAATAATTCATATTGCAAAATAATGTTAGAAGTAAATTGATGATTGTCCGAATTTAAAGTCAATTTTAAAGATCTGATAGTAATAGTGAATATAAAAAATTACTCCCGATGATGATTTCAATAAGTACATATGAAGAACGCCCTAACTGACGTCGCTTTCGAAGCTTTACTTCATTCTAATTGGGTCAAAAAGGTCGAGTATATTCGCAGAAAAAACAATTGTGTAATTTTAATTAAATATTTACTGAAATAGTAATAAGGTAATAATCACTTAACATAATGAAATATTATTTTAAAATAAATTAGATGTACTAAACATTTGACTAAACTTTTAGTAAAACTTATTATACTACAGGATTCTGAAACCTGACATGATCCCAGAACTCCTTCGCAATGGAATTGCAGTTTATTGAAAAAGTTTCCCTTTTTTTCACGTTTTTTTTTCGTTTAAGTAGCCATATTTCAAAAATGAAAAGTGATATAAAAAAACGGAACCCTTCATTTCATAATAATATTTCAAAGATATCCATAAACTTAGGGAGGATGAAAACTGGCGACAAATTTGGTGATTTTGGGACTTAACGGGTTAAAAGCATATTGCAACATTAACACCTGTATTTGTCGCTGTAAGGCATACATCCTACATTTATTTATATTCAATAATTCACATTAATCCGATACACATAATGCATAGGCAATTTGACTATTTTACAAAAAGATTTTGAAAAAGAAATAGTATTAAAGCCACATATGATGTGTCGTTATTTTTAAAATACCCGTCAATATCGTAAAGTTCCGGAACGGAGGGCTTGAAAAGACACTATTATGTTTCGATTATCGTAAAGATTTTATGACTGTGCCCAAACAGACTATCTGCACTTTGCTTGGAGGAAATTTTATGACATATAAAAAAAATCTAAAATAGAAAAATTAAATAGAAGATAACACCTTCCTTTCGAAATTAGGTAATATTCTTTCCTGTAAGATAAGAAAATAGATATATTGCTAGTAATTCAGTACAAATAATGCCTTTTAATTTAAGATGATATTCATATCATAATCTTGGAATGTTCCGTACTTAGAAGCCTATTAATTCCTGCGTTATATTTTTAAAGGTTACGCAGACAGAATAATTAGTTAATCAACTACAATTTGTGATAAACGAAAAATGTAATTGGGTTTAATAGATTCGCCTGTACAAATATTGAATTATAGAATTTTACACATAGAAAATTTGAAATAATACTAATTATATGATTAGCACTACTGCTATACAATTAATTCGACAATACACTATTTACATAAGTTCAAAATTTCACTGATCAATTCGATATTAAATCCCTGCGATGAAACCTATCGCAATTACATCTGATTTAATGTTTAATACTGGAAACGTGACGTTTTTTTCTATCAAGTTGAGTATATCTTCGATTTTTCTTTATTGACCGTTTCAAAACGTAAATAAATAGTATGACGTTTGATATGAACTTTATTTAAAATCCTATGTTCGTTTTTTGTTATAAAAATCTTTCACATAAATTGTTGATTTATTTTTTTTTAGCAATGAACTTTTAGACTCTTTTCTCCAAATAAGTGTAATGAACCATTTTGCAATTTTTGTCGTCCATCGCGTTGATCACGTGATAGAAACCAAAACTAGCAACTAGCCTGTAAACGAGTCTGCCAAGTTTGGCAGCTTTCTAGAATAATTAATCATTTAAGGAGAATACCTTGAAACCGGCTAAAAATGTGATTAATTTGTTAATTTCTTTTTTGGGGTTTATGCACTGAATTCTATGATATATATATATATAATGTGAAGAAGAGATATTAAATATTACTAAATTTATTTCGTTAATAATTAACAAATATTCTTAAACTTAGTGAATAAATATATTTGAAATTTACCAAAGAATCTTGTTAGGATAATAATGTAAATACTTCTTAGTATAATAACGTGGGCTACTTATATATTTTTTAGAATTCAGTGCATAAACCCCAAAAAAGAAATTAACAAATTAATCACATTTTTATATATATATATATAGCATCTATTGTTCAAAATAATGTTTCATGTTTCATTTTTATGTGCATTTAATTTCGTAATTGTCTAAAGTTCATTTGAAGTTGGTTCTCCATTCCACGTTGACCTTCAATTAAATGCTTAAGATGACTAAAATTCTTTGTTCAGATTCACTTAAACCCAGCTTATGCTTTTCGGTCCATTAAGATCTCAATTTCTCAATATTTTGTAAAACAAATAACAAAAATTATACATTCCTATTGAATGAATTTGTCAACACTCCAGATGCAAATTTTTTAATGATTATACAAAAATTGAAAAACTGAATAAAGGTTACAGAAAAATAATTACTGGTATTATTTTATATGTCACCTACTACAGTTCTGTTTACATAATGTTTAGAACATAATATTTAAACTCAGAAATCAGTTTTGGGGTTTCCCACTTAATTGAAATGTTCTCTTATGACATAAATTTTCAGAAAAAATAAGTGATATGATATGTTTGATTCTGCATGCTAAAGCAGACTTCCTCGTAGAATATTCGAAATCTATTCATATAATATTAAATACCATTTAATTAGTATATTCATTCATTACTCCAGACTGCAAAATGTATGCATTAATACGGATAGATCCTAACTCAATGGAAGCTTCCTTAAACAAATGTAACTGCATGTAAATATACAGTTTTATCCTGGATGCCAGGACTTTTCCTAATTAAAGTAAACATTATGGTGCTCTAGATCGCCTATAACTTGAAAAGAATACGAACAAGGTCGTAAGTAGGCCGTATTTTAATTGTATATCATGGGATCCCGTAGATCCGAAGGATTTCCCAATCACGTAAAGATGGCGAGCGGTCGTTTTAATAAACATCAGCAATGGAAGGTATAAATATTGTTGGTGGACTTCTCAACTTTCAGGCGCGTGTGGTCATTTCTTCAGCTGTTGTTAACGAACTGCGCGTATACTGAAACGGCCAAGTATCACTTTACCTCAGCAGCTCTAATGCCGTTAGAGCTTTACGAGGTTGCCGCATCCAAAGCTAACCCCGACTTAGCCGCACGCACATATATAACAGCCATGATGAATTATAAGGCTCGATAAGGTCGTGTGCGTTAATTTATTACCCTTGTAATCGGCGCTTAGTCCGCGGGAAAGATTCGCGACGGACGTACAAGACCCACGTGCTGGGAGAAGCGCGACTGACGCGTCCAAAAAATCTTGGATTTATCGGTTGAAATTACACCTGTGTATATACACGTAGATCACGGGTGCGTATACACGTTGCGTGAGTGTATTCCACGAGATAACGCGTACCGCTCTTGCTAAAGAAAGCGACACCGGCCTTTTTGTCCTTCCTGCATCTCGTCCTCTATTAAAACCCGAGAAAAATGCATGGTGTATTATTAATGTGCAATTAAGTTTTTGATGAGGTCCGGAAAGCTTCCTTGCGCCCTTCCATGTGGGGTCAGTTGTCACTCCGTTCCTCATTTTCTTACTCAGGGTGACGTGAGCACGAGAAAAGGGAAACTTATTAATCGTCGTGTGTGGCATCATAGTGATTTATACTTACGTTATTCAACTTTACTGTTTTAAATACGTACACAAAGAAAAATTCTCTTGGAAATTTGACATTTCCAGATGGTAATTTTGGGATAGATATTATTTATGGTAAACATTAGTAGATTTTTGTCATTTTTAGTATCCAAACAGTAAACATTCCATGAACTTGTAAATTTTATCAGAAGGATTAGTACTTTTCTCTCATTCTGCGAGATTATCCCAAAATTACTACCTGAAATGGTAAAATTCTAAGAAAATATTCTCCGTGAACTGGATGTAAAAATTCTTGTTCTACACTGAAAAACAAGATAGAATTCGTTAAATGTTGTGAAGTGGATATAATTAAAAAAGTTGAACTTTATTTATTTGAAAATCCTTGAATTACTTATTTTTTTCATACACCCAAATAAGTAAAGAATAAACAAACAATTTTCTTATGGTCAATTCCATGTAAGTGAAGATTAAAGTCTTAACTTCACATGACGTATTTCGGTAAACTAAATTCCCTAATATTAGCAGCGACACTTGATCCTACGAATGCGATACTAAACAGGCCGACAAACATCTTTTTGCCGATGTTAAAAAAAAAATAAAACCTAATAAGAAGTTTTTACTCGAGTTTTCAGTACATATTGTATTATATTATGTGCGTTTTTTGGGTGTGAATTGAAAAACCGGCAAATAAAAAAGCCGACAGTAGAAAACCCGAATTTTCAGAATACCTGCAGTCACATAACCGAGACTTCGAAGAACCGACTGCCAGAAAGCCGACACATAAAAAAATAGACACATCGACAAGCACCGGGTAGTCAATTTTTGAAGTGTCAGTTTTTTTACTGTCCACTTTTCGATTGTCGGCTTTTTGGCAATCGGTTCTGCGAAATGTCGGTTATTTGATTATTGGTATTATGACATTTTAGTTTTTCGGGTGCGGGTCGAGAAACCGACAAATCAAAAAGCCGACAGATTGAGAAATCAACAGTCAAAAAACCGACAATCGAAAAGCCGACAGTAAAAAAACCGACAGGCTGAGAAATCAACAGTCGAAAAACCGACAATCGAAAAGCCGACAGATCAGAAAATAACTGTTCTTCTGACGATGTATTCTTTTATGTGTCGGCTTTTTGACTGTCGGTTTTTTTACTGACGGCTTTATGACTGTCGGTTTTTTGACCTGTCGGCTTTTTCATTTGTCGGTTTTTTGACCCACACCCAGTTTTTCAACTGTCGCCGTTTTGGATGCCGATTTTTCGAATATTGGTTTCTTGATTGTGTCGTTTTTTTGACTATCGGTATTATGACATTCGTTTTTTTACTATCGGCTTTTTGACGTTTCGGCATTTTGCCTGTCGGGTTTTTGCCTGTTGGTTATTGGAATTTCGGATTTTTCACTAACGGTTTTTTTACTGTCGGTATTATGACAATTCGGTTTTTCTACTGTAGGCATTTTGAAGTGTCCGTTTTTTGCCTGTCGGCTTTTTGAATGTCGGTATTTTCACTGTCGGTTTTTCAACCTGTTGGCTTTTTGATTTGTCGGTTTTCCGACCCGTATCCTGTTTTTGTCCATGGACTTCCTATGCCATGGCAGTAATAAATTGGTTTCAAATTAAATGTGACTGCAGAAACACTACGGGAAAATCTACGCAACTACCTTCTCCAATAAACTACCTAACTTCAAAATAACATTCGACTCCTTGATTCACCAATATCAACAGGGAATTTGAACTAATAATTTATCGTTATCTTCAAAGCGTGTCGCAGTTGCCACCAACAAAATTGGATTTGGAGGTTAATAGAAGGTAAAACCGCAAACGGATATACGTACATGGACATGAATCGTTCTATTAAAAAATTTCAATCTCGCGGAAACTAAGCTACAATCGTAAAAACGGCAGCCGACAAGTAGATTGGATAAGCTCGTGCTCGAATTCAATAAACAAGTCCGCGTCTCCAATCGACGTTTCGTGATAATCGTTGGGGGAAACTCGAGTATTCTACAGACAAGCGTTAATCAGATAGTAGTTCTATAGGCCTCGCACTAGCATAAATCAGTCGGCGTAAATCGTTTGTGTATTGCTTTTGCATTAAACACATCTAAAATCGAAAAAATACCCATGCTGACTATTCGAAAAGCGGCTTGTTTGCTTCCACATCTGTTTCGAAGTCTCTGATAAATCCAAAAGTGTATTAGTTTCAAGGTTTTATTGAAATAATTTAAAATTTATTTAAACCTCTAAGAGTGCAGCAATTTATATTTTTATTTGACGATTGTTTATGAAAGAGATTTTTACCTACTTGTGAATATAACATTTTTGGTTCTGCTGAAGGTGGAAAACTTTTCTCAAAAAATTCATGAAATCTTATTCAACAAAAGTTCAGTGACATTTATGTGAAATATTTTTTGTCTAAATTGATTTTCATTGCCAAACATGAGTACCATTACTCTCAGGCCTCATCCTGCCATTGCGATATGTAAATAAATTTTAGGTAGTTCCCACCTGGGTACTTTGGTATTTTCGTGTGTGTATTTACCCTAAGCACCAAAAATGTATGCAACGCAGCTGGCAATTCGCGGTTTCAAAATTGGTGTGTTTACTGCCGATAACGAGCCGTAATGCATGGCGCGGTACTCCAATACGTTATTTCGGTACATTTTTATAACGAGTTCGATATTTGTTTTCATATTGACGAAGTAATCTTGAATTGGTGGTCTCATCAATACCGACTTGTATTACTGTATTTTCTTATGGGATGTTATGAATATCGGTTGCCTTACTTCCTGTATAAGATGTGCTTAAAAGTATGAAAACGCTACTCGAATATTTTATAATTACTTAATTCGTAGCTATAAAAAATAGTAGACAAAGTTTCAAATTGAATCATCTTTTAGTTTTATTATATTATAGTTTCACTTACCGATTTTATTAAGACGAGAAACGGATAATAGAGTTCATAATGGGAATCATTTAAAGACAACATAATTACAATATTTCTCTCGTTTTATCTTCTTATTCAATAAATTGTTTTTCTGCAGCACTTTATTTTGTTAAGTAATATTTTCTTATTAGAAACGTTTATTTACACATACACATCATTCTATATTTATTCTACAAGGTACATTTATTTCGATTCAAAACAAGTCGAATAGCTATTGCTACTTATTAGCATTTGAATGGAAACCGAATAAAGTCTGCCCAGTCATTATGGGGCTACAGGAGAAACATCCGGCACTCAGCGTTCCTGAAGACTCAAAACATATTAGTGAATAGTATTGTAGCATATTTGTTGTTTTTCAAAGTCAGTTCATACCAATAACAGAAAATTGTATGACACGATAAAGAGTACAGCCAATTGGAAATGAAGAAGTTTTGAAAGATAACATTATTCCTCTTTGAATCATATAAAGCACCGTGACTAACTAAATGTGAGTGTGATATTGCTACTTAACCTTCCATCACATAATGAACATTTATTGAATAGTCATGCGAATAACTCTTAATGTCTGTTCTAAAAAAATTAGTTTTGATTAGCATTAAAAAATAAACATTATCACTTATGATGTCCAAAGTTGCATAGTGCAATTACATTTTTGCTACAAATAAGTCATTAAAATAAATTTTCGTTCAATGATTCCGAATAATATTTGTTATTCTTACTTCTTATTAAAAAAGGGGTTTACATTAAAACCAATAAAATATTGCAAACGCTGCAATAATACGGAAACTCGAAACATTCACATTAAAATAAAAAAAAGATATTTAGCTAGATTTAAAAATAATTAATTTCAGCTAACTAATTTAATAACTATTTACAGATTATCACTTTGAGGTTATTTTTAAATTAAAAAAAAAATCATTTAACTCAGCTATAAATTAAAGATGATATTGAAATGGGATAATTTTTTGTATCATCTGATTTCTTGGTTTAGTTAATTAAAATTGTTTGAATTACAATTGACGCTACCTTGATCAAGAGAATGTCGTAATAATGTATTTATCCAATAGTTGTCAAAATTTTACTCTTATAGAGACTTCGTATTATTTCAGATGTGACAGGAACAAAATTTTAATTTCCATTTCATATACCTGTTATCTTCGATATAAGTCTAACTATATGATTTTAAATAATTTTATTTTCCATAATAACGGGTTTAAAATATTCCATTAGTTTTTGACCGCCCTGTTATCACCTTAAATTGTTCGGTACATTATCTAGGTCAATGAAAGTAGGACAAATATCAATCAAAATGTTAATGCAGTACATTTCGTAAACTGTAAATTATACAAATTATATTTCAATATTCGAGTGTATTTACCAGTAGCTAAAAACTTAAGAATGACCCAGTATTCGCACGTTCTCAACAAAATAATTAAGAAATATGGAATTCGATTTAGTCTAGTTTTTAGAGCTGTGTTTTATTCAATTTTTCATACTTTGAATATTAAAATTTTATTATTTAACAGTTGAAAGTTAAGTTTTTATATGCAGCTACTTGAAGATGTATACTGAATAGTACATTTAAATCTATACAGTAACAGTAGTATACAGTAAGTTTGGATTTATGAATACGAACTATTATGATATGCAATTGTGACAGGTACATATCTAAATATTAAATATTAATGACAAATTAAATAACAATGACTAATGTGATATTAAATTAATATAAAGCTTAATTAAAATGCATATTATCGACAACTTGTGAATTCGGTTTACTAAGAAGGATGCGACAACATTATCTGCAAATTGTTTTTCTATGTACTGAATGTTATTGGTATCATCGGTTCAAAATAATAATCAACGTATTAAACAATTTTTTGACTTGTTAAATGTAAAAAAAATACAAAAGTTGACAATGAACTTTATTTATTAGAGATTCTAATTATTTCTTGTAAAATTAAATACTTCCAAGTCTTATTTAACTGTTTCAATTTTAAATAGTGGATACATTCGACAACCATAATTCACCAGTGAAAGAAAATGGTAGTATTGCAATCCGAACGCAAAATGAGCGTTTCTTAATATACAAAATCAGGATTTCAAATTCGAATATTAAAACATTAGCAATTTATCGAAAAAGCATTGTCGAAAAGATCTACTTTTGTGAAATTGTTTTGTTTGAAATTGTTTATTACTTAATTTTAAACTATATCATGTTGTATACTTTTTATATTAAATTCTAAGTAAAATAATCCTTCTAAATTAAATAATGCGGTTGTATTTGAAAAGAAATTGTATTCTTAAAATTATTCTATTACTTTAAATTATTCTAGTTCCTTCGGCTTATTTTCCAATGATGTCGAAGCTATTTCGACGTTTCGGATCGTCAATCTGGTTTTATTATTTTTCGATACAAGCAGAAAGAATTTTAGTAAAATTACTTATGAAATATTAACCTGCATCCTAAAAATTATTATCAATGATTTATCCATACTCCACATGTATACCCATTCCCTCGTTTTTGACAAATCATCTATCTTTTTTTACATAAAGTGCGTATGTTAAAAAAAAGGCCGCCAGATCTGTTAACAACGGTAGAATATCACTCTTTTAACTTGTGTCGCTCCGCTCTATTGAATATTTTAAAACATTTCGATGAATGAAATGTTTTATTTGTAAAAAGTATCAAGTAAAAAATGTCAGGTATACTCTTTCAGAAATGCAGATTTCAATATACTTTGTAAAGAGAACGAATTTCCACTAAAAAAATGGAAAAGAATAGCACACCACCTTACCGATCTCACCAAGAAAAAAAAATGATCAGAAGCTGAGGAGATCAGACAATCCTGTCGAAAATTAACCCACAAACAGAAAAGTTTGTTGAACTTCTTCTCAAAAATTACCGAACTTTTTAAGAAATGTTTTGAAACGTGCACTAATGGCAGTCATCATTTTTCGATTGGTAATGTGGTATAGAAGTGATGTTTTTCATGTCTCTTCAAATTCAATATACTAACAATTTCTAATTGTCATTTTGCACATTCCAAGGACCCGAAATCATTTTTACGTTCATTTTCCTAAAACAATTGATCGTTCTATATCCCTACGTGACTTTTAAAATAGATCTACTTTCGTCACCTTCTTTTTCAGAAGGTCTTCCATTAAAGTGCATAAGAGAACAATTGAATCCGTTAGAAGGGTTATTTATCCAGTTGGGAATCTGATCGCCTTGTTCGCTGCCGCATTGAGACATAATTAAATCATGTAGCTGTCAATCAGGAGATCACGCTCATAATTACTGTGCGAATGTGTATAAGTCGTCTATATGCAGGCACTCAAGCCATTCGTCGTTTCTATTGCCATTGCTGATGTGATCGAAGATTGGCGGTAAATTATGAGCGCGTGGGCTGTCCTCTGAGTCTCATGTGTCTTAGCGATCACAGTGAAAATATGTCAATAGAAAAAAAAGTGTAGATCAATGCGCGGATTATTTTAATTGTTTCACTAACTTCTACGTCACGTGGATCGAAATCGCAATGAAATCTATCGGACGGACACTTAGCCTGTAATGATTTTATATTATCCAACCAAAATGACGTCATATACACATTTTGTCATTGCAATCGCTTCATATTTAAAGGATTTTTATTTATTCAAATGTATTGTGAACTTTAATTGAGGTTTGATTTCGAAACATATACATCACTTTTAGTAAGTCCATAAATTTCTTCTTTAGAGTTCAATCATTTAGCGTTTTTAATATTGATTTTCATTTTATAATTATATTACATTCCAGGACTCATCATGTTGTACGTTTCTACTAATAAATACACTTTGGATAGTAGTAACTTTACGAACACTATATACAAAAATAGGGTTGGCTTCTTGGCCGTAAAATATTACCACCTAGGACCAAAAAATGCTATTTTCGAATTTCCTTTCGTTCTTGTACATTCCATACGAATAGTTTTGGGACAGTCGTAATAGTAAAACATATTCAAATAATACACCATTTATAGTGAACGTAAACTTACAATATTATTCAGGTTATCAAAGAAGCTAGGAAATCTCAGAAATACAAAATAAGGCCATGCTTTAAATTTATAATTTCGCCACCTAAAAATGTCAATACTTATGGTATACATATAGTACCAGATTTACTATTCCTTCTTCTAGATTCTTTCTAAAATGGAATTTGACATTTACCTACTTTCAACTATAAAAAAAATTCCAAAATTATTCTGCAAAATTGTTTAATGTGACAGCGATATAGTATAGAGAAAAAATATAACTAAGCCAATCGTTTTATTAATTTAAAACATTGGATTATATAAAATGGTGAAATTAATTATATCTGAAGTAAACAGGAAAATAATATTGTTTCATTAACTACTTAAAAAGTCACTTTAAATATTCGTGAATTGAATGAAAATAACCTCTTATCTGTCAAAATCGTTATTGCAGATTGTATTTTATAATATTCCAGATTATAAAATTAATATACAGTCAACAAATTTTTACATTGTTCATGCACTTAGATTAAACTGTACCAATGAAATCATTTTTTATGAAAAATATGTACAATGTAATTTCACGATCGGTGTCAAACATCTAGAATTGGATGATAATATGTGTGTTATTATTAGAGATATCTGTGCATATAACATCTATGCCTATATTAGAGACTGATGCGAATGTAGTTATTCAGAACAGCAATGCTGGTGTTCATTGCACTGATGTACAACGATGTTCCATCTACGTGAAAAGAAAGATTTATTAGTTATTTCTCTGTACCCCACCCTGTCTTTCATTCTCTCGCCTCGTCATGGTACTCTTATGGTAATAAATAACGCACACAGTGTTTCATTTTGGACACAGATCTCAATTTATAACAGCAGTAAAATCCGATTCCCTGAATTTGTCACTTTTCTCTTTCCTTGGTAGCGGTAAATTTGGGTCGTATTTTTCTGGCGGCCGTATGCATGTAACTTCTTAAATTAAAACGATCTCTCGCAACGTTCAGCATCATAATTACATTTAATTCGATAGTTACTGCGCTAAAAGCTGAAATTAAATTGGCGATACGGAAGGTGCCAAAACACACGTTCGCAATGCGAGCAGCCTCTTTGAATCAATTTCACGTTCGCATGTAGGCCCGTGCGGTGCAATTTCATCAGAGCATTAACGTTGTTTCGCACGCTGAGCATACTTATGCAAATGCACAAGATCAAATGTGTTCCCGCAAAGGCAGGAGGCACCGACTTTAGCGTAATACGCGATTAAGTACGTTTAATGGCTCCTTGCCCCGGAGTACACCGAACCGGCAGATGCACGCGATTCGGTACGCAGGCTACGCAGTGCAGATTTCGACAAATTTGGAAAAAGGAACGTCGTGGCGCTTTTAATTGACGGCACTCATTATTTCGGTAGCATGCACTTCATGAGGTTGTCTGCGTAGTCACTCCAGAAGAGGACCTATTGACAGCGCCCACTGAATTAATCAGCACATCGTCATGCTCGTCATAAAATATTAAACTAATTATTGCAGTTTTATGACTGAGTTATAAAGAGATGAATTCCAAATGTGCACCAAAGCAAAGTGAAGACAGTTTAAAATAATATTAAGAATATTCATAAATTGTAGTCGCGTGGAATTTCGAAATCCACGAGATTCACTCAACAAAATTATAAAGAAGGTTTTGAAATTCTGACTAGGACATTGACTACTTATATATAATTTGTTAAATTTGTCTATGCATATGAAAAAAAATAGTGTTCAGGGTGTACTAATATCTTCGAAACGGTCCAAGATTCTTTAATCAATTTTTCAACAACAAAATATATTATTATGTTTGAAGGGGCTGAAGGTGGAGCTTATAGGACCATGAAAATCTTAAATGGAAGCAAAACTCCCTCGTCTTTCACATTACCTTAAGACCATCACTTGCAGAGATTTGATTATAGTGTTATTTTTATTTCTTTTCTTTTATTTTTACTTTTATTTGTGTTTTTTTCGATATTGGACAAAAAAAAAATTTTGGGCATATAATCTACCATTTCAAGAGAACAATATTTATGCAATGTGCTCATATTAAGCACCAGCAACTTGCTGATGTCCTCTTCCTTGTAGTACTTTCAAGTTAATGCGTTTTATCAGATATGCATAGTCTGAGGCTTCTTCATAAGAAATAATCTGGTGGAGATAGATCTGGAGATGTGGGTGGTCGTTTAATGTAACCACAAGGAATATTTTCGTCACTCTAATATGTGGAGTGAGAATTGTAGAAGGTGACTGTACGCAAATCAAACGTAGCTTCATCAGAAAAGATAACATGATTTCTTTGGTGTATTATATTTAACAATTCACAAAATTCAACTCCTCCATTGTAGCCAATTACTTTCAATTCTTAGGTAAAGGACGATGCCCACGAGTGTAGCTGTTTTCAGCCTCCAAGATGGAACCTCCGAAACTAACTAATTCGGTTAGAGCATGATGACAACTAACATCTAATGGCAAATTCGATTGTTTTGTGATGTGGGAAAGTTTAAAAAAACACCGTTAAATCCGCAGATTATACATAGAAAAATGCGATCATTTCAGTAGAAATAATGTAATCATTTCCAACGAATTTTGTGGTGAAATTACAAATTTGTTGTAATTTTTCAATGATTTCTCGAGGATTTTTACCAGAAACATAGTAATATTACAATAAAAGTGTAATTTTCCCACGAAAATCATTGGACACAAAAATACTACTGATAATCGTGGTAAATTTACATTAAAATTGAAAAATTTTAAACATCAAATAGTACACCCGACTGACATCTTTTAAATAAAAGTAAAAAACAACTACACAAAGAACAATTTCAGAAATGAAAGTTATTTCTCAAATAAATATCCATTAATTAATTTCAAAAATGCTTTATCGATTGATAAAACCATATTTTTCTCTTTTTATTCGAAAACATCATCCTCACGTATCCTGAAAGCAAAACTAAAGTAAAGAAAATTTACAGCAGCTACGGACCGCTTGGTGACTTTCGAGATTTACGGAACCTCCGTTGGTCCCACGGGAAAGCCCGAGAGCATGCATCGGTAAAGTCCGATTCCGGAGTTATGACGTTCTATCGCTTTTAACGGCGGAGATGGTATCTGGTGTCCGGAAAACACGACGGGAGATAACCCATGGTCATTAGTATGTCGATGTTCTCACGCCTTTCCGAGCAGCGACTCGGAATTACATATTGGCGAATCGCCTTGGAAGGGCCGCCGACTTGTAAACGGCTCTATGCACATGAGAATCTAGAGTCCCGTTTTTTGGGCTGCCAGGGGTGATTTCGATGCTTGGTAAACTCTACGGTCCGTTAGAGTTTTCTATTTATCCTAGCGAAGCCTTTGATTTAGAATCAGAAATCTCTAAAGGGTTCAAGCTGCAACGACGATGTTCTAACTTTTAGGAAGTAAAATGTGAGAAACTGTGGTAATGCTTCCATTTTATTTCGGTTTCAAAATGAAAATGTTGAAAACTTTTTGTTCAATAATACTCTAGTATTGCCGCAAGTATAAATAAATACTAGCGTGAAGTTATAACTGGGATGATACAATGTAATGCGGAAAACAAATAAATAATAGATATATGAGGTTTTAACGGCAGATTATAATTGTCGGTCAAAGTTTTTTGAAATAAATATTTTTCAAAGAATGATTAGATTCAGTTAAATGGATGTTTCGACCTCTTAATATTTTTGTTTACTGTAAATATTTATTTTTGTCACACCAGCACGAAAAATCCATCTTTTCGCCCGGCAAAGGTCATTCAGCGGGCGAGAAAATGTTTTTTTCCTCTCGCTTACAATTTGTTGACAGTCTTTCATCGAAAAACAATCTTTCACGCTGAGAAGATCATTGAATGTGCTTGACAGACTTGGACCACATTACACGCCCTAAAGGTGAGTTGGACTTTTCTTGTACGGGTGTGACAAAAATTAGTGTACGCATTGCGGGCGGAAACAGAGGCATTGCAGCAAGAGCGAGGAGTCGGCCGAGCAGAAGGAAAAGAGCGCTGCTTGCAACATACTATACTATTAATGTTGTTTGTAATATAACTTAAAAGTAAAATTTCGTTCAAAACTAACTGACTTTTGGAGAATTTTGAGTCCTCTAAGGGTCAAAATGTCACAAAAATCGATTTTCGAAAAATGAATGTTTTATATAATAGACATTTGTTCTTTACAGATAAATTACTTTAGGATGATTTTCGAGATGATTAAGGAAAGTTGGGTTTTTGCGAATTTTAACTCCTCCCAGTGCCAAAACAAATGCATCACAAAGACTTAAAAAATCGATTTTCAAAAATTAATTTGTTACATGCTGCACACGTGTTGTTTTATGGCAGAAGTGTTTGAGATTACCTGCTTTAAGATTAGGAACAGCTATTTTAATGCCCCTTGATTAAATACCTTGTTACGTGACTATTTAATACTATCGATTTTCTCGTGTGAAATATTTTGAGTTGTTTTGTTGACGGAAGGTAGAAAAGTTCTGGTATGTAATATAAATTTAGTATTTCCATTTTTCAAAAATAATTTATCCTATTCATTTTGCATATAAATAAATACCATATGCATAAATGAATGATGTATTGACATAAAAGGTAGTACCGAGAGGCGAAAGATGTCATCATAACACGACTAAGTGATAAAACCATCGTCCCTTGAAATTAGCAACCATTCGTAATGCTTCTCGTGTGTATACGTTGCCGCAAGTCAGAATATCGCTGTTATTTTGAGTCACTTTCACCGCTATGTAATTAACTGCATGTCAATTAACCGACACGGGGCAACGTTCAATTACGGACAATACCACAGTAATGCAGCTGCAGTTGACAAAGAAATAATTGTTACTCGCATTGGATTTACGTCATTGCGACTGCCGGGGTGCACTTTTCAGCAGTTTTCAATGCAGATGTATCAGGTTATTATTTTTATCCGCTAACTGTTATGAGTACAAATGATGTGGAGAGCATTTAATTAATCTTGTACCCTTTTTATATATCTTTAAATAATGTTGCAACTTGTATAAAAAGGTAACTTTCCGAAAGAGTAAATATTTCTAAATATTAATTTCTAAATATTGTAATATTTTCTAAAGTTATCTGAAATATAATGAATCGGTTAACTTACTCCAACAAAATCATTATTATCGTTTCTTGTTCTTATGTGTTTTAATGTTTATAGCTTTTTTATTACAAAAGGAATAAAAAAAATCGTTACAAATAACAAGAGTGAAAAAGGTACTAAATTATTTAAAATAATTGAGTGAAATAATCTGTAATGTAATCTTGCTTGGAAAATGCTAATATTTTTTAAGCTCAAATCTTTTATCACTCTATTCATTAGTCCTTTATTATTATATTAAAACGAGTAGTAATCAATATTGATTAAATTTGATTTATTACAATTAAAAAAAAAACATTTATGTCATACTTGGTACAAAAAACGTCAGTTAATTCCTTAGACAACATTTTTACACATTCCTTCGCAAGTTTATTATCCATAAATTTCTATTTTACATAATATAAACATCCATAAACGCCATCAATTTTGTAATGTAGTCATCTTTTAAAAAATTATAAGAAATTATGACAATCGTCAGAATTTAAATTCAAAACAGACGTAAATAATAGTTCATTCATAGACTTATGAAGTCGGCTCGGTATTATAGATATGACAAGTTCATAAATAATCCATAAATGTCAAATTTACAATATCGGATACTTACGTAGGCATTATGTATGCGCGAGTCGTAAATTTTCACATTGATCAAAATCACGGAGAAATGTTAAATTATCGATACTAAGAATATGTCGATTTCCCTACGAGTGGACAGAATTTTAAAATGAGTGATTCGAAGATTGAAAAAGAAGCGATATTGAGAAATGTATTGTGTATTGAATTTCAATAAAAACAATTCATTCATATGTCTTATTGCTTCAAAGAATGGTAAAAGTAAGGAATCGCACATCAGTTTTCGGATAAATAGATAACAATTGTTATGCGTAGTTTCTTTACAATTCCATTCACTACCAATTTATTGATTAACACTTGGGAGTTTTCTGATACAGACAAGTAACGATTTCTCAATGAACATGAATGACAGCAGTTATTAACCTTTGTACCTTAGAAACTTACTAAAATTCGATGTTACTACTCACTACCGTTTATTGACGTTTGAATTAAAACGCGCGAGTCTTTACTAAAATAAAAATATGTTTAATTGAATAACTTACGTTCTTCAGATTCAACAAAATAACATTTTTACTTGAATATTCAAGATACGATTCATAACGCATTATGTTTGATAATGCATGCTTGGACACATTAACTGTATAAATACACAAAATAAAAGAGAAATAAGAATGCCCATTTAATATAATTACTATTCCTAAACTTGTAAACTTCAATATAGTTTGAGTGAAAACAGGCTGCAATATCAATATTTAAACGAAAAATTAAGTTTCTTCGTAGAAAGGAAGTTTGGAAAAACCGCCAAATCATTCGTAATGTCTGGTCAATTTTTCCGTTTCCACTTATCGTTATATTTATATCCCAACATAATTTCCGGGTTCCGTTTCGTTCTATTTACCTGTGACCGCTCTTTTTTTCCCCCACCTTGCCGTATGGGCCTTAGGAAGGGCCTGCTGTGAAGTCACGAGCATAACGCGACTGACGGGAGTGGGAGAAGTGGCGCTCCCCTTGTTTTAGTAAATATAACGAGACGGGAGGGGAAGGCAAGATACCGAGTGGGTAAATATACCGGGACTATACCGTACTTATTATTAAAATGTATTTGATGCTATAATATTTCGGCAGAGCACAATATGTCCCTGGATGTTCTAAAAAACTTTTGAGGACATCCAAATATCACTTTTTTTTTTCGAGGATCTCCGCGGTAAAAACTGGCTAGAATTATACAATAATCACGAAAATCTGCAGTCCACAACAACACAAAAAAACGTTTCAAGCATTTTAAAAACGTTCAATGTTTATATGTTTTTTCAATACATACATATTTTTATTACACATTGGGAAACATTTAGAGATCTAAATTCATTTTTTATAAATTAATGGTAATTTTTTGTTACTCGTTAAATTTGAATCATGGACTCGTGAGCATTAGTAGTTTAAGCTTTGTATAATTTCTTTTATAAATTTTCTGCAAAATATAATTTTCTGATTCGCCACCTGACCGTAAACTTGTCTTTCTTCCCTCATTATTCGAAATTACGCCCGGATTTTCAGAGGAAAATAACATGGGTAAGATTGGAGTTTACCGTAATTTTGAGTTCAAAATCCGAGCAACAAACTCGATTTCGACAGCCCAAAGACGAGGGACTCAAAGTCCCTGTGCCTGCGTCCCTCGGGCGTGGAGATAATCTGCAGGCGGAAAAGTTCATTTTACGCGCTTAATATTAAAACTACTACAGTAGTCCTTCCCTTATTCTAACTTGTCCAGTTAGGCAAGACGGTGGCCCTTATTATAATTTTCCCTTCTCCTCCACTAGTTAGATTGGCTGTCTCACTTTTGTCTCTTTTTCTTTTGTTGCGCATGCGCCGTTATTTGTATTTGAACTTCCACACGTCAACACAATTCAGTGGGGAGAGCAAGTAAGGGGAAATATTAGAATAGGAGAAGAGAAAAACTTAGAATAAGGGAAATTTGAAGAAGAAAAGGACTACTGTAAGCACTTCCAAAGGCGGTCAAGAAACCAAAATACATTTTCATACTATATTAAGAATTTCTGAACACCTATTCATTTCCTTTGATTAATTAACTCTCCCTGAGCGCCAGTTATTTTTTATCCTGTAGAAGCAATATAGCTTAGACGTCTATAGTCGTCCTAATTTTCCGGGGTGGGGTGGGGGGGCGGGGGGGTTAATGTTATTAGTTAGAACAGATTTCTTCATTAAATAATAGTACATTACGTGCCAAGGGCGCAATTATCGATCTTCAACGATTGTGAAGTTTGTCGACGGGCGAAATGAGGGTAACAATCACACTTGTCGGAGATCGACATTTCGCCCGTGACCAAAAATGTTTTATTTTAAATTTTGTTAGCCGATTGTCGTATGGCTCGATAATTCGCGGTCGAAGGTTTCGCCCTAGGCCAAGAAATCGAGTTTTACCACCGGTGGGTAAAAAAACATATTATTTCATATCTAAGCCAAGTATATGGAGCATTATTAAGAACGGAATATCATTGAGCCGATCTATTTCCGACCCGGAAGTATTTATCGTGAAAAGCGCGAGCGACAGCGGATTGAGTGACCGCGGGGGCCTGAATTGAGTAATTTTCCGCCCACTGTCGATATCGCATATCGCCTTGTATCAGCCCCCGCTTCACCGGGGCCCGATGACGCTTTATGATCCTAGCGTCACACCCACATTGCGGAAATGCAGCATTGTTCAGGCCGATTCTCACGAGAAAATAATCCCAACGAGTTTCCTGTTCAAATGTGTTTCAAAAAATATCGCCCGAGTAAGGAGGATTTCAATTAATTTACGTAAATGCGGCATGTTTTATTGTATTATAATTCCACCGTAATATATTCTGTCCAATTATCCACAATGGCGCCTTACACTACTTTCTTTCTGTTTTAATTTGATTAGCATTGTAATAATGCGAATGGGATAATATTAATGCTGTATTATGCAACAACTCGCATATTACGTACGATGTTCCTATGTTAAACAATCATTTATATCTTATCGATTGCATAACAACGGGTGTGATAAAACACGTCCTGGAGAGCCTGCGATCATGAGGTAACTACCATGGAATTATGTCGCCGGTATTCTTCTCTTGCGTCGCATTGTTATACATCAAATACTTGATATTTGAGAAGGTGTTAAATCATGACAACTAAAAAGTACATTCATTTTATTATGTAGTTTCTTCATGTTTTATTAGACAATCGACTTTGAACAATGTTATCCACATAACGTTCGAAAACTACAAAATATAGATGATGCGCGAGGTGTCACAATGTCGCTCTATGTCTGATATACTGACAGTTTTCATTTTATTGTATCCACACCATATGACGCAATTTCATACAAAACGTAGTAAGAAATAAGTTACATTTTAAGACTACCGATACAGCACATACCTCTTAAAGAGGTCGTCCAGAACTCAATTCAAAGATATCTCCAAAAAGACCTCCTGAAGTGGTCTTAATTATGATAATCTATAAAACGAGCTCTTAAAGATGTCTTACTTAGGACTTCTTAAAATCGTAACCTCGAAGAGGTCTTGTGTTTGAGGTCTTAAATTTATCTCGTTTTAAACTATATCTCTTTTAGTAAAGGGATTCCTATCTTCGAGGTCTGGTTTTCTTCCTGAGACACTAGCTGGCGATTGAATCCAAAAATGAGATCCCGGGACATTTACTTCAAATGCAGACTAATAGATTATAAGCTGCCCTGACTAAATAAGTGCCATTACGATATTAAGCCAGTGTTACCACAGTTTTGTATTATTAGTGCATGATCCCATTCTATTGAATGTAATCACCATCCAATATATAAATATACAAACTGTAAAAAGGAACTCAGGTAAAAAGTATATAAATTCATAATTAAGGTACAGAAATAGAATCTATAATTTTCAGAAATTTGCTTTTCATTTATATCCTTTATTTTATATGTGAAAGCTCTCAAATAAGACCTCTTTTCTGACCTCATATTTGAGAGGTCTTATAGAGCTTTTAAAATCGACGCATAAGTCTTCTTAAAGATTACTTTAAGAGACATTTCTGATAAGTATTTAAGACATCTTACAATTTTTACGACTTCTTAAAGAGCTTGTTGCTGTTTGGGTAAGGAGATTTGAGTGGACCATGGTAGAAATGATTCGGTTACCAGGACTAAAGAGTTAGATTGCGACTACCAAACACAAAAATAAAATTGATCGCAAACATACTACTTCAATTAACCAAACATAATATTAAACCAAAACATTCTTATGTCAAATTAATTTACTTCTAAAATGAACCTTTCATTACTTTGTTATATAGCCATATCAAAATAAATTTCATTTACAAAGCAATTCTAATAAACGCAAAACTAATTAAATCTTTCAAAACGCATTAAGATGATTATGAAACTCATTTCAGTCAGAAGTAATAAGTTAATTTACGTTTTTCATCGTAGAGATGCCGATTACCACTTTTTAAGTTTAATGATTAACAAACTAATCTGTGATAAAATTAATTTCTCTCGCGAAATTGAAAATCACTAATTTAATAATCTTAATTACAAATACTACATACTCTATAATAATATAATAATAATTTTAAAATTGTCGATTGATGCTAATTCGTAAATGGATATGTGAGGACAACTAAAATATAGCATAACTTCTAACTTCAATTTTAAAAAATAGTTAAATGATACTTGAAGGGACGACAGATGATTTATCTAGAAATTCGTACATCGCGAATCAATCTTCTCTTGCAAATGACATGGAATATCCACGAATTTCTTAGCTTATTATTCTTAGCCAGGATTCTCGTTTGTGTTATGACCAAATGTATATCGACACCCGGGATTTAAATCGTAAGTCTAAAATTTGTTGTCTCTCCGTTAAATTCATTTTGTCATCATTTGTGAACAAACATTCTAATGCAAAATACACCTAGGAAGCAGTGAAATGAAATCAACACAGGTCGGTTCGAGGACCACTGTAAAGGTAAAAGTTATTTTATTTTTTTCAGTTAAGGTTTGTAAAACCACCCCGAAAGGGGCTACTATGCCAATAATGAGGATTTAATCCAGATTTCATTCGATCGCATTACGAATACAATAGAACAAATATTTAGAAAAATTGACTTATATTTTATTTGTATTTAATGGGTATGTATACGATTCATTCGTGTTTGCACTCTTTTGTAACGGACCATTTTAGTAATTGTCATTTTTCTGTACCAATATAGACACACATATCCAGAGATACCTATATGCATAAAACAATTGAAAATATTAGAAGCACATTATCAGATGTAACTATTATCCCAAGTGCAATTAACGTTATGACTGACATCTCTATTCAGCCATAGTTATTGAAAAAGTAACCACCTACATGATCGACCACGAACGAAAAAGAAAGGTTTGATTAAGGCAATCAATCGTTTAAGGCATTAAGAAAGAAATTACTAACAAACTAATCAGTTGGTTACTGTAACTAATTGCTTAATTCCTAGAGCAAATATTTCATCTGGATCTGAGAACACTACGCAGTTTGCTACCTCAACCAATCCGTTTTCTCTATGTGGCTTTAGCAATTTTTTAGGATTAAAGTAGATAACAATACGGGTGCACCTCAAAAACCCGACGAATCACAAAACAGACATACCAAAAACCACACATTTCGAAAAACAGAAATTTAAAAACCGGTGGTGCACCTCAAAAACCAGACAAATCACAACACAGACACTTCAAAAACAAGACATTTCAAAAAACAGACATTCAAAAACCAGATATTTCCAAAAACAGACATTTAATAAAATAGTGATTCACAAACCAGACATTTCTGGAGGTAAAACAAATTTGACCTTCAAGTGACTTAAAAAATACAACCGGTCCAGCATTTTTGACCTTGAAATGACCTTTCTGTGAAACCTCAAGGATGGCAACCCGAGATCGTTTCTTTTAAGTAGTGAACGCACCAATCGGAGATGTCTGTATTTTGAAATGTCAGGTTTTTGAATTTCCCTGTTTTGAAATGTTTCTTTTTTTGAAATGTCTCGTTTTTTAATGTCTGTTTTTTAAATATCTGGTTTTTGAAGTATCTGTTTTGTGATTTGTCGTGTTTTTGAGGTGCACTCAACAATACGCAATTCCGAGTAGACGTTCAAAATGCATACTAAAACCAAATAATACATTGCACCTTCCAAAACTCCAAGGGTTTAGAAAATGTTTGCAAAACTGAAATGTTCTTTTTTTTGTAAATACCCCCACCAGATACAGTTATTTTATTCAAAATAAAGTGAAACCTTAATTGATAACTTGAATATAACGAGTTCTTCGACGCGGGTGGTATTTCCAAAGCGGCGTCCAAAGTCGCGCGTGCGTATCGGACGCGTGCGTTTCACGCCTATTCGAGCGAGGAGCGTGCGCCGTAACCGCCCGCGGTTAATTAGTCGCGCCTAGTGGCGATTATGACGGCCCGATAAACCGATAAATAAACTAGCCGTGTCCGTGAGAGTTTACAGCGGGAAGCCGTGTTCTCGCAACAGGTGAAACCTTTGCGTACGGAGTACGCAGCCCGTAAATTAATCCAGTCGCGAATTGTGCGCTTGAAAATATGAATATTCGGAAAATTATATTTTATTTTCACACTATTTTGATATAGTGATCAAATTAAACTATATTTCTTATCGCGATGTCATTTACGTGTCATTTCCTTTTCATTTGCGTTAGCAGAGTTGAGAGAACGACATTTTTTTCGCTCTCGTATGTATTTAGTTTCTCATTACGAACAATAGTAAACATGACAACAAAAGTGTCCAACTCTCCCAAAATCTCCTTCTGAGCAACATTCCTGAGGCTTGTTTATTTACTCGAGACATTACCAATTCTTACATTCGAATATACTACACATTTCATTAAAATACGCATACACTAAATGTTACTCATCAGAATATATTTTTCTATAGTAATACAAACGCATCATCGCTCAGAATGAGCATTAATTTCCAGGATTAACCATAGAACAGCAAACAAGCCCACTCTCATAATATAAATTGTGACCTGAATAAATAAATTGTAATCATAGTATAAATTGTTACGTTTATCCCGTGCTGAATTTCGCCATAACTTAGCTCGTGGCATTATGCCGAAATTAGTGAGTAACTACAGGACGTCGCGCGATAATTTGCATCTAGCAACACTCTCGGCAATGAGTCAGATTCCATAGCAAACACAAAGGAGCTCGCCCTGTCCATTCTCGATGCCGTCTCGGAATTAGCTAAGCGCATGCTTTATGCGCGGCTAACCCGTACTAAGTGCAGCTAACCTAACCCCGAACCTCACTTATCTCCTTCTCTCGCCCTTCATGGCGATGGCTGCGTTGCATTACTCCAAACGTTGCGATTATCCTTCAATTTGGCGGATTCGCGAAGAACCGCAACTTTCCAACTGGCCATAAATCCACGGATTAACCTCTTCATTTAATATTATCAATTACTCCCTGAAGACCTCGGGCACGAGAAAGGAATTTTTCGTGACTTGCTGGGTGTATTATTGCCTCCGAAAGGCCGCTCTTTGGACTGCAGCTCTTTGGTCGGTTTCTAAGAACGAGCTCGCGTGTGTATAAGACGCGATATTTTGCTGCCAAATGAGGTGCTATGCTTTTGGTGTCGGTGAGAGTGCATTGAAAATGCAGAAATAGATGGGCGAAACACGACTCAAGGATGCTTATTATCGGCAATAATGCTTCGAGTCGAGCTTCTGTCATGGGTGATCGAGTATGTACGTGCGTGGCGAACCTGGTGAAATTTGATAGCCGACCAGTCGGGTTAGTGAAAACGAGGTATATTCGATACTTTACAAAAATTTGAAGCACTTGGTTGTATTTGGCCGCAATCGAGATAACCTTCCTGAAAAGGATCAACTCAGTATTATTACTCGACCTAATTCATCAGTCAAGCTTGGATGATAATTACGTCAGCAATATTGACACTGATTCAAAGGTTATTGTCAACTGTCGGACTAACATTTCTGTAGCGGAGTTGAAAATATCGCTACGGTAATTCAAATCGTTTTTAAAATTCATCTTACCTGCTTTCCTTGCACGAATGGTATCAAGTAAATGTGGCATTCATTAGAACGTTATCATTCAACATCATGTTATATAATATCATATTTTCTATTACCAAAAGATCTTGTGATGAGAGTCAGGGTAGCCAGATAGGCTAAGTGGGGATGTACATTTCCAATGGGAATTTGGCGATTTATCGCCAAAATCTGGCCACCCTGATGAGAGTTTGGTATGTATGATGGTAGATGATGTCATATGACAATTAGGAACCATCAGCATTCTTGATCATTATATGTTGTTTAACTTATTTACACTTAACCCTTCTTATTATCATCAATTGTAATAATTTGTCAACAATTACCACCACCCAATTCTATCCTTTTTTTCCATTACAAACATTATCCACTTTTAAATATGATCTATGCTATTTCTATGACATCCGACTAATTTATCATGGATATACCGATATCATATCTATTTTAAAAATTAATTGAATTCGTTTTAATAATAAATAGGAAATGATTTTAAAACTGATTACACAACATTTTATATTACTAAAATGATTGATCTTTTGTAGATCATTGGTACATCTGTCCGTGAAAAGCCTATATAATGACGTAATCGCGTAATATTCATGGATTTTTGAGGGCTTTTGTAAGTGACTATAAAATTCTTGACTGGCAAAAAAACAAGCGATTATTGATGCGTGATATTATCGATAAAAACTTCCAAAAGACAGCAAATGTTGGGTGATCCTTCTATTGGATCTTTATTTAACGGAGAAAATCTACCGCGGATCTATGACTGATCCGCAACGCGCCAAACATTTATCCACAACAATAACAAAATAAAGTCGTTTTATTTTACGTCGTGTGTATATAAAATTTATATTTGCCTATCAGTACGGGGTTATATAGAGTGCGTTTAGTCTTTAAGGGAGATGAATCAAGGACACATCAAAGGATGCTAGATTTATGTAAACCAGCGTTACAACGAACGCGAGCACGATACTACGCATCATGACGTGCAGAAAAGACGAAGACGTAAACATGCGGAGAATAGACGCCAACACTATTCAGCCTCCATATCGTATTATTCTATTTACTTTTACAAAACTATTTACGGACCCGTATATACACTAGATGGCGTTCAATTTCATACTATTAATGCAAATGTTCATGGAAACTTGCCGTTGAGACCGTTTCGTCTTACAGCATCCTCTAATTTTCAAATTTCGCATCGTGAAGAGCTGAGGTGTCATCGGTCGCAATTTGAGCTTATGATAGCATGCAATGTCACTAAATTCTTCTTTCTTTCAAGAATCAACTATTCAAAGATTATTGTAAATTGTTTTATTTTTTATTTTGTGGCCCGTCGTTTTGCAACTCTCTGTCTAATATAGTTTTTACTATAAGATATTGAAATTTGTAGAAAGTAATTACGAATTTATTTCACAATGGCTCCGGTATTTTATGACTTTAATCTCTGGTGTTAATATTTTTCATGTTGATTGTATTGCCCATCAACGTAATGTCTATTATAGCAATTTGATTGTTGTGATAAGACGTGAATGATTCCAAAGAAGGAGAGCAAATCAAAATGCTGAAAGTTATATCAACATTGGACAGTTGTGAAATCCACTGGGTTCTTTCTTGCTAGAGATGAAGTAAAGCTTATGAGATCTGATATTAACCGATTGATTGTGACTATATCTTCCCTTGAGTGGGTTTTATAGCTGAGATAAGGACACTGTCGAATATGCTAAATTTTGAAAAAACATCATTCCTTTAACAGTCTCTTATTCTAAATTAGACTTCCTGATATCTGTTGGTGATAATTGAAATCTGTATAGGAAATTTCTGCATTGCAGGTAGTATTTCGTTTTCCTCTCGACGAGACGGTGCTAGGCAGCATCGTTCTCCGTATCGGTTTCGACCTTGATTTTAAAACAAATCTCGTGTGTTAGTTCCGGTCGTAATTTAAAACATAAAATGTTTAATTTTTTATTTAGTCAGTATCTCGATCTCGGCATCGCGTAAACAGTAATTTATTGTTGGGAGATGATGTTAGTCATTTTCGTCATTTTATTGGACAGTTCGTATCCGGAGTTTACTTTGTGGGCAGGGATCTAACCTAATTTTAAAGGGTTGTCAATACTTCTAAGTATGAGTTTAAAAATTTTGTTTCTGGTTTTAACTACAGTAGAGTCCTGGTAAATTTACTAATTCGGTTCCTCGCCTTCCCCTCCCATCTCGTTATATTTACCAAACGAAGGGGCTCGCCACTTTTCCCACTACCCTCATATTGTTCTTGACGTCACAGCAGGCCCTTTCTGAGACCCCAGCTCATAAGGTGAGGGAAAAAGAGAGCTGCGAAAGGTAAATATAACGAGATGGAACCGGGCAAATATCCTTAGACTTAAATATAACGAATCGCAATTATGTCCGGACTCTACTCCATTATAAAACTTGAAGTATCGGTATCGTTATTTATATTGGCTATGTCAATTTCAAATTATGTGCCATAATTTCTGGATATTATGAGATAATTACAAAAATATTTCGACTTCATGAAAATGTTGATTTTTTTTACATAACACCGATGAATATTTTTAAAAATAATTTTAAGTGAAATTTATAAAAATTTACAATAGTAAGAAAAGAACTATAATAATCGACTATTTTTGTCTTTTTAGTGTCGCCGGCTCTACCCCTCGCAGACATCGTGAAGGAGAGGGACCATGAAAGGGACAGAAATCGAGAAAGAGAAAGGGAAAGAATACGAAGAATCGAAAGAGATCGAGAATGCGAGAGGGAGAGGCAACAGGAGAGGGATACGGTATCGAGAGGTCGCATGCGAGATCGAGATAGGGATAGAGAACTCGATAGGGAACGAGAACGGCAACGGGAAAGAGACAGGGAAAGGGATCAAGAGAGGGAAGTGTCGGTTTGCTCGATGGAACCACCCGATCCTGTCTTTGTTTCCTCTTCCGCAGCACTCCTCGCACTTCAGAGGATAAAGGAGGCCTCATTGTAAGTTTTCAAATTATATGTATATACTTTTATGCAAACTAACACACTGAAAAATCATTTTATGTTCATTTCAAAAACATGCCAGAATCACAATTGGAAACAAAACTTTTAAGATTTTTCGGTTTTTTATATTATTTTATTATTTTATCACATTTTTAATCAATTTTCTAATTTTTCATACTTCAGCAATTACTTCATTCATTTCTAAAATTATTTTAACTTTTGCATTAAATTTTTTTAAAAATAACGGTTCGGCCCACATTGAAAAATTTGGACAATTGCGGACGTTTGGGGCATTAACCTTTTATATGGAAGTCATCAAATGTAAAGACAATTTTTAAAAATTCATTACAGTAGTCCTCCTCTTAAGTCATCTTCCCTTAAGTCATATGCTCCCCGTAAGTCATATATTTTGCTCCCCCTAAGTCATAATTTTACAGGTTATAAATCCTGATGTGTTCCCCAATCACGCGTTCTGTTTAACGGTAACGTTTTGTATAAACTAACAAATGTACCAAAAGTACCAGAAAATTACATTGCAAAACCATTGAAACTGAATGTAATGAAATATGACTTAAGGGGAGATGCCGCCATCTTGCTTGCCCCGATTGTATGATTTAAGGGGAGCACTACTGTACATTTTTATCCATTTTAAAAAGTTTATCCTTCACTTTCATATGGTTCAGTAGTAGACATTTTCGAAATATTATTACGTGTATGTAATCAGTCTTCAATAGTTTACTTAAAAATTAGCGTCTCGTACTACGACAATGTAAGTCAAGATCTATTAGATTTCACGTTTGTTTATGCTTAATTTTACATACATATGTCATTGTGGTATTATAAAATGATAACCAGAATTTAAATACAGAGCAGTGACAACAATATATTTGAAATAGTTGAGCTCTTAACTTCAAATTGATTAATCATACAAACCGATATATGTTTCAATTATTTTGATAATTTCAGGCAAACTTACTAACAGTACGGCTTAGCATATGCATATTCCGTAACGCAATTTGTTTTGTATACTAACACCCCCCCTCCCCCTGTTCATTCGCCATTTTACTATCTAAATTTCGATAGTGGCAATACCTGAGTAAAATAATTATATTCATTGAGTCCAAACGTGAAACTCCTTTTTAAAACTGTTTAGTTTGATACTTCTTTCTCTTTTGTCATGAAAGATATTGTCCCTGTATTGGAATGTTTATCATTTCTGTATTGAATGATCAAACGAAACTTGCTAACTTATGAAACGCTTCTTCTCACTTCATCCCAGCCTAACTTTTGAGAGTGATGATAGCTGAATATGGCAATTACATTAATTAAATTAAACGATTTCTTTGAAAGAATTAATTATTTTGATCCTTTTTTATGAGAGTGACCTTGGCTTGATCTGGCGGATGGTTTTTATATTTTTACGAAATAACCATTCCACGTTTATAAACAACCTCGCATGAAGCTTATTAGGGTTCACTTATTATCAGGATTAATACCGTAGACCGCCCGATTAACCCCTTAACTGCGGCTATAATTTGAAGGAAAGTGCCCAAAATGCAAAAAAAAACTTGTGTTGGATTTTAATAATACTTGGTACATGTACTTTTTTTTGGTCGCTGATTTCGAATATAGAATCAGATTTTATAAATTCAAAATTACCAATCCAATATGGCGGATGAATTTTTAAATATCGAAAAGAATCACTTTAATCTCGTTACTAGGGGATTTTTGGGGCCGCTGATTATAAATCTGCTGTCTGATGATCAAAATTCCAATGAAGGTCTTCCCGATTCTTCTTGATAATAAGTTGATCCTAATGCGCAATTTCAACATTATTTATGAATATCCTATGATGATTTTTTTAAATCTCCGACCGACAATTCAAGACGCTTACCTCAGCTGGATTAATTTTTCTGTGATATTATTTAGCTGATTTTTCCCCAATTTCTCCCCAAAAACGCTTTCTACTGTATGCAAATTAAAGCATTTACTCGACACACGCCTAAATGAAATATATAATTTAATGTGCTAATAGCATTAGTACAACTGATACTCCCCATATCCAAATATTGCATTTATTGTACTTCAAATACGAACGATTGAAGCGCAAACCCAACTAAAATCCCTGAGTTGGCAAAAGTGAACCACTTATCGCCGTTTAATATACACAGTACGAAGTGGGCGCCGGCAGTTCTTTTTTTTTAACAAAGAGAATTTCCGGTCCACCCAAGGCCATTAGCTTTCGGTACTAAAAAGCGTAATTCGTTACTGGAAAGCCTTCGAAAGGGTACCGTTATTCGTCGACTCGTAAAGTAACACGTCGATCTGGTTGGATGTGGATACGAGCGATTTTTTTTACTTCGTCGAAGCATTTTTTTCGTGGCGAACGCTATGTCCGCCTTATCGATTACCCTAAATATACGGTTCGCGACACGGCGGTTATCATCATTACATTTCCCTCGGCGCTTTCGCACCGGTGAAATTTATGATGCCGTGCCGATGGCCTTCCATATCATTCCTGCTGTAAAAGGGGAAGAAAAGATATTGGACCGATTGACATTCTGATTTTTGGGCGTTTTATGATACTGTCACCTGTTATTGCCTTATCTGTATGCAATCAGATTCAAGATAAACTGCAGATATTGTTCATCCATCTTTATATTGATTTCAAACCTGTATGGAGAAAACAAGCTGTTGCAGATTGAAAGATTGTTCGGTTAAAAATATTCTATTTTTAGGTTTTCCTTAAACATTTTTTAGAAGCTGTTTCGGTACTTTCTGGAACATGTAAAATAATCGTCGAATGTTTACTTTGAATTTGCACATATATAAGTTTTTCGAATAACTACCCGAGTAGCAATTTATTAGGGCCCTGATCAGGGCCTGACCGAAAGCGTTACACCATGGTCAGGCCTGAACAAATTTCTACTCGGGTAGTAACAGTTTTTTTTTTATAATTCTCTTATGTGCAACAAAAGAATATTTTATTAATCTCACTAAACAACGTTTTTCCTTGTAAAAAGAGATAATTATTAATATAAATTCTGCTTTTATATAATGTTTATCATTAAAACCCTAGTAGAAAGCGAGTCTATTTTTTGGCTAGTTTCTGTCCATTTTAGTTATTTACTATTTTAGCAGTATAGGAAAACTGGCTAATGTAACACAAAACTGGACAGATTTTTAACAGGGATGCCTTAATACTTAGTTGCGAGTCGAAAAACCGGCAAATCAAAAAGCCGACAGGCAAAAAAACCGACGGTCATAAAGCCGACAGTCAAATAAACAGCAGTCAATAGCCGACACATAAAAGTATAGAAACATTGTCAGAAGAACAGTCATTTTCTGAACTGTCGGTTTTTCGACCTGTCGGCTTTTTTATTGGTCAGTTTTTCGACCCGCTCGCGATTTCTTTAATTTACTATCTACGATTTTCGATATTTTTTTTGTATTATAAGTATAAATCATTCACTAATATACTATCATTGAATACAGTAATTTATATCACTGAATGTCACCAACTAGTTTCAATCGATATTAAACTATAATGTAATTGCAATTTTCTTTATCAATAACATTATTAACATCTGTCGATAGTATCCCGTAATAATTGATTCAAGTTTACCACATACTTTTTTTCGCGTCTTAAAATGTGACTAAATAAAAAAATTGCATGTGATAAATGAAGGTTGTAATTTGTTTTTAATTTGTTATCTAACGATGCCATTTGGAAAAATCATAATGTTATATGATAATTTCTTAGTCCACGAACATTATACCGAAATTGAATATATTTTCAATAACATTTGCACTACTGATACTAACAATTTTCAAAAAATGTTGAGAAATAATTAGACAGTTCCATGATACAAAGGCCTGACGCAAAATTATCTCTCTAGATTACAGAATATCCAGAATCATGTTTTCTAGTACACATTATTTTCAAGGTTCATAAACTCAGTTTTACTAAAAATACAATCTGAAATGTTTGGAAAATAGCCATCCTGACTATTATCACAAAATTCTATTGCTTAAAGACTTTTAAAATCGTCTGAATCGTGCAGATGAGTTTCTGTTTTTCGGAGAAACATTAAAAAATGCTGTTTTATCTATTAGTAATAAAGCACTAGCACCATGTAAATTCATGTATTATTTCCTATATTTTTATTTACTTATTTATTCACAAATTGCGATGAAAAGTGTAAAACGAATAAAAGTAAAGAAAGTAAAGAAAGAATAAAAATCGCAAATGAGAATGCCTTATTTTTATATACAAAAATACAACGATATAAAAAATAGTCATTAATAAGCAAATCCACTAAATTTAATGCTGAATAAATGATTAGATGATTTTCGTTTTAAAATAGGGAAATAATAGTAGTCTCAATATAAGATACATGAAGACCATTTCGAAATAATTCCGTACAAACCGGAATAATATTTATACAATGTTTATTATCCTCCTTCCACAGTAGCAAAGAAATTTGTTCACATTAGGATTTACTTTCACAGAATGTAAAGAAAGAATATTAGCCCTCGATGAAAATCTAAAAAATGTGGTAAACAATCAATGCAGAAGGATACTAGTTGAGAAACTTAAAATTTTTAGACTATTGCATCATAAAACTGTATCATAGGCTGGGCATATCCTGTAAGTACTTAAAAATCTGATACTAAAATCCTTCCGCAAGACCTATTTCAGCTATCTTTCGATTACACAACTAGGTATAAAATGCTTCACATATCTAGTTGACATGGAATTGATAAATCCTATACGCGTTTCATCTGTAATCATCCAGCTTACATGAACATATTACATATGTGTCACACATTACAGGAGCATACTTGCAAACTTGGATTAAATGAAAAATTAGATATTTTAGAGTTGAATTAAAGTTGACTAGTAAACCGACTATGATAAACATGAACTTAAATTTATATTTAAATGAAGAAGATTTTGGCACACAGGAATGGAATATACGTCTCTTCGAATTTTAAAAGCTTCAGTTGAGAACATTTAGGTTATTAGCATACCAAAAATATTCAGAATATCATTAATTAAATAAATTAAACAATATCAAATAAATTTGACATAACAGTCAAAAACCATTTATCGTTTCATTCCATAAACTTCTAACGCATACAAATAATTTATAAATATATTTAAAACGGCTTTTAAAATAAATTCTGTTTATGAAGTCCTTGTGCACTATATTTTCTTAGAACAATAAGCAAGTTCTCAAGATAATGGAAAATGCTTATTTGAATTTCACATTTTCGCAATCTCACGAAAAGGGAATCACTTTGCCTTAGGAAGTCCGGAGCCCTGCCGTCACCGGCAATTAAATGTAATAACTGTAATCTCGACAGTGAAGACGGCAAAGTGGTGAAGGAACCTGAAGACGACAACGAACGCAATAAACTCGCGAGTTGAGGGAAAATAGCGAGCAAAGTTGGGCGACCCAGCAGTGAAAGTTTGCAATTGTGAACCACGGCAGTATACAAATTAGTATTACGCAGCGCGTTTGTTAACACAAGAGAAAAATACAAAATGCACACTGCGAAATGACTTTAATTAGGGCCCAAAGAAGTGCTTGAACTTGAGGAATGCATTTGCACCGTTTACCAAGGAAAATTGTTGTTATTTACATTTGTTAATTCGTTAATCGAGTTTGCTGCATAGTATACGCCTCAAGTAATTTTACGGTTCGACTATAAAAAATAACATCACTCCGAAAACCCACATTTTAGCATAATAGTAGCTTGAACACACAGAACGATGCACTTATTTTTAATGGTATGTTTACGCTGTTTTTTGTCAATAAATTATAAAATATAAACAATATTATTACAGTAAATCATTGCTAATTACTGATGTGCATTCGTTAAAAACCTAATATTTAAATATCCCAACATACCCTAAGGAATTGACATATATTAGAAAGATTATAGAAGAAACGAATCAATTGAAAAAAATTATACTAACATTAGTGATTTATCGACTAGAAGTAGGAGGTTATAAATTGCAGCTTACATGGAATGTACCTTTAGGCAGAATCTCATCAAACTGAAAAAAATATTGCTCTCTTGCGTGTGAGATCCATGGCGGATGAAGACGTTCCATATTTTGCTCTTGGCGCGAAGTCCTTAACATTTTATTTTACTTGATCACGAGTTATCTTTCGATAGACTATTAGACAATGATTATGATATATGCATTGCTTTTTACTTCACCAACAAAAATTTGTTTTTTAGTAAGGGTCATTTTTTATTTGCTCAATATTTTTGTCAGTATAGTTAGTTCTCTTTATTCTTTGAAGACTGACTAGTTTGATCGTATAATCTATTAAGAAATGAATCATCGATGACTCCAAAACATCACGGATGTCTAATTTACCCTCGAAGTTAGTTTGTATGTAGCCAGCCATTGTTTATTGATGTTCGGTAGTACTAAACGAAGAATGAGATAATACTAATCCTAGAATAATATTGACTAACAGAAAATGTGTTACATCATGAAATTGTAGAATAGAATCCTGTAAGTTAATCGAAAGCACTGTTGTTTACAAATGATGTTATTTTCTACAAATGTGTACATCCTGGTCGCATATTTCGCGGAGTGACAAAAAAGTGTCTTAGACAACAAAACAGCTTTCTACACGTATCATAGCCATTATCGACATTAACGACAGATGGATCGAACGGTCGTGTGAAAACGGGAAAGAAACGAGTCTGAAGTCCTGCTGCGATTGATCGGTACCTTGCTTCTGCTTAACGCGACGTTGATTTGTCGTCTTACGCGTTACAAGATGGTTAACTAGGATCCCGTTTCTTGCACCATCGATAACGTACGCTCCTATGATCCCGCGGGTACCTGGCATATATTACTGGAAAAAGAGAGAGTACCCTATCATTCGCATGGTCCTCGTTGGTATCAATCACCCTGTCTAAAGATATTGCGAAAAGGTTTTTTCGACTTTTCTTCGTCACCTTACTCAATCCTTGTAAATTTCAGTCCACCTTGAGATTACTAGTATGTCGAAATTTTTATCAAGAATTTATCACCTTCTTTTAAAACTCTTTCAATCGAGTCAAATCTGCAGTCAACAAACTTTTTACTTTAAATTATTCAAATTAAATGCGAAAATACACGCTCACTATACTTGAATATATAAATATAAGAAAAACGTAAACACACAAGAAGTGTAAATATACGCAAATAAATATAAAATGTAATAATTATGTAAATTAAGCAAAAAAGTTTTTATAATTTCGGCCAGAGATCTTGGCCCTCTTTAGAAAAAATTAAAAAGTTAGATATTAAAAAATGTGGAGAAAAAATATAAATTTAATCAGATTTTGGCCAGGGTTCAGAATATCTTGTAATATGCCTGCCAAATACTAAAATAGAGTTTTATAGATCATAATTTTTCATTCCGGATGATTTTTGCAAGCTCTAAGCACATTATTTTTCTAGTTGAAACCAATCACTATTCTAGGTGCACCTCAAAAACCCCACAATTCACAAAACAGATACTTAAAAATCCCGACATTCAAAAACCAGACATTTCAGAATGCCCACATATTTTGAAAGTCTGTATTTTGAAATGTCTGGTTTTTGAAGTGTCTGCTGTGATTTGTCGGGTTTTTGAGAAAGAAATACGATGATTATGAATGGCGACACACTTAAAGCTCTTTTAAAAAATATAATACTTATGACTGGCGTAGCGTAATAAATTGTTTACATAAATAATTAATATCCAGCATACAATGAACTCGTTTTAATAATAAATTTAATGTTCTTGAAAATTGGACTTGAGAAAACTGGACAGTTTAGTTTTAACTTAATGAAAGTAAGGTCTAGATGAGAATGTCATATGATGTTGGGTGACATTCATATGATGAAGATGTAATTTTTTTTTTATAATTTCGCAAGATCTGTGATTAATTGTGATATTAACAACAGTTTTTTAAAGTATACTAATACATTTTCATGCAACAATCAATAGTAAATGGAAAGATTTCTGCAGTATGTTTCGAATGTTTTAAGTTTATTGTTTTATCAGGGGATTTTTAATGATGCTTCGAATGTTAATAATTTATTGCAATCCATAATAAATCCATAAATTAATTACTATGCACTTCGAACACAAAGATTCACATACATCAACATCGTGGATAAGTATTCTTTAAAACTATCTGTCAAGTATCTAAATCTAGAAATAAAAACAAATATTATACTATACAGAATCATCAAATCTTTATATCGTCTATTCCCTTCTATCATGATTTTACGACCTATTCTAATTCAATTATTGCAAACTCTTGATACAAAAATGTCAACTCCATCAACGCTTTGGTTTACTAATATTGCAAGAAAAGTCACTTTCCGAATTTAAACGTACAATAAAATATACTTACTCTAAAATCTTTTTGTAACAACATCAAAGCCACAATTTTATACCTAAATACATTATGAATTGCTTAGAAGACATAGAAAATTTGACATTGTCTGGGTATCAAGATAAAGCTACAATTATGTCTAAGAAGCTTCTAAAGTAGACTTCAGCTTCCAGGCAGCATGCAGTAGAATCCCGATATATTTACCTACTCGGTTTCTCGCCTTTCTCTCTGGTCTCGTTATATCTCGTTATATAAAGAAGGGGAGCGTCATTTCTCTCACTCCCTTCAGTCCCATCAGTCATGTTATGTCCGTGACGTCACAACAGGCCTTTCCTGTGGCCCCAGCCCTCAAGGTGGGGGAAAAAGAGAGCGCCGATACGCAAATATAACGAGACGGAAGCGGTAAAACGGAACGTAAATATAGCAAGACACAATACGTATATTATATCGGGACTTTACTGTATAAACTTGTTGAATCCTCCACACGCAATAAACTCCAGCAAAAATACAGCAAGCTGTGGTAACAACATGATAATTAGTTACCCTTAAAAATGGTTGCCACTATTTGTGATTGTTTATTTTTCTATAATCGAATGTTTTCAGTTTTCGGGATTGAGGAAGATTATTGATGCTAGTTGTAACCAAATAATTTCAGTACAATACGCCATTTTACTTGTACATCACTTCACCGAATAATAATCTAAAACTCATTCACGTAATTATTTCACAAAATGGCAAATTTCTTCACCTAAATAATTTTTTTCTGAACAGCTTTCTACAAAAATCTGATGCAGATGAGGTGAAAATTTTACATCATCGTTTCCTAAATCCGACGTCCAATATGATGGCTTAAAATCGAAAAGTTGATGCCATTTTCGCTTTTACAGCGTATTACGATTTAAGACGATTAAATAAGATGAACTTTCTTCTTGAAATATATGTTTTATTCTTAATGTTCGATTTCAAAATATGTTAATATAAATAAAAATTGATCAAAGGGGGTTTTGGGATCACTGATTACGAATGTAACATCCAGATTTACATCCGAAATTATACATCGAGATTTCTTTTCACTTTCATAAATGCAGAATTCAGATCAGAATTGAGAGTCGAAAAGTGACAAAAAAATCATCCATTTGGGACTTAACGGTTAATTGAAATGTGCAAAATAAATATAATGTTCAAAACATATATTTACTGTTATTGGCATTAATGCATTTATTAAAGTCTCCTAAACATTCGTTTACAACAATGTCATAAAATCAAGTTTAAAATACGCCAGAAACTGGCCCACTTTTATTGTCACTTATATCTCGTTAAAAAGAGCGAAAAACGAATTCCAGTATCGGTATCTCGCTTATCTGAAGAATTAATCGGGCTTCTCGTTACGCGAAATTCAAAAGCAATCCCCGGCATAATTGTACCCCGGATTACGCCGACGTCCAATTCAGGAACGTTCGTTTTCATTCTCCGATCCGTACGTAAATTACGGCTTGCTTTTTGACGAGGATTGCCCGCTCCGTCTGGCCTCGTCTCTTTCACGACACTCTCGTTGTCATTAACCTGCGTCAGTTCGCTTTATCCCGATCTTTCACGTTCCTCTTTTTTGACTTTAGATTCTGCCGTCCTTATTACGCCTTTCCTCAAGGAAAGGAAGTTTGGCATTCTTTGAATTCCTTTCGTTTTTCACAGGGTCAACCTAATTTTAAATCAATCTTATCTAACATATTAATTGATTACTATCAAATCAATTTCAGGAGAATAACATATGTAGTTTTGGAATAATCAACGCAATAACCCTTAATATGTATACATATCCGTATAGTACTTTTCGTATTGAGGGCGTAAAATTGGCTTTTACGCCCGTGATACCGACATTATTCTTCGCCCGATTGTGTGTAAAATGCGACTTTATGGCCCGTTTTGTAAACTCGAAAAAGTGTGGAACTCCTATCTTTGCCATATAATTTTCGAGGTGGTAAAATGTGATTTTACGTCCGCAAAGCGGGGCGTAAAATCTGGTTTTATGCCCGGGAGGGATCAAGAACTTTTTTGAGACTGAAACTAGCCGCGCATTAGCAGCCGTAAATTCGGACAAATAGTGTTTTTTAACTATTTGTTTTTTACCATAACGAGGATTAAAATTATTATTGTAGACATTTACTTAATTGTAAACCCCGTTTTCAACAAAAGTGGTTGAAAAATACGTGCGGGTAGTGTCAGTCTCTTGTAAGATTTGATTGCAACGATCATGTATAATTTTGTCGGTGTAAAATAAATAAGGACACATTTATATTACATTTTTTTTGAAAGCATACCTCGGTGTAGCAGATGAAAGGGTTAAATTGAACGCGGAATTAACTGGAGTTCAACAAATAATTATCATTCTTCAGCAAGAACTAAGCTACTGATTCCATCATAGATTTTTTCATTGATAATCTTTGATTTACACAAGACCACGAAACATTTTTAGGGGAGGGGGGATAACATTGTTCAATTTGACCCATCTCATGTCGGGATTTTATAATATCTGATTCTAAAAATATTTAAAAGTATTCTTTTTGACAATTTGCCGTGATAATTCAAATTGGACAACGGATTCTTTTTTAACGATCAAAAATCTATGAGAGCCACTACCTGCAATTCAAGTTATCGCCTCAATGAGTGATTTGAAGTCCTGTGATATTTATTAAATTATGTAGTTTTCAACTTAAAAGAGAAAATTACAAACAATATGAGGAGGATGAAATGTTATGGAATCTTTGAGAATTGGAGCGAAATATCAGTATTTCACATCCTTTAAGATGGGTATAAGGGATCATCTTTACATGTATCAATATCTGCCTTAGGTAATCGAATATTGAAATTCGAAAACAATTTCTTCGTGTAATGGCATAGTGGATTATACATCAATCGAAGATTATGAAAATTTATATTCCAGCAGAATTACGGAACATACATCAGATTCCCCTAATACGTCACCGGTACAAGATGATGCAGTTAGAAACGAGCCCGCTCTCGGAACATTTGCTCCGATACCTTAAACGAGTGTTTGCAATTTCTAATGAAACTCGGGACATAATAAACCAATTCAATCAATCAATCTCCCTCAACCTTTTCCTTCATGCTCATCCTCGTTTCTCCTTATTTAAGACTCTCTTTGACCTTCCCCTTTCCCCCTGAGCCTCGCGTGTTTTTCCAGTCTGCATGCACATCGCTCGTTCCGAGGCACACGCGCGGCAAGGTTAAAACGCTGGCAAAAACAAAGCTGCGAATGTCGGTGTAGGGATCGATCCAAAGTCGGTGAAGATCGAAGGTGCCGTGCGCGATTTCCAATGAGCGACCGCAGCAGTCATTGAAGGATATATTGCTGCGGTATTCGACGTCGGTACTCGTTGCTTCACTTAGAGAGAGAAAGAGATAAAAAAGAGAGTGAAGCAGAAAATGGAAGAAAAGAAACAAAAAATAGAGAACACGCACATAAAATGAAGAAAAAAATTTCATGACCACTCCCGTTATTGTTGCTGTACCTTTTCTTGGCCTTCCGACTTCTGGGTATCGGATCGAATTCGGCGCCGCTGATTCGGTTTCGACCCAACTTGTATGTATATGATACCGAATCGAATCGAGTCATCCATAAGATCGATTAAAAACGAGTTCGACACGTCGCGGTCATATCGGATCGTGCGCCCGGTTTTCTGCACCTCTCGGTTTTCAGGTGGTTTCGTGATCGACGACCGCCCGAAAAAGATCGCCCTTAACGATTTCATTCATTTTCCGCGTGAATACGTCCAGATTTTTTCGAACGGTTCTTTCCCAGGGTGATGGACAGTTTTGCGGTTGGGCTCGTGTAGGATGATGCCACGGTACATGTGTTCGCGGTTAAGAGCATGATTTCGTGTCTACCCTTTTAGCCCATCATGTAAATAAGATGAAAGGCAGAATTAAAGTATATTACACAGTATAATACACGTACATTAAAACAATGTATACCAAAATAATTATTACATTTTTCTGTAATTGAAAATTATACTATAAAAAGTTATTCACGCAAAATAAGATCAGATTCATCCTAGCAATGATTTGGCTCTCCTCATTTGTTTCGAATCGGAAATCGCTGCCGGGCAACCTGTTAAACCTCCTCTTTATAGTACCCATCGATGCCCAAAAAGCTGAAACGTATCATTCGGAAATGGCTTCCGAATGATTCTCGATTTCAATACCAACCATTATTTCGGTTGATTGCGGTTTTTGGTTTGTTCGTATAATTTTGCCTCGGTTGTTTATTGCGGTCGTTCAACCGAAATTGGCTGCTGAGCGGAAAGTGGCCCTTCAGCCGCGAGTAGATTGCCGAGGATCGTTTGACTTGCGCAATCGAAATTGCCACGGGTAGAAATGCACGCCATGGGGATAATATTATCTTATTTGATCGGACATTACGTAGCCACACCCAAAAATTAAAGACGATCTCGCGCGTTACTCACGACATATACAATATCGGCGATTTCCTGGCCGAACCTACCTTGATGCTGCTTGCATGCGCACAAACGTTTCGCAAACATTGTAGTTTACCTCGACGCGCCACTGCTTAAATCTCTGATACTGATCTGATTCTGACAGCTTCCCTGATGAAGCAGACTGCCTTGTTTGCGAAACGTGCGCCAAGTGTGCAAACGTCAACCGAATTACATGCAACCCGGAAATCCCGATAGTATACGATAACGTATTTTGACGCGTTTTTAAACATAACATTCCTTCATTGTCTCGTAAGAATAATGCTTCTTATCACTTTTCGCTACTGGACGGCAAATGCAATTTGTAATGAATAACTTGATAAGACTTGCGATACGTTTATTGAATTCTTTTCAATTTTCATGATCGGTATGGGCTTAATTACGTACGGTATGCTAATAAAATTTTTGACTGCGTTAACTTTCACATTAACCCTTTGGTTCTTGAAGAGGTCGATATCGTATTTCGTACATTTGAAGTAGCGAATGCAATATGACAGTCGAGTAGTTTAAAATAAGTTTGAATTTGTTTAAAAATTATATATTCATACATTCAGAGTCGGTGATTACGTATGGAGAATCAAATTTTTGAATCCAGCACTAAATAAATTTTGAAATCGAAAGATTATTTTTTTAAATATGAAAGAAATAATCTTCTATTAAGAATAGGTTCAATAGGATATCTCATGACCTATTCTGTATAATATTCTATTCAATATGATCTTAAAAATGTGTCAAAAATATATATAAATCTACAAATATGGTAGTTTTCACAATTTTTACAAAATCTTAGGCATGAAATATATGACATTATGTTCAATAAATTTATGAATAAAAAGTTTATAAAACCGCTTGAAATTTGTTACTTAAGGGTTTTCGGGGTCGTTGAAGACGAATGTGAAGACAGATTTTGGAAATTCAAAATGGCAGATTCAATATGGCGCACACTTTTTTAAAAAGTCTAACCATTCTGCTTGAAACTTGTTACTCTGGGGTTTTCGAGGTCGCTGATTACAAATCTGATGATATATTTCGAAAATTTAAAATGACGGCTACGATATAGCGGAGAAATTTTCCAAAAATAGAACCATTTTGGTTGAGAAATTTTCTAAATCCAACTTCAAATTCGTAATCAGCGGCCCCGAAAACCCCAAAGTAACAAGTATCAAGTGAAATGGTTGGAATTTAGAAAATTTGTTCGCCATTTTGAATGATCAAAATCTGACTTCAGATTCGTAATCAGTGTCCCAAAATACCCCTATACACCAAGTTAAAGTAAAATCTAACAAATTTCTTTTTTTGGCATTTTGGGCATTTTTTGTGAAATTCTCGTGGCAGTCAAGGTATTAAAACTAACATTATGCCAAAAAAGTTAGGTACAGACAGAAGTTATGTTACTCTCTGACCCATTTAGTATTATTGTAATACCAATGATAATTTATTTAAAATTTTTCCAAAATACTTATATTTCCATGAAATTTACATAGGGTAAATATTTATGTCCACATTTGCCTATCAAATTCCATTATTGTCATTATTAGTCCTCCATATCACCGGCTATCTAGCAGTACTTAATTTATCATTCTTACTGCATTAAGCATAGGAAAGAAATTTATTAATGTGAAAATTGTTGTACAGGGTATTCCACAAACGGCCGGCGTTAACACCTGGTATCGGCCTTGGCGGCAGAGGAAATGCGGGCGTAGGCGGTAATGGGACAAGTTTAGGCGTCGACGGCGAGTGCGGTGATGCACTCAAACGACGCAAGGTACACAGGTGCGACGTTGCGGGTTGCGACAAGGTCTACACCAAAAGTTCTCACCTTAAAGCGCACAAAAGGACCCACACCGGTAAGTACCAACTGATACAAAACTTACCATTTTTAGACAATTTCGAAAAATATTTATTTTTATATTTTTTATTTATTTGTCCTCTACCTTCCGCCTTGATCGAAGTGCCCCACAAGCTCTCAGGGAGCATTTTCGATACAGGTGAGTACAATTGGGAGAGCTGCAGGTCTTCTTAGATGGCGCCGTACTAACATTTGTAGGAAACTGCAGAAACCCATATTAATTATAACAGAAGCCAGCATGGTTTTGTTTTTCGAACGTGAAGGGTTATTTCCAAAATAATTTTTTGTGTAGAATTCGAATCGTGGGTGAGAATTCTTCTATCATGTGAAGATTTTGAGATATTTGATGTTATGTACCCAAAAAATGCCATAGTTGGCTACTTTTAGGTTATGTAAAGAAGACACGACTTTTTTAGAAATTTTACTTTTAGTTGAATTACATAGTTCTACTCGACATCTTTTAGATAAGAGTCGCGAGGATTAATTACGGTGTGTCTTCACCAAAATACGCCAATTTGAAATGATGACATACATGTAACAAAAATTTACCTCGAAATGCCCTTGGAGAACAAGTTCAAGATCAAATTCAATGTCACAAATCCTTTATAAACATAAACAAATATATAAAATTTGAATATTTACAACTAAAAACATCTTTCAATATTTCGAATGTTTTCTGAAAACTTTTTTTATTTTGAATCCGCCTTCTTTAATTCGAAAATTGTAATATTCCAACTTCAAGTTTCTATTCGGTAACTTCCAACATCCCCAGTACAAATTTTCAAAAGGAAATACCCCGTAAAAAATATCTGCCTCAAAGTAATTAATGCAAATGCTCGTGACATCAATATGACATATCTCATAATTTCAAAATGGCGTAACTTGGCGAAGAAAAAACCCAATTAAACTATGCGACTCTCGGATTAAATCAAAATAGTAATATAATATGATCCAACCACTAGAAACCCCCAATAAAATTGCGTGTTTTCTGTATATAACCTCAAAAGTAGCTAAAAACTGAATTTTTAGGTGCATAATCTCAAATATCTCAAAATCCTCGAGTGATAAATCAATTATGACACCGGATTCGCATTCTATGCAAAAAATGACTTCGGAAATGACCCTCGACTTTCCCACAACTGACATGACTCTATTAATTACAGGTATATGTAATTCAAGAATTTATCACTCGGTGATGTTTTAACAATTAACGATGGCTAAATCGGTGAACCGAGTCAATTTTTTAATTGTCACTCGTACTAACTTAAAACTACCATTTTATGCGACCGAAAATTGTAATAATGAAACAAATAAACAGACCAAACATGTTATATTTTCCAGAAAGTGATTTATCTTAAGACGAAGGTTCACCGATTTAGCTGTCTTTAATTGTTAAAACATCACTGAGTGATAAATTCTTAAATTATAATTAATGTTAATGATGTGAGTTATAAGTTTAGTCCTTATCAATGTAGAGTTTAACTTCCGAGTCCAAGACATACAAAATCTTTCGACGCTAAATTTGGAGAACATCATGCTAAAAAAATTGATTAGAAGATGATTTTTTTAAATTTACTAAATATAAATATCGTATACAAGAGAGTTTTACTCTAGAACGTATATTCCCTTAAACATTTCAAATTATCATAACTACTTTTCCAAGAAAACAAATTAGTAAAAGTTAACTTTTTTACGACTGACTTGTCGGCTTGACGAAATAAATACTAATTAATTAATTGATCGATGTCGGTGAACATCGTACCGGTTGGAAGTAGGAAAATACGGAAATCTCGAAGAGCGGCCATTTGCTCGTTTCGACAAATCCTTTTCCTGTCGTGGAAGTGAATAGAAATAGCTTCCGTATAAGGTTTCGCATGATCTACTACAGAAGCTAGCCGTACCGCTAACGCGCGCGTACAAAACCGTGCTCATGTTTTTTTATCCCGTTTCGTCGTCGACATCAACAGGCCACCGATATATTTCATTCCGTTTTCATGAAAGTAGCTCCACGGGGTGTGTAAATATTCCTACTCGGCGATTGCTGTGGAGATTTATGTCCCTTCCGAGATAAAATCCGTACGAAAGAGTGACCACGTGTACGCTCCTAGACGTACGCAAATATTCCGTCACCTCGGAAATACTTTCCAACTCTTACAAGTGCCTCAAGATTTTAAATCGTTCCTGAAGATCATGCGTCAATGCGTACAGAGGTAAGACGTGGATATGCAATTTTATAAAATTGTGACTAGTACGTACGACACGTCGTTCGGGTGTTTTCATTTCATAAAATTCTCCACGTACGAAACGTTTCTATATGCGTTTACGTATTTTCGATAGGAATTCTGAGAAAGTTCAAAAACATAGTTATATAGAAAGTATAGGTTCTTGTAGGAATTTCCGTAGCGCACGGAAGTCTGACCGAGACGACTATTTCTACTTGCAGTCGGCAAGTCTAGTTAGTTCGGTGATGTGAATTTTTTTTCTATTTAGAGATGATGTACAGTAATTTGTAATTAAACCAGGATAAGTGAATTTTGTTCTCCAAATGATCAGTTTTAATGTTGTTATTTACCGGAATTTCAAAATAGGAACTAAATTACGTGTATTTTATTACACACACTTTTTGTAATGTCGGGAAAACATAACATTCTATGGAAATATTGTAAGGTGCATGGTATTACAAAAGGGCCTCGTTAATTTTATGGGTTTTCAATAGTATCTCATTAATTTTGGTGTACCTCAAAAACCCGACAAATCACTAAACAAACTCCTAAAAAAGCCAGACATTTCAAAATACAGACATTCAAAAACCACACCACATACAAAAAATGATCTCGGGTCGACGTCCTTGAGGTCTTACTTCAAGGTCATTTAAAATAATTTGACCAAGGAAATAATTTTTTAGGTCACTTGAAGGTCAAATCAGTTTGCCCCCCGGATTATTTATTAAGCGCACTTGGAATTCAATCATTAATAAATGTCTGGTTTCTGAATGTTATGTTTTTAGGTGTCTGTTTTTTGATTTACCGAGTTTCTGAGGTGCACCCATTAATTTTATTAACAAATTATGGTTCATTGTCTATGAAATTATTTATTACATCTAATCATTGGAAAATTGAAAGCCAAATACTGTCAGACAATGAAAAACTGAACTATATTTTTTGATTGAGCAGGTGTGAAGTGACCATTTTACAGCTCCTTTGACTGGAGTAAAATAGCCATTTTAGGATTTATGTATTAGATAAGGACTTTGCAAAGTCATTATTTGTTAACTCTTTAAGGACGGGACGGACACTTTTTAAACGTAATCTTATTGAATAATGTTATGACCATGAAAAAAAAATCTGCACACAATGTTTCATACGTACCACAGTCTGTTTTTCAGTTGAAATAAACCAATTTCTCCAAAACTCGTTGAAAAAAGATAAAGCTGGTATTGTCCAAAAAATCGCGAATTTCTAATATTTGCTTTCTTAAACACTTTACTAGTAATGTATCATATGTGAACAAAAAAGTCCCACGACTAGTGATGTATCATAATGAATAACTTCTACAGTTTTCAGTGAATTTACATGAAATTTGGTATACTGTAGGATTTTAAGTCGCTGAATATGAATCTGATGTCATATTTTCACAAATCAAGATGGCGACTACAAGTTATAAGCTTTTGAAGGCAATTTTTTTTGGATACCAGTGAAGCGGTTGAATCTGAAATTTACATCTGGAAACAGCAATGCGGAGTACATGCAAACTACAATATGCAAAATATTTCAGCTTGAAAATAGCAGATGCAACTTTTTAAAAATTCAAATTGGCGACTCGTAAATAGCACCAAAAGAGTTGATGTTGTATATCATTTCTTTGTTAGAGAAATGTCACAATTTCGAAATTCAAAATGGCGAACGACAATTCTAAACTATTTTTTTCGGTATATATAAAAACTGATTTTTATCAGTATAAATCGACTTAAAGCGATGTTTATTTTTTGTATAAAACGCGTACATTTTCATAACTACACTTTCGACATAAATATTCTTGTGTCACATAGATAATAGGAATAAATCAAAGAGTTCATATTTCTACAATTTTTCTACGTGGATTTTCACAGTTTTCGATTATTATAGCATTCAGTTTATGGCAACGTGTATATTGTTGACGGCTAAAAGCATTTGAAATTCTCGGTTGAAATTAGTAGAGTATATGGCAGACATTTTTTTCGTTACGTATTTATGTAACAAATACAATTCTCTGCAAATGCATACACTCCTGCCATTTTGTGTATAAACTTTAGATCTAATAAGCCTTTACATGCTCTCTTAATGTACAAAAGTAAGGAATGAATCACACTTTTGGATAATTAAATTGTTTCATTCACCACCATGAGTAATAAATGTTGATCTGGATATCTATAAATTTAACTGCTTCACGTAATTAAAAAACACTGGATGATAAAATCGTTTGTTATTAATACAAGTTTTTTTACTGAAAGCTTAGACTCATTATAATATTAATACAGTTCTCTCTTGATAAATTTATGTTATTAATATCTTCTAAATTGATAGCAATATTATTATAGGCAATAATTAAATACTCCTTTATATAGAAAAACTTTCTACGAAGTAAACGATAGAATTTTATAATGCACATATACGTAATTCGATAATCTAGTAAGAAGCATAAGTAAAACGTACAAGAGAATTATCTCGAGTTGAAATGGTAATAACACATGCGAAAAAGGAATTAATTAGCTTGACAATATACCGCGCGCTATTATCCGATAACCGTATGCGTTTGCTTTCCCGTTGGACATTTATGCGGGTTGCGCCAGGGTATCGCAGTGTATGCACCGCTACTCCTGAAACGTAGATGGTAAAAGGAAATCAGCTTTTTGCACCTCTCGTAGACCCAACTATATACACGTCAAGGGTGATTTTAATAATTACCGCCATTTTCTCACGCCTGAAGTCTGACGCCTTTGTTAAAAAACGATTAATCTGTATTCAGTTTTAACGTCTGCTTCTGTTCTCATCTAAAAGATCTTATCGAATTTTCTATTTAGTTATGTTAGATGTACACTTTTCGGTATATCTGATGTCATCTGATTAACAAACTCATTTTTAATAATTGGGATTCTGCACTTACGAGAAGTGCGAAAATACAATAACATATAACACTATTATTAAGCGTACGTCTTACCAATTCATGTTTAACTTAGCACCAAAATTTAGTATCTTATATTAATTTAGATCGATTTAGATCAAAGTACTATCTGATCTAGATCAAAGTATCGCTCTTGAATTTCACCATACCAATCTATATTACCACTCTAAATCAGTATATCTAGTAAATATAGTATGCAGTAAACAACTATACTATCTAGAAAATACATAAAACAAACGTATATATCTATATTACAATGAAGTAACGACGTCTGCCATGATGCAGGTCGAAGTTAATTCTATTCCGATTGTCTGAAATAAAACCATTTCATTCTGAACGGTGCTAAAATCTATCTTATTTTATCCAAACCATTTTGATGAATAACATGAATTTGTATACGTCCCATATTCTATAGTTTTGTATAGTATGATCAGATTATAATAGTAATTTCCAAATATCAGTATAACGTCCGAAATAGCAGAAAACGTGTAAAAGAAGTATTTTTGTTTAATGAAGAACATTTGTTTTTATATTAAGGCATTATCACTCCTAATCATACTTTTGTATTGCGTGTACTAATTAATTACCAGATATAAGAGAGGACTAAACGATAAAGCCAGGTGCTGCTTCAAAATGTCTGCTTCATACTGCCTTTAGCGAATCGTTTTTTACAATAAATATTTTTTAGCACCAACGAGTACGTCTGATTTTTGAAATCCCTATCACAAATCCAACTCTGGTTCGTTATCATGGACCTGGCCGTTCGTAAAAAACAATACATATCCATTTTCAACAGCCGACTACATCACCTCTATATAGTATCAGACATTTTTTATTTTAAGAACTTTCCAAAAAACAAAATGACTTCCTTAAGAGCTCTTTAAAAAGGTCTAAAAGTTGTAAGATGTCTTGTCAGAAATACCTCTTAAAGTAATCTTTAAGAACGCTACAAGACTTCTGAAGTATGAAGTCTCAGAAAAGAGCTCTTATATGAGAGCTTTGACATTATATATAAAAGAAATAATGAATTAAAAGCCAATTTCTGAAGATTATAGAGTCTGTTTTTGTACCATAATTCTTCATTTATGTTATTCTTACCAGCTTCCTATCAGACGGCGATTACATTCAATATAATGTAAGTCAAGCAATAATAATACAAATTTGTGATAACATTTGCTAAATATTGTAAAGCACTTATTCTTTCTTTGTGACATTCTAATAATATCTAACTATTATCGCTATATAATCCATCAGACTGCATATGATATAAATATCATGCGATTTGATTTTGGTATTCCACCTAGTGCTTCTGGAAGCAATACAGATTTCAACTAGGGAACCCTTTACCTAAAGAGAGATGTTCCAAAACGAGATAGATTTAAGACCACAAACATAAGATATCTTCGAGATTATGATTTTAAGAAGTCCAAAGTAAGACATCTTTAAGAGCCCGTTTTATACATTATCATAATTCAGACCTCTTCTTTTGGAAATGTCTTTAAGGTCTGGACGATTTTGTTAAGAGGTATTATTAACAGTTCTATTATATAAAAATTCCGATCCACAAGTTTTATTTCACACAATATTGTATTGTTCAATGTCTTTACATAAAAAGATTGCTTTTATTATTGAAAAATACTATTTGTTTACTGTTTTCTGGAAGCTATATTAGACAGTAACTATAGACATTATTACGTGATCAAAAACATGGAAGAGAGTTATGGGAATAATGATTTGCATAAAAGTTGATTGTTATACGAAGTTCACGTTAGTTGATATTGAGGTAATAAACTTGTTACGTGATATAATTGTTGATATATAAGTAAATTTATAAAATTTTAGATACAAATATTGCAACGATCTAAGCGAACGAAACTGTTTTGTAGGACCTGCCAATTTCGTCTTTAAACGACATTAGAATTAGTTTTTTATTCGCTAATGCGAAATGTTTATTAATACACAATTTTAAATATATTCACATCTTCAAAATATATGAAAATATTTTCTCTAAATCATGATGTTTTAGACAATCGATAGTCTACGTGAATATGCATTGTGCTGAAGTTATATTGTGATTCAAATTTTTTGTTTTCTCTTACACCTAACTCTTCCACAATCACGCAATCACATCAGATAGCATGATTTATATTACATGCCCACCAGAAATTGCGCACGTATGTCGCGAATTCCTTACATTTTCTTCTCGCCCAAACCGGTCTCTTTGACTGGCGATGATATTTTAATCATCGGCAATTTATTAACGTTTGAAATAAAGAATGTCACGAGTTTTTTTTGACATTTGTTTTGTAACAGGATTTTAAATTTAATTTTTATATATTTTTTAATTTAAAATGACATTGTTACTTATGGTCATTTTATTATGTATGCCACTTTTGTCACTCCGTAGGAGATATTTTTTCCGTTCTGATTGAGTGTGGGAAGTACTTTACGCGCTATTCTTAGTGTTCGAAATGTGGTCCACAAATCGGGAACTTCGCGCTCTGAAAACGAAGTAAAGTGCGAAATTTAATTTCTCACATGAAACATCTTATATTGATTTTCAAACTCTATTTCTATACCCACCCTAGCTGCCTAAAACGATTCAGGTCATCCATATCAAATCTTGTTCATGTCATTCCGCATTCAAAAAGCTGCTTTATCTTACATCAACCTCTACGCCTAATTAGCTCATTATCACCAAAGCTTAACAAACCCCAAGTAGGATAAAAGATGTTTTGATTCCATGAAGTTAACATCCGCTTTACTTTATTATTTGTTTTGCATCTTTTCCCACCATTGAGAAAATATGATTGGGTTTTCTTGAATATTTCTTTTTTTTTTAAATAGAGTATAAAATATGACTGTGGATTAATACGACTCATTATGTTTAAAATGAACATTTCATATTAAATCTGAGCTCGAGTCGTAATAACAAGGCGTTTCACGCGTCTGAAGCCGTAATTCGACTCGAGTTTCCGGTGGATGAGAGCCTTCGTGCATTTCACCTTCATCTAGATTCTAAAAGGCTATGGTGGGGAGGGCGTGGTCGTGAGAACCAGGATCTTTTGTGTGGTCCAGAGTATACCGGTGGAGCAGAGATGCTCAAACATCTCCCAACTCTTATCTTTCATCTCATCGGTTATCATGTGTCGTTCTCAATCCTTCAACTGTACGATATATATACCCTTATCGTGAATTCAATCGCATATTGTTATTTAGCTTTATTTATTAAGAAATTCTTCAATGCAAATTAAAAGGAGGAAATACCTGACCTTTGCAATTGAATTCGGCGATGACGATAAATTTTATTTTATTTACATTTATTTACATAACAGATATTTTGTTTGAGGCATTCATTGACCAATTCCATTGATTTCAATTTTGGGAAAAATAGACATAAAAATATGCGGCATTCACCAATAAAAAGTAATCTATTCCCTTAAAAATAAGTTATGCCTAATGTAAAAAAAAAAATAAATAAACGTATGTCAAAAAGTTACAATATGCGATTCTTGTTACTGTTTTTATCTAATCGATATACAATATAATTGCATTAATTCCATTAAAATAATTTTATGACAATCAAAAATATTGGAATTTGAAATACAAATTATATAAAAGGAAAGTAGTTTCATAACCGTATCCTAATGACGTCACAATCCTCCTTTAACGCCCTATTAACGTTTTGAAAGCGTCTTACATCTTGAGAATGCCTTAAAGACTCTCTGAAGATATCTTTAGTAGGATATGATGTATTAGAAACATTGATTCGAAGGTTATTTGTACATCAAGTGCGTAAAATACAGTTTCATCCTCTCGGGGGTCGTTCTATCAATTTGAGGCAGTAAACTTTCTCGCTGCTTTTCGGCAACATTCACACTAAATTGAAAATCCCTTGCTTCACGCACTAGTATCGCAAAGTACTATATTCCCAGAACATGCTTAATGTTATTGCAGATGTATATGAGTATTTATTTTGCGTACAGAATAAAAAGAGTTCATTTTACGCCCCGAACAAAAGACTTCCTGCACAAACTTCACCAAATTTTGCGTAGTTGAATTTAAAAAATTAATCGACTCTCAGTTCTTTGTCTGCAATTCTCTGGTCAGAAATTTGAATTTCAAAATAATTCCACGGATACCACTAGAGATCCTCTCAAGGGAAATTATCACACAAGGTTCAAAATTAATCGATTATTTCACTATAACTATTTTTAAAAACGAATTTGCTTGTTTGTTATATACATCTCTGTAAAATCGACTTTTTTAATTGGTTAGAGTACAAAGGAATATTCAATCCTTTTACTCTTCATGTTTTACATGCAATCATTTAATATTTCATTTTTTGTACCATATACTATTTAGTGGTTGCGAAAATCTTATCTTTATCAACTTTGCAGACATCGTTGTCATATAACGAAAGTAAAAATATCAGGAGTCAGACTGTGTGTATCTTGTTTATTAAAAAACTAATAAATTTCACAACCGCACGAAATAAAGACTTTAAACTGAGGAACGAAACAGGCATAAAATTGAGAACCATCAAGTGTAGAATACCCGCCAACTTTGGACCGCTGGCAGGTCGCTGTAGCGTGACCTTTGATAGACAGAGAACGGCTTTGCGAAATCCTGCGTATTAATTAAGGCGAATTAACCTTGGTATAAACTAGACAATGATTGCAGGTCATTTTCTGTATTATCGGACCAGACTAATATCTATATAATAATTGTAATGAAACGGCTGGTTCTCCACATCGACATCATACCGACGCATGCATTAAACGGATATATGAGGTGGTGTCGCTACGGGCGCAAAACAACATTCCTCAGATTTTCTCGGCCAGCTCAAGCCAGTCGATTATGCGATAATAAGTAGTCGCGTGATACCACACATGAATGAAAGACACTGCGCTAATCCGGATACTACGCCGCAGCGTGATTTTTTGAGTTGTTCGACACAGATAACAAGTTTATTTTCCGTGTTCACAATTTGTGTAATCGGTGTAATTTAATGACCGTTCCTTATCTGCAGTAATTAATTGTGAACACCTACATTTATAATAGAAGCTATCATTATGCATTCCCTTACGTTTAACATCTGTTTCGTTTCATCAGGTTGCCGATCGCTTACATCGATATGTCCTGTACTTTAAAATAAATTTGTTCAAGATTTAATAGCTAAAACGGAATGGTGGTCGAAATATAAAATTTAAAATTAATTAAAAGATGATTTATGCCCTACAATATACCTTTGTAATATTGTCCTCTATATTTCGCTTTTGTTGGAGACCATCTTCAGAAGGAGTAAGTTTATGAAACATCTTTGCTGCTTATATGCGTTCAACTGTTGATTTTATATGAGTTACTATTCTGGAAAAATGCATACTTTGAATTTTAGTTGACTTAAAATGTAAAATCGAAAATTCAGTAGTATAGTGGGTTAAGTTATGTTTTCTTGTAGTTTGAAAGGTGTCCTATTATATTAGTACATGTAACTTATAACTATGTCTTATAAAAACTCTAATCGAATTATAAAATCTCAAGAACCAATAATTTATTTTTAGAAGGCACAGAATATGTAATAACTTTGTTAATTTTTCTATGCTTACTCACTGAATCAAATCGAAATTAAAAGCAGACAAATATTCCACGGTGTCTATATTGGAAAAGTACGCGGTACGCAGTTATAATTTGTGATTTATATATGTAATACCTAATTAGTTCTGTTTCAAATTCCTTCGAATAAGAATAACTAAACTGAATTAACTTTATTATCAACTGAAATTGGATGTGAAATTAAACATCTTGAACTGCCCTACCGTTGAGAACGTGTTACCGATGTCATGTAGATTGACGTAGTAATTTTGACAATAAGCTATGCAGGAATAATTGCCATTGTTTATGTCGATGAACAGTTAGTAAACTACAAAAAAAAAATCGCGCTTAATTATGAAATGACATTGTTGTCTTTGGTACTCCAGCGCCAGGACGAGGGCTAAACTTGATGATTCGTTTTCTGGCGCTATCTTGCATATCATTCCAGCTCCTGATCAGATAAAATGAAAATAATTTCTTACCTGGCAATGAACTTTTATAGTAAATGACTCTGATCATTAACGATGTTTGATGTGCTTCAAAAAGGTTCATTTGGACTTACTGAATTCAGCATTCATGGTTGAATATTTCACATTAACATTGTGAATGTTCTGGCAAGTATATCGACTAAGAGAAACACCCAGCGCAAGGATCCAAAGGAAACGCAAAAAACTGCCCGAGTACTCCTCTTGTTAGCCTGGTACTTCACACGGCGCCGTCAAGGTCAGGACGATCCCACCTTGATGAACTCAGGGCGTGTCGAGGCAGCAGATTTATATCATGGAACCTCTAATCAACTTCTACTTAAGTCATTCATTCGAACGATTATACCAACGACGTACTAAAGAAGCGGCTGTAAAGGAGCAACGGTCCGACTTTTCACGGGCAAAACCCTCAACGGATGTTAGTATAACGTACGCGCATAAGCAGACTCGTTAAAATCGCGAGCGAATTCGCGAAAATTGCCAGTTTCGTTCCTATCGACCGTTCCCAACTGCCGTTCGCGGAATTTCGAGTTTCACGATCTTCAGCGGGGCCTTCGATCTTGCTTTTTAAGATTCTCTGAACGGTTTACGACCGTATGCCCCAGTTGTCTTTCCGAAAGTTATGCTCTTTACTGGTAATTTAAAAATTAGTTATTGCTCGAAAGATCGAGGTACCAAAATGATAAAGAAATTCGGGGAGTCATTTATGAATGGTTGCAAGTTGGATTTACGAGCGATATAAAAGACCTTAACAACATGTTATAATCTGCAAATTATGTTATTATACCAGCACTTTAGGATGTATGCAGTTAATTTGACGTGGACTTAAATCTGACTGGCAAATGGAGCAGATGATTGGTCCATTATCTGACTGTTGTGTCAGGTGCATCACGTCAAAAAAATTATTTGCAAATTTATCAAGTAAATGGCAGCAGATATTTTTAAATACCAAACCATTTTTTGTAAATTACAAATAATTATCTAGAGGTCACATTAATCTTTGCTATTTTGTAGTATAAAATTACAAAACTGTTTAGTTTTCGCAGTTACAACGTGCTAAGGAAAAATGGTAAAGAATAGTATTTGTTTAACATTAATGGACCCATATACTTTTAGATTTCACCATCGCCTTCAAAAATGAGAAAGTGAAAACCTTAACAACCTAACATTAAAACGATGTTGAATAATGTTCAAACCGAATAAGTTACCGAATGATGTATAATAGTATATTTTAACACTCCGGGAGTAGAACTCGGTTTTGCGCCCTGCAGTAAAATCTTACGACACCCGTCGTATTAAAAAAATCGTTTCGCTTCAGCGACAAACTTCGCAGTGGTCGAAAATCGATATACCGCCCGTGTCCCATACGATATTTTCTATTACTACGGGCGTGGTCGATAATTTGCGCCCAAATACTTCACTGCAGGGCGCAAAATCGAGTACTACAAACATTTATATTCTTTCAGACTTCAAATTTGCAATTAATAACCTCAAAAATTGCAGAATATTACATTTCACAAAATTAAATGAATTTATTATTTTTGGAGGCCATATTGAAACCGCTGTTTTGAATTTTAATTATTTCTAGATACGTTTATCAGATTCGTTATTAGAGATTTCCAAGTCAGCGGAAAATCCAACTTCTTATTAAAGTTACTGGAAAAATCCATTCGGCTGTATTTGATGTACCACTTTAAATTTTGTTATGTTTATTAACGTATCGGTGTATTTAATCCATTGTATGATGGAATACTAGTTAGTATCAATCTTTAATTTGGAGTGTTTTTGACAAGTGGAGCTGAATAATTATCCCTTACATTTTAAGAAGTCTTTGATCACCATTAGTCGAAGTTAGAATGCAGAATTTATATTTCGCCATTTTTAAAAATAATACCTAATGTGATATATGTATTTTTATTTCTTATAAAATATATTTAATATTTAAAAGAAGAAATGCAATGAAAGAATACGGTAACAGACAAAAAATGTCACATATAACCAATGAATCGATGACATACCAATAACTAAATTTATTGTATTTACAAAGTTATTTAACTTTTGAAAATTATTAAACGAATCAATTCGACAACGATTTTACTAAATATTATTCATGAACTCAATGAATTTATTAACGGAATATTTAATTAAACAAATGAAAAACCAACGAACACGGTCATACATATTTTCTTTAATCATTACAATAAATGATACTTACTAAATTATACGAAAGTTAAGAATACCTTGTACCTGTATCGAATAACTTTTATTCGACTATTCACTTCTAACAGAACTTTAGAAATAGTGTATTTGATTTATGCGTTTTGCCAGCATGCGGAGAAACAAGCATCATCGTCGATGAGACAACCCTTTGCATGACCTTTCCTTTATCTAATCGACAACACGAGATTGAATTAAACATGCTTTGCAAGGTCAGTAGTTGAATGCATAAAATTTAACATATACAATACGATATCAGTCAGTTTGTGAACTTCTTCTAGACGACTTTACTTTAGCGAGAAATTTTTGCTGAACAAAGTGCTTTAGTTAACTACAATATGTCAGCGAAAGTTATCTGTATTTTGGCATTAGTTTTTGTTTGTACGGATTTCATCAACGCATCAGGTATGAAAAATTAGACGTTAATATTTCATTTACTCTTCTTTGAGTGGTTTGAAGTAGTACATTCGAGTTACAATCATTCTTAGCAAGTCAAAATTTAAATTCCATTCATTTACTGCAGTTAAGTTTTAAATATTTAATTCCAACGTAACGTATTCCTAGTTCTTTAGACGTGACTATTATTCTTGTTTTAGCAATTGAAAGACAATGTGTCCCAGGCAAATCGTATTACGATGGATGTAACAATTGTTGGTGCCAACAAGTAGGACCTTCCACCACGGCCGTTGCTTGCACATTTGCATATTGTCCTGGCCAGGAAAAAGTCCCACCCCCTCCAGATTTTTGGCAATATTAAGATAACAAATGAATTGATCATTGATCAAAATGAATTGATTTATTTTATTTAACAAAAGTTACAAAATAGCTAGTCAATTTTGAAATTGTAATCACGAAAAAAACGTGAAATAAATGGGTATAAGTTGAAGTTCATAGAAAGATATTGATCAAAATCGTTCTATTTATTGATCCGAAATTTATATGCTTATCAGTGCCATTATCTATCGTAAGCTAATAAATAATATTAAAGTAAACAATAGATTTAACAGCAATCATCAAGATTAACAAATATTTTTTAAATTCTTCATTCAATAGAATTCAATCAAAATATGTACTGCATTTAAAACTAAATAGATGCAAGATAAGGTACACGGAACTTTTCTCAAAATATTCCTGTTCTTCAATTTTGTTTACAAACAAGTAGATAATAATTGCATTCGGAGTCTGTATACAGATTTTAATGCTGTTTTCTACTTCATTATAGATAAACAATAAATATGGAATCGTTAATTTAACACTTTAGTCATTATATCTTAATGATGTTTCCATTACAACTTTAAATGGAACGTGATATTTGTTCATCTTGTAATATGAAGAAGTCACGAATTGCAAATATTCGCAGAATTTCTGAAATAGAGCATGCGTCAGTGACCGAGGAATTATATCGCATTGTATGCAACCTTATCTCATAAAAATAGTACGTATGTGAAACCATCCGGGCATATATAACGATCGGTGCTTCGCGAATTTCATTAGTTAGTCGCTTATTGAAAAGTGAGAAATCAATTTATTTAAAAACATGGCTTACAAGTATTTGTGCTGCTTCTTACTACTTGTGATTGTTGCAAGTACTTTCGAAACTGGAACAGGTCAGTTCACTGTAATATAAAGCTCATCTCATTTTCATGACATCCTTACAACAAATATTTAAACGTTATGAATTAAAATAATTTACATTTTTTAACGTTAATTGTTGTAACAATGACTTTTTTGCATATAATTTGTTGTTAATGATAAAAGTCTCTTTTCAAAGTTATATACCAACTTTGTTACGTAGTTTGTTTCCCTATTCAAAAATGTTTGTCATTTTTTGTATAGGTGGTTATAAAAAAACTGTTAAACTTTATGTGTTAACAACAAAATAAATTATTTTTAATAATTTACAGACAAAATCATAAAGAAAATGTAAAAATTTAAAAGAAACTTTAATAAGGTCCCTGAATTTTAACAGCCATTTCTTTTGAAATTTACTTATTTTAACTTATATTTTGTAATTTTTTACATCAAATGAAAGTTTCAGAAAGTTCAGCATTGCTAACTTTGCTTCAAAATATCACACGTATTTATCATCACCCGTAAATAAATTCGTACTTACTCCATGAATCTAAACATCTTTGAAGAATGCTCCAAAACTAAAAATTTATAAAATATATATATTTTACGATTCAATTGCATTTGTAATTTAGCCCAAAGTCACGGTTGCGCCTTTGGAAAACATTATTTCGATGGATGTAACAACTGCAGGTGTGCAAAACAAGGATCCTTCATTCCAACATGTTCCCGAATGGCATGTCCAGAAGGTGTTACACCATCTCCACCACCACGTGATTTCTGGATCGAATAAAGTTGATTTCCCATGATTTTGGTCATAAAATACCAAACACAGTTTTGACGAAAAATTTATTTCTCTTTTATCATACATTTAGTTGTGTAAAATGTAAATAAAGTGTTTATCAAAAGGAATACAACCGCATTTTCCTGTTTTAAGACTCAAGTGATGTGTGAATGGGAAATTTGTATTTTTTGAAAACTTTACTTTATGTATGTTTTATATTCATTCGTAATGGAAAAATATATTTTTTTTCGGCATATATTTACTAGTTTTTAATAATTGACGAGGATTTAGATTTTGCACTAGATGGACGCAAAAAAAAAAGATGGAATTTAATCCTAATAAATTACATAAAATTAAATATCAATTGTATGCAAATGTCAATGTCATAATGAACGCGATATGGAAAATTGTAATTGCATAATGATAACAGAATAAGCAGAATTAGCAATTATTCCATATTGAATTAATATTCAGAAGTTAGTAGAATCATTTATGTTTCAATTTTTGAATTTCAAAATAAAATTTCAAATATGTTATTCAACATTTTTTAATGATTTAAACAGAATATTTAGTGTGCAAAGTTACAAATTGTGTTTATCGTGAATTAAACCTTGACATTAGACATTTTCCGTTTGAGATCTTTTATTTTAGATTTAATAGTAACAATTTACTAGTATGAGACAGCTTACGTAAACATTCATTAATAATCTAGAAAACTTATAACGAAAAAACATATTCTTAAAAATCTCTGCAACAAGTGTAGAACTTTTTTTCTTTCGGTGTTTGATTTTCATATTGCAGAAAATAAAATTAAAGGAACTGTCACAGTTATATAATTACTAATAAAAATATAGATATTTTCGACAAATGATTATAGTTCAATTTAATTATTATTAAATTTGCATTCTTCTTCGTCTATGAAGAGTGAAGAACGTAAGAATAGAAAAAAATAATTGACAAACAACATTATCTTAAGAACTAATATTACCTAACATTATAACACTACTTTATGATAAGATATAGATATTAATAATAATTATATTTTCAACTAATCAATTATCTAACTGCACTTCGATTAAAATTATGAAGATAATGCACAAATTAAAGTATTGTTAAATTTCATATTCAACAGATAGTCTTTATTTCCTAATAAAGCATTTCAAAAAAATGTTTATCAACTGATGCAATTTGATGACGTGATAAAACTCGTCTTAATAACACATATTTATATAAAACTCAAACTTCTATCTTTACTTTGCATACATAATGAAATAATTTTATATAATAATAATGCAACGTAGCTAAATGAAAAAATGGTTCGTAAAAAATAAAATAAAAAATTTAGTTGTCATGTTGGGTTTTCCCAAATTTCATTGGGTACCTTAAAAATTATCGATTTTTTAATAATAAATGTTATGTTATTTGGAAATTTGTTCATTTTATTACAGTAAAAATTAAAAAATTATGGTCATTACTAAACATTTTGAAAACGGTTTTAGTTTACCAGTCATAATATAAAGGTTTAAACAATCTTGACGTCATTCTTAACTTGGAACTGACAAAAATACATGATACGTGTATGCAATTTTAGAATTTCAGTTTTAATTCTAGGTGTGCAAAAATCACTTGAGAATTACACACATTCACTAAATGTTAGGCTTTAAGGTCTAAACGTTTACATACACTATCATGAATGATAATAATGCGAGGTTGAAACTCGATTCAAATGTGTCATCACCGGGCTTTATGTCATTCAGTCTGCATTTGATTTTTCGTTCATAAACTCAAAATTGCAAAAGTTGATTTACTTCAATTCCATACTCTTCGAAATATGTCAATTAAGTACTGTTGGTTTTTAATAACACTTATTGTTATGTGTGCCGTAGTTGATATTAAGCCAGGTAATTATATATTGAATACAATAAGATATACTTATATCGAGTAAATAAGAAAATTGAATTTAATATTTTTTCTAAGAAATATTTACCCTGTGGAACATAAAAAACTATCGTAAAAAGAATTTATCTTTAGCTTCGCTATAAGATTTTATTATTTAGCAGCATTTTTACATTTTTTTAACTGAGCATTGAAAAAACTGGTCTTTTAAACTGAATTCTTGCAAAGTTCAATCATTATTAACATTTAATTTTATATTTATATTTGTTATCGTAGAAATTATTTATTGCTATTTACTATATATTGAATTTAACTAATCATTACTGGAAGATTAATAAAGACGAACGTTTATGCCTAATTTAAGCATCTTTTATTTTCATTAAGACTATTATCTGGATATTTGCTTTAGAACAGAGAAGATGCCGTATCGGAAAAACATATTGGAACGGATGTAACAGCTGCTGGTGTCAAAGATTACACTCTGGAGGATCCGATACTATAGATTGCACGAATTTCAATTGTCCTCCAGATTATGTTAAAGTTCCAGCACCTGAAGATTTTTGGGATTAATTTTATAAAAACTGGAAGTCACTTAAGGATTAAAAAATTGTGATTATGACAGAAAATTTATAACATATATAAAGCTGCAAATATAATTCCTTGATAACTATTAATGAGTTGAACTCTGGAGTTTGTTACTTCTTATCAAATCTTTGTTTAAAATAATCGAACTAACAGCTGTAGGTATTAAACAAATTTTGAGAAACATTTAGATGGTTTAAATCGCTCTTATAATACACATTTCGATACATAGTTATTTCGAAAAGATATCTCATGATTTGAAAAAATAAAATTAATTAAAAACATAAAACATACACTGAGAAAATTTTCCTTGTAGAAATTACCATATCGTCTTATTTTAGCGGGATACACCCGTAAAATTCACATATGGCATAAATTATTCTGAAAAAAATTGTACAGGTAATCTAATAATTTCACTAAAATATAGAGAGCTTAATATTCTAGTATATCGCGTCCATGTGTAGTTTAGGAATTTTGATAAGGACAATTTTCTGAATGTATAAGTGTTTTACAAGATACACTATAATAATAAAAATGGAAAAGCTTAAATCGTGTTAGAATAAAGCAAATTGAATCAGTGAAAACGGAATGAGTGAAAGATGTGACTTATAAGCAAAAAAGCGTGTTCCTCTGAATAATAAAAATGTATGATATGAGTATTAATTTCATTCACAAAACTTTATTTTTATTTTTTTTACTGCAAATATAATAATGTTATTGAATTCATGGGTACAGAAACTGTCACTGATGTTGTAATGAAAATATAATATTGGGCTTCAATTAATTTTGTATTGTATAACCTACAATTTTAGATCCTGTAAAATATGTTTTTAAACATTACTAATCATGTCAAAATCGAGGTTTTATTATATGTATACTCTGAGAGAAGTGTCTTTTACCAGTTGTAACCATTTATTTAAACGGTTTCTTATAGCCTTTAAAAGAATATTATAACTACTAAAATTTCTGTATATTAATGAATACATTTATCATCATTTGAAATTTGTTTATTACGGGTTGAAAGAAATTATTAAATAAACCTGTAGGTTCGTTTATTCGGTAGGTTATGTGTATGACGACTAGGAGACATTGTGCTGAAGAGGACGACGCCTGACATAACCAAACGTTATAATACTAACACAAATATACTTAAATATAACGCAATTTTTAACCATCCAACCACTCGTTCAAACAAAAATTCCTATCACAGGTTTGTCCAATATGACAATAGTTCTCATACCAAATTTAATTGTAAATCGATATAATCTGTATCATTTGAAATGCCAGTGTTTTAAAATTTCTCAAATATTTCGTCGGTTAACGGGTAACATTGTTACCAAATATTGCAGTCTCTAAACGTAAAAGAATATATTTTAATGGATTTAAGAATTCTACTACTAGGTAAAAGACACTTTTTTCAGTCCAAACAATCGTTTAATCCTTTAAACTTAGTAGTTATTGCATACCAAATTTGATCTATGGTAAACATTCTGTCTAGTTTTATTGAATAAAGTCCACATCATGACAAAGTTGCTGATTTTAAAAATACAAAACATTCTCTGAATATTAATCTAGTGCACATTGTCCCTTTTTTGTACATTCCGCCTTCCCCGCAATATTAGCCAAGCGACAGGAAGACATTTTTTCATACGTATAATGAGAGATGGTGTCAACCGAATGCGCAGTACCAACAGTGCCATCTAATATATCTGTCAACTGCTAAAGTGAAATATTGCGCATGCGCACTATCGCCAATAGTGGAGAACATCTATTGAGGGGAAGGATAATATTTAGAGAGACTGCCAACTCAGTATTGGGAACTGGCTAATATTGGGAGGGTCTACCTAACCCAAGATTTTATCGTCAGTATTTATAGCGGGAAACATGAGTTCCTCTAGTACATTTTTCTTAAATTTTCCTTATAGCTACAAATCCGACGTCAAAATTGTAAAATTCAAAATGTCCGATCTAAAATGGCGGCTCAAATATAAAAACAATATCTTCAATCAAAGAGTTGGACTAGCCTTCCATACGTTCCATAGTAGGAATTCAAAGGGGCTGATTCAAACAGATGATACGACTGAAATGTCTTACATAATTAAATAACACGTTTAAGTTTACATCGGAATTATTAAAAAAATCGATGAGTTTTTGGAATGGCTAATCAATCATTATGAATTTTGCAATTTTCAATCCAGATTCGTATTCAGGCACTCCGATTTTCAATCAGTCACATTGTCTTTTGCAATTTTGCTTTGAAATTCGTTTTCAGTCTCCCCAGAAACCTGCGAAAACCTATCGTTTTGACATCGAACATTCGGAAGGTTGATTTGTCCAATTGGTTCGATGAAGACATTATTTATATTTTAAGCCACCGTATTGGATTAGCCATTTTGATTTTGGTAATTGAAAAAGGAAATTACTTTTGGAGGGTTAAAACGTCGAGTATCAACGCAAATACCACAAATAAATTTTAACCCTTTCAGTCACGAATTTTTCCAGCCACGGAATTTTTTTTGAAATTTTGTATACTTGAGTTTTTGAGGTCGCTGATTATGAATCCGGTGTCAGATCTTCAAAATTCAAAATGGCGGATCCAATATGGCCGACCAAAAATTTGAAAGATAATGAATTTAGCTAATATTTGGTATATAGGGGTTTTGGTATTCTTTTTTCGTTTTTTTTTTTTTATATTTGAGTTCGTAATCAGCGGCATAAAAATCCCTATATACCAAATATTAGGCAAAATCATAATTTTTCAAAATTTTTGTAGGCCATATTAGATCCGCCATTTTGAATTTTGAAAATCTGACACCGTATTCGTAGTCAGCGACATCAAAAACTCCGGCATACCGAAATTCAAATAATAATATCGATTAGTTCTTCCTGACATGAATTTCTTTTGAAAATTATGCCTTTTTTGGTACTAATTTGTTAATAAAAATAATTATTTAAAATAATTTTGTAATATTATTGTCTTTTAACAGTTATTGGAGTCTTAGGAAAGCCAGGAACGAAAAAACCGCATTGAAATCGAGAACTATCTGTTCAAAAACCTTAAAAAATCGAGAGCATCTATGGGACACTGGTGTCCGCCTGTGACTGAAAGGGTTAAACTATACAAAAAAGCTACATTTTTGTGACATATAAAAAACAAAGTATCAGCCTCAGACCACTGATCTCTATGTAATACTGATAGCCGATACTGCATTATGATGTGCTAATGCATTAGAACACCTGAGCCTCTTTTGGCCTGGAGCAATTTCGGCTCGACCTCTAATAAAGTTTAACGGAAATGTCCGAGATGTGAATCGTCAAATACAAATACCATTTACTCATTGCATTGATTTGTATTTTTGGCAAGTCGCTACAACCTTGTACGAACTTCGGTCGAGCCAAAATACTCCAGTCGAAAAGAGCTACGCGCTGTTGACTATACAATAGGTAGAGATCAGTGCCTCAGACACGTAGTGTCTCAAAGATGAAATGCTAGACTCATCTTTTTACACGTGGTTCCACGATAATTTTGACATTACCTATTTCCTCGAAAGTTTCGACCAATATAGAAATGTCACACTTCTTACAATGAGCCTACGTAAAAAGTGTCAATAGGACTTCAGCAACCATGAGACAATCAGCATGAATAAACACAAAGATAGCGCGCTAAAAATGCTCCCCTTTGTCAAGACTCGGTTCGCTAATAGCCATCCAAATGAGATAACTTAAATACCCTTCGAATGAGCTCGGATCAAGAGCGGTCTCTCAGCAGAAAGGAGTCGGCCAAGTGCGCGATGATGCCCGATTGCTGGACAACATTGACGTCCGAGACGTTCGCCAGGAAGAAGACGAACTGCCGAAGGTATGAAGCTTTTGCCCCTCTCGGTCGACTCTCATTACGCGCACGAGTGAGCGGGGATAATGGGCCTCGTCGCGGATAAGACATCTGACTGGTTGATCGATATGTAGGATTTTTTGCACGGGTTACGGACGTCGCTTTTATCGACGAGTCGAGATCGTGAAGGGTGACGTTCGAGGGAGGTCCTCCTCCAGAGAAGAGTTTCACACAGCATCCGCAGGTGGAGAGGGACTATTCGTCTCTTCCTCACGATGGAAGGGCAAGTAGCCAAAGAAGCCCAGGAGCTCTATGTGTCTTTAGAAACGTATTTGCGCAACATGGTGCTTTTTGTCCAAGTTTTTTGCCAGCTGGCCAATTGGAATCACGACGTCGTCTTTATATCGTCTTCAGACGTTTCTTACTAGTCTAGGAATATTATACCCCAGAAAAATCTCGTCGGACAAGCGGATTCTGTCAGTCTCCTCACAGGATTCAAGTTTTTCAATCTTTACAAGCTTGTCATAAACACAAGCGTTTCCAGAATAATCACGTATTTATACGTCGAATCAGACACTAGTATATATCACATTTTAAATTTTAAATTTTGGTCATATATCATGAAAAAAATGTTTGTCGTTAAGTTCTGGAAATTTGTTACGAAATCTCCATATGCTAAATAACTGGGTGATTCACAGCTAGTAGAATTCTGCCAATAAATAGATTGATCTAGGGAAACCTTACTCCAAAACAAGTGTGATGTCAATTGGGGTCATCCCATCTCTGACGCCTGATAAGATTTATTGAAACTTCATCGTATCTAAAGATATCCAATTATCCCTATGTCTTATATTTTTTACAATGAAAATTAGGATTTTCCGAAAAGTTATTATTAGAGAAATTGCAATCTGTATACTTAAACAATCAAATTTGTACTTAATCTTTTCAAGCACGGTACTTCATCAGGGAAACCCCAAAATAATGTACTGATTATTGCACGCCAGTACTAGAAAGGTCATCCTTGAAGGTCGGGGAAGAAGAAAGGCACTCCACACCGTGAAATAACGCTTTTCGAGGAAATACCGTCATCAAATTGTCAGTGCGAGTACAAACTTTTTTCCGTCCGCTTATCATACGTCACTGGGCGGAAAAGTTCGAATCCCATTCATTAATATCACTTCCTCAATGAAACTTTTTACATTTCTATCCGCCATCTTCAATTTTCCATTCACATGCGAAACTGTGTATTTTTTCCTGCGGTTGGATGTGATAAAAAAACTGTGCAGAACCTTCGTTATTGTCGGGTTGTAATTATTTAACCTGTTTAGTCTTGTATGGTGATTATTGTTTATTTTGTTTATTCTCATTGTGTGTTTTGTCTCAAACTCAAGATCTATTGCCATTGAATTTGCGTCTTTCTTGTGGGTTCATCACGAACAGTGCTTTTTGTAAGCCTTCCAGTCTTAAAATAGAAAATTGTAATGTCTTCTTTTAAGTTTCAAGTCAACAAGAATTTGTTTTAATACCATATTCCGAGTTAATGCCTAAATTTAAGCCAGTTTCGATTAAATCCGTCCGAATTGTAAGACTTTTTTTTTCTTTGCAGAAAGGTCAATAAATCTTATATTATATAAATATATAATACTCATTAAATCTTCTATAGATAAAAATGATATGAAGGTATTTAATATCTTTAAAGTGAATGTAACGTTTTTTAATTTCTTTTAAAATTTAAATTAAAACCCACATATCTTATTATCATAAAATTTAATTTCAAACTATCACAGTTAGCAGTAATAACATTTCACTTGATGGCTATACTATCTAATCTATTTAAACTACATAAAATAATACAAATTGAATTTTCCACACCATACATATATACACCATCTAATTCCTGTTAAAATTAATTTCTCTGTGTCGCTTTCGAACATAATAATTTCACTTGATAGTACTAAAACTTCGACGTTCGCTGAACAGGTGCTGACTTAATCCTGAAATCGCCATTTTCATCTGATTCTTTCGTCCAAAAATCATCTGGTGGTGGTAATTTTGGCACTGGCATGGAAACCCCAGTGTCGAAATTGTAAGTTTCACATTTTTTTAGTGTGCAGGCGATAACTCCAGGTTGACGGCAAGAGCAGTGGTTACATCCATCAAAATATGATTTCCCAACCACGCAATCCCGATCTTTAACAAACGAATTTATATAGATGAAATTGTATACATTGTGTAATAAATAGTTACATTTTGTCCTAAATAGTAATAATTTAATAAAAATCTGAAATTGTGGACTTCATGCAATGTCCATTTAAAAAATATTTTTGCTTCTCAAAACATAAATATATCAGATATTTCACACTTTTCCACAGCTATAGGGACGAATATTATAATTTAATTTTGCATCAAAATGAATGTTGACAACTTTGGTTTATTATCCATCACAGACGTTACATAATACATATTATAAACATGTGCAGATCCGAACAATATGTTATTAATCAAAATACTGTTAAAACAATATAGAATGTCGCAAATTTGATTTTAGAAGTTCTGCGACGTTTAGGTCTATAATTCAATAGTTTTATCCCAAAACTCTGGAGGTGGTGGATTTTTTTCAACACCTTCGCAATGTCTCTGGGTACAACTGATCTCGTGACGTTCCGTACAAATGCAGCGGTTACATCCATCGTAATAGAATTTGCCAACGATGCATTCTCGTTCTACAATTTCAGATTTTCCGTTATTGCGATTTTAAGTGGACTTCGTGTAAAAATTACTCTTATAACGATGCAATACATTAATATTCAATCAACTTTATGCAAAAATTTAACTCCAAAAGTAATTGAGGATTAATACTTATAAAATCGATTCTAATATTGTCTTTTACCGAGATAACCAATTCGTTATATCGATTTTATTTCACGTTCCCAGAAAAAAAAGAAGCAAATTGGATATACATACCTAATGTGTTTGCGAAAATAGGAATCACTGCACAGATGAATAGAAGCAAGTATACGTGTTTGGAAAGCATGTTTCCAAGTTATTTGTAACTGAATTGAAATCGAATTCCTTTACTGGTCCAACGCAGAGCGAATACTAAATACACGACTTGCCACATCAGCAGAAATCGCAGCTTATCTCTTTAAGACATTTTTTTTCTTTTAGTACTATCTTCGTAAACACACACTTTCGAAGATTAAGACGAAATTATGCAAGGGAAAATTTGGTCGAAAGTGCCAACTTCTGAAATTCTCGGAACCTTTATAACAATTAGTCATACATTTTTATTAATATATTTCCGTTATTATTAATATTGTTATTGTGTCGTTTTCAATTATGATTCACACGATATAGCTATTAATTATAGAATTTTTGGTACCATTTTTCTAATCATTCGAACGTTGCAACTTAGTCGATTGTTGAACCATGTTGCTAATTTTTATTCCATTAATATGTAACTCCATTAGTATTTTGTAACTAAATTAATTTTTATATTACTTTAATTTCTAAATGTAATTTTTTGTTTATCATTCAATGCATTAAGATTCAATGCATTAGATAAATTCTCTTGATAAAAATAGGTAAAAGTTTCACGTCGTTGTGTTATTTAGCAATTAGTATACATGTACTTCTTAACTTATTTTTTAAACAAATAAATCTAAATAATGGTATTTTTAAATAAATAATGTTCCAGATAAACGGAGAATATATTATTCTAGAATTATGTTTTTTTATAATCAATTTTTAGTTATGAAAAAAAATTAGATGCAGCCATCACCAGTTAGCGATTGTGTGAAAAAATCTTTTTACTGGTAATAAAATTGGTTTTCGAAGTACGTTTTAAAATATACCTATGCCATAAAGTCGGAATTGAATTGTTAGTAGAGTGTTCCAGAACAGATATATAAGTTTCACAGAGCAATCTTGTATACTAAACGCAAAGACAAATATTGGGGGTAAGGGTCGAAAAACCGACAATCGAAAAGCCGACAGTCAAAAAGCCATCATATAAAAATCTAGAAACATCGACAAGCGAACTATCATTTCTTGAAATATCGGTTTTTTTACTGTCGGCTTTGAATTGCCGGATTTTTTACTGTCGGTTTTTTGACCTGTCGGCTTTTTGATTTGTCGGTTTTTCGACCCCCACCCAATATTGGAAATTATAATGCAACTATCGCGTTGATCTGATGAACACGGAAGATAGTTCCAATATAAAAAATATATTTATATTACCTCAATTTAAAAAAATGCATTCTCTATAACTGCACATCAAACATCAGTTGAGCATCCCTTTGAAACTCGTTGTCAATGGTGAAACGTAGAACTACATTTCACTACTGACACAGGACGAACCGCTATTCAACAGGTAAGTGTCGGATGAAATTCTATCGGTTTTCCTTCAATCGCTTGATGGAAACGAAAATGTTCCCTTAGAACTGGTTCAGGTGGATCGTTTTCGTAAGCGAAAGTGAAGGAGACAAGTGGACATAGGGAACCGATAAAAAGAGATGCAACAGCATGCATCGGGAAAAGTAGTATAAGGTAAGAAATGGACGAGACGCGAGTAAAACAGGAGAAATAAAGGCGACCTTGGGGTCAGTTCTCACACACAATAGAAGACCGATGGTCAGTTCTGAGACCCGAGGAAGTGTCGCGAGTGACGACAGCTGTCAGACCATTCAAGAGGGAGCTCTGATAAGGAGAGAAACTCCCATCCCTCCCTGACTTCCTAACGAAGCTGTAGTACTTCATGGTGGCACAATACCGAGCCACGATAGTCGCAAGCAGACAATAATTGGGTGTGAAGCGACGTCCAGATGATATCAAACCCCCTTTGTACTCTTACCGATCGATAGCGAGCAATGTCCCTATCTGAACTGTGATATTTATTTAACTTTTATCCTTTTTTAGATTCATTTCCTCCTATTCTTCTACCTTCTTAGGATCCTTGATTGCAACGATTTTTCGTCTACTGCAAACCATTAAAATGTCTTCATCTTTAAATTAATACAATGTTTTAATATCGTACGTTCAACATCTCCAATTCCATTATATCACCAACTTATACATAACTGGAACATCATAAGGCAATGATCCAAACCTTTTATATCTTGATTTAACGTGACATCTTGTTACTTTTTTATTTTCCCTTTCCCCAACGACTTTTGATTCAATGTATAAGACTCTCTGCACATATGGATGTTAAAGGTTCGCCTTGACTGAAGTCTTCAATCGCCATCAACTAGAATCATCTTCGACGGGACACACTCGATGCCAATCTCTGGCAATTGACCGTTTGCCGCAATGACACGGATGTACTGATGTGCCAACTTACATGCGGAAATTGGTGACGAAAGATCGATAGCTTGACATGCGAGCGACGAATATCAAATGTATCGACAAAGATCGCAATCAGGAAGTCTCACCTTGCGCATGTTTGAATAAATGAGTGACATCGATGTGAATGAAAGAAGAAAGTGAATGATCCATGATAACTTTTGGGCATTTTATATTTTGAAGTTAAAAATTGTAAGCATTCTGGAAATATTAAGATATTTACAAGTAAATCCCGAGCTCATTTAAATACTAAATTAATACTCCATTAATAAACCGCTATTTTTTAAATTAAAATAATCACTGGAAAACATAAAAAACAAAAGCCCCTTGAAGCGAATATTATACTGTTAGAAATGTTCGGAAAATTCTGATACTTTTATGTTACCGGAGTAACAGAATATTACTAAACCCTGTAACAGACAGACAAATTATGTAACATTATCAGAAAATTACGAAACTTGTAACAGAAATGTGAATGTGAATAAGAGAACGAAGGTGAAGTTGGTTTGGTTTGCCGTCACCAGGGGCAAACGCAACGTTAGCATCCCTACAAGAGGCTCCCGTGATTCCTGTTGTAGAAGTTGAATTTTGATCCCATCCTAAGGGATCAATGGCCTCGCTTCAGTGCATGAACTTCAGTTGTTTCATTAAATTTGATATGTTTTATATAATTTATTTATCTAAATAACAACATATCAATTTAAATTACTAAGAATTTATATACGTAAACTATACGTAACTATATCAAACATGTTGATAAATTTAATGATTTAAAGAAATTTTTTTTTATTCACTTTACGTATTTCTGCTACTGTAACTAAAACTTACCAAATTTTATTTCAGAAAATTATGAAACGGTAACCGTAAAAAGCTGTTTAAGAAAACTCCTACAGAAATTTTTAAGTGTACGGTATGCATTGTAGGGGTCTGATTAACTTTTTCCATTTTACACATGTACAAAGTTAAGGAGAAAATTTCGTATCAGAATACCCTGTTTTCTTGACATTTGGGCTGAAATTGCATGTATCAAAATGGTTCAAATGGAAGTAAAGTATTTTATTACGCACGCATAGATTAAATACAGTAATGAAAGAATAAAATCATCAACAACAAACGTCAAATTCGGACTAAAACTGATATTCTTTTTATTACTTCTACTTTGTATTAAACTGGTTTTAAACTGATAAGACATTTCACAAATAAGTAATGTGAATATATATTCTTATCGCATTCATGTTTATTTAGACCACAGAATCTGCACAACGAGTAAAAGATTTTTTTAAATTCCTGTCGTAGGGAACGAAAAGGCATTCATATTTTTATTTTCAGATTTTAAATAATTATAATAAAAGAGATTCGAGATTGTAAAATAAATTATTGTTTATGATAACAGGTTATGTTAGCATGTAATGAAATGTGAATACAAATTTAAAGTAATTAAGAAACCTCATAGTTTTTATTGTATCTATGTACATAGTTTCATTTATATCAATGTTATTATTCTGGTTGTTTTTATTAATTTTAATTGAATTAGTCACATGTTATGTATACTGGCTATTTCTTGGCCCAAAAATCTTCTGGTGGAGGTTGTTTCGGAACTCCTGGGCATGCTCTCAGAGTACAGATGATAACATAGGGCTCTTCACAAGAACACGAATTACAGCCATCATAATAAGATTTGCCCACAACGCAAGCACGTTCTATATTTTGAAAATGAATAGAATAAAGCAATGAATATAGTAACAACTAATAATATTAATGTGTAAGAGTTTTAAATTAGTTTCTCAAAATTATAACGAAAAATTGAGCTATAAACGATTAAACTCTATCATATTTTTCATCGTTTATAGAAGATATTCACTTACGTTTATCTGCATAGGCAGCACTAATCAAAACTATTAAAAATAAGAAGCAAAAGAACTTAGGAAACATTTTGAAATTACTATTCCAAAAAGTAAAATTAGACACTAGAGACGACTGACTTTGATTTGCAGAGATTTCAACATATATATCTCAATTTTAACGCAGCATGTTGATTATCATAATACTTTTAAAAGAAGATAAGATGAATACAAACTGTTTCAATACATTGTCGTCAATATTATTTATGATCTCGTCTTATAATGTAGTTCGACAATTCAATATATCATTTGGAAAATTTACATGATACAATACTGAGATAATCTTATAACACTGAGTCATTTTTTTTTAATTTTAATCCTTCCATAAAATTTTCATATGTGCTTGTATCAATAATGTTAGAGATACTAGGAAACGAATATGTTATACATCAAATATAGGAACTGTAAAACTATAAATTATTAAAATCCGTTTTGCTAAGTCACTGATATCATCGAAAACTTGGAAAAATTCAGAATTTGTATTCTTATAACTCAAAAATATATGGGCAATTAATAAAAATTTACAATGAGGAAACTTACTTATAAATGAATTGTGGATATAAGAAAAGTTAACTTACGAAGCATATTTCTGTTTGATCGATTTGTCACTTAATAATAATTTTCTTAAAGTAGCTTATGGATAACAACATACCTACTTAGTTTGCCCAAAAATCTGCTGGTGGATCTTTTAACTTAACTCCCTCACAGTGCATCGCTGAACAAGCGACAGCATGAGGTGCATTACATGTGCAATGATTGCATCCATCAAAGTAACTTTTACCCACTACACACGCACGACTTTCACCTAAATTTCAAATATTTTTATTTTGTACAATTTCCTTTACACTTAAAAACTATCTTAGCTCATCTTTCACACAAAATACTTAACTTAAGTTAGTCCAATATTCAATTTATTAAACTTTCTCTTACTTTGTGCATTTGTAAACGTCAATCCTACGAATGCGATAAAAAGTAACAAAAAACTAATTCTCCAAAACATGATTTGTAGTTAAGTATAATTTAGATATATAAAATAACTTATTCACGAGTAGCGAATCTCAAGTGATAACTGCTTGTGGTCAATAGCGTGCATTTATAATGGTCCTTATCTGTATATTATTCATGCAATTTTTTATCAAGTATTATTAACTCTAATGAACACCCATTAGTGAGATAAGAAAATTATGAATAATTAATTGGGTGATACAAATTTAGCCTACAAAGTAGATCATCGATTCGCTGTCTTCTGATAGAAATTGCTTAATTTTTAAGATCAGTTGAGAAATACTGATAACATCGACAATAGGAATGTATTTCAAGAAGTTGATTATTTCGGAAAGATATTTATCTGATTTTATGCCATTGTTATGAATTTATTTTCAAAAAAGAAACTCTTAGTTTACATAGCGATTTTGGATTTTCTACGACACATCATAACTGGTACAGGGCGCACAGTTAACATTATCATACTCAATCAGACTCACAATTTTATAAAATAATAGCCTACAAAATTAATTAAAAAAATTAAAATTCATATAATCTATCAGTATTATTATGTAGAGCGCTGCTTCTAAAGTAGACGAAATATCTGTATCCAAACTTATATAGGGTAGGGTCCCTTAAGAGTATACGCATTGCCTAAGAGCAATGTAAAAGAATTTTGTCGCAATTAAGGTCATAAAGTTTGTAAAAATGTTATATACATTATTGTTTATATTATTTTTTATGTAGCTACATTTATCTTTTAATTATTAGTTCATTATTCTTAATATAGCCCAAGAGTACGTACCCTACATTGAAAAAAAGTCAGTGATATAAAATTTATGAACCACTTAAGATATGCCTTGTAGTAATAATAGTAAAGGATTAGTAAGTTACCACTGCATTTACTATTAAAATGCTTCCTTATTGCTCTGAGTGTACTGTTGAAATTCATAGCCCCATCTTAGCCTATAGTTTTCTGCGTTATGCTTTAGGCTATTTCGTCTTATATCGCAGATTATAAGAATGAGAGGATATAAAACAATAAGAGACTTTAAATGAAGAAATAAATAAAGAATATATTTAGTATATTTAAATTAGTTTTTTATAAATGAAATAGTATAAAAGATAAATATCTTTACTTTATTTATTTGTAATGATTATTTCTCTATACAATCTAACCTGCGTACCCTTAGGAAATGGGTTGCATACTCTTAGACACATCATTCCGCATAGTACTCAAATAAACACAAAATTTTTAACCGACTTTGTCCACTGTTAAGGCATATTACTAACATTTGGATGTTTTTCTATGACTTCTTACTTCTAGGTTAAAAATTAACAACAAAAAATTAGTTAGGTGCGTACTCTTAGGAGCAATGGATACCACAATGAACCGTTAGATTATATCACTGGTAACCAAATTCCCCATCTCCATCAACCATAATTCTGATTACAGAATGAACTAAACTAGCAAAAGTGATTTTTTCGAAACTCCAACCTTTATGACTATTTTTGCTATAATTAAAGCGTTGCTTTAGCAAAAATACGAAAGGCTGGTCTTATCCTACACGAAAAAATGTAAAAAATGGCGCTCAGTATTTGAGCGTGTCACTTCAGGAAAATTTTTTGTTATAACACTTTGAATTTTGAAATTTAAAAGCGCCACTCGTTTAAAAAAATGACCTGTCGATCTGGCACATTTTACTATGTGCTTAAAATGTTTCGCTAACCATTGCTCCTGGTAATTTACGTCTCAAACTTTTTATAGGTGTAAAAACATAAAAAGTGAGTTTGGATAGCGTGCATGAAAAATTTATTTCTATTTTTTTCTGAAGTGAAATGTTAAAAGTTCTAGGGATATGCCCATATATAAGAACGAAGCTACCCTAAAGCAGCCAAAAGTAAAGATACGGAAGTAAAAGAGAATAAAAGAAACCGCTGATATTTTGAAAACCTCTTAGAATATATAATAACAGAGACCCTACTAAGTGTTAATTCCAAGTTCAAATGAACTTCAATATGGATTGCAACATAAATGAACAGAAATCATCATGACAGAACTGTTTTACATGATTTTCGTTTGTTTTCATCTAAAACGAATAGTTGATAACCTCGATTGTTATAAGATAAAATGTTATACATTCTTATGAACAGAGATTGAATAGGTATATTATAAACAATGGAGCTCTTTCCAGTTTTTTGGAAATAGCAGTAACAAGGATTGGTGGTTATTCTTCTGGAAATTTAAATTCAGAATATCTTTACTACAGAAGAATATCTGATATTCACCATTTTCAACAGTTTGTTATAATTTGTACAAATATTTTGGGTCCACTTTAAATTTCATCAATAATGGAGTTTGATAAATACTTACCCCAAACCTTATTGATTGATATATTTATGCCCTAATATAATTTGTACCCGTATTAATTGTAACCATAATTTGTTAATAATGTTATAGTAATTTATGAATGGCTAGACAATTAACCACATTATAATTGTTATGTTTCAGGTGAGAAACCGTATCAGTGTACGTGGGAGGGTTGCGAGTGGAAGTTCGCCCGCTCGGACGAGCTGACGCGACATTATCGCAAGCACACGGGTCAAAAACCGTTCAAGTGCCATCTTTGCCAGCGGTCCTTTTCGCGCAGCGACCATTTGTCGTTGCACATGAAGAGGCATTGATGACAGCTGGATGCAGCTAGAGCCACGTGACACTGACGATTACACTCGGGACCTGAAGAAACTCCTCCCGTGCCGGCGAAAATCGTTTCGAGCCCCTCAGGAGGAGAACAACTAGGAAAGAAGTGAAAGAAAAATGGACAAGTTCACTAGATTTAGCCTTTCAATAAGGATTCCAATCGTCGTCTGCTGCAACTTTGTCGCATCGGCGAAAGCCTCGGGAAAATGGTATCCCACCGACGATGAGGTCTGCGCCGACGAGGAAAATCAACGAGAAAACTCTTAGGTCGAATTGCGAGCATGACAGCGAAGGCGTTCCAATGGATTCCGGAAACAGGGTCTTTCGAGAATCTTTGACGATGACAGATTTTGTTTCTTGGTTTCTATTCGAGTCGACAATTTCGGTGCTTATTCGAAGGAATTTTAACATTTCCGAAATCGCCATGTCGTTCCTGCTTGATTGTCAAAAAAGGGAACGGCAAATGTCGTTTCGTGATGTTTGGAATCCTTCTCTTTGCACCGGTATTGATGATTGTTATCGAAGGGACAAACCAAGACATTAACTAGAAGATGTCTGAAACCAGTGTTCATTTGATCGAATCGATTAGTTTAATCGAACGACTCCAATTTGTACGGGAATCTGTGATTGGCGATGACTCGACTTTAATCGAGTTGAAAATCCACAAGGATTTTTCGTTTAAAAAAAGTACAGTAACGTTTATTAATTTAAATTTAATGGACAATGGTTGGTTCACGTGAAACCGTCTCTCGTGAACGTTGTAGGGGCGATGAGGAACGCTGAAGTGGAAAGATAATGGGCGCTGCAGGTTCAGCAAGAGATGACGCGGGAGCATTTTTATTTTGTCTGTTTTAGCCAATTTTAATTTGTTGAAAATTCCAATTAATTTAAATACGTCGGAATATAAGGCCAGCTCAACTAGTCTAGAGCACCATTATTATTCTATTGTGAAAGAACTAGCGCCAGTAAAGTACTAGGAAATCTTAAGGTTATTTGTAGCTCGTAATAATGGGGATTTAAGAGAATATATTAAAAACTAGATAAAGAAAAGTATAGACTCCGGTGACGGAGCTTGGGACTTAGCATGCTCAGTTAAATAACTATCAATCGTGATCGCAAACGTTTTTTAAATGTTGAAACAATGATCGGGCTTTTTCGTCCGGTTTCTATTCGAGACGTGCACAAAGAATTTCGCGTTTGGAGAAGGACAATCAACTATCGGCTCGATGACGAAATTGACATCCGAAAAGCCAGTATTACAGATGCATTAAGCTTCAGGGAGACGGCTTTTTTTGCTTTTAATCGCAATATTAAACGACGAAAGCAATACGAGCATCGGACTCGACATGAGAGGCTGATTTTCGACGCGGTCAGTCATGTGCCAAAGTAGGTGCAAAATTCTTTTTTTTTATTCTTAAAAAGCAATCAAGCAAATCAATGTATATATTTCTTCTTCGAATGTATATATAACTGTTTTTCTTCATAGAAAACTATCTGCTTGAAAGCTCGTTTTCGCCCGCTATGTAGGGAACAAAAGGCGCTTTCGGGATTTTCTGATTGAACTCGGCGCAAATTGTAAATATCCGAAAACGTAATTTCTGTATCTTGTCGTCAACGACGGAAAAAAATCGTAGTGTACGTGGAACAAGCGTTCCGTTTCGTCAGTTCGACTTTCAACATTCTCAGACGATGGTACGCTAGTATTGAAGCGAATGTTACAAATATCGAACTTCGAAACGACGGAACAAGATGCCAGTATACACTAGAGCCAGTTTATCTTAAAACTTTATCCTATAAGGTTATTGCTGCGAAATTTGATAATTTATCGTTGTTATGCTCTGTATTTCAATAATATATACCTAGATGAAATAGTGCCTTCTTGTAACTTTAGGGGATGACAGTGCCTTATCGGTCGCATCGATCTGTCTCGCTTCTTATTCCACATCATTTTTCTACGTCGATTCTATACGCGCATCATGCCGTTGGCGATTTTCAATAATGTGGGGTTCCATTAATTTAAACAAAATATAAAACTCCCAAATTTTTTAGTTAGCAAGAAAATGCCTTCGATATGGAGAGACTTAAATCATTCTTTCAATTTTTCAACTTATTTCACTTAGCAAGGATGATTAATTTCCGAAACACAGCTTTGAAACGTCCGAACCCCACATTATACGAAAAGCAACAGAGTGCATTACGAAGTTTCCGTTATAAACGGTTCTTAGCACAATCATTACCGTCACTTACGAATCATTATCGAAACTCTCTGGCGCGATTTTCACACATTATGAAACTCAATCCGAAAATGGACGCTCTCGCCATACGGACAGCCAGTTATGATCTTGACGATCGATACCGGTGCAGTGATCTTGGCAGGCTAAGTAATTTTTGTACACGATGAAAAATGTACTGCGAAAGTCGCGCTGACAACGAATTCGATCAGAAATATTTTCTTAAGATAGAACCCCGAAACACTCTTATCATCGATGAATCGGTTGGTTATAAATCGCCGATTTTGCGGCCTCGTTCCGAGGCGATAAATATAAAGTTACACCACAATCTGTCAATTTTAACTACGTCTGACCGAATTCTTGAGGTGCTGAAAGAAACAATTCGTATAACACGGTTTTCAGTCGTTCCTTAAATATTAACGACTTCTTGTATAAAACATATTTGAAGGTTTTACTCAGCTTTAATTTTGGCAAATGTTGCATATGAAGATTATAAAATTCAATTGTTATGTAAAACACTCATATGTTGTAATTTTCATGATAATTAGTTATTGTTAACAGAATTAAACTTCTTTTTTCAAATCCATTGAATTGTCGACTTACTTTTATATTGCACTTTTAATAACTGAATTTTTAATAAATAACAATTAATAATACAAGAGATCGATGCCAAAATCATTTATAAACATCGTTTGCCAACTGTAACAATGATCTTTATAATTTTCATATAACTAAATTTAAAGAAATACAATCAGATACTGAAAATCGTGATGCAACTTCAGAAAAAATGACCTTAGGTGCCTTAACGATCGACTTACTATATACATAAAATTAGCATAAATCTATTGTATTTGTATTGAATAATTTTTCAAAAGTCGAAATACACTTATGAATTTAATAGTTTCAATTAAGTACACCAAAATGATTTTTAGTGTACAAAACAAGAAAAGAAAGATACCAGTATCGAACAGATGAATACTAGAAGCAAACTTGATTACAATTATCGCTGGTCTACAATTTACTGAATTGTGTTGCAGGTCTTCTACACTCGGTGCTTCATCGGTGCTTTCATTGTAGATTTTAATTATAATTTTATTTTTGTAGAAACCATTACTCGTTTGCGATATTTTACAGAACGACTTTAAAGAATTCAATAATATAGTAATAAAATAATAATTTGTTGGAAAAAAATGGTTTTAGTTTTTAATCATTGTTAATTTCTACCGACTTTCAAACTCTTGGAAAGCAATAATAGAAAATGATACGTGGATTTCATATAAAGAAAAATCTTACAGATGATAAAATAGGAAAAAAAATACTTTTATACTTTAAACTAGCAAGGTCAGGTTTTGTTTGCAAGGTCAGGTATAACTTCTCGGTATTTTCTAAAAACTGTACATTTTACGGAGATTAAATTCTTAAGTCTCTCATTCCAAACTCAGCAATATACACTTGGATTAATCTTCGGTTGCAATGACCATTTGTGTGGATTTATTTGTTAAACACTATGTTGTATAGTAAATAATAAATTTAAAAAAGTGGATGTTTTTGGTATTTTTTATTCTGGAGACTTTAATAAGGTGGCAACCGAAGTTTAAGTGATAGTGAGCAGAACACCAACGATTGTCCACGGATGAAAGAATGGATCAATTCGTAGATCCGTAAAGTTCCGAAAGGATATTTCAATTGTACATAGTATACGTAAATAAGCCGCAATTAGCCGACGATTATCGATAGTCGTTTATAATGGATTGCCTAATATATATATGCATAATTAGCACATGTAAGTATAATCAATGGGGGCCAGTAATTCTCTCGGATCTCGTACCGTGAGGCGTGCGGAAAGTTCTTGATTGAAAATTGCAATTTTTAAATTCGTTTTCTAATTCTTTCTGTTTTGCTTAATTGTGAGTTTGCGTAAGGTGATTTATAGATAACGAAAATTATTCAAACTGCTTCAATCTTGTAAATTAACATATTGAACTTCTAATTTCCAAAACTGTCAACTCACAGAGAACTGTCATGAAAGGAATTATAATTTTCTCGTTGAAGCTGACTTCTCAACGTTTATTGATAATTATGTACTCATAATTATTCTTATACGTACATTATTAGATGGTAATAAAGTGATCCTTGTTGTTATTACTGTAATTTTATAATTACGGGTAATAATAATATCAATCTTAAAAATTTAATATTTCTCAGCATAGTAGTTTTTGTAGGTAAAATGAGATTGGGGAATAAAGATATAAATAAATATTAAAATGGTATCATACTAAATAGTTAAACTATCACGTTTCTAAGATATTGAATTCCAAATTTGAAAAAAAAACTTCATTCCATTTTCTATCAATTTCTACCTCGTACATTTTTACTAATATTCAATCTTTTTTGAGGCTTTAAGAAAAAAAAGTGAGCACTTAAATTTTTTGAAAATTCTGAATTATGTCGATAAGATTTTGATATCAGCGACAGTGAACTTACGCAAACTTTTAGAACTTGATGAATAATGTGTGCATTTAGTCGACCTAATTGTCTGGAAAGGTCGAGAATCAGCAAGCATCAGTTCCGCGCGCCATGAACTATTAATTGATAAGTGGAACGATTGTACATGTATATGTCGACTATAACTTCTAGTTCGATAGAAATATTTGCGACTTATTGTATAAACACGAAGGCATTATTCCGCAACTCTTTACTTTCCGTTAATAATAGTTAGATTTAATGCGTTATTTCGCACGAACGTAAGCAGGTGGCTGCTAATACACACGTGTGTCTTCATTTCTCTGTTCTCGATTCACTTTCGCATCACATGTGCGTGGAAGGGTAAATTTCATTACGGCGAGTAGAGAATATTATATTATATATACGTGTAATATTTTATAAATCGTCGTGTAAGTGCGGTTGTGACGCGAGTATTTACGTTTTAAACTGTTAATAATGTCGCGACGACGGTAACGAAGCGTCGAAAATCATTACGTCTATTCGAATTTATTTATTTATTGATCAGCCACGAAAAGGCAGAGTTTGTATATTGCGAGATGATATATTTATATATATGATATATAAATATACGCCACGGGAAAAGAGAAAGGACGACATATATAGAAAACCTTTGAGGTGCAATTGGATGTTTTGCTTTGTTTTAGTATGAAATGAAGCACGCACGAAAACGAACGCCGAACGACACGATTGAGAGAATATAGATATTTCTATTATTTCAGACGAAAAAAAAATATATAAGCGCTGTATCATAATTCATAATAAGTATAAATGTATCGGGCATCTACAAGCAAACACTATCGACGCATATTTACTACGCCTATACGATCACACACTTTCATTTTATCGTCAAGAGAGAAAGAAAGATGACGGTTGAATATTTTAGACAATACTATTACCTTTATCATTATCCTTACAGCTATCATTGGTACTATTATGTTTATTATTATTAATATTATTAATGTATTTGGCAGGGTTATGACAATTAAAATTCATAAAATAATAATGTTCGTCTTATTTATTATACCTGTTAACATACATATAGAGGGCTGATCTATTTTAATTTTGAGGTTATTATATCAATCCAAAATAATTATTTTCGTACGGTGGGCGTAAAGTGCGGCTTTACGCCCGGTGCCAATAGGCATGCCGGAGGAGCGGCGAAGCTGGCATAATTATAAATCTTGTACTTATTATTAGTCCCAATGTAATCGTTGATCTCCATAATAGATTCAATGCAATTATTAATTAAATTATTTCTCTAACTTAGAGTTCTTTTTCTTACTTTGACGTAATTACAGATTTTTTTTGTAATAGAACTATTGTTCAAAACAGTTATAATTACGAAAGAAATAAACAGGAATCTTAAACGCTCTTTTATTTCGAGAAGCTTAGATTCTGCTAGTAGAATATTAGGTGGAGAACTCATAGGGAATTCTAGAGCAGTTCTTAAAGCTGAGTTTGAATTTATTCCAACTTATTTAGCATATTTTAAAGATTAGGGCAGTACACAAAGCCACATTCAATAACGGAACGAAAAAAGTTTGTAAAAAGTTATGTAAAAAGAGATCTCTTTTCATCAGGTCAGGTAAAGAGATCAACTTTTTATCAGGTGATCCCCACTAGGTTTCCAAAAGGTATTTAATAATATTCAATAATCTAATACATCTTCTTTTAATGGGGTGATTTAATTATATGGTTGGCAATGTTTGTCTATTTCTCCTATCTTCAAATAGATATATATAAAAAAATAACGATTTAAAATCTGAGCATTCCAGCTTCCATATGCTAGAAAATTGGCCAATAGTAAAAGTTTTTTCTTTCAATAAATTCCCTTCATCTACTTAATTTTGTTGTTTTTACAATATTATTATATGTTTTTATATTATTACATACATATTTTCGATTATTTAAATATATTAAATAACTTCTTTTAAATTTAGTTAAACTGCCTTCTTTTATGCATCTTTTCATCAACTACAGTTTTACTTCATTTACTACTTTAGGGAGGTAGGTGCTGTCACTATAAAATATAATTGTGAACTTTGCTATGAGTAGTTGAAAATGACAAAAGGACCCCACATGAAATATCATGAGCATTAAAAAAAAATAACTCAAGGGCAAAGTGCAATTCGGTTATTAGAGCATACATTTGTTTTGGTTTTTAGCAAGGATTAAATAGAAATTACACATTACAAAAATTAATTAATATCTGGTCACAACGAATGGAACAGTTTTCAGAAAATAATAAAAAAGGTTAAAAATTGAAAAAATAACGTTGAAATATTGATATTTTAAATTCTTTTTCGAGGCCTCATCAGAAAAATTTAGTGACAGCCCAGTTTTTGTTTCTAGGAATTTTGTGCTTTTATAATAATTTAAGTCGTGTTTTGTTTGCATAAATCTCTGTTGCATTCAAATATTGAAGAAATAAGTTTTTTTTTATTTTAGGTTTAGGTTTTTATTGTGATTTAAAGCCAACTCTAGATATATAACTAAGGCCATCGTCTTCTGGTGGTATTCAATTTCAAAGTTACCTATTTGTTAATTAAATCTTTTTTTCTGGGAAGGTTTATGTTCACTACCCAGGAAACCAATACAAGGTAATAAAAAACGACCGATTGAGACTGAAATAAGCTGCATTAATGAGTCAACATAAAACGAGGCTTTACAATCGCTCATTTCAACAGGAATAATTAATCGAAACTGGATATAAAGTAGTCAAAAACTGGACTCATTTTCACTAGGGTTATGTTTTTAGATATACGACGTAAAGAATTTCAGATATGCAAAAATGTTACAAGTCCATTATCAATTAAAATATTTCGAAAAATGACAAAAAAATAAACTGTATGGACAATAAAAGTATCTAGAAACGAAAACTATTTTCTGAAAACCATTCGAGGCTATTTTTGAGTTTATTAATTATTTTCCGAGTCGTATACAATTCCACTATTTGGTAAAATTTCTGATTTTTAAAGTAGATTTATTTCCTACAAAACTCATTAAATAAGGATTTTTTTATATTTAAATTTGCATGATTATGCAGGAGAAATCTTATTCTTTGAAAATTGATATTACTTTTATTGCCTCTGTAATGCTCTAATGAATACAATTAAAATTACCTGAGACATGGAATACCTAATAACTAATAAAAGTATAATAACTAATGCAAAATAACGAATAGTATTAGGTGTGTTAAATTATCTAAAATAAAGCATACAGTTGTGTGCAGAGATACAAAGTTCAAAAAATTCGACAAACAGCGAACAATTTTAGATTATGTAATGGAACATTTTCAGTTTAAGAATAATATAAAAATTTATATTTATCATGGTTCTAACCGTGGCATTCTTATCCCAGGGAAACGCTGAGAAATTAAGATCTCTGATGAAAAACGTCAGGTTCAAACCACGTATCGTAGTCAATTATTGTCTAATTAACGGTACGTTTAAACAAAACCTGATCATATTAGCGACTTTATTATTGATTACAAGAATAGAAACTAACAAAATTATCATAAAAATAAATTATAAAATCGAAATTGGAACCCTCTAATTAGGTTATTTGAGTGGTGACCTAGCCAGTATCATCTCTAATATTTTTTATTTATGATGAAATTTTTAATGAATGAAAATATATAATTTCCTCCTGAAATTAGGTGAACAATTTCAAAATCTGCTCATACATCTTCTGATTTTCCGAAGCTTAGCTCTACTTTCCAATGAAACGAATTGCTTTAAAAAATATTTTTAAGATTAAATTGTCAGTTGTCTTCAGCATTTTCAAAAACTTCGCCTTGACTAGGATAAAATAATACATTTTGATCATTTATCAACGATTGCTAAGGGGACGTCAATTACGTTCAGTCGTATATCTCCGGATTCATGGACACAAGTCGTACGAATGTTGCAGCAAGCTTGTCGAAAGTTGGACGGGCGTAAATCAACACTTGAGAGCCGCTTCCGCTGAGATGGCACTTCTGAACTCGGGGTTGATTTAATACGTTCCTTGCCCTTGAGTTGGTCTATAGCAAGTGGAGTAATGTGATCTTCATGCCCTAGCATTTCCTTCGAGCTCAAATGGACAATCAGTGCAAATCAAAATGTTATTGAACATAAGCATTGAAATCGCACTATAAAAACAACAAATATAAGTAAATTTTTGAATCTTAAGGTGGGCCACAGACAATTTGTTTTTTTTATTATTGTCATTACTTAAGTAGCAACCATAACAGTTTTTTTGGTGCACTCGATATTAACTAATAATTAGGTGATTAAAATGGGTTTATTTATTTAAAGTGCTCGATATGACATTCATATTTTGAAATAATCAAAACTCTGTATCATTTATTTTGTATTATCCATAAATAAAATACTGGTAATTCTCTTGTAGTAACGAACAACATTTACGTACTATACGCAATCAACGGAGACAGTGAACAGCAAGGATTTGTCAACTCACGCCTTCGGAGACTTTGAATAAGGAAATATTTTTGGAAATGCAACAAAATCGTTTATCATGCCTTGTCATCCCCACAGGACCAACGTTTGATACTACGGCGTTCACATTATATTTTTCTCGCCTACATAATATCTCCATTTCACGATAGAATATAATTTGTATAATTAGTTTATCATGTACTAATTAGCAGCAGTCTAATAAACACAGAATTAAATCATATAAGAATATTCTCTACATTTAAGTTGATATAAGCTCATATAAGCTCTTCTTATAATCTACTTTCTCTTGACTCTTACCAACTGAATGCTAAAAGAGTAGAATTGAACTTTATAATAGTTAAAAAATAGAGAATTCTGGATTTTACACCATCTTTCAAACTAATTAGTTATACAATGGTAAATTACATCCCACTTGACAAGTTCCACAACAATTTGTATTTGTTTATAATTTGAGTCCAAGTGATATGATGAAATAAGTTTCATCTCCAAAAATCAAAGAGAAGTTAGTTTTCTATTTCTTCATAAAAATTGATTTATCAAAACTATTTGACACAGGGTATGCCTATTGAATCCCAACTTCGCTGTAAAAAGATCATAATAATATAAAAAAAATATAAGTTAAGTCATGGCACATCCAGAAAGAGCTGTAAAAAATCAATCAATTCGGTTGTTAGTTACCGAAATTGCCAAAAAAAAACGTAGCACGCACGCACGTCCGCATGCACGCACGCAAAGACTTTAGCACATGATCACAGAGATTTTGGAATTCGTAAATTGGGGCTATTACAGATCTGGAAACATGAATGAGACCAGAAATTAAGAATTATGGCTGAGCTAAATTGAATACTTCACCCAACCAATACGGTACAGATCAAAGCAAAATACGTAATGATATTCACTGAGAAAAAAGTTCCGGTACAGGTACATGCGTAGACCGTTAGAAAAATGAGGTGAAGATTGATAATATAAGAATAATTGTGCATTTCTTGACGTTTATAACGTAGTTATAATTCACGACAAATTGATATTTTTACTTGTATCAGATAATTATCCAATGACGGGCAAACCGTGATTTATGTAACGAAATCATTTTAAATCATAATGAATAAGAATTAATACGTTTGAAAATATACATAAAAATGTGTACAGTTTAATACAGTTTCTACCATAGACAGCATATATGGACTGTTCCATACTGTACATATATATAAATAACTTAGTTTCAAAACAAGTTAAGTATATTGGCTAATAGTAGGCATGCCGAAACCAATTTGAAACTATAGATTCTAACCTTGGGGATCTTCTGTAGATTTAAATATCTCAATTATAGAAAAATACCAGTAAAAAAACGATAAGAAATTTATAGGTGCACCGAGGTTTTAGTAATTGAAACATTTCCAATCGTTGGAATTCATCACTCGCCTTTTCAGTACTTTGACATTGCTTTGACATTTAAGTGACCTTGCTAAAAATAGTTATCTTGAAAAACGATACATTTAAGTGTATTATTAGTTGGAATTTGTCAGAAGACTTTACTCCAGCTTGACCACGAAATTACATCGGATGGACCTCTATGTGACTTCATATACGGAAAAAAATGTCTTGGCTATTTCACCAAAAGGATGTATGCTACAAATTGATTCGCTGAATTTGCAAAATATTGGCCATGCCAGCGATTACATAAGCAAACCTAATAATAACAGTTTGCTCAACCAGCTAAATATTTGCTATTCATATATTATGACAAATGTTTTGCTGGGCTAGCCAATTATTCGCTGCGGTGGCGAAATATTTCTACCCATGTAGGTCCTCTGATTGACATTCAGTGACCCCAGCTAAAAATCGATTTATTAATAATTTAATACAGAATTGCGTTTTTGAGTATATACCGATTATAAATTTCTTGAAAATCACTCAGACCCATTGCCAATCACACATTTCCCCATTCATACCTTTGAAACTATCCACAGGATCACTTCGAGACCCTAAAATCTTTGGAGCAAAACGTCGAAAACTATAACATACTCCAATTTCAGCCCAATCTATTTTTCAATCAATGTTAAGACTTTAAAAGCGCACGTTCTGATCCCCGGGAAGTAAATTTTTTGCGTCCATGGACTAAAAACTATGAGACCCATGTATTTTTAAGAACAAATTGTTGAAAGAATTTAATTTTGCAAAATTATTAATGGGATAAGGGAATACAACATGAACAGAATTATTTCGGTTACGCATTCTGATTTGGAGATCTCCTCCAACTAACGTATTATTACCTATGTACAAGAGTAAATGAGAAAATAGGTGATAAAATCGATGTGCTATATGAGGATGAAAGAGGGTATGAGTCGTCGTTCCAACTACTTTACCAGCATGTAAAAGCAGCGAATTTGTGCACCCAGAAAAATATGTCTAGGTTTTGGACAAACTATAATACTTTTATGGCAACGTTTCCCTATCTTTTAACCATATTGGGTCATCCTCTAAACACGTTGATCATCCTCCAACCGCGTGGATTCGTACTTTTTAGTCACGGCGCACTCTTGTAGAGAATAAGAAATCCTCGAAACAAAACTACGATCCCAAACCATGATACAAAACATAGAAATTTCTCTACCTGTAGGTGCGACGAAAAAGTACTTTATTGTATTTCGTAAATCCGCCAGCTGTCAATGAAGAGCGGCGGCGAGTACGAATTATCATGATTGTTACTTTGTTTCACGTTTCACTTGCTGCTTTTCCGGATATGCTTTCAGCTTAATACTAGATCTATTATATCAGTTCCCCTGCAAAGGTACTGATCTGAGTTTTACCTACGTCAATGACATTTAAGAATTACCATGTCCAGCAATTTGGTTTAATCCATTTATGTTTCAAGATGAGTGTTACTGTTTGATTTATACGTTTCTCTAGCTGGCTCAATCACTTGTTTAATGTGTACGGGAAGATTCGAATTTGTTAAATACCATTATTTGATGTTCACAAAAGAAATTTGGAAAGAGTGCAGCATAAGTTTTTATCATTTATCGCCTATAAATTAAAATTACAGAATCCTGCTAGATCGCATGACTATACTGAAGTTGCCACTAAAATTCGCTCAAGCACATTAGAGTCACATAGAATTTATTCTGATGTTTGTCTGCTGTATAAAATTGTAAATGGTTTAATTCTTTGTCCAGAACTAAATTCTTGCCTTATACACTAGAAAAGTCCGTATTCTTTTCGAAACAATAGACTCTTTTTGCCACAGGTCCACAGAACTGAATATGGACTTAACTCTCCTGTAAATCGACTTATTAAACTTGGTAATAGCCGTAACTGTCCTGCACTTAAACAGCTTTTCTTTTTGTTGCTTCAAAAGCCAAGCGAGAACTACATTTTTACAAGATTATCGTTAACATCAAGCCTTTTATAATAATATTGTAAGTAGATCCGTGTTATCTTTATATATCAATGCGCACCGGAACCTTAGGTTAACTTTTGTTAATTTCTGTAAGTTTATTTTTCTTTGCAATTGATGTATTTCTTGGGCAGTAATGCCCGTTTTTTGGTTATTAAAAAAAAATATTATACTTACCTGCATCATTTACAAATAAGTCAGTAAATAACTCTTCATAGTTCCCATTGTAATCCTAACAGAATAGTAATCCCGCGAATTTTAATTCTAGTAAACTGAAAAGATTGCATCTGACAGAAACCTTTTCTCTTACACAAATTGAGTAAGATCTAATTATTTGAAAAAGCAGCATCTGTAAATAGAAGAAGACCATTTTACATATTTCGCAAATGGTGTTTTCCATTCAAAGCTAAATATTAACTAACATTTATCAGATTTTCTTACTTTTATATTTGAGTACTCACAAACTCTATGCCTAATGCCTCAGTTAGAGTTCTCGCTATTTACTTTTGGATTTATATTAAGACTTTTCTGTACATTACACTTTCTTACTTCGAATAAATATACATTAGCTACAGCATCATTATCAACACAGTGATATTGACATACGAGTACATCACGAAGCATTTTGCCAACAATTTAGTAGAGATATAAATGCGATAAACGAGGCGTTGTAACTGAACGATGGTCGCTGATAAGCCGGCTTGGTGTAACGCCAGTAGCGTTGGTTTTATTGCGGTAGAACTCGAATCAAGTACACAGAGATGAGATATGACATACACGAATCGACACAAGCGATATGTTAGCGAGGGGCACATGCACGAAGCGGTTAATCCGCACACTCGTTACTAACAGGCTAGCGTAAAAGACAGCCGCGAAATGGCTGTTTAAAGGTAAAATGCAGATCGGCGCGCGGAGAATGGCTCGGCATTGCAGGTTTTAATGAGGGACGGGAGTAATTGACTATTACTGAGATTGTAAAGGAAATGTAAACAAAAAGTAACCTAGGAATTGGCCTCGTTAAAGTGTCTCGTCGTGAGACTTTGCGGGGGCGGCGAGGAAATTTTTCTTTTTAAAAAACAGTGCTTTCCTGTAATTTTGTATTTTATATTCCATTCCTTTTATTTAGATTATGTTATAGAGTTCTCATCTTTTATGGCATACTTGCACTTTACACTTAAATCTTGTTCACTTTATAATATTCTGTCAAGGTGAGCTTGAATTAACTTCAATCCAAAAGTTTCTGCACATCCAATTTTTTTCTGATATTTTAAGACCGAAAAGACAAAAATCAGCAGAGGGAATTTTAAATGAATTCAATTTTTCGATTTTTTTGTAGGTTATCGTATACAGTTTTATTAAATTAATACCTACAAGCCTCAGTTTGACTTTAAATCCTCCTATTAGCATCGTGAAATGTGTTTCAGGACAAAATGTCTGATAATTACTTTGTTATAAACATATTTGTTAAAATAGCTGTTTATCATCTGTTTTTAAAAAATTTCTCATGTGTGAGTAGTTTTAAAGTAAATTGGTGCTGAAGGGAATGAAAATACTTAAGATTCTTAACAGAAATAAAAAAACATTGGTTTATTTTGAATAGATTTAAATATGCCCATTAGTCATGGTAGATTTTCTGAAGAACCAGTTCGATTTATGATTGGGTTGGGTATACTTGTAAAATTAATAATGATACAAACAATTAACAATAACCTCTAATATCTTCAGTCAATTTCAGAACTTAGAACACTGATTTTCTTTCGAGTCTAAAAACAGATTAAAGAAAATTGCACGAAGAAAGTCAAAATTTAATTAGTTTATTAGCTAAAATTAGACTTTAATTGATAGTATCTTCAAAATTGTGCAAGGTCTACCACTCTTTTTTCCATTTTACTCAGATTTCTAAGTGTTGATTCGTTTTGCATCATTTTACGACAAAACAGCTCACAGTTAATAAATCGACTATTTTGGAATCTTGTAGAGTTTTAAAGTAATTATCAGACTTTTCTCACGCATCTTCAGCGATGTTAATACGAACATTTAAAGACAAACTAAAGTTTTCAGGTATTAATTTAATAAAAGTGTGTACAATAACCTGCAAAAAAAATAAAAAAATGAATGCATATATGATTTTGAATTTTATTAGTTGATTGAGAAACATTGCGGCTATTGATATATTTCGTATTTTCAATAATAATTATCCTTATCCAAAATTATGGATTAAAGTTTATTCTAAACATTTTAAAAATCACGCAAAAATCCTGAAGTTTTTGGTTTAAAAAGAAAACAGAAAAGTCCTCTGCCAAAATTGGATCTGAGGCTCAGAATTTGAGTGATGGGCCATTGAAATTTAGAAAAAAAAGCAATTTTTTTTTTAATAACTCGTCTTGCATTTCAATTATTTCAATGAGTGTAGACCCATTTTCAACCTATTTGTAAGCCCTATAATTCATCCACAAGAGCATTTGCTCTAAGATTAATATTTCTGAAGTTATGGACCAAAAAACGGGAAAAAGGACTCCATTTTTATCGAAATTGAACGTCTGAGGAGGCAAATTCTTCGTCTTTTCAAACTCTACAGCTTCTTCCTGTGTGCCATTTCGTTAGCTATTTTGCGAAATAAATTATATATGAAAAACCGAAAAAATTGACCCTTTTTCTGTTCTTGAGGCCATAATTTCAGAAATATTTATGGCAGGTCAAATGCACTTATGATTGAATTGTAGGGCTTTCAAAAATCTTAAAAATAAGTCGACACTCATTGAAATAACTTAAAAGCGACCCGAGTTATTGCAAAAAAAGTAAATTCTTTTTAAATTTCAATGACCCGTCACTCAAATTCTGAACCTCTGATCCAATTTTGGTACAGGATTTTTTTTGTTTGAAATATCATAAAGAATCACCTTCTGAAATATCGTTAACTAGTTCTTAGACGCCCTGTATATATATATTAGTCTTTCAAAATTAGTTTCCGCCTTGGCACTTCATTTTCCACTAACTGAGTTGCGAGCTGCGATGTACAACCTAGATGTACAGTCGCGGTACGAACGAATCTGGCATACACGCCGTTGTTGAAAATTTGTAGTCTGGGACTCGAGTTCCTAACGCGTGCCATAACTTTCGTGGAATACCGGCTGTTCCTCCCTGGTATGGTACTAAGATCGTTCTCAAGGGAGAAGGGCCAATTACTACGTTAAAACAGTTGACAGCATCATGTATGCATTATTTTACCATAACAGCTGGTTATCGCAGTCACAAGTGATAATTGTAATGATAGGTTTTCTTATAAGTACAGAGTATCTTGCTGATAATAAGACTGGCTTCTTTAAACATGTAATTAAAATGATCAATTTATTGCTGAATTGAGCGATTTAATTTATTCTGTCTATCAGATTTCTATGTTTATAGTATTAAAAAATATGAAATATCTCCCAAACAAGCACAATTTTCATAATTGCAAAATATCTGCTTTAATGTATAATATACTTTTTCGATTCAGCAGACGTAAAAGAACTATTTTCACACCTATGGTTCGCCTCGAGTAAAAATTACACGCAGTCTGAGACATTCTTTATGTTACCTCCCTCGTTGAGTAATGCACTACTTTTGCACACATGCATAAAAACCGCGCCTTTGTGTGCTGGTAAAGCGTGCGACATGAAATGTATTCAACACGCGTGTCTTTCAGGGGCCGGCGGGCGGTTTTCTCATTTTCGCGCCCGCTTCTCCTTACTCTCGATTTCGCACCTACCAACAGAACTGCCGTCCCTCCCCCACGTCCTGCACGGTGCGCCTGTCTCCAATACCTTCCTTTGCGCCCTAGATATACAATATACTAGTTCGCACCACGGACGTAGAATTTACGCCTCATATGGTGATTTTCGTCCCTTGGGCGTGTGATCATCAACCGATGCGTAAAACTCTTAATTTGTGCCCTTGGTACGAAAAGTACTACTTGGTTGTACGAGGTTAAAAAATCTGATTTTACGCCCAAAATCGTAGTTTACTCCTTGGAAAGTTACATAGGTAAAAAATAAGTTTCCCACTCTTTCGAGTTTTAACATGTTGACATAAAGTTGAATTTTAAAACTGTTATGCCAAAAAATTGTGTTCCTAACACGATCGTAAGCAGATAACCCAAAGACAATCACCCGATTCCTTTATGACGCTTTCTCCGTTCCTCAGGCACGCTCAACATCTGCGGGTGTAAGTATTAATTGTACGCCCTTGTAATGAAAAGAACTATTGTCGCAAAAAGACCAACGCGATAAATGTGATTAACTGAACATAAAAGAGTTTATATTGTTACTGGAACAACTTTTGTATTATTATAAAATATATTGCCTATCAAGAGTGACATTTTATATTTTAAACCTGCAAATATGGGAAGATTAGAACATCTTCTAAAATGTTGTTTTTCTGGCAAAAAATCAAATCACTTATTACAAAAATATTTAAATACTCAGGAGTACAAATGAGAAACATCTTTTGGATGGATTAATTATATTTTTATCGAAAATTCTGCATTCTGAGCAATAATCTGAGGACACGTTATATTTTGCATTAGAATCAAGGTTAGACAATTATCAATAATAGACTAATATGACTCTCAGTCCCTGTCTTGGAGCATTTACTGCGCACAAAATAGCAAATATTGGGCTACTCCATAAGCTTTGCTATGTTCCTAAAAAGAACACAACATATAATGGCTTGTCAAATGTAGTCCATGAAGAATTATACCTGGATTCTTATCAGCTACTCAAACAACACAATCTGCTCCTGAGGACGCCCAAATGTCCGCTTTTGATCCTCGGGAGCTCATCCTCTTGAGGACATCCTGGGACGGGCTTGTGTTGTTTGGGTAGCTGATTTCTTAAATGCACTCTCAGTGAAGATATACAATAAAAAAACTGCCGATGTTCCCTTGAAATATAGATAGCACCTTCCACTACCATTCTGAAGACATTTCAAATCCAACTTCCTCCCGCGTTCCGCAAGAACTGCAAACCTTCAAAACGTGGGATTAATGTTCTCGAGAGGATATTCCAAGTTTTAAGATCATCAGAAATGCAATGTTTCTAAATACCAAATTTGCTTTCCTCAATAAGTTGATAAGATCAAACGTACAAATGGAATTACTTGAGCTTCAGGAGAGGGAAGTGGACCCAACCGATAATCGATGATATAGAGAAATACATTGTTTGTATGTAATATTTAGATGCGCTTTGCAAGCATGCTGCGATAATTACGATTGTAGGATTTGTTCTAGGAATGTATGGAGAAGTATTTTGACGGGTGAATATTTACAATGTATGTATTTATATCCCGTATCTGGTCGAAGGTTTTTCTTGCATTTTACACTAAGAACAAGCACATGTAGACGTCAGCTAGAGGCGCAACAAATACTACTCGAATGCAGTTGGGTAAATGATTCATGTGCTATCGAAAAATTGGTTAATAAAGAATATATCCTCCAATGTTAAGTAGAATGACAATAGACCACTTATCAGCATAATGGGAGTTAAAAAATGTTCATCGACTGGAATTGGAGTACCATGTCGAAGGGGGTAACGGTCCTAATTATAATGCGACGAAAATTAGTACATTAGACCATAAAGTAGTACATTCGGCTATTAGTGCGAAAAGAGACACATTTACACACGATCCGACATTATTGGGTGCACCATACAAAAACTGTTACTTTACGTTCAGAAAACAGTGCGTAAAATGTGACTTTTTGCATCTAGTATAAACAAAAGCTTATGCTTCCAAAAATTGACTAAATATCGGTCACGAAAAATGTTATGAACCGATATTAAATACACTTAAGAATGAAAAACACGATAACATAATACTAAAAATAAATAAAATCGACAAAATTCCTGTTCTTTAAATTAGCAACGAATCGTATAAAGCGGAGCTGAACATGGACTGCATATAAAAAAAAACTATAAACTTAATTTGTCTAGAAATGTACTTATACCAAATTTAATTTATATTATTTAATTAAGAAATATGTAATAGTGTCCCATTAATTGTACAGTTTGCATATCAGCAATAAACAGTTTCATTTCATAAATCAGCAAAACAATTTTCGTCAGTGTATTAGAGACATCCAAAGGCATTGGACTGATATCGACCGGGCAGATATAGGCAATGGCTGGTTCTCAGGACAAATTGCAGCAAATTTCTCAATTCCAAAAAACTAAACGGGTAACAAAACAATAGCAAAGAATGGGATTGTGATTAAACCGTAAAAAGACCTAAGCGAGCGAGGACGTTTTGTCCGCGACATTTTATGTTATTGAGATGTTACCTTAAGTGTTATTGGTAACGAATAAGAAGCCTTTATCGTCTCAGCAACAACTTTAAAGGAAGGTAGGAACTACTTTTCGATCCCAATGATGCAATTGACAGCTGAAAGAAATGTCTGAACGCGCTCTCTCATCGTATTCAAGGAAATGCGAGTATTTGTACCCATTCGGTGCAGCCATTCGAATGTAAGGTAGCATTGTTGCACGAATGTTTTTGCAACATTTTTATGCGACTTTTTCATTTCGGCTACGTCTCGCACAAATAAATGAAGGCTTATTTTACAAGAGCCGCTTCCGTACTTTCATTTACATCAAAAGTAGGGTCTACTGGAAATCGTTCAAGTTTTTATTTAAATTAATGTTTATGTTTTTGTCAAGAAACAATGAACAATTTACAGATTGATTGACTTATTAGCCAATACAAAGTCATTGGTTCTCGCTCAAATTAATTGTTTCTTTATAGTTTTGAAGTTTACAATAGGTCGAATTGAAAACTGTAAGTTTTTTACGATACTCGCATATAGTTGTTACGAATTGAAATGTAATTGTAAAGGATAACAATTATTGAGGAACCAAACTGATATTCTCATTCATAAAATTATAAATTATAATCCAAATATCACGTCTTACCTCAATACAAGAACAGGGTGGAAAATGTTTGACAATTGTATTGCATGCAATAAAGCTACTGTTACTAAATTGGAAAATACCGTACTAACTATTAATAAACACATGTTTACAAATGAAATCGAATTCTAGAAGTTTATGACTCGTATTAGCCTTTTAACTTGTGCATATTTTAATTAATTATTTTTCAATTCACGCAAAGTTATGAATTTAAATAACTTATGAGAAAATTTTAATAAAATGAGATTTGGTGATAAAAACTCTCTTAAGTGAACATACCTCATAAATATTAATATGTTTAATAAATTCCGGTATACATACATTACACGTGTTAATCAGCAATAGATCGTGATCATATCTCCAGATTTTGCACGAATAAAGCTGCTTTTTTAAACTAAAAAAAAACCATCGACCACGCAAGGTAACAAACATATAATTTCAGGTAACAAATTTATATGAACGATCATTTTAAGTAGTAAGCTCGAATCATTTGACATTAATGCGCGTTTAAAAGCGAAAAATGTGCAAAAAGTAGCGCTAGTCACGTAAATTTAAATGCTAATTTCTGACGAGAACATGAAGTAACGATATACAAATCACGTCCGTTTCCGCAAAGAAAGAGAAAAATAGCTAGCAAACGAGTGTAATAAACGTTCAGCGCTTTCTTAATGGGTTAATTTGAACACACAAAGCTCCGACACGGGATCATCAACGTTTTGAATTTATAAGAATAATTTAGTCTCATATTTGTCTAGATCTTATCAAAATGAGTGGAGCTCCACCTAAATTATTAACTTGTTTATTTTGTTTAAGTAGGTATGTACGTATCAAAAACGTGTTATATGTGTATTTAATATTAATGTGTTCCTAAAGCAAAACGTAAAGAGTCATAATACGTGCAGAATTTCATGCTGATAAACAGAGTTTCTGAATAGTACATTGTATGCCAAGGGCGCAATTATCGATCTTCGTCGATTGTGAAGTTTGTGGCCTGAGCGAAGTGAGGGTAACAATCACACTCGTCGGATCGATATTTCGCCCGTGATCAATAGTGTATTTTTTTATCCGATTGTCGTAGCACTCGATAATTCGCTGCCGAAGGTTTCGCCCTAGGCCAAGAAATCGAGTTTTACGGCCGGAGGGTCAAAAAATATTTTATGTAACAGGAGTATGTGTGTGTTTTAGACACCTAAAATTGCTCATTACTAACGAGCCGCAACATTATTGTCCACAGACGATAATGTAACATTATGTGTCTATGCACATGCGTATTCGGTCTTTATTTGTCGCTCCGACACTTGGCGCAGCGCAACTATTTTATCCCAGGATTACAGCGAAACTGTACTACCTTTCAAATTTCATATTTATTATCAATAAAAAAATGTTATTAATAGTTAAATAATTTATTAAAATTAATAAACAACCAAATAATTATCGCCACAACCATACATTTGATTATGATAGAATTCAATTTTAATTATTTGAATAATATATTTTTAATTATTTTACAGTTGTAATCGCAATAAATTGGTAGTTCATCACTTTTTAATCAACTATTACTCAAAAGTAAAGGACCATACCTACAGAATTTTGCTTAAAGTAAAAGTGTTTAAGGTTATTTAAAATTGGTTCAAGTAAAGTTGACTGCTCATCGCCAAATTAACGTAAAGAAATAATGAAAATGTAAATTAAACAGTAGATTTCACCTTCTCAGTAACGTTCGTTTCATTTGCATTTGACCTTGAACTATGCTTATACCATTTTTATAAAAATGATAACAGGGAAAAATTACGAAGCGGGATCAGAAGTTAATCGGGTCATTTGAAAACTTCGGGTGATTTTACTTACCTTTTTCTTTAGAAATACTTATGCAATTATTAAAAAAATAATAGTAGTTTTTAAATTTATATACCAATTACACATATTTTCTATTTGATCAATTTTTATAGTTTCACCCCAAAACTTAACTATGTATTTGGTTTATCATGTCGAATTGACATTGCCAATGAATCCCCATGTTTAAAAATATAGAGACTAAACACAAAGAAGTAATTTTCAATTCTAATTATATATTTATCTAAGAAAGAATGATGGATGATTGGAATAGCTAACGAATTATACAAAAGTAGTCTTCTTCTTGCCTGAACTTTTATTTTAAATGCATCTAACATGTTTATTTTCACAAGTATTGATTTAATGAATTTCAGACCTCATGGGAGGGCTCTTATAGTTGGGCAGATTATCAGTAGTAATGGTAACATAAATTTGCAATTTCTCTCTGAACCCTCAAAAGGTCATAAACACAGTGAATTAATTTCGTTTATATAATTGTTCTTAAGTTTTTGTCCAGAACTTTTAATTTTTGCATCATTAGCATAATTTTAAATATTATTAGCTTAATCAAATGGTTGATAGGATTATGAATCCGTGTAGGACGCCAAACGACAGAACTCTCTGCTGTAGTAAGTATGCATAATGATGCATTAAAAATAATGTGTTAAACATAATTTTTCTAAAATTTCAGCTGCACTATTGGAAGAGCGACCTCGAAACCAGTCGGATACGAATTCCTGCAGTTATTAAAATTCTTTTAAAATAAAACGACTATAAAAGCCATGTACAAATTGTGCACATTTGGGACTTAAAGGGATGAAACGCTCCACACATAGGGGGTGCTGCAAGCCTTGTTAGGTTTTGTGTGCCAGAATTCATATGAATGTTGAAAATATTCAATGATCTTTTAATAATGTTTATAATCGAAATGCTGACTGTTATGAATTTAAAATGGAAATAGACGCCGCCAACAAAACGTATTGAATTGATAAAAGAAATGTTTTAGGCTAAAAAACTTCTGCGTCAATATGCGCGCTATAGAATTATTTTGAATTGTGCATATAAGGCATACCCCGGAGGGGATATTTTGAAGATTATTAACATATTTATCTTTGCATAAATACAATTTTTTACTGGTACGAATATTGAAAAATATAATATAATTTGACAATCGTGGTTGAAGGTGAAAAAATGTATGAACAGATTTATGAAAATTTATCATAATTTAATTCAAATCACCCATACATATTAAGGTGTTACATTCTTCCACTTTCATTGCATATCCACTTAAGGTTATAGGATAGCTTTCATCTATTTTATGAGTAAATTATAAGATATATGCTAAGGTTTAGGTTGGCCATCATTTTTTAAACCAGATATCGATGTTATCCGTTCCTACTGCAGTGAAGCCATTGCCCCTATAAATAATGAATTAAGAGGTGAATCATGAGAAACTCCTTATTTTAGTGTAAATAATTCTGAAAAAACTGACTCAACTTTAGTAATTTGATTCAAATTTTTCTCAATGAAATAAATTGATTCTTGATTCTGGAAATTCAAAACGCTTAATTTCTCGGTACTCTGCATACTTTGTTCCTTGCTTTTGTTTCTCTGGCAATGAATTAGTAGGATCTTATAACACAAATGTACTACAGAAGCCAAGAAGAAATTTTGTAATTTAGTTAACAGCTTCTGATTGCAATAGTGAAGAATTTTTCATTGAATTTTAGAAAGTTGTAATGTTTTAAATTATGAGAATCATGTGGGAATTTAATAAATTACAAAATAACGAAAACACTTTTATAGCGACCTGGTACAAGTTGTAGATTTAGTCAAACTGAGCAACATTGTATGATATAATTTACCCATACACCCGCAAAATCTCATTTTATGATTAAAAAACCGATTTCAATAACCGCAGGGTTGTGTGAAAAATCACTCATAACTACCCTAATTTTTATGCGATTTACAATTTTTTTTTAAATTTGATTGCCAAAAAGCTCACCTTTTAGACTATCCAAACCTTTTATTGATAAAATGAAAACTGACGAAAATACAGCTGAAAATATCTGCGATTTTTTTACTTTTTTCATTTTTTCAACGGACATTTTACTATATTATTCGATCGATTTAATCTCGAATATAGCACCTCTAAAAATCGCTGGGCCAAATGAGAGACGAACAAGTCGAAAAATTTCAGCAAGAAATAAAAATTATTATAGAACGTTTCCAAGGGAAGAGCTCAATCAACATGCTCGCTGATTACTGCTTGTCGTTGATACGTACCTACAAGTGATGACTTACACAGCCGGAAGCGTTCAGACGACCATTTTTAAATAAAACAGCCATTATTTTATTTTTCATTTTGGTTTATGTTTTTCATTTGTATTGTTCTGAACTATACTAAATTATGATATAGAAAATCCAAATCATTATATGTTTTGTATTTTTGTTGTAGTTTAAAGGCTGTTATCATTTTCGTTCTTCGCGACGCTCTGTAATGCTAATTCTAGGTTAGATATACATGATGTAAATTTGTAGAAAAATGTCTAAAATTTTAAAACTTGCATATCTCCGTCCATTTTTATCCATATTGTTTCAACAAAAACTCATTCAATGCGGAATTAAATATACTTTCAACTCAATTAGGCGCAAAATCTCCAACATCGAATAATATTGTAAAATGATCGTTAAAATTGAAAAAAATCACAGATACTGTGCTTTTAACTGTAGTTTTGTCAGTTTTTATTTCATCAATATAAGGTTCGGATAGTCTAAAAGCGAGCTTTTTGGCAATGATATTTTAAAAAAAAATTGTAAATCGAATAAAAATTAGGGTAGTTGTGAGTGACTTTTCACACGAACCTGTCTGAAACGGGTTTTTAGCCATAAAATAAAATTTTAGGGGTGTCTGGGGAAATTATATGATACCATGTTGCTCAATTTGACTAAGTCTACAACTTATACCCTATAAAAGTACGTACCGATTTTTTTTATTTTCTAACACCGTGTAATTTATTAAATTACCACATGATTCTCATAATTTAAAACACTAGAACTTGTTTGAAATTCAATAAAAAATTCTCCACTATTGCAATCAGAAGCCGTTAAATTAGGGTAGTCTGAACGGTGAGCTTTTTGGCAATAAAATAAAAACAAAAAGTTGTAAATCGAATAAAAATTAGGGTAGGTATGAGTGATTTGTAACACGAATCTGCCTTAAAACGGTTTGTTAGTCATAAAATGAGATTTTGCGGGTGTATGGGGAAATTATACCATACCATCTTGCTACTAGATCTACAGCTTGTACTAGATCCCCATAAAAGTGCCAGGTCGCTGTCACACCGTGTTATTTGTCACCCTCATTAATGAAGCTCTCTGTAAACTCTTAAGTGGCACACATAAAGTAATTATTTAAATGAATCTAATACGACCAAAATTACATGTAATTCTCTAAATCTGTCCATTTATAAAGGATAATATATTTTGAAAAGTGATTTTTAAATCGAAAATTGCGACGACGCAGACGATCCATACGATTGATCGTATATATATATACCCGCAGTCTCCGAGCACGTTGTCGTAATCAGGAACGTCTTTCTCGCCGTTGCAAGGCCAGCATCCGGAGTATTTCCGTTGTATCATTTGCTCAAAGGTGCACGAAGGAGATGATAATCGTCTTGCGGAAGAACGGTACTCGTTTGCCCAGATGGTGGATGCCTCCTCCGGGTCTTCGGCGAGAAAATGAAGATTTCTCTTCACGTGAGTATATAGTTACGGCTATATGGTTGCCGATAATAAATTCGCCGCGTGACGCTAGTTTTCATCCTGTCGCGTGACCCCGGTCCCCTCTAGGAAATTCCTTAGATGGGGTACGCCATTATCGAGGCGAGGAAAAAATCCCAAATGATCGAAACCGCATTGTTGTCGCGATGCTAGGCGCGGGCTGGTCCCAAGTAATGAGTTGTTTAATTTATCGCAGAGAAGCCAACGGGTTCTGGCGATAAACCCGAGCGAAGACTATTGGTCGCGCTTTGCCTCTTCCACACCTTGCCTATGGAGTATCATGGCTTTCCAACAATGTTATACTCGTACTCACTTTCCAACTTCCTTTTCGTCACTCGAGAATTCCTCTTTTAAGAAGAAAGCACAACGAGGAGGCGTTACAACCTCCAGCTTGCCACTAAAATGCCTGCGGTTAACAGGTAATAGAATATTGTGGTCGAGGTGTTGGCGCGGAACTTTATTGTTGCTAAATTATCAATGATTATAAGTGTAATTACATTAATGGCACAACGGTCACTTTTGATTATTCCGTTAAACTCGCTGCTCGTAAAACTTGTGAGGTTAGGTGTTCGCTTATTTCAACTCTAATACGTTTATTATCTACGTATCCTAGATGGTTCGATGATGAATTTTCTTCGCCATATGTGTATTTTAATTTGTAGAAATCTCATTTAAAACCATTGCTACAGATAGTCTATTTATCTCTGTAAACAAAAACTTCACGACTTCTGGTTTAAATTATAAACAGGTCCGTTTTTTTCTGCTTGTTGGACCCAATCTTGTTTGCAATATTATTACACTAGAAAAGGGCTTTGAGGTGGGAAAACTTTCCAAAAAAGACTCTCCGGAAGTCCTTAGTACCCAGACGTTTTCTGACGTATTTTGATGTGCTGAATTGGGATATCATGATGAAAATGGGCAAAAATGTGATTATCATGGTACATAAATGATAACCCGGTAAACGAAGGCCAAACCTGACATAATCGGCAGAACGCAAGCATAACAGAGATGCAAACATTACATCACGAATACTGAAGATAATAGAGTGCAGTGTAGTAGATACACACGTCTGTCTCGTTATGGGTCAGGTTAGCTGTCTCAATTTTGATATCGGCATATAACCCTCATTTACGAGATTATCATTCATAATATGAAAACAATCTAACCTTTTTGGTAGAGAATTTCACGCTCTACATTTCTTATTGGAAACATTTTTTCATCAGACTTAATTTAGTAATTTTTTAATGAACCCAAAAAACTAAAGAAAATAGCAATGAAAATCGCATTTCCATCAATTTTCATCCTGATATTCGAATTCATCGAATCAAAATGCAACAAAAACATAAGGGTGCTTAGAATTTCTTGGCCCTCATTTTCAACATTCTATTGAAAATCTGTACGATTGTGTACTCTAAAACTGCTAGTTAGTGTTCAGCTTAAATGTGTAAAAAATAGGGTAGTTCGGTTAAACATGGGTACAAGTCTCTGACCGGTTACATTTTGCAGTTAAGATACACAGTGACTTAGCCAACTGTAAAGGTAAAAACCACCACATTTCAATGAATAATTAGGGTTTGTTTTTATTTTACATGTATGTATGTAAGATTACTATAATACCGAAAACAAAGTACAGTTGAAAATGATAAGTTCCTAGAGTAGGGAATGTTATTGTATGATATTTGACCAAAGATTTTTCGCATTATTTGTGTACCATGAATATTACGTCTAAGGGACATACTTATTAGTATGCACTGTACCCTATTTGTGACTAAGAAACGCGTGTCGCATTTCCCACACTCCCACTTTACCAAAGTGGTTCAATATCTCGCGTGCAGGCGTAAAACACGGCGCGTTTACAAACTCATTTTTTAGTTCTTAGCCCCTATTAGGCTCGCTCAATTTATCGGTGATCGAACGTCCAGTAAAAATTTCACGATGAGCGGTTGATTTTCTTGCCAACTTGTCGACCCACAGACGATCGATGTATTTCCAACCGGGGTGATGGCGTCTTTATGATAATTAGAGAAAAGCACCCATTGCTTGGGATTACATACGGGCGCAAGAAATATAGCAAAGATCTCAACGACTTTTTTTAAGGGATGAGAGAAAAATTATTCAAAATGCTATTTCATTAATTCCCACGACAAATAGATGCTGAACTGAATGTTTTTATACATTTTCAGGTGTTTAAGATTAATCTGACATTTATATAGAATAATGATATTTGCAATAAATGTTTGATTTTAGTAATTACTAAATATGGCATTATGTTGATAAAATATGAGTATCTATACTCGATGAAGTGATGTAAAAGATTTATTATTGGATGAAATTTTGTTTCTTCAAAAAACTGCGAAGAAATATCCAACTGCGTATCATCGCAAACAATAATTATACGCTACTTAATTTCATAGTATCCTCGTTCTAGATCTAAAAGCAATTATGTACTAATCATATAATAAATATATTATATACTTAAATATATTGAAACCATTAATGCACTCTAACAGCATGCGTTAGTTTGGACAAAACTTCCGAAGACTACAGTATGAAGCCCAACGGTAGAGAAACTTTCTTACAACCTGTGAAGTTACTGATTATTAACATGAGTGTCAATAAATGGAATAGGATTAAATATTACTTTGCCTGAAATTCAGATTAATTAACAACACCAGAAAGAATAATTGCGTCTGTAATACATTCTTTAGGTTCATCAACATTCCACAAATTCTAACAATTACCATGGGATTTTAGAGGATGTTTAGAAAGTTTTATGAAATGAAATTTATAGTAACCAATAGGATACAAGGCATCTAGTAAATGCAACACTTGAAGAGTATATGAAACATCCATTCCAGAAGTTTTTAAAAATGAAAGAATTTTTTGTTAATTTGGATCAGCATTTTGTATCTACAATTTTGAATTTTGAAAATCTGACATCGCATTAATAATTAGGTAAACTAAAAGTCCCTGGAAGCGTATAAATTGAAATAAATCTATCAATTTTTTGTTAAATCATATTTTTGAGGATAAAAAATATTTTGCAGTAACACGTTAACATCACGTTAACTTCACGTTAACATTCAGCGACCCAAAACTATATAACACCCCGTGCCTAACAAAGAAAAAAGTCTAAATGACTTTTTGTAGCCCGGTGTTATGCCAACACACATGTTATATAGTTTCAACGCCGAAATACTGAACGCCTGTAAACCGATAACCGGTTATACAGGTGAAGATCAAAATTGTTTGTGTTTCACATAAGCATCACATATGTATTTATATAATTTATAATGTGAAATGAATAATATATATATCGATTTTTTATCGATCTTTCCAATGACGGTATCCAGAATTAGAAAAAATATTATTACTAAAAAATGAGTTTAAGTGTTTTTTTCCCTTTTAAATTGGATTTTGTCTTGAAACCAATAAAGATGGTGGATGGAATGTCTGAACTGCAGAAAACTATTATTAAAACTTAATTTTGTCACCTGAATGATCCAAAATGGCGTCCGAAACGAGAATTTTCGCTCATTATGTTTAGGACGCTTTAAATAAAAACTATACAGTTTTGACTGAAAATTCATCAAAGAATATATCAGAATTTACGTAGAATTTTATAAGACATTTTTTAAAATTTTGTCACAAATTTAGAAAAATTCGACAAAAATTCTATTCCATTATTGATGAATTCTAAGCATTTTTTATTGAGAGTTTTTGAGGAAAATAACTAATCACATCAATTTTATGTATTCAAATATTTTAAGGCCCAAATTTATCCCATCTGTAGATCTCTAAAAAGTGGTCAAAAATGTGTCCTCATGGGCTTTCATGGGTTAAAATGAAATCTCTGCAAATAATATAATTCACAAAATTTAAGTTAAAATTTAATTTAAAGTTAATAAATCCAAATCAACATTTTTTAATATATCAATCCTTTAAGATGTAATATTCGTTTAGTAATCATTAAAATTGCATCTATACCTATAACAGTACACTTACAGGGACAAAATGTAGTTAATAGAAACATTACTCGTATAAAAATAAAAAACAGGATTACAAAAGTAACTATTGTCAGTAAATGAGACAATGACGTTGTTCTGTTTATTTTTTCCCGATCCTTAATAATGCAGCAGAGTACATAAACTGAAACTACTGCAGTTTTACAACAAAATAGACACTTTAAATATACCTCAGTAGTAAAATAGGTCTAATACAATGGATGAAAAGAAAAAAAACACCTTGTAGTAGTAAATATAGTTATTGTAGTATATTTTACAATACTACCTTGTAAAAACTTATCTGATAACAATCTTACTTTTCATCCAAGTTATATAATTTCTATTTAAAAAATAAAAGGGATTTGGTATTATTTAAAAACGGATGGTTCTTTATGTTTTGTCAAAAATGTATTTAAAGATTTCACAGATCTCTCACATTATTCACAAAAATAGTATTTTACAAACTCTTATTGAAACCTTACTATTAACGTACCGCATATATTCAAGACTCTATTACACTAATCGGTACATATTTATTGTCTGGGCATATTTAAAAAATGTACTTAGTCACAGTTCGTAAAAAGTTTACGCAATTCCGAAGAATCCAAAATACCGGTACGAAAATGGACCGCATCTCACTCGCAAGATTGAACTGACGATTAAAAACTATGTGAATGTACAATGACTAGTGTGAATATATGCCTATGTACACGCGTATTGGCAATTTCTCTCGGCAATACTTTAATTTAATCTATTTTAAGGATCAAATTAAAATCACGCAAAAAATACTGTTCATAAATTAATTGCTGCTTTCAGTGTAAATTTCGGAATAACGCAAACTATAAGCTAAATGCATCGTTTCTTAAGTTATTCAGGCCTATCATTAAATTATGCTTTCAGTCGCGGGCTAAATAAATTATTTTAAATTCCGTACCGTTCTAAACAACTAATACTAACGCACCGAAGAAAAGTAACAAAGTCGACACAATTTGTATACTTGAGCCATGATTTCTGACATGTCCTATACAATCGTTCATCTCTACCAATTTCATGACAGTGGGATAATCGCTGTTCTGGCGACAATCTCTCATTGTTCCTAAGAGTTCTTCAGCAGGAATTACGAATGAATTGTAGAACATATCGACATCTCTGTTTGATTTGGCGAAGAGTTCATCTGCATTACGGCCAGCCTAAAATCATTAGTTTTCATCACATTAAATTATTATGTTATTCAATATATGAATTTAATGAACAACTTAATATAAATAATATAAACAATATCATTTTTTAATATATGCAATTCATTATCATAAACGTTGACAGTATTCGTGTTCAAGGTATTCGATTGTATATCTGCATGTTGCCTACATCTAGGGGCCCTTAACTTTACTGACTGAGGTAGTGATGGAAAACAAATCTGCTTAACATTCATTTTTGTCTAAATGTAAAATTTGTCATACTTCAATCAATGACTAAATTATAAAAAGTGGATTAAAAAAAAAAAAATTTTTTACGTTATTGATTGTACTATTATTATATATTGCAACAATTTCTACCTTTTTTATCTCTTTCCGCATAGTGAAGCCCGTGAATTAATACCCAGCAAACACAAAAGTAACAGTTATGTAACAGCTATGTAATATTTATGTAACAATGTAACTATTAATAATAATGAAAATGTTACAAAATTGTAAGTTTCTGCGTTTGCAGGGTATGGCCTAGACAAAAAATGCTTTATGCATAATCGATATATGTTTGAATATGATTTTTACATTCTTGGATATTCAAGACAAAATAAAATATTATTCGAATATAATTTTATATTTGATATATTTTCTCCAAGGTTATTTCCTCAGATCAGAGGCTTGGCTGCATAAGTTTTCGTTTGAAAAAATGTTGAAATGACATGATCGTGAAGTTCGATTTATTATCTTTAAAAAGTTCTTCGTTCATTCTTTTCAAAAATAAAAAATCGTTATTATTATTGCCATCATTCACAATCCTGACAACAAATTTTTTTCAAAAAAAAATTTGCAAATAAATTGGAATTTTGCGAAGTTTCTGACCTCAGCGGAATTAACGTTGGTTACAAAAAAATATTAAATTGCTCTCCATTTTTATTTTAACATAATCTTAACTTCCTTCGAAGATTGGTCATTTAAAAATAATTAACATAAATAATCGCTAAATTTGAATTGATAGAAAACTGCAAATTCGTCACCGCAAAAAGGCAGTTTTACTCATTTAATCAGTAATAAATTTTACTAGTAAAAAATCAAAATCTACTACTTCATAAGTCAAATATTATTTTTCACTATTGGATTAGCCAAATTAACTTTTCGATTAGTATAATTTTACTAATATATTTGTCATTTTGCACTATTTGTTAGTAAAAAATTAATTAATACATAGTTAGTTAACTCATTTTTCATTTTAAATTTATACTTTAACTAATGCATATTTATAAAGTAATTATATCAGGCCTACCGACTCCGCCCTTCATTTGATAATTTTTTAAGAAGCCAATATGAAATAATATTGTACTTATGCTGTCTAGCACATTAATTTGCAATGACAGATAATGAAGAATGTATTGCAAAATAATAAATAGGATAGAATTATCATTTAAAATTTTCGATTCAAACCAAGGATGGGAAAATAAAACAATTTTATTTAGTAATTTTGAAAAAAAACACAATATTGTAATTTTTGTTGCATAGCAACAATATAAAAATCTTCTTAACCGCTTTGATTTAAATAATTCTTATTAGATATTTGTTTGGGATTACGGTTCAAATACACGAAAATAAATAATAACATATAATGTTTAGATCGAGCTTCGATATAAGCTACTTAATTATTAAAATGAAATAAAAATGACACCTAAAAATGTAAAAATTACCGTCTCTGAAACGATGATCTATGGAAATGGTATATGACCAAAATAATGTAATGTCATTACCAAAATAATGCATTTCTCTCAATATCACTATATTCTAAAAAATCCTTCATTTTTAGATTATAGTTAAAACTTCATTTAAACACTATCATTACGTATAAGACAGGGCCCTCCGTAGTCTTACTGACGAGTCCAGCGGAGGACCGGGGACCTGATTTTTTAACAAATAGGCATTTTGATTCATTTTTTACCATAGGAGGGAATTTGAAACCATTAACAAATTGCACTTTTAAATTGGTCATATACCATTTCCACAGATCATCGTTTCAGAGACGGTAATTTTCACATTTTTAGGTCTCTCAATTATTTCATTTTAATAATTAAGTAGCTTATATCGAAGCTCGATCTAAACATTATATGTTATTATTTATTTTCGTGTATTTGAACCGTAATCCCAAGCAAATATCTAATAAGAATTATTTAAAACACAATATTCTTCAATTCTAAAGAAACGTCCAATAAACGCAATAAAATATGTCTCAATAGTTAAGAAATGCGATTGGTAAATCATCCGTTTTTTGTTGTGAAACAATGCGTCAAAGTTACAACATAAGACTATTGAAATTGAAGCATTACAAAAATTCAATAGTTTCGCTACAACCGTGATTTAAAATGACAAGAACAGCTGTCAAATACCGTTTTTTTTTAAATTTTGCAATTCTTATTGAGAAAATAAATATTATAAAAAAAGCATGAGTAGTAGTATTTCAAGGTAGTAGATTGACTCAATTTTGCATGCTAGTCAATTTAATTTATACTGTTTTTGGTAAATATTTAAAATTATGATAAACTCAACATTATTTCAAAATTTCTTACCTCTACTAAGCAAGTCTCGTATTTGACCAATCCGTTTTCTGTCATTACACACTGCTCAGATTCATTTTTTAAATTAAGGAATGATACACTCCAATTTAGTTTTTCGACTGGCTCGTTCACCTGGTAAGCATTCTGTATTTCTCTAAATTTACTTATAGCGAGGTGGAGGCAATCCCGAGATTTCGCTATTGACAAATTTAGTGTGCTGAGATTCAGTTCCTCCTTTCCAATTAAACATTTCTGAATGTTTTTGTTATCGCTTGCTGTTAAATTTTCCTAAAAAAAATTTCAGTATGATTTAAAAGTCAATTTGCAACATATATATTTATTTATTACATTTTTATAATTGAAAATATTTAAAAATCAGAGATAAGCTTGAGCTTTGTATATCTCACGTCAAGTAAGAAATAATAGTCAATTTTATTCCATATACAAATGCAAAAGAAATAAATGAAACTTTTTATGCAGTAAGCATAAAGTTATTTTATTTAATACAAGTAAAATTAGACGATTTTTCTCTGAATTCTTTATATATAATTTATTACAACAAAAAATAAATATTTGCTAAGCATGTAAAATCATATTAATTTTAAAAGTCATCCTTATTAATAGGGAACCATTTTCAAGAAGTTTGTTTTAGCTGTCCCTTATTACGTAATGAAAGCCGATTGTGAAACTTATTTAAAATTCATAATATTTGATGAGCATAATAAAAAGAAAAACACCGAACTCCATACCTCTGAGACGTTATGATATATAGTTTCCAAATTGGAGTGCATACGAAGTACTTTTTCGTACATCGTTAATTGGTCTTTAATTTCCTCTTCCTTTTCCTGTAGTATTGTATCCATGCGTTTTGTAATATTCGACCATTTTTCATTTCGCACATTCAAATGGTTGTTAAGTTTTTCCATCAATTGGTTTTTCATATTTACTTCCACCGAAATTTTTGTATCATTTTGGAAAGCAAACCTTGAGCCATCGTACTAAAGTGACAAATATTTTATGTAATATTTTATTAAAAATTTTAATTGCTAAAGAGTTATTAAAAATTTAGTTATTTTAATGCAATAAGAATCATAACAAAATTAGTATAAAATATTTGTTTACTCACAATATCCTTAGGAATAGCCGCAAGAACGACAATCTGCAAATATTAGGAAAAGTTGAGTTAGTACTATTCTCTATTATTATCAATAAACTTACAGAATCGTGAAATCTTAAAAAATAAAAATGTTTGAAAGATAAATATTTCATAAGACCATTATTATCTCTAAACTAATGTGTTTAGAATAATTTAATCTTAGTGCGATAATTTTTTGTCTTGCGCTCAAAAGTTTTCACAAGTTTTTATTATTTAGCTTAATCCACTACATGAAATGTAACTCAAAATAATACATGTAACATTAATAATAAACTCTACAACTGTCATTGTTTGTATTACAACTTCATTAATTTACTCACGATGGCCAGTGTGACGAAAATTGAGGCAACGATGACGATCTTAAGGTCCTTAGAAATCATAATGAATGTTTAATGACAACCAAGAAACCTGCAATAAACAAAATAGTACAATTAATATTACTACAGAATCATGCTGAGCTGCGAAATCTCTTAAAATTTGTAATAATATTTTGAAATATATATCCGATTTTGATTAATGTATAATGTATATTCATTAATATCGGAAGGTCGAATTTTTCAATTCATATGTGGCACTGACATAAATTTACTTATTGTATCTTTTTTAATTTATTATTTTAATGATGATAATAATAATAAAACGAAATAAAAAACATAAAGTTAGATTGCGAAAAAGATAAAGAATCTTTGACTGTTAGATATTTCTCTTACAATTAGTACGTGCACATTTTGTTCGTAACTTTTTTGTAATCCAAATCATTAAATAATTAAGATAACAGTAATCTATTAAATAGTATTTTGAAAAGATAGTCAAATTACTACCAATATATGTATTATATTTTTTCACAAATATTTTGGAAAAATACGAGTATACCATTTTAAATTGTCTGTATTTCTAAGTCTAATGTCTTTGATATCAACAATAAAAGACATATCGGTCTAATTTTTTTAATATTTTAGAATACGACGTATTCAAAAATGTTGTTATCGAGAAAAAATACTCTAGAGTAGGATGTTGGTTATACGCTTCAAATTTAAAAACTGCACCGTCGGTACTGTTGTCAGTAAACTGCCATTTCAATATTTAAATTCGAGGGCCTTGCTTCAAACCAATATAACTTCCAAAACCTCTATATACTAAAAACCAGACTTTTTTTTTAAAATCTCGGTCATCCATATTGGATTTGCCATTTTCAATTTCCAAAATGTAATAACCTATGTATATTCAGAGAACTCAAAAACACGAACATATTCATCAAAATACACGACAAGATGCAAGAAATATTTTGATAAAATGCAAATAACCTAAAAATTCCGTATCAACAATACCATTTTGAGAACGCCATTTTGTCATTCAAACGTAATTTCGACGAACTTTCAGTAAAACTCATTAAACCACGGGATTCTGAGGCCTGATAAGATCCCGGAACTCCTTCGCAATAAAAATTGCAATTCCCTGAAAAACTTGTCGCTTTTTTCCACGTTTTTTTTTATTTTAATAACCATATTTAAAAAATCGAAAGTGATATCGAAAAACGAACTTACGAAAAGAGCATACCCAAAAATTACAGGAAATCTACAATCATAACAATATCTCAAAGATATCGATAAACTTACGGGGGATGAAAACCTCCGACAAATTTTGTCGTTTTGGGACGAAATGAGTTAATATATGAACAACAACAAAAAATTCAAAAATAAGCAACACTTACGTATTAAGGGAACCCATACCTGAATTTTCATAATATTCAAAAATTTAATATTTACATCGTGGTACTATTTTGGGTGAGAAATTATGCGATAAAAAAAATATCCGTTTTTCCCTACATTTTTAATATTGCAATTTTTTTAGACACTTAAAATTTCGGAAAATCCATATCTTCATTCTTACTCAGGGCTTGAGAAACAAGATTCCTGTAATCATTGAAAAATATTGGATTTTATGGAAGTCGAAGATTTTATCCTTTTGATAAAATGTTTGATACATGTACCTTCAGTTTTTTATCCTTCCAACCACAGAAATAAGGCGTTTTATTTATTTTAACCTAGAATTTGACTTTGACACCATCATCATTGTAATACTCCTATTCAGCGCATCCACTTACATTGGTAAATAAACTTTGAAAGAGAATGAAAATGTATAGGATTTTCGGCAATATTATTCAAGCTTTAAAAAATACAACAAATTTTCTTCTTCTGCAAATTCCAACATTTTTCAATAGTTTATTTATTATGTTTCATAATCCCTCAGTAAGAAATAAGGGTAAGAATTTTTTTTAAACTAAAATCTCAAAAATGCAGAAAAAAACTTTTGTTTTTGAAAAAAAAATTGTTGTTTTTTTTTTACCTTATTTCTGACCATAGTGCTAGTATAATATATTATGGTATATTGTGTATCATGCCTTAAACATGGGATTAAAGTATCTTGGGAAGTGTCATGCATTTCCGCCCTTGTTTTTTTGTAACTTTCCGTTAGCTTCACCGACACGGAATTGAAACACTTTCGTGCAGGTGCGACTGAATTGGTTAAATTATTTATTACTACAGATGAAAATGCAGGATTGGGTCTTAAGTGTAGCGTAACCTAAACTGACAAAGACCTACCTATGTTTTCCGTTCATTAGAAAGAGTTGTAATACATTTAAAATTTCAGGTAAAATATTATAGTATAATGTATTTTCTGGAAGACAGCTAATTATTACTTCGATAAAACTTAAACTTGTACAGTCTTAATGACTGATTTTTGTATTAGAAGTAGCTGAGAAAAATTTCATTGTAAATTTTACTGTCCTACATGGTTATTAGGGGTCAGAATTGCACAATGAGAAAATTTCCTATTCCTTTTGCTAAAAATTACTACAATTTTTGTTATTTTTATCCTACCTTTCCGAATTTTTAATGTTAGTTTTGCCAAAAATTCAGAATGTTATGTTATAACAATTACACAAATTTTAGTAAATTTTAGCAATAAGAATAAGAAATTTTCGCCTGATACAAGTCTGTCCCCTAATAACCATGTAGAATAGTAAAATTTTTCTCCGTGTAATGGAGTAAATGGAGTACTAACTTCAACATTAAATCCATATGACTTTTGTACCATGTGGCTTAGCCTCTCCAGTCTACTCCAGTTCAGAGGATTATAAAATCGTCGGATTTACAAAAAAAAATCAATACCATGCGAAAAATTTGTTCTTTCTCCTTAAAATTCTCCAAATTAAACGAATAAATTGCGAACTGGGTAATTACATTGTAAACACTTTGCAACGGATGAATGCGCTCAATTTACGCACAAGGCCGCAAAGTCGTAAGAAATGGAAGAAAGTAGCGGAATTAATTCGACGTTTACCTTCCACGTCTGTTATCTGCAATTTATACCAACGATCTGATATCTGTCGATCTCCCGCAGCGACGATATATCAGGTAGCAAGTACGCTGCTATAAACGATTTAACCATTTAATGCGCAAACGCTTGGTAACGCGCCTTTCTTATGGTTGAAATAACATTGAGGCAAATAACGTGAAATTGACAGGGCTGCAACAAATCCGATTGCACAATGCAGTGTATTGCTCGGCAAATTGACTGTAAGTAGGAAATGATAGCTGATATTAGAATGAAAGATATATTCGGGATTGTCGCGTTTACGCAGCTATTTAGAAACGAACAAGTTCGAAAAGCATCAAGTGATCGTGGTATGGTTGGATTCAGATAACCTTAGAATAAAATTATTATCGCATTTAAAACCATTACTTATGTGGTGCTTACGGAACGGTTCTTCGAGTTTCACACGAATTAAATCTCTAATGTACACAAAAAAAAATAAGTCTTAAAATTGTTACATCTTAAATTCATCATTGGGTGAGGCTTAATTTCAGTCCAAAATTGCAATAATTTTCTTAAATTCAGTCAATATCTAGGCATAAAGTCTTATTTTCAGACAACAAAACTGACTTTCAGGCGATATTTTGGTTTGAAATAAGATTCGTCTAACTTAAATACCGTAAGCTCGATAAATCTTATTTTAAGCCAAAATATCGTCTAAAAGGCAGTTTTGCTCATTGAAAGTAAGACTTTAAACCAAAACACTAACTGAATTTAAGAAAATTAACGCAATTTCGGGCTTAAATTAAGCCTCACCTGATGATGCATTTAAGAGGTAACAATTTTAAGACTTATTTTTTCTGCGTATCTTAAAGGTTCGGTCCAATGCAGTTAGGTTAGGTTAGGTTAGGTCAGGTTAGGTTAGGATTTCTCAGATGGTTCTATCATAATGCACATTAACCCATTAACACCCAAAGGACATTTCTTCTTCAATTTCAATCGAGTATTTCGTATCAAAATCGAAGTTAACAAAAATTGCAAGGTACATATCCTACTGTTTTCGTAAGTTGCTCTCCAAGATTCCAAGATCAAAATTGAGTTTCAGGTATTCCAATATGGCGCCGAATTTGAAAAAAATTCCAAAAAATTGAAAAATATTTATGCTTACCATTTTTTTTGAGCCATTAATATTGGGATAAAACTCTGAACAAAGGTGAATAAAATACTTTACTTTTATATACCTTACATCATTCTAATAAAATGGCCGCAACAATGAAAATTTCTTCTAAATTTTCTGGACGCTCTAACTCAAAAACTACGATCTTTTGAAAAAAAAATGAGAAGAATGAAAAGTTCTCAGAATTCATCCAGAAATAACACGGAATTTTTAGGCTTTGTTAATGAATTATTTTTCAAAATTTTTTCAAAATTGTAATTTAATTTTTTGGATATTTTTTCAAATTCGGCGCCATATTGGAATTTCTAATGGCTGAAACTCAATTTTAACCTCGGAACTTAAAGAGCGACCTCGAAAACAGTAGGATATCTCTGAATTTTAAGTATTGTTAACTTCGATTTTGAAACGAAATACTCGATTGAAATAGAAGCAAGAAAAAGTATCCTTTGGGCGTTAATGGGTTAAATGTCCAAATATATATTTAAAACTGTTGTTAAATGTAATAAAAATGTTATTTTTAAGAAAACGTATTCATTGTTTTAATGCTTGTTATTTAAGAGTACAATAAGCTTATGCTATATACGACGCTTATCAAAACAACATTCCATTATTCCTCCTCACTACCTTCGACATTCATTATTTCAAGAAAAAAATTAAAATATCCATAGAAAAACACCATTTGCTTTCAGACACCGAGACATTGTGTTAACAAGAGTTGAGAAGTGATACTGCACAGACCATTTCCTCTTAGCTGATCCTTAAACACATTTAGCCTACTAAAATCTAAAATTGAATTAAAAACCACCTCTATGTAGATCTTTCCGAAACAAGAATGCAGTTTTAGTTTATTTTTAGAAATTCATAATTTAGTTCATTACGCTAAGTCTAATTGGGTCATTTACCGGACCCATTACCGCATGAAATTTCAATCAAGTATTTTGATAAAAATCAAAGTTAAAAAAAATTGAAAAGCACTTACTTATCTTGCTATTTCTGAGGTCACTCTGTAAGATTAAACTTGAGTATCAGCCAACAGGGATTCAAATATGACATCAAATGTGAAGAAAATTGGCAAAAATTTATAAATATTTAGTCTTAGCAATCTTGAAATTCGACTGAAACTATGGATAAAAAAAGCGAATAAAGTAATTGAATTTTAACAACAAAATTTACTGTTATATTCCTCTTCATTCGTAAGACCTCAAAATGACGTCACAGTGAACATTTCTTTTGACAAAATTCTTTTTCTTTAAACGATATTTCAACCAATTTTTTATTTGCAGTTTTAAAAGAAATTTTTAGTATTTAACGAAAACGTCTGAAAAAATGATGGTCTATTCTCTCTCTTTGTTCAATCCACGCCTTTGCAATTCTTTCCCGAGGGGAACAATCCTGAACTATAGGTATTATTTGAAATGAATTTCCTCAAAAAACGAAGAACTTTTCGATAAATTGCAAAAAAACAAAAAATGATTAGATTTCATTAAAGCATATACGACATCTGTGTTCAGAGTTTTTCATCAACGTTTAAAAATTTGTTAACAAATGTAAATACAAAATGTTACAAAATATTGTTTAAAAAATATGAAAAAATGCAGTATATTCTCAAATGATTTTTAAGAACCTGTTATTATTCGCATTTTTTTAAAGAAGCTTCTAGTTTTACAGTTAAAACGTCCGCAAAAGTTTGTTATTAATTTTCATAAGTCGTTTCAATGAAATAGGATATAGAAGTAAGATTTTTTTTAAGGGGGTTCTAAAATGCTTGGCCGATAAGGTAGGAATTTGCACATCGTCACAAAAATCGTAAATAAAAAATTACTAAATCGATTTTTCAAAATTCGGGCTCTGTAAAGGAAATTTCAATTACTATAGAAGATATCCTAGAAAATGCCAAGAAAATTAATTAAGAACTAACCGAGAATTTTCGGAAATAAATATTTTTTCCGAAATAATTATTTCCAAAAATTCACGATCAGTTCTGAATTAAAATCTTTGGTATTTTCTAAGAAACTGTTTAAAGTGTTTAGAATTACCCTTACAAAGCGCAAATTTTAAAAATGTGTGACATCTTTAATTTACGTTTGTTATTGAAATTTCCTACCTTACCGGCGGACCACTTTGGAACCCCCATCACCTCGAATATTTTATACATCTTTGTCCATAGTTTCAATAGAAAATCAATATTCTGATGGCTCGAAATAAAACTTATTGAATATTATATTAATTTTTTTATTTTTTATCATTTTTTTCAAAAAGTTTCCACATTGGAATTTTTGAGGGATAAAAATCCATTTTGACCTCGAAATCTTCAAGAGCTACCCTCGAAAATAGTGGCACACGTACCTTTCTTTTGATACGAAATGCTTGATAGAAATTGAAAATAATAATTTTGTTTTATTTTGGTATTTTAAGTAACATGCGAAAACATACAAGAAATCAGAGATTAAAAAATAAAATATAAATTGTTGTAAAATATATGTTGGGCTACAAAAATAGAAAATAATTATCATTTAATTAATTATAAAGAAAATGTTTTTCGTTTCATGAAAAATAAATAAATCATATTTTCATTTAACGTTTCCTAACGATTGAATGACATTATAGACAGAAGATTATAACATTTAATTTTTTAAAAATAAAATTACAGTTCGATAATGAAATTCGTTGAATATAAATAAATTTAATGGTTCTCTAAATAAATTACCGATAAAGATGAAGATATTCGTTCAAATTTGTTAAATACTAAAACAATCTTTGTTGAAAACCTCAAACCATAAAACTATTGCATTACTGCAGCCTGGGCTTCTCAGAAAATATCTACAATAGGCATTGTACGGATGACGCAGGTGAGTTCCAGCTGGGTTTTTCCATAAAATACCATAGTAGGTAGGTATGCAGCGAAATGATCATATGTGTAGAGAACAAACTCCAAAATACGAAATACTGATCTTTAGAACTTTTAAACACAATCTTAGAACTTTCCATAAACTATTATTTATAAGTTCATCTCAATTACTGAAATAAGTTTCATTAAATAGTTCGTACAAGGGTTACTTGTGTTATTTTTTAAATTAAAATTTGGTAAGTTTTAAATGAAAAGGGGTTTTAAAAGGTATTTGGGAATGTATCGATTTATGGACATTTCTAACAAAACGTCGACATATAGTTATTCGACTGCTGCATTTTGAAAAATCGATATATCTAAATAACAGATATTAATAGATTAGATATTTTTCATATTTTTATATTTTGTGCTTTGCTAGCCTGTTGGTATTTAGCATTATTTTTCCATGCTTTCTTGATATCGATAGTTCGATTTCGAAAATCGATATTAAAATGTTGTACATGCATATACTGAACATCGGTTTAGCGATAAATTAGCCTAAATTATTAACTATGAAAATCACAATTGCGGGCATTCTATTTAAAATCATATTAAAAAATGTTCAAAGGATATCTGGTTAATCTTTTGGAAGGTAAAATTATTGCATTGGTATACAATTGATTTTGTTTACGAGAGATTACAGATGCTCCGTCTCATGTCATTAAATTCATCATATTTACGAGTGATACTCTATATTACACTACGTTATTTTTTACCAATACTTTAAAAATTTGAATTAAAATGATACAATAATGAAAAGTAAAACAGACAACTCAACTAGCGATATGAGAAAAATGTCTCAAGATAAGAAAAGTTGTACAAACAAGAATATAAATATGATACCGTCGTAACAGGATCTTTCAATTATTTAAATGATAACATCATTTTAAAAATGAAAATATTTAAACGCAATTACTTTGTATACAATTCTATTTATTATCATGACGAAACAGCTCCAAATTTCTTTTTAAATGTCCAATAAGTAAAATCTTCACCGAATAATGCGTTTAAAAATTAAATTCCACATTTTGGAGCTTAAAATGAAAACTTTTGTGTATATTTATGAAATACGAAGATATAATATTTTTCTTAAATATCTTGTTCAATCTGTGACCCATTTTTTCAATACATATAATTTTATAAACACGGAGCTAAAGAAGAGCAACGGATTTTTATTTACACATTTCGCTGTTGGTTAAAACATTTAAATAATTATAATGCATTGAAATAAGAATTCAGGCGATAAGAAATATTCTAATTGTTCAAAAACTACTGCTTGCTATTCGAATCAGGAAGTAATGTCTGTCAAGAATTTGCGTTTAAACAATCGAAACTACAAACAATCCAGATATGTTAAATTGAGTTTATAAAAATCAGCTTTTAATTATTGAATTAGAAAAACATTTAATTTAATAAATTAAGTATTATACAACGAATTTTTAAACGAAAATTTTTTGTATTTATTTGTCAATATTTAATATGGAATGTGTTTTTCATAATCTTACAATATATAAAAAAATTTGTGTTTTTTGTTATGACAATTATACATGAGTGTAGTGCTGTTAATAATTTTAACCAGAGTTTCTTGAAACTGCAGAAATAAATAAGAATGTACCCAAAGCAAAAGTGTAATATATTAAAAAACAATAAGCATTACCACTTTAAAAAATTATATAAAAATTCAGTAAATACAAAATTAAAAATGGTCGAAACTATCCGATATGTACATCGCACTGAAACTCTGAACAAAATATATTTCGTAACGCTCAATATTTACGAAATGATTAAATAACAAAATTTGTTAATTTTAATAAGAAAAATCCACCGTAATTGACAGCTTAATAACATAGTACGCATTTTTAAAAGCCAAGTATACGAAAATTAAAATGACACACGGAACTAAGTAATTTAGCTCCGAAAAAAAGGGTTCCGGTTCTTTTTATTTATAAACTCTTATTAAACATGGCTTTTTTTATAACCGCACAATTTTGTTTATAAGTTGATATGAAATAACAAAATATTATATAACGCGAAGCTCACCCAAAATGTATATTAAATTGTTGTGATAAAATAAAAATGCATTATAACATGCAATATTTAAAAAGTTGTAACAAAATTTAAAATACAAAATTTAAACAGTATTAAAATATTGATAAATAATTTACCAAAATGATTCATATTTGTTTACTTTATCACAAAACAGACTCACGGCATCAGCTGTAAAAATAAACCGGCATATATATGTAAAACACTGATGTAATCAAACCTGATTATCCGTTGTTAACACAACATCAAAATAAAAAACAAAATGCAAGTATTTAAATGCATATCAATTAGTGAGTAATCACATCTTGTTCGCTTCTAGTAAAAAATATGATACAAGAAACATATACATGTCTACATATATAGGTTACTCGTCTAATATGGCGGAAAGTGAGAGGCCGAAGAAGAGACGCCTCGACTCCGATTTTTTAAAAAATTCTTTCCAAGAATGCTCAAAACTTTTTCCACTATCACATATAATAAAAATTGTAAAAATTAATGATTTTCACACACCTCACAAGCACTGAAACACTAAGTACTCCACTAGTGTACCAAATCACACGACCGGGTCATCCACTGATTTTTAACGTATATACCAGTGTGTTACGCAGCGTACTCAGCCGACATGCCATCGCCTAAACCAGTGTTGCCAAATATCTTAGTAAATACAAGTTCCTCGAGGCTTCATCTTTAACCAGAAATCCGATGAGACACGCCAGACCGTATTTCCCCCTGGCGTCCTAACGTAGATAGGTCCAGCTCATTGATGTTTACTTTCCATGAAACCGTAGGGAAATACACGTGTTACGGTCAAGTGCGACAATCCAACGTGATTACGATAATACATATCATCATTGACAACGAAACTTTCAGTCATAATTATCTCAAGACTTATCAAAGATAACCTGATTTAGTTCACTCTATTTAATAATTTTTCTCGTATTACTTCACCCAACTTTGTATACTCGTTCCAAAATTTTTAAACGGGATTTTTTTTGTAAACATACTAGATTAGTTAAATTTTAGGGTTATTCCCTGATATTAAACAACAAAATATTAATATTTGCTGAAATTATAATACAATAGACTATTATCCATTTTTATCCATATCAATATCGGAGTTGACAAAATTTGAGAAGTAAAAGTCCTACTATTTTTAGGTCGCTCTTCAATATTCTGATGTCAAAATTGAGTTTAATCCATCAACAATTTCAAGGTGGCATCAAATTTGCCAACATTGTCTTTAGAATTAGGAAATTTATACTTTTAAATTTTTTCCTACTATGAGACTATTAAGATTCTGTTTAAGCTGCGAAGAAAAGTGACGAAAATAGAGGTGTTTTTAGAATATGTTTTGCTTTTATAGCACTGAAATGGCGTTCCTGTAGGAAAATTTCTTTGAAAAATGTCTGGACAATCTAAGTAAAAAGTTTCTTTTTTAAAAAAATGCTAAAAACAAAATGTTCTCAGAAATCATCGAGGATTATATTTTTTCAGATTTTCAAACGATAATTTCAGAAACTTTTGATTTCAATTTAAAAAATAAATATTTTGATAACATATTTACGAAAAATTCTAAAAATGTTTGTAGCTTTTATGAAAAATATAAAACATTTTTTGCTTTTTTGTGATTTTGTTCAAAAGTTTATAGTTTTGGAGGAAAGGAATTTCAAATATATTTCAGGATTTTTTGCTCGCAAACTTCCAGAAAAAATGATAAAAAAATGCTTAGAATCCATCAGAGTATACCACTCTTTTTTAAGAATTTGCGGCAAATGTTTGAAATATATTTAAAAAATTTAAATAAAAATGTTTTCAAAATAATGCTGAAAAACACTGAAAAATTGCAGGCTATTCCTGGATGAATTTCAAGAACATTTCGTTCCTAGCATTTTTTTAAAAAAGCTCATAATTGTGAAACATAAATCAACTCATTTTGGTCAATTGATTTAGTAATATTTTCAATATAAGGTCTTTGTACAAGAGAAAACTAGTTTTAAATAATGATATAAATTAACTATTGATAACATAAATAAGGGAATGAAACATGTTGCTCATTTTAACTTATATCAATAAGTAAGAGAGAATATACATAAAAAAATAAAATTGTTACAAATTAAAGTGGCTTAAAATTAGTCCACGTATAGTGCATAAGTTTGTCCTTTTCTAATCGGGCTAATTTTTGTTACATCTTAAATGTAGCCCATCAATGGTCTTAAATTAAGACATATTTTTTTTCAGTGTAGGTTTAAAACCCCGCAAACACAAAAGCATCATTTATGTAAAAGTAATAAATATTTAGTTATTTTTAAATTCCAAATTTTAAATACGGATTAAAAACCAATATAACTTTAACCATGTAATGTTTGGTATCATTTCACGAACTTACATGATCAAAACGTTTGAATAGATCATCAACGAATTTTTATAAGTTACAGTTACGATGGTAAAGGAGTTAAATCAACTTAAAAATATAGTCAGTGTAATACAGTTAAGTTCATTTGACAAAATTTTAAAAAATACTGCAGTTTATCAATCCAGAAAATGAAAAAGGTTTGATGACATTTAGCAGAACTACATTTTTAGTTGATTGAACTTCTTTGCTGTTGTAACTATGCAACTTTTATGCAATTTCGTTTAAAAGTTTGCTCAGTTAAAAAGTAGTGAAATTTACAAAGAATTTTTCAGGAAATTATTTTAATGTTTATAATATTACAATTTTAGTATTGACGGTTACTTTTTATCCCTATTAGTATATAGCCTCTTTGAGTTTATTGCATAATATCGCATTTCTGGATTTTCAAACATACTGAATAGTAGGTAAATATTCATGCCGAACTATTAATTATCTCAGTTAAAAAGTAGTGAAATTTACAAAGAATTTTTCAGGAAATTATTTTAATGTTTATAATATTACAATTTTAGTATTGACGGTTACTTTTTATCCCTATTAGTATATAGCCTCTTTGAGTTTATTGCATAATATCGCATTTCTGGATTTTCAAACATACTGAATAGTAGGTAAATATTCATGCCGAACTATTAATTATTAGCTTAAATAATTACTAAAATTGACAACATCAATAGAGTTATCCTACCTAAAAAGGTAGCTCAGCAAAATAATCTTCACTAGAGATTAAAATTGCTCAAATAAAAAAAATAAGTAGTTAATTGTACTGGTTTCCTTTCAACATCACAATGGTAGTTGGATTTTATCATTTATACAGTATATTTAATAAAGATTTTCTTACAATTCAGTATATGTTTTAAGTTACACTTCTTAAAGTGAAATCTCCGAAATCTTACTTTATAAAAGTACGATGTCACTGTACAAAAGTGCCAATTTTACCACTTTAACTAACAGTGGTCCAATTTCACTGTTATGGAGTGAAATTTCGGAGTTTTCACTTTCAGGATTTTAGAGCGTTTTTAATTCTACAAGATCTTTCGAATTGATAGAATAATCTATAGCGGCTTGAACAGTTGGCCCCATCTAATTGGTAATTTATAGACAATTTGCGTTCGCATTCTTTACAATTTAGGTTGGTGGAAGCCATGTATTAGCTTCGATCTTAGCACATGGTTATTGGTTCACAAGTATAAGTATCGATAATCACATTGCAATACATTTCAGTATTATACTGCAAAGTAAGATTTATATAAAAATTAATCATGATGTTAAAAGAACTTTATTAAATTCTGAATATTTGTATTGCGAATAAGTTTTATCATTCTAATATACTCTATTCGAAATAAATTCGAAAATTTCTTCGTAAAAAATAATAGGATTGAATGCAACCAAAAATCTTGGTAAAGATAAGGATTAAAGAAGACATAGTGAAACGTAATCATAAAAATGGCAGCTTGCCTTGAAATAACTGAAGTATTAATCCTGCAAGTAAGTTATTGATTAATAAAGTCTGCGTTAATTATTTCCATCTTTAAAAATATTCTATAATTAGACATTTAAAATCTTGAATGTTCAATAGAAAACCGAAGTATAACTTAAACATCGTGATTTGCTTGTTTAAGACGCACAACACTTCATTAGAAAAATTAATTATTCATTTCCTCTGTTGCAAAGTGCATTATCATCGATAAGGTCCAGTAAAGTATTTTAACTATTCGTTAAAAATTAAACTTTGGTGTTGTAATTCCAAACTTTGTTTATTTTAACTATCCTTTATAAGTACAATTTAATTGTGAGAAATAATGCAATATATTTTTGTGTAATAAAGTAAGGGAAATTGATCAACCACAAACCACCTGGAATAGTTGCTGCAATATTAACGTCACCGCTACTATCTATATAGTACTAGGGGTAATAAATAAAATACACTCCTAATTGTATGGACTTGAATTAATTGAGCAGTTACGATCAATAACCGATTAAAAGATAAGGTGCACTTAACAGTAAACAAATAATTAGGTTCAACTAAATATTCGGTAATTGAAAACGATTAATTGTATTATTTAATCGTTTGATAAGTTGTACTAAATTCATGTCTGTAACACTGTGAAATATTAATTTGATCAGAAGCAAGCACACCTTTTAATGATTTGAATGTATTTAGAAAAATGTTCTTCCTATTTATTTAGCTTCAAGTACTACATTGGGTGATTTATTACTAGTACACATGTATCAATTTTAAACGTAAACATGTTACTGAGTCTATGTCAATGTATATTATCGGCAATTCAAAATCAAAATTCACACTACCTATTTAATTTGTTCGGTAGGTTTATACTACTTTTTTTTCAAATTGCAAACACATATATCTGTCTTGAGACTAGATGCGAGTAATAATTTCGAAGTTATAGGATGCGTTCTAATTACAGGATGCGAATTAATATCTGACGTACGAAGATATTAATGAATTAGAGGTCTTCGGTACCGACTGCCAGATTATCCAGCGCAAATCTTTATAACTCACTCTCAGTCGGTAATCGATTATATGAAACCGATCACGATAATTTCACACGATCGGTCAAAGCTCTACCGCCGCAATTCATTTCACAGAAGTCGTTTAGCTCACGAAGTTCCTGTCGGACGTACTTCCTTATAATCAAACATATCATAGTACATGGTTATCTGTTTTGTGCACTTGCAAGAACACCTCATTGCATTACCACGTTCAATGGGAATTCTCAATCTCGTGAAAACCAATGTGAAAATCGAATGAATAACACTTCTGAATGCAAGATTTAAGACTTGGTCAATTTCTGAATATTAAATTCGCAGTTATGACATTTGAAAAAATTCCAAGCATTTTTGAAAAAGACTGAGGTCACAAAATTAAAAAAAAAATAGAAAATTAAAGTTGTTAAAAGGTATGTATTCAAGTTTAAAACGTAATGTATGAAAATATCATAATGAAAACAGGTCTAATCATCAAGATTATCAAGTCTCCTGCTGGGTCTCTCAGTAATGATTTTTCTAATATGAAAAACTGTATCGAAATATTTTTAATTACAACAATACAAACAATAGTTTTTTTACACATCTAAAAACACTTTAAGAGAGTTAGGTTTTTCTGACGAATATTAGACTACAGGATGGGTTGGCTCTTCAAGCACATACAAAATTGATAGGAGGTTACTATTTATATTTTACTACTATATCTGGTCCTTCCTTCAGATGATCAGAACACTGGCATTTAATCCCCAAGTTGGTTTAGGCAGATGATCAATTTAATTAAGGAACAACTTCATATAACATCTTAACCCTTTGAATCACAGACGCCCCTGTTAAGTCTTCTTTTTCTCATCGTATCTTTCGTATTTGCTGCAAAATACTATTTTTTTGCGTTTTCAGTTAAAGAGATGCTGTAACTTCACAAGAATAATAATATTTTGTCTATTACAAATAATCTATAATTGTTTATAATTGTTACAAATGAACATATCGACAAAACCCCTTATATTTGTGAATCTAATGAGTTAGCGGTGAAATTTGGTAATATTAATATGCTAAAAGTGTTTGAAAGAGTTGTTTGAATAACAGAGATTATAGAAATACCATTGCATTTACAAAATTCAACGTGGCGAATTCAATATGGCGACCATAATTATAAAAAGAAATAATTATTTCATAGTTCGGGAGATAAAATCGTTTTGCGGGACTGCGATTTCTCCGGTGTTGTAAAAAATATCGTTCGATTAACTGAAATCCCAAGTGGCGATGAAAGTAAAAACGGCAAATAGGAAGATGATAATGATTTTTAATTTTGAAAATCTGATGCCAGATTCGTATTCAGCAACCCTGAGTAACATTATTGTGAACGATTTCAATTTTCTGTCATACTGGATCCGCCATTTTAAATTTTGAAAATATAATTTCCGATTCGTATTCAATGACCTCAAAAACTATATGTTACATAAACATTGTAAATATTTACTTCCGGACTTTGCCCGAATTACGTGACTGAAAGGGTTAAATAAGGTTCAAAGTTAAATACTATACTCTAAATTTCTTAAAGTGAAAGTTGAGTCACTTTCTGATAAAAGAGACTTTTTCACTATGTTTGAAGTGGAAATTTTACTTTACTAATAGTGGATGGAAATATACCACTCTAATAGAGTGAAATTTCCACTTTAGAAATAGTGAAAAGTCACCTTTAGCACAGAGTGGCTCAACTTTCACTTTAATAAATTTGGAGTGTATGCTCGATTTAATTTATGTTTGGCATTATGCTAGTTTAATAAAAATACTCGGGCTTACAAACCAGATAGTAATTGTTTAATAGTATATGTGATCACAACAGCTTTTTTCTTGTTGGGCCACCAACTTCCTTTGTTTCCACGCGGACTGTCTCAAAAACAATTATGCATATTTAAGTAATTAATTACTCGAATAGTATCGAGCACTGAAAAAATAAATTTCTCTAAATATGGCGTAAAAAATTATTTATTAAAAATAATGTTAACGATTAAAATTAGATTTTTAATGTTAACATATGGTTTCATAGCGGAAACATCTAACTATTAACAAATGCATTTATATAGTTTGAAAATGATTTAGTACGTCATACTTAAAAAAGTCTGATTTATAGCCCATATATTGTTTTATGAATGAGTAAAGGAAATCATTGAGTAATATTTATTTTACCAATAAAAAATTTAATATATGATTATAATATATTTACTATTATTAAATATAAATAAATATTTACTTGCATCTATTGAATTAAAAGTTTACTTTTCTTACAAATTTTACCATTTCAAATGGTGATTTTGGGCCAGACTTTCACCGTGAGAAAAATTACTATTTTTTTTTTTTATAAAAACGACTGTAAGTTCTTGGAAGCTTTACTAAACACGTCGTAAAAATAGCGATAAATTATACTAATTTTTACCAGAAAAATGGTTATTTTCCCCATTCTTCAAGCGGAACCTGTCATAAACCGCTTTTGCATTTTTGAACATTTTCCCCAATTTAATTATGCTAATTAGTGTAATCTACTATAATAATCAGTAATCAACGTTTATCGCCTCAACATTTAATGCATTCCGATATCTGAGATACAACAGACGAAAAGGAAGCTGAAAGTATGTAATCCCTGATTTTGAATTTTTGCACGTTAGGGCAAATATAAATTGACAGAATTAAGATTAAAATGATATGCATATTTTAAAAGAACGGGAATTTTTTCCGCATTATTTAAAAAAGAATATCACGTTTAAGTGTAACAATAATAATGACATAATCATGCGATTTGTAAAACTTAGACTGCTTACGTCAATGTTTTTGTTAACGATAACAGCAAGGCTGGCTAATATAAATAAATTTGTATAAAACTGCACAATAGTGAATAGTATGTGAAAGTTCAAAATAACAATAACTAATATATTGTCAGATATGAAAGACGAAATTATTTTCTTCAAGATGTTACATAAGATTTAAAAAAACTCACTACCAAAATTTAAGATCAAAATGTTTTCGGACAATTTCTATAGAGAAACTGAAAAAAAAACATAAATGTACTTTATTTTGATGAATAACATAGACGAAGTCTCATTTATATGCGATAATTAGAAAAATAGATATCGTAATTTTAAAAAATTCAGTGATTATAACAATTTTCTAAAAATATTTTACCACATTGCTTTCAATGTCTTCATTTTATATGTCTATAAAATATTTCATTTATACATGGAATGACCCATAAAGTAATAATTATACATATTTTTTACGACATTATCAATAACATTGTGGTTGTTAATTTTTATGATATACAATTTTGGTCTGAAAGTGATTCATTTCTTCTTACGTTTAAAGTCAGTTTTGTTATTCATAATAAGAACGAACTATGCTCAATTATGTAAAAAGATCATATAAACGCATAATTTTGCAACAAGTAAACATAAAAATTAGACAACTACAATAAATTTTCCTCGTCTTCAGGAAATTTCAAATGCAATTTACAGAATTAAAATACTAAATTGATTCAATTATATAAATGACTCGCTTCGAAACACTCGTCAATGGCAATTTCAAGAAATGATCACAGCAAACGATTTCAATTGCTACAGTTCCAAAGCATTTCTGATATTTCTAACCTGAAACCGCGAAGCAAATAAACCGGAAAGTTTCACTCAACGTAAGTATATTCAATGTGCGGTTATGGTCGCAATTGTTCAATTGCCATAAACATCTTGTAATCGATTTCTTAAGGAACTACGAAGTTCTGATTTAGATCAGTTTTCCACTTCATTTTATTTCTTTAAGTAACAGTAGCGAGTGAGTTTTTCAAGATTTTACAAGGTTTTTGTATCTATAAACAATTACTACCACAATAAAAAAGTTAAACATAAAATATTATGGACATTTTCGTCAACTACGTGCTCATAATAGTAGATCGATGAGGGTATTTAAATGGATAAAAAATTGCAATGAAAACTTTATTTTTAAAAAGATACAATATTAAAGTGGGACTTGTGGTTTACATGTTATATGTTGCACTTCCTACAAATTATTAGTCTGGTGTTCTCCTGGCATTATATTCGATTAATTGATATAACTATATTAATTAATAATTTACGTCAAACTAAGATACTGTTTCAACACTATTAGAGGCTGCGTAAGGGTTCATGTATACAAAATAATAGAAATAAACTGCATAGGAATTTAGCCGAATTCATTAGTACGTACAACATTTGGCCAATAACAAAATTTTTTTAAAATTGGTATATAATTTATAGCTTTGATTAAATAAAAATCTTGAGTCCACGGCTTGTGTCACCATAATTTGTGGGGATAAAATTTCTATGCAACCGTCATAACTTTTCATCGAAACTCACATACAAAATATTTAAATAAGTGAAAATTGATCGTTTTGGACCTCCTTTTTCGGAATCAGTTTTCCATGAGTTTATAAAGTTCCAGATATTGAATTGTACAATTCCAAATTTGGAAAATTACCATAAGGAGGTGGGAGGGGGATAAAAGGGATACACTAATCAGATTAAAACTAGGTAGATCGAGTTTCATTGGAGCTTGTTGTACGGAATTTTTCGAGTTGATGACATAAAATGCTGTATTCAAATTGTCAAAATTCGAGAATAGTAGAGGGTGATAGGGAAGGAGGATAGATGCAGAAGAGGGTGAAGGAGTTACATACTTACAATTTCTAAATAGATTAACCAAAATCGGATTTCAACGAAACTTTTTTCAGGGGGTTCACTTCGGATTGCTGACGTCCAAATAGAAAATATGAATACACTAAAATTTGAAAAAGAAGCCGAAGTAAGGGCAGGGAGAGGTGGGGACACTTAATTAGATTAAAATTGCATTGAATATAAGATCTCTTTCATATTTCTCGACCGTTCTCGATATTTCTCTTTCTTGAATCTTTTTTTATCTTTTTTGATCTCTTCCGATCTCTGTTGATTTTTTTTTCGATCTCTGTTGATTTTTATATCTATCTTTAAGAATATTGATCTTTCTGGATCTTCATCGATAGTTTTTGGACTTTCACTATCTTTTCCGGATTTTCTTAGTTTTCCTCAATCTCTCTTGATCTTCCGTGACTTTTCTCAAATATTTTTCAACTTTTTGTATCTCTCTCGATTTTTCTTAATCTTTATCTATCTTTTTCGGTCTTTCTAGGTCTATTTGGATCATTTTCAAACGTGTTCGACTTTCCTCGATATCTCCTGATATATCTCGACTTTCTTAACGAAACTAATATCTAAATTATAAAATTAAGAACAGTGTTAAACATAGGGTAATTTGCAAACTGCGCGTAACAATTTAATACTTAACAAGGGTTGCGGAAGGGGAAGTTTCGAAAATGCTTATTATCATCTTTACTATAGTAATATAAAATATAATATGTTTAAGAAATTGCACAAATCTTGAAAATATGTTGAAAAATCACAAACAACAAATGCATTCCAGAGATTGTAGGCGAAGTGCATGTACGTAAAGAGGTATAAATTGGTGAAGCTCAGTTTGTTAGTTATTAACAAACCGAGGTTACTTTAATTGTATTCCAATGTGTGAGTATAACTTAATTGAATTAAGTTATAATTTTATAATAACCAATGTAAGTAATTGGCATGTGCTCATATTTAAAAGACTTATACGGGCCCCAAGCCGATGACCTTAGTTTTTATGTAGTTTTTGTCTGATTTCTACTTAATTTCAGATACTTTCTTATCATTAAGTATGCATGATATCCATTTCTGGATTCGATAGAGGAGGTCCAAAACTATAGGCCTTGACTTACTTAAATTTTGTGTGCATCTTTAATTACAGTATGTTTAGATCAAAATTTACAGCAATGAAAGTTGCGTTCAAATTTTGAAATTTCAGGTCGAAGAGGATTAACTAGCTTTAATCTAAACACCCACTCCCCCCCTCTCTCTCTCTCTCTCTCTATCTATCTATCTATCTATGTATCAATCTATCTCCAGTAATTGTAATTATTGTTGTTATTACTCAACTGTACAAAAAAAAAACTTACACAGTTAGGTCTTCATTTTCTTGGCAGTAGAAGTAAAGGATGCACTGTGATAACCTTAAATGAAGACAGGGTGCATCGTTAATTGCGTTGTTTCTTATCAGTTTGACCAGGGTGGTGAAGCTGCCCGAAGTGACTAGTAAAGATGGCATCGTATATACTCGCTAACGAGTATCAAGTGGCGTGACATTTCTGTTAGTCTTTGCTTTGACCAGGCGAAGAAGCAAGCCGGTATTTCACGACCAACTGCCTATCGCCTCGTTGCAGGAGTTAATTAACTTCAAGATTCATTATCGACACCTCTACGATGTTGAGCAGTGTCATCATTTCAAACCTCACGTTTGCAACCTTCCTGCCGTTTTTCCCAAGGACACGAGCTCTTTAGGAATTTGTCATTTTTCCAAATGAATGCACATAATGCAAAAGGTATGTATTAAATTCATGTATAATTAGGATTTAAATTATGTTTGTAGTGGTTTCTTTAGTCATTCTTGTGGTCAAACGAAATTATCGAAAATAGAAACCTCAACATTTCATTAACCTGGACGGATTTTTGACTAAATGATTAAAGCGTTGTAAACATAATTGTTTAAAAAGTGCACATTTCACTTAAATTTTTATGATGGAGTTCATGTCAAGGAAGAAAACAGTTGCTTCAGTGTACCATGTGTATAAGGTGTATGTGACATGTATATGAAATGATGTGCTGATTTTAATCATAATTAAACAATTTACTAACATGTTCATTTATATAATCGTACAGTGATTAAATGGTATGGATGACAGACGAAATATACTAAACTCAGATTAGGCATCGAATTATAAACCACAATATGTATGTATGCAACTGACCTATTGTAACAATTGATAACATCAATGCGCGACTGAATATCGAGTTCAAATACGTCGTGCAGTAAATCAAAGAAGACACATGTAATTGTTGAATTGAGTTATTCGAAAAATGAGAATTCCTTAAATAGGAAAATAAATGCTCGCACAAAATTATGTATGAAATCTCATTTAAGAGATTAGCACCGGTTATCATCTGATAAATAATACAATTTAGGTAGGTTCAATTGACAAAAGTTCGTAAATTGTCATCGATGCATTTTTCGAACATATAAACCCTGAACCAAATTTTCAGAAATATGTTTCAATTTTCAGTTAAGTTATTGCATGATCTCCTAATCACTGTATTGACAGATTACACCTTTAGTACAAGATTGTGACTTGTAAATACTTTTGGTGTGTCAACATTTATGGAATTTGGAATTGATGGTAATTTTGTATAGGGAACGGCTACATGACTAAATAACTTTGCAAATATAACTTCAGAAAAAATAACTATAATAATAATAACTTCAAATATCTCTACAACTCAAGACAACATTTATTTACAAAAAAATATTTACAACATAAATTACAAAAAAGTATTTTTCGAAATATCTCTCCTAACCTAACCTAACTTAACCTAACCTAACCTAACCTAACCTAATCTAACAAATTACTAACGAATATTAAATTAAAATCGATATTCATAATGATTGATGTAGAAAGTATGAACTTATCAAAATGTAAACATATATTCATGTTCACTCATTTCCATGAATTGCTTCAATAATTGATGAATAGTGGTTAAGAATGTAATGAACATTGTTCGAACAATGTTCTATTATATACACATTCAGAAATATTTGAAGTTATTTTTGTTAAAGTTATTTTTCCTAAATTTATTTTTGTCAAAGTTATTTTTGTTAAAGTTATTTTTTGTAAGTTATTTTTCTGAGGTAATTATTGCAAAGTCATTTTTGCGAAGTTATTTAGTCGTGACACCTAGGGAACTTCTTCGTACTTAGAAGAAAAACTGGAAAAAAGATTTCCGAACGTTGAATTTTGTAATACTCTGTAGCTTTTACTGTATACTCATCATAAATACTACTCTGCACAATTGAAATAAAATATTTAAATTCCAATATCTAGAAAAGCCCTCAATGAAATATTTTAAATGAAGTTTTTTTACCCTTAGTAGGTTCATATTAAAGTGTGCTAGGCACAAAATGGGGGTCCAATTTTTTTATACCTGAAGTTGATTCCAACGAACCGTGAGTGGTTGACTGGAAACGGGTAAAAAAAATTGACTAAAAGTAAAATTCCACTTATTATTAGACAAGGACAGACTGGTGCATTATAGACATTGACTTTAATATGTAAAGATTCGAAGTATTTATTTGCGAAAGTCTTTTATGATCGATTTTTCTACTTGCCATCCACTTAGCAATGTAATATAATTAATTACTATGTGTGTAGCAGATGAGCAGCGTCGTTAGTAGATATTTAGCTGTACTAATATGTTATGTATTATATATTTACCTATATCAATATATTTACCGCTACCATAAAAAGTACTTTCTCACGTTAAGGTACATAATTTAATTGGGATTCAACACTCTTTGTTGTCTTACGCTACGTAACTAACATTATGTTAATACGCATGGATTCGCAAATTTGTTCAAGGCGCAAATCAGCAAATAGTAGAACTTAATCGGCACTTACAGACCTAGTAGTCCCACTCTTTTGCATATATGCATTCGTGGTAACATCCATTAAGTTAGTTACGCTTAAATGCAAATTGATCGCTTTAATCGATCGGTTTAGAGGTTCCTTCAGAGTATGACATTACAGGCTTGTCCTTCCCATTTGCTTATCAGGTCCGAACAACATTTTGAACAAAAAAGGAATCAGCCATCTTTCCTTTTTACGATAGCTTTCTGATCGAATAACAAAACTTTCGTTACCTGCCTTCATTACGTAATTATATTGTAACATCTAATAATAAGAATAACAATATATTAATTTAAGGGAGGGGGTATGGATAATAGGTCTAAAAAAAGCACTTCTTTATGATTTTTTTACGAAACTACTAAAATAAAGTTAAATAAATTATTTGCATATTACTGTGTAATATTTGAAGAGTCTTCGGTAATTTTTTCATTAAAAAATGTTAAAAAATAGCTCCGATATTCTGCACTGTTGTAGGCCATGACGAAAATACTAGGTCTTGCGGTGCCCGGATAAAAAGTCATAGAATTATCTGAAATACATGTGATTGGGAAATATTAGTCCTTTAGAAGTATAGCTCCTGATCAACGGTCCCCTTTTATTAAAAAATATTTTTATTATTACTTTTTACGGTCGGTTGAAGTAAAAAATACCGTTTTTTTAATATAATTAACACTTTGTCGCTGTACAATCGACCAAAAGCAAAAAATAAAGAAAAAGGGACAATTGTCCTGTAGAAAAATGTATATTAAAAATCGGTGCAGAAGTTTTTGAATTATCGTAGGCACCGACTTCAAAGGATTTTAGGACAAGATTTCTAAGAAGTTGTACTTTCAAATAAAAAATGTTTTAAAAATTCGAATCTTTGAACCGGTTATCCAATCCCACCCCATTTTAAGAATCTCCTGGAAGATTCTAATTGCAAATTTAGTCATTTCTTTGATTAAATCGTAATACAGTTTTACCAACAATCTAGACATCTGAAACTCCGAAAGATTGCTTCAAATTAATTAAATGTATTCAATTACTTATGTTACTGGTACAACTTATTTAGAAACCCATTACTGGACTTGTATTTGGATTGAATTATAACGTGGGTGTTTCCTGCGTCTTGCATAGAGCAATACAATGGATATTTCCTGCCTAGAAAATTGTGCCTGCATACTGTTTCTTTGTTTCCGTTTCACGAAAGGCGTATAGACAAGTCCTGTTAGATAAAAAATCGAGACTAGTCTAGTAACATCAGGAAGTACGCAATGTCGAATAAACGTAATTAACTCTGTTATCGTCGTATCACATTCAAATCATACGAGGGAGTTGGTATAACGGAATGCATTGGGAAAATAAGTGTGGCAATACGATGTTTACAAGAAAAAAATATTTTCTATGGATTGCCGAAATGTTGAACGTATGAACAATTATTATTGAATATTCTGAAAAGACTAAACACTTCCTAAAAATTTTAAAACGTTTTAAGAAATATTTTATTTGAAATATAATATTCATAAGAAAAATTGAGTAATATTCTGTGGATACAATGTTAGTATGTATTACATTTTTTTCTTGTTACATGCATGTGTACATTTTAATGGCAAACATGATGTACAAAAATTTGCCTTAAAAAATATTGTAAATTCAGCCGTTGACAGCGTCTGAAGTAACATCAGCGTCCTCACGGTAGTCACTGTAACTTACAAGGTAATTTTTATCTGAAATCGAAAAACCACAGTTTTTATTTTAGTAATAGGTACTGTTTGAACAAAGGATTTTAAGAAAACTTAAAAATTGAATTTTTGTTTGCGTTGTTGCCACCCAAATTTGTTAACATCTTCAAATTTAGCATATTTTAGTTTTAGAGACAATTACAATTTTTTGCATCAAGAATAGACTCATCTGCAATCATTTTTGTGATACCAAAACTGAAATTTATTATAAACTTAATATTATTAAAGTTTAATATCTTTATGGAATGTTATCGTAGTTAAAAAAATCGAATGACATTTCAAATGTTACTGCAGCACCTTTCATTTAAGTAGAAGAAAAGTTGTAAAAATGTATAATTCTATTTTATTATGGATAAAAAATTACCAAGAAAAAGTGTGATTTTTTATCTTTAACTAATTTCTGGCTTTAAATAAAGATTATTATCAGGAGAATTTTTTAATGGTTTGAAAGGTATAATTTTTAAATTTTAAATGTCCGCCCGACCATTTTTGTTGCAACATTATTTACAGAAGGTGTAAGTATTTCTTTAAAGCAATATTTAAAATTTTTTTTATTATCTAGAAAACTGAGAGCGACACAAAAAATGTTGAATATAAAAAATACTTGTTTTTACATAGAAAATACAAAATTAATGTCGAGTAAAAAAATTAAAACAATAGTTTTTCCTCTTTTTTTGTGCAAAATAAAATTTTAATTTCTTATTTCATTTAATACAAACAACAAAAATCTTCTTTTCTTTACAATTTTTTTTCTAACCAAAAAAGGAAGATAAACATTTGTTCTATTTTTGTTATTTTCATTTTAAGTTTGTATAATGTTCTATCTATAAAACTGATTGTAAGCATTTGTTGTGTTTAAGACCATTTTTGTCTCGCTCATAGGTTTCAAGATAATAAGAAAATTAAAAAAATTATGTTTTTTAAAGAAATAGACACATAACTTTGATACAAAATCTACAGTATTTATAATAATGTTATTATCGTAGCATGTAAGTAACTTCACACAAAAATGAGCAGGCAGGCATTCTAAAGTTAAAAGTTATACCTTGCAAACTTTGTCAGATAAATTATTCTACTCTATTCATTTTTAGTATAATCATTAATTTACAATTGGCAAGGAATTCACTAAAGATATAAAACATCATATTTTATTGTATTCATTTTTTTAAGTTTAATCAATTTCCGCTTAGTTACGGCAAAAGTTACTGAGGGAGAATATAGTCACACGTTAAATATTATAAGTAGTAATTATTTATAATATAAAATGAGATTTCCAAATATTATTGAGAAATATTTATAACCACAGTAGTAATTACAGACTATTGCTATTCATTTAAACAATTAAGATAAGGCAATATTGATTAATTACCTCAAGTAGCACAGGTGACTGCGATAATGATGGTGCAAATAAAAATTAGATGTATATTGATCTTTGATTGACCACAGATCTTTTTCAGTTATTGAAGTGGGCTACTTAAGTACTACAATTCTACATAACTGTTTTATTTACTAATTATACTACCATTTACTAATAAAATGTTTACTTACCAGAAACACTTGATGATAACTGTTACTGTATGTAATTTTAACAAAAACATATAGCAAAAAAGAAAAAATCCCTACGGTATAGGTAAAAGTTACTATTACAAATTGTTAACTGGGAAATATTCTTATTGTTAATATACATATTGTACTCAACTGTTTTCGACCTTTATTAGATGATAGTATAGTCTATAAAATTTGTTCATTATCTAATAACATTTAATGGTAAAAATTAAAAATGATTGAAATGGAACAATTTGGAAATAGCTGTGGCGTGTTCATCGAATGTCTTTATAATGTTCCTTATTTTCAGTATATGTATACACTTTTGATATTGCCAAAATAATATTTCATCTAAACCTGTTGTTAACATCTATAATTACTTCTAACAATCGAAGGTCTGGACATATTGATGTCGTAGGAGAACAGTAAAAGATAAAGAAGCTTAAAAATAAACTAAGAATGTCTTGATCTAATGTAATTTAAAGGATGTATATTCGTTATTTATGTCTCTTAAATACAGATTAGTTATTTTTGTTATTTTTGAATATTTTTATTTAATTCAAAAGTTATATATTAGTTACTTGTTTTATGTTATCCGTTATTTTTACAACAACTCATTAATCATATTCTTATATAATCATATCGTATATTATATTATGAAGCATTTGAATAAGAAATATTTTCTAAGTACAAAGTTCAAATCGAGAACTGCATTATTGTCAATAATTGAATTTGAATTGACGAACAACGCTAGCAATCCGACCAACGATAGACCAAGTGTAAACCGTCTGTTTGGTTTTTGACTCAGTTCCGATTTTTAAGCTCGAACTTTGGACTAATAACCGACTATAATTTTATATATAGATATATGTCTTTTTTAAATTAATTTGTACTCAGTTAATAGTCGAAGGTACAAATTCGATACTTGGAATAGTGTCAAAAACCAAACAGATGGTTTATAGTCAGGTCTATAGTTGGTCCAGATTGCTAGGGAATTCATTTTAAGATTACACAGATGAAAATGTGTAAAAACCATACTTAGATAGATAAATATATACTTATTTACTCGAGTACAGGGGGGCCATACCTCATCGAGTTGGATTTGTGAATTTCAGATAGATAAAACGATTAAAATTGAGCTTAAAAATAATACAGTACTTCACTTTAATACAAAGAACAGTCTATACGGAAAATGCACTCTAAATTTTATTACTATTAATTTCCAAGCATGAAATTTCAACATCGAAAACAGACCCCTTTCAAAATTTGTTAATCTCTTTGCAGATTATAGCTTCATTATTACATTTTCAATGGAAAACAAAGATATATAGCAAAGAAGAAAAAATCCCTACGAATGGATTGTAATACTGGGCATTCGAAAAGAATATGCATCATATTATCAGGGTGAAAAGCAGACAAATATGTCGACATGCACATTTTTGGAAATGCATTTAAGGTATATGTAACCCAAAAATTGATTACATGAAACTAGCAAGATTTCGATTTAACCCTCCTCAGCACGAGTTCTTTTCTCATATGGAAACAATGTAGTTTGGACGAGTATACTCATCCTTGTGCACAAGACGGTTAATAATACAAAAAACATATATGTAAATTGCCATATTTGGTTATTATCAAATATATAAAATGACGACATTATAGGGATTTTGAAAACACTTCATACTGTTTTGCACCATCATAAACATTTCGTTTGGATTATAATTGTAGCGTATGATGATAATTTATTACACAAATAAAGTTGAATATCCGACCACTCATATATATTTTAATTTCTTTAATCACTGTATAACCTGGTTGAGTATTTTGGTTTATAGTATTTCGTTTATACCCGATAAACACAGTAGCAATGGAAGAAATTTAAAAACTATGAAACAATGTTTATTTTATAATATCAGGCTTGTCATAATGAAAAGAACTAGAGAAAACACATAACAATTAAGATAAACTTTTTTATTTATTATACAAGTTATATACATAAACTGCGTCATAATTTTACATTGATATTTGCTTTTCTAAAGTTAAGTATAAACCAATAATATAATAAAAAAATATACTACACTGTAGGTTAATACGATATCTGATGTAAAACATTAAACTCGATTTAAATCTACACCATTTACGAAAATACAGATATTGCATTTAACATTATTGCTTATAAAATACAATTTAAAATTTAATAATCTGTGGATTTTTCGCAATTTGCACAGCTTATACATTTATAATCATTATTGATTGGTTTTGGGGTGAATATTAAATGCAGCCTACCTGTTTTATTGTACACAAAAAAAATGATCTGTAGCTAAACTTGTGAGATATTACATCGACATTACATCCTCGTAACCAAAATTTAGAATCGGATGTCATTCACGAACCTGAAAAAGACACACAAAATACTACATTCTACATATGTTTTGATGAAAACAAATTTATCGTTTTTAATGTGAATTTATACTTATCTAAATTTTCTCTAACTTTGCATTTAATTACTGAGATAATATCAGATTTTGTCAGACCGTAAAAAAGAAATTATGTTCGCACAAATCAGATAAATCATAATGACGTCACAATAGAATTTTAAAACATGACAGAATTTGAAATTTCAAAACAAATTGTATATTAACAAAACAGAATTGCAATCAACTGAAAGCTGTTTTGTTACATATATACCTGACAGAGTCATATAGATGACATTATGACAATGATTGTTTACCTAACCTTAACTTAGATTTCCCGCGACTCCACGAAAGTTCCCGCAACAAAGCGTCCGATAGAAATGCGTAATATTCACTGTAATATCATAACATGCAGCTTTTTATTGTACATATACGTATATTGTTTTCTTTGTTCGCAAAAGTATCGATTTTAGGTACAATTTGAATAAATTATTGACTACTAGATGGAACTCACTGGAAGAAGTGCTTTTTCGACCAATTGAACAGCAGCCTCCGTGGCGCAATTGGCTAGCGCGTTCGGCTGTTAACCGAAAGGTTGGTGGTTCGAGCCCACCCGGGGGCGTTTTTTTTATTTTTAATTATTCTACATAATATCAAATTCAACGTATATTATTTTTATAAATAAATAGTTTTTTTAATTAAACCGAAAACATATACACGTTTTATACAAATATGTAACCTGATGGCTTTTTGATTTGTCGGTTTTTTGACCCGCATCCGCGTTAGCAATTTCTTCCATAAAATATTCGTATTCAAGATTTTAAAACGCGATATTAATTTTCACACATTTTCATTATTACTAAGAAGAAGTTAACAAGAATATAATAATAAAGCGTCAACTTACAGAGCTTTTAAACAACGTTCAACAATTTTATTAGATTTTTTTAAATTTCCTACATTATTTTTTCCGATTTGATGTTTTTCATTTTAATAGCAATTACATCAGCTTTTCAGTAACATTTTTTCGATTAACGCATTAAGTCCCAAAACGGCAAAATTTGTATCTTACATTTGAGTTCAGGAAACTTTGTAAAAAAGTAAGAGAATCTTTTGAAAAATATCCAACCCTTCTATTTTTGAGTACGCTCTGCACGAGAGAATGGTTTAAAATTTTCAAAACTTTGATTTTCAATTGTTGGTTAAAAATTTAATTTCATTATTTTAATTTAATTAAATTAAATATGATTCTTTTATGCGAAATTTTTACTGTCGCAAATATGTACAACATTGCACAAAATATCTAAACTTTTCAACCAGCTTTGGTTTTTTATCGTACAATTCTTTTAACAAAATGGCGGCCAAAAAACGAAAGCTAAAAATCAAACTTTCATTTTAGTACTTGTTTTGAAGTTTTTTTCATTGGAATCGTGTAAATTATTGAATTATTTCAGTAAAAATATACTTAAATAAAAAAAAATAAAAAACAGTAGTGAAATTAAAGATTTAAAAAATTATTTTTCAATGCCTTTATAAAAGAATAATTCTAGAAGAATATTAGAAGAGACTATTAAATTAAGTATTAATGTGAGTACTTAAACAGGAAAACATTAAAACAACGCATTTCCCTATAAATTTGTACATTGACTATTACTACTTAAATAATGTTGAGTTGAGGTGTTCAACGCTGCTAATGTTGCACAACTATGCGGTGGATAACGAAACATTCACCGTTTTTGACTGACAATTCAAGGATAACCGCACATTTTGTGCATCATGAGTTTGTCCAAAAATAATACTTTATTTCGAATGTGTGGATATGATGGGGGTTAAAAAAATACTTCCACAGATTTCTTTTAGTAAACATAATAATAACAGTAATAATACGTCTTTATTGGTGAAGATAGAAGCTTACAGAGTGGACTCATCTCTCCAAAATGCGAGCTACAGACAAAGCAGAATTACAGACTGATAGGAAACTTTTAAAAATTATTTTTTCGTAAAATCTTCTTTAGCACTCACCTAAAAAAAAGTATGTTAACCACTTCACTGGTAGCCGTTTTCACATAAAAAGTGCCAAGACTGGTACGAGCCAGGTTTTAAGATATCAAGAAACTGTGAAACATGGATTCCATTTCATCAAAAACATATCATTTAACGTAAAAAAAACTCACCTCACCCTTCCACTTCACCCCCCCCCCACATGGTGCATACATTTTTTTTAAAGTATACATTTTTCTTTATCAAATTTCGATGCGAATGTTAAATATGAGGTTTTCGGAGTTGTTGGATACGAGTATGATCTCAGAATTTAAAAATTCAAAATGGTAGATCCAATTTGGCGGACGAAACAAAACAATATTGAAACATCTCTTTTCACAAGAAATATGCTTTTCTGAACATGATATCACATGAATTTAAAGTATGCATTAGTTTATAGATTCAAAATAGCGGATAAAAAATACAAAAAACAACAAAAATACAAGAAAATGAAAAAAAAATGGAGTGCAAAATCCTCCCACTACCTCCTTGTGGTGCACTCTGGGGTCGTTATAATGTACCAGCTAACGGTGGAGGTCAACCACATAATTTTTTCATTTAATAAAATTCATTTTGCACATTCTATTTGCCATCTCGGATATATCATTTTAAATTTTGAAAATCTGAGATCAGATTCGTAATCGAAAACCCCCAACTAACGAGTTTCAAGCAAATCTGACGAATTTTTAAAAATTCGTCTGCCACCTTGGTTCAGCCAATTTGAATTTTGAAAATCTGAGGTCAGATTCGTATTCAGTGACCCCAAAAACCCCCGAGTAACAAATTTCAGCCGTTTTTCACGCACAGAAAAACATTTGGGTCAAAAGCATATGGCTTGTAGCCGCCATATTGGAACCACCATATTGAATTTTGAAACGGTGACCTCAGATTCGTATTCAGCGACCTAAGAAACTATAGCATACCAAATTTCGTGCAACTTCATTGGAAATTGTGGAAGTTATTTAAAAATGTACGTATATGATACATTACCAGTCGTGGCACTTTTTTTATTTGTACACATATGACACATTACCAGTGAAGTGGTTAATCTGGAAATGAGACCACATAATTCTTTTGTATTTTGACCTATTAAAAATGAAGCTGCAATAAAACAGGGGGTCGAGATGGTATTTGGAAAAAGATTAAAAATGGTAAAAAAGCACATTTTTATTGAAATAAAGACTTGTTAAAAAAAGCAGAGTTTCTGCGAGTCACATGATTCTTGTGTATTTTGACCCGATAAACATAAATTTGCGATAAAAATGGGGGTCGTCCCTCTAATTTTCGAGAATTCGGAAAGTTTTGTAGGTACCTTAAAATTTTTAAATAATTACAAATTCAATTGGTTGAATGAACTCTATTTCTTTCACATAATATCAAATTTATCAATATTTTCATTAGCAAAGTTAATTGACCACTCAACGCATTTAATTATATGTTATTTTAAAATAAAACGGTAAATAAACATTATTAATAGTCTAACAAACATAAAAATATTATTACTGCAATGAATCAATCGATAATTAATACATTACATAAATTACACTATTGACATGAATTTAATTATAACAAAATACTAATCTCTTATATTGAGAATACATAATATAATAAGTTTTTTATTATAATATAAATATATAATTATAATCTATTTTTTTTGCGGACCTGTGCCATTTTGTGTTCAATAAATTGTGTTAGCAAAATGAAAGCTTGCAATTTACTACGTCCGCTGAATGCCATTACAATTTAGAAGATTATCATTTTATTTAAAAAGATAAGAAAATCTAATAATGTGTTTGCGGACTAATATCATTTCCACAAATATTTTTGTATTATGATTGGCCAAATTTTATATTTAGCCGATATTTTTCTATAAATGAGGATCATAAAATATTCCGATATTGACATATAAAAGTGACGTATAAAAATAATGTGTTTTGAAAATAGAGGTATTAGTGACGTCCCACTTTATATTTATAGAAAAATATAGATTCAATAATACAATTATTCAGATTAAAGAGTTATCCTAATATTCGCCTATTTTCTGGACATCAAATTTGGGGCTGGAATTTTTGCGAATTGAAAATTTATGACGATTGTTAGTGTAAAAATTTCAGATTGAGCAGGCCTCTCGATCTGGAAGTAGAGGGCGCCCAAGGAAGAATATTATTGCAAACATTTCATTTTTTATCTCCGAAAATATTAATTTTTCAATATTAATTAAATATAAAGTTTACGAAAAATATATAAGAGACATTAAGTAAATTTGTTTTAGATTTGTTTGTTTTTAAATTTGTAAAAAGATAAATAATCTAAGTAAATTTGTCCTGCATGGAATTTCAAATAAAATATATTCAAATTCGCTGGACCGTTATAAACAAAAAATGTCTTGAGAATTTTTCGTAGAATGGCTATTTTCGTAGATAAAAAATGTCAAATTAAAAAAAATAATTATTGCAGTAATATATTCTCTTTGACGCTCCATAACCCAAGATTAAGATACTCAATCTAAAACTTTTACGCGAACAACCTAAAATCATTTCTTTCAACCGTTATTTACGGGCTTACTGTTGCAATTACGGAAAAAATGTATAGAATCTTTTTTGTCGAGAATTTTGCGCTCTACAACTTTTATTTCAAACATTTTTCTGCCAGATGCGTATTTTTGAAAATAAATGCAAAAAAACTCAAAAAAAAACGCGTTTTTTGGGTATTTTTTCAAAGTAGCAGCTTTAATACGTCCGGCCCGCAATTTTTGTTGTCATATTCGTAATCAGGAGGCAAAAATACGTCGGAATAGGGTAAAAACAAATTTTAAGCACCCCCTAGATTCACAATCGGTTCGGGAATTATTTCTACCTAGTACCCGGTAGAAACGCATCATGGGAACTTTCAACCCTTATTTACGGGCTTACTGTTGCAATTATGGGAAAAATGTATAAAATCTTTTTTGTCGAGAATTTTGCGCTCTACAACTTTTATTTGAAACATTTTTCTGTCAGATTCGTATTTTTGAAAATAAATGCAAAAAACTAAAAAAAACGCGTTTTTTGGCTATTTTTTTCAAAATAGCGGCTTTAATACGTCCGACCCGCAATTTTTGTTGTCATATTCGTAATCAGGAGGCAAAAATACGTCGGAATAGGTTACAAACAAATTTTTTTAGGAGGAGGTGCCTTTTCCGAAGGTTTACCATTTTTATTTCATATATATTCCGACTCAAAATTTAAGGTTCAAAAGTCAGAATTTTGGCTAATTTTATGGGTTGCCCTTTAGTTTGATCTTTAGACACACAATTTTATATATTAAGAAATATTTTTCTATCAAGGACATCATATAATGGCGTTTTACGCCTTCATACTTCAGCATGAGGGACGGCGAAGCCAGATGTGAGCATTTTACCTCTACTGCATCAAAGACATCATTGTAACTTTTTTGTGCTCCATTTCACATTTATGGTGTGCTTTTTTTATACTGAAAATTCTGTAAAATTTCCAACAATTGAAACACATTTTTCCAGTGTGGTAGAATGCATAGTTAACCTTTGTCTTGAATACGAACAAAATTTTAGTAAAAGAATTAAAAACATTTTCAAATTATAAGCATTTTAATTTGGAAACAATTCTTAAACATTTTTTTTAAATATCTTTTCATTTTTTTTCATTTTTTTACAGAAATAGTCGTCTAATTTATGCCAAAAACTACCTAAAAATTAATTCTATCATATTCGTAAAGTAATATAAAAAAAAATTAATGTTTTTGAATTCGTGATTTCGATTTTTTTAATCCCTGTGAATCCAAAAATAACATTAAAACATTATCATAATATTATTTTTGAATTGGAAGGGATTAGAAAAAATCAACTCGAATCCCTCAACAGGACATTCGCTTCGATTGGACATGTTTAATTTTTTATTATTTTATGTTTGGATTCGCAGGGATCTTAAAAAAATCAACTTGAATCCCTCAGGAGGAATTGGCTTGGATTGATCATATTTTATTTTTGGTTCTATTATTTTTAGATTCGCAGGAATTGGAAAAAAATCCTCAGTGATTCGCATGGATTAGGAAACGTTTTAATGTCGGTAATATTATTTTTGGATTCGCTGTAATTAAAAAAATCGAAATCACGTATTCAAAGACGTTAAAATGAATCTATTTGAATCCATCGCCAATCCATTTCCGTTTACTGGGTTAAAATTCATATTTTTCATTGTTATGTTGGTTAAAATGAAAGCCACACTACCAAAAAATATCAAATGTAACCGATAAGATGGCGTTCCAGTAGCGAAAAACAAAAGATATCCTTCAGGCGTATATTAAAAAAAAATAACATTACAACCTTAAAAATGCAGTTTTCAGTATATTGTCAAGGTCATTATTTCTAAAAGATGTTAATAAAACATCAAGAATTACAACTGTCAAAAAATTATTTCCATGCAAGTGATTCTCAGAAAATTGAAGGTCAATTTTGATTGCAACGATTATACATAAAATATCCTTAAAGTTACGCAAATAAAGAAAAGTCGTCGCAAAATTTACTTCGTAAAGTCATTACTCTAATTTTAAAGCAAAAGATAACTTCGTACATGTTTGAAAATGGAAAAAATGTCACAATTGTCAGTGTATGAAACAAAAGACTGTAAACGTTAAACAGAATGACTGATTTTTCGATTTGATCAATGCCAGATGAGACACTCGCATAACAACTTTGACTTTCCGCCGCCAGGTAGCGTATTGGCTACCAAGTAGTTCTCATGTATGCATGTTTACACAGATATCCGTATCGCATGCAGGGATGCACACACATGCATTTTATTAGTACGAAACTAGACCGTAAGTGTCGCTGTTGGACGTTTAAACAGGGCGAATATTTATATACGATACAATTACCTGAGGACTGACGTATTAAAGACCACCTCCAATTTCCAACCAACTTCCAACGCATTTCTCCATTTCTCCGCCAGAGAAAATTGTTTCCGCGCAGCTGGGCCGACAGGCGGCGAAAGATCATGATCATGGCGGGCACAGGCACAGAACCGATGTCACGTTTACTCAAGCTCGCGGAAAAATTCAATTGCTTTTATCTGTCAGGTAAGAATTTCCCTACAGCCTTACCAAAAATATCGATCTCGAGTTTCCTTTTCCAATTTTTCATTTGCCTGGCTACGAGAAAACCCTTAACTTTTTCCACACAGTACCGATATTGATTTCAAGTGCATCTCCGGGCACGTCTTTTCTACTGCGCCCTTCGATTTTTTAAAAAAATTCATTATATTTTCCTGACCAATTGTCCTGGGAAGTTGTTTTCCTTTTAAATCCGTTCCTTCGAATGGGGTAAATGATTCATCGCTGATAAACAAAAGATAGACTGAGCTGTACGAGAAAGACGGATTGATGATATCGATACTTGATCGAGGCTGGATGATGAAAGTATTAATAGTACATCGTGGCATACGAGCACCTTGAGCAACTGGCAATACTCCAAAAAAATTGAGAGTGTACAACCAGCAATGAAGACTGCGTGTTATCAAATTATTAAAAATGCGAACAAAAGACTTATGAAATCGTTCTTTGTAGGCTTCCATGCCGGTGATTGCAGGGCATTTGTAGTCGATGGCCAACAAATTGGACTTGTTCGACAGGATGTTATGAAGGAGTTACTAAAATACCCACACGTAAGTCTACAAAACCCAATTCCACTTGACAAATCCTTTAATAAAATTCCTATGTAGATATTTCAAGTTCAACCGGAATATGTGCAACTTAACCCAGCCTTTAGAGATTACTCGGAAAGAAGTGCCAGAGTAGACGAAGTTCTACGAGAATGGCGAGCAGGTGGAAAATTTATAACCCTTCGTGGGTGGAGAGAAGAGTATTACGAAGTTCGGTCTCAATTTAATACACCGCCGTTATTTAAAATGGATAGATCTGCAACATGTAAGTTTCAAAATTTAAACTTTTCCATTATTTTACGCTTAATCGTACATTTTCTTCAGGTCTATTCGGCATTCGGAATTATGGAGTGGATATTAATGGTTATGTTATGGATCCGGTTAAAGGCCTGTCAATTTGGCTGCAAAAACGAAGCTCGACTAAACAAACGTGGCCGAGTTTCTGGGATAATTGCGTCAGTGGCGGTCTTAGTGTTGGCTTCGGCATTGAAGAAACTGCAACAAAAGAGGCTGGAGAAGAAGCTGGTATTCCTAACCACCTACTTACAAAAATGAAAAGCGCTGGTTGCGTTTCGATGTTCTTCGAGAGCGAACGAGGTCTCTTCCCTAATACAGAATTCGTTTTCGATTTGGAACTTCCTGTTGATTTTATACCGCACAATAATGATGGTGAAGTGGAAACTTTCGAATTGCTACCTGTTAACGAGTGTCTGGAAAGGGTATTATCCGCTAATTTTAAAACTACTTCGGTCGCTGTCACTTTGGACTTTCTTATCAGACATGGCTACATTACTCCGGAAAATGGTGAGTCATTTTTAATATTTATCTGTTTATGATGTCAAAATATTTATGTGCCATTTATTTGTTGCGATTGAATCTATTTTTAAAAATGACTTTTTTGGTTTTGACACCCATTTTTTTCAGTACTACGACTATACAACACACCACTTTTAAGCATACGGCATTTCATCACAAACATTTCATCACATGAACATTTCAACACAAACCAAAAACAATGCATTTAAATAAAATAATTGAAAATAACAATTATATATTATACACGCAAAATAATACAAAAATCTAACCTAACCAATCTAACCTAACCCAACCTAACCTTATAACCTAACCTAATCTTATAGCCTAACATAACCTAACCTAACCTAACCTTATAGCCTACACTGTAAAAAATGAAAATGAAATTTACAATGCAATGGTAATTTTCAATCATGAAAATTTGGTAATAACACTACGTTGAGCGTTGAAATTTTACCGAAGTGAGGTTAGAGGTTTACCGCCGCATTGTAAATTTACGACGTCGAGCATAGAGAAAATACTAGACTGTTGTACTTTTACTACGTCAAACGTAGGTAATTTTTCGAACCTACGTTGGACGTGGTAATTTTAAAAACCGAGTAATATATTACAAGATTTAGGGAAAGTTACTGTGTTCCACATAGTAAATTCACTGCATTGAAAGTGGGTAATTTTCGAGCCCATTCTCAACTGTAATTTTACACGATTTTTTGTTTACAGTGTAACCTAACCATACAACCTAACCTAACCTTATAACCTAGCCTAACCTTATAGCCTAACCTAACCTAACCTAACTTTATAACCTAACCTAACCTTATAACCTACACTGTAAAAAAAAATCGTGTAAAATTACAGTTGAGAATGGGCTCGAAAATTACCCACTTTCAACGCAGTGAATTTACTATGTGGAACACAGTAACTTTCCCTAAATCTTGTAATATATTACTCGGTTTTTAAAATTACCACGTCCAACGTAGGTTCGAAAAATTACCTACGTTTGACGTAGTAAAAGTACAACAGTCTAGTATTTTCCCTATGTTCGACGTCGTAAATTTACAATGCGGCGGTAAACCTCTAACCTCACTTCGGTAAAATTTCAACGCTCAACGTTGTGTTATTACCAAATTTTCATGATAGAAAATTACCATTGCATTGTAAATTTCATTTTCATTTTTTACAGTGTAATTTAACCTAACTTAATCTATTTTGTTAAAATGTTTAATATATTATTGAAATGGTCATTTGTTGAAAAATTTTATGATGAAATGTTTGTGTGTTGAAATGTTCATGATGAAGTTATCTTGTGGTGAAAACGTACTTGTGTTGAAAAGTTATGTGTTGAATAGTCGCGTCACCATTTTTTGCCACTAATGGTAATTAACCTTAATGTTCATTTAAAATTAGTAAGAAAAGGACAGAATTTTTTTATTTTCTTAAGAAAAAACTTCGTACTATTAAACTATTTTGTGTCGAATAATATTATTAATAATAAAATTTCAATTTTAGTACATTAGATATTAAATTCTGAAAAATAAATAACATATTTAAGGTTAATTATCACCTACCGTCACACTCGTATCTTTAAAATACATACCGCATACGTAACCTTCGATAGAAAATCCATGTCCATCAGTTATTTGTTTATTACATGTATCGAAGACGTATCGGTGTAACGATACACCAGTATACGTCAGGTAGGCAAAGTGGGGATGTACATTTCAAATGGGAATTTAATTTTTGGCGATTTATCACCAAAATCTGGCAACCACATTCGTAGGTGTACAAATTTGACAGCTGAGAATTTCGAAAATGATTAACCAGTTCAATGGTAATGGATCATATATGTACAAAAAAAATTATTGACAAACGTGGTAATGGATCATATGTGTACATTTTGCAATAACTTTTACAATTCGTAATGAATTTGCATGAAACATCGTATACCAAGATATTTTGCGTTGCTAAATCCAAATCTGTCATCAAAATGGGAAAATTCAAAATGGCGGATCCAATATGGCGGCTGTAAATTTGCTAAATTTATTGAAATGTGCGGCGCACATTTTTCTTTATACGGAAAACAGCTGAAAATTGTTACTCGGGGGTTTTTGGGGGTCGCTGATTACGAATCTGAAGTTAGATTTTGAAGATTCAAAATGGCGGATCCAAGATGGCCGACCGAAATGCGAAAAATTACCCAAACTTTAGGAAACTGGGTTCTCGGGGGTTTTCGGGCCGCTGATTATAAATCTGATATCAGATTTTGAAAATTCAAAATGTCGGTTCCAAGATGGCCGACATAAATGTGAAATATTACTTGATTTTTTAAATGATTAATTAAATGTTAAATGATATATTTTAGGAAAAAATGGAACCCGTGTTTTACCGCTTTTCGATATCTTAAGTACAGGGCTGTACCACTTCTGGCACTTTTTTTTTTAAACAGCTACCACTGAAGTGGTTAAAAACATTCGATTTCTATAAACGAAATATCCTAAACGACTTCGCTAAGTTTCTTTTTGTTGATTCGGTTAAAAGTGTTATAAAATTTTGCATCACATATTTTTTTACATCAGATTTTTTAAAACATCTGAAGAAAATATGTCTAACATCATCTATGAGATCGCTCATCATCGATGATTAAACAACTGTAAATCTAAATGTAGCAGTATGATCACTTGGTCCTACACTGTAAAAAATCCTGTTGTAAAATTACTACTCTGAGAGTAGGTAACTTCTATGTCCCACTTTGAGAGTAGTAAAATTCCTAGGGAAATTGATCGTGTAAATTTACTTCCGAGAATATTCTCAGAATATCGCAACATTTATTTCGAATATCTTCAGTATATCGAACATGATATACCGAGTATATACTGAGAATATTCTTTGAATATCATTTGGGAAGCTCTTAGAATGTTTGGGTTCTTTATTAGAACAAGACTTTTGTAATCCAATATCATTTTTATAATATATAAGACTCTGGTCGTTCCAATATTAATGCCTAAATGGAAGCAGTCAACCATTGGTTCCTACGACAATTAGCATTTTGCTCTAAGATCCCTATGTATCATTTTAACCATAATTACATACCTGTAATGGATAGATTGAAGTTGTGGACCATCCGAACACTCCACGAATACAATGATATCGTACTTGTATTCAACTTTTTGCAGAATAATATTAAATGTGATGAATTTATAAATGAGTAATTCCAGAAATTTTTTTACTTTTGAACTCGGTAAAATTAAAAAAAAAAGAATTGTTGGCACACAAAATAGGATGTATATGAACCCTAAAAATCGTGACGTGCATAATTTTTTAGCAGACTTCTCGAAGGAAATCAAACTTTTTATTTTAACTGTTTAGGAAAATAACATACAAATATTATTATGTAGTGACAAATAATTTATTTCTTAAATGAGTAAATGTGCTTAATAACAAGTATATAATAATATATTTAATATAAAAATATACAAAGATTTATAAATAACTTGGCTGATAAACATTTTTTGTTTTAACAATTTCTTTTAACAGATACTTTTCGTTTTAACGACATTGCTTCTGCGATTTTTATCTTTTAAACTAAACATTTTTTACAGCAATTTTTTTTTTGTTCACAAATGTTCTCTTTTTTACCCGATAATTTCCATCCATTTTCAATTAATGGATAATGTTGACATGAAGAATTTTTTATACACTGAAAACACGAAAGTTAATTAAGGAATAATTTTTCTGGCTCGTTTTGTAATTGTATTTTGTACTTAATTTATTTAAACCTTGGATGTAACAATAAATTACATTTCCTTAAGGCTATGGGAACAGTTGGTACAATTTTGATAAATCCTATTTGGGTAATTTGGTGGCCATGTACTTAATAATGGTAATAGTTAAACTTACGACTTAAATACTAAATATAATTTAATTAACTAAATTTTATATAGTTTTATTTGTAGAAAATGAGAAAGTAAAAATTAAAGAAAGTGCTTAGCATTTTAACATAAACGATAATTATATAGTTAATGAAATTCAACTTTTTGGACTTTTGGTCCAAAGTAGTTGAAAAATTTTAGTCAATTTTGGGGCTGTTTTAATGCCGGGATCTATGATAATAAATATTTTACAATACTGTAATTCATTTTGTATCATAGAAAAATATCTTATTACTATTTTTACAAAAACATTCGTGTGCATGTTTCATTTTACATAATATTCCTCAATTACGTCCAGTTTGCATTATTATGCTAAAACTTCAATTACCTATTGCGACCACAATCAATTTACCTGTTTTTTCCAATTTACCAAATATTTGTTTTGACATTTTTTTTCAAACGCTTTTTTTTCGCTACTAAACAAAAATATTGAAATAGTAATGTGATTTTCAGTTAAAACACATCCAAAACTAATGCGAACACTTGTTACAGAGTATAAAAAAATAATTTTCTAAATGTGCTACTCGTGTATTTTTTAGATCGTCCACGTTTCAGCTTTACCATTTCTTAATGACGTATGCTAGTTATTGAGGCAAACTAATCTACCAAATTTAGTTTTTATTAACAGTAGAAAATGAACTTTTTGCATAATAATAAAAATACTTTTCTTGAAACTTATTTTTATAAAACAGCCAAATATTAAAAAAAAAAGCATTTTTTGGAAAAAGTCGGTACCTGTAGTATTTGGGATAATAAATTGTTTTTTAACGTGAGGCACACTTATCAACTTAAGATTTTGTAAAAGAGTACTTGTTAAGTAAGTTTACACATGACTTTGAGAAATATAGAAATAGACTTAATTTTTATATAGCCCTAAGATATAATATAAAGATATCTATACCTTCGATAATAGTAACATTTTTTGGCACATTATGCGTAAATAATAATTGTTTATAACTATCAATGTATAGAAAATTGATGAAATTTTACATCTAACTGTACTTTGTCTCTCTTCATGAATTAATACTCGAAAGGGTGAGAATAAGTCTGAAATCGCCAGTACCAGCTACGTCAAAAAATCTCTGAAATTACTCAAATATGTTTGCTTACAAATTATCGATGTATAATATAAGACAGCACAGAGTACTTGTCGAGGAGGTGGCTAGATCTAATTTTGTATATTTCTTACAAAAAATGAGACTACGCAGAATCTGGAATCGATTGTCAGAAAATTTGTTAAACATCAGTGAAATTAATATTTTTAATTTAGTATTTCATCATCTTGTTTTCTCTCGTATTGTTTCTAAATACTTTATTATATTTTGAATTTTATACAAGCGTTATTTTGTTATTTTTGTACCTGAATTTAGTGCCTGTGTAAATTACCAAATAAATCAATAAAATTAGGACAGCTACAATCGAATATGTACCTTGAGTAGAGGTTTGGTATAGGAATTGTATATAAAAAGTTAAAACTTTGACGGCAATTATATTCAATTCGGTAGTGTTGAGTCTTATAAAATTGTCAGTACTTGTAAATAATAATCTAATGAATATATGCTAAAAGTTAAAAGAAATGAAAATAAACAACGTATTGTTTCCTTTTTATTAATTTTAATGTTACTAATTACTAACTCTGAGTGAAATTAGATTTTAAAAAATTATAAACAATTAAAACTGGTAGAAATCATAACAGGAAACGTATAAATTTTAAACCAAACAAACTCTGTTAGCACATTTAATACTTTATGTAATATACATTATCATCATTGTACGTACTTACTGTTATTACATTCTTAAAATTTTGATAAAAACGAATTACATTATATTTCTTTATATCCAAAATATTTACTAAGATCATTTTCAATCGTATTTATGATGACATTCTTTTAACATGACATGAGAATGATACAAAATAACTGTAATTTGATGAACTTTGATAAGATATAAAAAAAATATATAGCAAAGAAAATGTAAAATACACAGACGATTCATTATGTTACCATTATCAAGTAGAAAAAAATAGCAAAAAAAAGGAAACTTTATGCATCATAAATCTGTTTCATTGAAACATAACTGCGTATGTCTTCAATTTAACAATAGGTATTATGCATGAAAAGAATACTGAAATAATAGGCACATCAGAACGGATGTTCAACATGGTGTATTGTATCTCAAAATATAATTGATATCGTTATAATTGAATGAAAAAAACAACATAATAATAATGTTGGATTCTTTTAATCTTTATCAAACAAAACTCGTGCATTACGTTTCATAGTTATTTATAAATATGATATAAAGTTACAAATGCAATGATTCTTTCAGACATTCAATATTTCTATTCTGTCATTTATTTTTCTTACTGATTTTCAAAATTATTATCTAGAAAATTTAATTATGTAATAAGTTTTTCTCTTTTCATATATTTCTCAGTAATATATTTAGTAATCGATATTTATTTAATGCTTTTTATTATCGTTTGCTTAAGAGAGAATACTGGAATTTAAAGAGTTAAAACTTATTTATTGAATAAATTTGATTTGGGTGAAAAATATAAACATTCTTTCCTAAACAGTCCAAAATAAGAGAAGCAGGTACGTCAACATCAGCTCAGTTTCTACAGTATAAAGCATTTTTTTTTAATTTTGGAAAATACATTTCCGACTATTTTGAAGTGTGCTCTATAGATTCCCGTCGAGAAACTGACCAAAAAACGACTATTTCTTCAAAAATTGTTCGAAATAAAAAAATGCCATGTTTTTTAGGTGTTTTTTTTTAAATTTTTCACGATTTTCTCCACCTAAACGGATTTTAATGGATGAAATGCATATATAAAATATGATCCCGATTGTTGAACATAAATAATATACTAATAGAATATTTTTTAGAAGCAAAACGGCCGCGAAACGAAGCACGTTTTTTCAAAATTATTAATTCCTTGAAATAGAGATCATAGAAAGTTTTTTGTTTTTAGTTTTATAATGATGACATAACGATTGACTAATTGTGGACGAAAATTATAATAATTTTGAGTTGATAAATCCAAAATGGCGGATCCATAATGGCCACCTAATGTAAATTGTATTTCTTATATGAATCGTTGTACCATAAATGTGTTTCAAAGTTGAACATGTTAGATAATTACGAATATAATATATATTCTGACCTGGCAATTTCAAAACGGCGGATACAATATGGCCCCAGGTACACAGCATTGAATTTCATACACACTTTACCTACGTTAATTAATAATTTTGAAAAAATTCTCTTCGTTTCGTGACCATTTTGAATCGGCCATTGCTTCTAAAAAATATTCTATTAGGATATTATTTATGTTCAACAATCGGAATCACTTTTTGTATATGCATTTCATTGATTATAATCCGTTTCGGTGGAGAAAATCGTGAAAAATAAAAAAAAGACGACCTTAAAAAAGTGGCCTTTTTTTTTATTTTGCAAAATTTTTGCAGAAATAATCGTTTTTTGGCCATTTTTTTCGACGGAAATCAATGGAGCACACTTCAAAATAGTCGGAAATTTATTTTCCAAAATTAAAAAAATTCTTTATACTGCAGAAACTGAGCTGATGTTGACGTAACTGCTTCTCTCATTTTGGTCAAAAAAGGGTTAAACAAACTTTATAAATAGATTACTATTCTTATGGCATTTAATATTTTATTGCTTTCTTCTTTGCTTTCGCAATAATTAATAATTTATTATGTTTTTTTTTTTTAAGAAAAATCTGTTGCAATAAAACTATTGAATAGTTTTATTAATGAATTTTAAACTGTTTTTTTCTCTTTCTCACTGTTCAGTTTATAATTTGTTCCAAATGGAAGCTTTGTTCTTATAAACTTATGCGAGAAACTGGATGGAGGAAAAACTGGTTTTGATATGGCATAATCGATTATTACATATGTAACATTGATTTATTAATTTAGTTTACGTTTATATAAATGTAGGTTAATCAATTACGTTACATGAATGTTGTTTTCATTATTTTTTATTAACGTAAAATAAAAACAATTGTTTTGTATTAAGGAACTATTTATAATACAATTAAAATATAATAGAATTTCATAAATATATAATAAATAAAGCACAAGAATATTTCACCATTGCATATTACAAAAGAAAAACAACATTTGATACATGTGCAGAAAGGTGATACCCGACGATTCTTATTTATTCCGTCGGTTTCACTGATATAAAGAAACCTTATTCATTCAAGGTCACTTTATTATTTTTTAATGTACTGTACTCCATTATCATTTACGTTTCAAGCTAATCCTTTAATGTTGGCATTACATCATATAATTGTTAAATAAACAAACATTACAGATTGAAACTAATTTCTTTTGGTAGATAAATTGTGTACTCTTTTTACTCCCCTGTAAAAAAAAAACTGTACAAATTTTCTGTATCAAATATTTTTCGAATTAATTTTTTTTTAAACATTTTGAAACTAGGATAAAACATTTTAACATACAGGTTGAATATAATAATCACAAAATCATTTATTAAAATAAAAAAGCTGTAAGTGTTCTCCTTTCTATGAATATATATGAGAATATGGTTTGTTCATCATCATATTTTACAATATGATATTCGTTAATTCAAATTATCTTAAAAAATTGTACGCAAACCCAATAAGGATTTTTTTAAATTCTATACACGCTATATAAACGCCTGGAACAGTGAACTACTTGAGCGGTTGCCAAAGCTAGTATAGTGGCCAATACTGATTATGTCGATAACAGTTCTGCTTTAGATCTCTTTTATAGTTGTTTTTGGCTGCGAAATATGCGAATTTAGAAATTTATATTTGTCGCACTGTTTCGGCCTAAATGTCTTGAAATATAATGCGGTTGTAGACAATCTAATAAAATGTTTGTTACTAATAATAAGAATAAAAAGACTAAAAAAATGTAGGTAAACGATTTTGTTATAATTTCATTTGCACCACTTGCGTTTAAAAAATTGAAATGATACCATATAAATTAAATACCTTATGAAAAAATAATATTGCATTTTCTGGCCCTCTAAAAAAATTTGCGAATATGTCATACGTGACACGCCGAAAAGTAGTTTTCGCTTTTTTAATTTCACTAATAAGCGGCGTAAATCAGATTTTTATATAACAAGTAGTCGTTTATGACGCAGCAGTACTTTCGTGTCTCAAAAGTAACAAATTTTGCGAATTCTTGTTTTGGTTTCATACACTCATAAAAAAAAAGTAGTAATATTAACTATTTTTTCCACTGAATATCAGTAAGTTATTTCAGTCCCATCTTTCGTTTAATAATTTAGTTAAATTCAAATTTAATTTTGGCAGTATTAGCTGATCTCTGTCATAAGTCTTTCCAATATGCCAAATTTTTTAACTTATTTATTGTAAATTATAATTTTTTAAATGCAATGCACGAATTAGTAATGACAATAATAATAATGACATTATTATAAATCCAGAAACAGTCTTCTATATTTGCATTCGTATCTAACAGACTGATGTTCTAATGCGTTATGTATGAATATGAAGTCCGTTTAGCCCAAAACTCCTGAACATTAAAAAAATTAATTTCTACGTTTGCCACTAAATTCCCGGTGATCCCTAATAAAAATTCGCTAATCACTCACACTCACTGCAAAATCGTAAGAAATAGCTGGTAAGCAGAAAGTAATACTTTCCCTCTTAATTTCTTGAAGTAGAAATTCACTTTATAGAAGTGATTGTCACTTCAATACAGTGAGAATTGTATCATTCTCTATTTTGAGGGTAGGAGCATACGAAATATTGAAGCAATACATTTTTTATGTAATTTGGATAAATGACCTTTAGATACAGATCAATTTCGTTAAAATGAAATCCTAATAGTTCTGGTCAAAGTAAAGACTAATGTAATTTTTGGAGCTGTACAAAGTTAATACGTTTTAGGTTTAACTGTTTTAAGAGCAACTGACAATTTAATTAACCGTGTTAACAACTGTACCAATGTTTCGGTCTGAATTGTCGGACTTAAGTTTACTAAGGGAGCCACTTATTTCGATATAATCGCAAAACAAAGTTTGAATTTGCGTTTGATAATAATTTTTGTAAATAAGGTAAATGCCCCAGTTGCTAGATACCTTAAGATTGGTCTCAATTGCTGGACAAGTCTATACATTACATTATGTATTTAGATTATGTCCAGAAATTGGGACCAATTTTAAGGTGCAACTGGGACATTTACCTTACTCCACGAAGTATACTTTAACCCATTAGCGCGTAAGTAGAATGGGTGTTACGCTTTTTGACAAAAATGATCACTCTTTCATAAATGAAATATGTACCATAGGTTGTTAAGAGTGATGATTACCGCAAGTTCAAAATTAAGAAAATCGCTAAAAACAAAGGTCGATGAAAAGAAATTTGAAGTCAGAATTCAAAAATGAAAATGATTTATCATCGGCTTCAAAAACTTCGTTTTTCGTGAAATTTTGATTAACACCGTAAAAGATGCCTGACATTTTGTATCAGCCATTTTCAATTGTGCAATTCTGACTTCTGATGAGTTTTCAAAGATCAAATATCAAAACTTACTTATTTTCGTTGACATGGAACGCAATTGAATTCGGTTTCGTTATGATCAGCAACCTTCAAGATTAGAGGATATATAATAATTTGTGCAAGAAAAAGTTAATTTTTAACAGTGAAAACACGTTTTTTTTAATAGCACCATTGTTCCGACTGATGCGCTCATGCATGAAGTATATTGAAGGTAGTTTTGTTATACATTTACGCTACTTCTGCTTTCTATATGTTTGTATTATTTACAACATAAGTACATTTTTATGTTTAAACAATTACTTTTTTATAACGATAAACAAGGACTAAAGGGAAAAGTGATGTGTGAAAAGAGATTCAAAATTTTCTATCTTGTTACGAAAATATCTCAAAATGAATGTGTAATTTGCCACACATATTCGATATAACTTCATCCGTCAGTAATAAAAATGTGTAATTATTCTTTTTGGAGGAGCGTAGTACATCCTTCACTGCACAAATGGATATCTCAATTTGAGACACTTGTTCCCATTTTCAGATATTTTCGAATATTTTATAAGGAGGCATTATAAATGGCTTTGTTTGAGATGAGGCAAGGGCATCCAGTCACCAATAACAGTTTGATTGTATATGTATACCTAATGTAAAAGTGTATCGATTATGTAAAAAATGGTTGAATGTTCGATTTGTAATTTTCGTGCAAATTGCTTTCCGGTGTTAATTGCTTTTATTATAATTCATCTTATATACTTACTTTGCATTTATTTATCAGTAAAACAATGTCGAGCAGCATAATTTTTTTTATTGGCATGCATTTATCATGTCTAAAAAAGTCCTTTTAGTTTCACAAAATTTTCCTTCGTCTTTCATTTCATATAAATCACCTTATTTTTCGTTATAATTATCAGCAACTGTCTTTTCAATTGCATTGTTCAGTTCGTTTAGTAAGTAGTAAAAGGTCGGATATTTTTCCGTTTTGTTTTAATTTAATTTTATTACGTCTTTCGTTTATGGAGGTGAACGGTTATTTCACACACTATGATTCCCAAATAATTACGAAGCGACTGACAAATTTAGTCCTGAAGGGACATTTTTGCACTACAGTTAGCAAAAGTTGTATTTTGGGTTAAAAAAAATCTAAAAAATTGTCAAAGAATCAAATCTGACGTAAATCTAACTGAACTTTTAGAATCTGATATTGTATTTTTCAAAAAATGCAACCGCGAAAAACAATACATGATTTTTCCCCAAAAAACATATTTTTCAAATGTATTTTTTTTATATAATATTCGCTGCGAAAGCAACGTTTAATGTTTTTCTCGACCGCTTATAAGTAAATATTAAGAATTAGATTAATTTCTTAATATGCACGGTCCTTTTACTTAAATAAACAAATAATAAATCATAAATCATAAATCAAATACATGGGTTGACGATTTCAACCACTAAGTATGTCGTAAAGTAACTTAAGTGAGCATTGCCGGGATTTGTACTATAACCGCTCAGACCTTTTGATTTTACTGTTCGGAATATAAGGAATTTTAACGACTTGACTATTAATAGGTTCTGTGTCCCTCTAGCGGTGATACAGGGAACAATTGTCTATTTGTACAAAAGTAAAAGGACCGTACATACCAAGAAATTAATCTAATTCTTAATATGTATTTTTTTTATCTCACCTTTTTGCAGTGAAATACTTTCGGAACTGTTGCTTGAAGTAATGAAATCGTGTCCTCCAAACTTGAACTTTAAAATGTATATATGGATATTTTGATTATAATTATGAAAACATCCAAAATAGCGGCTAAAACATGAAAAAACCGTCGTAAAGTTCGGGCATTTGTTACTTGAAAATGACAGACTTTCGGAACAAAACGTTACTAAACAAAAAGTTCTTAGAGCTCAGCCAGGAACATGCTGAAATTTTTACAGAATTTTTAATACAATTTTTTTATTTTTCATAAACCTAATATTTTGAAAATTATTCAAAACATTCTGCAAAAATTTCAATTTTGTTCAATAACTTTTTTTTCCGAAAGTCTCATTTTCAAGTACAAAATTCCTGAACAACGATTATTCCGAGATTTTCATCTTTTTGTAATTTTCAAAATTACAAAAATATTTTTCGATAGACTTTTAGATATAATTGTATTGAACAAAATTTAGAGAGAATGTTTTAAACACTTTCCGAGATTTAAACAAATAAAAAAAATATTTTTTAGATTCTTATTTTCCAAAAAACACAAACGTTGAAGACTATCGTAAAAAAAATGTCCTTTCAGGACTTGCTGGGTTAACATCGAAATGTCTTAAATGAGCTAAAAATCTCTGCTGCGCTCTCTTTTATCGTCTCCATTATCTCTGGTTATAAGACATAAAAATGTCTTATTTATGATCAATAGACATAAATAATATCTCAAATTTAAAGATACTTTGCATAGAAAACCAATATAGACTAGGACGGCTGCAAACAGATCATCTCGCTATGTTTTGCACATTGGGCAAGTAATTTTTATGCTCAATAAAGGACACATTATTAGATTAGTTGTTGTTGTTATTGTTATATTGAGACGTTTATTCTAAACAGGCCTTTTCTAACGCTCTGGGTGTAAAACTCGATTTTGCGCCCTGCGGTGAAATCTTCGAAAGCACTCTGAAATAAGTATTCGGTTCTCACAACTAAATGCATTTAGTTGGGAGTTTTGAAAATATTCGTTTAATAATACCAAATTATGGTAACAGTTACCGAATATTATGTTGGTCTATTAACGTTAAAAAGTTGTAACAACTACATGCGATAGTTGATGTTAACAAATAAAACATTTGTCATTGCAGTTTAAGATGTAAATAGCAATGTCTTGGAAAGTTATATGTAAATTTATATTTGATACTATTTATTGCACCTTCTGTTATATGAACCATAACAATGTTATCTGGAATCGATATTTGGTAATAATTACCAAATGGTTTGTTAAACGCGAAAAATGCATGCTCATGCGTCATCGAGTTTCGCAATGTGGGCTCTTTTTGTAGTATTGTTTTCATGAACAAATCGGTACAGAATTCAGAATTAATAAAATGTGTTGATCGATACTAAATATTGGCAGAACTGCTTATCTGTAATGATTTTGAATACTCTTTTTATATTTGAAAACTTTTATTGCATTTTTTTAACCAAATGTTCCTGAATGATACCTAAAATCGTTGAGTAGCTATTATTTCAAATGACACGAAATCTAATAATGTTTTTATACAGTTATCAATTTTTAAAATATACACAAAGTTAATAATCGAACGCAACTATAACATGAGTCCAATAATGTAATCAACAAAACTTATTTCTTGTAAATATATAGGCAAGAAATCTATTACAAACTTAATGGGAAAGCATTGAATGCATACAGAATGTTATTAAATTTTAATTATATGAATGGAGATTACGCTTATTAGTTTTGTGTATGTACAATTTTCATTAGTGTTTAATACCTGATTATTAATATTTGTTTTTATTTTATTTTAATTGTATATATCAATAGCAAATGTTTATTGGATGGAGAAGTTTTATTTGATATATTTATTGTTTTATTTAATATGGCATAACACTTGTTCAAAGTTACATGGTGTGCTTGATATTAATAACTGCTACATTTACAATAAAGATGCCACTAGTTGAGGGAACCAGATATTTGGTAATTATTACCAAGCCTCAGTTGGGTTTACCGTAGACACAGTTGATTCAACGAAATATTCACATTTCTGTTAATGGGTTTGTGAAGTAAATATAACTAAATATCCAATTGCTCATATCTAACCACACGATTCGTTAACTATTAGCAAGGCTCGATAAATATAACCAAATTGTTTTTCAGTGCAATTGAAATCAACGCCTATGTTACATAATAGATTATTTTGAACTGTCTAATGCGTAAAATACTTTAGGTGACACGATTTTATGCAGTCAAATATTTCTAACATGAAAAGTTTATAGTGATAATTACAAAACATGAAATTAGCAGTAATATTAATTAACATTGAAATGTTTTGTTTTGTTTCAGAGCCTAATTTTATACAAATAATGGAGTTGCTGCACGTGCCGCTGCAAACTATGTACAATCAACCGCAAAGGAAACATAAGATCGCGTCAAATGGCGAAGCACACAATGCACTAGAACGAATTTAAGTTGTAACTAGATACTAATTACGATTATTCTAAGGCTATCTTTTCTATAACCTGAATAAGCGTGCTATTCATCCTAGTTATTTCATCGATTTCGTCGACGCACTGGAAGTTCGAATGATGTTTTCTTTCTTGTTTAAGTTATCTCGTTCGGCAATGTTGAAAGTTCGTAGAACCACTGACCGTTGCGCGTCGTGCTAAAACTAGAATTTATACGTTTACTTCTTAAGTCAATACGCCTTAAATTTATTTACCAGCTGTGTTCGCAGCTGGACTAACACGGAATGGACTTTTAGGTGATATCGACGGGAAAGTTTAAAAAAAGAGCGCCATAGCGTAGAACAAGTATTAATCTCGCAACATGTCAATGTTTCAGTTGATAGCGCGACCACGAGAATCAGTAACATTTCGAAAATGCGTTCGAATGTCGAAAAACTCCGGAATTAAATGAAAAGTTTCGTTCGCCACGTTGTTTTAAGAATCAAGAAGACGTGGATCGAAGTATTAACAATTGCATTCCAAGTAAAGCGGAAACTTAGTTCGTAGTAGTCGAGAATTTACTTTTTAAACATGAAAACGTACAGCGAAATTCCCGTTCGATGATCGTGATTTCATATTTAAACATTATTATTGAAACGTAAAAAGTTCAATGGCGATGAGACGAAGTCCATTTTGAGGTATTATAGATGAAATAAATGTATGGAATTTTTATAACACTAGAAGAGTCAGCGATTAAATTCTCTTCAGGGACACGTGTGTTTTATAATGAAGTTTTGCTAGCGAGGAGACGAGAATTGATCGTAGCATTTTTTTTAAACGAGTCTTGTTTCGCGGAAGGAATAATGCGTTATATTTATTATATATATATTTAATTAGATAGGATTGTTTTAAATCGAGCGACGCTTCGTCCTTAAATTAGGGTTGTACAGCTCCTGTGTAGCATCGCTCTTACTGGTACGTCGTGGCCGTATCGCTATTGTTTTTTTTTTTTGCCGTTTCGTTCTGTACAAATATTTGATTGCGATCTTCCTTCGAGGACGTCAATGGTGCCGCTGCAATGATATCATTAATTAGTGCGCGAAATAACGTTCTCGTTGCGTTGAACATATTTCAAGGTTTTTTATTCAAAGAAATTATATACAATTCCGATTTGCTGACCGTGGCGATTTTCAATTTTCACCAGCGTTGGTTTTTTTTTTGCTTGAAGCTCTTTCGTACGTTCGGCAGAATTTTTGCAACAGGATATGTTTGTTGGGTTTTTATTAATTTCGTGATGTCATAGACTGTTGTGACCTTTTAAGCACATTAACGATTCCCGCGGTTTAATTCGTTTTAATAAACCTGAATCGATTTGCTTGTAAAATTCGGCGTGAACTTTTTTTATTCATTTAAAGCAGTATTTATTTGTTTATATTTTTAAAAAATAAACAACCGTATTATGTATGAAATTGAACATTCATTTCGTCGAGTGGAAGAATGAAGGCAAAAATTGTTTTTAGTAAATGGATTAAATTGAGTTCAAGATGAACGGATTAAAATATGAGTCTGTCCTGAATATTAAGATGCCAATTTGCGTTTGCCAATTTTTTATCATGTTGTTTTTCAGCACAATTTTGTATTGTTTGTGGAAGTTTCACTGTTTCAGTAAGTTATGAGTTTTCTAGTTTACGATGGGAAGTGAACAATAAGGTTAATATCCCAGCAGTTGAACATGTGCCAGTACGATAACAATTATAACTATATGTAACAATATTTTCAAGTAAAATTTTTAAGAAATTATTGATTTATATTTGTATATAACTTACATAAATAACACGTCTTATCTAGAATTGTTTTTTATTAAATATCCTTCACTATTTGATATCCAGGATTTGCCGGTACCGTTATGCAATTTCTTAATCTACGCACATTTAATGACGATTACTGCTGAAATTAATTATTTGTATGCTTATACATCATTTAAGAGTGTGTGAATTAGTAAGAAAAACTTTCTTAAGACTCCCCGATTACTAAGACATGACATTTTTAGGATCTTACAGTTAATTACACATTATTTATTATATTTCCAAAATTTAATTATATTCTAACCTCAAAATCCCTCAGATTACTATTAAAATTTGTTGGTTAGGATTTCTTATTGAGGAATTCTAATCCTACGAATATTTATTTTCTAAATTTCTCAAATTTCTAAATTTATAAGATGTAAACATAAAGAAAATAGATAAAATCTCTTTCAATGGTCTGATGATAAATTAATTTTTCTAAAATTATAGACTTCTGTCTATTAATTAAAGTTAAGGTCCATAACGGGCACCATGGTGCCAAACAAGGACCAAAAAATTAATTAATGGAACTGAAACATTTCTTGATTTATTTAAAAATATTCACGGTTCGAAGTAACGGCAAAAAACATCTTGCAATTTTAATTTAATTATAATATCTTGGTGACTTTTACAAATTCGGAAGCAGCCAAATCCGAATTTGGAAACGAATATTATACGAATTTGCTGATAAACCGACATTGTTTAGTAAAAACAATGTTATTGTTTATTGGTAACTACACCTTTGTAAACGAAAACGATTTGGACGTTTTAGAAAGGAAAATATGAATTTAAATGGATTCATTTATCCGCTTCATTTCATATAAATTCATATTTTTTACTATTCATTCGTTTTCGTTTACGGGATGATCAGTGACGAAGTACTTGAATATAATTTTAGAGAATGCTTAACCTTTTCGCTCCGGGACTGTTCCAATAAGAAAAACGAACGCAATAGATGTTTATAAGGTCAATTTAATGCAATAAATTTTGGAAAAATATTGAAAAAATCTTTGTTTCCTTCTTTGACCTTTAAAATTAACTTTGAAGGTCAAACAATGAAAATGCGTATTTACGCTTGAAAATTGGTATACTTATTTTTCATGAACCATTTTCAAGCGCAAATACCTATTTTCATACATTGACCTTCAAAGTTCACGGTCAAAGAGATGATTCGAACTTTTTTTACTATTTTTATCGTTTTTAACGGTTCATAAACCATACGTACATCATTTTTCAAGAGCAAATATCTATTTTCATACTTTGACCTTCAAAGTTCAAGGTCAAAGAAGTGACTAGAATTTATACTATTCTCATCATATTCAGCGACTCATAAAACGTAGATATATCAATTTTCAAGCGCAAATACCCATTTTCATACTTCGACCTTCAAAGTTCAAGTTCAAAGAGGTGACGAACTTTTTTTACTATTTTTATCGTATTTATCGATTCATTAAACATTGGTATTAATTTTTTGGTATTAATGGTGATTGAAATTAAATATTTGGTATTAATTAATTAATTATTTGACCTTCAAGGTTCAGGGTCAAATATGAATCTCATATTTTTTTCATTATTTTTATTGTAATCAGCACATCGAAAAACATTGCTTAAACACTCTTAAACCTTCATGTATAATTTTTTACATCAGCCTCAACTTTCTCTCCGGGAGGGATCCATATATGGACCAACCAGAAAAGTGAACGTAAAAGATGTCTATAAAGTCAATTTAATGCAATAAATTTAGAAAAAATATTGAAAAAAATCCTGGTTACTTCTTTGACCTTTAAAATTATCTTTAAAGGTCAAACAATGAAAATGCGTATTTGCGCTTGAAAATTGATGTACTTATATTATACGAGCCATTCTTCAAGCGATAATGCACAATTTCATGCTTTGACCTTCAAAGATCAAGGTCAAAGAGGTCACTAGAACTTTTTTTACTATTTTTATCGTTTTTAACGGTTCATAAAACATAGGTACATCAATTTTCAAGCGCAAATACCCATTTTCATACTTTGACCTTCAAAGTTCAAGGTTAAAGAAGTGACTAGAACTTTTTTTTACTATTTTTATCGTATTTATCGGTGCATGAAACATAAATACATCAATTTTCAACCTCCAATACGTATTTTCATTATTTGACCTTCAAAGTTCAGAGTAAAATATGAATCTCACATTTTCATCATTATTTTTATTGTAATTAGCACATCGAGAAACATTGAAAAGCGCTCTTAAACCTTCCCTTATAATTTTTTACATTAGCCTCAACTTTCTCTCTGGGATTGGTTTCTATATGGACCAACAAGAAAACCTAACGTAACAGATGTTTATAAGGTCAATTTAATACCCGAAACTTAGGAAAAATCCTCCAAAAAATTCTGGTTACTTCTTTGACCTTTAAAATTGTTTGAAGGTCAAACAATGAAAATGCATCTTTGGGCTTGAAAATTGGTGTACTTATGTTTTATGAACCATTTTTCAAGCGCTAATGGCCAATTTCATGATTTGACCTTCATAGTTCAAGAGGTCAAAGAAGTGACTAGAACATTTTTAACTCTTTTTATCGTATTTAGCGATTTATAAAACATTAGTACATCAATTCTCAAGCTCATATACGCATTTTCATTATTTGACCTTGAATGTTCAGGGTCAAATATGAATCTCACATTTTTGTCACTATTTTTATTATAAGCAGCACATCAAAACACATTGAAAAGCGCTCTTAAAACTTCACTTATAATTTTGTACATTAGCCTCGACTTTTTGTCCGGGAGGGATCCATATATGGACCAGCAAGAAAAGCGAACGTAAAATATGTTTATGATGTCAATTTAATGTCCTCAATTTAGGAAAAATATTGACAAAATTTCTGGTTACTTCTTTGACCTTTAAAATTATCTTTTTACGATCAAACAATAAAAATTCGTATTTGCGTTTGAAAATTGGTGTACTTCTGTTTTATGAACCATTTTTCAAGCGTTAATGCCCAATTTCATGCTTTGACCTTCCAAGTTCAAGGTCAAAGAAGACACTAGAATTTTTTTACTCTTTTTATCGTATTCAGCAATTTATAAAACGTAGGTATATCAATTTTCAAGCGTAAATACAATAAAAATGGTGAAAAAAATGTGAGATTCATATTTGACCCAGAACTTTGAAGGTCAAATAATGAAAATGCGTATTTGAACTCGAAAATTGATGTACCTATGTTTTATGAAGCGCTAAATACGATAAAAATAGTAAACAAATTTCTAATCACGTCTTTGACCTTGAACATTGAAGGTCAAAGTAAGAAAATAGGTATTTCCGCTTGAAAATGAATATACCTACGTTTTATGAGTCCCTGAATACGATAAAAGTAGTAAAAAATTCATTTAAATCGTGAAAATCAGCTAAAATGCGAGGTCAATTTTAAAGGAAAATCCCCGGAACGAAAAGGTTAATAATAAACAAAATATCAGTAAGTCACAAAAGAACTTGTTTAATAAATTAAATTCTACTCCCAGAATTGAATTTATTATTTATATTATGGTAAAGAAGGTTTTTGTAAATTTTGAGCAAGTTCGTAACCTGTGACGCGTTCAGCTACTGGGTTATTTACTTTTCCATATTTCAGTTTTTAAGACTGTCTAATGACATAAAAAGTAAATATTTTAAGATCAAAAAAACAATTCAATAACAAATAAATTTTTTCGAAATAAGTAAATTCGCAAGTGTTATGTTTGCAGTCGAACTATTTTTACTATACCCAAATGTTATGGGTCAAAATCAAAGACGCTATGACAATTAATTGCAGTCTTGACGTAATAATTAGAGTTATTGAGCACTATTTTTTAAAGTCTGAGATGAAAGGGACGGCGTGGAAATTTCTTCGCGAATGTACAGAATGCTCGCGAGGTTATAAAAAGCAATGATATTCGCGTTTCAAATCAATTAGAGAATCGTGAACTTCCAAAATGTTTGTGTATCTTAACGCCGGCAAATATGTAATTAACAGAACGTCTAGGAATGTACATAAATAAGAATGGAAATCGTTTTGAGGCTGATTTTGAAATGAATAAGCATTTTTATAAGGTAACGTTTTTTTGTAAAGTAGGGTAACTCGACGTCGAGTTGAATCTCACTTTCAATTTTCGAATAATGGGCAATTACATAATTGTATTATACACACCATAGTTTTAAGTCGTCTTTGGTCGTTATTCAACAAAGTTGGTAAACTTTTCGTCTTTTGTTTGCATTTAAAGAAAAGTTAATCAAAAATCACTTTGAACAAAAATTAAGTTTTTCTATAAATCACTTTTGCATGGTAATAAATTTCTCCATTGCTTTCGCATTTGAAGTCAAGATTTCAAAAATATTTACAACGAGTTTGGCCCCTATTTTTTCAAAAAGATTAAAAATTAACTCAACAGCATTGAAACTACTTTTTACTCGTGAGAAACAATTGCAAAAATCTTTTTTTTCTCAAACCGTAATTTTATATTGTATTCTATAAAATGGAATACAGATAATGATTTAAACATACAGATTTAACAAGAAACTTTTTCCAACTTTGTTTACGATCTACGACTAATTGATCTGGTGCACTTAATATTTTTAGTTTATACTTACAACAATGATTATTTTATTTACGAAAGACAAAAGAAAAATGATAAAAAAAATCGTTGCTGCAATTTTGCGCACTTGCTAATTAAGTACATGTATTTAGCGATTGTAATCCGTACGTCTGTCGAAATGTGATAAATATTTGCAGTAATTTTGACAAGCTTACCTATAGTTTTTGTCATACAGACGAAGCTCCGACTTTCGAACAATTACTGGGGTTTCTGAGGCCTCTAAAAGGGCCTTAAAACAGAGCACCAGGATCTTTTTGCGTCGCTTCCAGCCAACAGAGAGTCTCTTGGCAATCAAATATCATTGTCACTGTACATCGACTATGAATGTTTATCGATGTGTCGGAATAATTGAGAAACGTTATATTAAGTCAAAAAGAATTTGTAAATAAAAATTAGACTAGGCCGTTGTAGCTGGAAAATTTTCATCCGACCGACTGTCGCTTTTCTCTCATTGAAATTACGATTGTCGACATTGCGTACAACGAATAAAGCGTTTCACGATTACCGGAATAATAAGCCAGAGGCGTCTCAATCGACGAAGAAAAACATCGTCAATGACGGTAATGAAAGAATACGTCGAACTGCTCGAAAGGTTGAATTTAATGACTTTAGCAATTGTTATTGTAATGTATTATAATAGTCCCACAATTATAATAAATTATGATAATCGTATAGAGGTATAGTCGAGTTGTCTGCGCAGACAAAAAGTGCGAATTTAGTTGAGAAAAATAATATAAGACTTTTCGATGCAGGCCAACAACAGAAGGACGAGTTCGTATCGTTTGTACACTATGATTTCGATGCATTTCGACACGTTTTAATTCTAGACGGTACATTCGTTGCTTTGTTATACGTCATTACGATTGTTCCAGCGCTTATTGTATATTCGAGAGTTCAAGATTTTCCAGTAGGGCCGTTGATTTAGCGACTTTGGAAAATAAACTTAAGAAAATATAAGTCCGTATGATGAAATCAGGAAACATTTAAATTTATTGATTCCTTCACACATTTTCACAATTCACTTGTGTCAGCATCATTCTAAGAAACAATCCTCTTTAAATCGCATTGAAATAGAATTCGAAGATCTTGAAAAACTGTATTGAACAAACCGTTCACATTCTTCCAATTTGATCACCTCCAAAAATGCAGATGTTGTAATCGATGAAGAATTTTGTTGAACTTTTAAAGTACGAGTCTAAAGTAAGGAGCGATAATTCCACGTTTTTTTCTGTTTTTTTTTTAAATAAGAAAATAAATTGCGATCGTTCCAAACCAAAAAATCGTTTCCTTTTTAATTTTCAGCGATTGGAAGAGTCCAGACAAAAATTTATTATAGTTTATTTGGCAGTAGTTTGTTAATCATTTTTAATGCTGAATTGGAGTCCTCGAAAAACAGTGCGCTTTTTTTGGGAAATACACAACCTTTCGTGGTCATCTGAAATCAAAATTAAAAAAGGATTACTGTTGTGGATAGTTCATTCTGTGTCCTTAACTTAACCCTTTAAAGCCGAGAAGTCCTGAAATTCTACTTCAACTTCTTAAGTATATAAATTGTACAAATAATTTTTTGTTTTTTTCGAAACTAACGTATCTAGATGTTTCAGAGGTCGCTCTTCTCGATTAGCGGGTTTAGAACATTTAAAAATAAGTCTTTTCACTAGATTTTTAATGTTTTTTGTAAAAATATCGTTTTTTTACGACATTTTTCCTCAATGAATCCAAATTTTTTTAAAATTCTGCGCTTCCACCGGCTTCTAATGCACATAATCGGTGGACCCTATAGTGGTACTAAAGAGTTGCGGAGGAAAACAATTTTTTTTAAGCTTGGCGCATCCAAAATGGCGGCCGCAATGACAATTTTTTTTTTAAACGTGACAAATTTTTATCTCCGAAACTATAGACTTTAGAGAAATTTTTCCCAAAACAAAAATGTCTTAGAATTGGTCAAAGAATACCCTCAAATTTTGTTAGAATGTTTTGATGCAATTTTTGGTTTTTCAAAAATTCAAAAAATCGAAATTTTAAAACGTCATTTAAAAAATTTGAGAGTATTCTTTAACTAATTCTAAGTCAAATATGTTCTAAAAAAATTTTTCTCCAAAGTCTATAGTTTTGGAGGAAATAATTATTAAACTTTTCTAGATTTCCAGATTGATCATTTTTTCTCTTTAAAACTGTAGACTGTAGAGAAAATTCTCTTGATGGGTACGTATCTAGACGTTTTCAGGGTCGCTCTTTTTGGTTTTCGAGTTTAGAAAATTTAATAATAAATCTTTCAACTAGATTTTTAATGTTTTTTGTAAATAGCATTACATCGTTAGTGTTGAAGTATTCAAGGTTTTCCGATTCTCACCTCGAGGAGGTAAACATTGAGAATCTTTTTTTTTTAATTTTATTTTTTTGTGTTTTTTGACATTTTTTTGTTATTTTTCTCTATCAAATCTCACCGGAACTTATAAACGTTGGCAAGATTATTAATTTGTTTGCTGCTTTATGCAAGTCTCACAAAAATATAAAGAACACTTGATACAATATTTCCTCGTTCTCACTTTGCACCTATTATTGTCTAGAGAAGTTTAATATCTTTTTTCCTCCAAAACTATAGACTTTAGAGAAAAATTTTTGACTTAGAATTATTTAAAGAATACTCTCAAATTTTTTAAATGACGTTTTAAAATTTCGATTTTTTGAATTTTTGAAAAACCAAAAATTGCATCAAAACATTCTAACAAAACTTGAGGGTATTCTTTGGCCAATTCTAAGACATTTTTGTTCTGAGAAAAATTTCTCTAAAGTCTATAGTTTCGGAGATAAAAATTTGTCAGGATTAAAAAAAAAATTGTCATTGCGGCCGCCATTTTGGATGCGCCAAGCTTTAAAAAAAATTGTTTTCCTCCACAACTCTTTAGTACAACTATCGGGTCCACCGATTACGTGCATTAGAAGCCGGTGGAAGCGCAGATTTTTTTTAAAATTTGGATTCATTGAGGAAAAATGTCGTAAAAAACGATATTTTTACAAAAACATTAAAAATCTAGTGAAAAGACTTATTTTTAAATGTTCTAAACCCGTTAATCGAGAAGAGCGGCTTCTAAAACGTCTAGATACGTTAGTTTAGAAAAAACAAAAAATTATTTGTACAATTTATATACTTAAGAAGTTGAAGTAGAATTTCAGGACTTCTCGGCGTTAAAGGGTTAAAAAAAAACAACACGGACTTGAAAAAGCTTTTCCTAAAATTTAGTTTTTGTCACGAATTTTTTGTAAAAAATGAATATAGTATTAATAAATTAAATTTCGTAATGGCTCAGACCGTAGCTAAATAAGTTTATCATGGGTAAAATTTTGATGCAAACTAATTGAATAGTTTTTCATAAGTGCTTCTCCGAAATGGTTTGGAGAAAAACTCTTTTAAAGCTATAGCTTTTGAAATATTTGAGTAACTTCATTTTTGTCTCCTGTTAGGGGTAGTCAGACCCTGGGATATGGTGTGTTTGGGAAAAATATTTAATACCGTTTCCAAGAAATTAATTTTATTATTCATTATTGATGAGAGAAAGCATCACTGTGATTAAAAAAAAAGACAGAACTGATTGTTAAACATCTTTTATTAATGACTCAAATGTTCTTTTCTCCAGTTAAGAATTTTTTAAAAATTAATGGATTTTAACGAATGAACTTATTTTTTAGAGAAAAAGATTTTCCATAACTTTACTGTAAGATTTTTGCAAATTTCTGACGCTACCATCAAACATCTTTATTTATTTAAAAACAAATTAGTACTTTTCACGATTTCGGAATAATTTCAGTGTTCAGATTACAAAATTGGAAAAATTCGTTCGGTAAAGTTGTAGAGAATCTTTTTCGCTCCAATAAATAAGACTTCATTAGATAAAATCTATTCTTTTGTACATAATTTTTAATTGACGATAAGAAGAAAGTTTGAGTCAATAAAAAAGCTGTTTAACAAATTGTTTTTTCAGGTCTCAATTTTTTTTCAATAACAATAATACTTTCTTTCTTCAAAAATGTTATTATTAGTAAAAATTAAATTCTTGGACACATTATTAAATATTTTTCCAGACATACTATTCGCTTAGTGCAAGACGCCGGCCACGCCGCCTGGTGGCGAAACTCGCATCTGCAATTTGTATGGAGAGTGATATGAGAAAGTGAAATATTTAGTTTTTTTGTTAATTTTCTGTGGGTTTTCAAAAGCATTAGTACTTTGAGTATATTTTTTTGAAATTCGGCCCAAATTTTGTACATTTTTGTTTGTAACAAAATATTATACTTTTTTAATTCGAATCATTTTGAGTTGGACAAAAGGAGGTTAAGGGGCGTAAATGAATACGATAATCCGAACTGGGTTTGAATCAATCACAAACTCAATAAACTTTAATCCAGTAAGTATAGAAGAGGGAAAAAATTTGGCTGTAGGATATGTAGTTCGTGTGGAAGAAGTATTTGGAATCTGTACAGAGTATAAATTAATTCGTTTCAGTGTAATTCGGCAAACGTCAGTGACTCTTCCACCGTACAAAACTACATTAGAAATAATGGAAAATTACAATATATATATATACATAAATATAAATATATTTCAGCTGAATAATGAATTGTATTCTATACAATTTCGAACTCGGAGTAATCATTTTTTTGCACAGTATAATATAAAATGAACCCTTTCAAATGGTTCTTTAAACCATAAAACTTACTTGCAACACTTGCAACAGATCGAAATAAACTTTAAAATATCTCAAATTAACGAATAAATAAGAGCATTTTTAAATTTACTTTAATGGAAAAGCTCTGACGTTGCAGATGCGAGTTGTCAGAAATCTCCACGCTGAGCGCTGCCGTCGATTTCGATATCCCCTCCATCGCCATGCACGAAGCGAATATCCCGGGTTCTAACTACCTTAGGAATGTGGTAATAAATTTAGTCAACTGTTTTTCTCCGGAAATATGTAAACTTCAGAATGTAATTAGGGCATTATATATCAGCATATTCGAGGAAATTTATAGAAAAATCGGAAGAGACATTTATTCCGAATTCGGTGTAGAATATAATTGTATTTTTTTCCGCTTGAAAAAAAAATGAATGAGGCATCGACGGTAGTCCTTCCCTTAAGTTGTCTTGTGTTGTAGGTTTTCCTTCCTCTATGTTATATTTGCCCATAGTCAATGTTGTCATGTGTAATTTATAAGTGAGGTTAAGTTAGGAATTTGCTAGCGTTTGATGAACCTGAAGGACCAGGTGCTTCCATCGTTTATTTTTCTTAATTAGTAAGCAGTTTTTTATCATATTTCATTGTATATTCTTTTAAAATGCGTTATACACTGCAACGAAAAAAATTCAACTGAAGGGAAGAAGCGGCCATCTGGTGTCTCGATGGTACAACATACAGGAAGGATTATTGTACCAATATTGGAGCCACCGCTTTGAATTTCGCAAATTTTATTTCGAGTTCACATCAGTAACCCCAAAAATGGTTGGAAATACTACGAGCTGCGTTGTCCAGAATCTTCAGTCTAGAATTTAATTAAAAATTTTATGTAACGTTTTATATTTTAATAATTTTTCAAATTGTATCCCCGTATCACAGAGAAAAACAATTTAGTAACAATTTGACAGTTAAATAGAGCTTATGTTACTTACGTTGAAATCGTTACCAGCGTTTTCAAATTTGGCACACGTCTTTTATAAATGGTTATAATAAGTTATTATCTTTACGCAAGTACCAGTCCGCCTAAAACAAGTTTTAAGGGTAACAAATTTTTTTTTTCAGCATAAAATAAATTCGGAAAGGTGATACCTCCGATTTTTATGTGGATAAGATCATCTTCAAGGTCAAAACTGAAAAACGAGGATTTTTTGGGGGTTTTGATGTTTTCTTTTAAAATAATACACATCGGACGAAAAATAATTCCAAAAAGAAAGATAGAGCATCAAATTTTCTACAAAAATTAATAAATTACACATTGAACTGAGACAAACGTTTTCTTTTCTCGGTTCATCGAATAATATTTTTGTTTATTAATATGATGGATTTTATATGTGTAATCTACAAATTAAAAAAAAATGAGTTACACTTTGGATACGACTTACAGGAATATGAAATCTGCCGGTGGTGAATTTTTGAATTAGTCAAAGTTTACATTTGGAGAATCGTGATAGGGCCATCGGCCAAAATGGCGCTGGGAAGCTTGCGAATTTGCCAACAAAGTCAAATGTCATATCCTAATACTACAATTTCGATGATAGAAACGTATAAACTTGGTTCCACTACATGAACTGAATAAAGGAGAAACTCTTTTTTTTTTGCAACATAAAAAATACACAGCTCCACAAAAAATGTTTGGTTTAATTTTAAAACGCTACTAGACGATTCTTATAGCTTAGGTTAATCCTTGATGAGAATTTATTCAACACATCACTGTTTATTTATATTTTTTATTCAAAGTTTAATGAATTGCCTTTTAATGCATATTTGCCAAGAATTGGATAAAATAACGGTTCGACCACAAAAATGAAACCGAACTTGACGGTGGTTGTTCATTTTTTTATGCTAAATTCATTCATCGAATCGCAACATTATTTTATACGTTAGGTTATAAGTGTGACATTGCTTTATATTGATTCCAAACAATCAGCAGAAACGATTCAATTGCGTTTGGCACGAATCTGTTTCAACATAAGCTTGCTCAAGAAGTTCTTTTTTCATTTTGTGAGATCTCACTATTCCGTCATCGACCTTCTTATTGATTTTGTGTGATTTTTGTGCGTCCTTCTTTAGATGCCAAAAGGAACTAACCAGCATATTCTCATTCCATGCACTTTGATAAGGGGCATCCGATGCAATGATCCAAAGGAAAAATGTAATGCGTGTTTTAATCGTTTTGTAATTTACACAATCATTAGTCCTATTGATAAGAAAGTTACATAGAAAATTTTGCGACCACAAAAAAGAAAGTTATGCGCGTATTAAAATGTCTGTAACTCGAGACAAAATCTTACCGAATTTGATAAATCATTAGTGATTTTTAAAGCTCGCGGTTCGTTCTTTACGAATATATTAAACTGAATATAACATTTCAATTCTTCAAAATCCTTCCAATCCGGATTCTTGATCAAAAGTACTTGAAATGTTTTCAGAAGAATTGAAACTATGAATTCATTTCTATTCTTTCCAGTTTCCGAATAGCCCAGCAAAACCGAATATTGTGGTTATATAACCAGTATATAACCTAGAGCCTACCGGTAACTTGTACCGGATAGTTGTTTTTTCTCAGTCCCTGATATATATCGGTAATATAACATCCCAGTAAACGAAAATGGATAGAAATTTATTGAAATTAATTGAAATTTTTACTCGCCAATCCGGATTGTTGATTTTAGCAAATCTATTTCAATTCTGAATTCGTTTGTATTCCTGTACATGGATTGCCCTGCTTTGATTTGTATTCAGTGAAATCAATTACGAGATGGAAGTTGTAGTCGATTGATTTCAATTCCAATAAATAGAATTCGCCAATGTTATTTGAGATTCAATTGAATCCTTCGTAAAATGAGAGGTTATGTCAATTTATTTGAATTCAGGACGTAGAATTGGAAAGACAATCTTTAAATAATTGTGTATTTCTTTCAAAATCAGATTACTTTTTATTCTTTTAACAGAATAGGCAACCTTCTCCTGTATATAATCCAATTATTAGCAGAAATATTGTAGAGGAATTCATTTCAGTTTAGTGTGCGGAATTGCCGATTTTTGTATGTATTGAAATCAATACCGAATGAAATAAATGTGTGGAAGGGAATTCCTCGATGCGAGAATCTATTCACGACAATTCTTTTAATATTTAATAGTTTGAGCTTCGTCATTTTAATTATTGTTATTAAATAATGGATATAACTTTTTTCTAAGTAGGCGATTATCACTTTAATACGCATAACACATAAAATATGATAAATAACCAATTATTTAAAAATATTAATATTATGAGAAAATGTTTTTTCCGGGTTTCGTTAGAAAGTTAGTAATATACTACGAAAGCTTGTTTTCCTATTCTCAAATACATAATTTTGCTGTCGATATTCGTAATTGGTATAAAGAAGATATCGCTTTCTATACACTTAACACTTTTTAAGTGTATCATTTCAACAGTCCCGATAACAAGTTTTTTCAATGTATTCTAATCCATATTCGTTTGCTGGCATTTTAAGGTTATGTTCACTTCATTGATAGAGATTAATTGATATTTTGAATCTTTTTCAATGCAAAATGATTATACGCTTCAATTACCCAGTATGAATAGAAAATTATTTAACTCTGAACATTCTAATTTATTTAAATTCTTTACACGGAATTAAGAATCCGGATTCAGAAAAATTCAAATTTTCAATTTATTTTAATCCATTTTCGTTTGCTGAGATATGTGTAACATGGATACATTTAGATTATAGTGCTGTTACATACATGCTATTCATGAGCAATCTATCAGTGATTACTGAAGTTATCTATTTCTCTAAATACAATCCTGCCTCCATAATTGCTGTCTGGTCGAGGACGAATTTTCCGTCATACCCTCATAATTGCTTGTCTACAATTCACACACCCCTACTTCTCCTTCTCCATGAATGAAACAATTAATAGAACATACCGAATGTGCCTTTCTTTTTAGAGTGTACCTGGAAGGGGAAACCTAGACAACAATTATGGAATATTTTGAGATTACAATTACGAATGGAATTGGGAAGACAACAATTATGGTGGGAAACAATTACGGAGGGAGGACCGTATTGGAAAAGTTACTTATTTCAGTTAATGAAGTCGAATTTCAACGAAAATGATATCCAGTTGATGGCTACAACTGGAAATGTGTCTTACTTAAGTAAGATTAAATTACAAGAAACTCGAAATCCGGCGTACATATTCCGCTTCCCATTTTCGAACAGTTACAGCGGTTGTTACCCACAGATTCGGATGAAGTCGATTTGACGGACAAAATGATATCTTCTGAAATCGCATTCGAAATGGCACCTAATCGCGCAATATGTAACGAGTATATGTCATTTAAAAGCTTTTAAACAGTTTATATAGTGTAATTGATACAGATTTTCCATAAGTCAAACTGTTGGTACTCCTGTATATTTTAAGAACATAATATGTATATGTAACCTATGTTATGTTATATCGCATTGACTATGGGCAATAACAACTAACCAGAACGTTACGTGTGGGTTATATTGCTTGTTACATTACGATTAGTACAGGTTACATGACAATTATGTAACACCGCAATTTTCGGTGTTTACTGCCAGCAAATGAAAATTCATTCACTGCATCATTACTGAATAGCTTTTTCCATCATCTGGAATTAATTTCAATGAGAAAATACTTCAGATAAGTTTTACGTTTTTATAATTCAAATTTATTGAAATTCATTCATTTGAAGCGAAAATTACTATTTTTCCATTGGAATTAATTCAATTTCCAACTGTTCTATTTGCAATTTTCCATTGAAATTCATTGACGATGACACTTTTTCCATTCAAAGTCATTGAAGTGAACAATTTCCTACAAACTATTAACCATTAAAAGTAATTGAAATTTATTTTTTCATTGAAATTCATAAAAGAAGTTAAGAAAGCTAATTGTCATGAATAAATTTCAATCGTTCTTCAATGAATTTTCGTTTACTGGATGGATGTCATATATAGAATTGATACTGACAATTTTCTATTAATTGCAGAGGGCATCGATAACTGCATGTATTGACAGGAATTCAAACAGTGAGCATCAAATTCCTTAAAATAAATTTAAAGAAACGGAAAATAGGAAAGAACTGTGTTATGACCGAAATTAGTAAAACTTACCTTCGATCAAGAAAGGGGTCGAATTAACCGAATGGTTAATTCTAAAGTTCTTTTGGCGAACGAGGGCTACTGTGTTGAGAAGAATTGATAGATAAATGTAACCAAAAATTAAAGAACTAACATTAACCTTATTTAATTTATTTAATTATTAATTTACAATAAATTATTAATTTGGATGCAGAAATGGATGTTGGAGTGGTAAATAAACAGCTAATTTCCCGGTGGATGGCTCAGGTGAACATTTGGATTTTACTGTAACAATGACAAAAATAGAATAGTTAATAACCGATATGATGATTTTTGGGTGAGTGTTAGTTGAGGAAAAATTTAAGTAATAAGGAAATTGTTATTTATATATTTTTATATGTAATTGGGGATAATACATTTTTTATTAAAATAAATACGAAGAAGATAAGAACTATTTAAATACCTAACTGTCCCTATTAATCCTAGTCTGTCGGCTAACACCAAGATGTTAGTCAACTCACTACGATTACTAAAGAAAAAAAAAATATTGTTTGTTTTTAGGGAAAGGTTGTTAGTAAAGAAAGGTTTACATGTTTTATTAATACTCACTTTTTACAAAAATCTGGCGTTGATTGAATATGAGTAATTAGAACAATTCCGCTTGGTGGTTGATGTTGATGTTTTAGCTAATGATCAGTTCCGCTGCACCAAAAGCGAGAGAACTGGGAATGATGATGATCAAAGTTCCGCTGCACCAAAAGCGAGGGAACTGCGAATGATGATGATGAAAGTTTCGCTGTACCAAAGTGAGAGAACTGAGAATGATGATGAAAGTTCCGCTGCACCAAAGTGAGGGAACTGAGAATGATGATGAAAGTTCCGCTGCACCAAAGTGAGAGAACTGTTTTTGAGATTTTTAACTGTTTCGCTGCACCTTAAGCGAGAAAACAATTAAGTCTGTCTTTCCAGCGTGTCCATAGGTTTATTTATACTGCCTGCCCCACCGTGGAAAAGCATCGGACTGGGAAGCGATGGTGTCTGGTTCGAGGAGGGTAGATCAAGTGACAATTTGTGAACGTTTTTCTGCCAATATTGAAATTCTTGATGTTGCAATAAATTTTCTCTTAATATGTTGGTTGATTGTTTTACAATTGTTTCCTATCAGTTTATACAAAAATGAATGAAAGTTCTAGCATTTATAGAACTGAAGTTATTTAAATAAAATGACTAAGCTTAAGAATTTTACATTTGTTTGATATATAAAGATTCGGAATAATTTTGAAATTTAATAATTTACAATTATAGTTTCATAAATTTTTGTATAACTTTACAATAATTACATTTAATATTACTTTTTATTAGTCATGATACTAATATTATTGATGCATTTGATTTTTAAATTTTCCTGAGATTATAAATTACGAATAATATAATTTTACATTATTTTCTGAGATTGTTTGTTGATATGGATATAAGATTTCCTTCTTTTATATATATATATTAATACAATTATTAATAATTATTTCGTATGAATGATCATTATCAATAATAGAAATATTAATTTCCCATTTGTTATAAGGAATATATTGTTTATTTATAATTTCTTTGGGTGATGCATTTTAATGTTCTAAGAATAAAAATAGTCGTATATCAACGTATAGAAAAGTTTTGACAATTAGGAAATTAATACCTACATGTATTTTACTTTTTATTGGTTGATTTATAAATACGAAATAATCAATAAAGTTGAATTGTATGCACATGGGAACGCTATGTTGGCGCTTCCGTATCAAAGGATTATATTACGCCTTCGATTACGCATTCTTTTACGCGTTCGTAGCTTGCTTTATTTGAAATAATCTTTAAACGTATAAGATTTATAAAAATTATATTAAACAGTTTTATTAATTGTTGACCTGTTACGTGGAACGTGACAACTGCATAAAGTCAAGAAACTCAATTCAGAACCGAAAGTTCGTATCATATTTAATACGTTTCAATTCTTATGGGAATTGAGGTATAACCCAGACACCAAAATAGAAAACGAGTTCCGAATGATTTGGAAATTTGCTCTAAAAGAAGTCAGATATCCCACATTTTCATAGTTTTCTGAACAAGATGTAATTATGAGATCTTTATGAACTACCTCTTATTTTAGAGCACATTTCGAAATTGATTCTGAACTCTCTTATTGTGTTTTCTGGGAACCCAGAAACAAAAATCGATTCAAATAGATTCAGATTTTGAATTATTATGAATTCTTCTGAATTCACTTTTTGAATCTCTAGAGAAGAATTCACGAATGTTTTTGAATATATACACTGCGAGTTTTGATTATATCTTAGTTCAGGAGTATTTTCATCGAATAATTAAACCTCCATTTTGGAACCGAAATTTCGTTTATAATTATTGACACAGTGTTTCCAAAAGTTTCTATACAATTATAGTCGAAATCTTCAAACTTTATATCTAGCGTCTAGAAATTGACACATAGCCCTATGGTAAAAATGGGAGCGTTGCACGAGAGTTATACCCAAGCGTGAGTGTAAGAGTTCCAAAGGAGTTTGAAAAACGTTAAATCCGCTTCGTGAAGTGTGCCAAAAGAGTTAACCAAGAGTGAATTTGGACAAAAAAACGATTTTCTCTCCTCTTCTTAGGCCAAAATATCACACTTTTTAAAGTTAGAATAAACAAAAATGTATCATCGTGCATCATTTGTCGCTGTTCCATAGTTGACTTCATTTCTTGAAAGTGTTGCAGTGGACATTGGGTTGCATTTATTTACGCTATCTTTGAGGAACACTGAAATTCTCGAATATGAAATACATTTTTCTGCAGTATATACAGGGTGGCCGATTTATCTGAAGACATTGAAATACCTCGAGAACTATGCACAGAATCAAAAAAGTTGTCGGATGAAAGTTGTTCGACACGAAGGGGGGCATCCAGTAATAATGAAATTCACCCCCTCCCCCATCCCCTGGGCGTGGAGTGGGGGCAAAAACAATAAAACTTAAATAGGAACCCCCAGTTTTTATTGCAGATTTGGATTCTCCAATATTGACAATTTTCGCCCGCGTAGCGGATATGGAATACAGTCATTCTAACAAAGCCGGGAAAAAATACATTTAGCGTTACCCAGGAACAACGACGTGGACGTAGTATTTTTCTGTTCCCTTTGGGGTGCTTGTTTTACGTGAGTCCCCTTGCCTCTCACTGTCTCACTGTTCACTTACTTGAGTAAATGTTCGAAATGTTGACCTTCCACTTCAATGCATTTATTTATTCTTTCTTCAAATGACTTTATACATGATAGAATCATATCTGCAGAAATTTCTGCGCAAGCAGTTCTTATGCGTTCCACCATGTTTTCATGAGTCGTTGGTACTTGTTCATAAACCTTACCTTTTAGGTAACCCCATAGGAAGAAATCCAGAGATGTTAGATCAGGTGACCTCGCAGGCCAATTAATGGGGCCACCTCTACCAATCCACCTACCATTGTAATCACGGTCTAGTATTTCCCTTGCTACTCTTGAAAAATGTGCTGGGCAACCATCATGCTGAAACCACATTGTCCGTCGGACGTCCATAGCAACATCTTCAAGTAGTAATGGTACTTCTTGTTCTAGGAAATCTCGATATTTTGTTCCATTCAAATTACCTTCAATGAAATAAGGACCAATGAGTTTATTTCCTATGATTCCACACCAAACGTTCACCGACCAAGGACGTTGATGATTAACTTGTCGTAACCAATGGGGATTTTCTACGCTCCAATAATGCATATTATGCCTATTGACGCCACCATGGTTCGTGAATGTAGATTCATCTGAAAATAATACATTAGCAAAGAAATTGTGGTTCGTTTGCATTTTTTGAAATGCCCATTCACAAAACACCACGCGGTTATGAAAATCATCGCCATCTAGTTCCTGGTGCAGTGAAATGTGATATGGGTGAAACTAACTCAAAAAGTACTTAATAAAAAAATATTTTATTATAGTGTTTTGGAAAGCTCGCGAGATAAGCTATAAGAATATGCAATAAAATGTAGGGGGTTCTATTTAAAAAAATAAGATTGACCTTGAAATGACCTTGAAGGACATGGTCAAGGTCAAAGTCAAGGTCATCATCTTACTCCCCGCTTGAAACCATACAACTTTGCTATTGGACATTTTCTCCTAAGTGCATTCTAACTGAAGATATTAGGGGGGTCCGATACTTTTCGATGACCCTGTATATATATAAACCAAAATAAAATAAATAAAAATGCATTCAAAATTTCAATCCATTTAAATTCATTTCCGTTTACTGGGATATGCACTATATCCTAAACACAAAATGGACAGTGAGTGCAGATATACTAAAAAATTATTTTTGAGAATCGACCACATAAAAATCGGTTGCAATAAAATAAAAAACGAACATTTGGTTGAAACATAATATAGGTAAAGTGTGATATTATTCTATGAATAAAATGTCGTTGATATATACAGCCTTTCTATATGATCTTTAAAAAACATAGTAAAGGCGTATCCGAATTTTAACAAAATGAAATAGTATTCTATGACCCAAGAAGCCCGAACCTCGGTGGCACCGATAGTAAGCTAAGGGTAGTATAGCAACTAATTAAGAAGACATTGCCATCCTCTTCAGGGGTAACCTTAACAAAATAATTAAAATACATAAATAACAAAAATCAAATCAACAAAGTCAGAATAAAATAAAAATAAAACAAAATAAAGCAAATATTTACAGAATGAAATGAGTTGCTATGTCGTGTGGGTGTCGACGTTGTCAGGTAATCGGGCTGTTGGAAGTGAACAAAATAAAAATAAAATTGTAAATATTGAATTAAATAAAAATGAAATGTCGTAGATATGAGTTTAAATGAAAAGGTTTGATATTAAAGAGCAAAGATAATAATAAAAATAATAAGGTGCACCTTCATAAAAATTAATAAATAAAATAAAATAAAATTAAAGTAATGAAAATAAAAAATAACGAGCTTACAAAATTTAAGTAAAATCCTGATAACAACACTTCGAACACTCACTTACAACTGACGACAGTATTATAATTAATGTGGTGAAGTTATAAATTGAATTTTAATTGTGTAAGTTAAAAAGATGGTTTTACCACATTACTATACAACCACACATAATTATTTAGTTTTGTTTACATCGCACACATTGTCAACTACACGATAAGTTTCCTTCTAGTATTAATATAATACTGTCGTCAGTTGTAAGTGAGTGTTCGAAGTGTTGTTATCAGGATTTTACTTAAATTTTGTAAGCTCATTACAGTACAACCTCTCTTGTTCGACATGATCGGTGCCAGACGCTCTCTCTCCCGCTAAACAATATTCCGTTACAGCAACATCTTTGAAACGTCGCATTATAGCCATGCGACCAAACTTGTTTCATTGCAAAAACATTTTTGAGACGTCCTTGGAACCAGAAATGTCCTGCCACATTTACGGTTTTTAAATAACGTTTCATTCGTAACGTACCTGCGACGTTTGAAAACTATACATCCAACGTTGTAAAAACGTTACATTAAACGGTCATAAATAAAAATTATAAGAAATTCGACGAATTATTTTATTCAATTCGAATTTTATTATTATTTATGTATCGTTAGATATGTTATGAAAGAATGTTGTTTTATAATTTTGCTCGCAAATAAATCTATGAATTTAAGAAAAATCCATCCCGACCGAGGATCGAACTCGGGTCTACCGGTTACAACGCTGACGTCTTAACCACTACGCTACGCTCGCATACGTATATTACCATGCGAACGAGAGCTCTTATACTCAATCGTAGAAGGCTTCTTGATAAATGCGGGGTTAGTTTAAACAAGATATGTTTAATTAATTTTGTCATTTCTATATCAGGAATAATAATATTTTAATATTATTTGACTATTTTGTAGTAATTTATTGAAATTTAAATAAATATTTTTAAGATATCCGTACAATGTTTTTTTTTAAACGAAATTGATTAATAGACACTGTTTAAAAAAATGTAAAGTTAATTGACACACGTATATTTTACAAATGCCCTACTTGGAAATAAGTTATGAAATTACGCGGATATTAAAATTAACATAAGTAAACCAATTTTTAAATTATGAATTAAATTTAATACAAATTACATTAAAAATAATACGGTGCGAGTTATTTTCCCGGACAAGTGACGGGAATTTACAAATTTTGTACATAAATATATTAAAAGGGAGCGAGTTTTTTAAAATAAATACACTGTATATATAAAATGCATATTCTCTAAATATTACGAAACCCGTTTCAATTTCAAATGTGAAGTATAACAATAGTTAAATTTCACTTCATTGCAGTCTCAGCCTCAAATTATTCTATATTTTAAATTAATTTTTGCAGTAATATTACAAAAATAAATATTGAATTTAATGGACATCAATGTATTCAAGTTACACACGTATAAGAAATAAAAAGAACCAAATTAATAATAGCAAATAATATTATGCACCAGAAAAAAGAATAATCATAAGAAGAAAAAGATTCTTCCGAATCTTGAAAGCGAAGTCTGAGATGGAACCGGCCGAAACGATAGAAGATATGCAATAAATCATGTCTACGAAACGTCGCATTCGTAACATTACAGGAATGTTACGTTAGTAACCTGAATACGACGTTTTAAATTTCCTTGGTGACTTTGTGACGTTGCAGAAACGACTCCATAAAACGTTTTTAAAACTGTTATAAAGTGACATTCTGGTAATGTTACGCATTAGCTTTGCGTATTTAGATATTGTGCAACGTGGTGTAAACGACATCAAGAAGTTGTTACGAAACGTTACGTTTTTGCCATAAATGGGATAACATGTAACGTTTCATTTACGTTACATGTTTAGCGGGCTCTGACCCTCGCTAAGTTTGACATTTCTTAACCACGCCCGCTATGACGTCACGCAATCGTGATTGGCTCATTTGCCATACATATAGAAGTCAAGTACAGTAGACTCCCGCGTTAGTGGCGTGCTCGGTTCCGAGCCCTCCCCTCATTCCCCGTGTTAGTGACGGAAGTAGGAGAAACATCGCTTCCCCCGCTAGACTGCAGTCCTCCAGTCACGTGACGTAATTCAAATCACGCGCCCGGGGCCCGTACCTTATTAGGCCACGCCCCTCAGGCGGCTGGCGACATGGCGGGAATGGAAAGATTCCGAGAAGTGCCACTAACACGGGGATCCATCGCGTCACTAACGCGGGACGCCACTAACGCGGGAGTCTACTGTAGAAGACTAAAACTTAACAACAACAAATGCGGAGGTTACGTTGTTCGATTTGACGGGTGAGGTGCAATCGTCCGAGTCCGGCATGGGTGCGTTCGTGTTCGTCGGTAATATAATGGACGGGGCGGGAGAGGGAAGAAGTCTCCGCCCACTGTCGAACTAAGGAGGTCCGGCACTGTCGAACTAGGAAGGTTGTCGAACAAGCGAAGTGTCGAACAAGAGAGGTTGTACTGTATTTTCGATTTTCATTACTTTAATTTTATTTTATTTATTATTTTTTATGAATGTGCACCTTATTATTTTTATTATTATTTTTGCTCTTTAATATCAAACCTTTTCATTTAAACTTATATCTACGATATTTCATTTTTTATTTAATTCCATATTTACAATTTATTTTTGTTTTTGTTTTTGTTTACTTCCAACAGCCTGATTACTTGACAACGTCGACACCCACACGACATAGCAACTCATTTTATTCTGTAAATATTTGCTGTACAGTAGTCCCCACCCTAAGTTATACCATCCAAAGTTATATATATATCCTAAGTTATAGATTGGCCTTCTCCAAAGTTATACCAGTTTCTTCCTCTCCTTCCCCCACCACATTATTTCGCTGAGGCACCCATTGCACGAATATAAACAAAGATACGGAAGTGGGGATAGTGAGGGGCTATAACTTTGGAGAATCGTCCGCCATTTTGAAAGAACCGACAGTATAACTTAGGATGGGGACTACTGTATTTTATTTTATTTTTATTTTATTCTGACTTTGTTGATTTGATTTTTGTTATTTATGTATTTTAATTATTTTGTTAAGGTTACCCCTGAAGAGGATGGCAATGTCCATCGAAACGTTGGATTGAAAAATACATTATTGGAACCGAATTTGGCCGTTTTTATTTTACATTAATATTTTAATTATTCACGGTTCGTTGTTAACTTCTACTTGACAAAATGCATTGTATTGGTTGGAATATTGGAGTAAAAATGAAATACAATCTAATTTACAATCAAAACCGGCAGACGACCGGCAATTCGCTATGTTAAGTGTCATGGTGGCGCCGTCTGGTGGCCAAAGTTCGAAACTTTGAGTACCCCTCGAAGCCTTATTCAAACTGCTAAATGTCAAACGTGAAATTTTTCTTTCACATCTGAAATTAAATAAAAAATATATGTGAAATACTTTGTAACTTTAAATGCAATATTGGAATTCAATGATTACAATGTTTACAATATGAACACGATGTAAATATTACCTTGTCAAATGAATAAGCAATGCGACACAATGCTTGCATCGTCCAGATTGCCCTGCTTTGCACGAACATTTGCAATCAATTTTACTGACATTATTTATTTTGTATATATAAGCGTAACTTCTTGCGGTGTTCCATTTAGATCACTGCTTTTTAAACACAGTGCCATAAGTTTTATTTCTTCTGTCGTTTCTGAGGTTATCCCTACGAATATGAGATGATTAGCTCGCATTACGTTCTCTCCTTCCACGTCTTTGCGAGATCCACTTCGGACGTATTCTATTAATTCGCTTAAATTAATTAAGGAATTCATCTTCCTTTCAAATCTTTTTTATCTCAGTTTAAACCGTGTCTCGAGGGGTACTCAAAGTTTCGAACTGTGGCCACCAGACGGCGCCACCATGACACTTAACATAGCGTAGTGTGTGCGCGCGCATAATGTACACACGCATGTGCCACACACACTTGTTAGGTTAGGTTACACTCCTGCACGTTTAGGAGTCCATAGTTGTTTACGTTGTCATCGTTGTTTGGTCATTAAAAGTTTCATCCGACAAGTGACTGGTGACATCTTGTTACCGACTTGTACATAGTGTAATTATAAATAATTGACCCTTTAAAACTTGGGCGTTTATTTAAAATTATTTTATCCTCGCAACAAAAATGGCTAAACATCATCCGGATTTGATATTTTGCCGAAAACAACCGGGAGTAGGTAAGTTCATAAATTTATTCAAACTCTTAGTTAAGATTAAAAATTCATCATTTTGGGAGTACTGTGAACACACAAATGAGTTTTTCCTATTTAGTTGTATGGAATTTCATATGTCTGTGAAAATTTACCATATTAAACTGATAAATTGCAATTCTACAATTTCGTCATGTTACGATAACAAATGAGAATAGTAAATCATGATCTTCGAAGAACTCATTTTTATTTCCATTTTTAGTTTTCCAATACCCAGTAAACTGAATCTAATTAAAACCTAGTAAATGAAAAGAAATCACACATTCAGAATCCAAATTTGGACTCGTAAATAAGTATTCGTTTCAAACAAGCACGAATGTAATTTTATTCTTAGACTAAGATTCTGAATTCAAATTCTGTATGTTTGCGTTAATCGTGTACTGGGAAATAAAACGACAATGGTGACAGTACTTCTGCTCCGAATTATATGAAATATTAACGTATTAAAATATTTTTGTTAAACAGCTATTGGTCGATTATGCGAGAAATGTGACGGTAAATGTGTCATCTGTGATAGCTACGTTCGACCATGTACTTTAGTAAGAATTTGTGACGAATGTAACTACGGTTCCTACCAAGGAAGGTGCGTTATCTGCGGAGGACCTGGTGTTTCAGATGCCTATTATTGCAAAGAATGTACGATACAGGAGAAAGACGTAAGTATTGAATTCATTAACAATATTGCCAATTTGAATGTACCGAGTATATGTCAAAATAGAACAGCAGATGGAGACATATTGTATAAACGACAAGAAATTTTAAGTAAATGCCACTGCTCAGGGAAGTAACAGCTACCGCACGATTTCTGTCAAATTTTGAATGGCGGTTAACATTCGAAATCGTTAAAAAGAACATTTTTATGAACAGATACAATTTTATTACACCTTTTTGAATAGTTATTCATAATTTTCTGACTATTTAGTTATTAATAATCAATTTTAATGATCTATAAATGTTGTTGAAACAGAAACTTGGTACTTTTTTCATTCTAAAGCTTCCGTATCGAAAACATCCCTTCGTAAAAAAGGTTTAATCAATTTTATCTAACTGCAGAAAATAACCCAAATGCATTTAATTTAAACCTAGGGATTATCCCAGTAAACGAAAAAAAGATTGAAAAGTATCAAAAAGGGATCAATTGAGATTAAAATGAGACTACTTTTAATTCATTTTGTTCAAAAAAGGGATTAGAGTGGTTTTGAATTCTAGTATATTCCAAAGTAAGTAAATTGAAATTATTGAATCCCTGTGAATCCTCCTCGAATAATCGTTGTGAAAATCAATCCCCCTTGAATGCTATAACTGGGATTGAAAAACTTATGTTTCAATCCTCGTGAATTCCACATCTGTCAGTATCGTTTAAATACCATTTCTGGAATTAAAAATTCCTTTCTTGGGTCCTCTTGAATACCATTTATTACCAATATTTGAAAGAATCCCATTCAATACAAGATATGGGATTTAAGGTTATATTCTTTGAATACCGTCGAATACTATCGATTACCAATCCCAGTAAACGAAAAAAGATTAAAAGGTATTAGAAGGAGATTAATGGAGATTAAAATTTGATTGTTTTTATCTCGTTTTGGTAAAAAAGTATTGGAATGATTTTTAATCTCACTAAAACCCCAATTATGAAAAGCATTTTGACTTATTGAATCTCCTCAAATGCCGTTCTACAAACGGCCATCAAAATGAATTCCAGAAATATCTCATTGAATCTCCTCCAATTCCTCCCATTAAAAAATACCATTCAATACCAAATATGGCATAAAAGAATGTATTACTGAATCCCCTCGAAATCTATCAATTACCACTTCAAAATTAATTCCACTGTATTCTATATTTGGAATTCAAACTCATTTTAATGAATTCCCTTGAATAACCATGGCCCTAAATTAATTTTGAATTCCAGCCCAGAATTGCAAAAGATATATTATGGATCCTCTTGAATACCAACGATTCCAAACATTAACGATTCCATAACATTGGGATTGAGTTCAGTGAATACTGAATTTACTATTATGATAAAATTATTAAAAACATAAATAATGATCATTGAATAGATGCTCGAGTTCATAAAATTATATGTAAATTAACTTTTGTTTCATATAACAAAAATTTGAAACAACATATTTTCGAGCGCGAAAAAAAGATTTAAAAAATGTTGTATATATTTATGTTATTTGATATACACGCAGAAAAATACCAACTCTTTATTTCGATTGTTTTTAATGTAAATAATTCAGTGAAATTTTGCTGTGAATTGTGGTATTTAATGTATTTTAGCCTGCCCGAATACATTATTATATAAACACGTAAAAAAATTCTCTACTTTCTGTTTCAACTATTTGTTATTTTTTCATTATTTCACAACAATGAGTGTGGCCGAGTGGTTGCGCTTCGAACTTGCTGCGCAGAGGACCGTGGTTCGATTCTCGGTCGGAGCGAATCTGCTTTTTTTTTTAATTTATTGATTTGGGATTATATGGGATTAAAAATTGTTTTAATTTCAATACCAACAAAAAAGGGATTAAAAATTTTGAATCACTTAATCTTTTTTCGTTTACTGGGATATCTACCTAACGGTGTATACAAGACTTAATAATTCCTTTATTTAATTAACTTTTTACACTAATTTAAAAACGTGGTCCACTCATGGATACATTCCCCTACATTAGGAAGATGTAGTTATATTATTTTTAATTAACTTCTTTATTTATTTCTATTTTCAGAGAGATGGTTGTCCAAAAATAGTTAATCTAGGAAGCTCTAAAACGGATCTATTCTACGAAAGAAAGAAGTATGGTTTCAAAAGAAGATAGTCTCATCGTTGTAAACATTATATATTGAGTGAAACTTATGAAAAAATTTACGTACGGAAAATTATCGTCTGTACTTTAAGTGTATATATAAATGATTTTTTTAAACTTTAAAATACTTCTTCAATAAATGACACTTAGAAATTTATATTGTGTGTGGATTTTCCTTTTTTCTTTAATAGGAGACTAGTATACTATTGTTAATGTGATTGTTAAAACTAATTAACGATGTCTATATTTCTATGGAATATATTAATTCTAAACACGTGATTTGGTAGTTTTGGCAAATGGTGAAAGTTATAACATTTTTTTATTTAATGGAACACATTTGATTTTATACATCAGCAAAGAGTGAAAATAATAAAACTAGACTCCAAAATGGATAATGATAAATTATTATAAAATATATGACAATTTTAATTTTTTTATCTTGTTAGTTACAACATTTCAAATCTTTTTCTTCAAATATAACTCAAAATTATAGAGAACATCCTAAATGCTTATTTCTTGGAGACATAGTGCATAGAGTTTTGATTGTAGCACAAAATGTGAATTTGAATAGTCAATGACCAACTTACGATATTTTCAGAAAATATTAACCACTCACTAAATGAAAATGATGAAAATCTTACGCTTTAGAAAAATATGAAGAATCTCTAAATTGGTATCAACTTTTGTATTTTGCATTGTATGAACAGATTTTAAATTAAGATATCATTCCATGAATTGAAACAATTTAATATATTGAAAAGACATTGAAAACAATGATAAAATCACAATTAATTTCAACTACCACATTCAAAGATTGTAGAGCTACAGAATAGGACGAAAATATCCATTCTAAGGTAGTACTTTTTGGTAATATTGTTTTATCAAAAATTTATTTCGATTATTGTAAATAGCATTGATTATTTTAAATTTATTTTGCAATTAACCATATTTAATTTTCAACAATGTCTGTCTACATCAATGCACCTGATTGATTTGGGTAAAATAAGTAAAAACCTTCCTCGTTATTGAAAATCTGTGATCTTAGAGTCTTTATAATAAATTGTAAGTTTTTTAAATTAAGGATTGTATTTCATAATGAAATACGCCACCTGATGATAGGAACCAACTGACGATTCCTTTTTAATTTTATTCTTTTTTTTAATAATGTTTTGGTTTAACGAATTTTTCCTTTGTTTTTCTTTTACTTTATTTTTGTTTCATAAATCTCTTTGCGACTCAGCAAAGAATAATTCCAAAACTATCCATTAATTTGATGGGTTTATACCGAGGATGTACTCTATTTGAAATATTATCCGTTTGTACTTTATTTGCTGGCCTTCATGAATAATTTTCTATTTTCAATAATTTTACATTCTGAATAATAAAATGTAAACAGAGCTTAGGATCTCATTATAATAATCTTTCCTATTATATATAAACATACAATGGGCTACTTGCATCAAAAATTTAAAAATCCACAAAAAATATGTAGACTTTCTATAAACCCCCATAAACCTGAAAAAAATATTGAAAAATTTTTTTGATAATGAGAAGTTCCAAAAAAAAATTAATAAATTTTGAAAAAAATGCGATCTTCAGAAACGTTTGTGATTGGTCGCGACGGTCGTGACGTAGATATTCATCGTCGGTTTGAATGAGATTTCGAACTTTTTTCCCGGGTAAACAGAAAGTTGCAAATATTGAAACAATACGTTTGTCAAGGAGAAAATTATATTTTTGAGCATGTCAGGAAACAAATTTTTTGTACGTGCTCAGTCCGACAATTTGCCGACGATTAATATATTCATTGTGACTGATTTTTTTTAAAATAATGAGTTCTTTAATGTTGCTGAAAGCAGAGGAGTCAAGACTGACAGGTAATTTTCTTTACATTTAAAACAATTTAATTAAATTTAAAATAGAAAATATACTTAATTCTTCTAATTTTACCAATTATTTTAATGTATTTACATCAATTTATCATTGAAGCAGAGTGACATAACCTCAAAATGTCACATCCAATACTGATATGTTCTGATAATGTATATATCTAATTATAATATCGTTATAAGATAATGTGAATATTAAAAATGATTTTATTATTTGTAGGTCAAAACGCGAGAATTATGGAGATTCGGCTGTTGGATACGTAGAACTATGCAGGGAAAACAAATATTGCTATATACGTGAAAGGGTTTGCCCGGAGCACAGTGTTAGGCAGAAACCGTATTTTGTGTTGACATTTTCAATATTGGAGTTCAACTGATTTCGGAGTTTTGTATTGTTTGTATATATGGGACAGAAAGGTTAGGTTACAGAGTGAACAGTGACGTCACGCCTCAATAGCGCGCAAAACAGGTCGTTTCAAAAGTAGTCGAACTTTAAGTGTTCAAAAAATATATAAAAACACAGGAATGTATTTTTGTATGTAATAATCTAACCCATACTTTATAATGATCCAATAAAAACCAACAAAAAATTTTGATGCAAGTAGCCCATTTGAGAAGAGAAATTTCTTGGTTAAAGTACAGCATTAATAAAACAGGTGAAAAGTAATTCTTGGAGCATTGGTATCATCCACTGCGAGAAATCTATACTTCTAAATCATTTTGAATCGGGGACCAAAAATAAACTTCCGAAGTATTAAGAATGATTAAATTTTCAATACTTCTTAATAATTTATCATATATTGTGGTCACTTATTTCATTTGAAATTCCTAGAATCGTCAGCAAAACTTTAAAAACAAACTTATAGTGGTCTTTCACGAAATTTATTTATTTATTTAACCTCATTTGTATTTACAATCTATTCTAAGGAATAATAAGTAAATCTGTTAAATTTAACTAAGGCATTGCAAAATAACCTACCACTGGAGGCTCTGCTATTAAGTAACTTACATTATCAATTATATATTGTGATAATAATTAAATTTTATAAATATTTTTATTAAAACCTGTTCGACAGGTCTATCAGTTTGAATTTTTCAATCTTCTGGTCTGGTCTCTCGTTTCCAGCAAGTTTGTAGCCAGAATATTCGAATGTCTTTTTAACTTTTCTTGGTACTTGGCACTAACATTTTTTATTTCTTCTTTCACTGTCTTTACATTCAGATCATAATGTATCACTTCATTTGGCATATACCAAGGGGCTTGCACAATAATTCTTAATATTTTTGACTGGAGTCGTTGTATGATTTCAATGTTAGAGTTGCTGGCTGTCCCCCGGAGCTGGGTTCCATAAGTCCAAATTGGTTTTATTATACTCTTGTATATTAACAGCTTACTTTCTAATGATAGTTGGGATTTCCTTTACAACATCCAGTATAAGTTGCACAGCTTTAACCCCAGTTGCTTCCTTTTGGTCCATAAATGTTTTTTCCATGTTAATTTCCATTAATGTTTGATATACCATTTGTAACACAGAAGTCTATAAGATCCGGTATTTTCTTCCTATATGTTGGCTAATATGTTGGTTGTCCTGTAGAGAGGTGTTGTAAAGCAGATTCTTCCATAGCTTTTAAGAATTCCCTGCCTCTAAAATTATTTAATTGAGATCCCCATTCTTGATGCTTGACATTATAGTCGTCACCTGCTATAAATCGTGTGCCTAGGGTATCAAAAAACTAATGGAATTTTTGTTTTTTTTTATTGTATGCTTAGGAGGACAATAAATAGAAGAAAAAGTTATGATTATATTTATATTATATAATATTATGGTTATGGTTATATATATTATTGGTCCTGTCCAATCCTCTTCAACAATATTTGTTGCTTTGATTTGCTCTTGTTCAAATTTATCTCTCATGATGTTTTATACAATTTTTAATAATGATCGCAGTTCCTCCATGTGCCGTTCCATTGGGGTGTCTTGTATCGTAAATTGTATATATCGATATTTTCAAATAACTTTTTTGAGTAAAATGTATCTCAGAGATAAGTACAATATCTTTTTTGTTACTTTATACAAGTTATGCTCTCGTATAAACATTTTCAACTCTTGGCTATGATTAACCAATCCGTTAGCGTTCCATACGCTATTTTATTCATGAAATGAAGTCACGAAATGATTTCCTAATTGAGCAATAAAGAAGTCACTTTTTTCTTCGCAGAAAGTATTTACTAGGTGATTACACTGAAACTCGATACAGTCCACAGCTGTGGAATGGACTCACAAGGTCCATCGTAATATTCAATTTTCATTTAAAATTGATCCTGTTGAAAATCCACTGGATCTCCACGGACCATCGAAAGTATCATCATCCAAATCCGGTCGATAAATGGGTGAATTTAAGATTGCATTTTTGGGTGACAAAACCTTAATTCGATACAGATTGTATCTATAAAGTTGTAATGTTTGATTGCACTTGTCATATGCGAAATCACAAGTAATTATCAAAATCTTAGGTAGGTGCGCAATATAATGTAAACTTACTTACCTACCAATCCAATATGCAGTAAAGGATTTTAATTTGTTTTTTTTTCTCTCTTCAGGAATTATAAAATGATTTCATAATTATCTACAGCATCAACTTTCAATTTTTCGAAAAAATTGTATCACAGCAATTTTAAGGTTTGAACTCGACACAAGAAAATTGCATGTGACAACTAACTGATGTATATGATAACATATGCGAAATCGGCTCCACGTCTTTATTTCACATGACAACTAATCACACAACAAAATAGAACACGACAATTGATCGCACGACAAAATATCACATGGACAAATAATCATAAACAAAAATATCACTGAGGTAAAAAACCAGCCCTAAAACATTGAACATTGCACACGGAAATCCATGTCGGTCTTTTCCCGCCGTCATTTTGGCTTTCGGACATTTTGGTCCCTCTGGTTTGGCGCCGGATATTTTGGCATCAGGCTACTTGACCCTCGTTATTGTGACGAGAATTATTTTAGATAAAATTTTGTTTACTAAAATGGGGGAAACAGAGAAATGGCAATGTCATGAAACTAACCTAATCTAACTACTCAGAATTCTGCCCACCACTAATAATGCCTAAAAGCATACGCGTTCTCTAAAACTAACCTAACCTAACCACTCAGAACTCCGCTTACACCTAATAATGCATAAATGAATGGCTGCACGGGGAAATTTTTAAATGTGTGATATTTTGTTGATGTGATATTTTATCAATGTGATATTTTGTCATTGGGATATTTTTATGCGAGATATTTTATCATTGTGATAATTTGACATGTGATCAAATGTCCGTGATATTTTCTCGTGTGATTATTTGTCCGTGAAATAAAGACGTGCTACCGCGAAATCATATGATAAATCAAGACAAATCATATGAAGAAATCATGACAATTACGGACGAATAATGGACAAAAAGTTGAAAATTTTATTGTAGGTCTATTTCAGTTCAATATTTAGCATAATAAGAAAGATTTTAGGAAATATGTTGCCATTATAATAATTAAAATGTAATGGATTATTAAAGGGCCAATCTTGGATCATAGATGTACAATGGATCAATTTTGGATGTAAAATGGATGAATCTCGTTCTGTAGTCCACGCCCTAAGTTGTACCATCCAATGTTATTTGTCTATCCTAAGATATACATTTGCCTTGTCCAAAGTTATACCAGTCTCTTCCTCTTCTTCCCATACCACATTGTTTCACTCAGCCACCTTTAGTTATCTCATAATATAATCATTTTATTCAAAACGTAAATTGGCTAAGATCAACAATACTGCGAGAACTGTTTTTGATGAAACGTACGTTTACGTATACTACTATAAACAGTATTTAGTGATTTCATGAAGTCACAATTTAGTATTATACATTTTTAAAATTATTAATATTACTTCAGGAAAAATATTAGTAGATTTTGCTAAATATATAGTAATTTTCAGTACAAATTAATTTAATTTTTTTTTTTCTGTAATTAAGTATATAACATATATCATGATAATGATGTTGAAGTTTGCAACGTTGCTACCTTTTTTGCAAACCTAATTTGACCCAAAAAAGATGACTACCTAACCAAAATAATTTGACAGTTTGAAGACGGATTAATTTGACTGACTGATGTGATATGGGTACTACCAGAGTTAATTATTAAAATAAATATCACTCTCTCTATCAAACTCTACAGCTTATGTACCAAGTGACATCGATTGGTGCAATTATGTTTGAGGATAGTGGGATTGAAAAAATCGCACTGATAAAAAATTGGACTAAATAGATAGTGGATGATTACCCCTGAATATTAAGTCAATTAGTTCTTCCAACTCAACTATGATAGCAATCGAATAATATTTATGCAATTCAACTTAAATTACTTCATATTTGGCTGCTAACAGCCAACTACCTTTATTTAGTCAATATTACTAATTTTTTTTCTCAATGCATTAAAAATCTACATTTGTCTCTCTGTGCATATAACTGCGACTGTGTGCATTTTTATGAACAAGTTCACAAATAACCTAAGAGCTAACAATCCAAAGTTCTCAAATAAACTAAACACTCAAAATAAATTAGAGGGTTGTAACCCGAGAGGAAAATTATTCAGGATGGAATCAGGTCCTGATCACGAAGCCTGTGAACAAAATCAGGTCTTGAAATGTCCCCTTATCAGGCCCTGGCATATCGTGTAACGCTTTTTCTGTTAAAGCCCTAATCAGGCAAATGTACAGGACCTGATCAGGAACTTACAATGTCCAATATTCGCATGCTTTCCAAATTTCATCGTAAAAATATTTACAATAGTATTACGAAACAACAAATTAATTTTTAATGATTTATTACTATCTGACAAGTGAAAAGGCGCAAAATAAAAAAATATTATTTACAGATATATATACGAATCGTATACATATCCATCACATACAATGTGCGTAACATATGCTGTGCCGAAACGTTCCTACAAGTAGGGTAATATACAAAATAGAAATACACTTCCTTAACAGGAATGAAGTAGATGCGCGATCACGCCTAGTGGCGACTGAACGAATTACATAAAATTTAGAAGTTGAAAAATTCAGACGTCCTTATTAGGCTCTGAGCAGGCCCCCTGATCTACCGTTGATTTGAAATTTCTAAAGCTGTTAGCGATTCCCGGAAATTGAAAATAAGGCAAGCCTTATCAATTCATGGTTTTGTGTTGATATGGAACTTCATAGGCTTCCCTACATCAGTTATACTCTATTTTAACACAATCAGGGCTTAATCAGGGCATATTCAGGGGAACCTGATAAGGATAACTTATTGGAACCTGATCATATCCTGATCTGGGTAAATTCAGGAGTACCTGATCAGAAACGCCTTACTAGAACCTGGTCAGGCCTTGGTACATATTTAGGCTGCCTGAATAAATTTCCGCCTCGGGAAGTAACGTAAGATTACTCCGAATTCTACAATAGAATTTATTTGTTCGAATAAAGCAAATTAGAAAATATGTATTATGAATTCTTTGATTAATTCCGCATAATTAAAACCATCGTTTATTAATGAATTTAATAGGAATATGTTTAGCTTCGTATAAGATCAAATGAATTCCATTCTCAATTTGTGAGATCGCTTAAAATGGTACGAAATCATATAATAATTTCTGTAAACAAATTTATCAAGGTAAGAATGAGAATGCGTGTGTTAAATTGCATATGGTTTATTGGGATTAGAGCATACAACAATGGAAATAATTAAGAGTAGTACACCCGCATTTGAAATTAAATATGAAATTTATGTGATAATTTAGGTCATGGATAAATTGAAAATAATACAAAGACGAATTATCATTTTTTTTTAAATATAATTAAAATCCCACAAATATAATACATTTAATAATTTCACCAAATTTTTAAAATGTCCAAAATGCGCATATATATATATACGATGTCAAGATATACTGGGGAAATTCCCGCATAGTTTGTCTACATATACTTTAATGTTTTGCAGTTTAATTAAAAATGTGTATCTGACGTAAACAAAGTATTGCAAACACTTTTTGTACATCAGTATTACTTAGTGGATGTACCAGTTTTCAGAGCCGGTTGTACGTGGTGATATTTCCAGTCGCAAGTGATAGTGACCGAAGCTGTGTTTAATTTTGTAATCGTCCGTGATCCCGTAGTGTGTTATCTAAATTATCGGAAAATGTGGCGCATGTGTACGAGTGTTGATTTATTTATATACATCTACTTACCATTGTTATTATTAATTCATCGGTTGAATGGAGACACGGAATTTTATGGTAAAGTTCAGTACAATGTTTCAGGATACGTTACGTTGGTTATACTTTCAATTATTAGTTTCAATTGAATACATATTAACCTTTTGAAGCGCCGGTTATCTTTGCTCGTCGATCAATATTGATATTTAGTCAGAAACTGATTTGAGAACATTGTTTCTTTAAATCTAGAAATGCAGAAATATAACTTCAAAAGTAATTTTCGGAATACAGTAGCTTTTATAATATTTTTTGTAAACTCATAAAACATGTATAATAACGTAAGTAATTTTTCTTCCTAGGGCATACGTCAATTTTATTTAATTTATATTAATTTTATTTATTACTTCTCAAAGTGTTATTGACATCGCAACTTGATTAACTTTGAAAATCTTGAACAGAATATACCTCAAAATGTACATCAACATAAGTGCAAATTCAAACTTAAAATATGAAATCGTATTTGTTGTAATATTGCATTACTTTAGTCGTCATTGTTGTATTCAAATTACTAATTAGAACGTAAAACAAAATTTAAACACACCGCTAATGTGATAATTTAGGTTTAACTGAAGTATAGATTATAGTGTCATTCATAAAGTACTTAAGTGTGATATTGAACAATTAAAAGTTAGTGCACTGAGAGAAAGACAATAGTTAACGGAACCGTTTTATTATAGTAAAACGCTTTAATGCAAAAAGTCGTTAAATTAACTATTTCTATAGTAAATAGAACAATAAAATGGTTCCATTTACTATTTACCAGTACTTAAATCATTCGTACATAACTTCAAATGTCACCTATAATCTTCCACGTTGTTAATTTTACTATTTACAGATGTTAAAATCGTTTCTACCACGTCTTCATGGTCCCAATAACCATGTTTTCTCTCTGTGTGGTTACTCATGAATTGAAAAAGTGAAAAGTTCAAATCACGATTATTACATGATTCATACAACCCGCATTTTTCTAAACCATACGATAGTTTAACCATTTATTATTACTGCAGAAGGAAGTGCCTGTCAGATGGAAGACGATACAATAGGAAATTGTACAAAAATAACGCAATGTGATAGCCGACTAAGAGAAGTTTTAAGTGGCCGAAGAAAACCTGGTGTAGGGCACTGCACTTTTATTGGATTCATAGAAGTAGTGTGTTGTAAGATCGACACTGATCCAAGCGAGTCGCGATTAGTGGAAAATATGCGCCCTGCAGAAAAAGGTATACTTAATAAATGCTTTTTTAGGTAAGTACTAGTGTATATTAATGGTAAGTAATATCGCGAGTAGAATTCTTCCGCCTTAATCAGAATGGAAACAGGGTTCCATTAGGGTTTCATCTAGGTTAGCCCTATTAGAAAATTTACCCAAATAGACACGAGGTTCGCGCTGCGATCCAGGCGGGTTAACTCTGCTGAAATCTGGTCAACTGCCTGGTTCAGGCCAAAAATAAAAATAAGATAATACGGTGGATCCCGGACACAATATAATCAGTGATATCCATATACTAACTTCTTTACTTTGAAATTAATTATCTCATAAGTGACCGGTTTAAGCTGGAATAACACGCCGAAGACGTATTTGAAAGTAAAATTTCGTGTTGTTTCAATTTCTGCAATACAAAAGGAGATTTTGTCTAAAAAATGGAATTGGGCCTCCAAACAAAGACTATCCTGAAGGTCAAAATGGAGATCACCATTAGATTCGATGTTTAGAACTACTTAAATAATGTCGTTTGCAGGTTTTTAAACACTTCTGAATACACAGTTCAACTGTCTTATTATTGTTGTTCGCCGTTGTTGGCATGTATATAGGGCTGGCCTTCAATTGACTGTCGAATAAGTATACAAATAATTTTCATTGTTACTATAATGAAGGTTTCTTGGGTCTTATGTGTACGAAAAGAAGGACGTTTCAAATCAACATAGTTACCTTGTTTTTTCACCAAACCGATTTGGTTGTAAGTACTAAACAAGTCAGGTTATCGTAACCAAACTACTATGTTATCACAAAAAAACAAAACAGTTTATTTATAAGAAACTTAGAAGATACAATCGTCAAGCTCGTTATAGACCGGACTTACTTTGCTGCGACAGTTAACATTTTAAACGTTAAATTATATTGTACAAGAATACTTTTGATTTTAGAATATGTCAAACCAAATACCTTTAATTTTAGAATATGTCGTAACTTTACAGCATGTAAGCGGTTCCAGTATTTGCAGCAAAAGTTACCGGAAGTCGATATCGTATTCAATATCGTAGCTGGCATAGAAGTGGAAAAAAGCGAATTTCCTTACATCGCAGCCCTAGGTTACAAAAGTACCGACGACGAAGATGTGATTAAGTATTCTTGTGGAGCAACTTTAATTGCATCAGAATTTCTTTTGACTGCTGCGCATTGCGTCAACAATGTTAATGAACAGGTCCCTGTTGAGGTACGTGCCACTCATTAAGTTGATAATTTCCACTCTCGGCAGATGTCAGTAGATTCAAGAAAATCCACTATTTCCATACTTTGATTCTTTATTTGAAGTACTTCAGCTCTTCTTATAGGTAATTGGAAGCGAAAGACTGATTGAAGTCATTTTTTACTGATAACACAGGCCAAAAAAAGAATGTTGGGAGATAACTTGAATCAGAGGTAGGGTTGTAGTGGATGTTGTAGATTTTTGGACGCTGAAAATAAATTTGTTGTTCAATTTGATTCATTACGTCAGATTTTTTACATATTCTAATCTCAAATTGCCAAAAAGAATATTTTTGAACATGTTTCGGATCATCTATTATAGAATCCTGATGGAAACGGTCAAATGGAACAACGGATTCGTTTTAGGCGCCAAATATCTATACCATCCAGTTCCTCGGATTCATCTTATCCTCCAACAAAAATTTGTTGTAGTTCTGTGTAATCAGCAATAATTCATTAAATCCTAATGTCTAAAATGCAGACTTTTTTTCCACAATATTTCAGAATCACCAATCAATGTGTACTTAATTCATATTCATTATAATATTAATTGAAAATGGTTCAAAGATAAGTTTGAGTACCGAATTTAAAATAAATTAGCATTATTAACAAGTTTTATTGGCAACGCATTAAATATATGTAAATACTTTAGTATAGGAAAGGTGGTCTAACACTGATCTATGTGCAACTTTGACTTCCCCATATTATCTTCAATAATACAGCACTAATGTTCACACTTCTCAAATTCATGAATGCATAATTCATTATTGATATTTTGAATACCAGTAGTGATATTCTGAATATTTTTTTTTTTCAAGAAATAAGCAAACACATTTTCCAACCGAGCGTTAATTTATTTTTTAGTTCTTAATCACTAGCTCGATGTTTCAACGTTTCGTTTCGATACTCAACAGTAAGTGCCAAAGGTCGTTCAGTAAGTACTTTTTCAACCACCAAGTAATAAATGAAAAGATATTACGATGTAACTGTATTTGAAGTGATTTTTTGTTAAATTTACGTGGTCTAATTCTGACCTCCTATCTAGGATATAAACTAAAAACTCACGCAAAAAGGATTGGTTGGGAGAACCCACCGCTTAATGTTTTTAGATCCTGCCGAGAAATGTTGTGGGGAAAACTAAGGAAATAGTTACACCTCTCATTATTTTTTGGTACCAATTAATTGTTTTGAAACTAATTTATTTTTTTATATATTTGCGTTTGCTGCACCAACTAATTTCTCGTCTGGATTTGAGAGTCCTATAAGCGATTGGTTGCCTCATTCAATCCTGTTTTCCGTGCGGAAAACAAAGATCCCGTTGCGACAGTGACATGAGAATTGACATCATCCAAACGACTTGATGTATCAATAACATTTTCTTAAATTCATCGTTTTGGTATACCAAAAATGAAGGCCAGAAGCCAAGTTGAGATTAGGACGCGGTTTTACGATATGTCGAAAATTTATTTTTTTTTTCGTTAACTTCTTTTCATAGAAAAATAAGAGCACAGATTTTGGTTTTCTGCATAAAAGTTTCTTAAGTTAGTTAACATTAATGTGTACTAAACACCTTGATTATCGTAATAAAAGAAAATACTCACGGTCTAATTAATTTAATATTCTTAAAGTTGTAACCGTTGCAATATGTATAGTACCGCTAAAAGTTATTGAAGTTAATGTTAAAAAAAATTAGTTTCCTCTTAAAAGGGAAGTTTCGAAAAACCTCCCTTAAAATTTCTAATATCTGACCAATTTGCCTCTTTCGACTTAGAATTTAAACATATTTATTGGAAACTGAAAGACTTTGTCATTCGCTGTTCTTCATATTCAATTAATTTAGTTTCTTGATAATGCGGCTCATAGTAAAAAATTTGATAATAAATATCTATTATTAAAATTTGCCCGAACTTACGATTTTTACAGACTTTCTTTATTCAAAAGATCTTTAATTTTTTGTTAAACATTCAGTACATTCCAATTTTTGTTTGTCGTGGGAACTCGCTTTCGTGATCCTTGTGATAAAAATTTTTGAGTTCGGAGATGGGTCACCTGCCCTTCCATACTAACAAAGTAGAATATATTACATAGAAACGTGAGAAAAGTGGTCCATTTGTTGAAATTCTGTAAAGCAACTGAACATTTTAAAAAATGTGATGCTTTTAAATTGATTGAAAATATTAAAAAATTCTTCTGAATTTTACAGAAATCCAACAATAAAATTGATTATTTCTTACAATATGAGCGTGGACACTTTAAAAATAAGAGATGTTCACCATAAAATATTCTAAAATGTAAAAAATAAGACAACAATAGACTCTTAATAACTAGATACATATATGTTATTATTATAGGCGAGGTTTGGATCGACGGATTTGACAGATGAATCACCGAGAGTACAACGAGTTCCAATATCCACAATTATTTCACATCCAATGTATAAACGTACCCAAAATTATTATGACATTGCGATTTTGAAATTGAAGCAGCCAGTAAAACTACAAAGTACTGTGGTTCCAGCTTGTATTCAAACTCATCCAATCGAAAATATGATATCTAACGTTGACAAACCTCTAGTTACTGCAGGTTGGGGTGCTACTGATTTCGGGGAAGACGGTTCGTCAGTGCTTTTGAAAACTCCTGGTTTAGAGTAAGTATAAAAATCTTCTATACTAAATACGTGATAATAACATTCATCATTGTAACCATTCTTGAACACCTAGATATTATTCTTGACTCGTATTGCAGATTAGACATAAATCATATAATGCATTTACATTTGATGCTTACGTTATATTAGAGCGCAAAATCGAATTCAATATAAATAAAATAAAAACTATTTCAAATCAGGAAATATAAATATATTAGGTATATAACTTTTCTTTTGCGGGTTTCCAAGAGGTCGATTTGTATGGATGTATGTCTGGTTTTTTAGTTATATTTAATTGGAATGTTTAGCTCATAATTTGAGGAAAGTTTGAGAAAAACATCTCGAATGCCGTTCAACAGTTCTGAAAAGCGCAGAATTGAACGCATGGCTCGATAAAGACTCATGCCTCACTCATACAAAATTTGCAAGATTACTGAGAATAACTGAACAAATTGTTCGAAACTGTCTGAAACTCATGGAAATCATTCAGAAATAAAGAAGTGGAGGTGTTAGAAGTTGAAGCCATTGTTCTGAATACATGATGAGTGTTTTATAAACTACGAAAACCCACCGAAATAATTCCCGACGGTACATATGCCAAACAATTTATATCTTTGAAACAAGCGCTGGAAGAGAAATACCTTCAATAACATACAGCGTGAGAATAATCCATGAAATTCAGCAAAGCATTTCTACTTTAAAACATTCAACCGGATGGTCCTGATATATCCCGATCTTGCTATGACAGTCACTTGTTTTGAACAAAAACGTCTGGCTGATCTCAGAATCTTCTTGAATGTTGGCTAGAACATATTAGGCTTATCGAATATATTCAAATAATATTTCGTTACAAAATGAGAGACATTAATGTTCATTAGTATTTAGTGATTTAAGCGTTGATTATAGAACCAGGTTGTCACGAGACAAAATCCACCGAAAGGAAAGTTGCACACCCAATAATTATCTGTCAATTTCGAAAGATATATTCGGAACGAAAAGTTTCCGTTTGGTTATTTACAATATATTCCCCTAGCCGCAATGCTTGCCTTTCCGCCTATGATATACAATGTTCTAGTCGAGGAAACAAGTAGTTAGGGCAACTATTTAAGTAGTAGGATGTGCCACACCCAATTTTTTGTGGTTGGCACTACTACTTACTTTGTACATAGTGAAACCAAGTACGAAATGTTACTTGTGCCGAATCTTACTACTTAAGTAGTAACCGCAACTACTTCTTTTTTCCGTGCATATTTATTTCGCGAGGGTATGTGTTGATTTATTTAAAAGAGGATTTTTGGTTACTCGGATGAATCTAGAGAAATATATGGCTTTCGCAGTCGGGATTTTTTTAACGGATATTATTTCGAATACCATTCCAATGTTTATTAATTGAGAGAAAAGAAATTTTGATGAAATTGATATTTTTGCTTAATATTAACTGGACAGGAAATTAGTTAAAAGGCTCCTAAAGAAGTCTTTTAGGTTATATTATTTCGTGAAGTTACAAACCGAACAATATGAAGTACAACTTTCTAAAAATTAAAATACAACTCTGAGAGTACTCGATTGCCAGCGAAATTGTTGACTTTTTCAAAATGCTTCTCTTAACTAATATATACGTTCGTATTCAATTTCCTTGAACACCAATTGTCAATATTTATAATATATTTCTTTTTCAGATTGATAAAACTGAACGAATGCAGGCCATTTTACAAGGGTTTTGGAAAATTACCAACAGGTCTAAGTGACAGCATGATATGTGCTCTAGATACAAATATAACTAGAAATTCAGATGCTTGTCAAGGAGATAGTGGAGGACCTTTGTTGTATGCTGCAAACAATTCGCATACCTTGGTAGGCATCACATCATTCGGTCAGATTTGCGGAAGTCCCACACCATCAGTATACACTTCGGTTTTGTCATATTTAGATTGGATAGAGAAAATTGTGTGGTTGTAAATAGCGGTATCATAATTTTCTAAAAAAGGAAGTTGTTGGAACGACTAGTTTTGAATATGGTGAGCACGATTATCGTGAAAGATTATTTCAAACGGAGTTGAATCCAGGGTCGTTGTAATCAAATAGCTTTCCTTACAGCAAGACTGATTTTAATGTTATTATTAAAATACGTATTTAATAATTACTATACTTAAAATAACTCTTAGAGCTTTACAATAATGTATACTTTACATTATAAATATTAATGAAACTACCAAAGTGGTAGTTATTAGTTTTTGAACTGTCATATTGACATGTTAGTGCGTACCACATAGAACGCGTCTAGATAGAGGCATACAATGTTCGAATTTCATCATTTTAGAAACCTTTGTATATTCGAAAATAATGTTATAGAATATTAATTAGGAATATTTGTGAATGTAAAATTTAGCCCATAATAATTTCATCTGTAATAAAATAATTGAAAAAGAAACGAATTAGACATTTATTATTCGAATTTATGAATAATGAACAATACCGACTATAGTATTGTACATTTCTAATTAGTTGTGAATTCGGAATAAGAAACTTGATGTTTGCTCTTAACTATTTTCCCCACGTGATAAGTTATTTTTCACACGTGACGGTCGATTTTTTCCAATTTCTTTTGCTTGCTTGGCACTACTACTTAAATGTGTGGCCTTACTATATAAATAACTAGAAAATGTTACTTATGCCGAATCTTACTACTTAAGTAGTAGCCGTAACTACTTCTTTTTTCCCGTACGCGTATTTATTACAAGAGAGTATGTGTTGATTTCTTTAATTGAGGAGTTTTGGTTTCTCAGATGAATCTAGAGAAAAACATTAGTTTCGAATTCGGGATCTTTTTAAAGGGTATTTTTTCGAATACTATTCAAATGTTTATTAATTGAGAGAAAATAATTTTTTTGTGACGAAAAAGCCTAAACCTGACCTATTTACTCCACTCATCCATCAGGTTTTACTCCGGATCCGGAAGATCATTAAAGATCCTCAAAGTACTCTAAGATGGAAAAACAGTCTCCTAAAGATTTTTTAATTTCCCGAACAGGGATGTCCTGAGGGCATCTGTATGATTAATACGAAAAGTCTATGACTATATCCTGAGGACGTCCCGAGAATATCCCTCTAGGAGGTCCTGAGGATGTTTAAAGGATCCAAATACAGTGACATTTGGACGTCCTGACCTACATCGCGGTACGGAAACAGGACGTCCTCGGGAAGTCCTGACTTCCTGACCAGGATGTCCCGAGGGCGTTCCAAGGACGCCCATGTGCTGTGTGGGTTTTAGACTTTCGATTGACAAAAGTTTTCCTTTTCAACTCCTTTTCAAGAAGTCATATCGTTGATATATTTGGAAAGATCTATAGAGACGGACCTCTTTAATAGGTACTTGCTATTTGAGTCCTTAAGATTAAACAATTAATTAAAGAGATCAATGTCTATCCAATAAAATAGCTACGTAATGCAGAAAAGCTTTAAAAGCCGAGTAAACTAAGTATACTTCTGAATCTCGAACTTGATTGTAAGGTATACATTCATAAGATATACTTACAGTTCACCCTATTTTAGTCGATAAATGTGAAGTTTTGCGAACGCATTGAATCTAGTAACTTTTACACCGAAACATAGTATATTGGTACGATTGATACGAAATTCAAATTTAAGATTTAAAACATCATATTTTTCATGCATTAAAAAGTTTTAAAATCCATAATCGACTACTGAAAATTAAAATCTTGAATTTGGTTAGAGTTTTAACCTAAGTTCTTTCATATTTAATAAAATTTTTATTTTGGAACTGCATCGGTAAAGTAAATCGCCTTTAGTAGTTTGTGAGAAGTTCCACAGTTTCTCGTCGGGTGCCGCCACCGATACGTTTCCGGCGCATCGCGACGATCGAACTCGAAGTCGTTGTACCCGCCATGGCCGACAGTTCACGTTTCTCAGTGCGGTCTTACGAATTTGCGTAACTTTTCCGGTGAACGCGCCATCGACAGCCCCTTCCGGGTCTCTGAGCCTCGCACCGAGCCCCGGGAAGGATGACGGGCTTACCCACATTTCCGGTAAGCAATGACACCTTGCCAAACGCATCGTCGGCTTTGTTAACCCCTAGCATGCCGTCGTCGTCGAGCCGAAAAAAAACCCTTCGGTTCCGACGAACTGCGACGATGATCGGTCCCACGGTTCGATCCTCCAGGTCGAGCCCTAGAACCGGTGCCTTTTTCCTTCGCTTTCGTAGGCACGTGCTGTAGAGGTTTCTTCCAGAGGTTTTTCCGACGAACAGGGCGGAGGGAACGTCGTCGTCGTCGCCACGGCGACACGTACTCCGGCCGGTTCGTCGTACTTTGCACTGGTTGCATCCAAGGAGCCGATGACGTCACCTGGTTCCGGCTGTCACCTGTTCGCCAGGCGGTTGCGTTGCCACGCGCAACTGACGTCGTCGTTCGCCGGGTTGAAAACGAGTAAATAAAAGCACAGCTTTTTACATCGATTGCGACACGTTGAGAAATTCAACGACGTCACGTAGGCAACCGTCGAGGCGCATGACGTGACGAGGATCGTGACGTCGGCTCACGACGTTTGTTTTTCGAAGGTTACGCATCAGCGAAAGATCGATCCTCCTATAGGATTATCGGCTAAATTAAAGCGTTTATACGTGTATACATTGGAAATATGAAAAGTCTGTTTTCTATGAGCTTCAGAGGAAGTTATATTGATCATCCACGTGACTGATAGGGTTGCTCACTTTGTCTGCGAGGAAATTGAATTTTTAACAGTAGAGTAAGCAGCTGTATGGGTTGTCATATGGGTCATTTTCTACAAAAGTGCATATTTCAATACGCAATTGAAATAAAACGTAAAATAAATATTACAGTGGATTTAGTTCCTTTTTTACTTTCTGAATATAATCATACGGGTGCACCTCAATAACCAGACAAATAACAAAACAGACATTTAAAAATCCAGACATTCAAAAAGCAGACATATTAAAAAACAAACATTAAAAAACCAGACATTTCAAAAAACAGATTTACAAAATATGACTGCATTTTGAAATATCTGGTTTTTAATGTTTCTTTTTGAAATGTCTGGTTTTTAAAGGTTTGTTTTTTGAAATGTCTGTTTTTTAAAATGCCTGGTTTTTTAATGTCGGGTTTTTGAAACGTCTGATATATGATTTGTCGGGTTTTTGAGGTGCATCCCATTCTATTATTTGGAAACATATTACGATGCGTTATTAAAAACCTCTTATAGTTTTAAACCTCAAAAAAAAAACATTAAGATTGAATACCCTCAATTCTAACAACATCAAAATAACGTATGAATTATTCACTGAATTAAATCGAAATTACAAGCAGGCAAATATTACACAGTATTAAACGTTAGTGCACTGGGATATTGCAGAAGACATGTTTACAATAATATCTAAGATTATATATAAGATCTTGCAGCTGCTAGTGCAAAATGTAACCAATCTTAAATTTCACGTTTTCATGAAATCCATGGGGGCATTTTTGTAATCACTTTTATTTTTAGTTACAATCTGTTTTGTTAGCAATGGCATCTTTTCATGAAATTTACCAATTTTTGTTGCAACTGGTTTGTAATTTTTATCATCTGGAAAAATATGTAAAAAATATTTAAAGTTAGATGGATGATTCATGGAGGTTAAACATTTGACATAAAATTAATTTTAGTATTACCCAGAATGCAAACTTTACATACTTTAGCAATTTCTTAATGTTAAAAGAGATTATTTTAAAAACGTTTTCTATGAAACATTTATAGAGAAAACGAACAGTACGCAATCAACTGTTTATCTAACGGAGGCATAAATATTCGCATTTGTAAAAAATTACCCATATGTACCATATGTTGATTTGGAATTCCCCAATTCTTATTAGAATGAAATATTTAGTGACCATGTAGTCTTCTCAATTTACCAGCATATATAAATATATTTTAATAGTTGTTGTCCGTCTTGTTTATAAACAAGAAAGCAGTCCAAGAAATTCAATAAACAAAGCACAAGACCACCATCTTGAAACACCTTTATAAATATCATAAACAAAAAGCATGTATACGAGGTGACCCATTTTAACTGACCCACCGAACGATCGAGAAATAATATATTTCCTGATTCTTTAATGGTGATACTGAATTTGACCCTGATTGTGAATTTGAACGTCATTTAAATGTTACGTCATATTTTTAAATGGGAACCACTGCTTTTTATAGCAGATTTGGAAACAACGGAAAATTGCACATCCGAATATGACCTTCACAATGATCTAAAGTTGAACGTCAAGGTCATTTCAAAGTGAAAGTTTCAGACGCCGATTACGACAAAATGTCTCGGCCGGATTTCATTGTTTTGAAAAATGTTACCTACATAAGTTTCAGTATTTGAAGTTTGCTGCCTGGTGGTGAACTGGAAAGTAACCTTCAAACCAAGATTAGAGGTTATCGACCACCTATTTTTGAAGCAATTTGAATTTCAATTTGCCCAGGATCATTTTGTAACAGTAATTTTAACATGCAAAATGGAGTGTCTTTACATACAAATGAAGAACGCCTGGAATCTTTTCCTTATGGAAATATTGTAAAAAAAAGTCACAAAAAAACATTATTTTTACATTAAATAAATATTTCTTTATAAAAGTTCAGATGAACGTTTTTTTAGTCGTTATTTTGGAAATTGATTATATATTAGTAAAACTATAATTTCTTATATGTCTATATGTTTTTGATATATGTTAATTTTACATGAAACGTCAATTTGTACTTCACAAAACTTTAACGTTCTTTGAAGCTATTTAAATTCTTGCTTTGAAAACAGAAGTTCACATTATAGTTTTTGGACAAGCATTAAAATAATTTTGCATAAAGTGTAATGCAAGTAGTAAAAGTCTAAAATAAATATATTCCAAAGCACAATGCATTTAACATTTAAATTTATGAATAATTTTTAAGAGTTTAGATATTGTGTTTATGTTTATAAAGAATACCTGTAAGTTTAAAACCGGTTGTAAACAATTGAACTTTATTGTGTAATTTCCATGAATTCAAAGCTTAAAAATCCCTAATAACTTCGATTAAACAAAGTTCTTGTGTACCCTCTCAAGAATGCTCGAAATCTATTTAAAAATACAATAGCTAAATTTTAACATCGTTAAAATCTAACAAATGCCAAACATCTAAGGTTTATACGTTTGGGTTTTGTAGGCTTAGTGGTTGTGGGTTTAGGATTGTGGTTTTGGGTACTGCAGACTTGAAATACAATTCAATACTCATGTTAAATTAATCAGATCTTGTTTTATGTAGTCTCAGAAGTGGCTATTTCTGAGCGATTTAAACAAAAATAAGTTGAATTCACTTTTAATTTTGTTGGGCCAGAAGTTGTAAATTTGACCTTAGATCTACCATTATCCAACTAAAAAATCCCCGGAATAGTGCTTTTAATACATATACCTTATATAACATTGTATAAATAAAGTTATCATCTCATTTTACTACATTTGCGTCGAATTATAGCTTTCGATCGTGTATTTTGATTTTTAGAAGCTTAAAAAAAGTAAAAAAACCATTACAATCCAAATACAAAATCAAATGTTCCGTACCATCCTTCTGTATTTTTAATTTCGGTAAACCCGAAAAAAAATCGTGTTTTTTCGTTTATTTCTTCAAACAACCCCAAACCCCATATTTAGACTTCAATTTCGGATTCAGCATCTAAAAATACTATGTAGGTCTGGGAAAAAAAAACAGATAATTTTTTTGTGGTTATGGAATCGACTCTAATATTATTTAAAATATACTTATAGCATCTTATATTTATTAATAATACTACGAATTATTTGATGGAATATGTCGTGATAATTGTTTCTATTTATATAATTTACAGAAAAATTCCGAATTTACGAATTTACGAAAGTAGAATCATTCAGTTGTGGTAAGCCGTGATATATTTCCTATCGAAATATATAAACTCGCGTTTCTAAATAAATCTATAAATTGAATATGAGTTTATAAAAGAATTATTTCGTATTTTTGTTCAATTTGAAGTTACAAAAAAGAAAAAAAATACAGAAAATAATAAATTTTCCATCCGAAGGAAATTTAGTCGTTTAATTTCGTTTCTAATATTCTAATTCGCATCCATAACTAGAGCTGTAAGAACTTTGCACGAAAATAAAAAACATTTCTTTTCGTTTTTTTTTTTAATGTTTCGTAGAATTCTGTACTCTGAATTTTGTAATCATTTTGTAACTACGAATTGTGTAGAAATGATTTTGATGTCAAAGGTCTTTTTTTTTATCATTTTCCTACATTTAAATGTTTAAAATCGAGTAATTATATCTTACTTTTACTATCGAGGCATAATAATAATGCAGAAATAGCTTACATAAAAAAATCAAAGTTTGATATCAGCAGCTCTTTATAATAAAAAAAGTAAAAATTAGTACAACATTTTTTGTATGAAAGTAATAAAAATTTTCGTAAAAATACTAAATAACATATTTTTGTAAATTTTCTACATTAATCTACTATACTTTTATCTATGTCTCAATGTAAGCCTGAAAAACCAGTAGGAATTTCGTCCGTGAAAGTTTCGCGAGCCAACAGCAATAAACGTCCTTTAACGACTTCCCATTGACGCAATTAAACTTTATTAATGAAACTTAATGGGGATGACAGTAGGAATTTTCTTTATCGAACTTTGAAATTCATTTAGCACGTACTCCACTTTACATTACAGGTTCACGGGATAAAACCTGGCCTTTATCCGTAATCGATTTACTTCCTCTTTTCAGATGTGCTGTAATAAATCCATTGATATAACTGCTAAAATTATGAACGGAGAATAATGAACACTTAGTGCCGTAGAAATAAATGGAACACACATTTTTATAATTCTTATGAAAATGTATTTATTTTATTTGTTAACAAATTGTTGTGTTACGAAATGTAAATATTTCGATTACATTCTTTATCCTTATAACGTTGCACGCGACTTCTTTGCCAAATGCCACGTGTGTTTAACAAAGTTTTTTTCCTCCAAACAATTTATGACTTTGGTATTTAGATTTTAAATACAGAGCATCTTCGAATTCGCATTTTAAAAACATTGATTATTATTTTTTATTAGTCTTCCGAGAACGCATCGGACTTCACACATCGCGAGGCATATTAAATAGAGAAAAAAGACCTTGGTATTGTTTGCATTTCAAAATGAAACGCGGTCGTGTTTGCTTCATTTTACAAATGACGTCGTTCTCGAATTTTACCCAACGTGACATCGTTTCTGAAGCGTTCAAAAATTCATATCAGACTTAGTATTGTATCTCCTGTAAAATTCTATGAATTTCTAAGGACATCACGGTGGACATTTAACAAAAAAAAATTCAAAGTTGAGTGCAATAATGTCTGAAGATGATTCAAATTTTTGTATTGATTCCCTGTATTAAAACTAATTTTGAAATTATTTTAATCTTATCTGGACTCGTAATACACAGGCAGGTAGAAATACTATGAGTAATTATACTTTTAGTAATTTTATGCAGAAGTGTTGGGCATCAATATAATTATATAATTCTTCGGTGGGCAAGATTAATATACACTTTATATAAATGTTCACATGTTTCAGTCAGTGTTTGAAGTAATACATTGAAAGATAAACGCGTAATGATAATGGAATATGAATGTATGTATTGTTAAATATTTAACACTAAATTACAGTAAATGCAGCACGTCCACATGCAAGTGCATCACCCATACACGATCTCGTATACCGTTAAAATAATTTCATTTCAAAACAGGCGCTTTCAACTTGAATTTATGATTAAAACCAATAAGCTTCTATAAATATTTTTCATTACAGCTTATAAAATTATAAATATACAGAGTGCACTAAATATGTACATTTTCAAAACGAGCTTTGTAATTTCCTTGTTCCTTCATTTGTTTTGTCTCTTCCCATTTTAAATGGCTTTTCATTCGCCATGTGTTTCTGGATGGGTTTTAAAATATATTTATACATATAAAATATATTTTTTACAAAAGATATTTAATTTGTTACTGATAATTTTTGTATTCAAAATCAATATATATTTTTTTATATTGCTGTAGCTAAATTGTAAGTGATTTTAAAGTCTAGTATTCTTGTTTGTTTTCTTGGTTGTTTCTTATACATCTTATTCAAATGCAACTAGATTTTGTTTTATTTAATCGATTTATTGTTTCGTTAATTTTGTACGTTAGGTTTTCTTGGCGTAGTATTCTAATGAAGTAGTCTTGAACCAGTATCAAGACATCTTTTTATATTTTAATATTGCTTTACTAATAATGTAAAGGTAATAATACAAAGTGGATAGTTGTATGGTTTTTAGTAACTTTGAGTATAGTTCCTTTAACAGAAAACAAATCAGTTAAAAATGTGCATTTATCATTCCATTTCACTGTATTCTTCAATTAAGGTAGTTAGACTCCGGGATAATGTATGGTGACGAAAAATATTTAATAACATATCCAAGAATTTAATTTTCATTATTAATAATATTTTTGTAAATCGAAAACATTATTCTTCCAGAAAAAAAATTGAAATGTGCAAAAATAATTTATTAAGCCACTTTTTTGAGGATTTTTTAAAAATGAACGGATTTTAACGAATGACGGCTTATTTTTTCGAGAAAATAAATTCTCTAGAACATTACCGTACAGTATTTTTAAATTTCCGAAGCCAACGATAAGTTATATCTATTTATTTTAAAAAAGAACTTTTGCTTTTTACGAATTCTAAGTAATTTTGGTGATCAGACAAAGAATTTAAAAACATTATTCGGTAAAGTTAAAGAGAATCTTTTTCTCGAAAAAATAAGTCATCATTCGTTAAAATCCGTTCATTTTTAACAATTCTTAACAGGGGAGCTGGAAAAAAATTAGGATAAGCAACGAACGTTGCTTAACAAATTATTTTTGCAGGTTTCAATTTTTTAAAGAAGAATAACGCTTTCTCTCTTCATCAATATCATTAATAGTGAAAATGACATTCTTAGAAACGTTATTAAATATTTTTCCCGAAGATATGATGTTCTAAGGTCTAACCACCTTAATATAATGTAAAAAAATGCAGTAAATTTTTATATTTGTGTAGTCAAAATTTGAAAATATGTTTATAAAAATTATTGATTGATTTATAATTAATATTGATTATATGACTAAAATTGTTACTTAAAATTAATATAAAAATAATAGAAATTATCAATATGATGAAATTAAAACGTGTAATATTAAAACATATAAAACTTATTATAAAAACTTTGTTTCACTTTTTAGTAAGTCCACTATAATATAATCATCAAATAAACTATTCTTTTGTATAATTTTTAATGGTTTTAGTCAATTAAAATTGTTCTAAAATATTAATCATTTTTAATAGTAATATGTAATTTGATAAAAACAAAATAATTTCTAAATTATCAATATGAATTGTTTACAAAGGCTCTAGTAAGTCGATAATAATGGATGCCAAATTCAAAGATTCAAATTTTTCGTGTACTAACTGAGCGACTAGTCTGGAGCTATTTTCGAGAGATGGCAGCTCTGTGACCGTTTCCGTGCATCCAGTTTTGATGCACATTCCTGTGGTATGCATCTAAACATGAATCTACTTTTACGACATATTTTTAACAAAAATATAATACATGTTCTATATTATTAAATAGCCATAAATTAAAAGCACGAGCATGCTATTTATATAATTTCTAACTAGTTTCATATTCAATAAGAAACAGTATATTTTTTAGTAAAGTTATGTTGAGATGGAATCTGAGTGAAAATTTTTAATGAAAACATTTGTTTTCACCTAAATGACGACTGTGGGTTAGTGAAGTGAGTAATAAAGTGTATTATTAAATAAAGAGTATTATTGATAGTGTATTCTGCATTAATAAAATTTTCTTTATACTATGAGACAATTAATATATTTTTAGTTTATTATCATTTAATATGTTGAAATTAGAAAATAAGTTTTAATTTTTTCAATTTTTATGATTAAAACATAAATTATAACATTTCTCTGCTTAAAATGCGTGTGTGTGTCAATTTGAAGAAATTAGTTGTAAATCAATATATTAAATGTAAAAATGAATAGAACTTCAATTTTGTGATATAATAATAATGCATATTTAGGTAATTATACACAATGCATAAATGAAGACGTTTCGAGATTGGCGATAACGTTATCACATAGTAGTATATTTTAATAACTTGAACTATTTTGTTTAAAATACTATATTTTCATGCTGCCAAAATTGTAAAAAAATTTCGCGGCATAAGCTGCCATTTTGGATATTTCCAGGTAAAATAAAAAATGCCTAACTACATATCCTTCAAACATTTTATGCACTTTTTATTCACTTTTTCATGACCCCCAAAAATGTGTTTTTTTCACATACTTTTGCCAAAATGAAAGGAAAATACTCAATTTTTTCAAATTTTGAAGTCACCTTTCTAAAGATAACGCTCGAAAATAATAAATAAGATACATTCCAAACTGCCTGTGTATTATTTTCAGTTTGAAATATGCGGTCGAAGTTGGGTAACGTGCATTCTGGACGTTAAAGGGTTAATAGTTTGAGAATATTTGCTTTAAAAAATCTGTGAATGTACTTAATGACTTCAAATATAACTGTAATTAAGTAATATTTATGTCGCAATCGTTACAACAAACTTCGTAGTTATTATAAATACATATTTTCAGAAGAGTTTTTACGTTTCTTTAATGATTATTGGTAATCTGTTCTCAATTAAAGCATTTCACGATTACAAAAATATTCGCTACACACATTTACGAACATCTCGCACTAAAATTCAAATTACATACATTTTATATTTTTTTAAAAGTAATGGTACATGCATTCAATTCTATTTCGCTTACATTGTAAGTAAGTAGTTGAAGTTTTAAGAAATTTAAAAGAAGTTAATACATTCTTGTCTGGTGTGGAAATGAGAAAGGCAACCATAATGAATTTTAAAAAGCGATATTTCAGTAAATCAGCCATAATGTTCATTGTTTAACAACCCAATGGGCACGAAGAACCCAAATGTTTCTAAAACGTTTTTAGAATGTTCCAGAAACGTTCCTAAAATGTTATATGTCTGCAACATGGATGAAACGTTTATAAAACGTTCCGTAAAAGTTGCAGACATATAAAGTTTTAGGAACGTTTCTGGAACATTCTAAAAACGTTTTAGAAACATTTAGGTTCTTCGTGCCCGTTGGGAATTTATTTGCAGTAATTATACGAATATTTCATTTTTTTTTGGACTGTAAGAAGTGATTTGAACTCTGGCACAAATGTGTGTCACCGTGCCACCGATACATAACGAGTACAATACACATGAAATTTGAAAACCAAATAAGAATTATTATAAAGGCATACGAGTATTTCGCTTCTAAATATTTTGAAATTAGAAAAAACTTTTCCATCACATTACAAGTGAATACGAGAAAGTGGTTAACTTCTGTTAAATAATGTTCATCAATATGTATTTAAAAATAATATATGTATACAGTTCACAATATCATATTTGGAAAATAAGAAATAAATTAAGTAATAAATAATAGGATAACCTTTGGTAAGACACCTTTACTAACTACATAATTTTGTTAATGTTCGAAGCAACTCAATTGTTATGGTCGTTGTTAACCCGAAACACAAGATTTTAATAAATTCTTTGTTTTTCGTACAATATTGAACTGTTGTTTGGATTATTTATGGAAATTAATGTGAAGATGAATTAGTTCTACTTGCAAATCGTCGAAATATCGTTTATATTAAATTTTATAAAGCTGTAAAGCAAATTACATACGTACAAATCTTTGGCTGCTTGTGTTGCATAACAAAGCTTAAAATCTCTTGTACTATTTGAGATATATTGTGTACCATATAAATGTGTATATTTCAAGAGATATACTTATGTATATTAGGGTGGCTCACAATTTTTTTTCATTTTTAAATCGTTCACTGATGATATAAGTTTACATTAACAAAAAATTATCCGGTATTTTTCTGATTTTTTGGAGGTTGCTGTTCGCACTATTCGAGAAAAGTATATTTCTAACCTGAATTGAAATAAGTTCGGTGTAGAAATGGATGCCTATGTATTTTTTTGAAAAATAGATATATCACCAATATATTGAGAGATCGTACAGTCTTTTCTGTTAAACGAGACTCGAGATATTTAAAAAAAAAAATTTCTATGAAAATGAAGGCAAAAACTGCATATATTGCATTATCAATAGTTTTAAATGATTGAGGATAAGAAGTTACTACTACTGATCTTAAATTGGGTTTGTTTTGTTGAAATAATTAAATAAAAAATTTAAATATTTTTTATCAAAATTTCTCTTAGATAATTATTCGGAAGGTTTTCTTGTATTTGCAATACATAATGTGGTGCAAACTCCAGTAGACAGCCGAATACCTTTGTTTTTGTATGATAGATACAAAATTAAACTGAATTTGAGATTATTTAAATGCTAATTTTTTTATCCTCAGTTACTTATAACGATTGGAAACAGAAATATATGCATTTTCTGCTGCATTTTCATTAAAATTCTTTTTTAAAAATATCATTTCACGGGTCGCGTTTGACAAAAAAGAGTGTATGACCCAAATATTGGTGATGTATATTTTCAACAAAAAATGTGCAGCGTTTTTTACATCTAACTTATTTTAATGAAGTTTAAAAATATATTTTTATTATTTTTTTTCACGAATAGATATTAAAGTTCAAATAGGAACCTTAATCCAAATAACCTTAAAAAAATCGGAAAGAAATTGATCATGAGTTTACTGTTAGTGCAAACTTTTTACGTTGTGTTTTGTTGTTCTTAATCTATTATGAAGGTATCAATGATTTTTAGTATTTAAAAACCACTAATTGGTGTCCCTTTCACTTCCGCTTTTTTATTTTCACTCTACATTAACATTTAAGTTTCAAGAGATTTTTTTAGCAACCTTAAATCTTATTTGACTATACTATTCGCTGAATCGATTCACCTTACAGATATATCTCACTTTTCAATAGTTCGAATCTTATATTAACGTTTATTCAATGTAATAACTTCTAGCGAAAAGTAAACAAATTCCGAAGTTGATCAATTTCACAAATGCGTAATAGTACTTCACTGCCGATTAAACTTTTAATTAACTAACTTTATTTCAAGTTTCGTTGATTAATTATCGATTACATTTCAATCATCGTTGTTGAATTTGACCTTAGATACAGAAGAAGCGCGATATTTTAACTTCTTACGCAATGTGATACTGGGATTGTTTTTATGTTAAAATTAATTGTATTTTATTAGGTTCCTTATAAAAGTTAAATGCGCAAGTTAAATGATATAGTTTTGTAGCAAGATTAATTGCGTCGTATTTTAAAATTAATTTGTTTTTGACTGTTAAGTAGGTCCTCGACTTGCCGTTAACTGAAAATAGCACATCGTAGGATTTGACGACTAAGTAAGGTAGCCCACAGTGCTAGATTAATTATGCGGATGTACTCTTCCGTAATTTCCGGTGTCTCGTATAACACCACACGGTAGTTTTTGGCACGAAAACGTTCGTAGTTTTTGTTGTTCGGAAGAACCATTTCGTAGTTTTGCCATGTCGGAATGGTTTGCATCCTACAACTGTTTTTTGAGATTTAACGAAATTGTCAAATGTAATCAATCTCATTTCGTGTAAAAAGTTTTCTTCTTTTGATTATATAAATAACTAAAAACTATCGTGATGGTTTGTAAGCGGAAATAAACAGAACTATATTTTTGCAAAGACAAATGATCTTTGCATCTTGATAAGAATCTGACGAACTATGTAATTTTTAGTAATTCTTTTCATTAAAGTGCAGTTACACTCGACTTTAGGTTTTTGCCAGTCTGAATTTCAGACAGCTGACATGAATGACAAAATGTGAGATCTGATTAGAATAGGTCTAATCAACATAGTGAAATGTGGACATTTGCAATTTCAACATTCAAACTCAACATATGTAAACTCAAAATTCGACAAGCACAACATTTACAATTTCAACATTATTTTTATCTTATTGAATTATATTGTATTTTTAAAATGAAGTGTAATAACACTTATCGTAACAAAAATCTTAAATCTGTTTTAATAATTGTCAATAATATAAATGAATGATAACAATTTGTCTCAAAGACTTTAATGAGTATTGTGCGCTTGTCCACTGAGATATTCCATTAAATTAGGTTATGTTAGGTTCCGTTAGCTTCGGACCGAACTAAATTAGGTTAGGTTAAGTCATGTCAGTTTACTTAGGTTGGGTTAGGTTCGAACTAAGTATACGATGTTTATGTGCATCGGATCAAAACATTACTAAGGAGAGGTGATATTCTGCTAACGGTTAGGTTACAGTAGGGTTAGGTTAGGTTAAGCTAGGTTAGGTTCGAACTATTTATATTTATTCTTGATGTAATGTAATGTTTGATCATTTTATTTTTATATTATTTGTATTATTTGTTGATTTGGTGATTTAGTTAAATGTTGAGTTCGAAAATGTTGAGTTTGAAAATATTCAATTTGTATGTTGAGTTTGTTTTGTGTTGATTAGACATGTAACCAAAGAAACAAGTGCCAGTTTATGGTCAAAATTATGTAAAGCGTATTTAATGATTAATTACGAAGTGATCATGGTTGCATTAATACCATTTTATGTGCATAATTGTGAATATATTTGTTGTAATGATGTGTACTTCAAATTCAAAAAGTGAATATGTGGTTTAAGTCGCAACCGGTCCCCTTATCTGGAATATCGACGAGGCAGATGTAATTACTTCCTTAGCCCAAGAAGTGTGCTGCCATAAAACACGATACACATTAACCAAATTGCAGCTGTTACATAAGAAATCGGTGGTTGTTGCGTATATCATAATGTAATCACGGATTTAGGCAAATTGTTTCGTGCTTTTTATCAGGACAAAAATAACCAATAGTAAATAGCACTATCAATCCCAATTTTCATGAAGGAAATAAAATGGGTTATTGGTATCGAAATAATTAATTAATCATAATGAATTAATACACGAAAAAAGATTCCTAATTTCAAGTAAATATTTACTTGTAATAAAAATATAGTTTGTTAATTCAAATAAATATTAATTTGATTTTATCCAGCAAGTAAATATTTATTTAAATTAAGAAATTATTTCCTTATTTTAAGTAAATATTTACTATATTTAATATTTTTTTCAGTTTAAATATCAAACACAGTGGAAACATATAATAATATGTTAATAATTTGATGGAACAATTGATTATTACAACGTATATAAACGACCCTGAACGGCATTAATTCAGAGGATAAATTAGAAATGTAAGATGTGATGATACTAATTTCTGAAATTTAAATTTCAGTGCAACTATATTCGTTAGTATGCATTACTATCGCCAAATATTTCTTACTGTTATGGTTCTTGAAAACGAATTGTTATCGAATCACGAAATACACGACAAACCTGAATAATTGTTGCATGATTCACAAAGCACATTATTATATGATAATAGATACGATTTTCTATTTGAATCAATGAATATCGCTTACTGAGGAATTACCGATCTTCGTAACGAAATTCATCGGCACGTGAAGTGGAAATAAACGGAATGCGCAAATGGTTCCTAGCATGTTTGAAGGCACTCATAAACGATTATGAGAACATTAATCAGTTTACGCTTGTATCAAATGCGTTATGTGCCATGTATTATTTATATCTTATATATAAATGTTAATTATAACGATATTAATTGTGCAATTTTTAGTAATAATTGTAGCCGAGAATATTAATCTTTCACTAATAATTAATTACTATAGACTGATAGATAAAAATCAGTTAAATGTATTATTTTAGTTTGCGAGTAGTAAAAGACATTAATGCGATTTAAACCTTTCTGGATGTAATTTTTAAACAAAATAATCTTGGAAAATCATTCATGCGAGTTTTATATCATGAGATCGAGACAGAAAAGCTTAATAGTTTTTCACCTGTTTTCCCTCAGTTTCTTATCGAAATCTGTGCAAAATGTAACCAATTGGTACACTTAAATGAATATCTTAGGAATGCTCTGAATTACGTGTAGTAACGAGTTATTGTAAGCAGACGAACAAACAAATAAAAACTAAAAATAGATAATGCGAAATGGTTAGTTAAAGCAGACATCTAAGTTTTCAAAGAAAAACTAAAATAATGTTTAAAAAATGTAGAGATAATGTATGGATACTATAACGATACTAGATTACGAATTCATCCTAGAAATACAATTATCCTTTAACAATCACGTTGAAAATATTATAATTCTATGTAAAAGGTGAACAAAAAGTTTCACCTGAAAACCAGTAATAATGATAACACTTATAGTTAGTATGTATATTATACAACATATTTTATAATTGTCCATAAATATTCTAAGAAATAAAAAATGAATAAAATTGTTTTTAAGGACTAATATCAGAATAAAGATTTACCTCCCACAAAAGCTTCTGGTCATTTATCTTATTCCATTTTAGAAGTAAACTTCACAGGTTTTTATCGTATGTATCAATATGTTTTGAGATTTATTTTTCAACATTACTGTTGTAGCGAGTAATCAATACCAGAATTGTTTTTGTCCCTTGAAATCACCTCTTATTTATAAATGTAAAATTAATAGGTAGTTTTAATAAATACTGTTCATAACTTTTCTTCAACAAGTACACCTTTTTTCGGTTGATTTCAGATTAATCACTAAGTTAAAATCTATATGTAATTAGTGCGTTACTGTCAGAAACAATAAAGAAAGCTTTTAAGCTACATTTTCAAAAGCATCAACTGTCATAATAGTTTTAGACGAATATATAATTATCTGAGTTCTGTTTTTTAAATAAAAGTGCATATCATCAAATATACCCTAGTAAAAAATATTACTAGTTTTGGCCACTTTCTGTGATCCCCATACCGAAAGTATAGGAGCCCAGAAAAACTGACCAGAAACTGTCCACTTTTTCTACCAAGGGGAATATGATGTTAATATATTAATATAAAAATGTGTATAATGTAAGATTAGCTAACTGTAGGTACACTGTGTAGTTATATTTTCTATGTTAAAATAACGTTAGTTAAGAAAATCACATTTCATTTGCACTAAATACTATAGTAGTTACTAGAGTTACTAGAGTAAAAGGGATTTTAATGAGTAACCTGTCTCAAAATTGATTTTTGGCATATTTTATAAACAAAGGTGGTTTTTAGGAATTAAACTCTTCCGATATACTGTAAATCCTTCCAAAAATTTAAAGATAATAAAAATTAATAATAACAATTAATAAAGATAGTATTTTTATGTTTAAGACTTGAGGCTTTAATTCTTAAAAGTTGATGATTGGGGGTTAATCATTATTGTAATATTGTTTATACAGAATTCCAAAATTTTTATTAGAATTAACGTCATGCCATAATGTTGTATTTTGTGTAACATTAAAAAGAAAAACTTTTCTGTAACTTCACTCCGTGCGATTACATTCTATTATTACTTTTTCATTTAAGACCGGCAGTTCTGCATGTCTATTTGAGTTATACACATCGGAAGCATACATAAACGAACTAATCCAATCATATTAGTTGAAACCAAGAAACAATGTATTCATATGTATAATAATATCGATCTAAGAACCTGGCTTATTGAGATTACGCAATCATATCTACATTAACTGCCGAAATAGAACCAGTTTTTATCGAATTAAGAATAACTACTGTTCCTGTAAGTAATATCGATCTATCAAGACAAGCCGTCTTAGTTACAGACGGAAGGTTCTACTATTCAGCAATTCTCCACACCGCCTGTTCGAAAACACTAATGTGTAGTATAACGTACAGAACCAAATTCAAAATTTTTGTACTACTATTCATACAAATTAATTGTCTTTTTTTATGTAAACAATTCTCAAGTATTTAAAACAATTGTTTTACAAATTAGGATTCAACATAAGAGAAAGTCTATTGAAGTGTACATAGAAAATAATCATTCACCAAAATTTACTACAAAAGTTAAGAACCTTTATTAAATAGAATTTACATAATATTATTAGTTTTCTTCCTTCAAACCTGTCACATATTTTAGCAATTAAGTTAGTAATTAGCTCAATTAATGGAATAACTTACTAACTTCAGTAATTTTTCAGTCAATTTTTAAGTTAATAATAACTACAGTATATAATAACAACTACAATATATGCTTTTTTCCAATTCTCTTTTTAAGGATTTTTTGATATTTTCGTTCCCGATATTTTTTTTAAAGGTATTGTTTAATGTTTGAAATATTGTTTATTCAGAAATTTTAATCAATGTTGCTTACAACGTGGTTTCGTAAATATTATAGTCGATTTTATTACGTGTACATTAATTTTGTGGTTAATTTATGAGCAATATATAATAAAGAAAATGTATAGGAACATATTTTTGAAGAACTAGTACACAGTATTTTCACTAATGTTGATGTACTCTGTTTTATATTTAGCTGAATTTATTTAGTACCGCTAGGTATATATTTATTTTGGAGAAACAAAATATAGAAGTCCTTCCCTTATTCTAATTTCTTCTCTTATTCTAATTTTTCCCCGCGTGCAGTCTCCCCACTACGCCTACCACCTTCCTTCGGAACACACAAGTCGAAGTATGTGTACTTATAATACACACAAATAACTGCGCATGCGCCGTGAAAGAGGGGGCGAGAAAAAGTGATACAGCAAATGTAACGAGTGGGGGCGAGGAAAATATTAAAAAAAAGAAAAGGACTACTATAATATTTTAAAATTCGATTTTATCATGATCAGCATAAAATAAAAGGTTCATTTTCCACATATAAATAAATTGAAATTTAAATCACTTGTTTAGTTTAGTAAATTTCGTTTCCGTTAAAAACTAGGTAGTTGATAAAAACTAAATAAATTCTTTTTTACAAATGTAAATATTTTTTATTGCACTCTCGGTAAACCAAATAAGTAAATATTCGCTTATTCTAAACGAGTTTTTATTTGGTTCAAAAGTTATAAGTTGTCCTCGTATAATAAGTGAATAACCTCTTATTAAATAAATCACATTTGGTAATTACGGAATAAGTGAAAATTTTGACTTTGTAATTAGCGAATGGATGTGTAGATTTAAACAAAATTATTTCGTTCATTCTGTAGGCACCAATAAAGGAGAGGTACGTAATATTTGAAAACATATAACTGTAAGTGTTTATCTATTGACTCTGCATGTTAAAATACATCAATGAACAAAAAAAAAAAACAATTTAATAAAGAAATATTGAAAACTTCACTAACATAATTAATTTAACTTCTAAACTGGATGTACAGCTGACCGTGCAACCTCTATGTGGTACATGTAGGGTAATGCTGATGCCGGCTGTAGTACGGACACATGTTGCCATTATAACATTTGACTACACCATACATTTTTATAATGTTTCTGAGTAAAATATGTTGTAAATTAAAATTTCCCGTCAAAAGTGAACGTAGCGCCCTCTAAGCGTAGTGTTCTGGATTCGACTCGAAAAGACCTGTCAAATTAGTCCTCACTCAACCTATGTTGCCTTTTAAGATTTTGGATCCCCCTCGAGCCCCACGTGTCTCCTTAAAGATGGAGGGTCACAATCCCCCAAAAAGATATTCACAAAATGAGGATCGGTTTCGGAACACCATGGTAGGTCGGTTACGGACCACGATATTTTTTACATGAATAATCGTCCTTCAATGGTAGCAATGGAGGCAATGTAATTTTACTTGCTGGAGTTCAAACCGATTTGAAGCAATTGAAAACCATATAATATTTTTTGGAAAATAAATAGGCCCTTACAACTGAACTTCTATGAAGCTCTAAATTCTATATCTGTCAAAATATCATCGTACTTGATAACTTTCGAATAAAATGAGTAGTGTCGAAGGAACCGATATAACTCGTAAACATTATGACAGCGTTCCAGTCGCTCTGTTGTGAATTCAGGCGGCAGGGCCATCTATGAGAAAAGTGGGGAAGTCAGTACAGTACTACCGGTCGGTATGTGACCACTATTGTGTTCAGCTGGGACAATCTGAAGGCATCCTGTTCGTATCTATGATGAATATGGGATTCTCAGGTCGATTTCAGTACATCAGTCGCAGTTCTGTGATGTAGAATATGTTGGTACTCATTTACAAATAAAGCTAAAGCCCAAAATTACATTTTCAATGTGTTTATTCGTAGTCTTTACAATAATTCTTTCACTCGATTTTCTTAATTTCATATAGATGTACATATAGATATAATTGTATATAAATACCGGAATAAAAGATATCCTGTAACAGGCGATGTAATAACGCATATAATAAGAGACTCTGATTAACGAAGAAATTGATATTGTACATATTGCATTTAAATATTGGTAGATAGTAGCAGGTCCGCCGTCAGCAAGTAACGGATGGCCAACTCGCGAGTTCGATGTTCCTGTACTTGACGCACTCGTCGATGGAGCCGCTACCAAACGGAAAGCGAACGATGTTGATGTCGTAGTCCGAATTAACAAGTAGCGCGTTGTACGTCGGCAGATGCAATTTATTCGACAACTCGTCGGGCTCGTAAACGCCCGTTATGGGGTTCGGCGTGCCGCATCGGGTTTTCGCTAGTATGCAGGCGGTGGTGTTGACGAAGAGCTGAGCGAGTTGAACTTCCGTACTGCTGAATTGCTGCATTATGCGTACTGCCTCCCCGACGCATAATCTAATCTATAGAAACACGGATAATTCATTGTCACGGGTGAAATTGCAATTGCGTGCCGTTTGCACGCGTGCTGCCATGCCGGCTGGATGCATAATTCATTCCGCGAAGAATCGACAAAGAACCCGAGAGGAACGTGATGTTTCATTTTGCATATGCTGATTGCGTTTACTGTCTTATCGCCCGTGCCTTCCGACTCGACTACGAGCCATTTTACAAATTATTTCTCTAATTGAAAAGATCTGCCCGATAAAAGTACTTTTCCAGTTGTACAGACGGAATCTTCTCTCAATTTTTTGGAGTGTGGGTCAACAAACCGACAAATCAAAAAGCCGACAGGTCAAAAATCGACAGTCATAAAGCCGACAGTCTAGGAGCCGACAGTCAAAAAGCCGACACATTAAAAAATGACACATCGACAAGCGGACAATCATTTTTTGAAGTGTTGGTTCTTTTACTGTCGGCTTTTCGGTTGTCAGTTTTTGGGCAGTCGGTTTTTTGACCAGACAGTTCAAAAAACAGACTTTCAAAATATATGTGCATTTTGAAATTTCCGGGTTTTGAATGTATTTTTTTGAAATTTGTGGGTTTTGAACGCTGTTTTTTAAATGTCTGGTTTTTGAATGTCTGGTTTTTGTGATTAGTCGGGTTTTTGAGGTGCACATAATTTTTTGCTTTTTTACGATTTTTAATGTTTATCGTCTATATACGTGTATGCGACAATTTTGTACTTGCAATTTAAGAGGTTATGATCGTATGGAAGTTTACAGTACTACTTTTGAGGGCGTTTTTAACAAAGGAGAATGCCCACGACAGAAAAAGCAAAACTAAATGCCCTTGAAAAAGAGAAGATTATAAAAAATGTATCTATGAGAAATTTTACTGGTAGATACATTATAAATTATAGATTATTAGTAAGTGAAAACCTGAAAATTGATCAGACATTACGAATTGTAAGGTCCGTTTTTCAAACTTCCCTTCGAACTACCTAAATTTTATTTTAAATATTAACTTTAATGTCCCGTTTTGTTACTGTGCATATAACAGCCAAAACAACACAATCCTTCCCGGGATGTCCCAAGGAGCTCCTGAGGACGTACAAATGTCTGCTTTTGGTCCTCGAGAGCTCCTCAGGAACTCCTGAGGACACCCAAAGACGGGATTGTATTGTATGGTAATGGTTATACCTTCACGAATGTTGTAATAATCACATCGTTGGCATTCTGCTTTAGATTGGAATTGAATACTTTAATTATTTGACCAAACTTTCTGTGCCCGAAGTACTGAAACTATGAAGCGACGATTTACTATAAAATGAAATCAATGTTTACACCAACACTACTCTGTATTACTATTTGAAATATAGACATCTAGTAAGTAAACACTGATATTTAAAAAAAATTGATTCCAATTGAGAGAATATATTTCCCGTCTTGCCCAAAAGTAAAATTAATTTAAGGTCTAAAATTTATTAGTCACTTTTACGTCCGAAATATTGCATGACTGGAAAGCCGTAGTATTATTTGTTGAATTAGTTATTACATTTAAAATAATGTCAGAGTTATTAATTAATTCGAGTTCTTTGATAATTATGCATCCACAAAACCGTTTTATAAATAACGTATTACGAATATAATATTGGTTAGTTACATTCTGAAAGTAATGAAAATGCATTGGGATTGTCATTAATGTTTTTTTCAAATTATTAGTAGCGATTATTTTGGGTATATCTTTAAGAAAAATCACAATTTTAAAAAAGTTAGTCCTCTAAAATATCTCTCGAAATTATATTTGCAATCAGAATATTTTTTTAACACCCTGGGAGTAGAATTCGATTTTGCGCCCTGCTGTGAAATTTTCGGGCGCAAATTATCGAGCCCCACGCCTGTCGTATTAAAAAATATCGTATGCAACACGGGCGAAATGTCGATATCCGGCGAGTGCGAAGTTTGTCGCTAATTACGCCCTTGTTATATAATATACTATCTTATAACTTTGTAAAAATCGATTTTGTATTCATAATTAGCTATTGAAAAAAAATAAATCTTTTAAAGAAATTAAAGTTTTTGAAACAAAATTATATTCGATTCTATTTTGTTAAACCTTTTTCCAAAAAAGATTGTTGCTGAAGCTCATTTCTCGCTGCATAAACTGATTATTGTGAAATATCATAATAACAAAATGAATTCACATTCATTCTACTAAATCTTTTTGGAAAAAATAATTTTAACGTATAAAAACAAATCTGAGCGTAAAATTCGGAATAAAATTATTTTTCAATTTTCGAAAAATCCACATTATACTGTACAACAAATTGAATTTCATATTTCATTGAGTATTAGGCTGAAAATATTAGAACAAAAACAAGTTTTATTAATGATTATATTATCAATTACTTTTAAATTTTCAAAAATTATTGTACCATTTTAATTTCATTTTTAATGTTTAAAAATTTAGTAATATTTCCGAATTTAGCATCGCAGCAATATAAATCGAACTTAAGTTTGTAGCGATATTAAATTTTAATGTTTAAGAATTTGTTTAATATGTTTGATTGGAATATTTTTAAACTTCACATGAATCAGTTTATATTTTAATAAGTTTTATACAGTATAATAATGTTTTGTATTACGTTGATTTTTGTTAGTCAGACCCTATAGGTTAATAAGATTGTCTCGTCAAGTATGCATGAAAGTGCTAAAGCTGGTCGTAAACAGCTGGCTAAATATTGACAATTTCTTGCTAAAGAGGGCTAAGGAGTACCCCGGATACTGTAGTGAAGTAATAAGTTTGGTCCCATCAACTCGGATTTCGCGACAGTAGAGAAACATGATCGTTTAATGTAACGAAAATACGGTCACATTTACTTTCTGTTTACTTTAAGCAACGGGCCAGCTGTGGTTTTGTACAAATATATTTTGAGCTGAACTTTTAATCTTAAAACATCCCTTCTTTTAGTCACTGTTAGTGAAAACAGTTTTAAAACTTCTTACGTGAAGCATCTAATATATTGTACGAAACCGGGCTTAGTTGAAGAGAACAAATTTATTATGAGAGCAATTCGTGCATGAATACAAGGCATAAATTAGACTGGTTGAAGTGCAATGAAAACTAAAACCATATCCGGCCGGGGAACAAAGTTCCGAAAATAAAAATCCCGAAAGGCAAAACTTTCGATATTGCGTGAGTCCAAGGTATGTTAATTTGCGTTCTTTTTGCCAAATTTTCAAAGATAAAGTGAAGAAAATCATGCTCAAGCCATGCTATATCGAAATTTTGGCCTTTCGGGGGTTGGTTGATATTCGGAACTTTGTTTCCCGTCCTCATATCCAGTAATCATTCCAAAAATAGATTAGTTATTATTCTTGCAATTATACGTGCAGTGAAAGATGTAAAATTTAAGATTTATATAGGCATATTATATATTAAAACTTATCGTACACAAGCTGGCGATGAGTTGTTTAAAATTGTTCTTAGTGTGGCGTTGTTGAGGAACGGTTTTAATAAAAATGGCATGGCCTGCACCATGGTGACCGTGAAGAAGACGGGGTCCGTGGACTCCGTGCAGAGCATGAGGTCCATGATTGCCATTATGATGGTTAGGCTGTCCATGATGATGGGCTGGTTGTCCGTTATGGTGGGCTGGTTGTCCGTGGTGTCCATGATGCTCATGATGTCCATGGTGCTCATTGTCACCGTGGTGTTCATGGTGACCGTGGTGTTCATGGTGACCGTGATGTTCATGGTGACCGTGGTGTCCATGATGTCCATTGTGACCGTGGTGTCCGTGATGTCCATGATGACCGTGGTGTCCATGATGTCCATGGTGACCGTGGTGCCCGTGATGTTCATGATGGCCATGGTGTTCATTGTCACCGTGATGTTCATGGTGACCGTGATGTTCATGGTGACCGTGATGTTCATGGTGACCGTGGTGTCCGTGATGTTCATGATGTCCTTGGTTTTCATTGTCACCGTGGTGTTCATGGTGACCGTGGTGTCCGTGATGTTCATGATGTCCATGGTGCTCATTGTTACCGTGATGTTCGTGATGTCCGTGATGTCCGTGATGTTCATGATGTCCATGATGCTTATTTTCACCGTGGTGTCCGTGATGTCCATGATGCTCGTGGTGTCCATGTTGTCCGTGATGTCCATTGTGCTCATGGTGACCATGGTGTTCTTTATGTTCATGATGTCCGTGATGTTCATGGTGACCGTGATGTCCGTGATGTTCATGATGTCCGTGGTGTTCATTGTCGCCATGTTTTCCGTGATGTTCATGATGTCCTTCGTGCTCATGATGTCCCTGGTGTTCGTGGTGTCCATGATGTTCATGATGTCCATGATGGTCATGATGTCCGTGATGGCCGTGATGTCCATGATGACCGTGATGTCCATGATGGCCATGGTGTCCATGATGTCCATGATGGCCATGATGACCATGATGGCCATGGTGTCCGTGATGTCCATGATGGCCATGATGACCTTCGTGTCCGTGGTGTTCATGATGTTCATGATTTCCATGATTTTCGTGATGTTCATGGTGTCCCGGTTGTTTATGGTGTCCATGGTGTTCGGGATGAGCTTGATGATGGCCTGACTGTTTGGGTTGCTGAAGATGTACTACCATTGGCGAAATTGCTGTTGGTGGTGGAGGCACGACCATCATTGGTCGTCTAATTAGAGGGGGTGAAGGGACTGTACGATAAACTACATGAATTGGAGTATCGCTTGGACACATTTCTTGCATTGCATTGCTTACACGGAACTTAATCAAATACGTAAACTGCATTTTCTTCATATGATCATGGAATGCTCCCAGTGTTACTCTGTATTCATTTTGGCGCATTTGAGTCATTTCCTGAGTCAGCGTGCTCTGTATACATTATTTACATGTTAATTCACTACACTACGGGATTTCAGCTCAAATCAGTTACATTACACCTCAAGTTTTACTCTTAGAGATATCCAGAAAACAAACTGATACTTAGAACTGGTGTATATATAAGTAGGTGCTTGCGTTAACTAGAGTACTTCGAATTCGTCACAGCAACCAATGTTTTCAAAGCCGTGTATTTGATTTAATGACAAATTTGATTAAGTTACATTAAAGTTGTAAGAAATAAATTGAGCTGAAATACATGCACAAAGAATATAAATTGCAATTATTATAAAGGTAACTAATATTAAAGCGACATGCACTGTAAAATAATAATTACATGCATCCATGCAAATTGTGTACCGTTTTCTAATGCGAGGTATGTGGTTCAAACCATTAAAAATACGGAAACATGCAAATTCAAATAGTATTACCAACAAATGCTAGTTGTACATAACGTGCAATGTTAAAAGTCAATAAATTAGGTTCCATTACGATAATACTTATGGACTTACTTGTTTTATCATCAGTTTTGATTGTGAACTTTAGATTATTATTGCCACACGATTTTAAATTTACCACACGATTGACGTTGTTAAGTATGTACGATATATTTTATAACCGGGTTGAGATTACTTAACGAGGGTGTTGTAGAATTCACCCTATGCTTTCAGAATATTTTTTCGTCTATATTATAGATTTACGATTATAAATTATATTTTTAATTAATTATTATTATAAATTAATTAGAAACAATTATAGATTATTAAATTCAAATTAATTATTTCATTAACAATTAATAAAATGATATTAAAATATATTCTTAATTCAGAAGAAAAATATTAATCATATTATCTAAGTATCCATTACCAGTTTATCCTTGTTCACTTGACGAACACATTCCAGGAAAGTGCAATGAATTGTAGTTGGGCTCACTCTCATGTCAAGAGAAGTGGTACTATTCTGTTTAAAATAAAATAAAATGTAATTTTAATAGTGTTTTGGAACACTTAAATTTGATTAACTGTTATATCAAATTTTAATCATCCAGAAGTATGTTTCAGTTAGACATGTAGTTTCATGATTTAATCTACATATATTTGGATATGATATTACATCAATCGATATAATATGAAAAGTTAACCTTCTTCCAGTATAGTATTGTGACTATATTTCTGATTACCATGATTAATTAAAACGATGTATAAATATAAAATCATATCTATTGGAATACTCAAGAAAGCAAATTGAAAATTTAACTATATTTTTTGCCATATATAATGGAAATTAATTGACAATAAAAATATTTGACAGTTCAAAATTTTAATTATTTAATGTTCAATATTACTCTACTGTATTCAGGATGTTTTAAAATTATGAAAATGTAACTATATGCGGTTTTGAAATTCTACTACAAAAAAATTCTACTATACTCTCCACGTTTTAGTTAAGTTGGCCAAATTTCGGAAGTCTTTAGAAAGTTAAACAATGAATAAACTACTATTTTCCCTACACAATGTATAAAATAATATCATCATCAGTAAAATTAAATTAGAAATGTGTACTGAAAATTCGGGATATTTGCAGAGAGCAACGTTTGAAAAATAATAAATGTAATATTTGCGACACATATGTAAATAAATTGCACACAACTCTGCAACTTGAATCTTAAAAAATCCCTTTTATTTGTAATACTGTGGTCATCTGATTTTTACTTCGAACTTTTAAAATAATTATAGTTATTCTTTGATGTTTAGAAAGCACACCATACTTATAACTCGACAATGTGTTATATTTTAAGAAATGTTGAAATTTATGAAAATGTTAACTGAAATTCTTGTACTTAATATGGTATCAACTATTTAAAAAATGTTTTTAATATTATTTTAAAATAATAAAGGGAATATTTTAATACCGAATTCCTACTTGTCAAACACTGAATTAAAATTAATCTTAAGCAATTTGTAATTTGCTAATTACTCAAGTTGCTATAATACACAAATTCTAAAACGTTAATATCGACAATATATTGCAAGTTCCAGAGACGATGATAATCAATAAAATATTATTCCTGTCAATAATTTTTTCGTTTTACAAGATCTTGTAACGAGTTACCCGTACTTTCAAGTATTACCGTAAAAAAAATGACCACAGAAATCCAGGGCAATTTCTACAGGAACATTGAAAAGATAAACTGCATCTGTCAAAACTTTTATAGTTCATCTTTCTAGAGCATCGAGGCCTAGAGATCGCCTTTAAAAGTGACTAGAACTTTCTGCAAACTTGTCGTAACAGCACTGAACGCCCTATCCTTCATCTTACCTTCAAGTACGCCTGGCAATGTCCGTAATCCGTATTATTCAAGTAACTGTCAGAGCAGGCGGCCATAGACAGCAGGACCGGATACCCTGGCTGTTGGCTGCTGGCTCTGTAGAAGCAACCATAGCAAGCGTCTCGGTTCAACGTGTTCTTCATCTGAGATTCATGACACAGCTGGTTCAAAAGCTGCGTGGTCCTGACACTGGAAAATCGACGAAATCCTCAATAAATCGTTTCGAAGCACTCACCATTTTAAAAATAATGTTCAAAATAACTTACTGAGCATTGCCTGGTTTGTAGTTTCCCTGAATAAGGAATGGCTGTGCTACTCCTATGAGGCACAATAATGCGAAAGTCGATGCGGTTAGTCTTGCACTTCCGGCCATGGTGCTTCGGAACTGATGCAAATTGTAACTAAACTAGGCAACGAGTTCGCTTTTTATACTCTAACACTGATTTCCGATAAATATTTTTTCAGGGCCGCCGTATCCTTTTTACGGAAATACGAGTGGGGGAAATGAAAGTGTTCGTGTCAACCGGGAAATGCTCGTTTCACGATGTTCCGGAAGCTATTGTGGATTTTTCGACAAATTGTTATAATTACTGCATTGATGAACGATTTTGAGATTTCGATTTTTGCCATAATGGGTTATTTTTATAAACGAGATAGTAGATTACAGTCAACATTTTAGGAAGCAAATGTACTGATAAATTTCCGTGTACCTTGTATGGGATAAACTGCAATTCATTAAAATATAATCTGTATATTGCATAATATTCTATAATTCTTCCGGTTTCCCAATAACTCATAATAGAGTATTAAAAAATATATTTCGTTTCATTGAAGCCCAGTATAATCATAAAAACGAATCAATTCAATAATGTCATTTACAAAGTTATAATATAGAATCAATGGTTAGAGATCCATGAGCGTACGTATTCATCAATAAAAGGAAAATTATATTTTACATTATGAATGAATTTTTTAATTATTTCATTTCAATTTAAGCATATTTTGAATTATTGATTGTAATTTCAGACTAAAATATAACTTTACTCGTAGTTGAGGTTCAGCAAATGTTTAAGGCGACAGAACCAAAGAAACGTAATACAAAAACTCTTCATACTCGTATGATAATCTACAAATTTAATATAGGCAAAGTATTTCAATGTTTGTTTTAACCTTTGTTTTTGTCTCCTTACATTTGCCGTTGAATTTTTAATCAGCAAAAACGTGCTAAAGAGGAAACTGCTCTACAGAATTACAATAACTCAAAACGTTAACGATGATTTTTTCTAAGATTGACCATCATTAAGTGCCTAAAAGTTATAACAAAAATGTGTTGGAACTTAATAACTGAAATACATTCAATGCTCTGAAATTTTATCTTCTTGGATATTACATTACTATAGACATGACGATTCAACTGTGTTAAAATAAATATTTTTAATGGATTTTATTATTTAAATCAATATTTATTTTTCATTCTCAAAAGATTGATCTCGATTTCTTTAGATTCATTATAACAGTGTATTTACTTTACAGTCGAAAATGAGTAGTAGACCCAGGACATATTCTGGGCCGACAGAGACCCAAACAAGAGTTTAGAGTTGAAAAACCACGACCATAGGTTTTGAAAATCCATCTTGGATTAGACTCGGGTTGCGAGGAGTATATAGAATACGTTTTTATATAAAATGTAGCATGGAATATGCTTTCTTAACCGAATTAAATATAAAATGTTACAACACTTGCTAGTATTAAAAGAAAAGAACATAGTTTTACGATAGATGTATTGCTCAAACGCAGTTTATTCGTATAGTGCACCATAAAATAATGCAAATTTGAGAATAAATAAATCACACGTAATTAATATTTATTATTGTTTTTTTTTGTTTAATTCTTAATTTTTCATCTTTTTGTTATTTAAATTTTGTTATATGCTACAAAATATTTAGTTTATTAGCTCTTAGTTTTTATGTCCATATTCGAAACAGTTTTAGCGAAAATAAGAACTGCACAAATTGCACACCAAAAACGTTCATAGTTATTTTGGAAAAAATATTTTTTTTTTGTGATTTTTCAAATCGCCACCTTCAGATGTTATTATCTAAACAATGCCTGGCACTACTTGCCTCAAATATAATGTCTATAAAAACATTGTTATTGCCAAATTGGAATGACCACTTTGAATTTCAAGTAACAAACAACGTGAAATGTGTAAACAGCTGCTCTAACCAAATACAGCACCAAGTTTACAGGTGCTGTATCTTCGATCAGCGTCCCTAAAACCTTTCTAATTTGTTCAAAGTCCCAGTTCAGACGATTGGCAGGATATGATTTTAGAAGTAAATCCATTTCAGTATCTACTTTTTAGTAGGCATTTCAAAATGGCTTAAAGAAATAAAAATAAAATAATGGCTAATAAAAAACAAATTTGTTGAATTTTTGAAAATTAACTTCAGCTATACTAATACCTATAAATAAGACGTTTTACAAAGTTTAATTCGGAATAGTCAATTTAGTGCAGAAAATACTATGATCTTATAAATGAACTTGGGTAGTCATTTCCGAGCGACAATTTAAAATAGAAATTTTAAAAAAATCTATATTCTACACTAAATATTTTTGTCGACGTATTTTAATGCAATAAGTCATAAAAAATAACGATAAATATAATAATAGTACATTACGATATAAGTGGCGAATCCCGACCACGCACTTTTAACCTAAGATATTTTTTTAACCAATACTCTAAATAAACATTTAGCGCATTATTTGTAAATGCATTCCTCGACTTAGCACATGTAACACAGTGCGCTATGTAAGCATTAAAAAAACCTTTTTTTATTAAAAAACGTGCGTCTTTTCAAATTTTCAATATTTTGTGATGCACCGGGCAAATAAGCGATGTTTGAGCAATGTGCTAATCTAACATTTTTTTTGGTCGCTTTTTAATACCGAAAAGTACTTTGACCTTTATATTAAATATGCGAAATTGTTGTCCTATTAGTTTAAAAAGGCGTTTTCTAACATTACACTAAAATACTATGAATAATAATAATATTCAATATATAACATACTTCATCGTTCTGTCATTCGTTGGTGGATTAACTAAGATCTTAACTCACTAAAATATGGTAATTTTTTAATTAGTTGTCCTGAATTTTACGAAATTGCGATAGATACTATCGTTTCGTAGGCAACCGATACTGTGTTTGCTTTTTTCTTTGAACACTTAATTATAATATTACTTGTGAAAAAATGTGATTAATCCCTTCGTTATGTCAGCTAAAAATAGAAAATAGGCCAAAAAGGGACTTGCCCTTAAAATTTCATGAGCCATCGTGTACGACTACTTTTGTGGGTGCTGATCACAAATCCGTTACTAGATTTTGGAAATATAAAATGGCGTACGAATATGATGGATGAAAATACAAATTTGTATTCTACCAGATTAATATTTATTACTAAAATTTCACAAAATGTCTTCATTTTGCATGCGCTATATTAAATTAAAGGTTAAGAATATGTAAATATTAATCACAAATTCGTATTCAGCGACCACCGAACCCCCTGCATACCCTCCCTTATAGAAATCTTACGCTTCATTGAGTTTTTTATTGCATTATCTTTCATGTCTTGTTTACTAAACAATGCACAGAAAACAAGTTATAATTTATTGTACATCACATCAACTAGTTTTATATTTTGAGTTGAGTAAACTCATGATAATAAAACCATCATAAAATGATTTGCTGGTAATATAACATAAATATCGAATCTACGTACGGTGATAACCGTAGATAGAACTCTACCTCATACATTTTGAAATAAATTAACATCAAGATCTGCAGATTGTTTATAAATATTTTAAATCAAGCTCCATATTTTTTCTTGTCAAATGTCCAATTATAAGTGGAAAAAGAAAGTTTCAGGACACGTTGATCATCTTGGTATAACTAAAAACGCGACGTAATATGTTTGATTTTCATATAATGTGACAGGAGTGACGAAATAAGCTGAAGATGAAACCGAAAATTCGGATCACAGAAATCGCATATGACGTGGATATTGTTTGAAATTTTAAGCGCTTCTGACGTAAAATGCGATGGAATGTAATAGACACATCTGCAGATAACGATGTAAAATTGCAAATGTCGAAATCAATATTGTAAAAAAGGAATTCAAGTAAAGTTTGACTTCAATTTAAATAAAAGGTTAATAAATATTGGATTTGGATAATAAAATTAGTGCTGAATAGTTCTAATTAGCTTAGTATAGTTTCTGAAGACACTGCATCTATAATGTATTTTAATTATATTAATCTTCTAAAGTATATTTAATAGCCATTAAATTTTGACTGGGGACTTTCGTTTTTAACACCTATTGAATAAAGTGTTGACCTCATTGAACAATTTTCATGCATTAAAGTGAAATAGAAAAGAAGGAGTTTTTTTATCTTTCCAAAGTTGACATTTTGAAAGCTGCTCTAACAAAATTAGTCACAATATTTAATGATGTGCTTTTTACATATTCAACTGATAAGACATTATATGTTGTCTAAACCTAATGAAGATAATATATTCAAGAATAATACTGGACGTCAAACAAAATTTGTTGAGAGGTAATTTAAATCAGAGGTAGCGGATCTTACAGATTTTTTGGTCGCTGAAAACGAATTCGTCGTACAATTTGACCCATCAAATATCTTAAAGTCCTGATGTGATGGGTTAAATTGAACAATGAAATCGTTTTCAGGGGCCAAAAATCAATAAGATCTAGTACCTCTGTTTCACGTTATTCTCACAAAAAAAGTTGTGTGGTCCTGTTAATTCATCAATCATGAATTAGTGAATACAACCTGTATAAACCGTTTAAATGACGCCTTTTATGTCAAGAACATTTTGTCAATTGAAATAGCACAAATATAAAAATAGAGTCGTTGTGCGGTATTACAATATCGGTTAGTTTTAGCAGATTTATTTTGACGAATAAAATGACGATTGTGATGTTGGAATATAAGGAGCCTCAAACCCTGGGAATAATCATTAAAATACTGCTGATTTTATTCATAAACATATACATTCTTTACAACAATACAATGTTTCCAATTTTTCGAAAATTTCAATGCATTTGATATAAAAATATTTGTCATTTGCCTCAAAACAGACTTCATCATCGAAGCCATATTATGTTTCCTTGTAGATCGCCCCTTTGATATCTGCGAACAAGTAGAAGTCGGATGAATCCAGATCTGGTGAATATAGAGGATAATTTATGATTAATAGATGATTTAATATCACCAATATTTTCCTTAGGTTATGGATCGATATTATCGTGATAAAACTTTATTATTGGTATGTTTAGGCCCTTATTGATAGGTTAGATCACCTAGTTCATCATATAAAACAATGCAGTGATTACTGATAATAATCATTCAACCCATCGGTTGAAAGTCAATGGGCTCATTACGTTTCCCAAAATACAGTGGCCGTCAACTTTTCTGATGATCGCTGCATCTTCAAACATTTTGGACAGAGCTCTTCCTGTTAGCGGAGCCGCCGATCGTTTTTATTCCGGCATATTTATGTATTTGATTATCTATTTCATTGTGGAACTAAACTTTGGTCCATAACAATAAAAAATGCACACTATAACTTACAACTATGAATCTATATAAATATAAAAAATCTGAAGTAAACATAATTGTACGTAAAAACGACCCAAATTCAGTTGATGTGTGCAGTCCAAACTCTGCAAACAGTAACTCAGAAATACATACAATATTTTTGTATGATTGGATTCTGCAAATACAATTCAAATAGGGGTTTACAATTTATTAATTTTGAGTACGGACGTACGTACGTACAATATGACGGACGCAACTTTTTTTTTTGCTTTTTTGGGTTCCTTGAAGTCTGAAACGTCGGCAGTTGATGAAAAACTACAGCATATTTTTTTGGCGGGAAGTAACCAAATGCAATATTTCGTCCAGACCTATGGTAATAAGACCGAAGTAATAGAAGTTTACAAATTATTAATAAAATGTGGAAAATATTCTTTTTTCTTTCATAATCGATATCAAATTGAGATAAATATAAGAAATCTATTGAAAAAGTAAATGTCATGGACTAAAAAGATAAAATAAAATGAAAAAAAAAAAACGTAAAAAATGCGTGTAAAAGCCTCCGTATTGGATCGCCAATTTGAATTTTGACATAAATTAAAAAATCACGTTTTTTGTTTGTAAATTAGCCGCGATTTTGAAAAAATCAAACGTCATAGAACAAAACTAATAGCAGATTTGAAAAGTAGGGACTAAAATACGCCAGAAAATATGGTTTTGAAATTTTTTTACTTCTCATTATTCAGATAAATATTCGCTTGAAAAACATAAAAAAATGATGGCCGTTTGGCATGAAAAGGGTTAAAAATAAGTTTTAAAATAATTCATAGGTTCAAGGGCGCCGAAAAATTGTTATTATTACTTTTCAGAAAAGTAGGAATATATCGTTCAATTCGTTTGGGTACAGTAACAAAATATGATAGTCCAACGAAATTTATAAAATCATTTTTTCAACGAATGGCGTTTGTTTACATCTATTACATATATTACACGTTATTCATTTTGACAGATTAACTTCACATATTATACATTGTGCTGTAGAGTTCAACAGGGAAAAAATGAAAGGTTTAATTTGCATTGGTAATTCCCTTGAAATGTTGTACGGTCTTCAGTATGGAACGTCCACTGATCTCTATTCAAGATGAATGCCAAAGCTTTATCATAAATAAAAGAAAGTTCGGATAGGAAATTTATACATTTGAATAAACATACTGACAAAACTATTAAATAACACTTTTGCAGATATTGTGCGAGCTTACAGGGAGCTTATACAATTGAACCCTTGGTGTTTATTAGGTGTTCCTTATACGGAAAAAATAAAAAAATTGGAACTTCTAACTCGATAGTTGGATAAAACACAGACTACTTCGAAACATTACGTAACTCCTCCAACTATTTAAATAGCAAAATCCACTATAAAACTTATTTGTGCCAGATCCTACTATTCACTGAGAGAAAAATTTAGTCATGTTTACTGTCGTAGAAATAGTCAATAATCAATTGATCATTTTCATAATATATGTAAGTAACATGTACTTCGAGATAGTTATTTGTACTACTCGAATGTAGCAAGAGTTAGGATTAAATAAATAGTAGAATTTACTACATATTAGTGAAATCACAAGTTATGTATGTATATCAATTTAGATTCTAACTTGATTACAAAACCATTTTAATTAATAAAAATATTTTTTCCTTTTTCGTCCAAACCGAAACATAAGCGAACGAATGCAGTCGATTTCAAAACTCAAAACAATAAACATGTAGCTGCAGAGATTAGCATAGAGTTGCATTCTAGCAATTTGTAATTTAAAAGTATTGTAAATAAAAGTAAGTGAAAATTACTAGACAGAGGGAACAAATATAAAAAATGGAATACCTTTCATTAATACTCTCAAAATGGGGCTTGTTTTACGTAATTCAAAACATGAACAATGTTTCTCATCGACAGAGTTCTTATTTTTCTTTTAAATTTTAATTTACCTTAAATAAACTAACGTCCAAACGACAAAAATTTTTGTTTAACTTAAAAATGTATTATTATTATTTCATAATATGTAATATATGGAAGTTGCTATAAAGGCATATAGAGGCCTTGATGTTTTTTATTGGAGATGCCAGAAATGGCAATTAAAGTGTTGATACCAGAATCGGGTCTAAGATACATATTAATAATAAAAAGAGAAGAATGGATAAAACTGCATTTGGAGGCCAAATATATATTTTTTATTATTATTATTTAATTTAAAACATTTGTTTATTTTACATTTTATTTAAAAAAATTATTAAAAGTAATAAAAAAAAAAAAATATATATATATATATATATATATATATAATATATAAGTTTAGAGAAATTTCGTTTATATGCGTTGAATCAAAGAACATATTCGGTAATAAATATCGTGTTCATATTTAGTCCTTTACAACCCTAATATACAAATTTTGTCATAAAGTTTGATATGAGATTTTGGCGTTTAAACTTCATTAAAAGCAATTCTGCAGTAACTATTTCTTCTTGACTAAAAATCGCTCTTTCTAATTATGCATCAAAAGTTTATTAAATTCTCAATTAAACTTTAGTATGGATTATTAGATTTTATTATGGATTAGAATATCATTAAAATGTCATTAAAAGTTATAAATAACGTGTTTAAAAGTATATCTCATTTTTATTGCTTTTAAATTAAATTAAAATATTAATATTAAATATATTATTCGAATTTATTGCCATTCGTATAACAGCAGGTTATGTTTACGCGAAAAAAGTAGTATATCTTACTATAGAAAATAGTAGAATTGACTTCTGATTTGTAATTTTGACTGCAGATGATAGTTCATTTGACTATGGGCAATAGTTATCCCGTCCATTTACTACACAAGGTAGTCATTTTTTAGAACTCTCTAAATTCCTTAGAGTGAAATTTCACTCTTAAAGAGTGAGAATTCACTCCAAGCTAAAGTGAAAACTGAGCCACTCTGTATGGAGTGAAATTTCACTCTTGCTTTAGAGTCTAGTTTTGCAAGAAAATAGCACTCAGTAATGACAAAATCTCACTCTCTTTAGAGTGAATTTTAACTTCACATAGAGCGAATTTTCACTCTACGCGAAGAGTGAATTTTCGTTCCAACATTTGGAGTGAATTCCATCACTCTTTTCTTTGGCGTGACTGTTCTCACTCTTCTAGAGTGGGCTTTCACTCTCTTTAGAGTGAGCGCCCTGCTCACTCCAGGTTTGGAGTGAAAATTTCGCTCCAAGAAATTTTGAGAGATAGATTTCACTATTTTTCTTTTCAGTGTTTAGATAGTAAAACCAACTATTTTTTTCGTATATTATATATTTTCCTCCAAGATATTCGAAGATTCTTATATTTAAAATGAGAGTGAATTTCAGTTACGAGTTGTAAACTCCCATGAAAAATATTTGTATACCGTGCGAAACTGTTAACGACGTTTCGCTACCGGTGACCCTGACGTATGTAGGTATAGCTAAATACAAAAATCGAGCTAAGATCGCTGAAGCTAATTACTGAAAATAACGAAAGCACCCGCACTTCATGGTGCAACGGATGCACGGTAAACGAATCAAGGGATTGTCGCCAATGTGGACAGCAGCTGCACGGAGGCAAATTCGCAGGTGCTGTGTCCTGATTGGCTGCAGGTGCGGACACGCGACGTCGCGTGTTATGACAGTCGGGGTGTCATCCGCACTGGGTCAATCGGGCCCGAATGTAATGTCGCCTGACTTCCTCGTTAAGGGCCAAAGCCGAAGATTTATGTCCCAATGTCTTTATCCGAGCGAGGAAAATCGGTTGTGGGGTTAGATACTACCATGGATAAGGAATATTCTGAAATTAACTAACGAATATAATAACGATGGTCCCAATGATAAAAAGTACCGTACACCATAGGTCATCTTGCCTAAAATGATGTTTCTTGTATGATGTTTGATGTATTAAGTGGAGCATGAATATTACCTTCACAATAATTGCGCAGTTCAAGTTAGGTAGCAGGAAAAAAATTGATATTCGCTGCTTCTTTTACTTTACCCCCCCCCCCCTCCCCCCAATATTTGCCTCGCTCGTCTTGTATATTCTTTTCTAACCCTTCCAATATTTGCCTAGTGAGGGAAAGACATTTTTCCCCACTCCGCCGACATACAGTTATAGAACGCGCATGCGTCGGCCAGAAGAAATTAGTTTAACCATTGCTACATCGCGCATGCGTGCATGTCCCCACAGAACGACCGCCCCGTGAGAAGTGGTGAAGAACAGCAACCGAGGAGGCAAATAATGGGACGGACCTAGTGGCAAATATTAGGGGGTAGCTAATATTGGGAACGCAACTATTGGGGGGACTGCTGTAGTTCAATTAATTCGTCGGCTGTCTAGTAGTTATGAAAAGAATATCCAAGAAAGTAAGAGGTATCAGCAATATGGTATTGTAAGAACGACCAGGGATATCTCAAGAAATTTTTCTTACGTTGTCATTTCAAACGATGGAAAATAGTTTCTGCAGAAATAAAAAAAATACAAGAAACTATCTTGGTAGAATTTTATCTAGTCTCCGTATACCTTTAGAACGAATCATATTAAAGGTAAACTGGAAAGAGAATAATAAAAAAGTGTCGCAATTAGTTATTGAAGGTTAAAAATGTGCAAAGATCAGTGCAAAAATAACGCATATGATGGATTTCACGTCAAATGTCCAGACAAAAAAAATTTTTCCCCAATCGAGCCCCAATTTTTTTTATGAGTTGTACTATAGGTTAGTAATTATTCAGGAAAATATTTTTAAATTTTATTAAAAATTGGCGGAGTGGGAGGGGGTGAAAGTTTTGAACTTTTTTATGTCACGCGCTACTTTGTGTATTTATTCCACTTAAACAAATAAATACAAAATTTGTTTCAGATATGATTTTGATAGGATTTTTCATGAACTTTCGTTTGATGTAGTCCATTTTGAATTTATTTTTTATTTTGACCAAAATTTTTGAAAATCAAAATATAATTCAAGTTTTTTTTGACTTTGGGCACTTTTTTTTTTTTTTTTTTTATATATTTTTAACAGAAAGCTGAGGGTTTTTCCTACAAAATACTTGAATTTCAAAATATCGTTTTTTTTTGTTTTCGAGAAATTGAATTATAAAGATTGCGCGTCACTGCACCAAAGCACCGCGCCGCTACTCTAACGCCTTTGGATTATTGCCGACAGGTGGCTGAACTCGTGGCGTGTTTTCTCATACATGAAACGTTACTTCATTTAATTGATAAACAGGAGGCTGTAAAGAGTGCAGTACATTTCGAAAATATATGATATCTGCTGAGTTACTTCGTCCCTTATATTGCGCCTCTTACATTGTGTGTCGTTTGCATTGTGTCTTTCATCAAGCGTTAAACAGTATATTATCGATTTATTTGATCTGAAAAGATAACTGCACTTTTATTCACATATGTAAACAATAGTTCTGGGTCGGTTAGTAAAATATCTTAACCTTGCATAAGCTTTTTAGCGCACGCTTCTAAGTGTTTATAGACTTAATAGAGAATATAAGTACAACCACCTTTAGTTTCACGTGCTATTACAAACAAAAAGTTTTATACCGTAAGTGTATTAAGTTGTTTAATAAAAACAGTTTGATTACTACTGAATTTGTAATGAATGTTTTTCGACAAACCAGGGGGTCAATTTCCAATAATTGTCAGAGATAACATTAGTATTTATTATGAATGTTCTAAGATCAAAAACCTATAAATATTAATTTGTATAAAAATCAAATTTATTTGTTAGAAATGGTTCTCAATATAGAATCAGCTATTTTTAATCTTTAAACCTGACAGATTCATATTCACCAAACCAAAAAACCTTTCGATAACGAACTTGGTAGAATATCAAAGAGTTTTTTTTTTAATTCGTCCGCTATATTGGACCTTCCATTTTGAATTTTGAATATTTCACTTTAGATTAGTAATCAGTGATCGCCGGAAGCTTCGATTAACGTATTAGTCAATACTCAAATAAGTTTTGCCTGCGACAGAAAACCCTCCATGTTTTTTGAGGTTAGGAAAAATCCTGACATGATGAAGCAAAACGGACTTCAGATTCGTATTCAGCTCGTCAAAACACATAAAGCTATGTTTATCGTTATTGAACGCAATATAATTTTCAATTTGTTATGGCAATAAAAATTGCTTGATTTTTCGATGCAATAAAATTTACGATATTTGTTTAAGAAAAACCAAAAGTTTGCTAGTGATTTGTGATCTATTGTGCAAATTCCGCAGCAAATTAGAATTCAAATTTCAAATTCTCTTTATCTATACCGCCTAAAATATACGAAAATGAACAACTAATTACTTTATTTTTAATAATAATCAGTACTAAGTAAAACAACGCAAAAAAATTACTGCAATGCGAATGTTTGAATAAACGTTATAAATATTATTAAATATATAACTCTTTCCGCAAAAATTGTTTTGACAAACTTAATGTGGTAGAAAATCGAATAATCGTGATCATTATTAGATATTTCTCTGCATTCATTTGTACCTACATTGCCAATGAATTTCCGTTCCCCAAAGTTTTGAATGAGTCTAATTACTTTGAAAATTCATTATATTTTAACATTTGTGTGCTATTAAATATTGACATAATCGGTATTGTTGCGAGAAATAGGAAATCCGGTTGGAAATCTATTAAGCAATTTATTTTACAAGATTAGGGGATAATTCAGAAAAGGTTGACCAGTTATCCATTATCAAATGCAACCGGTTTAGGAACAGATATTTATGAAAACGCGTTTTTAATTTTGAGTTTAGTCTTTCAATATCTAGGAATAAATACAGTGCAATAAGAAAAAATGGTAACTAATTTTTACAAACATAAATGTAATTTACTGAAGATTAATTCAATATTTTCACAAGTTTATGAAACACAAATTTAATATTTCGGTAGACATCCATGTACATATGTATAAATATTCAGATATCTTTTCTAAATGAATCTTATATAATAAATATTTATTATGGTCTTCAAATAAAAATGTCCAAATCAATGTGAATGATTTCCATTGGTTTTAACTATACTTGTTTTAATTTATACATTCGCCATTTTGTTACTTATTAATTTCGCTAGTATTTTCTGTAGAGAAAATATCCCGATACAAATGTTCTTTATTCATAAATAAGTATTTAATTAATAAAAATAAATATTAATCGAAATGCACATGTTCTACCAATTGAAATTAGAATAATGTTTAAAAACTTATTTTACTATACTAAAGTTGTAAAAACTTTATTAGTTCTTCACAAAGCAAATATTTGATGTATTTTGAAAGGTATGAAAACTATTATTTTTTTATTTTCTCTTTTTTGAGCGATTTGCAGAAAATAAAGCGAAGTTATTTTTTTTGTGAAACTTATCAGGAGTTCAATTAATAAAATTCAAAGTTAGATAATATATTAGCTCGAAACTCGAAAATATTAACCAAATTTTCACACTCATTTTAATATACGAATTTTTAAAAATATTATTATCATGTTGCTATCATCATTTTCTACTTTAAATTTGTTGAAAATTCTGCATCAGCGTTCTTTGGTAGATATTTTTTAAATAATAGATCATGTGCGTTAAAGAAAATTAACAAAATTCGTGAAATATATACGAACATTTGTTCAATCATATTGCTGATCATGTTATACACTCTAAAAAATAAACAAGGTAGATTGATCAAATATATACAATTGCGTATTTCTTCAAAATTTTTATGAAGTGGAATATCTTTAAAATACAGAAATATCGAATACAAATAGAGTTTTTTTATTTTGTTTCTTATGGCGCATATTTTAACTTTTTTTTAATTTTACGAGGTAGATAGTAAGGAAATACGGTTTCTATTATGTTTTCAAGAGGGCCATGTTTTTAACCTCGAAATAAATTATTGAATTTGTTAATAATATTTTTTTAATAGTAACAAAATTGATTTTATGATTTGAAAAGAATTCATCAATTAGTCAGAATTATATATATATATATATTCATGAATTTTTTTTCAAGTGATTTGCACGACTATGCACAAAGAAATAAAATAAAAACGTAAAATACACAATTTTTGAGATTACAGGCTGTGAAAAGTCATGTCGGGGTAAAATTTTCCGAAAATGTTCCTTTTCTTTCCTCAAAACTGAAAATGAAACCATTTTTCAATTTCGATTGGGGACAGATTTCACTTCCTTATTCTGTTAGGGCCTTTAACGAGTTTGTAACTTAAATGTGTCCTAATGGGCACGAACATCAGGCTTAAGATACTTTTGAATTATATTTCATGCATAAACAAATTAAATTTACTGTATTATGTGTTGTACTGTAAATTTCATCACTGTTTAAGAATGAACATTTTGAATGCATGCACATGGTTTTTAACGTGTTCTTCATTATATTCAGTTACCGGTATTAGCAGATGTACGTACAGTAGGCCCTTCGTTATTTTAACTTCATCCCTTTACTTTAATATTTTCATCATTTCCTGCTTGACGCTTTCTGGTAATAAGGAAAGTAAAGATGTTATTCGTTAAAGATCCCTTTTCGGAGGCATGAAATTCTATGGACAATTACATTAAATTTAAGATACATGCATGCCATTTTTTATGTACATTAAATTTAATGTCTGCTATTAAAGTTTCCTTTTAACAGTGCAGTAAGCACTTACATACATAGGCGTAAGCTCGTCAATGATTACACCCTGAAAATATTATATTGATTAATACATCATGAAATTCGAAGTGTACTGTACAGGGTATTGATTGTACTTGAATTAATTCAAAATTTCGACGTTATAATTGCATATAGTATAACGTGCTTGGAATATTTTCACTGTAATGTGCATTCGTTATTTTCACTGGCAGTTTGTACAAGATACGTATCGCAAAAATTTTTCTCACGGAATATTTTGAAAAGCTTTTATTGAGTTACACTGACTGTGACAAAGAACAATAGAAAATATAATAACAAACTAGTTTTTCAATATGTTTTTCATACATACATTTACACATACACCAACACACACACAGACGTAGACTGGCTTCTATACTCATCATGCTAACTACTCCTGTGCTAACATTTTTCATTTTTTTTCTATTCAATATATATGTAATATTAATTTTTTTCATTTTTACTGATTTCAGTTCAAATATTTTTCGTATATTTTCTTGTCTCCAAATATCTTAATGTAATCTTAGGGTGAAGTACTATAAAAAAATAAACAAATAAAATGAAATTGATTGAATCTTTTCCAAAATAAGAATAACTAATTCCACACAAATTTGTTAATAAATCTAGTTATTTTTAGATCTCCATGAATGATTTCATTGTACCCTTTTAGTATTAGATCAGATTATATTATATTGAAACTACACTGAGAAAAAAATTACTAATATTTATCAAATATGTGGTTGCCTGTTAACAGACAAATGTTAAGTAATGCCAACTACATTTTAGTTGAATTAACTACATGTTGTTGAATCGGTATTATGATGTAGTTGGAAGCACTAATGTGTAGTGTCGCTTAAATATTTAGGGCTAATCGGCAACCACATATTTAGTCAAAATTACTAATTTTTTGTTCAGTATAGTAATATGTTATTTTAATGAATACGAAATAATAATTCAATAAATTACAAATTCTTGTTTCAGTTTCGATGTACACATCTTTTGTTTCGGAACAAAATCATCTACGTTTATCTGATTTTGTTGAACTTTTATATAAAACTAGTACCTAGATTTTCACAATTTAACAATTTAAGTAAGTAATACATAAGATATCAGGTTTCAATTACTGCAGATATGATTACTATTTTTCAGAGAGTAAATCTGTTTACTATTTATGACTTTGAGTTTTGTAATGAATACCCTACGGTACATTTAGTTTTCATGAATTTCCATGCCATTTTGTATATGGCTTTCAACTAAACTATAGATAAAAGTAAAAAATCGGATATCGATAACACCGATATGATGTCCGACACTGATTTTGCCTTTGAAAAGCGAAGTATTTAGAAAGAATACATCGCTTGTAAAAAATAAATTTTCTTCTGCTTCAAAGTGAACCGAAATATGGCAAAAAACGCTATTTTTGAAATATTTAATCTCATTTTTCTCCAAAATGTGACATGGTATCTAAATTATTTTAATTAGAAAAAATACGTTGGAAATGGTACTTCACTTGTCAAAAATAAATTCCCTTTGCTACAAAATAAATCGAATATGTCAAAAGAAGCTTATTTTTACACATTTCATCACTTTGGTCTGCAAAGTATGCAAAATTGCGGTAGCACCATCGTTTTCATCACCGAAAAATATTTTGGAAATGATACTTCGCTTGTTAAAGGTAGACAAAATGTAAAATTTTTGTCGGTCAGTGTAATATGAATTGTTATTATTATTTAACAACAGTGCTATGTATAGCATATCATACACATTTTATAGCAATTTAAGTTGAGTTGACGATCACTAATCTAAAAATCATATTTTGTGAAAGCTACGTGGAAGTTTCAATTACATAAAGTTTTTAAATGGTGTTAATGCCGATTCTATCCGAACCAACGCTTCGAAGCATTCTAGAATAATTGTAGTGTTTTGTGAAAATTATCACTAAAATATACAATAAATGCTCAGTGATATTTGGACGTAATTGCATACTATAAATCTGGAACAGTAATATAATTCTTGCGGATTATGCGTTATGTTACATATATAACAGAAATTGCTATCAAAATAGAGTAGCTGCATTTAATAGTATAGATTTGTGAGATATCATTATATTATATCGGTTTATCCTATTTATGTATTTTGGTTTGATTTAATTATTACAATTATAGTCTCATTTTTTCAGTACCTCGAATGAGTCTAATGTACTGTCAATGATCGATGACTCAAAAAAATTCTATGCTTTTATTGATCGATGCGTGTTTATTGTTTGCATATTTAGTTGACCAAAAATGTTTACAGGTTCAAAATGATAAAATACTAACTACAGCCAGCATCAAAATACAAAAAGAAATACGGTGCATTATAGACTTTATTTTTGCCGGAAATCGGCCTTGACTTTACCGTCATGAAAGATCAATGTCGAAAATCGATTTTCTGTTCTGAAAATTGTGTTAGGTAAGATAGACACGAACTTTCGGATTCAAGACATTCGGATTCAAAGGCATTGAAAATTTCAGGTAATATAGAAAATTAAGACACATCGGCTATGCATGTGCATTACATGCATTTTCCGCGTTTATGGTGAAACCTAACCGTGTTCATAACTGGTGATACAAGGACAGTAAACAGTAAAATCAAAAAAAGTAAACTCCTGCAAAAGGATAGCTAGAAATGTTTAGTACATGACAAATGAAAAACCATGTTTTTAGAATCTAGATATGTCTAAACAGAACAAACACATAAAGGTATTGATTGTATCGCTTTAACCCATTAACCCTTTCAGTCACGAATTTTTCCAGTGATGGGTTTTTTTCTTAAATTTGGTATGCAGGAGTTTTTGAAGCTGCTGATTCCGAATCTGGTGTCAGATTTATAAAATTCAAAATGACATTTCTCATAATTTTAGTCGGTCATATTGGTTCTGCCATTTTGAATTTTGTAAATCTGATATTGGATTCGTACTCAGCGCCTCCAAAAACCCCCGTAAAATATTAATAGCTATTAGTTCGTCCTGGCATAAATTTCTGTTGAAAATTATGCTTTTTTTGAAAAATAATTATTTTACATAATTATGCAGTATTATTATTTTTTAATAACATTTATTGTAGTCTTAAGGGCAGGAATAAGAAACATAACGAAATCGTTGACGAACCATTCATAAACGATGAGAAGTTGATTCCACGTAGGTGGCAAACTAGTGTCCCGCTGTGACTTAACAACTTTTTTGTTAATTGTCGAGCTTCATTTTTAACAGAAAAATATATTAATATTGAATGTAAAATGACCTAGTGAAATATGCATTTCAATGAATTCTAAAACAAAAATGGAGGCTTAAGAAAAACAACGAACATTTTTTTTTATGGATGTTTTTTATGTTAAACATGTAATAGAAATTGTTCCAGATTTCAACCAAAAGTGCATACAATTTTCCAAGATTAAATCAGGATTTTTATGTCTTTTCTACAAGCACCCTAACCTCTAAGACACATCGTCGGCAATTTGGAGCTCAAACTCTAACGATGAATGGTTTACATACATTGATAACGCAAATTAACGCAGTATTAAGTTCTCGGCCGCTTATGCCGTTAAGTGGTGATCAAAATGATTTGCAGGCATTAACCCCAGTACATTTTCTAATTAGTGAATCAATACACAAGTCTTCGACAGATGTTTGTAAGATGTAGATTCAGTTACCGTAGAATAAAATATAAAGATACCGTAGAATCAGTTGAAACATTTGGCTTGACGTCAGAAAAAAATGTTTTGGATTAGATGAAGTGGCAAATAGTAAAATCGCCGTTCAAAAAGGTGGACGAAGAAAAAAATTTGTCAATCAACTATCTTATCCTCACTCTACAAATAAATTTACCTTCCTCAGTGTGAAATTGGAAAGAGTTATTGTAGCTCATCTACCTAAAGATGGGGGAACCTCAAAAACCTGACAATTCACAAAACAGATACAAAAATCCAACATTATAAAACTAGCCATTTCAAAAAACAGACATTCAAAAACCAGACATTTAAAAATACAGGGATTAAAAAACCAGACATTTAAAAAAAAAAGACTTTCAAAATATGTGTCCATTTTAAAATGTCTGGTTTTTTAATGTTTGATTTTTTAATGTTTGTTTTTTTAAAATGTCTATTTTCAAATGTCGGGTTTGTGAAGTTTCTGATTTGTGACATGTCTGGATTTTGAAGAGCATCCGTAAAGATGATTACGTGAGAACAGTAACTATAAAAACATATTCTTCAGTCATTTCTAAGAACTTGTTAATGTTAGAATTTTTTGAAAAAGCTCATAGTTTTTTAGTTAGAACACCCATAAAACTTTCGATTAAATTTAAATTGAGGACGCCTTTTTCAGTTTGTTACAATGAAGTGGGTTTTGCAACAGCTTGAAAATATTGTTAAAAACAAATTTTTTGGCAATTTTTTTCAAATTTGGCGCCATATGGGAATTCACGATGACTGAAACTCAATTTTGATCTCGGAATTTTGAAGAGCTACTTCGTAAATACTATGATATGCTACTACCAATTTTGTTTATGTTGATGCGAAATACGCGGTAGGTAGTGAAGGGAAAAAAGTGTCCTTTCAGGAGTTAGTGGATTAAGTGAGTGGGGGTAAAAAACCGATGAATCCAAAAGCCGACAGGTAAAAAACCCAACTATCATAAAGCCGACAGTTAGAGCAGACACGTAAAAAGCCGAAACACAAAAAATTAGACACATCGGCTAGAGGACATTTTTTGAAGGGTCGTGTTTTTTTACTTCGGCTTTTCGATTGTCGGTTTTTTTTTATCTGTCAGCTTTTTGATTAGTCGGTCTTTCGATGCACCCGGTTGACTAACATTAACATGAAGAATGGACTTTTCTGCCTATAAAACAATAACTAATTTTTTTGTAATTGTTTGCTTATTTGTTTATTTATCATTTAACGGGCGGAATCGCCCTTTTATACAGATTTTTCATATTTTCAATAGTAATATTTACGAGAGCTGCAGATCGACGTAAGATATTAAACTAGTCAAGTCTATAATTTGACATATCTTAATTTATTGCGCTAGACATCAACTAAGATCAAAGTAACGTCTCTTTACTTATTTATTTATTTACTTGTTTACGTACCAATCATATCATACATGAGCATGAAATTTCCAGAATTATTAATCAATTAAATACGTAAATTCTATGCTTTGAAAGCAAGATGGTAATCTATCCAAAACAATCGTGTTTTCCTATTAGCAGAATTAAACTAGTTCTTGCCATCTAGCAGTTCGCGATTTGGTATTGAAGGTCTATTTGGGGTGCAAGGATGGTTCGAAAGGCTGAATGGTCGTTGAAAATAAAACCGTGAGACAATGGCTAGAAAGGTATATCTTGTCTGAAAATAAGTTTAAAGAAATTTTCAAAGTAGATTAGGTCGGCGCATCGCGGCGTCCCGACGCAGCGTTAGCGCCGTCCCGACGCCACGGCGCGTCGAATTACTCGGATTACATAAACGCAAATAATACCGTGACTCATTCTAATTCTGGGCCTGGGGATGCACTCTTGGGCGGCGCGGCCATCGGCCGCCCTCTTCGCGATGTCGCGATCATGCGGCCGTCTGGGACAAAAATAGCCCACGTAGGATTTGCGGTGTTTGCCGTCGCGAAAACGGACTGTCCCACATTCCGCGTGTGGCTTTTAAGTAAAATCGCCGCCTTCGACGCAGGAATAAATCATCGACGTGCCTCGGTTCAAAGACGACGTTTGTTGTCCGCCTTCCGGCTTCGCTCGCCGACTCGCTCGAAATTAGATCTCAACGAGCCGCGTTCAAGATACACAACCTGCTTCGTATGCGTGGAAAATATTGTTGGCAATGCCGCGAAACCCAAACAGACGCGATCCGTTTATTATAGGAGTCTATGCACGAGTCAGCCCAAAGATCAATGTTTTGCCTTTCACTTGTCACCGATTAGCCAAACAGAAGTGACGTGTGTTTTCTCAAAATTATGGATACAATTTTCGAAATTAGCCCATTGTAATAATCATGACATGATTATGGTTGAAATATAGTATAGAATGAAATGTATGTTAAGCTATTGGATTAGCTCAATCCATCATTGTTGCTGTTTAAACTACCAAACAAACAGGAAGTGCAAAAATCGACATTCCCAAATCTACAATGTCTAAGGTAGTGAGACTTAAAGATTCAGTTTACTTACCTTTTGCTCTTGAACTCGATTTCGAATAAAGATTAAACTCTTTAACATCAAACAACTCCCTTATATTAGGGATGTTAAAAAGTGGCATTACTAAATCAAGAAAGTAGATGTTACTTCATTATATTAAAGATACGGTTAATTGAAAGGACTGAAAGATTAGATTAGGGTACGATTTTGGACTGATTTAGTACATTTCTATAATCTGGCAATCAAAAATGAAAATTCCATGTGCGAGTCAAAAACCGAAATATCAAAAAGTCAACAGTCAAAGAAAACGACAATCATAAAGCCGATAGTCAAAAAGCCAATAGTCGAAAAGCCGACAGTTATAAAGCCGGCAGTCGAAAAGCCGACAGTAAAAAAAGTCGACACAAAAAAATAGACACATCGATAAGCTGAGTCAATTTTTGAAATGTCGGTTTTTCGACTGTCGATTTTTTACATTTCGGATTTTTGATTTGTCGTTTTTTCGACCCGCACCCTTTCATACCCAAATAGCATTCTACGTGAAGGGGGTCTCTCATGGACGTAAAATTTACATCTAATTTACAACCATTTTTCGTACTCTTGAAAGCATCTTAGATGTTCATGAAATGGAACTAAATTCGATATCCATTGTTTGTATTGGGCTTAGAATGGACGCGTGATATACGTTCAGAAGCCGCCATCAATTGTACGTGTTTATCTAGATGTAAACTGGATGCCCATTATTCATTTAAATTTACTTTTCTAAATACTGTTTTGGGTCAGTCTGTAAAGCAGCATTTTAAGCTGAGGCTCGCCTTTTGGGCTGTTAGGGATTGTCTACGTATAAACTCGAGCGAGTGTCAATAAAGTCGTTATTATTATTATTATTATTATTATTATTATTATTACTGCGCGGAAAGTCTTCAGTACGGAAAAGTGGAAAATGGTTCATTACCATTTAATTCGAAATCATGTTATCATCGCAATAGAATTACAATTTATATAACCCATTTCGCAAAAACCTGATATCAAAGTTGATATGAATGGTTTCATTTCAACAATGAGATTGTACTTCCATATACGTGATATAAAACTTGCATTGAAAGAATTAAAAAGTGTGCTCACGTTTGTTTAATTCTACTTCTTTCATCAATGCTTTTATCTACGCCATTTATGGTATGTTGTTAACCAGGTGATATATCATTAGACTGATGGCTTGATTCTGTTGAAATATTCATCATGGCGAAATTCATCATAGCACTATGATTGCTAGAATTCGGTGTCATAAAAGTTGAACCGTAATGTTGCACTTTATAGGATATTAAATAGTTTCTGGTTTCATACCCATGATATTACAACTATTAAGCAATTACAACTTTATCGCTATGTAAACATCAAGTTTACGTCTTCATATGATTCTCAGGTTGATACACAGGTCAGAAGTTATGCCAGTACAGGGTGCATTTCGTTGATGTTGGTAGAAAGTTTTGTTTTATTATGGTAAAAGCCTTCTAAAATATATTACTGGTAATACTGATGGACAATTTTCGAAAATATTTTTCCGCCACATTATTTACCGTGCACAATTTACCGACGGATAATTAACCACAAGGCAATTTACGGACCACAATTTTCTGTCCACAATTTTCCGCCGGTCAATTGGTCGCTCAGAAATTTGCCTCCCGATAGATTAGCGTCCACAATTTTCTTCCCACAATTTGCCTCCTAAAATTTTCCACCCGACAGTTTGCCGCCCACAATTTACCGTCGGACAATTTACATCGATTTTCTCGACTTTTTCCGATCTCATTGGATATCTCTCGATCTCTCTCGATGTTATTAGTACATAGAGAGACATTTACCTATATTTCTCAGAGGTTCGATTATCACTTTAAATGACTGATATAATAGGCTAGTACAAAAAAGGGGTTTGGGACCGAGCCCCCATCACGCAAAAACTTTTAATTCATTGTTACCTACATTTAGGAGGTTCTTTACAGCCGCACGTATTGGGCGGCATACTGTCCGGAAGTAAATTCTGGGTGACAAGTTGTAGGTAGTAAATTGTGGGCGTCAAATTTTGAGAGTAAATTGTCTTGCGGTAAATTGTGGGCGGAAAATTATCCCGCGATATATAGTCCAGCTGTTAATTGTGTGCGGTGAATTGTATTGAACAAAATGTCGCCCTGTAATTCTTTTCAAACCACAGGCGTATTGTGGGAGGGGAGAAACAAGATGTATAGGTATATAATGTTGACATTTCGACATCAATAGACCCATTAATATTTTTACAGACTATTTATAGAAAAAAAAATTCAGAAACAAATTTGTAGGATCTCACATTCAAAACCCTAAATATACATGCTCTATAATTTTTAAATCACAGTGTAGTGAATTCATAAGTCTATGTAAGAACATCATATTCTGGTTAAAATCAGCATTTTACCACATAGAGTATTTTGCTACCATTTTTGTGGTGGTATATATTTGCAGAATAATTTTTGCTACCGTTTTTACTATAATTTTTGTGATGATGGATAACTTTGCGAAATCATCACGAAATTAATGGATAAATTTATACTCATTTTTCATAATAATTAATTTGATATTAATCTTATATTTTTATCGGGTATGCAGGGTGTCTCACAACTTGCGAAAAAAGTTCTGTACCAAAATTAGATGACTACAATTTGTTTGGTGCCCCATTGAAGTTCAGAAAAAAAAATCACTTTTTTTGCAATAACCTGTCTTTTTATGAAGTTATTTAACGAAATTAGGCCTATTTTAAGGTCACTAGGTTAAGCTCTATAACAATACATCTGTGGAGCTCTTTGACCTAAAATGATTACGTCTCTCCCTATTGTCATAAAAAGGGTGAAAATCCCAATTTTTGAGGGTTTTCGTGTTTATCTCATTTCGATAAATAGCTAATGAAACAACACTACAAGATAGCCGTATCCCTTGAAAAATGAACAATTTGACCCCTAATACGAAGCGATTCAATAAAAATCGAGCCCAAAAGGAGCCTCTGAAATTCCCCGAATTGACAAAAAAAGCGTTTTGCGAATATCAAGCGGTTTTGCGCCAATTTCGTGAGATTAGGAGGCTCTTATACAGCTCAATTTCCATCTAATCACATTGGATAAGATTAAATTATTCGTTTTTTTCAAGGGCTACAACTTCCTTCCATAGGTATTTAAATACCTATTTATCGAAATGAGAAAATCGCGAAAAACAGCAAAAATTAAAATTTGTTGTCCTTTTTATGACTATAGGACCAGAAATGTTCCTTTTAGGTCAAAGAGCCTTAAATCGTAAATGAATTGTAGAGCTTCACAGTAACTTTTAAGTGAGCCTAATTTTGTGACTTTAAATTTAAAAAAAGATAAGTTATTGCAAAATGAGTGATTTTTTTTAAACTTCAATGACGTCTCCCAATCAAATTGTAGGTATTGCATGCAATTTTGGTAGAGGATTTTTTTGTTAAACGTACCCGTCTTAAATACATATTTCAATTGCTTAAATATTGAGAAAATATCGAAAAAATAATCCCTTTCTATGTTTATTATATCTGTTCCGCCCACACATTCAATAAATGTGTTCAGAAACCAAAAATAAATACTCATACCACTACTAGAGGGTTTTCTTCTGTTTAATAGGATTTCTCGTAACATGCTTCCCCACAACAAAAATGATCTAGAAACGAGAAATAATGTAATTTTATTATAAGAGGAGGGTATGAAGATAAGTTTCTGTAGATATTAATAAGATCGTATAGAAGTGTTAGCCGTACAAAAATTAATCCACATTACCGTCGCATTTTTAGTATTCTCATTTCATCTGGAGTTAATGGCTATTTTACAATATGTATATTAATTTATAAAACAAAAAAGTGAATATGTCTAATATTTCCTTAAGGAACAACCGTAATAATACTTACGTAGTTTGTTATTTATAAATTAGTAAGAGATGCGCAAGTTTATATTCTACAAATCGTAAAACCATAAAAAAATCATATGTTGTTACTTTTATTTATAAATTTTCAAGACTATATTCCTTATGTTTTATTTAATTTTAACCTTATGTATTAACACCAATAAACTACACGAATAAAACTGTATATGATTGCATCTAAATTTTTAAAGAATTTGACTTACAAAATTATAAAAGGAGTTGTCCACAATTCCGAAAGAAATACTAAAAGGATAAAAAGGATAAAGGATAGGAATTATCCCCCGCTTTAATGACAGATTTGCCTGTTCGCGGGTCGGCTCTCGGGTGGATAGGTCGGACATACAATCGAAAACATTTACAAGACAATACATAACAGCACATAGCAACACCCACCCAGAGCTAGTCCCCCCATTACTGCGCCCCGTAGAACGTCTTGAGACCCCTCTGTATCGCATTTGCACGGGGTCTGGGAAAACTACGGAAAACCCAGACAGATACAGTCGACAAACTACTTTATCATCAGGGGTTACCCTCTGATGGTAAAGCAGCCGTGTCTCCCACTCAGCAATCGGCCTGCTATCTTTGCCGTAGCGGGCGCAGCGCTCGTTTTTATTTATTTTTCATAGTCACCCTTCCAAGTATGGATCCCTATCAGGAACCTTTCACCTGAAAGAGTGACTGTGCGTCGCACCGACCACAGGGCAATTGCTGTTGGTGAAAGAAATACTATTGTATTTGAATCTGTCTGTTATATGAATTCATTCTTGAAAATTCATTTCAATGTAAGAATTTTAAGACGTAAATGGAATTTGTCGATTTTTTCAAACCTTGAAAGTCATGAAAGTACAAACGAGAAACTGTAGTAGTTGATATGCTTCTATTCTATTCTCAATTTCATGTTATGAAGAAAAATCGATCATGTAAATGCATTATACAAAATTACATTTTCATTAATGAAATAGGTCGAAACTTATTAAAAATTATTTAATGGCTAAACGTAATTGAAGGTACAAAATAATTAACTTATGGCTATACCTTTTAGACCGTAATACTTTATTTCGTAGTGTTCACCATTTTTGTGCTGCTCTACTTCTGACAGTAACTGGTTTTCATTTTTTATCTTGCTGCAGAGCTTTTTAAAAGTAAAATATTAATAATGAAATTGTTTTTACTTGTTAATTAATATAATATTTTGTAAATTTAGCTAATTAATCTTCAGTAAGGAATAGGTTTTTCGAGGAAATACAATGATGAAAGCCTTATTCATGTTTTCCCAATTATCGTTCTGTCTTTAAATATGGTTCTAAACGACCGATGTACATTTTTATTTAAATATCAGATAATAGTAATGTGCAGCATTCATTTTTATCACAGGTAGATTATTGAAATTATCGATTGAAATTAATTTGAAAATAAAAAATAGAAATATTTTGAAATTCATTTTAAAGCAATATGTTTGCTTTATTTCTAAACATTTGAATAGTTTCCATCTAAAATAATTATTTTTTTTCAGTTTAGACTACATTATTTTACTCGATCTATGCGCATATTCCATTTTATCAATTTGTTTATTTTAAATCTTCATCCGGGATGCCGCGGAGGATATAAATGTGAAAGTAAATGTATAGAATATTAGCAAAATGAACGAATGTGTCAGTAACACTTTAATCTGAAATTCTATAGCATATAAAGAGTAATCCTTGTAAATACTTTTATTTATAGCCGTACGTTCATAAATGGGATTAACTCTCGTATACTCTCAAGTTTATAAAATAATTCAATTTTTGTTTATACGAAAACGATTGAGCAATAAATGTTTTTACCAACTGTAATAGGTAAATGCACAATTTTAATAGATATACATGTATGATATTAACTCATTTTATTGAATTTCATTTTTAAAGGGTGTCTGCAATGCATTTAGATCACCTGTCCTTAGGCGTAGAAATCAGAGCAATCGAGAACTGCAGTTGTGTCAAGAAAATCATCAATGGGAGATATCTCGTAATTGCCTTCGATAAATTCTTAATCAACGATGGTGTGCTCTGAAATTTGACGGTTGACTGACTGGCCTACCCCAATGTACTAAAATATAGAAGGAACCTGAAAAATTCCCACGCCCGATGTCGGAGTCCTGAAATGAATAGTACCTACTAATATTATCTATTTAAAATTCAAACACATATTTCAATTATAAATAAAACGATTAACATTTATTTATTAAATTATAACGCAAATTAAATTAAACTATATAAACAAATAGTATTTGTTTTAAATTTACTAACTGTCACCAGTAAACATATTAAACTTTGGATAATAATATCTTATTAAATATTCTCAAGGATTTTGGCCCAAAAAAACTGAATAAAGAACAATTAATTACATACTATAATTTTAAATTCAATATTCACTGAATGTGATTGAAATATTCAATGAACCAATTGTTAATATTGATTTGAAAGTATACGGCAATTACATTGACAATTGAAATATTTAAAATATATTCGTTTCTCCAATTAACGTGTTCCCTTACTATTTGTAAATTTAATTTAGGTACGTGAAAATATTGAATTCATAAAAGATTTCCTTCGCAGATGTAGCTGTATTTGTGAAGTACCACTTGAATTAATCGTACACGTGTTCCGCGAAACAGGAGGCTTTGGAAGGTTCGCGTAATCTAGAGTATAATACATATCAACGATAACTGCCGACTGGAATGAAGGAGCATCAATTAAAAATTAGTGCATAATTTCATGAAAATAAAATTGAGATTTATTACATTGTTAAGTGTTTTAAATTCCGACACCTGCATAAAATTAAAATATATATTTCATAATTTTTTATCGTTTAAAACCTATTGTTAATTACGTGACAAAAAAACAAGTTAGATCGAGCATTTTTTTGTTTTATTTTTTTTATTTTTTTGATAATTCGATTGATGATAAATCTAATACACGTATTCTTCTTTTAGACTTAGTTTTATGTATATCTAAAGAATGAAGATGTAAGTATAATGGGTAAGGTAAAATAGGGTGTTGTAAGACGAGATCTGTTTTTTGTCCTCAACTTTCCTAAAAATGAATATTTTCTCAATACCAAACTCATCTAATGTAGCTTATGTAATAATAAATCAAACTATAATGTTATTTGAATTATAGTTATATATAATGGTATGGTGTTGTGAGACACGACTTTTAATGGCAAATGGTGTTTTTTCATAAAATATCTTTATTAAACTTGGAAAAAAATGAAAAAAACAAGAAAATTATGAAGAGAAATAATAATTTAATCCATGATTTCCGATATATTTATTCATCTACGGCGGCTTGGGTTCGTCTTTATAAGAATTTCGTGTCAATTTGGCTGTAAAATCCACAATTTTTGTTTAATCGTCAAAATTCGATGGAAATCACAAAAATTCAATAGAAACCACGAAAATTCTATAGAAATGCATGATATAGATGTGAACTCGAGAAACGAGTGTCTTACAACACCCCATATTTTCTCTCTGACGACACCCCATATTTGAAAATTTCAAGATGGCCACCGCACCATTGTGCACACAACAATTTCACAAAATCATTAATGCGGTTTCGACCTTCGACTTTGGTTCGAAATATTTCCGGAATCGTACAAAATTATTGTCAAATCCAAAGGGATAAATTAGAAATAAATATTTTAATTTGCAGAAGCAGGCAATGTCCGTGTTGGTGCGACTAAATGGCGATACAAGGTAAGGAGCTCTAAAACTATGTACTGTCAAGTGTGATTAAATGGCATCAAGTCATGGCGGAAATGACGTGTCTCATAACACTCCATATCTCACCACCCCCAATCTACCGTAAACGAAATAATACTGTAATGTTTGGATCTCAAATCCCAATTAAATAAATATATGAAAAATTAAAATTATTGTCATATTCAATTTATTATAACATAACATCGATGGCGAGTAAGAAGAACCAGACGTCCCAAACGTGAGACTAAGAAAGGGACATTTCAGAATTTGCTGCGAAGAACCGGACTTTTGACAATCTTGTCGCGAAGAAATGGACATTTTAAGATTTTTTATAGCGATTTATTATATCGTAGCAACATTTGAAATGTCCGGTTCTTCGTCGAACACCATGAAATAGCCGGGTTTTCGTCGGAAATTTTTAAAGCGTCCGGATTGTCGTCGCAATTGTCGAAATGTTTGGTTTCTCACCTCACATTTGAGATGTCCGGTCCTTCGTACCAGCCGCAGAGATAACCTTTGTAGGTAGGTTAACACACAGCAGAATTGTAAATAGTGATTCTGATTTTTACCCCACTTTACCGTCCCAGGACAATATAGGCTCTTGCAGTATCGGCACAGGGCAGAACTTAACAAGCACACTTTTCGCAATAAGAATTCTTTACGAATTCATTAATATTTAATGTGTCCGAAACAATGCAACACTTAAAGTATACAGTAAGCATTATTTTAGGATATAATTATATTTGTATTTAAAAAGCATTTTCATAAATAACAAATAAATCGATACAGGCTCCTTTGTTTTAATTTTTCAAAAAGAACTCTTTTGTATCGCTTAATAACCATATAGCGGGCATTCGTTACATCGCTTAGACATATATTACAAAGAATTCATCTTATATCCTTTACAAAAAACGATGTCAAAAGAATGTCTTTTAATTATTATAAAAATATACGATGCTTGTCTAGCCATCTCTAAATTTGATGCCGTGAACCCATATTCAAAAATAATAAAGTCAAATTTCTGAATCCTATAAAATTATCGTCCTTATACTTACATCGATAAAATAACAGGAAACTTTTCAAAATGTTGTATTAGAGTAAACAACGTGTTTTCTACACGATTAATAAAGCATCGATCGTAATTGAGGAGCTGTATGGAAAAACGGCCTAAGACGAAAAAGTCGATTTCCAGAAAATAAAAAAAAGACTATTTAACTGTTTACAGGATTTACGAACAGTGCTCGTAATCGGTATATATGCATCAACGACGGATACCTACAAAATTACACGAACACACTTTTCTCAAATGTATAATAATATAAATTATATCGCAATTGAAAAATGTGGAATTAGGCCGTTATTTTGAAAAACAGTTTCGTTTTTTAAGAATATTCAGCAAAATTCGGTATTTTTTGTGTCATGATACTTTTATTGAGGATTTACGGAATATTTATAAATACAAGAGCTCAAAATGCAATTTGCGGTTTGAACTCAAATTACAACATTGTTAATATTAACGTTTCTTATAATAATACACGGAAAGAACCAATTGGTCGTCCTAACCATCTGTTTGAGTCGGCTGCAATCTAGACTAGAAATTGGTTAGTAAGATTACTCCCAGTTGGTGGAGCAAACTATTTAATTGTTTGGACATATTATAGGTCACCCACACTATAATATTATGGCGTACAAGTCAAAGCCATTTAATTTCGTTTACGATTAGGACAACAAATTAAATAGTTAGGCCAACCAACTGTGTTTATTACGCGAACTTTTGTTTATTTTGTCCAACTAACTTCAGACGGAACCCAGTACTTTTCATTACGTTGGTTCTACCAACAATTCGCAGTTTTTTCATCTAATAATAATAATAATTCGATTATTTTGATTCTCTTAAAAACAGCCCAAATAGGTCGAGCTAGGCCGTTTTTCCACGCATGCCCTCAATTGATTTCCCTCGTATTACAAATATTACAAGATGAAATTTGGGCATTACAGGTCGAAAAGTAAAAAATGTATAATTATTCTTTAAAAGGGTGATTTTATTGATGAAACATTCCATTCATTTTAGTCCTGATAAATTATAAATTTTATTTACCACTGTTCTACTCAGATCTATGTCATTCTCGTAACATTTTTCTAATTTCTTTATAGAAATATGGAAAAAATTCGTTTTACATTTTAAAAAATTGTTTAATACTGATTTATCAAGAACACATCACGAAAATAATCAACGTTTATCATCAAACATCTCACCGATGATCGGACAGGACCGTTTTCGCGATCTTGTACGAAGATGAGCAGCGCGTGGAGGATCGAGGAGGCGTAGAAGGGGAAGATTGGAGGGGTATCGAGGGAAGGTTCAAGTGGTGGAGGGTGAAAACGGAGAAGCGGTCGGTTCTAGAGCGGCGTTAAGGTGGGATTGAGGGAAAGGGTGGGAAATTGCGGAGAAGCAGAGAACGGCGAAAGGATCAATACTCACCACCTCGGGCTCACGAGGGCGCAGGACTATGTAACTGGGGTACGCGGCCGCCCCGAGACAAGCCCCGATTTGCCCCGTCTTTACCACGATCTGCAAGGACTCATTTTTGTTTGTAAACAAACCGAACTCTTGTTCCCCTGTTATTCATACATTTCATATTTATCGAACTAGCAGAATAACGATATCAAAGTTTCATTCCCTCTACAACTGTTTACAAACCTTACAACTCAATATAAAATTACTACAATCGCCATTTTCTGCTCATTCCAACGATTTACTTTAACTGTTACTATTTTAGTAACTGTCATGTAATTTTGAAACTATATTACACGGGTTGTAAACATTTTTAATGCAAATATAAAATTTACAAGACGAGGGATTACGTAGTTTCTAGAAGCTTCGTGATTTTAAGTAGTATTATGAGTCATTTCTTTCATAGACAACAGTAATCTTTGCATTACAGTAATGTAACGATGTAAAATTGTGAAATGTTCATTTTATTCATGAATTGGAAGGATGAACGATGAGAAAACAGCCTTAGGTTACCTAGAAGTGTTATATTTTAAGTAGTAACATTCCTCACGAGTCAGCCATTGCGTACAACAACAAGCAATTCACAAGGTCATCGAGAAATAAACAAATTCTGTCAGAACGTATGACATAAACATTTTGTGTATATATTTACGTTGGTTATTGCATACAAACCGGGTCGACACAGATGACTTTTACGAACGTAAACATAAGACCCCGGCAAATTCCAAGGGTATTGACGAGCTTGACTACGGTACTGCGTCGTACTTTTCGCTCCCTTCGTCGCGTACCCGTGACGTAGTCAAGTGGGAGGTAGGAGGTGGATGACGTCAGTGGTCGATAGACTCGGTTCTCCCGCACGAGTACTACACCACCCACCCCTCGTGGGGATGCTCCCCCAAACCCCCGCCAACCCCTGCCTCCGCCATTCGACTCAGCCCCCGCAGAGGGTCCATCCGAGCAGCTCGCATTATTTCTCTTCGTTTCTATTCTCTGAATGGCAGTGCGCAAAGTGCACATTGCAGTTTTGAGGTTAGGGATGACAAACGAACAGCGCAGCAAACTGAACAATGAGGAATTATCCGCGTCTGTCGCGAATCAATCCCGCACTAAAGCCGAACCGAGGCAAAATTTGACGCCGCTTCTCTATGTACCCGCGGCGAAGACGATTGTGTATTCGCATGATAATACGCCGAGTTAAATGAACGTCTTGGCTTAAATAGCGGTGCTTGTTATAGGAGATATTCCTACGATATTGATTTAGTCTAAATATTAGCCGAGTACCCGTTTCCCTCCTTAAGCGGAATATAATCGTGTTTTCCAATTATATCTATTTTTGCTGGGACGTGTTTAACCAAGTTTCCGATATTCGAGAGTCGATTTTTGGTAGCTAAATTTTGGGTATTTAAATTTTGTTATTGTAAGACATTTTTAGAATTTAGCCGGAAATTATTCCAATTGCATTATTTAGTAGAATCGATTAACGTGCAAGTTTCCGTAAAATTTCACAATACGTTGAAATCGTGACGACATAGATGATGACATCATGCAGTAAACGCAAACGAAATATATTTTAGACGTAGTACACATTGTAATTCATTTTGTAAATCAAAATAGGTCTATAACATTTTGAAAGTTTTTAACTTATTCTATTTTATCATATATTTGCTTAAAATTGTATTTCTTTTCAAGGAAGTTCATTTTATAATATTACTCAATATTTCAACACTTTTTCTTACTGTCCTGCATTTTTAGTTAACACGTTACGATCTATTGTGCAATAATAAAAAAGGAACTGTTTTAACTTCGTATTTTTTCGCGGTAAATAAATTTCTTTAAATTTTTGCATCGTTTATGTACATTACTGTCAAATAATTTCCAGACAGTGCCCGGGAAAAAATGTATTACGCATTATACAAAATACGAATGAAAATTAGTTCACAGTTAACTTTAATCTTTACCGTAAATCTAATTTGTTAACTGTTAACGATGTTAAATTTAGTCCAATTATTAACGATATTTCTCTCAATCTATATAATTATGTTACTAATAGTTGCAGATACTAATTATGCAGTGATAGCCAAAACTCCGGGAATGGTCAAATATTTAAAAAAACATCGATATTAAAAAAAAGAAACACGTGAAACGATTTTTTTAAAAATTTATATATTAGGGAGGAGGGGGTGGGTTATTTAAAATTAGTGATTTTTATGAGTTGTCAAAGCTTTTATAGTTATTTAAATGAATATCGCATGGTTTTCCACTTTAAATTGCGTTATATTCGAATATTGTTACCACTATCCACTAACTGTTCGAAGTTAGTAGAGGAAACTGACTCAGCTAGAATATTTGTAATTGAAATTATTTTTAAAGATTTGAAACTTTTGTAGCAAGATACCAAAAATCTTGATTTACTCTTTTAACTATCGTAGATTATAAAGCTTGTTTATAAGTAATACCTGTATTCGGCAAACTTTTTTGGTTTTTGTTGATATTTTTTAATCTTCAAAAATTATTAGTATATAACTAAATTTGGGGAATTTTCAACCAATAACATAAAAAAGGTGAGCATTTAAGGTATTAAAAGTTGCATTATTAATTGTTGTTTTCTAAAGGACTGTAAAAAAATATTTTCTTACAGTCAATGTTATAACTGAGCAAAGCTTAATTATGTCTGCGCATTCAAAATATACAATAAAAAATCGTTTTTTATTCAATTTGGATTAGTCCGAAACCATATGTACTATTTGGAACGGAAAATTTAAGATTACTAATGGAATAGTTTAATAAAAACTTTGAAAAATTACGAAGAAATAAGAAGTCTGAAGAAATACTAATACGGGCTACAAAAGTAGTAGTATTTTTCTCCAATAAATTAAAACTATTTCCGACAGTCAGTGTTAAAATATAATTTAAAATTAGGTTAATAATGTCATATAAACAAATATTATATTTGGTTATAAATTTCCTCGTGAAACGTGTCTGCCAGCTCATAATTTGTTTGAAAGACTTGTTAGACATACCACAAAACTCGATGTTCCGGTTCCGAAGAATTTATGGAATATTTTGTTTTGAAATTTGTTTAATAATGAAGTTCGTTATTTAATCGGGAATTTGATCTTAAAGTTGAATTGAACTAAACAGAGTAGTCGAATAATGTTCCAGAACTTTTTAAACAGAATTCCCAACATCGTGTCTGGTTTGGTAGAAAATGATATGAAAATTCGATTTTCTAATTTTATATAATGCAACTCTATAAAGCAATTTCTAAATACAAAATATCTTAACGTCAAAGTTATATATTGATTAACCAATTAAAATTATTTTTAAAATCAAATCTCTTTATTGCATTATTCCTTCCATGTCACAAAACATGTTGTTCGTATCAATGACGAAACATTGTGCTTCGAGTAATCACGTCATCAACAACCCATGTCCCCCGCTTTGCTAGCTAACGGGCCGGACCGAAAACAATATTTTGCGCCCTAGGTACAAAAAATAATATAATAGTTGTATAAATATAAATTTACATGCGACGAAACGTTATGGACCAAATACTCAGTTCAAAAATCATAAAAATTAGAGTTTTTAAATAAGAATTTGTTTTGTTTCCAAAAATAAGGACAAAATATATTAATAAATACTCCATAGAAATTAGAAAATTTAAAAGCCATATTTAATGTCAGTTATTTATTTTAGTAATGCATTTAGAATGAATCATTAAAAAATATAGTTAAAATTAGTTCTGGATTTTGTTAATAGTCCAAATGTCAAAAGTGCCAACAAAATAGTCGGACATCATTGTCGAATTTCGGAAAATTAATTTGAGATTCAATTAGTTGCCTTCTATTAGTTTCACAATGTTCATTCAGATTAGTCAATTTAGTGCGACCAACTAAGATTTCGAGCATGAAAATGGAGTTCAGCAGTCATTTTTTATGGAACATTTTGAAATACAACGTCTTTAACCAATCTATTTTCTAGATAATTATATTTATCACGCGATTTTTACACTAATCTCAGATATTCTAATGTTACAAATGATAACAATTAAGTTTATTGAAACTAGATTTATGGCACACCATTCGAAAGACTGTGGTTTTAGCAATAACAAGAAGGTGGTTTCATTTACTAACTGCATGTTTAATTTTTGTAGATTTGGCACTCAGTAGGTTTGCTAACTCTTTGTTGACGTTTGTTGATAATTTTCTTGCAGCATTTTGAAATTTATAGATTTGATATTTTTTATATTGTCAGTCGAAAATATTGGCCACGAGAACCTGTGAAGTAAAATTGATAATACATTATTTTATGATAATATTTCGTTGAGGTATCGTAATAATAGATTTATAATATCATTACAAGATGCATACATGGTCCTTATTTGCAGAGATATTGTACATGCACGATGTATACGCCTGTCAAATAACGTTCAAATGTAAATGACGCGCTAACCAGTTTATCGTGCTAATTGCGTTCTAAGCAAAATTTGTACAGATAAGATGAGCACGCTCGCGCTCATATTAATTGTATCACGAATAATCTGTAGTCTAAAACTATCGATTTTACGTCAAGGTCTTGTAAATTACGATAATAATTCGATTAAAACTTAAATGCTGCTGGCAAAACGCAAACTCGTCTTCAAAGATAAAATCGCTTATTAAGCACTGAACTTTGTAAACACTATTTCGAACACAAACATTTGGCTTAATCTATCAAAGTGATAATACCACATGTGAATAACACCTGCAATATATCTATGTACTCAAATTTGAATAATGGATTTGGAAAGTGTTGAAAGAATTAAACTTAATATTTACGAAATACTAAGGTGAGAATACAGTAATATATGCAATATATCATATTGCAGTTAGTCTATTATCAAAATTCCATTTTGTTCAGTATCGTTACAACGATGTATTTGCATAAAATATTATCGTGATTATGAGAAATTTAATTCAAATTTAGATTTTTGTTATTTATTTGTTGAAGTTATACTCTGTTAATAATAATATTTAGTAATTATTGAAATAAACAATTGATAACCTATTATATTTGGTCCATGCCCTAATTTTGGGATCATGCTTGCATACCGATATGCTCCCATGTTTCAATACTGTATTTTGATAGATATGAATTGACATTATTGGCATTGCCACCATTAGTTATTTGTCGAATGTTTGTTAATAATATTATAATCAGTTTCAAATTTTTCCACGAATTTAAAAGTGATAGAAATAAATCATTCATTGTTGCAGCAATTGAAAATTTGTCGAACAAAGGTCTCCTAGTAAATGTATTGAGAATCGTTCCAGTTTACTTATTGTTAGCTGCTCTCTAAACTTGAATGAATAAAAAACGACTTATCTACAGCGAAAAGTGAGTTACCATCTATTAGTGAGTTTTTTACTGACAAATAGTATGAAAATAGTAATTCACTAGTAACATTCTACTAATCTACAAGTAGATATTGACTTTTTTAGTTTAGTAGTTTGTCGACCTAGTAATAAATTAGTAGGTTTTAACTTTTTATTAGCAAAAATGATTACTAATTCATTTGGTGACTCACTTTTCATTTTCTTATTGGTAGTTTTTAATTAATTCAGATCTAGAGAGTGTAACTTCATCAAAATTAAGTTGCACTTTATCTGGATTGAAAGTGCTCATAGACACAAAAAAAATTAATAGTTTTCTAGATATCGAGTTTTAAAAAATGAAGATGTCACTTAGAAACATGTTTTTCGCTGGACGTATAAACTAAAATTTTGTTAGTAGTTTATACAGGACATGTAGAAAAATTGCATACATTTTCAGTGGAATCTTTTTCCTGATTAAAAATGTAGAACATCCTGAAGGCTCTCAATTAAATTAATTTGAACGTTTTTTAGGGACCATATGTTTTATTATGTCCATATGTCTAAAACTGTTTATTTTGTTAATGATTAAATTAGTAAATTACTTGACGCTGTTGCTTATACACCTAGTATGACATCCGTTGCAAATAATTTGGAATCGAGCACACAACTCTCTGCCTTGAGATGTGACCGGTACGAAAAAATGCCAATATTAGCATACCTTCTAAATATTATAATAATATGTCGATTAATATATCACATTCTCAAATTGTTATCGGGTCCATCCAATAAAATTCCTTGATAATTATTCCACAAATTTTCTATAACGTTTTTTATGGAATGCGAAAGGTATTCGGTATATCATTTTAGCTACTAGCAAAGTCCAGTACCAACCTTATTATTTTATCAATAAACATTTGTTTTTCAGCTGGACTGGGTAAAATCGATTAAGTAATATCGTCTGAAAAATAAGATATAAAAGTTAAGTAACTCCTTACCCCGAAACAGCTCTAATCCTCGCACACTCGTGCTGAACTCGAGTCGTGAACGTATAACATAAATTGGAAGTTTTACGGTTAGTAAACCGCGGACAGCTCTGTAATTGAACATAAAATCTGTTTTCCATGATTGACGAGGCGTTATTGACCGGTACCCACGGTTAAGTTTGCGATCGGAATTTTAGGACCTCTTTAAACTTAATGAGTGCCACTACTTATGTTCTTACAGATTTTTATTTCCTGTTTGATTGGATTGTTCAACATTTTTCGAATTCGGATTTGTTTAAGTGGTATTTCAAATGTATCGAACGTCAAATTAAAAAAATGGTCAAATTCTGTAACAATATGACTAAATATTATGTTATCTACATAATTGTTTACGATTTAAAAAATCTCGAAAAAATATTGTAACATCCTTATGTATCTATGTATGTGTTTGGCAAGAAAAACCTGACAAATATCTACATAAAGCGAAAAAATGTAGTTAATCCAACCCTTTTATAAAAGTAAAACACGGGATTACAAAAATTGTTCAATTAACTGTTTTTGTAGTAAACAAGACCATGAACGTTATTCCGGTTACTATTTTCCAATCTCTAAACATGTAGTAGAACACATAACCTCAAATCTACCGCAGTTTCCCAGTTAAATAGTCACTTTCAATATTCGTGAATAGTAAAATGTATGAATTAAATTTGAGTAAACGAAAATAACCTTGATTCGTAATTTTTTATGTGGATTCGCGTTATAACTTCTGTTAATTAAAAAATTGAGTTATATCGAAGGTTTATTGTTACATTAAACAACATATACAAACATTTTCGTATGTTTTCGTTAGTTCCATTCAGATATTATCGAGTTATCCTTAAATATCCTTATTTACCCCAGACAAAAGAAAATCTTATTAAATTTGAATGGTTTTTAAATATTTAAAGTATTTCATGTAGGTCCTCAAGGTTTGTTCTGGGTACACCCCCCTCCCCTTTTGTTCTGGTTACAACCGTAAATATATTTAATCCACTAAACCTACAGTAGTGCTAAAAATCAACAAATTAGATATCAATTACATAGAGGAATAATATTAAATCTTGTACATTTGACTTAATTTTCAAGGTCAATGGAGTTTAATTACCCAGTAAACGACATAAAAAGCATTATTTTTTTATGAAGTATAGTTATCTGTATTTCCAATTATTATTTTTGTCAATTTTGAAAGAATCACATGATAGTATAATCTGTTTGATTTTGAAAATACGTTCAAGATCGCTTTCGATCTTTTCAATTTAACCTTTGCCCACTTTTCCTTTGCACGCTCTTGTAACATTTCGTACCGAAAGGTTATGTTTATAAAATAAACGATGAAGTTGTTTTAAAGAATAATTTTAAACTAGTTGGATTATATTAGAAAATGCAATACAGCTATCCTCAAAGGGTCATAGGTCTGACAAAAATGTGGAGAGAAACGGCTTTCAGGGCTTTATTTGTACAACTATTTAGCTTCATAATTTGCAAACCGCGAACTCCCAGCTAATCTTTTTCTCCAAATATAGGTGATATTATAGGTGATTTACAATTTTTACAGCGATTTTTTGTTATTACCGGCAATTGACCTCCAATCGAAAAATGTTTTATGGGAATGTTGTAAGTATAAAAAAGACCTACAATTTTTGTGTACAGAATTTTGCAAACCCGTGTTTTTTATATTTTTCCCGCTCAAAACTGGTTTTATTTCTTGCAATTTTTAAGAGACTCACCTTTTTTGTCCCGAATAAGCTGTAATTTTTTTGAGTAATTATATGTATTCGTTTCTTTTTATTGATTAAAAACCGATAAAACACCTATATTTTCCTGTGAAAAATGTCACAACAGTAGAGAATGGAATTTTATTTGATGGAATTTTTTCATTAAATATCTACTTTTGGATGGTATATGAATCAATTTACATTTCTATATAAAAAAGTGTCAAAAACCTCGAAAAACTAAAAAAAACTCAATTTTCAACATCAATATTAATTTAATTTTCAACATTAATGTTAAAAAAGTAAGAAACAAGTGCAATTCTGTTATTATAAAATTGTTCTTATTGCGTAATATATTTTATTGTGTAATTGCGTTGTATATTTTATCAGTTAATAAATAAATAGAAATCTAGTTTTTTAGATTTTCGTGTTTTTTTTCACCTTTATTATAGAAATGTAAATTGATTCATATATCATCTGAAAGTAGATATTTCAACGAATAAATTCCAATAAATAAAGCTCCATTTATCTACAGTTTTAATATTAGATTTTTCACTGGAAAGTATATGTTTTATTATCGGTTTTTAATCATTAAAAAAGAAACCAATAAATATTATTATTCAAAAAAATTACAGCTTATTCAGGACACAAAAAGGTAAGTCTGCTAAAAATTTCAAGAAAAAAAAATCATTTTTGAGCGCGAAAAAAATTAAAAACAAAAAACACGGATTCTTCCATTTTTTTTCTGAAAGTTTGAGGTTATGTGAAAAATTATGTATAGAAAAATTATAGTCTTTTTTAAACTTACAACATTCCCATAAAACATTCTTCGATTGGAGGTCAATTGCTGGTAATAACAAAAAATCGCTGTGAAAATTGTAATTCGCCTATAATCACCTGTATTTGTAGAAAACGATAAGCTGGGATTTCGCGGCTTGCAAATTTTGAAGCTAAATAATTGTACAAATAGCCGTGAAAGACGTTTTTCTCCACATTTTTGTCAGACTTATGACCCTTTCAGGATTATACTTGCGACAAGTAATTTTCAAATAACCTCAAAATTTTAAAAGTTCTACTATAAATAAAATTAATGAAAAATGTAGCAACTTCTGTCTTGGATCAATTTACGACCTTGCCAGCTGTAAACGATAATAATGAAACGCGCACACGTTTCATGGACGAGTCCTGTGAAGTTTATCGCTTTCTTATCATTAGGCCAAGGTAAGTCGTAATTTGGTCTGGGAGTCCGGTTCAAAGTCGTTCCACCTGTCTGCCCGAAAATACTCAGGAAAGGAAAGCATCGTCAGAGAATTTCCCCGTTTGTAGGTAACAGGAGGGAAGCAATTTTCTTTTCAACGATCGCTATTTCCTCGGCTAAAATAAAAACGAGGGTGGACATACACACCAGCCTTTTGTAAACCCAAAGTGGCGATCAGGAAGGGTGCCCTGACCGCGACGACGACGTCGTCGACGAGGAGTACACAAGCGCAGCCATTCGCTCGATCGGAGATCGGGGTCACCCAATTTTTCATTTCCCCTCCTCGCGTACTCACCCCTACCCCCTCCACTCTACTATAAAACCCCGACATTTCTTTCACGGCGCAATACCTGTGATGCTTTCCCAAGAATCGCACGCGTGTGGGGTGTACGATGGAAAAAACGGCGAAACGGGGCGGTATCCGTACGAATTTGGGTCACGCACGAATCGATAAACAACTTCACGGAATAACGATCGGCGCGATGGCAGACCTCGTGTGACATGACGCAACCGAGCAATGTGCTACTCGGTGATTAGTCCGCAACAACCGCACTTAGTTAGTATCAGCATTCGACCTATCCCGAACTAAAATTCGACGCATCTGTTGCGATCCAATCTTTTGATCCGATTTACGATAGCCTCTTAGGGTGAATAGTTTTTTAAGTTACTTTCGATTGTGTAATGACGCGTACGGCATCAAACACATTCATGATGTTTTTTTTGTAATTCGAGATATAGATCAGGAAAATTAGCTCAATTTAAATGAAAATAGGAAAAAAAAAACAGGTAACCTATTTACTACGGGGGTTGAAAGGGGGTAAAAATGCTATTGGTGGTTTTCCGTTAAAAGTTGACATCTTATCAAAAAATGTTAAACACAAGAGTTGTAGGTCTTCAAAAAATCTATAACTTTTGTACAGGGCACTTTTTTACATAACCTAAAAATTTCCAAGTTAAATGCAAAAAATTCTCGGTTTTTTATTTTTCATTTATCGAAAAATGATTTAATTTTGATGAAATTTGGTGGAATACTACTTTTGAATGTCTAAAATAACTGCAAATTTTTTGAGTTTGGAGAAGCGAATAGTTTCTATGATATTCGATTTAAAAAAAAAACACCCCCTTTTTCAAAAAGATTTTGTGGCCAGGAGAATGATCGTGCAATGCTCTACTAGGTCGCATTTTTTTGTTATTAAATGTACTTTTCAACTATTTAATAATATATATGGGTCCCTATGGAAAAATAAAAATGCGAAAAACCAAAAAATCGCTTTTGGAACTTAGGTTTTTTGTTTAATTGTTGATTATTTATTAATTAAATTAACCGCAAACCAAAATAACTCTTTCACAAGCCCGATTTTTATCTAATGAAAAAAATAAGAAAGAATTGATGAAAGAGTTGTCAAGAATATTTAGATCGAAGGATGTACCGTCCCTTGGTAAGGTAAGACCCTTGACCACCCCCAATAGTCAGATTTCAGATACATTTTTTTTCCTCTCAAGACCTAATTTGCCTGGTCTAATAGAAGATAAAACTACGTTATGCAAAAATCGGAAATATGATGTCTGACCAACAACGACTCTTATCACTTATGTTTTTAACGGTCATGGTGGGGCTCGATATATATACTTTAACCCAAAGTGTCTTGCATATGTGTTTTTTTTTCTGTTTTCATTTTTTGGAGGTCAAACAAACATGTTGACACTAAAAGAAAAAAATCGTTACGGCCGTTTTTGAAAAAAAAAAACGATTTTTCGTTATTTGAGTTCAATTACATTAATTTCATGATAATACCTTAAAAATGATTTTTTATCAGTTTAATACTTTCATTTTACCATCAAAATAGAGTAACTATAATTGAAATACCAATTTGTAACTTTAATCTTTAAGCAATTATAAGATAAAATTTTAAAAATAATGATTTTTGAACATTATTTCTATTGCATATACGCATTGCAGTTTTAATGAAACTACACAATATTTAAATTTTTTTATATTTCGAATTAACTTACATAAATCAACATATATTAAGTTTAATTTTAAGAATGTACACGTAATCGAGAAATATTATTATCGTAAATTTTATCCTGCACTTGAACTTCAAAAAAGTAATGCAAACTCAAAATATTAAATAATATAAATAGAAGAATGAGACATTTTTCTTATCTGTGAAGAGGCAACTTTTATTAAAAAAAGCCACTAGTTTGCAGTGCAATAGCAAAAACCGACTATCAATTGTTGAAACTATGGTAAACATTAAGACGACGTTGACGTCTTGCAATATAAAAATGTCGAAAGATCACGCAAGATTACACGATGAAAATCGTCAATGAATTTCTTTATTGTGTCTCGGAAAGACGAAGAAAATGGTATCAGTACAGGGTAAACTTATGTTAGTTAATTCGGAAAATAAACAAAATTAACATGGTCAACCAATGATGTTTATTTGTAAATTGGCTTTACTTTTTTCTTTTGTAATAAATTTCATACAATTTAAATATTGCGTAGTTTCATTTAACCCTAAACGTATGGAATAAAAGCAATATTCGATAATTCTTTTAAAATTCTTGTTACAAATTAGCATTTCTATTGTAGTTACTCTATTTTGATGGTAAAATAAAAGTGTCAAACGGATAAAAAATCATTTTTAAGGTATTATCATGAAATTATTGTAATTGAACTCATAAAATAAAAAAAAAATCGGTTATTTCAAGAACGGCCATAACGATTTTTTTCTTTTTGGTGTCAACATGTTCGTTAGACCTCCAAAAGGTGTAAACAGAAAAAAAAATCAAATAAGTGTGATATTATATTACAAATGGGATAAAAATTGATACAAACCGACTAACCTAATCTAATTGCGTTCTCACTAAGGGGTTCAGTACTTCATGGATACATATTTTGTAATGTACACAAATAGTTTAATATTGCTTGTAATCACCGAAAATATGGTCACAACATGGATCCATGTGTTACATCTGAATTCCTAGTCAGTCAAAAAAATATCCATTGTTTTTTTTTTGTTAAATGTCACTTGAATACATTTTTAATGGATTTTTATGAAATTTGTTACCCTGAAGGGTTTCGGGCTCCCTAATTATAATTATAATATTGGTTTCATAAAATGCTATTTTGAGATGTGCTAGAAAAGTTGCAATTCGAAAATTGAATTTAAAAAAATACGGGCAGAATTCATGTTGAAGGATATGTTTATTTAACGTTTCCTGTTCGAATAGATTCCAAAAAAGAGGCAGAAAAACTGTAAAAGATTGTAAGCGTGAAATTGCTAGAAAAACTCTCATATTTATTTATAGAATCCTTATAAAGTTGTATTTTCGTCCGAAACTTCTATTTTTCAGCTACCAACAAACAGAAAAATACATGATCTGCCATTATCGTCTTGAAAATTATATTTCAGATTTATTAGAAATCTGTAAAAGCCCGACTACCTAGTTTCAAATAAATCCGATCAATTTTTTAAGATTATTTTGCCATATTAGTACTCTCATTTTTAATTTTGGAACTCTTGTGCTACATTCATATTTAGGAAATGACAAAACTTCGGAGCAGCGTACTAAATAAATCTGATATATTGCGGAAAATTATTCCGCTATTTTGAATTTTGAAAATCGGATTTCAGTTCATAATTGTGAGGGCCCAAAGGTATTCCAGTAACATGTATGTAATAAATCTGATCAAATTTGAAAGGATTCTGGCATATTGGATCGGTCAATTTTAAAATCTAATATCAGATTTCTCATCAGAGAACCCGAAAACCGGTAGTCACTAATTTCAGAAAATTAAGAAAGTTTTAACTCTTACATTTGTCGCTATTGCTCTCCTTGATAGTCATGGTGCTTGAAAATGATAATCATCAATGATCTCTGTACAAGACATGAGGGTAAACTAATCTCTGATTAGGAATTTAATTACTCTTAACTACAATATCAAAACATTAAGAAATGCCATAAATCCTAAAATATATATTTCAAAAGTTTCCACTTCAGTTAGAGAAAGAAAATTAGCAATTCGTATCAAATTCATAAGTAAATGGCTAACAAAATCCGTAGGATGATGATATAGCCTGCATGTTTTTATTTCTAAAATCATTCGTTTTTCATTCGATTTTAGGTTAAATAAGTAATGTCGATAAATATTTCCACGCAGCAACAATCTTTAATGATAATTCGACGGATTAAAATCTTTTTAAAAACATAAAGTCATAAATAAATAGGAAAGTAAAAGTTTTTTAAAATTACTGACATAAACTTATATTGTTTTCCAACTATAAGATTCTTATGAAAAGTAAAAATATAGTGAAATATTATGAGCCGTAAATTTAATATTATAATATAAACAAACTACTTTATATTAAAATAAAAATTATAATATAATCATTAAGAATTTTTGTTTTTCTAGTTTACAATTCAAACTTTGTAAAATTGGTCAACTAATGATTTCCACTAAACTTACATTTATATCACAATTTCAACCTGCCAAGAGCACTTTCGAAAATCGATATTTTTGCAAATGAATCGTTTAAAGCTCAGTTGAGGCCCATTTATATTCTCATAGAGAAAGTGTCAACCAAAAAATTTGCGTATTTTCAAGCAACATGTGACATTTTTTGTTGAAAGTTATTCAAACAAATTAAGTACCTTTTTTCGGAACCGAATTAAGTTTTTTATATTTTATTATTTTTTTAAACATTTGAAGTTTGAACTTTTTTTTTTTAAAGAAGAGTTTTCAAAATTCTGAACAAAAAAAATCACTTGTAAATAAGAATCAAACAGAATAAGCAACAAATGGAATCTCTTGAGAATTTTTCGTAAAATGTCGATGTATTTTGGGAGATAAAATTTTCAATACAATTTTTATCATAATCTCCTTTTGATTCTCCATAACTTAAGATTGAGCTATGTTCTCAATCTGAAAAATTTATTCCAACATTCTATGATCATACTTTTATCCCTCACATATTACAACGCCACAATTAAGGTCCAAAAAACAGGCGAATATTAAGTTACCCTGTATTGCCCTTTATTTAAACGAAATTAAAAGGAATCCTTCACAGAAATTTAAGGCTCTCAGCATTCAAAGTATACGATATATAAATAAGAATATGTGCTTTATTCATGGCTGATCATTAACACTATTTTCACTTAAAATGTGTGCGTCTATAGATACTGGACGTTTTTGAATGAGTATTTTAAAGAATCTTTAGTATAGTACCTGAATGTTTATGTTTTTATTTATTTTTTTAAATTTTACTGCGCACAAATAAAAGCCGTTTATAATTTTACTACCATTTTAAAAGATATAGAAACCTTCAATATCAGAATATAAGAAAAATATGAAGAAACTTTTTTCTGTTCTCATAAAAACTCTTAAGATAGTTTTGTGAAATATGCTGTAAATTGGTTATTCTTTTGAGTGTAGTTTGTTTATGAAAATACAATTACGAAGAGGTTAGTTCTGTGATCCTTTACCGTAAATATCATTTCAGTGTCGACATCCCCTTAAAGTAATTTTGACCACGATACCAGAAAATGCCATACTGTTCTAATTAGATATAGTATAATAGCTTAACAAATACCATGGAAGTATGTTGGCTGAAAGGCACCTCGAACTTTACCCGGTTGAAAACGGAATGTAATAATATTGAATTTTGTCACTGCTAGTGCTACTTTTATATGCTAGTATTATATAAAAGTAATTTTTGACGAAATTAGTTTGGCATAACTAATATAAAGTTACAACTCTTCCCAAATATTGTAAAATAAATATAAATAATAAAATATAAAAATGTAAACTGTGTGATTTAGTACATGGAATGCAACTAATAGCTTTTGTCGTACTAGACTATAAAATTAAATCAGAATATTTTTTTAAAACTGGAAGGTGAATATAAAAAATATTAATTTATCAGAAACGTGGTATTTTTCAATTATTTCTAGTAGTTTTGGGCACCATATAATTGCTATACATAGAAAAAAATAAGGTATTCAGTGCCCGATTTGTATATTGTTATAAATCTTGGGATATTTTGCGAAAAATTAGTATTCCTAGCATTATTAAAATGTTGGATATGTTCTATAGTTAATTTAATTTTCACATACCAATGTCCGATCTTGATTATAATTAAATGTAATATATCTATATTTTAGATTAAAACTGCTATTAGAATTCCAGAAGAATGATAAAGCAAGATTAAATGGTTCAAGTCTAACAAAAATTTTAATAAATATTTATCTAATCTTTTCTGTTCGTTGAAAGAGAAAACGAAATTAAATTTCCTCAACGCTTCCATAGGGAATTCTTGCGTTTTCCAGCACTGCAATTTTCTTCGAGGTCGAAAATTTTAAAAGAATATCTCGAATAAAAATTGTTAAATATCAGAGGTTAGAAGTGTTTCTTCCTACTTTGTTTTATAATACAGGTAAATTATTTAATAGTTTCAAATATACGCACTTTTTATGATAAGTAACGTAGATTTGTATCTGAACCAAATATTAAAAATTATATTTCGTCTAACCAGTCGTGCATAAAAATTTGTTTTGTCACTAACAAATACTATTAACAATTATTTTAATCTGTTATCCCCAAATGGATGGAATCTTTAATAAAATTCAGTCGGTAATCGGTATGGATATTTAGGTATCCTGTTTGCTCGCAGAATATTTGTAAACTATTTTTGCTACCAACCTGTCTATTAATAAACGTTTACATACTTTAGAGACAATATTTAAAACAAAGATTTACAAAGTAGATTTACAAAAAAAATCCAACATAATCTATAAGATTGACTGTGACGAATGTGACTCCACGGATGTTGAATACAGGATACAATTTTAATTTCCCGAATGTTACAATTTTAGACGGTGAGAAACACTGGGAAAAGAGGAACATTAAAGAAATTATATACATAAAAAATAAAAAAATAATGTAAATTATAGGATTGATATTGAAAAATTGAGTGGTTTCTATAATCATTGAATTGAAGAACATTTGAAAATGTTTAACTTAGTTTAATTTATTACATACATGTTATTAATTCTGTTTTATACATCTTTTATTCTATTATTAATTACATCTTTTACTTATTAACTTTTATTGTTCACTAGGCTTTGTTTACTAATATAACTCTATACATTTCTATCTAAATACAAGTAGTTTAAGATTTGAATAAAAAATCGTATGACAATAAATACAGAAGTTTTACAACTCATTATCAAACGTGTCTAATGAGTTCTGATTTGACAGTTATACAAATACCAGTTCCTGTTTATGCCCAAAGATTATGCATTTGCAAAATTGTGCAGCATTTTTTTTTTAATTCTCACACGTTTTCATTACAGGTCAAAAGTTGATGCAAGTCGATCTTATACGAATGATATAAGCCTTAAATATGATTTGTTTTGTCAAGTATACATCGTTAAAAACCCTTTTTCCTGTGATTTTTTAAGTTTAAACCCTAAACTTTTAAGAGAGGATTGAAAGGATATATTATATTGTAGTCTTATTTACAGTAATTTAAAACATTGTTCAGTAATTTACTTAACATTTTAATAGTATTTTGATTTATTTATCATTTGTATATTGAAAATTATCATGTTCAAAGAAAGTGCCAGACGGATTTATAAAATTATGTTTTATTGAAAATATTTTACATTTTCAGGAGCCCATCGTTTGTACTAATTAGTATGATATTTATATTTTCAATTTTTATGACGAATTTAAGAATGATTATTTAGAATATAAAGAGAGATTAATTATATGGAACTAATGCAAAAGATCAGTCCACTTACAATTAGTTAGAATATTAAAAACGTTTTTTTAATCATGAATATTACGACTGTCATAGTGTCATGGTGAATCAGATAATTTAATTCCTTTAATTCATTACAGCTCTTTAATCTTTTTATTAACAGATTAAGTGAAAAAAATGTAAATAAAAATTTGTCACATTTTAACTTAACTGAAAGGAACGTATTTATCTACTAAAACGGGTATATTATGACATATTACCTGTAACTTTATCATCGTAATATAAATATTTATCAAATTAAACTAATAAATTATTATTTATTTGCTAATACATAGAAAGTTATTGTAAACTTCTCAAGGTATGAAATCCAAATAAATTCATTGGAGAAATGAATCTAGGTTTTTATTTGTATTTATATTATGTCATTAAATTAAGTACAAATTGTTTAACTGCCAGTAATATGTAATTACTTCCTCAGGAGTGGAGATTGTTCGATTTATGTCGATGTGGTATTTTGAAACCCGAAAAATTGGAATCTGGCGATTTCCGATTTCCCATCCAATTAGCTTTCATCCGACTCAACTCAATTATTGACATCCGACGATTTGCCGAGTGTCTCTGAAATGCCGAAAGAATAACATTGATTTGCTTAAGTCTAATTTGATGTTGATTTATGGTAGTAATTTAATATTTTAATAATTACAAAAATTAATCAAACATTAATTCATTCATTATTGAAAATACTTACGTTATACATAATAACGTTTAAATAGTAAAAACACATAATTCGACATTTATTATTTGCAATTTTCTCCATAAATGTATTATAATCTTTGCATATATGTTTTATATGAACATATCGATCAATTAATGAATATATGTACAAATGATGTATGTACGGCTATTTATATTAAAGTACAGTCATTAACTCCTAATTTTCCGAGGATATACATTGTGTGCACAAAAAGTTCCAACGTTTATCTTATACACTATACAATATTCGTAATTGTGCATATTATAGAAGCATTATGCCGTGCTTTACACACTTATGAGGAATTACGTTTTACTACATGAATATGGTATTGAGATTGAATACGAATTTCAAGTTACTGCGACTTAAGTTATATTATTGATCCACAGAATTTAGCAAGGAAATGTTGATGTTATTTATTTCAAAAGAAATAACGAAAAGATTTAGTAATCATTTATGGATGCCACAATATCGTATAATGTTTTTGTAGTATATTTATGTAAATTTAATTACATGACACTAACTGTTTTCGATAATTCTCAGAAACACATTTCTCCACTAGGAAGACGTCACAGTCACTCCACTTTTCTGCAAATAACCGTTCTAAAATTAATCCCGACTTGATCTCAAAATAATAATAACATATTAACCTGAATATTATTCACCCCTTTATTTTCGGACGCCTAAAACGAGCATGCGACGGAAAATATTGATTTAATTGGTTAAATATAAAAAAGATACTACGTGGAAAAAAATAATGAATGAGTTCTTGAATTATGTAAGAAAAAAGTATCGTAGTGACTTTTTTTAATAGCCTCAGTGGACGTAAGAAATTTATTTTCATACTACGCTAATAAATAGTAACTACCTAAAATGTGCCGGAGGAAGGGACTGATTCATTGATTCGTTGATTCATTGATTGAACGACAGAGGCGTGGCCGTTGTTTGACGTAAACGTCTGACGTGTTATAATCGTTGACTCAGTTTTGAAATGAAAATAACAGTATCGATTTTATACATAAATCACCACAAGTTTCGTTGATAGAAAGTACAATCGATAAAAGACATTATTTATTATATTTTTTTCAATATTACGTCAAAATTGTATTTAATATTTGAACGACGTTAAATCACGATATAGGATAGTAATTTAGTAATGTCAAAATTTACTGCATAATTGAATTGTTAACTGATTATAGTATGGTTTATAGTAAATTGAGATTTATTACTGTAGTCGAAGAATTCTAAACAGCTCACTTTGTTATCTATCTTAGATAATGTGTAGTTACTTCGTTATTACAGTGGTCTATTATTTCCTGAATTTTTTAATATGACCACAATGCTATATTGAGAAATCCATAATTTACTGCATTTTTATATATAAATGTAGTATTTTTTCATCTTCGTATAATATTATATATTATTACGGACACGTGTATCAAAAATGTATATTTTCAGAGATAAAAATATCAAACTTAAAAAAAATGCAATTTTCGCAGTAAAATCCCCTCTTCGAACCCGATTATCTCAAAATTAAGATACGTGCTCAATTTGAAAATTTGAGACGAGTAACCTAATATCACAAACTTTTATTTCCTATACATTTTTACCCCAAATTTCAGGTCCAAAAGCACGCGAATTTTTACAACTGTTTAGGGTGACTCTTTATAATTACATTAGTTACTCGTATTCGCAATATTCTTCTGAAATTTATGCAATATTATTATGAGGATTAATCTTAGGCAATGTCGAAAATTTGCCGGATTAAATTATTTCAAGAACAAATAAAATAAAATTTCAAATTTCGAATCATGGAATTTGTTAATTCGTACAGCTCGGAAAAAAATAGTCGGTTTTACTATTTAAATCATATGCTTGGGTACCTAATTTGACAAAGTCACTAATTAGATAATAAAATTGAGTAAAAACGATGGCTCTGTTTTATTCTGTTATCTAGTTAGTAGTTCTAACTACTTCATCATTTCATGCGATTAAACTGAAATTCGCGTTGAACAATTTACCATATTAGTTAGCAATTTGACGTCAGAGTTAGTAACGTAAATATTTGAAATAATTTATAATTAAGTTTTTCCATTGTTCCAGTAGTAGAGATAATGTAATAAAATGAATGTATTGGCTTCAGCACTATTTGGGTAGTATTTTTTAGTACCTAAATCCACACAGTGAAGAGATCAAAATCGCGATTGTGAATTTTTGAAATCTGGTATCAGACTCACAATCATCGATCTAGAAAACTCCGAGTACTACGTTTCGAGATCATACAATTTTTAACATGCTTCGTTCGCCATATACGATCTGTTTTTTTAATTATTTTGAATTGTCCAAGTCCGGATACAAATTCATAATTAGGGATCTCAAAAACTACCATGTAACGACCTTCAAGCGGTTACATTAATTTTGTTATTTTTCCTTCGCCATATTGGATCCGCCATTTTTAATTTTTGAAATTCTGTCACAGACTTGTAATCAGCGACCTGAATAAGAAAGTGAGTTTCAAGAGAAAAACTTGACAATTTAAAATTATTTTTCAGAACATTCTTTCACCCTATCATTTGAAATGGTAACATCTTTCCAAAATTCTTGATTTGCCAGAAATCCTAAAAAACACATTTATTTTATATTTTTAGGAAGTAGGGTTAAATGTTCTTGTCGATATTAAAATCTCGAAACCTCTTGCAGTCGGTATATCAGATCAAGTGGAAAATTTACAATAGTTTCGGTTCTTTTGAAATGTAATGTTTTCAACCCTTCTGCACAATTTTCCTATTGTATTGTGATGTACTCTACTTCAACGAATTTCTTTAGTTAATTCATAATTTATCACTTTATTGTATATCTTATTTTACACTAAACATTGTTGCAAACATTTTTGTAACAATTAATATTTTCGCTAAAATTTCATTAATAAAAATTGGACTATTTCTAAATATTTACAAAGCAGAAATTGAAAATCAAATTGGGTTGGATATAATTACAAGTTCTTGTATTGAAATGAAAATGCATGTTTTTTCAAAAAAATCAACGAAAACACCGTAAATTCTATTTTTAATTTGTTTTGTTACCTCTTGTACTGATAAAATGCACAAAAATTCAACTTCGTTCATGAAACATACGTGCTGCAACAAATTAATTAACCTCGCTGTGTATTTTCAGCCAACTGTGGATTATATAAAAACAATCTAAACGTTATTACTTTTCATGATAAACACTAAAAAATTTATCTATCTCCAAATAGAAGAAACAATTATCCTTGAACGGAGTATATAATGCCATTTCAAAATATATATGCTTCTATGAGTAAAAAATCAGCGTGTCTAACGCGATCTGAAACCCAATACACCACCGTGACTTTTATATCAGAAAATAACGGTGCTTAACGAGACATCTACTACAAATTTTATAAAATATTGAAATTGCATCAAATTACACGGCAACACCGTATAATAAGAAAATGATACCTTTCCGTATAAATTAACAGCTATAAATGTTCGTTATTACGATACATTGTCACAATTCAATTATGTCTCGACGTAACTATACCCGTACGTATAACGACCGTAATTATAATTGATCGAGCATTTAAAAGGCACGTTCCGCAAATAATCGCAATGCATCTGGCCTACTTTTCGGAAGTTCAGTTAAATTTGTATGCCATCCTCCAGATAATGATTTTGATTAAAATAAAAACCGAAACTTAGTATGACGAAGGTAAGATCTTGGAATAGTATGAGCTACAGAGTGAGATAAAAAATGAGGGAGAATACGACATTGCCAAAGATAATCCAGAGACGAATGGGCCAGTCACGCCAGTTGGGTAGACTATTTTTTTTTTGTACGCATCGACCTCAACGTCTGCCACCTGACTCTCCCTGTATAAGCACACAGGAGCCTTGATAGGGTACTGAGCTACGAAAACGGCGCGTCCGACACGTACCGTAAAGAAAAACCCAGCAAACACGACCCTCTTTTGGATATTTACGATATTATCTTACGTCTCGTACTCCTTTTTAACCGAACATTTTATGACGCAATATATTCGGGATCAATTTTCTATCTTTGAAGAGGGGCGTAATTCGCGACGAATTGGAGGGTTTGCCCTTTGTAAGGTACCCCATCGTGTGGTTGAAATGAAAATATCGAATTAGGAACACTACGTTACGCGTGTGATTTCGAGCGAAACTGTACGGCCATTGACGTACTTCTCGATTTTTATGATTTGTTTTTAGTAGACTAAATTGAGTACTCGACGTTTCGTAAAACATTCATAACTTGATCAAGTACGAAAACAAATACGACTCCCCATTTTTACTGAGATTCTATATTGAATTCCAGAAAAATAGAAAAATTGTTTCGGATTATATCCCTTGGGTAATTTTTATCAGAGTTTCACTGTACACTAAAAAAACAAAGTACCTGACAACTTTATGTACTTTAGGGTATTTCAATTCACGATACTAAATATAATTTCTTTATTATTTTAGCAAATTCTGCGGTTTTAATGATATTACAATTTATATATCCAGTACTCATTAGTAATTGATACTTTTCGTGTTATACATGTTCCTTAGTATGTAATAGCGATGCGCAATCTGCGAAACTATTGTACAACCTTGTTAGAACCATTTTTGCGAGGAGAGCGTTTCTACTCGGCGACTAAATTTTGTATAATTACATGTTACCGTCTTTCGTCTATGCGTCAACTAAATGCGATATGTTTTGTTTATATTTTCAGCCGCGAAAAATTGTAATTTTGTTTTTTTTTTTCTAAATATATATCTATCTATTTCTATCTATCTAGTAATTGATACGAAGTACTAAATGTGTTGAATTCTATAAATTAAAAAATTTAGGCAATCTTACTCCGACATTTTATACCATTAAATACATTTTCGAATATTTTAAATAATGGAGAATAGGCAGTTGTTGACAGGTTTTGTCTTTGAACTTGAACTACAACCAAATTTATAATAATCTGCATATGGAAATGTTTAAACTCTAGATATCTGGAAGATATTAGTTCTTCCTTATCATGCAAAATTATAATTTTGGTCAAAATAAACGTCTACTCAGACAATGATATTTTTAATTAAATGCAATATCGAAAAATCCAAGCAAATGAAGTATTCATGATTCATACTAATTTTTACTATAAATAATTAAAAATATGAATGAAACTATCTCTAGAAATTGCTTTCTTCCTTGCAAGAGCAATTAACCCTTTGCATTGTTTAATTATGTTAATGCAATCAAATAAATAAAAATTTTTCATCATTTTATGTAAAAGCAACAATAAATTTACTGACGTTTATGAATGGTCACCTGAATATGAGTATAGTCTTGTTTCTTAAACTAGATATTTTATTTTTCATTTATATATATCCAAAAATATAATTACACCAAAAAGAGACTAAAATGTATGTCTAATGCCACCTGACCTTATTTTGATTATTTCTTCATAGATCTAGCAAAATCTAATTACGACCTGACCTCAGTTATGAAGACATTTTAAGACCACCATGTGTTTTGAACTTTAAATGAATTATATCAACAAATCAAATGAGATCAGCTATTAGATATTATCAGTTTGAAATATAGTTAGAGAAGTTCATAACCGTGATTAAATAAGGCTTAGTGCCATATCTTATAAGATCAATCGAGATCAGTTTAGATAGTGCACTACTTTACTTACGATGCTATCATTCTTCCATTCAACATAAAAACAATTTGTGTATTACAAGCATATTCTAGTGATCAGCAGGAAAAATATGAATTCATTTCTAAGATTTAAGATTGTGCTAACAAAATTAGTTCTGCGACTTATTACGTTTTTTGACATTGATTTGCATTCTATTGATGCATTTGATGGTCTTCTGGAATGTGAATTCATTTCCATATACATATTTTAATCACACAAAATTACTTTTAATTTTTTTATTTTTTTTATTATTCAAAGGTCGAATTTGCCTTTTTTACATATTAGACTTATTATAATGATTACGATTAACAAAACAATAAAATAATGGTACTTTCTGCTCCAGTGCACTCATAAACGTTGGATGGTTTTGATCAGTTTGTTAAAAGAAAATTGCAGATTATTCAATAGGTCACTACCTATATAATTAGTCAAACGTTTATTCTAAAATATAATTCGATTATTTGAATAAAACACGACATCTGATTCTGCATTTATTCGTTGAAATTGTGAAGATTGGTCAGTACAGCTGGATTTGAAAGTTACTTTTCATTTCATAATAAATGTATTAGGAATTGGAAATTTTTGGATATTTCGGATGAGTTATTTGGACACAAATAAGAAAGAAGTACAATAGTTCTTGCATCAATAATTTTCGCTTACGGATTGTTAATCAGCATCACATTGTAAAACCGATTCGGAGTCTATTTAGTTAGTGAACAAATATGCTATTCGAAATATTCATTTGTATGAATAAAATTGCATTAATATCACATAAAATCATCTACTAAATTAAGATCTTACAATGTACATAAATAACTACCATCCTGACAACTGCTACAAAAAAAAATCGATGTAATTGAAGTCCCGTAGTCAATCCATTAAATAGCAATATCAATCCGTAAATAAATCACATTAGTTCAGACTGCCAGTACCGATACAAACGAAGTATGTGGTCTACGTAAAGTAATCGTAGCTCGAGGCAATAGCAACGGAGAAATGAATAAAAATTACAAGTTGCAGCTTAATGTCCATCATAAATCGATTGGGATATTAAACGTATTATCGAAACGATTCACTAGCAATATCTTTGCTTCGGTGGAAAAACATTGTAATCCCCTAAAGGGATATGGTGGATGAAGTTTGCTGCAGAGGTTCGACAGTGCTTCATATCGGGCCGTCCAACTTGTAACACGGAGATACAAGAGATATTACGGTACATTGGCGGTTTGTATGAAGTATGACTAGGGGGGCTAAAAGAGTCGACATATTCTAAACGATAATGGAAGACGAATTCGGCTGATAAGACTTACTTTTAAGGAATATATGCTACCATAGATCGTACACGAATGCTGCGTGGGTGATTTGTCTCATCGATATTATATGCCAGCCCGTACATTGTAATTTCCCTTGTTCCGATGGCTAATGTTTGTGAAACGTCAACAACTTAAGGCAACGTCATACGAAGTCTACTATTCACGGTGCTAACTATGCCTTCGGTAAACTACACCATGTACATGCAGAAGCTGGGTCAGGAATTGTGCAGAATAGAATAGGGATAATGCAAGAATATTTCAGTCATCTCGTTAAAATCTGAAATATTGGGATAAGCAGACAAATTAATTTTATTTTCTGAAATTCAGACAAATCACTACCCTGGTAGAAAATGAGTGCAATGTCCTGAATTGTGATATTTACGTTACTAGCGACGATCCCTACACAATAGCTTGAACTTAACACTCTTTATTTGATCTTCGCTTGTCCAATGCCAAATTGACTTATGGATTACTGGATATATACTGGATTATGAGGATCTGTCATTGGTTACGATTTGACAATCCGAATTTAATACTTTGAAATCACCTAACTTAAAAAGTTATTCTTTTAGGTTAAAGTTACTTAATTACCGCCACGTATTTTTTACCTGAAAGTTCATTCTTTGAAGACCGATCTGAAAGTAGTAAATTTTACTTTATTATGCCATTCTGCATTTACCTTCTCCGGGGTGAATAAAACTGCCACTTGACTAGTGTTTAAGATAGAATATAGTCAGAAGCGTATAAAAGGAGTTTTTTCAAGTATTTTTAAAACTAACTGGCTAGACTTATTTATTCAAAAACTATTCTATAGTGTTAATCAATGATTGAGAAACTCACTGTCCAACAAATTTTTGTTTAACTTACCCAGAATCGTTTATTTCTGGGACATGCAATAAGTCCTCAGTTCCTTTCAAAATACGGAATTGTTCAGAATATTCCAGTCTTTGGATGAGCCTTCGTTAAAAAGACACGTAGAAATTGTAGTAGTAATATACAATATTGTAGAGCCCCTTAGAGTTGTTTTGGGTGTAATTTTCCAGATCAAATGATTATAGTTCTCACTGTTATTTTGCTGGAAGCCGCCAACACATCTGTTTAGTAAAGTACCTGAACTCAAATATCGTAAACATACTTAAATGCCTGCCATTACTAACGCCATCATCACTAAACCCGTCTTGCGATTGTACGTTTTTCCATTGCTGCAGCATGCTGCTACTTACACCAAGATTCACTTTCTCATTTTTGTTGGGACCAAAAAAACCTTGAACTTATCATATCTGAGCTGTTTAATCAAATTTCTAATTGTATATCTCCACTGAAGGTACTATACCAGTGAAAACACTGAATATCTAGAGATTTTCGGGAATTCAAGATAATTGTTCAATTAAATGTGTCTTGATTACGTGTGAGGTATACTTCGTCATTTTCATATTGTGATACAAGTGGTCTGATGCGATGATATGACTCCTATCTACTGAGTAGCTGAAACAGAAAAAGAAAAAATGTCCATAAACTGGAAGATATTTTCGACAAAGTTATGAAAAAAATCTTTTTCCTTGCACATAAAAAGGTATTTTTTTCAATGCCAAATCGTCAATTTTTAAATTTCGAAGGATATTATACAATAAATGTATTTAGTATTACTTGGTTCGAATTTTAATTCCGTGGGATAATTATCCTTTAAATTACAATGACAACAAATCTCATTTGGAGAAAAATCCGTTCTCCAGGTAAATGGAGAATTATATACCTGCTAGTAGTTACTCTTTAGAAGATTGCCACTCTGGGAGCACTAAAGATACAGTCTTGAATTGTTTACAGAATAGCCTTGAACGTACAGATCATTAAAGAAGGCGACACCAGTTACCGATTTTATGAAAGATTGATACTTATATATAACGATAAGCGTTACATTTATATATACAACATATTTATAAACGAGTAAGATAAGTTGCAACTTTACCTGAACTTACTGTTTGTAGTTGAACTCTTAAATGTTTCCTTAAGATTACCCATTACCTTTGACAGGGTGACATGTCATTCGCTGCTTTAAAGTACTCGTCAGTGTCAGACGTAAGGAGTTCTCAGCATTTGCTCGAAGCGTCCATACATTTTCGAATCTTTCGCTCATGTCATTCTAGAGATGGGTAAGAAATTTAAGTACCCTATTTCACCCATCCCCAATTCCCGAGCAGCGTGCATTAAGTGCAATGGCACTCAAGGCTCGCAGAGCTTCAGCTTAATTACCCAGGGTACGTCACGCCTGTGAGAATAAAGTTTGCGCATGCGATTGAACGACGGGGAGCACTTCTTGTCAATATGAGCGACGAAGGACCAATTATCACTCGCTGTTGCCCCGGAGCTTTCTCACTTTGGTAACGCGAATAATTTGATTCGCAAGCGTAATTGGTTTAAGCGGTGGAATGCCCGTAATTCGGACCTCCCTATAAATAATCCCTGAGATTCGGACGAATTGATTGTCAGGGCATGCACGTCAAAGTGGTCTATTTATGACATTATTGAGGACATGGTTCGGAAGATCGATAAAGTCGGAACTCCGTTCCCGCGGGGAAAATGCATTAGGGGCTGTCTATCATCATCGTAGGTCTTAATTTGGACGCTTTTACTACGACCGTATAAATAAGTGGAGATGAAACTGGTAGTAAAATAATATTTTTAAGCGCTACCGTAACGCGGATTCCTCCTTTTAATTAGCTTTATTCGAAATCGATATCCCGCAATCCGATTAAGTCGGATAATTGAAGTAAGTTGGTGGATACGTAAACGTACGTTGCCTGATATTAACACAAACATTTTTGATGAAACTCGCTCGATAAAATTAAGGATATTAGGTTATTTAGTATCTGCCACTTTAGAAATGATTATTTGGATTTCTTGTTTCGTTTACTACAGCTAGGATGTTTGAGATTTCAGCTGAGGTAATCCGGGAGTCATAGTTAAACCAGACAGTCATTGATGTTTTAGCCCAAGTATATACTTCAATTTTGATGTCTAGCTTGGATGGAAAGATAGTTGCGATGAATTTATATCTCTAACAAGAAGATCTCACTTAATGATCTCTAGATATGGCTACTATCGAGAATTTTGTTTATTTGAGGTAATCCTAAATGCAGTGATTCCACTATTTTGAAAATTGAAAATACTTTAATGGATTTGTCGAAATTCGTAGTAAAGCGAATAAAGTACGGATGTCATTGAAACTAGCAGTCGTCGCAAGTGGCCTCACGAACTTCGCATAACGTGTGCTTTCGGAAGTTAAAGGATGCGCCAAGTGGGATCTTGGTAAAGCGAGTGGCGCTGAATTACCGGATAAGGATGGGCTCTGCTAGAGACGAGTAGGCGGCAGAGTGCCCAACGAAGTGCACATTGATGCGGAAGGTGGTGGAAACTGCGCTCGTTGCATCTTCATAGAATCAAATCACGACGTTAATTCTACTCCGTCCAAAAGTTATTCAAAATACGCATTTGCGATTATATTCCCTACTATTTGTTGGAAAACAATTATCACCAAATATCTCAATTTCAAATTAATTTTGCTTATATAATACAGATTTAAACATTCGTAAAAAAATATGATGGTTACAATCACGTCATTCCAGAAATTTCAGTTTTTGGAAAATGTTTTTCAAGTCCTACACGAAAAGACCACGGAAAGTATAAAAACTTTAATTCTCAAACGCTACTTATGTCATAAGCGATGCCAAGTTCAGTGACCCAAAAATTTAAGATTCGAGTCACTCGGATAGATTTTTTGTTAACACGTTCTTGGCATGTAACGAAAAATCCGATTGCCAACGCTGTCGTAATTCTTTTTATCGGTTTCAGCTTATTTACCACTTTTATTGTATCATTATAAGTATAAAAACACTTTTTCAATAGTAAGTGCACAATCTTGAAAGGTTTATTTTTCTTGCTGAATTATTATTATAATTTGTGACTATGTACTTTTGGCAAATAATTTTATTAATATCAGCTTCCTTTTTAATGTTTTGTAATTTTTTAATACATTTCATTGGATTCCTTATGTTTGAAAACCAAATTATTGATTTAAAGGTTATAATATATTTTATGAAAAATGGTTTTGAGAAATTTTCATTAGTAATTCTGAAAATGCTTTCAATGTCAATCATTAGGATTGGCTATAATTGAGTCAGTTGACCATTCTAGTTTGGGATGTATTACAACGGAGAGGGACATTACTCCAATTTTTGTTTACCAGAGTATTCGTAATCTGCTTACTTATTGCATTATTTTTATTGTTACAACATTTTTTAATTTTATTTTGGAATCCAAATGTATTCTACCAAATTACATTTCTGATTCCAACTTTTGTTTATCCAACATTGAATATTTAATTATTCCAAAAATGTTTTATTTTGAACTTGTATAGTTTTGATGTTAAATTATATAAATAAATATTGCTCGGAAGTTTAAATTATATCTGATTTCTAAAAATGCATTATTTATTTTTAACATATTCAGCAGATTTTACGGAGTATTAGGGAATAACCAACCGAACACATGTCGAAGTTTCTGAAAGGTCGAAGAATGCGAGGCACCACACAAACACCACTTTAAAAACTTAAATTACTGAAAATCATAAATTATTGGCAGAATAGTTGGGTATATATAGATATACCTGGTAGATTTTTCTTATTATTCGATTTATTTAAAATTTTGAGGAAGCCCTGGGATGAAGCTTAACCCTTTAAGTCACACAATTAAGGTCGTAGGAAGGAAACATTTCATTAAAAAGCAACATTAAAATGAATACAAGTAAACAAATAAATGTTCAGAATTTTCCTACAAAATTCTGTCAAAAATCGGTGATATTAAATCGTATATATTCTTCATATTTATAACTGTAATATTGTAAAACGAGACAACCCGGAATAAAAAAAATACTTATTAAAATACTTACTGTATATTTACTATAGTGATTTATAAATGAAAAAAAAAATTATTCAAAATTTTTATTAAGATTATGAAAATTTAAATCTTTTTTTAAAGTTTGTGTCTTACAAAATTTTTATCTTACTAATATTATTGTTATTAATAATATTTTTTATTACAGAACGGGTTAAACGCAGTTGCAAAAATTGCAGATAATTTTTAAATGATTTTTACATATAAATTCTTCACCTTTATTCGATAGATAGACTGTTTTCGATATTAATACAATTTCAATCACTCTCCGTTTTCCACGTATGCTTTGCATATGTATTGAAATTAATTTAAACGCAAAATTTAAAACAAAATAAACTCACGCATATGGTAAAATAAATTGTATTTTTTACACAATGATAAAATTCTTCCTTTCTATTATATTTGACATGAAACGAATTATTGAATGCATTCAATGGCCCTGCGCATCTGTACGAAATAATACGGTATTCTGCAGAAAATTGCGAATGTAAATATGATTGATATGTTTAACGACGTACTACATTTGAATACGAAATTGATTACATCTGCCGTACTTACACTGAACGTTGGTTATTTTCATTTTTATAAACGCTTCTATTGAATTTTCATAATCATGGAAAATTACAAAGAGTCTAAAATATAATAAAATAACCATTACATCGTGCTCAGTGAAATGCATCCTCTATATTATTTATTTATTAATCATAATCATGGATTTATATTACAGTTATTTTAATATTTTTTCATAAACTCGTCACCTTCGTTGCTTATGTACATTTGGGAAGGTATTAAATCGTACTTGATATAGTAGCTATTTGCAATTTTAATACAGCAGTTTTCGCATTTTTGAAATTATCAATATAAACAACGTCTAATAATTTCTTAAGATAATGAGGAAAATAATGATACTCTTTAATTGCAAAATATTCAAATATTAATTTTACTAATTTTACAAATGTGCGAATATTTAAAACTGGGTTGTTTACAATGGAAGTAAAATAATTTTAAAACAAGATATGTTTTTCTGTCATACATCATCTGCTTTAAATAATGGTAGTGTCCCTACCAAACAAGTTTTTAATTATCTGCTGGTCACTTTCATTTAAGGGTGTATTTACTTCCCTGCTTCTGCGGGACCCTATGTATGCTCATATTTACGTACATGCAAAACTAATGAAACTACTAATATTTAATTTCATCCAACACCGCTGAAAAACCTGGAATATTTAATGGGAATCTTTTATTGCATTATTAATTTTAACATTATTCTGAGGATCTTCGTAAATTTAATATAACTGACTGGAATATTGAAGGTAAACTAAAAAAGCAATCTGTTACATAAATTGTTAAAAATGAAATGAAATTTAATATATATGGTCAATGTGCACTAATACGTTAAATTTAATAATTTTGCAACTTAGATGCGGGTAATGTGCAGGAAGTTAAGTTTGCAGATACTTTATAAGTATAAGTAAAGGAAATCGACTTTTCGCGTATTCATTAAAATTCAATACCGTTTAAGAATGCACATGGTGATTTTGCTAATATTTAATTACATGTACACGAATTTTCAAAAAACATAGATAATATTTTTGGCAGATGTATGCACATGAGACCTTATTTTGCAAACCAGGGAATAGCGAGATACAATTATTCATAAAATCAGTATTTTGTTACAAAACTCTCTATATAGTGGATAAAATTAAATGGATTAAGACTGAACATAGATTTATATAGATTTTTCTAAAAATCCTACTTAATAACTCACCAAAATTATTAAAAATATGTGAAATAAATGTGGATTGAAGATTTGCGCATATCAAATGCAAAATTAGCCAACTGTTTACAATCCTTAACGTATGTTGTTTGCGCTTCGAAGTTGTTATTCTTTTCGTTGTCCGTGGTTCTTGGAAAAAGTGTACCTTGCTATTAAAAAGACAATAATCAGTTTCTCGCGAATATTCGCTTATTGCAGATATCATCCTTCTGCATTTTGCGAGTTTGGTGATAAGATCACTTTTTCCTGCCCGTTTACAATTATTGTTATTATCTGCTACTAGTGCATATATAGAAGCAGATTGAATTATATTGTGCATTTTATGAAGATTATGAAGAAAACCTTGCCCGTGCTGAGCATATAAATGTCAATGAAATAATAGATGTAAACGTCAACGACAATAGTAACAATAACACTGGGGATGAAGTTGTTGACGATAATGACGAAGCAATGATGATGATGATGATGATGATGACGATGATGATGATGATGACGATGATGCTGGCGATGATGAAGATGATGATAATCAGGATGATGACAAGTGTCAGTTAACATCGAAATCGTCGCGACAATCAAGCAACTCCTGTTCCTATTGGCTGACTTTAATGCTAAATAATTTGAAAACTATACATCGCACAAATTTTTTTCAAAGAAAAATGTTCTTAGAATTCATCATAGAATCTACTGTTAACCGGAAGTCATTCAATGGAGAATCACCCTGTATATAAAATGCATTTTTAGGTATCAATTTTCTTCCGTTAATTACAGTTCACTATGTTCAAATATAATTTCAATTGATGTATTATTTTTATTAAAAAAATGTTTTTAAAGGTTAGCTGTCAAACATAGCATGATTTTCAGTTAATTTCTTAGTCTGACCAGGGCTTAAATAAATTTCCAATCGGGGACATTTCTAAGATAAGTTCAATACTGGTTAAACTGACAATTATTTGTACGATGATGGAGATTAAAAATCGTGAGTACTTGTTATTTTTGCACTCATGGTAGAATCACCAACTATCACGCATCAGTAACATCAGGCAGTCAGATTGTTTCGAATTGAGTAAAGATAGAGAACCCTAAAAAATTGTCATTTCGCAACTGAGGGAAGCGTCTATAAGGCAGCAAAAATTGATTAAAAATATACTTTACGATATATATATATATATATATATGTTCTGTTTAGAAAGATAGTGACTTTACAAGTAAATTATAGCACTTTTATTAAAGTGACATACTTGTTGAACTTATGTACTTAATATTACAATTACACGCAAGCAGATCAATATGTAGCGGTGTGATTTAATGTGTGCGAAAGCCCATGTGGCATGCCTGTGACATTTCGAGCGAAACGTGCTATATACCTGCTACTGACAAACATATCTCACAGGTTCAATCCAAAGTGGATGATCTGCGTATTATAAACTTCACAATGGGCTTATATAATACACTATGTAAGCTCGCTTAATTGACTCTTTTAATCGTATTAATTGAATATTTCAAAAAACGATTGAAATTAACTCCAAACTTTCATCATTTTAAATCAATCTATAGTACTGCATCCAATATGCCAGTGTTTTAAATTCCTTAAATTCAGTATGAAAAATGTTGTTCTTAATTGATAAAATAGTTTAAAAATGTATTTTATTTTATTTTCGTTACGATTGTTGTTTACAACAATTCAATCAGTCCAAACTAAATATAACATCATTCCAATACAATAGATATATCATACTTTCGCCTTCAGCCAATCACGCTAATTTAGAGGGTTAAGTGGCATTAGATACTTACTAAAATTAGTTTAACTGTTGTTATTTATAATTCAATACTCTAGGCTTCATCAGATTTTCTCCATGATGTCATTTAAATACTTCAATATTTACTTGAATTTGTTATTGCAGTGGACGGTATTTTCGTACAATTTATTTAAAATAATCGGCATACTAATAATAAGATATTAATAAATTCCCAGTAGGCACTATCTAAATTTCTTGGAGTGACAATTCACCCTTTAATTAGTGAAAACCATGCGACTCTCGTGAAAGAGTGAGGAATATTCAACTATTTAAGAGTGGAAATTCACCCTTTAAGAATGCCAATTCTCTTTTTCCTCCAGAGTTGTCCACTCCACGACTCGGAGGGAAAAAGTGAATTTTCACTCTTGTTAGATAGAAATTTCACTCTTAAAGAGTTGAATATTGACTCTTTCATGAGAGTTGCTCGGTTTTCACTAACTAAAGCGTGAATTCTCATTCCAAGAGAGCATAAAAATTTCAGTATTTCTTGCAAAAGCCATCACCTTTTCGAACCAACAAAATGTCTGGTAAATATAACTCATGGTTATGTATGATCTATAGTTTGATTAGATTTTTCTCACAAGAAGTAAAGAAATTATACGAAATACAAGCGAGCTAAGGAAATATAATAATCTATTTATGTAATAATTGTTACTGTTTGAAGTAAGTACATTATTCCGCAGTATTATAGAGCGTGTGTAAAATAAAATTAGCAACTATTATTTCAAAATAATCATTTGTAGTTCCACGAGGTTCTGTTTGATCCTAAACGGAAGTAATTTCAGGTCCCTTTATTGCCTAGTTATGATCAGTCCAGGCCATGATCAAGATTGAATAAGGCTTACCTTATCAGACATAGTTTACTGCTGTCTAACCTAACTAGGACATGCTTAACATTCAATAAGGCACATCTCACTCCTGATCATAAACAGATCACGATTGAATAAGGAGTGCCATATCAGGAAATCCTCGTTAGTACCTAATCACTAAATTCATATTCACTTGTTTCACAATAAAGAGGTTATAATCAGTTTAAAATGCACAACATAAATTAACAAATCTTAAAATTATTGATATATTCTATAGTATACACAAAAATATGGATTAATCATAGTAAATTATCATATATACAGTATATTATCCGTAAGGTACAAAGTTCCGAACTAATGTAGGCGCCACGTATGGTGATGTGGCCTTTTATATGTCCCCGACTAAATGGAGTAGATTCTTATGTATTTTGGGCCCCTGAATCCGAAATGTTTGGGTAAAATGCCTGAAACTGGTGCAGTCGATTGTTATTAACAAATTTTGGTAACAATTTAAAAATTTAAATTTTTCGGTTCGAAAGATTCTTCGGGTCATTTTGGACAAGATTGTTGCACATTTCTCAAAAAATGCATATTTTCGGAGATCAAAATTGCCGAACTTCAAAAAAATTCCATTTTTGCCATATTCAACATGTTATTAATAAAAAACGGTTCCATGAAATTTAATAACAATGAACTGCACCACTTTCAGGTATTCTACCCAAAAAATTCAGATTCAGGGCGCCTACATTAATTCGGAACTTTGTACCTTACCGATAATTTACGTTCAGAATTTTAAACCTACGGAAAATTTACTTTTCGATTTATGCACTTTCACATGATTGGCATTCGGAATTATTAAAATTCGGAAAATATTACCTTCGGCGGACAAATGTATTTTCGGAATTTTTACCGCCCCTCCCCCTAACGCCAGAGAAAGGACTAAAAGAGATCATTTTTATGAAATTCAATTCAGTTCATGCTAGGACTCCACGCGATAAAAATTGGTTTTCAGATACAGGGAATTGATTACAAAAATATCAGTAAAGGAACAGTAAATTTTCCATTATTTTTAACAATAAATTAGCCCTATCAACTATATGATCAAGTTTAATTCAAGAATTCCCTTAATCTACCACAGTCAGTTGTACTAGGATATTGTATTACTAAGTGCGGTAAGTGTGGAATTTACTTCTTATAAAAAAGCTTTTGGACAGCCTTATCATCGTACATACTTCAACCATCGATTGTTACCCAAGACTTTCCAATCACTTACTTCGCTTACGCAGTTCATACCAAGCATTCCGTTATTTGTCCTCCATTCTCGAGCGACTAAGTCTCGTTTTATATTTATTTCCCACTTCTTCATTTCCCTCCCTAGCCTTCCCTCGGGCCGTTCGACGCTGAACTTGCGTCGCTTTTTTAAATCACGGCGAAAGCGCAAACGAAGTGCCGTTGCTGTTAGTAGATTAAAGTCGTACCTTAGACGGTTGTTCGCCCACGAAAGCTTGGCCGTGTGGGACGTCCTTACGTAAGCTTAAAAAGCATGCAGAAAAGCACGCGTGGAGTAAGTTACGCTCGCGATGCCCAGACTAGTCGTAAAGTTGTCCACTTGTTTCACCCTCAACCCACCCCCTTACCCACTTCTTCTCTCTCTTTTTCATTACTATCTTTTCCTATTGCGTTTGTCCCTTTCCAACCACCTATTTTCCTATTCCTATTTCTCCCTTAATAACGTCTCTTTCTTGGCTGCAAATTAATGAAATATAACCCCTCTGCTTTTCCTACTACTCCCCTTGCTCTTCATATCTTTTGCTTTGTTTTTCCCACTTCGCATTCCAGTCACGTTGAACTTTCTCGCTTTAATTTATTCAATTTTCATTTGATCGTCTTTGTTTCTCCCAGAATAATTACGAATAACTCACGTACCGTGTATTTATGAACAATACTTTGGACCCCGGAAAGACACCTATTGTTCTGAAATTTTGTTTATTCCATACTAAAAAATGATCCTTTAATATTTCCTAACATTTTGTTATAATTTATCTGGAGGTAAGCTTAATGTGAGTAAAGATCGTTATATTTTGTCGGTTTAACAGAAAATGTCCGTTAGAGAATACTCCATCATTGTCAGTGATGATGATTCCTGATGGCGAATGATGACATTGAAGAGGAATTATGATTCTGATGATATGATGTATTTCGTGGATATCTGACATTATCGTATGAGCAACCGATGTTGAAAATGTGAAAAGTGTCCCCTTAATGTCTATCAAATTTACTATTCTCATTCATTATGCTTTTAATTTAAACAATTGGTACTTCTAAATTATAAAACTTTCTGAAGTAAAACCAATTATTAAATTCCATTTTTCTGACACCGTAGTCAATCGACTTTCCCGTACAATGCCATTCTCATACTTCATTAATTCGCAAGCACTTCTTCAGACGCTCTTTTCATCAAAGTTACGTCAAGTAAAGCATTCATTACTCGCGCTTTTTTATAATTTGTATATTTACAAAGAATGATCATCTCAGCAAACTCCATTCCTTGCGGTCTTTCTTGCCGTTTGAAAGACAGCAAATTAAGTAAAGGTTTAATTGTTTTACTCTTTTCAAAATGTTTGCTTTTCAATTTACATTTATTATATTTGCGTTCTCGTAAACTGTTTTAATATTCTTTACTACTGTATTTTATAGGAAATGTAATTATTTTTGTCAATTTCCATGTTGAAAAATCATCTGAACACTTCGTTATATCATTTATATCTTTTGTTCCTTTTACCGCATTCATGAGACTTATGCTTATTTTTTTCGTGCTTTCATGTAAATCCTTTTGAAGACACTGGCTCATTCTTTTGTCTCTATCTACTTTCCTTGGGGTGTTTTCATTTTATTTCTTTTCCAGACAATTCATCTCATGTTGTTTATCAAAGAAATATTTTCATATTTCTGCGTGATAATAGTTAATAAATGCTCTTCATTTGCGAAAAGTAGTGCAATCCATCCAAGAACTTGTATTTGTATGAGAAAATAGTTAATAAATGTTTGTGAGTTGTTCTACACAAGGAATAATTTGGTAGCATTCTTGATTCCACTGTTTTGGTGATTTCGTGAAGTATTATTGGCTTATTGCTCTAATAATATACTATTATAGCGCCACTGTAACTGTTAGTCAATAATGAACTTAGAATTAAAAGTTCTTAGAATTCATGGAGTTAAACCTTAAAAAATTGTAGATTTTTTAAATTATATTTTGCGATATTTGTTATTTGATTTTTATGTTTAAATCAATAAATTATACAAAAAAATCTAACAAATTTGTAGTATATTCCTTCATGAATTCTGAGATTTTTTATAATACTGGCATTTTTTTCGGAATTTTTCGTTGAATTAAAAAAAAAGATAATAACAATATTGTCGAAATATTACAAAAAACAATCCGAAAAAACATCCATCATATAATTCCCTGAATTATAAAAACGTATCATATTTTGGAAAAACCTCACAGTTTTTGAGTTACAGTGCTCCGGATGATTTTCAAATACATTTTTATTGAGGACGCCATTTTGAATTGACGTAAAAAAATGTTAAGTAAAATTTTTTATAAAAATTAATGTACTCCATGCATCATCGTGCATAGTTTCAATAATATTGCAATGTCCTAATTGTAAAATAAAAAAGGAGAAAAATAAAAATTTCTAAAGTTTTGCGATTTTTTGAAGTTTGGAGCCATATTGAAATTTTCATTAGTTGAAATTAAATTTTGACCTCGAAATATTGAAGAACGACAGATTAAAGATTACGACATTGAGTCACATTGAAATTGTCCGATGCTGTCCATACTAAAGTAACCGATTCAATTTGTGGGTTTTGTGGGTGCTGTTTACGAATCAAACTGCAGAATTTCTGAATTCAATATGGAGATTCCAATATAGAGCAAGTATTTTTTTTGCATTTTGATCTGCCATCTTGAATTCGCTATTTTGATTTTTTCAACTCTGGAGCCAGATTCGTGATTAACAACCCCGAAAACCTTCTATAAACAAAGAGCAACCTTAAAAATTGGCCAAAATTTGCCTGCCTTTGGACCTCCAATTTGGAATTGAAATGTTTGGGAAATGAAACATATAATGATAGATTGTTCGTCTCAATGTTTCATATTGAGCATGTATCTCAATCTTTGCGGTAGGGAGTGTCAAAAGGAGTAAATTATTGCAAAAATTGTATTTCTTTTAAATATGCCATTTTTTTCTTAATTGAAAACTTCAAGTTTTAATTAATCAGAATAAGTTAAAAAGTTGATCATAAACAACTATTGGCATTTCATTAATAAAACCTTTATTTAAAAAATGATTGTCATAATTTGCTAATAAACCAAACATTTCACATGTTTTTGCTTTAGGTCTGCAATGTTGATCACATATTTCCTCGCGTTATTATAATGCAGAAGATACTTCTTTTAATATGCAATATGATAAACTGAATTTCTTACGAACTCTGAAAATGTATTTTCTACGATTTTGACAATGTATATTTTAGTATATCTTTTGTTGTTTGTTATATTTAATTTTATAGATTAAATTCTTTTACTTAACCCATTTCGTCCTAATTTGGTACAAATTGTCGCCGTGTTTTAACTAAATAATTGTCACAGAAAGGTTGAATGAATTTTTATACAAGTCCATATCTTATAGGTTTCAAGTCTGCTCTTTCTGTATCTGCAGTCCATTTTCTAATATCTTTAGTCGTTTTTCCAATATAGAGACCAGTTTGGCAAAAGACCCGAAAAATAGTAGTTTCATAAATTGAAATCCTTTTTTTTTATATGAAACTTTAGCCCAATCGATTCCTACTTTTAGATCTGGTGGAGTAATTGGTTGTACTAAAAGATAGTGTAATGGACATGCTGGAATTCAAATTGGCGGTATTTTCAACCAATTTTTCGTTATTCAGTTGTAATTTTTTCTTTACATCCTCGGTCACGAATCACTTTTTAAATTTTCAGAATTCAAAATGACGGATCCAATATGGTCATCAAAAATGAGAAATTTTTATAAATTGTTATTTTTTTATTTTTATTATAAGCAAATGTGCAATTTCAAAAATCTGATAACGTTTTTGTGGCTAGGAACCTCAAAAATCACTCACACATTTGTATTAAAATTTATAAGAATTTCAAATTTTTGACAGCCATATTAGATCCGCCATTTTGAATTGTGAAAATTAGAAAAGTCATTCGTGATCGAGGATGTGGAAAATCATCTTCTATCAATTGGTATTAAATGTATGTTCGTTTAGAGAAGTATTACAACTGCATAACAAAAAATTGGTTGAAAATGCAGCCATTTTGAAGCCGCCAATTTGAATTCTAGGATGCGCAATAGACTATCTTTTGGTACAATCAATTACTCCACCAGATTTAAAAGTAGGAATCGATTGGACTACAGTTTTATATTAAAAAAGGATTTCAATTTATGAAACTACTACTATTTTTTTCGGGTTTTTGACATTCTGGGCGCCATATTGGAAAAACGGCTAACGATATTGGAAAATGGACTTCAGATTCAGAAAAAGCAAACTTGAAACTTATAAGACATGAACTTCTATAAAAATTCATTCACCCTTTCTATGATAATTATTGAGCTAAAAAACGGCGACAATTTACGCCATTTCAGGACGAAACAGGTTATTTTCTGTTCGTTATTAAAAAATGTCAAATATCGATATTTATTTTTATATTATGTTAAAATATAACCAATATTTAATTAATTAGAGAATACAAATGCCGAAGCTCAAATAACTATCTAGTTAAATAGATTTTTTGGAGGATTTCCATAATTGGATTCTAAGCTTTGAAACATTCCTCATTCTCCATTTTATCTTCATTATATATGTCATTTTCGAGGACTTTTGCTAATACCTCATTTCCTCGACTCTTTTTACAAATGATAGCTAGCCCTATATATTTACAAATCTGTCGCGTAATGGGTTAGAACTTAGGAAGTGAGTTTAAGGGCTTACTTTCGCGCTAGCCTGATAGCACGCAGCAATATAACGAAACGATCGAGCTTTACGGGCAGTAAAATGTTGATTGGAATCCCGGTGATCGTAGAGCAACCTAACCTTACCATCCGCTTAGTGATGAAATCCTTTCTGCGAACTCTTCACTCTAACACTGAATTTTCAGTCTCTCTGACGTATTACGTATGTTGCCACTTTGGGTCATTTATTCTTGATGTTAACTACTAATCATATAATATTTTAAACTGTGTGAAATTATGATCCAAGAACAATTATTAATAAAACCATTATTGATCGTGACCTCATTGTCACACACGTTATGGTTTTAAATTCAAAAGATTCTGCGTCTTTATTTTGTAACGTTATGTAAAGCAAAATAAAGCCTAATTTTATTTATCTGACAATGTGAATGGAAGGTTACATGCGTGATACATTTTCTTAAAAAATTAACAACTTCTGATAATATATTACCCAAATTTCACAGTTAAATTGCTAACTTGGACTAACAGCTTGAACTAACTTCAACCCAGAAGTTCTGGCACATACAATTTTGGTTCTGATCTGGTTTCAGTGATGCTACACACGATTATTTTAAGACCAAAAAGAAAAAAATCAGCCAAGAAATTTTTAAGTAAACTCAATTTTTTAATTTTTTTTGCAGGTTGTCGTGTACAGTTTTATTAAATTAACAGTAATTGAGTTTCTGAAAAAGAATTAGAGTTTGTAATTTGTAGCTAGTGGAAGCAATTTCAAAATGTCATTTCATTTAGTTCAAATAAAAATGTGCTTGAAGTAGATTAAGAAAAATATTAATACGGATCAAATGTTTGGTTTCCGGTTTTTACCTGAATATTAAGTCATTTCAATACATAACAGTTACTCCATCTGAATCGTGATAACGAGTGACTGCTAAAATTTCAAAACAATTATGTTAGCATTAAAATAACTCCTGCAATAAAATACAACATATTTTTGGAATCATTTTTTTCTGTTAGAAATTACAGATAAATGCCTTGTGGGTTAAATTTTTTGCACTTTTGCATTTAATATTTCAAACAAAATTCTGATAATTTAGAAAATCAAGTTATATTTCAGCTCTCTTAAAGCTCTATTAAAGCTCTAGTCCTTATAAATTTATCTCATAGCATAATTTATTTAATAATTATAATCAAGTTCTTTATTAGTATTAAATTTAAACAATATACCAGAGCACATTACTTCTTCCATTAATTCAAAATTATGTATGAAATAAAGTGTAAGTAAAAAACCTGTTTGATCTCGCTTCTGAATTCGTTGTGTCCCTATTCTCAACACTTCGTAACGAAACGGCTATTTTTAAATCAAAATATGAAGAAATATTTATCTCTTCTACTTTTAAGGATCGAGATTAAAGTGAAGTAATTATTTCTTACATAATTTCTCTCCTCACATATTATTGAAAATCAACATAATGTTGACCATACAAATTAACAGTTGCATGCATTTTTTTAAACCTTATTGTTTTTATATTTACGGTACCCCTCATCATTTATTTTATAAACAGAATTTTATAACCAGTAATTTTAAATTTCAGATCAAATTCATTTTATCACATGTATTCACTAATAACAACACTCAAAGATGCTCTATACAAAAGGGTATAGAATTTGCTTAAAAGTCTGTAAAATGAATCTCATTACCAAGGAGTTTTTACGTGTTCTCATGGTCTATTTATTAAGTAGGTTAAGTTGACTTAGGTTAGGTTAATTTTGATTAATTATACGATATTCTCTGATTTGTTCAATTATCGTGTGATGTAACGTCGTGCAACCACACTTTGGACTGTCATTTCTTGACAAATTAATGGTTCTATCAGACTATAATCTACTGTTAATTACTCTATGAGTTTTTATCCTGAGACATCCTATTTCTGTTCCACATTGAATGTATTAAGCTAAACTATATTTGTAGTTGTTACTACCAAATGAGGTTGAGAGGTTGATCCACATGCAAAAAAATTATCTGCATATATGACAAAATAGAATACAGCATCTGGGAAAGGGGAGATCCTTTATTATGATCCTCTATTATGTTAAGTCAACAGATTTTTTGTTCAAATAAAATATGTTTTAAATAAACTATAGAGTGCTGAATAAAATATATTCCAGCATCCGGTTTATCCTGTAGAACATAGCTTAGCGAATAAGATTTTCAACATGGAGAATATACGTAAACAATGCTTAAATTTTCAGTCATAAATCAAACCGCATAACACATGGAATATCTTGAGTGCTGCACTTCTTGCTTTCTTAGAACTAGTTTTGTTGATGTCTATAATTAGAGAATGCACTGAAGTAACCGTATGATAAGAGTATACAATTTTCTTAGTTTATATCTTCATCGAGCTAGTCCGCCACCTTTATCGTATCAAGTAATCATATGAAGTTTTCGAGCACACCCCAAACAAGTTCAAATTCGTAGCTGGGAAGGTATGAACATTGAGAAATATGCGCGAAATTTAACGAGGGCGAGGATGGAAAGTTAATTAACGTTCAGTTCGTGCATTTATGAATTCGACATGAACTAAGGGTGGCTTAGGCATAACGGTACCAAATGCGCGGGAGGAAGATTACAACTGATGTAAAGTCTACGGAATTCACATAGTGGTTTCACCACTTTCACTAGAATGTATTGGATTCACGTTTTACTTTTTGTCTTTTGTGTTTCAACTTTTAGTTTCAGTGCGTAACGTAAATATTAATAATTTACTAGTATTTGAAAATTTGAGGTTATTAAAAATTTAATTCCATAATGAATAAAGAAAGTAAATTATTCATAGCATTTGCTTCCGCCATATTGGATTCGTTATTTTAAAATTTAAATCCAAATTAGGGTTCATCGACTTCAAAAACCATAATTTAACAAATTACAGTCCAATCAATGAAGTTTAAACATGTTTTTTTAAAATGCGCACATATATGTGTCATGAGTCGAAAATAGTACGACTTTTTTCTTCGCACATGTGCGCCACTGGAAACCCTAGGGGTTCGAAAGTTCTAAATTTTTCAATCTAATTATACAATCATCTTTGTTCTGGTATTGAGTATGCTACAAGTGGACTTGTAAAAAACGTGTCATGAAAATTCAAAATCCTGCATCGCCATAGTATATCATAATAAAAATTTACCATTTTTATTAACGTTTTATCATAACGTTGTCAAATTTCAAATGTAGATCTTTGCTATACATTTCGTGTAAATCTTGAATACACGGGTTTTCATACGAACTACTTTATCTGACTACCAGAACTACTAGATCTGGCAATATAAATGAATTCTTTATCAAATATTTATAAGTATTAGGTTAATTCTCTTATTCCTACTCTATTTTAACACCTAAGATTCGCTAATACTTACAACCGAAATTTATTAACCTCATAATAATTGCTTTAATCATTTTTATAGTTCCTTGAATGTTATCTAATATAATCATGAATGCATCTTTTAATTCATGTGCTAACTAACCATAGAGCAGATAACATAAAATATACATATTACGAACACAGGTAATGTTTTATATAAATTATAAGTGGACAATACGTAATCCTTTGAATTTTGTATACTCATGAACCCAAGTTAATCTGAAAAATTAATAGACCATCGATCTCCATTTAAATAGAACAAGAACTGATAGTATTATTCCACATCATTTGTGCAACACTAGACACAAGTATCAAATAGTGATTATCAGAATTCATAATGCATACAGAGCGTTGGGAAAATATTTATGACAATTTTTATGTTTTAAAGAACAAAATTTTAAAGCAGAAATTATGAACAGCCCAACGGTAGTTGTGCGTACGTTAACAGAGTTTTCATATTCTAATTCCCAATGCACAGAAGCATTTCCAATTATGAGCAATACCCAGCATATGTTACATTTAGTGTATATTTTTTTCGTGTATAAGGCCGGGTGTACAAGGGCAGATTTTTCCTCGCCTGTTTCAATTTCATGGGCACATATCGACTCCACGTGTCAGGTAATTGACCGGACATTGTTAAATGTTTTATTTTCTGTGTATCCTATAGTTTCTATTAGCAAAAAAAAATCAACGAATGACATCTCATGCAAATTTTCCACCAAAATGTGTGTTATTGTTATTTCAAATTATAATTTGATAAAAATTTCATATAGTGAAACGTATTTTAATTAAATTCAAATATTTCTGATATATATCACGAGCGTTATTTTTTTCTAAAATTTACCTTGAAAAATATCACTTCTTCCCTAAATGTTCTTTCGTATTGTTATGCGCTTGTTATAAATATGACAATGAAAATTGGCAATAAAGTAATTTTTAAGGTTACAGCCCGACAAAATATTTTCGGGGTTTTCTTCATTTACGATTAGCTTATACATTTCGGGATGGTCCTGTTCTTTGGATTTTATTACACTATATCAATTTCCTGTATTCTGCTATTCCAGGGTAACATTTTTAATTGAGGTTAGGTTAATATAATAAACCAAAATTGGAATTGATATTTTGAAGATATGCTTGAACTCTTAAACAGTATTAATATTAGGTGAACACTTTTTACATTCATTGAAATTGTTTAATGGAATGAAATTTACCTATTCGTTTCAGAAATATTTGTCGAAAATTTTGAAAGTTATTTATTAGTTCGATAACTTTATGCTTTCGTTATGTGTTCGCAGGATGATCATGCACGTTCGTTCAGAATATTATCATGCATAATAGAAGACATATTATTTACTAATTAAAATATGAGGGGTTTTTTAGTTATAATAGAGAATTATATCAGCATTATGAATTTCAGTTTTCGCTCTCATAACAATGTAGCAATTTCATTGACAAAAAAATGTGTATCGTTCATTACAAGTAATTCATTTTTTAAATAAAAACTTCAACTCATAGACGGGTTGAATCTGTTTAATATGTCAAATAAGTTGTTAAATAATTCATGTCCTTGAATAACAGATAACATTATCCAATATATAAATAGATATATCAAAACCGCATTGAATGAAAATACACACAACGTGTTAAGGTATTGAAAATGTGAAAGCAAATATTGGAGGGCTACGGGATAACCGACGAGAAAATTATTTACATAAAAACTGAAATTTTCATACGAGCTGAAACCAAATATTTGTATTTGTTCTTATAAGTAAGAGCCGTTAAATGTATCAGGACTTATTTTCGAATATTGCTCCTTCAACTTTAACAATAAACAATGTATTGCATGTTAAAAAATGCGGAATAGGTAAAAACCGGAAAGTAATTGTAGAGCATGAATTAAAATTTATTATTTTATAGAATGATTAAAAAATACATTAAATGTGTAATAATCGATGCTTTTAAAGAAATGCCGCAAGCAAATATTTACCATCATTTCTGAATAAAAGTTATTTCAGATTATTCAATTGATATCAATTATTGAAGCTGATATTTCGTGTTCAAGCTTTCTATATATAAATACGGTTGTAAAAAATTGGAAGAATATTGAATTATCGTACAATGCAAAATAATAATAGAAAATTCGTTTATATATTTATCATGTACAATTGAGCATTAATTTTAATAGAACTTTATGGAGTAAAATGTACTCAAAATTTATTTGAATTAATCAATAACTAAGTTATTGATAATTACAAAGTTGTTATATACAATGTGGTATAAAGTGTACAATAAACAACAATTTTAACATTCTTATGATTTTCTTTATACAAGAAATTAATAAAGTTACAGGCAAATATATATAATTTAAAAAATTTATTTTTTTTTACCTAGCTGAATAGAAGATTGCAACATACGTCGGAGGGGGTGGGGGAGGTTTGTTAGATAATACACTCGTAGAACATCGCTGTAATGTTATGATGAACGGTTTAGTATAACGATAATACAGGTCTACGAAAACGCATGTTCTTAATGTTGTAGAGATGTTAGAAAAAATCTTAGGTAACCAACTAATAGATTATTTTAAAGAGGAAGTGTAGAACTAATTGGTACAATTAGTAAAAAAAGCCACAAAAAATTATGGCACTCTGTACATAACTACAATAACGGAAAAATGGTACATAACCTCAAATATTTCGAAATCCTGATGTGATGGGCCTATTACTGAATAAGTATGTCTTATGCTATAAATTATATCTTTTTTTCAGTGGAAATTAGAATACTCTAATTTATCGCAAGATTGGTTTGTAATTGTACAACACACTCATAAAAAAAAGTAGTTAAAATGACTATGAACATAGTGCGAAATGAGGAATTTGCATGATATTAGTTAAAACAATTATGAGGAGGTAGTTTACGTTGGTTTAATAAAATTACAGTAAAATCGACTACGAAAATGGTAAATTTAACTATTTTTCATAGTAATTTTAGCTACATTTTCCAAACTATGTCATATCGTAAATTTAACTATGGATGTTTTTTGTCAGTGCTTTTTTGTTGGAATCTATCATAATACAGTATTGTACATGATATTCAATGTAAAAACTACGATTTTTAAAACATGCGTGAGAAAAATGTATTATATAATACCTACAAAATAACATGGAGATTACAGGAAGATTACATATTATTAATGTCCCATTGTCATGTAACCTACGAGTAACAAGTTTGGTCGATGACACTCTATTTATATAGGTTAGTACAGAGTTTTGTGGTGATTTTTTAACATTCGCTTAATTTTATAAAAATATATACGTAAGATTACATTTTGCTGAGTGACTTTCAGAAAAGTTCCCATACGTGACAAAAGATCCATATTTGATATAAAAAATGTGACATCCTTGTAAATTTAACATGAATGACTGTGAATGCAGATATTGGAAAACGTGTGCATTTCAGATGTAACTAGTTTTTATCCACAGAAAAACGACGAGGAGTGGTCCTCCAAAAAATGGATGATTTTGTTTCTGTCGTGGCACTAAATTTTTGTTTAAATCGTTACATTTCATAAACAAAATTAGGTAATTTTTTAAGGTCAGCATATAAAACAGATCCGTTTAGGTGTGCCTAGATTTTTGGTATTGTATGCGATTATATATTTTGTATATTTATTTTGTTGGCCAATAAACTTGAATTATTATTATTATTTCTTGTTACTGAACAAGTATTGGATATATGTCTATAGTAAATTGTCTAAGAATTTTCAATAAATTACTAAATATTTTTCATGGTTTAAACATTTTTCTATAAAAATAGGAACAATTCAATTAAGCTTAAATATAATTATCGTTTTGACACGTAAACTTTTTACAGCGGAGTTAGCTTTAAAAACTGTTAACACAAATATACTTGTTAGATGAGTTTGATAATTTTGCTTGAATAAAAGTGTTTGAAAAAACTCTTAGAATAATTGAAATAGTCGCCATAGATAATCTTGAATACTAAAATTATTACATCTTGCAATGCACTGTATTACAAATTTCATTACAGCTCAAAATTAAAGCTTAAAATGAATAGTTATGCACCATAATATCCAAACAACTTTTCTCCGGATTTGACTTAGGTATTCAACAGAACTTTGTCCCTTGAAAACATCGTTATTTATCCATATACTCGGAAATTCTGTAACTACAACAATCAGTTATAGGCTGAAAATCCAAAAATGTTCATGAATTTTTAAAATAAACTACGAGCCGTCCAACTTTGTAAAAGGGAAAACATTAAATATTTAAGGGCGCATTAGTCAGCAGACGACTCATAAGGTAAAGTAAATTTTGCTAGAATGGACGGACGATTTAGTGGGGCTGATATTAAAGGTATTGTCCTGCTTTAAATAAATGTAAACATGAAATGCATTATCCTGTAAGCTTTACTCCATACGCGCATCGGAGTTGGCCGATCGGTGTCCCTGTAAGGAGGAAAGGTCATTGCTCCGGCGTTCCACGCCCTTTATTATGATTCGGAACTCCGACGCCCGTACAGTCAATCGGCATAACGTTATGGGGGAGGTCGAAAATGAACCCCCATTCGTGCTTCGAATTCCGATTGTTCACTCGTTCGGACTTTCATATTAAATAAAATACTGCACATTATTGGGTATGAATACGCCCTTAGAATCTTTTTAGAAATACGTTTGCTTAATGTGAACGAAGCTCCAAATGGGGATCAAATTGTTAATGGAGAATATTTTGTGTGCGGAACTGTAGGTATATTCACACCATGGTCACAAGATTTGTAAGACTATTGTATCGTACCTTTTAACGTATGTAGAAAGTTTGTATTGTATTAGATTGCAAACGGTGCCATTTTACGCATTATTCCGTGCTTAAAATGGCACTTAAGCAGACGTTGTGCATACAAGACAGAAACGTGAGATGTAAAAGTAAGAAAAATACATGAAATCGAAATTTACGAATTCTAGTACAAAAATATACCGTCTGCTATGAGTGCGTAAGGTTTTATACGCTACTTTTCCCACAATTTTTGGAACATTCGTAATAATACCTCTTTATGCGTTAATGATAAAAAGTAGTAAGTTTAGTAATCGCATACAAAAAGTTTCGTGATTAATGAAGCTTACACGAAAATTTCAATGATTTTGAAAAAAATGCCAACATTTTTCATATTTCCCAGGATAAATATAAACTTGTTTAAAAACGTTATGAAGCGTCACTAAATCAATCCAGTCTTACTGAACGTTATTTATAGATACCTACGCAAGAATTAGTTTTCTCACCTACATTTCCAACACCATATACCTTGTAAGTCAATTGTACACAAACCTTTAGAATCCCCCGTAACTGGTAGTCTTGCTTCAACTAAAGTTTAATCACACAAATATAAATCTACGAGCAATAATTGTTGTCACCTGTAAGAAATGTCTTCCTTTCCGGCCGCAAAAGTGGGCGGAAAATCACCTTTTGTCGCCCGATGTTGTCATGACTCGACGTGGGGATAAACCTTTCCCGGTCCAATGTGTACAAAATGTATTTTTTCATGCTTGGAAAGCTATTCAAAGTGGTAAAGTCATCCCCCTCGATACAATGACGTCGTTTCCGCCCTAGATACATAATATACTATTATATTGATGTTTCGTTCGCTTAACATTGATATTTAGTTTCATTAACTAAATTCTTCTTTATTGCAGTACCTTTTAGTATCTATACCAATTGACGTCAATGAAATTTAAAAAAATGTATTGTATTATAGTAGAAAAGGCTTTCAAAATTACAGAATATAAATTCATCTAACCCGTGAAATGTAGTATATTACCTAAATATGTACGGCCATATTTATTTTACCGGTTAAGAGGCGAATATTTATATTATTATTCCCTAACATGCATACGAATTTTTTATTTTAGCTTGAAGATTTGGTATTTTTTACTATATTTTTGAAATTTGTTTACAAATCTAATAAATTTGTGACTACGCCCTTAGCCCTCCAGGGTACCACTGCACTAACGAACACTCTGCGCAGAAAAAAAATTGCTAAAACTAAAGTTCATTAAAAAAAATTTGTACATAGATTGATTTGATTAGCATACGGTCTCAATTGTACAAAAGTATAATCTACCTCATAAGTAGGGACAATCTTACAAAAAAGTAGCCCTTATAAAAGTGTCGGAAGAGTTACATTTCATGCATGAATAACGCAGGCCATCTAGTGTTTACATTTATAACCATATACCTAGTACATTTAACCAGAAAAATTCTGCCTGAAATAATTTAACCGTAAAAAAAGGTGCAAATCTTTCCAGTAAATATTTTCTGATTATATTAACTAGAATAACTCATTAACATAATTATCGTTTTGAATTTTTTTCTGAGAGTATCCTTCAAAGGACAATCTTTGGAATACAGATACATTTTAAAATAGTGACAATACAAATTATAAAGCTAAAAGAGAAGTTAATAAGTTTAAAAAACAAGTTTATCCGAAAAAAGAGTTAATTGTGTTATTAAATATTATTTAAGGGCGCAATTATCGATATCTCTTATTTCATGATATTTTTTAATATGACGGGCGTAGGGTTCGATAATTTGCGACCGAAGGTTCGTTCTAGGGATGGAAATTGCACTTTGCTCCCGTAGTGTAAGAAATAGATAACAGCACTATTCACAGTATTTGTACTTATTCACCGTTAACAAAAAGAACTTCATCAAATCTTTAATATTTCAAAAATTAAAATAATTATGCTTACAACAATTATCATATAAATACATCTATAAAATTTAAACTTTTGTATGCGTACCAAGGTGTAAAGATCGGATGATTTCATGGCGCCGGCGAAAGAAATTCCATGGATTATGTTTTTAAAAATGAAATTCCTTTGTAATAAGAAATATACACGTAAATGCAACAGAGGTGAGAATCATCACAGCCGTACTGAATAAGGAGCTTTTCGAACCTACAATCTATAATAATAAGGGCGAACTCGTCAGTATCCTTCCGGTAAGAAACAAGGAATCGAATTATTTTACATAAAGTAATAAAAAAATGCAGACAAAGATAAATAAAATATGTTGAAAAGATATCTAATATGAATAAAAATTTAAAATAAAAGAGCTATGTGTTAGTAATCTGTAAACGAAAGATGTTTACAGCATGGGGGGGGGGGTGGCAATTGATAAAGATTATTTTAAGGATATGATTTATGAGATTTACTTATATAAGAGTTTCGTATAGAAAATATTTTTAAAAAAATTAGAATAAGAACTAGAACCATCGATCACATTCCCACACTGAGAAAAAGGATTGTTTCTTCTAAAGAAATATCATTCAATTGAAAAGTTAAAATCGTTTTTTTAATGTAAATTGGTATTGTAATATTAAAGACGATTAATTTAATATTATCATTTTATTTCTTACACCAGAATTGACCATTTGTTAATAGTTAAGAAATGTGTACTTTGAACTCGGCAGCTGCGCAAATTCACAAATAATACATGGGACTTATGTCTTATACAATGTATTTGTTTATAGAATATTTATGACGACGTATAAATAATATCTTTAATTTATTTATTTTCAAAATAACAACCACCGAATTACAATGGCACTCAATCGTTCTTAAAACCGCAAACAAAACATCCGTGTTGTCATTTGAGGTTATGTTACGATGCATTGCGACCCCCACCATTATATTCTGTAACTATTAAGAAATCATTACTTTATAGCTACAAACGTATAGTATACAAACGGTTTCTTAACTATCAAGAAATGTTTGGTTGCATTTAATAGATATTTCTTAAAATAGAAAATGTATTGTTTGCACTAAAGAAATGTTACCTTTATATGAAATGAATAATTATTTCTTACCTAAAAAATTATTCGATTCGCCGTATTTAAATATACGATTTCTTAACTATTAAGAAGCCTTCTTTATAGTAAACAACCCTTTCCCTCAGTGCAAAAAGCATAAAAAATGTCCGTAGTTACCATTATCGTGGATAATTCAATTTTCATCAACAAATAATTCTCAATTACACAGACAAGATTCTGACTTAAAAATAGAAACGGAATAGATATTATCTCATATTTGATCTGCATTCATGTTAAAGCATTTGTGATATATAAAGCATATAAATGGGTCAAACATTAATATCATTGCTATAAAACTGAATTCAACAAGAATATGCTGAGTATAAATAACCAAATAGGAAAAACCACTTTTTAAAAGTCTATTCGTGTTTATTGAATTTCGGCCATCAGCCGTGGGCAATGTTTTTGCCTAGAAAACTATTCCCTACAATACAATGTAAAGTTTTCAATTAGAAGGATACGGGTTAAAACCTTCGATTTACAAACATGCTATACATCAGAAAAGTTATGTATCATACAATACATTTCTCCAGAAACTGTTTGTCAGACCCATGAATTGTTTAAAATAAGTGTTAAAAAATTGTCAAATATATTACATACAATGATATTCTGAGAAACAACAATCATAAGCTGTCAAGTACGTAATTTATATATAGCATTAGGTAGAAATAATGTTTTAAATTATCTTTTAAAATCATTCTCAAAAATAAGTTATATATCTTAAAAGAAAGGTGATTAAAATGAAGTATTGTTTTATCTCCCCTTTGATCATCGAATCGCCTGGAGTTTATTTCAATTGCTACCGAGGATTCGTGAAATTGTTATTTTTACCATTGTAATAGAAATTTAAATTAGTAGAGACAAGAATCAAATCTGATCTAATTTGTACTTGAGCTGCTCTTGCTGTTCGTTACGTGTTGACGAAGTGTTCTTTAAGAAATGTAATTCAGTGAGTTATTTTCTACAATTTAAAGAGTACGTTAATATGTACGTTAATGTAATTTCGAAATGTCACTATGTTTGGCAGCAGAATTCAAAAAGTGTTTTGTACTGTATCAATACTAATTCGTTCATGTGACATATTTCTTCATATTATGTAAATACAATACATACCCAATTTAGAAGTCTTACATTTCGAGTACTTGTAAACGAATAATTCGTCGTTATTTATTTCGAATAATGTTGTTGGACATTGGCAATAAAATTTCTGTGCTTACTGTCAATAAATCTTAAAGAAGAGAACTTCTTATGTTGCAATAAAACCAAACTATAAAATAAAGAATAAAAATTAATATTATAAGTAAAAGTTAGTACCTTTTTGCACAACGACTAACCAATTCGTGCATGATGTGATAAACAGTAAATTTCAGTACTCGATTTATATTTATCGAACCAAGTTACATAAGAAGTGTTTCGGAAATTTACAACCTTTAATTTTATAGAGAGTATATTTCATGATATTATAAAACATTATCGACATTAATGCTCTTATAAAGAAATTATAGCACTATATATTAACCATTGCACAAAAAATATTTTTTCTGAAAATTCTTATTAGAATTGATCCGAGTTTGTTAGGTAAAAAGAATAATGCAGATGATGCTGAAGTTTAAAGTGACTGCAATTATTTTATTCGTTCAACTAGTAAAGAAATATTCGCAGATGAAAAATCTAAATTATTTTTTAAGCTATTTGGGTGAAATGTATGTTTTCATATTTCGACGTCACGTTTAACTCATACAACAGTAAGTACATACACAGTAATCACATTGAAAAAGCAATTAAACTTTGTTAACGAAGAAAAATATTAATTACTATTGTTCCAAACTTGAAATAATAGAAATTCAGATAATTAACTCTACGCAGTATGCACATTTTTATAAGGTTTAATTTTATGAGACGACCAAGAAATTTTCTATAACCATTGACTTCTGGAATATAAGGGCATTATTTTCCTTTTTAATTTAAATCAATAGGAGCGCCGTGATATCTGCGATTTCACATCAGTGAATGGCAATTCTCTTGAGATGAATTATTGAAGTTCATCGATATTTAATAGTATGGACTGAGAGCGGGGGTGTATAAAATTCATAATAAAAAAGATTCGCTATCTTAAAATGCAGGAGCGTAATATTTATAGAAAATGGAAGATTCATGATAAAATACATTCAAAGTACAGTAATTACAATTTCAGAGTATTTTAAAACAGTAATAGTAAAATTATTTCAAATGGTATATTTAAATAAATATAAACTGGAATTATAATAATAATTTTCATAATTAATTTTTCATATAATATAATCTCCTGAGTCATTTTGTGTTTAATAAAGTAATTAAATTAAATATAATGATAAAAAGAATTTGATAAATATTTGTACAAGTTACTAAACATTCTTGGTTCTAAAATGTCATATACAGATATTAATAAAGTATCTGTTATTACGGAATTTAATTACTATGTATATTATCGTCGTTATACAAGCAGAGATTTTATTTTAATGTACCTATTCCAAATAAAATTTACTTGGTTCACGATTCTCTTCCATGCGCATTTTCAACAATACGTTTTGCAATTAATGTATATTTTAATGCAAAGTAATAGGTAAGTGCACTCTTTCAAATGAAGTTTAATATATATTGACCTAGATAAAAGTAGAACAGAAAATTTTTCCAATGTTTTTGTGAGTTCGCCAATTCGCATTGCGATTATTGTTGACTATTGCTAAGAAGATGTAATTATTTTGTATGTATATCGTGTTATTAAACTGTTGTTCAATATCGTTCAGCTATTAATGGATGAACAATTTTTAAAACATTAGAATTATAGTAATCGATGTATTCTAATATATAGTAATTAAAACGTCATGCTTTAAAACAGCAAAATTAGGCAATAAATTACAAAAATAATAAATAAATGAACCATTGAATAACGTTGGGAAGTTTTATTTTCAGAATTGAAAATCTTGTATTTCATTGTTTACTATAAATTTTGTAGAAGAATATTATTTGGAGTAAACTTATAACCACAAAATTGTATGTATGACATTATAATATATGCCTGCATACCTACTAATGGAACTAGACGAACGTTATCTTTAATTAAATTCATTTTGAAAATAAAACATTAAATTTTATAACATCGAAATGAACCAAGAAATGTTTTAGGTTATTGTGGTGAATTTAGTTACACATTAATAACTAGCTTTTTCTTCTGTTTTTGGTGAAACGATTATTGTTTTTAAATCGGCAATAAATTTCTCAAGATTGACAGTTACAAACGGTAAAGAAAACTGTAGTTAATATTCTATGTAATATAATGTTATATAATTCATTACAATTTTATGAACTGTGTTAAGAATAGTTTATTATATAACTCTTCAAATATTGGCATGTAATTTCAGAAGTAAGCAATATTTTTTACATTTATGTTGCGAATTTGCAAAAAAGTGTGACTTTGTAATATATAAAAAAATGATATTATCTACGTCCATGATATGTTTTAATAACGAATGTTTGAAGTTTTTCATATAATTAACATAACAACCTCCTTAAATGTTTGACAAAAATGTTTCATCGCCATTTCTAACATACTGACCTACATGGAACTAGTAATGTAATTTTAATGTTTCTGAAATACTAACAGTTTCACAATTACACTATAAACTGAACACATTGTAATGAAAGTAAAGACGACGTTAACTATTTAGACCACACGTCTTTTTAATGACTTTGTTACAATCTTCCAAATTTAAATTAGCTGAAAATTACAAAACTTATGAGAAGTGAACGATTTTCAAAGGTCATCTAAGAGATGCAACACTAAAAAATATGCATTAAATTGTGCCCTTTTGCAACTTGAGTACAATTTTTAGTTAATACCATGTATGGTTGCTAAATATGAAGGAAAGGATTATGTTCGGTGTTAACCGTTGAAGTACGGATAATTTACCCGAGTATTAATTTCATACACAGTTAAACAATGAATGAAAATTAACAAGGAAACTTGAATTTGAGAAAACTGTGATATTTCGATATAGGATTACAAATACGACATTTGGATATTATATATATCAATATAAAATATTATGTATAAAATGGGCAACAAGTGTTATTATTTTGCTGCTGATTTGTGAAAAATATTTTTGCCCCGACGGGGCATCCTCAGGATGGCTATATCCAAGATGGATATAGGATCCTCGGGACGATTTCAGGATATCGTGAGGACGTCCTGTACTACGGAATGTTAGAAATTAGTACTGAAAGTATCATACAATTTGCATATATAACCTATTAATTTTATTTAATGATAATTGACGAAACATTGTAAGTAGAGTTGAATACTTAATTTAGTTAGTTTGCTAATTTTTTTAAAAAGGTAACAACAGGACAATATAATTGAATAAATTTAACTAATTTACTAAATAGAAAAGTTGTTTTTACTATTCAATTTTTCAATTAGATTTTCGTCATTGTCAGTAATTATCAAGTGGATAAAATTGTGTATTTGCACAAATTCATGTCATTTTATTAACGAACAAGAACGTTAATGGTCGAGGAATTTTTCGTAAATGGTATGTTATAAAAGAAAAATTCATTCTCAGTTCCAAACAGAAACATTTTTATTGTTTTCACACACTTACAAAAATATTTGCAAAATATAGGAAAATTGATTACGTAAAATATGACTATCCTAAATCTCAGGCAAACTTTATTGGAATAGGTCAGTAGATACTATTGTAGCCTCAAAGCATTAGAATTAGAACATGAACTTGAGTAACCACTGACCAAACCCACGAATTTGAATTATATACCACTATTCGCAAAGATATTTAAGGTAGTCATTATAAAAAAATATGATGTGGATTTGATAAAATTGGAAATTTTTAATACATAATTTATGTGAAGTATTTTACTTAACCCTTTGAAGCATATATGCTACACCTTTTTGTAATTCATTATTTACATATTTAAAGTAATTATTAATTGATTTTGCTGCAATTTTTTGTTTCCTTACCACAATAACATGTTAGGAAACTTAAATAAATCAATATTTTTAATTAATTATCATGTTATAGTGTTTAAGAAAATTAAACAAAGTGTAAAAATAGTGGATTCTTTACGGAAAATGTATGTGGAGAAGAAAACGTCATTCAAATATGACGAGACTGGGTACTCGGGGGTTTTCAGGGTCGCTGATTATGAATCTGACCTCAGATTTTCATAATTCAAAATGGCGGATCCAATATGGTGAATCTATGGTGAATTTGACTTGTTTTTACATTTCGGTCGGCCATTTTGGATTCTCCACTTTGAATTTCGAAAATTTGAGGTCAGATTCGTAATCAGTGATTCCGAAAACATTCAAGTACCCAATTTCACCTCGATCAAGTAAATTTTTGCAATTCCGTCGGCCATATTAGATCCGACATTTTGAATTTTGAAAATCTGAGGTCAGATTCGCAATCAGCGGCCCCGAAAACTCCCGAGTAAGAAATTTCAGTTATTTTCGAGACGTATTAAAATTTAAGACGTGTTTAAATTTTTTAAGTCAACGTTGCTGATGATTTATGTTTTTCAGTAAATTTTATACAAGTTTTCGGCCCTATTTATTAAACATTTTGTTTAGTGAATTGACAAAAAAATTGACCTTTTCAATTTCAACGATGATGCAGAGAACTTGATGGAAAATTTTTATCGTTTGCATTAAAAGTCTACAGGTTTTCAACAAAATTACGGTCTATTTCTCTATAAATGTAGCAAAAACGAACTGTCTGAAAATAGAAAATTGTATAATTCACAAATTGTTATTTCGAATGCATGTTCTATTCAATTTACTGCACTCAAATTAAATTTGATGCAAATAATAATTGAGTTAAATAAATTGTAGGAATTAATGAAAAGGGAGTAATTGCCACACACAACAACGCCATCATCATATGAAAGCGCATCAATATCGCGAAAGTTACTGGATGAAAATAGCATTTCATTCGATTAAAATCGTAAAACATTTCCCAGGCTGATAAAATCGTTAAAAGCCTGAACGACTGTATATTTCGTATCGGTGAATGCGATTCTCATTGAAGGCTGAATTACGGTCCTGGGCAATAGAAGACGAGTACCGGAAGAAAATAGCGTTCAATGACGAAAACATTCACACACATGGAGACCTATACTAGCTTGCCCTACAAATACTGGCTAGTAGTTGAAAGACGGGGGGAGTGATAGTATCCATTTGTGAAACTATTCTTTAGAATTAGGAATCAGTTCGGTAAACGATTACTGTTGCAGCTGCTCCCCGACCGTAGCGAGGAGTAAGGAGATTAAAAACGCCGGAAATATCTTGGAATAAGAGACGGAAGGAAGCACCAGGCAGGAGCAGAGGAGGCAGCAGGAGCAGGTTTGGTTGAAACGCGAAATTGGAGACCGAGCCTATCCCACTAGCGCTTGTCGGAGGTGGATCCTGGTGGATCAATAGCCTCCGTCTAGCCTCACCCTCTGCTTAGAGCCTCCCTGCTCTCGTTGGTTGGGAACTCGTACCCTACGCGGCGGTACTTACTGCTACGCTCCATTTCTACGTGTGCGTCACTGTCTGTGGGAGATTGTGTGCGTGGCTGACCCATTTTTTAGCCTTTCACCTGTTTTATCTTCCTACCCTTTTTACGCCAGAGCCCTACTCCAACCCGGCTTTCCGTTAATGCCTACGGTTCCTTCATCCGCCGGAATGGACCGATCCGATGCCGAAGCTAACCTCTATTTTTCCCCGGGATGGCTCGAATTATAACGAGTTTTTACGATCTCCAGTTATAAAAGTTCGCGATTCCTTTACGCGCCGAATAAAAACTTCCCGGGAATAACTTCAGGAGATGTGTCATTTCTAATTGGACCTTTTGGTTTATATCATTGTTTTTCCTCCCTTCGGGATGATTACTTCGTGAATCCCAATGTAATCCGAGAAGAGCATGTTTCGATAAAATGTATCCGATGTTGTTTTTTTTTTGTTTTAATGGCACTCTGTAGGGATGCTTGGATGTTGTTACGTTACTTCTAATTCTGCGATCTAAAAGCATTCTTGAAATATGCAAGCGATGCTAGCACACATGTTCCCGACCTGGCTTAAATAGACATTATGACATAATTCCATTTTGTTGATGGCTGAAAACCCTGTAATTCGCCTTTTTACAAAAAATATACGATAAGCCATGCGAAAATATTCATTTCTTTGAATGCTCAAAATTCTTTAATTTAAAGATATAACTTAATACGATAGCAGCTTGAAGTAGGTTTCGTTGTTTGATTATAATCCTTGACATAATAATCCGTTGATAAATTGAAAATACAATGTTAATCTAAAATAAAATAACATGGGTGCATGATCGAAAAACCGATAAAACAAAAAGCCGACAAGTCAAAAAGCCGACAGGTGAAAAAACCAACAGTCATGAAGCCGACAGTCGAAAAGCCGACAGTCAAAAAGCTGACAGTCAAAAAGCTGACACATCGTCAGGAGGGCAGTCATTTTTTGAGTGTTGGTTTTTCGACCTGTCGGCTTTTTGATTCGTCGGTTTTTCGACCCGCACCCAATAATATTATGCTTTAATAATACTGTACAATTCATTAATGAGTGGTTCATACAGCACAAAGTAAATATATTACAAAAACCAGTAAAAGTAATGACTAGAGTAAGTTATAAATATGAAAGTTAGAATAACACTGTCATTTCGATTAGAAAATGGTAATAAGAAAAAGGACTGCATCTTATGGGAAGCCCAAAAACATGACTATATAATTTTAAAGAATGTCCCATAACTTGAAACAGTAAATAAGGTTCCAAACAGATTTACTTCGTCACAAAATTTTGTTGCTCTATACGTAAGACTCAGCAAATTCTAAGTTTTCAGATATTGTAGGTCAAAGAGGTTAAAACTTCGATTTTAGTAACTTTTTAGCATCTGTTTACGGCACAAAAAAAGACTGCTGTCCCACCAACGGGAGACGATTGAGATAGGATTTCTCCCGCAACATTTGAAGATGTACTCCAAAATATTAACGTAAATATAGTTTTGGACTAAATTGAAGGTCATAGGGGTGAAAAATTGTATTTTAGGACATTTCTTCGGTTTTTCTCTAAAACTAGCCAAGAAGATAACGAGTTTGAAGCAATTCGAATTTCAAAAAGTTCGTCGGAAATTATTGGATTTGCCATTTTCCATTTCATTATTTTTTTACGTCACTTTCTATAGCATAGATACGAAAAATGTCCAAAAACACAAAGTTTGATCTTTTTGATCAATTAGGACAAAAACTAGGTTGAGTTCAATATCTCGAAAACTTAAGCCAATTAGATAGTTTGGAGGTCATATTTGGATTTTAGAAATAATGGGTGAAAGGAAAATGCTAACATCATAATATTTTTCAGGATATCAGTCATTATTACCCAATTTATCTAGTTACAACGTAGATAATGATTGTAATAACAAAAAAAAAAAACAATCGCGTCCCGGCAAGAACTATATCTTATGACAAGGATAGTTAACCTTATTTGTTTATATAGTTATGTAAGTAATGGACGATTTCTAAATCTTGTAATGAGGTTGGGTTCCGTTAGTGTTGAGAAATACAGCATGATGATTTTATAATTAACAAAAAAGATACGCACAATCAAACATTGAGAATTGCCGTTGTGAACTAATTTACATCTGACAGATGCCGATGAATCCAATTTTCGAATATTTCGATATATCGAGATTACCCAATAAGTAAATTAAGAATATCTAAGGTGAATGGAAAAAAGTAGAATGATTAAAACGAGACACTGACATTCTGGTACTAATTACTAGTTTACTATAGCTATGTAAACAATGCATATTACACTGATAGAATAGTATAGTTGTAATGATGAGAAGTATAGTTATTTCAACTATACTTCCGATTCTCACAATTACACCGTTCTATTATTATGTATACTTGTTAAATCCCTACAAACAGATTCTATTTGTACAAATTTACTAAGTGTATACTGATAATCTACATTTAACCCTTTGAAGCATACCTTTCTCTTTACATAGGAAGCGGATGAAATTACTTAGTCGGAGGTTTTCGCGATCACTGATAACGAATCCGACCTCAGATTTTATGATTTGAAAATAGCGGATCCAAAATGTCTAACCGCATTCGTCAGAAGTTACTCGATCAGTTCTGGGTACTCGGGGGTTTTACGAATCTCTAGTTAAGAATATATCCTCAGATTTTCAAAATGTAAAAAGGCGGATTGAATATATTGCCTCATTGTATCAGCTATTTTGAAGTTTAATTGAAGCTGATTTTGGATTCATAATAAGAGACCCGAATTTTATACCGAATTTTTTAACACTTTTTTATCATGTAGTTATATCAAAATTAAAAATTCGATATCTTAGACTGTATTTATTTACAACAAAAGTTTGCTTAGCAGTAAGCATTTTGTAATCCTTTATATTAGTAAAGAATATCATGGACTACAATGCATGAAAGTTTTGGCGGTAAAACGAATAAATTAGTATTTGAAAACTGTTGTGAAAATGGCAAAAAAAGGTAGCACTCACGTATTTCACTATGATAGACAGGTTTAATTACATAGTACAATTAACTTACATATTAAGTTTCTATATCATTCGACATCAATAGTAAGTAAATACTTCTGAATAAAATTATGCCATTTCATTTTTTTCGTAAGTTATTGGCTATTGCTAATAATTCTGTGTTGGTATAAGAATTATTTCGTTTGTTTTGTAGTCTTAGGTTTACTTGATTTTTTATTAAATGCCACACCCCTTTTGACAAGTTCAAAATTGTTAGATTTCTACGATTTGCGTATACTCAGGCTGATTATTGTAACTAGTTTTTAAAGTGCTAAAAGGACATTGGCTCATGGCATAATAAACTTTTATCTGATGTAAGCTAATCTATAATATCCTTTAATACGAAACTAAGGTCAGTCAGTAAAACAGCTTCATTAAGTTGTGGTTCGCCGTTTGGCATTGTACGCGATCGGTTACTTTGTATTCTTATTTTGTTGGCCAATAAACACAATTACTTCGACCCAGACCATAGGTCTGGCGAAGTATTGAATTTGGTCAGTTCCCGCCAAAAAATTACCCTATAGTTTTTCATCAAATGTCGACGTTTCAGGCCCTAAGGAATCCAAAGCAACAATAAAAAAATTGGTGTCCGTTAGGTTGTACGTCCGTCCGTCCGTCCGTCCGTTCGCGGGCAAAATTTTGTATACGCGATATCTCGCGACTGGCAGGACGAATTTAAAAAGTACAAACGAATTTGGGTTTCTCTTGGTCAAACTTAGATCTGATTAGTTTTTGGAGACAATGCATACTAGATTATAGGGAGGTTTAACAAAGAAACGCTAAAAAAACACGTTTTTCCCATTTGTTAACAAAAAATACAAATCGTACAAAAAAAATGTTTCAAACAAAAAATATAGAACATCGAATTCTCTACAAAAAAGGTTGTATTCATTTCTTCGTAAAATGAACGATAATTGCGAAAAAAACGGAAACCGAAGTATACCACATATAAAAAAATTTATTTCCTGCAACCCGACCTGTCAAAAACTCGGCTAAACCGCGTTTTTTTAAGCATCAGTGTGAACAAGACATGCTCATTTATCAGTGCTTCGGCTGACCTGCGGTCGGGTTCGGAGTTTTGAAAATGCTCATTTTCAATTTTAATATAGGGTGAATATGCCAATGAATGTACGATTTTCTACATATTTCTATTTCTTATGAATGTATGATGCACAACATGCAACAAAATACATATTTTTATGTTCTTTGAACATTCAAAACAATATTTACAGTACTATTGATCTTGCAGTGTTTATTATTTTGTAAAATCAAAGCAAAGTTTTAAAGCCATCCAAAACTGGTACTGAAAACGTCCCATTTCATTTAACCCGTCTATTTATTCGGGTTTAGCGGATTTTTTTACAAACGTATGAAGACGAGGTTAATAATTAAATAAAATCAAAGGTTGAACTACACGGTCATAAAGAGCAGAGTCTAACGATTCTAATGGTGGAAAAATGTTTAACCGTCCATTCATTGGCATATTCACCCTATTTAAGGAACAAGATATTGTTAGAATATATGTATAGAAACTATTCGAACCTAACGATGCTAGAACTACCCTCTGCCGCCTTCTTTCCTGTCAGTGTTAAAATGGGAATATTTTCGGAAGCATCAGCCTTTCGTCAGTTTATCTGCAATACGAATTTAGCCAAAATTGTAGGCACCCGGGTCGAAGGCATCTAGTTTACTATTATTATTATTAAAACATTCCTACTTTTCATCAGATCCATAAAAGTGTTAAATCAGATGAGCTTATTAACACCAAAAGAACAGAAATGTACACGTTATGTAGTATTTGAGTGAGGTGGGTTTATTATTTCTCAGATCAGAAAACTGAGAAAAGTGTCTTTACTAACTACTGAATCTTGTCTTGCGATTGGTTCAATATTGACAGCTGTTTTAAATCTTGACGACATTACAGAAAATTTAAATCGAAACATGCGTGCTTTAATAATGGACTATTGGAGTGACGCGTCGAGACTATTTACTGACCTCTTTTACCACTTATCGATTATGCGACAATTCTTTTATTATTACTGGCCTCAATCTTACAGAGAAAGGTGGCGTAGAAACTTGACAAGTGGACGAGTTATTATTTGGGAAGGATTTTGCTGAGAAACATAAAAATGCCATCGCAATCGAGAAGTGTGGCAAAAATTTTGCAAAACCGTCGACGTCGACAAATAAGGAAGAAGCTATTCGTAATGATGGATCTTAGGGTATACGCATCTTCTCGTTGCGGAACTTTAAACTTGAAAGCCCCTCCCACGAGGAACCAAAAATCGCAACGATCGCAATCGGGACCGAATCAGAACACAGGGTCTTTTAAGGATATATAAAACTTTATAAACCTTTTCTGGTTCAAAAAAATGTACAAATTTGAAGAAGACAATAGAACGTTAGTAATAGATTGATCCAATTATAGAAGAAAGATTTAATTCTATAACATTTGTGTTGTTGTTTTGAGTAACCAAATTTCACTTTAAAACAATCGATATAAAATAAAGAAAGAAATATTATATATAATATACAAAACTTGAACTAACAATTTTCTTCTGTATTTTTCTACGAATTTGAAAATAAACTTCGTCAACAATAATTATGAAATTGTTGTGTTTGTATCTTTCATGTCGATCAGTTTGTTAAACCTTTCGAAACAAAAAACAGTAATAAAATATTATCCAATAATATATATTTAGGTTTCAATTCAACAGATAATGTGACTCAAATTTTCAAAATAATAATAAATTTTATGCGAAATTCAGAATTATAGTTACGAATTAAAAATGCTGTCTTTTAATTTTATAATGGATGAATATTAAGAACTTCCCACTTTGTGACCTTAATAAATGCCATTTTCAGAAAACTCGTTAAAATGTACTAATTTATGATGTCATCTTTCATTAAAACAATAACATTCCAAGACGACGAGTTGAGATAATATATTGCAAAAGTATGTTATGAATACATTAAATTAGAACATATTTCCTAATATTCATCGCCATTGAATGCAAACTAAACCAGTTAGTAAATTTCATTAAGTTAACAGGAGAAGCAATATTTCGCTTTCATAGCGTATGATAATATATATATATATTACATATTTAATGTAATGGTACATTTTCCTTGACTTATGCGAAGACACAAGATATTCATCGCATAACAACTACAAACATCTATCTACCATGTTATATGTGTTTTGCGGAAATAACAGTAAATTACAAAGTAACTAACTACCTCCAACTCTTTTAAATTAAACAATGAGGATTCAGTAAATTGTCACTAGTTTTCAGAGCAAAATACATCATTATTGGACTCGGATATTTTTTTTTTACTAACGATTGACTAACACACTGTACACTAGAAATTCGCAACTAGTCACGTGACACTGAATCACATTCATATCATTATTTTAAGTACTTAATACTGAGATAAGACACCATAAGTTTTTCAGATTTGAATATCATAAAGTTGTAAATACAGATCACTATATTGGAAAGTAGAGGTTTATCATTGCACAGAAAAGTTACGTTTTGTCCATTAAAAATTGCTCCAATTCAAACTGTTGATTTTCGGCTTTATAAATTAAGAGTTTTTCCGACGCAATTTTTTGTATTTTTTGTTTTTAGATTTCTTACCTTTAGTTTTAGTATTCGATGGTGAAGTCCATTGAAAGTGACAAAAAAAAGGTGTCCCTCAGGTATGTCACTATGATACAAAGGGTTAATTACATAATACAATTAACTTATATAGTAAGTTGCTGTATCATTTGAAATGATTAGAAAGTTTTTTAGTAAATGCACTTGACATTTAAAGTAAAAAACGTCAAAATCACGAAAAGTGTTGGAACAGAGATTTTCTTCATTTTAAAATAAAACAATTGCGTTTTCACCAAGAAAAATAGTGCAAAATTTATTTTTTTTTTCGAAAAATATAGAATTCTCCCATCGATATATGTTATATCGATTTTTATTACAATTTTTGTTCTTTATTTAGGATATTTCTCGAAAGGATGTAGAATTAGAGGATTATAATTGAAAGTAAAGTTACTTGTTATCGAGTATTAAAATATGTTTAAAAATTGTAGAAATCGAATAGCAGGTATATTTTGCAAAGCGTGAAATAAAAATTAGTTTTGTGTACAAATTAATATTAATATGATTTTCGATGAAAAATATTTTTGTTCTAAATTAGATATCGTTATTTTGATTATTATTTATTCTTTAGTCAGATTTTTACACAAACTCATATAATAAATATAAAATAACTATTTTCAACTCTGATACAGACATCTTATAAAAAAAAAACTGAATCAGATTACCGGACCAAAACAATTCTAGGGGAAGCAAATAATTGATTTTCGAAACATCGATCGAAATCAGAAATTATGTACAAAATATAAGAAACTGAATGATAACATTTTATTTTAAAAAATTCCAAATTGATTAATGCACTACACGCAGTTATTATAATACAAATAATAAACATGAATCATTTATGTTAGTCGGTAAATATATTAACACGTCGAATATATTTTGTATATTATCTTCAACCGGGAAAGAAGTTACACCACTTCTCATTATCAGAAATAAAGATAATATTTGAATTTTAAATAATTTTTACTTCATTATAATTATAATTTAAATTTTAAATAAATGTATTTCTATTCATTGCAACGCGCAATAAAAGATTGACAAATTAGATATCCGATAAAGTATAGGTATAAAACCAAAAGATACATATCTCTTAACTTCATTTAAATTAAATGAAGTTTGGAGTTTACATCTGCGGGCAGATGTCCTGCGGCCACCTGCGGGAATCTTAAACAGCGAACTTCAATTTAAGGTTTCGTGAAGAAAAAATATTATTTATACCGACATGGTTTTATTATTTATAGTTTGTGATTTGTATTCGAATTACTTTTTAACCATATAAAACTATTTGTTTTTCAATTTAAAAAATCAATTTAATTTAAATGTAATAAATGTTGAAATATGTTTTATTTAGTATTTTAAACGAAACAATAAAGTAGTACGAAGGGGGTAATTTCTTCCTCCTTCGAACACAAAGCAACGGCAGTGCTTACACTTGTTAATTTGTATGCGGATTTAAGAAATTATCAGTTTTGAGCAAGCCACAAATAACCTTCTTATCAAACAAGTTTCCCATATAAACATCGAGTTTTTCGAGGGGATATTTATTACTTAACAAATTTACCTTAACTAGAGTATTTGAATATTAAGTAACTAATTAGTTTTGAATTCACGACGTAAAAGAATCTAAATGTCCAAAAAATACGAGTAATATTGAACAATTGACAATTATTGTTGACAACAAAAAGATGTGTGATGTGGATTTATTAGATAGATCGAATTAAATGAAGAGTGAAGACTACTTCAATACTGTAACTTCAGCATAATTTGGCGACATTTGTACAGTTAACATAGTATTTTTCTAGTATCAAATCGTTCTGTCAACAATTTTTACACAGTATACTTAAAAGTTGTAGCTATTAATAAGGAACTCAGATGTAAACCTTTAAATATAATAAACTTAAAGGTTTTCATAAAAAATCCTGTATTATAGAATGTTTTTAATGATAAAGATAGAGAAGTATCTGCTATTAGAAGAAAATTGTTTGGAACTTAAAGAGATTCTCATTTCTTAATCTTATCAGTTTATTACGGGATTTCAATTTCAATGTTGAAATAGTAGATTGTGCAACTAGGGAGCAAAATTGGTGTTCGTCGTCAAATTCCACTTGTCGGCAAACCTCAATTTTGCTCCCTAATTGCACAATCTACTATATTTTCATCTAATGTGAAATTTTCTAAAGTTGTCTGAAATTGGTTCTGAATTTTCGAAAAATAATTTTTTTGTCCAGGAATTTATGTTTTTTAAACATCCATGTAAATGCTAAAAATTATCACTGAAATTGATTTATTCTACATTAATTATATTTTATTCGCTTTTCACGTGCTCCCACAAATTTTATTCCAGTGAAAAAACTATTATATCGTTACTATCTTTACTTGCTTTTGACGGGCTTCTGCGGTTATTTGTAAAAACAAAATTAATTAGTACTAGTAGAATCATTTCCCTCCACAATAATATGTTATTTCATCTTTAAAGTTCATCAAATAGTAATTCAGAAAGTGACCCAATACTGCATTCCTGTTTGGTGCACTTCCGAATGCGCCATTCGGGATTTCCACTATTCTAAACAGTTGTAACTAATTCCGATATGTGTCGGATGGTGAAACGCGAGATGCCACCTATAAGGATAAATGGGACGCAATTCTCTCTCTGGTGCATTTACTATTCGTGGTCGATATTCCTGGAAAAGCACAGATAATGCGATATACAAGTATTGCAGTGCGCCTTACGCAGCGTAAATGATAACGAGCTACTCGATGTCTGTACGACGAGTAAATGAAACTGGGTTGACTGATAATACCCAAGAACTAAACTGGCACGTAACATTTAGGTAAATCATGTTATTCACGCACCGCGAAATTGTATTAAGTTCTAATTGAATCGAAAACACGAACTGTAAACGTAAGTAAGTTTGAGATTCCACGCATCGGTCGGTGAAATTTAAAGTGATTAGTTTTTGGTTTATTTATTTATGTTATAGGTTGAATAAACCTTTACAGCGATCATTGGTAGATACGCAATTACTAATAATAATTCACAATTAGAATACCTAATTATTAACCTGTTTCTGATCAGGTAGTAATACAGCATCCTTGTCAATGTGCCCTGATGACTCCCTAGCCTACGTATGATCATGATTTAATATGGCATGCTCCGATCAACAATCGATAAAAAAAGGGCTTATCAAACATTCATGGAGAGTGCTTTAGCTCTAAACTAGCGTACTCTTTCCTAATGAAATTGCCATAACCGGACTATAACATTCGTAAAACATAAATTATCAACAATTAAACAATTAGATTATTTATTTCAGATGTTACGATGAAGTATTATATAAATTAATTTTTCTGTTTCTGTTAATTTTTTAAAGAAAAAGTGCTAAAAATAGTATTATTTTCTATCGAAACTCGTTGAAGCTTTATATGCTGCCCAAAAATACATTAAAATATTAAACTTGCTAGTAATATATTTTAGATGGAATACCTGTATACCCGAGTAGAAATACGATTTAAATTACTTAGTTTGATCATCTGAGTGCGTGGTATCAAGGAACGTTGGCAGTCCCTGATTCTATTAAACGTTCATTTTTTTGCATGAGGATCTAAAACCATGCCACATCAGCAGAACTCGTGAGGATTGTAACAAAAATTGTACCTCGGAGTTGTATTTAGTGAAAAATAGACAAATATATAATAATATTTATAAAATATTTTCGGTACTATATCCGTAAAATCCGATTTTACGGCCTTCTTTTAGTCTGTAAAATGAAATTTCACGGATCACGTATAACATGAATCTGCGCTGTCAAAAACATAATCCATACGGACTAAATACAGTCCGCGAAATAGAATTTTTACAGCTTTCAGTACCGAAGAATAATGTTCGACACACGGCTGTAAGACTTTGCGGCCTCATGTGATTCGTAAAATCAGATTTTACGGCCTTGTATCGGAAAATACTATTAATGTATTAAAAAATTATGTATAAATGCTTATAATTTTAACTTAGGCTTACCAAAGTGAACATGATCAAATTGGTTTAATTATCCATATAATTAGTTGCATAAATTAGTTGTAATTATATTTTGCACCAAATATCGTACTAATTTCTTGATCTGGAATTTGTACTATTTATTTCGATGTGGTTTTTAATATTTAAATTTTACTATTAGTGTAACAATATGAAATATAAGTAACGTCGAATGATGAAATAGCTGTATTATTTTTTCATTTTCACAAGAAGGCACGTAGCATAGTTGAAATACCATTCATAAGGTCGTGGGATTCAAGTATCGAGTTCTAATTTTGTTCAAAAATCGAAGAAGTGTTAAAAAAAACATTCGTTGTTGGTGTTACATACCACATGGTTATACAGAGGTATTTATTTATATGAAGTGAAAGATATTGAATAAAACCGGCCAACAAAATAAGACCGTCCTCATTGCTCAAAAAAATGACTACACTTTTCCCAGGAGTTTTAGTGCGCCCAATCCAGATCTATTCGCAATTTATCTACCATGTCTAGATATTTAGAAACCTTAACCTAACCGTGTAAAAAATACGTATCTGGCACATTTTTAATATTGTTTATTTTTCTTAAATAAGTACACTCGGTATTTCAGAGAACTCTATCTCTTTCAAATGGGGTTGACTAAAAATTTGAGTAGAAATTTTCCACTGTAAGGAAATGTTTTGCAATATTTGAAATTATACCTGGTTTTGTTTTGTCACCATTTGAAGTATTTCACTTATTTCAGAAGTTTTCTTTTGTTTTTTTTTCTTGTAGCAATATGAAATAAACTAGTAAAAAGTAGAATAAAGGTAGTAGTAAAAAGTAGTATAGTGCCATGTACTACACAAGAGAAAACTCTTCTTTACCATTTTCATGACTTTTTTAACATTTAATGACAACCAGTTCCTTTAAACATTCTTCAACACAAGTCGTCCTTGCAATTTTTTCAAACATGTCTATAACTATTTTAAAAGTAATTCTTTTCACATGTGACATTTAACAAATATCAAATTTTGACAAAATCTTTTATCTATAAAAACAGAAAAAATGCACAATATATTACTCTTTTCTGTCTATAAGTTATAGTAATTCGTATATCGAAACGTATATTACATACGGACATATAATATATTTTAATAAAAACATTTTAATTAGAAAAATAGCCCTAATCTCATGTCTGTTAGAGATACAAGTACAACATAAATATGTACTAGATTTTGTTTTTAATTATGGTTTTGAAAAATTGGTATATTGACAAAACATTTTTTGTTTATACTATTAAAATAGAGGTACCCTCTCTGAAAGTGTAAACTTTATAATGTAAATGAAAGCATGATTTTAACACTAGTTTTAAACGTTTTAAACAATTTAAATGTTTAAAGAAAACTAAAGAGCCCATGAACAAGGAGGATTACAACAATCATACTGTAAGTTATAATGCTTTAAAAAATTGCATCGCTTGTTCTTGATTTGGTATTTAATACCTAAACTGTATTCATAGAATCATATACCTTGCATATATCAACATGATTTGTACTAGTTTTTAGCATTAAATTAAATATATGTATAGTATATTATATTTGAATCTTAGCAATTAAATGCTCTGCGAGCTTTATAGAATATCCAAAAACTGGAGATATTTTATTATACTGCATTACCCTGCAGTTATTAATTCCTTAACATATATTAAATTATAAAATAATTAATATAAATAAATAATAGGTTGCCAAGTCATGAAATGTTATGCCTGTGTTCGTACAGTTGTATATTTTGAAAATGTGGTATCAAATTTGTATTTTTTAAGAATTCAAACAAGTTTTTATTGAGAATTGTAGCTTTGTAAGTCCTATTTCCAATGGTGTGTTTACATTAACGACATGTTAATTTTGAACCAGTTATGAGCAAACCTCGAAGTCTCTCCCTTACTGAATACATAGAGAGTTACCAGTATAACCAAAATATAGGTTACGGTGAACTTTGTTTGAAGTTATATAAAGTAACACAATCAATGACAAGAAATTTCTCTTTCTTTCCGACAATACTGCAGTGAATTGTTGATTATATACCAAATTTAGTAATTTTTTTGTGTTAGCCGCATGACCTATATTTATTCTCCATTGCATTAATATTTATTATACATTGATCCTACTGGAGTGAAAAGCTTTTAACAAATCTAAGTATATCGTATCTACTTGTAAATTAATTGCTGAACATTTCAGATAGAAAATAATAATAATGGAATTGAAACCGTGGACTCCCGGCTGCAGAAACCATGTTGTTTTCTGATAATAAGACGCGATAAAACGTCATATAAACTTTTTGCTTCTAATAAATAAAAAATTTTACGAATGCAGCTTATTACTGAAACTGGGCGATAGTTTTCTACATTATTTGGTCTCCATTCTTAAAAATCAGGTAGTAACTGTTTTCTTCAATTTTGATTGAAAAATCCCATTGTACAGTGACTTGTGTCCTTTTTTTGAAATGTCCTTTTGTCCCCATATATAACTTCTTTAAGATCCTGATTGAATCAAGATGGCAAATGACAAGAAGTTAGTCAATTTGTAGTTAGGACAAAACTACCCATTTTCTTCTTCTTCATGAGATGAAAATTACTCCATTCTGAAAATAATAGTCAATTTTAAATTACCAACATCAATCAAATTTGTCTAAACCACGAAATTTCATTAGATATTTTTCAGATATATATCTGAAATTGCTGAGATAGATAAGTATCAATTCAGGAATTTAAGCATAATGGAACATTAACGTATCTGGCATACCAAATGCCTTACTTTCTTCTCTTTTCGAAATCAGTTTTCCTAAGAAAAAACCAATGAATCCTGATTTCTATTGGAAATGCACATTTAATTGCTTTCCAAACGATCTTAGGAAAACATTCCAGTAGAGGAAGTTTCAGCGATATCGGTTGAACGACCTCCAGTTGAAGGGTTCTCTGAATAACGAGCCTTTTTAAAAATGCATAATCGCTGACAAATATTCGTCTCCGACTATTCGCTAATTCCCGTGCCGATGTCGGCTGTTTGTTCCGGTTCGCACAAATGAATCTTGCCTCGCATACCCATAAACCAGATCCAGAAGTTCCTGGGCTACCTTAAGTGCGTATTTGTGTAAATTACATGGCGTGTTAGGGAACCATTACGTTCTAGACAAAAATCGATCCTTTGTGTATACACGAAACGAAACGGATCGTAATAGTTGACAACGTTTTCCTGGCGATAAAATTTCATTACGCTATTATTTTACCACGCCTCATTTTAGTTGAGTATAATATTTAGAAATTTACGACTATAGATTCTCCATTGGATGACTTAGTCGATCTTAAAACACTGTCACTTATCTCTTATCGATTTGAACATTGCATAAAGATACTTTGTAACGTCAAAACAGTAATCATGACATAATTTGAAATCAATAATTAGCCTAATTATGTTAATATTCACATTGCGTGCTTTGTGTTCCATATTTTCCAGGCACTTACTGCTCCAGATATGCGAAAAGCACTGTAAAATCAGTAATGTATTATTTGTCATTACATGATAAATTATATCGCTGGGGTATACTTCGATTAAGTGTATTAAAACCTATATTATCCATAATTATGTTACGTATCTCTTTACATTATCGTAATTTATAATAATAATTATCATTATTAATATTTGCAAAATTACGTTCCTATATTTTATAATTATATATGTTTTATAAACGTTCAGTTACTATGAAAATAAGTAACAATTGAAGAGATCTTTTGTCAATTATATAGGTCTACAAATAAGCAAGTCTTCGTACAACTTCGAATTATTTGTAAAGCAATTGCAGGATATTTCTCGTTAAATTTAAATAAAAATGCGTTTATTTGTTGTTTTTGAAATTATAAATACAAGAAGCAATACTTTCTTTTGCCCTTTATTATTTTTGTCATTTATTGGTACAACTCTTAGTCTTCACTCTTATACTAACAACTACTTGTCCATTAACATTTGAAGCATAGATGTTTCGGGTGCACCTCAAAAACCAGACAAATCACAAAACAGACACTTCAAAAATCCGACATTCAAAAAACAGACATTAAAAAACCAGACATTTAAAAAATAGAGTTTCAAATACCAGATGTTTCGGGTGCACCTCAAAAACCCGACAAATCACAAAACAGCAACTTTTATTGCCACAAGGGATTGCAATCCTATGACAAAATAAACATTACTTACTTACATACACTTCAAAAAATCGACATTCAAAAACTAGACATTTAAAAAAAAAACCAGACATTTAAAAAAATAGACTTTCAAAATATGTGTGCATTTTGAAATATTTGGGTTTTGAATGTGTGTTGTTTAAATGTCTGGTTTTTGCATATATGTTTTTTGAAACGTCTGGTTACTGAATGTCGGTTTTTTTAAATGTCTGATTTTTGAATGCCGGGTATTTGAAGTATCTGTTTTGTAATTTGTCAGGTTTTTGAGGTGCACCCCACATTTCAAAATACAGACATTCAAAAACCAGATATTTTAAAATGTACATACTCTGTAACTGTAATTAAGGATTGAATTCTAAATGTGCTTAATAAATAATTCGGAAGTCAAACTAATTTGACCTTCAAGTGACCGACAAAATGAATCCCTTGGTCAAGCATTTTTTACCTTTAAATGACCTTCCTGTGAGACCTCAAGGATGGCGTCCCGAGATCATTTTTTTATCTAGTGAACACACGAATCGAAGTTGTCTGTATTTTGAAATATTTGGCTTTTAAATGTCTGTTTGTTCAAATGTTTCGTTATTGAATGTCTATATTTTGAAATTTCTGATTTTGGAACATCTGGTCTTTGAATGTCGGATTTTGAAGGGTCTGTTTTATGATTTGTCGGGTTTTTGAGGTGCACCCGATGTTTCTATTTAATAATTTCTCTTGAAGATTTTTATTTGGTCGTTTTTTGGTTTCCTTGAATACGAACAAGTCGGATCAAAATGAACAAAAAATCGTACGGCATTGACTAATACCTTAAATTTAAGAAAGTATACTGTCCGTTACTACTTAAAAAGTCTATTTGCCTAATGGCCAGTCTAATATGAGTGTTTGGGTCTTTTGATGATTTGTAAATCTTAATTCAATATTTATTCGCTTTCAGCTAAAGTATCTTTGGCTTTTAGTCATTAGATGGGTGCACCTCAAAAACCGAGGTGCACCTCAAAATCCCGACACTTCAAAAAACAGACAATTAAAAAAAGAGACACTAAAAAAACAGACATTTCAAAATACAGACATTCAGAAACAATACATTTCAATAAACAGACATTCAAGAACCCGACATTTCGACACCTCCGATTGGTGCATTCAAGACATAACAAAATTATCTCGGGTACGCCGTCTTTGAGGTCTCACTGCAAGATCATTTCAAGGTAAAAAATGTTTAACCAAGAGATTCATTTTGTAGGGTTTTTAATGTCTGTATTTTGAAATGTCTGGTTTTTGAATGTCTGTTTTTTTAAATGTCTGGTTTTTGAATGTCTGTTTTTTTATTTGACGGAATTTTGAGATGCACCCAAAAACCTGATAAATCACAAAATAGACACTTAAAAACTCCGACATTTCAAAATACAGACATTTACTAATGATTCTATTCTAAGTGACCTAAAAAATTAATCCTTTGGTCAAACATTTTTAAATGACCTTCCACTGAGACCTCAAGAACGTCGACCCGAGATTGTTTTTTGTATGTAGTGTGGTTTTTTAATGTCTGTTCTATGAAATGTCTGCTTTTTTAATGTCGGGGTTTTCAAGAGTCTTTTTTGTTATTTGTCGGGTTTTTGAGGTACACCCGATTAGATAGTTCCTGAAAACTCAATAATTTAGTCACAATTTAAGAAGATAATTTGAAAGCAATTATGGCAATGATCGACGTTTTAGCACGATCATCTGAAATGATAAACGACTATCCCAAATGGGATTAGCGAAGGTCAAACCAATATTTCCATAAACTAATAGTTTTCTTGTTGGCACTATTAACAGTTTAATCGAATAACTCAAAACTACGCGTTGACAGTATTTATAATTCAATCAAAACATTCCAAGGATGTAGGTACATTGGGAATTCCATTGCGCGTCACGCTTCAAACACCAATTCCAGTGTGGTGAAACGAGTACCAGTAGATGAAGGATCTAAAGGGAATATAGAGTTGGAGCTTCTCCGTCAACAGATTTCGGCGGTGAAGCGAAGGGCTACTAATCTTCTCAGCCATCTTCTTAACTCTTAAGCCAAGCTCCACAACTGACGGTGAAGAGACCGTGTAATAAACTTTCAAGACCGAGTACATATCAAATTTCAAAACATCGTTCATGAACTTATAATCCGCTCTACGATACAAAATTAAGTTCTTTAAAACGTGGGACTACGAGAAAGATTTATTTAGTGAAAATATTACTGGATTTTAATTTGCATTCGAGTTTTCAAATCCTTTCCTTTAATATTCCTTTGTCGCAATTTTGATGAAGTTATATAACATATAATTAAATAATAAATAATATTCAAAATATAAAATATATTTTTTGAGCTTTCTATCTTTGACAACTTGAATTTATTCAAAAACGATATACAATAATGTTTAGTAAGTAGTTTACACTAAAATAAACATTCAAATTATTATACGACACAAAGGATTGATTATGTGTCTATCATATTTCGTCTTCCGTCAAATTAAAACGGGAAATGCAAAAATAAAACTTGATATATTCAAATCGATACTTACGATTTGACAATTCCCAGAAGTGGTTTAATTCAACAGTATTTTATTTAGACAAAGAAGAAATTAACTTCAGCAGTGAAAACCAAATCACAATTACTAACCTGAAAAAAATTTGTCATCCGCATTTTATTAAAATATGTTTACTTAAGCTTAAGTTTTATAATAAAATGTTTTGAAAAACCTTACAGTAGTCGGCATTTCTGGTATTTTGAAACGCTGAAATTCATGTTTTAATATTTTCTCATCAAGTTTTTGTAATAAATGAAAAACTATTATTTAATCTACGTTACATGTCCCGTGTATTAATTAAATGTTTAATATCAATTACAGGATATTTGCATTTGCAAAACCACTGTTATCTAAATTATGTAATAATTTGTAGATATTATTAAGTCATTATTCGAATATATTAAATGAATGTACTATTTTACAAAGATTTATGAACGGACATTAAGTTATTTTCATCACAACAGAATTTTCCAAATGTCTTTTCTTACAATGTGTTTCTTGGGTGATTTATATTATGGAGTATTTATTTAATATCCGTTCAACGTGTTGTGCAATATAACGGAAATAAAATGACAATTATACGTTGCATTTTATGTCGTAAAGTCCAGTCGAGGCAGCTAAAATGCGGAATATCGTTGAAAAGCTCTGCGCAAAACTGCCAAAGATGCAGCATCGGCCTTATTGACGACCTTCGTCGATGAATTGAACGCTCGTATTCTCGCTGGTCTCTAACTCATTAATCTGTATCATGGTCCAAATCGATACCCTTATTGCCGCAACTTACTCTACATAAATGCGGTTACCAAGAATCTGAAAAATGTCCAAATAATTTGCTGTAAATACGAAAATAGAAAAAGCACTTAAGTAAATTACGAGCATCTGCAAAAATAAATTCAAATTGCAGAAGGTTAATGGAGTTTTGCGACTCGTTTAGATAAAATGGTTATGTTTACGTATCATTTCTAAGTTATATCGCATAATGTTTAAAGTTCTTGTCTCCAATTCTACATTATGCAAATTTAGGGTCTTCTTCGACTACAAAAAAGTTATATTTAAAGTCCTTTTCATTTTTCCTAAGAACGAATTATTTTACTTCTTATCTTAAACATTCAAGGTTTGAAATATGTTTTCCTTTAACTTAATGAAATAACAAACGAATATTGTTTGTATGGACGAAGCAATTTTAAGCACCGTAGAGGCTCAATGATTTGTAGATTTAATTTATCAATGACACATTAATCAGTGTCTTACCATGGTTCATTGGTCATAGTTTCATCCTTTCATCATTAAAGGAAAAGATAAGGCAAATTTGAGGAAACTCTTTTTCTTAAATGTTTATGTCTTTTGTGCTTTTGGGCTCCATGTGATGATCCATCTTCAAGAGAGATGGGATTTACAAAATTAAGAAAGTGGTCTAGATCGAGATAGAATTGGGAAATACTGAACACCTGTTTTACAGTTAAACTAAAACCATGTGTTTAAAAAGATCAGCAACTTGACCTACAGTAGTTTGATCGGTACATCCACCGAGTTTCTACAACAGCATATATTTTCGAGGATGAAAGTATATTATCACCGACTCTAAAACAGTGAAGTCGTGTGTTTAACTTAGTCGGGGATTATAAAGTGTCCTACCGGAGAAATGAATTGTTGCAGCAGTAAAAATATATATAGCAAGCAAAGTTTTCGATACAGATGTACTTAGACGTAATGAAGGCATCTGAAATTTTGACAATTTTCCGACGCACTATTAAAACACATATTAGTACCTCCTATTTAGTACTCTATTCCGGTATTTTTATCAAATTTAACTATTAGTATAGTTAATAAACCACTTTAGATAATATTGACGAAGGAAAGTCATACAAGGATTTGCGTGGCATTACTTATTGACCAATTACTTTGGATTTCAGAATCGTTAGTCTGCGGTTCGTCATCTCTCTTTAATTATGAGTGCGATATACCAACGCATTATCAAGATCGTTTATGATTACCATTATTGCTACATGAGAAACATTTCCTAGTAATTGATCTGGAAATAGCGGACTCGTATCGACTTAAACCTCCTTCTGGTACCATATGTTAAGCACGAGGACGCATGCCGGCACGCAATCGTCACCCTTGCATGTTTGACACAAAATTTGAAACCACACTTCCGACAACTTAGTGAGTGGAAACAATCAGTAGCGTGAGTCATGGGGTCTTATTTACGAATAAAGATCACTAGCGAGAAATGACGTGTATTTTAATGAGATGGGGATGGCCACCCTTTGGGATCTGGATTGCAATGATAACCACATTATTTTAGGAAGTATGGTTTTAAGTTTCGCTAAAAAGTGAATCGTTTCACTTAGAACTATCACGAGAGCAACATTTTTTGCATTATTTTCAAATATTACCCAGTCATTTTTTTTAATTTTCCAAGTTGTGTAATTTTAAAAAATATTTTTTCTCTTCTACTGAGATTGTAGATCCCGGAAGAGCCGATTAAAACACCTAATTATTACATATACCATTTATCCAGTGACGTATCAGTGTATGCTATTACCCTGGTTTATATGGTATTACACCAGCCTGAAATAGTATATTATGTAACTAGGGCGCAATTACCGATATTCGACGAGTGCGAAGTTTGTCGCCCGGGTTCCATACAATATTTTTTAATACGACGGGCGTCGCTGCTCGATAATTTGCAGGGGGCAAAATCGAGTTCTACTCCCGGAGCGTTAAAATCTAATTTTTTGATTGGCCAGAAAATACGTTCTCAACCCCTTAAAATATTCGATAACAGAACAAATGTAGATTGAATAGCCCACGAACCCTGACATTGTGTAATGACAAACTTCTTGCTAGAAGTGACAGAGAAATGTTAAATATTGTATTCTTTTAATGACATAAACGAGTATTCGAGACACCTGACGTGGAATGAATTCTGAATAGGAAATATATATTATATAAATAGGGTGTTAGCTTCCATGAATCGTGCATAAAAGCACGCGAGGCATGGTCCCTGTCAGTTGTCTTTTCAGATGGACGACCAATAGTCCACAAGTATTCACAACTGTTTTCATACGTCTTGTTATTATTATTGTTCGTAATAACACTATATAACATGACAGCCATCACTGACATGACGTTTCTTTCTAACAACCTTTATAATAGAAAGCATTAATAGTACGCGTTGTATTGCAGCACATTATACTCATTATTTTATGCTCTTTTATTTACGAAACAATTTAAATGTTTCAATTTTTAAGGTCTTTTCGTGAATTATGGATTTCTCCATTATCATAGTGAATGTATGTTGAACATTCTGCAGAAATGTTACCGTATCGGCGTCCAATTTTGGAAATTATATACCTGTATGGACCTAACTTATTTCGTGATATTGTCAAGCTCTTATTGAACGCTAATAAGAAATACAGATCTGAGGTCGCTTCTTTTAATTAAATTAAAATGATTTGATGAGATCCATGGCTCAATAAGTAATGTCTAATCATCAAAGTTAATAGTTGCAAATCTTTCTGAAAAGTCCAAAGTATAAAAAAGGAATAGCCCATATTCCAGAGATGTTATCTTGAGATCATAGTCGATTTCCAATCTCTTTCCAAATGTTTTACTATATATATAGTTTCCGATTCCCGTCAACGTCTGGAGTCTAAAATCCACGATTTCTTGATATTGAAACACACAACGTCGACTATTTCTCCTTTCAAAATGGATTCATCTGGAATTCAGAAGATTTATCAAGAGTGTTTTATATGTCTTCGATTTCTATTTACTTGACTCATACGTGATGCCCCTGAAGAGGACCAAAAAAAGGTCGAATTATTGGGCTTGGTTTTGTAATATTCAGAACTGTAATGGCCATAAAAAACAATAAATATATGTTGAGTGTTTTATATGTTCAAATCTAATCAAAACTTATGAGTTGGTTCCGTTTACTAGAATTTTTAAACCTATCTTACTCGTTAGAAGCACGAAATGTTCGCAATTTGTTAAATAACAGAAATGTTTAATAATGAATATGGGAATCGATATTTGAATATTTTATCCATAAATTACGAATTCACGAAAGCGATCTAACGTTTGGAGTGACACTGTAATATGACAATTTATTATTCTGAAATTCAGCAAGTTTTGAATATGCGTGGAAATATAAGGCGAAGGTAAAACGCTCGTCACGGAGTGTAAACATATTGGCGTGAAATCCCTATCCTGGTGAAATCTCGTGAATGATCGGTGGTGATTTACCGTGGCAGGTGTATCTACGTCACAAATCTCAAGACTTACGGTTCTATCCTTCTGACAGTCATCCCTTAGCGTGTCGCGCTAATGCCTCACGTAGATAGGTACTTTCGGTTCCAACATTCGATCGGTAGGTCAATTTATAATTTTTCAAGGACCATGAACATTTCAACAGAAATATGTTAATATAGTACATATCGACATCGTGTATTAGTCTTAAAATCACGCAACTGATTGTAGTTATTGTGGTGGTAAAAAAACCACATCTGCGTAAAGCTGGCCATTTTTTACCGAACGTCTATATATATACAATATTGGGGTAAAAACATCGACATAACAAAATGTTTTTTTTTGGTGTGGCCATTTTTCCGAGTCTGTACGTATCGTTCAGTATCAATTAATCAAGCTGGTTATAACTACCCTCGGGTGACGTGTCGCCGTCTCTTCGAAAAGCGACCCCCGGTGAAAAGTTTCGAACAAGTGGGCAAAGCCGACGACTTTTTATGGGATATCGACATATGTATTTTCTGGCAGGGCGAAAAGGGGCTGGACTCCGCACTCGGGGTTAGATGTAGAAAATAATCCCGAGGAATTGCAGGAATAAATCACTCAAGCCGTGAGATGCCTTCCTGATCAGATAGAGGCTCGAGCGGAATGAAAACTGACTTTCCGTCTTCCTTTCGCCGATCTCCTAAGGAACAACCGTACGCCCGGCACGTTTTGCTCTCGCTTCGTCGTTCTCTTCCCCCTTCGTCTAACCCCCTTTACCCATCTACCACCATCATCCCCCCGAATAAACCCCTCTACACCCATTTCACCCTACCTCCGACCGCCTGTCCCTGCCTCATTTTCACCCTCTTTTTCGCAATAAAGCCGCACCCCGTCGCTGCGACTTCTTTTGCTGTAATCTTATACTTCTGGATATTCCGGACGGAAAAAAGTTGTTCCGCGAAAATGAGCACAATTTATGTATTATAAGATCGGCTATAAACGTGGCGCACTCACTTCGTAATAAAACACTGGTCATTTCTTACATTATTTTCAAAAATCCCTTTTCTAAGAATGTTTGAAAAGCATTCGTCATCTGAATAGCTTTGTATTTGTTAAAATGTAGGAACGACCACTACGATAAAACTTAGAGCTTAATTAGACTGAACCTATATTTACACTACAACTGTTGGAGTGAAATTGTATTCCAAAGGAGTAAAAGTTGAACTTTGGAGCTCTGCATCAATTTTCGATGTAATAGTGAACATTTCCAGGTCTTTGAAATAAATAATCTACTACACGGAGAAAAATTTCCTGAAAAATTACCGTGCTAGTCACCTGAAAACGGGTGCAACTTGATTTTTCGGAAATATTTATAGCAACAGACAAGAAATATTGCTTTTCTAGACACGAATATTTGTAATAACGGCTAGATATTTTTATGTACGAGCTAGTCGAAATGTTCAGTGTAGCACAGTAAAATTTACAGGACATCAAGTTTTTAAGTTAGTGCAAGTCAAATAATCCCCAATATTTGAAGAATTTATAATATGTTGCTTCATTATTTTTACTATGCCACTTCTCGAATTGGAAGCGAAAGTTTCCGAACATATTCGAATGCTACCGAGTCTAACTGTGGTGAAAACAAAAGAGCACCGATATGGCGGCCGAGTAGTCCGACGTACGGGTCTGAACTGGTCCGAACCGAGTAAACTGTTTTTGTTTTCGTTGCAGTAATTTCTTTTGAAATAGTTCGGCCAATTTATACAGGGTAATAGGAATATGTGAATCAGTTATTAATAGTCCTTTTCCTATTGCTTTAAATTTTAATAAAATATAAATATTACTTTTTCAAGTTGAAAGTAAAATAGAAATTTTTTGTTCGTGCATACAAATAATATACAACAAACACTGATATATCTTGTCAGCTGAAAGTAAATGTCGATAAGGCTTTTACGATTTTAAGAACTATTGATATTACTTGTAGGCTTGCAATTTGTTTCATCTATACCCAATAAACGATATCGTGTGCAAAATTTTCACGTATTTTCTGTTTGCATTCGATTTGTTTCCATTTTGAAATGAACTGTGAGCCAAAAATGTTTACTATGCTATGACCTAGGAAATTCTACTGTATTGTGGCACAGGAATTTTTGCTGTATTGTGGCACAGGAATTTTTACTGTGCTCTTGATCCGAAATTTTACATATTACTTTGGAAAAATTCAGCATAGCAATGTAAATTTTACTTTGCCAACAACATGCACTGCGTTTATGGGACAGCACGGTAATTTTGCAGGAAATTTCCGTACAAAAATTCTGGGATTTTTTTCTCCGTGTACTATTAGAGATGATATTAACAATTTTCTCCGTCTCATCCAAAGTATATTCCAAAGAGTTCAAATGTCTTCAAGAGTGTTCCATCGTAATATTCAAAGTGGCACAAAAATTTACAAAATTGTGTATTTTAAAAACTATTTTTTTCAAATCGTTATATTATTGTAAAATTTTGGTAGTGATTTCAACATCATTTTGTTTATAAAATACTTACAGTAAATGGAGATATCCTTCTCCAATTTCTGAGGTTTTCTTTTAAAAACGTGGCTCAAATGTTCGAAAAATGAAGCTTCATGTTTCTTTTATTTAAAATATTGAAAAAACGCCATTTTGTAGGCTAGACTTATTTTAAAAATGCGATTTTCTCCAGAATAACGGTATCTTCTAGCCTATTAAAACGGTTCCCTATAATTTTACTGAAAAATATCATTATATTTATTTTTATTATTGTAAACTTTTTGTATTCAAAACAATAATAAGCAAATTATATCCTACATAATTTTAGTGCGTTTTCATCTATTGAAAAGAAGCTACCATCTTGAAGCGGCTTCTTAAAAGACTTCCTTTTTATATTGGAACCATGTTAAGACTGAACCAACTGAAAATTTAAATTTATTAATTTCAAAACTTTTTGATACAAAGTATCTAAAAGCATATTTTGCAAGTAAAACCATCGGGAATATGCTTCTGTTTGAAAAATACAAGTATCATAGTGAAAATTGCCATTACAGAAAACAATTGTATGGAAAAAGTTAGTTTTTTCAGAATTTAAAATTATTAAGAAGACGTTTTTCAGACATTTTCAGAAAAATTTGTCCACGCCATTCAAATGGCGCCATTTTTTTTAATTTATAGTTTGAAAGATGTTAAAGTGTCAAGATCCTCTATTAATTAATGTACTACATTTATTTATTTAACTAATTTTGTGTGGTCAAAGAAATTACTCTTGTAAATAACGATATTATTAGACTGCCCGAATAAACATTTCCGGAGCTGTCCCTCATCAAAAGCTTCGGACCGGATCAGGATTGTAACGCTACCGCAGATCCGTGTCAGATCCGGAACCCGGAGGTCCGGCCATCGGGGGCCGTTCCGGATCCGATCCGGATTTGGCTATATCTAACTTTTTCCAATAAGTAAGGGGACCCAGATATGTTCCTGATCCGGCTCGTATTTGGATATCTATCGTACGGGTAACATAACCTTAAAAATATATATTTTGAAGAATATTTGTACAAAATGAATAAGGAATTGAAACGTCGCCAGAAAATTCGTCAAAGAGTTCAAAAACATAGATTGAAAAGAAAAAATGATCAGAGTAATTATACGGATAGTAATAAGGATAATTCTGAAGAAATGGAATTTGTTTCATGTGATTCTGGTACGCAAATATAAAGTCAGTTTTTTGTATTAATATTACCAACTTTTAATTAACAACACAGTCACACAAAAAAAAAATTTTTGTTTCGGCCTGGGTTTCTCCTTATGTACTGTATGTTTTTTGGGTCGCTGAATCCGACACCGAAGTCCATTTAACACTATATCCTTGTCAGGTTTTTGACACAATGTATATAGTACACTATGTATATAGGACGGAGATTTGTAGGTAAACAAAGTTCTCGGAAAACCCGTATGGTATTTGTCACCTAGCTGTATAGACCCCACATAAAAGTTTTTATGTATATGTATATAAGGAATTATAATTAAAAGCCCGATTTGAAACAGATCAGGATCGGATAGAGCTTTCTGACCTGCGGGACCCGGACCCGACACATATCTGCGGTTGCGTTACATCCGGATCAGGTTCAGATAAGGCATTCGGATCTGGATCGGATCTGTGCTAAGGCTTCCGGATCCGTTCCTGATCCGACCCGTAGGTAAATGTTTATTCGGGTGATAATCTGTAAGACGTCTTTAATGGAATAATACAATAAGAGCAAGAGCAAAATTAAGAATCTAAGGCATGAGCGAAACAAACATATCAACCGGGATAAAGTTTGCAAAATTACTAATAATTTATTAAAAAAATATTGAAATAAAATACTATAACGTCGAACGTGTAATGTTTTTCTCAAACGGGTTACTAAAAAAATGGTTGGCAATATTTTAAATGTCTGACAAGATACGACTGTTTTCACTGAAAGTTAATTTATAACGTATTCGCGGTCATTCAGGTAGAAGAATTTCGTTTTTTTCTGAGGAGAAATTGTTAAATGATTCACGTAACTCCTGGACTCACGTAATTCCTCAAAATAGCCAATATTTTGTTATATATTTTAAGATATTAAAATACCATAGTCTTCCTTTAGTTTTTCTAGGAAATTAAGTGTATATGTTGCAATGAATAAACGTGCTGCATTGAAGTAAAAAGTATGATATTACTTTTTAATATTCAAATTATATTGTAGAAAGATTTTAACATAACTTCAATACCATTTTCACTATCCAACTTTAGTAGCTGAGTGAAAATCTTTCTCTTGTGTAATGAAATCGAAATAAAATCGAAACTACGTAATGATCATTTTTGGATTTTTCACTCAATAATTGTCAAAAATAATAAAATTGTTAATAATATAATAGAATAAATAAACTAAAGGTGTTTTTATTAAAATTGAGGCAATTTTACTGATCCTTTGGACATATTTTCAAGATTTCTTAAAGTAAAATGTATTAAATCTAATCAATCTTGTTATGCATAATTATCCATATATTCAAGTATATCTTTTTTTAACATTTTTTCACACATGCACGGCGACAAAATGGTGAGTGCAGTGGATACCGGAAAAAAAGTTTCAGGTACGATGTCTTCAGTTCTAATCGACTAATTCTACATACTTGAATATCCTAAAACATTTTTAAAAAATAGACCCGTAAGGTGGTGTTAAAAGAAATATTTAATAGGAAAATTACATTTCTCATCATACATTTAACTTACATAGACTATCCCAAGTGATATAGCATAGTCAAAAAATTATGGTTTATAATGGAACAAAGTTACCATTTTGAATGAGCAAAATTATTACTTTGAAAGACTTAAATCAGAATTAATCCAATAAAAGTCAATAAACGAAAATAACGCATTATCTGTACTGACTTTTTATATAACATGAAATAGTACATTATGTGCCAAAAGCGCAATTATCGATCTTCGACGATTGTGAAGTTTGTCCCCCGAGCAAAGTGAGCTCATGAACAATAATGTATTTTTTGATGACTGACGTAGGACTCGATAATTCGCGGCCGAAGGTTTCGCCCTAGGCCAAGAAATTGAGTTTTACGGCCGGAGGGTAAAAATAGTAGTTTTGGATACAAGGCCGTAAAACCAGATTTTACGGTCTCAATGCGATACCAAAGTACGCTGGCTTCGCTTGTCCTCGTATCGTTGGATCGCATTTTGAGGACTGCATTTAGTCCGTATATGGATTTTATGTTTTTGACAGTGCAGATTCATGTTTCACATGATCCTTGAAATTTCATTTTACGGACTAAAAGTAGTCCGTAGTACTAAAAAGATTATTATTATGACCATCAGCTTTATTAAAGAAAGTATACAAATAGACGACTAACGTTGGTATGCCATATAACATACCGCACCTGACGAGGGTTCGAAAGGAACCGTTTAAAATTAAAATTTGAAAAGTTTTTAACTTCTTGTTTTCTTTCTATAAAACCAACGGAATTCTACAATAATGTTCTCTAAATCAGTTGTAACTGCCTCTGAGTTGAGTACATATTCTGTTCATATCAGTTACTGCGTTAAGAAGCTAGTTTTTTAATATTGCTCATTTTAATTATAAACGATTAGCAATAAACCATACTAAACGTAAACGTGCACAATGAATTAGTAAAATGCATTTACAGAAACACTTATACTGCAGTATGAATGTTTAAAGACGCACGACGTCGAAGGACACTTGTCATAATTTCATTATTCGTCGAACAGTCATTTTATGATTACACGCACAAGTACGTGTTTGCCATTAAAAATCTTCATTAAAGAGATCAAAGCAACTAGTCAGCGTCGAAAAGCGTTACATAGGCGAGCAAAAATGCGAGTGGGATTTTAACGAGGCGTCATTGGCTTCCCCATTTTTTTTCGAAAATTCTACTTGCATGTAGGAGAGCCGTTGATTCTCAAGCACGTTGCTGCGAAAATCTTTGATGTTCACCGCACTTTCTGTGTTTCAGTCACTCGCAAATCGAGCTGGAGGCGCGATTTAAAGTGACTTCGTTAAACACGATGATTTCGAGAAAAATTGCTGACGAAAAGTCGGTTGAGTTCACAAAAGAACATTCGCGAATTTGCTTTTTGGTTAGAGCTAACCAAGTCAAAATTTTCATAAATTGAGCTTACTGATAGAATAATTAGCAAACCATTTGCAACTTATTGACGAATTTTATAACTGACAATTGGTTATAATTTAGAAAAAAGTTTACTATCTTACAGTTAAGTCCATCCAATTAGCTGGGTAAATATATTGAATTACTCGAAATTAAAAAATTAGTTCAGTCGTTGACCTTAACTTTAAAAATATTGAAATAAAAAATATTTCAGAATATATTTCATTCAACTCTTCTTAAAATATACATGCTTTCTAACTCGTTTCTGGAAGGACATCTTACAGCAAAATACCCCAAGGGATATGTTTCCCTCGGTACATATTTCCGAATTTAGATTCGGTGGTAGATATGGTATAGTTTCAAAATGCGAGGCGAATGGAATTGGGGCCAAATATTATTCCTTGCCTTACATCTTACGTTATAAATGCATACATTATTTTGCCGACTAAAGATTATTTTAGTTTTGTAATATACATAACATTAAAGAACGATGCTTATACCTCTTTGAAATCCCCTGTGCACACTTTTCAATAAACTATATAAAAACTTTCATAATAATAGAAAGTGGGGTTAGTGCTACGGCTGGTTTGTGGGTGATTTTTTTTGTGTCAAATGATAATTCAACCAAAAATACTCCGCATTCCGTATCTGTCAAGACGTGGTCGAGTCAATGAAAAAATAGAGTTTTAAGTACAAGGGCTTCCGCCTGTGCAAATGGGAAATGGATAAAGATAGGTTAAGTTAAAACAACACATTAAATTTTAATAATTTATTCATAACAGGGGGTGGAGAGAAATAAAGGTATTTTATTGATGTAAAGGAGGAAGAAAGGAATAGTGCACTTGACTTACCAATTGCCACAAGTTTTGTGCTGAATATCATGGTTCAGATGTGATCTGGATGTGATTGGACTATTCAACTCCTGACTTTCTTCTTTTCTTTGTCTTGAGGAACAGACTTGACCGGGGACCAAATCTGACGATCATGACCGCCCACGAAAAACTGTGTGGCTAAACTACCCGAACACTGGGCTCGTACCCTACACTAATACATGTGTAGAGACGATAAAATTAAGTTATGACCTTTTCTGGAGTGGGAGTAACAGAAAATTTGGTGGCATGTAGTGGTTATCTTAAGCTAATGGCGTTCTTATTTCTAATTGGTCGCCTTGCACCGATTTTGGACCTGGACGTGAATAGAGTTCGGAGTTTGGAAGTTTGGAGTTGAAAATGTCACAATATTTGACATGGTTACATTTAATTACACCTCGTAAATATACCGTCAAGACCAAGAAATAAATTCATTTATTTTAATTATTTAACAAGCGGTTAAGAAGGAAATTATTATGCTTCGGCAAAACTTATTCGCATGGTTAACATTGTTTTGTTTGAATAAATACTCTCTAACTATCTTTGTTAACAAGATTGTTGCGTAGTAATTACACGTATACGTGTGATATTAGAATTTAACCAAAAAGGAATAGAAGTTGTAGCTTGATTTGAAATAAAATTATTCGTCTATTTGGAGATTTGCTCGCTTTCAATTCTAAAGTATAGTTAAACTATAGAAATATATCTAGAATGGTTGTATATAGGTACCGAGTTTTAATGAAACAAGAATGTTCTATTTTGTACTCAAAATGTTAGAATGAATGCTATTACGTGGGACGTAACATTATTCCCGTATGGAATACCTACAAAAATACATTTTCCTGCGAAATCTTATAGTTAATTCATTTAACGCTGAAACGAAAAATACGAGTCTTCTATGCTTATAATTCCGTACATATCATAAAAATTGTATTGATACATTTTTACCGGCGACGGAATTAACCAGTGATTTTTAGAAACGGGTAATAATCCCTATAGATTATAAATAGTATATGTACGGAATAGAAGAAATTGCGCGTGGCGTACGCTTGTTCAAATATAAATCCTTATTTAATGACTTTTAATGATACTGCTGTTCGAGGCTGAAAATATTATTTTTTAATGCAAATTGTTTCAGAAATAGAATAGAACTCTACACTGTGAAGAGATATTTTTATTACAAAAGTCGCTCAAAGAATAATACATACACCTCAGAATATATCAAAAGGAAATTTTTAGTAAATCATGCACATAAAGTACTCTACTTTTCACCAGAAAAAAATATCTACTATTCGGGAAAAGATTATTTCATCGCAATAATCGCTGTTGTGCGTATTGCCATGAAAATTCAGCACATCAATAAAAAATCTAAAATGCCTTCCTACCGTCGAACTTTTTATTAAGCATGCAGCCAGGAAACAAGTGATACATTTTCCATTACGATTCAAGAGGTTATTCGTACATCTGAACAGACATTCGGTTATGACGAGTAACGATATATTTTCCCTCAGAAAACTCATAATTCACAGCGTGAGTCGAATCCGTAATTTTTGGGGTGAATGCAACTTAATATAAATAAATTGTTATACTAAAAAGAGAATAAATATAAATTCAACGAGAATTGACAGGAATCAGTGCACTTATATCAAGATAAGATTATCAGCATGAGCCTTGTCTTAATTTAAGAAATATAGCATATTTATACTCCTGTTTCGATATTACTGACAATTCACAAAACTTAATTTCAAAAATAAAATACTGCGCTGATATTCTCGTATTTGAAAATAGTCTAGTAATTTCATTTCCCCATCTACATAGTTTCCAATTACATAAATCCAACATTTTATCAAACTCCCGTAATTATAGTCGCTTTCAAAATGCGTCATCGATTGCAAGTGTGTATATTACATTGCTCGTTTTATGCATTGGATAAAATGTAACGATCGCCTATGGTTATTTGTGAAATTGGATTATACTAATTGGTGTCTATTGTAAATTCAGTCCCTATATTTCGTAACAATTCACAAAATTTGAAGCATACATTTTCGGGATTCTGAAGGGTGCAACGACAACCGGATTCGACGATGCGTCACGGTGCAGGGACAGACACAAGGGCGTGGAAACTTGTAGAGAAGTGCATTACTAGAATTATCACATGTGTTACTTTCTTCAAAAATGTGAGGCAGAATGTGTAAAATGCATTTTAGCACCAATTGTATAATTTAGCAGTGTAAAAGGAAGTTCTTGTCTAATGTTCTTTTACAAAATTTCCGCATATGCTACCAGTAAATGGCTAAGGGATCGGCCATTAATCTTTATATACAATTTTTGACGTATTTGATTCTCCGCCTTCTCGTCATTCAGAGTGATTTCAATGCTGCAATATATCATAACGTGAAAAAAATCTGACAATTGAGTGTTATTTTAAATAGATAAGTGATGGTATACTGCTAAAATACGGAGTCAAATGGATTTTGATCTAAAACAATAAATATTTTAATAACATTTATCAGCCCTTGAAATGTTCAAATTATTAGGAAATTACATAATATCCAAATAATGAATAGCTGTAATTATTCATGACAATGTCAAAAGAACTTTTTATTTATCTCTGGTTGCTACCATGAAGACATCAGCAGGATTTTAGCAGCAATTTAATTTTTCGACCAATCTAAATGACCATTTGGATGCAAAATATTCCTATATCCAAATTCATCACAGATTCATCACAGAAATTACTCGCAGAATGTAATTTTTAAAAATGTAGGCATTGCCGTAGAAAACGAATGATACAAAACGAGTTTTTTGTCACAGCAAAGATACTATTGTAGGGTTTGATACTTCTCTTTTTGATGATGTTGATTTTGAATCTTATGTCAGAATTTTTAAATTGACAACAGCAGATGCAAATTTTTTAAAATTAATTGGCTTTTTTAAAACTTGTTACCCAGATATTTTTGGAGTCATATAATACAAATATAAAGTCATGTTTGGAAAATTCATCATCGCCGATCAAATACGGCGGATGAAAAATCTAAACTTGAAATTTTATAATCCGTCCGATTAATGCCGCTTTTCAATTAAACTCGTCATTGTCCAAATCGAAATTTGTGAATATCGAAACGTTCTTTCAAATCCTGAGTTTTGAAAATGAAAATACAGTAGCTCTCAATTGCAGGCATACAAAAATTTCAAAGGCAAGGGTGTAGCTCATCTTAAACCAACCCTTCAATAACAGAATAGCCAGTTGATCTTATACAAATAAATCCTGAGTATACTGAATTTAATATGCATTATTTTTGGAAATGTCCAGTATAGAATTTTCATCTGTCACATTTAATCGACTTAGATGGAATTTAAAAATCTAGTTTAATATTCTCAATCACTTTTTAAAAATTCTTCCACCATTTTGGATCTTTCATTTTGAATTTAAAAATTCTGATGCAAGATTTGTAATCAGAATCAAATCGTATAATGGTACATTCGCTGTGACAAAGAACTTTATGCATATCCTTTACACCCTGCATTGAGGCCGCCATTTTGAGAATTCCAAAAAGGCTACTCACAAAATAAAAAAAAATTATAAATATATTTTAAAAATGAGAACGTTACGTCACATGCTGGCCGATTTGGTAACGAAGAACTCATAAATACACATTTCACTCACCCTTCTTAAAAAGGTCATTACATTAATTCAAAATTACATTTTTATTAATTGTTCCATTTTGCTGATTACACTGGTTAACAAAAAAGTCGATTCTTGTTTATCTTAAAATTCTTATGTTTATTGAATCTTTAGGTCACAGTGAACCAAAAAAAAGGTAACAAACCTTTTTCATTCGATCAGTTCTATGCAAATCGAGATGAAAGCGCGAAAAAAATTTTTTTTATCATTTTTTGAATCCCTTTAAGTAAAAAATAATGAAATTTTAGTCGAAAAATTGAAAAATCACTAGTCATAGTGGGGGAACCCAATTTATGAAGCACCTAAAAAAAAATAATAATAATAATAATAGCTGTGGTAACAAGAAGTGATAGAAAACGATTTTCCAAGATTAGATTTTTTTCAACTAGTCCCATTATGGTTCTTGTAGTTGCTGATGATGAATGGAAAGATAGACTTACGAAATCCAAAATGGCGGACACAATATGGCGGACTAAATTAAAAATATTACGCGAACTCGCTTGAAACTTGTTACTCGGATATTTTGGAGGTTACTAATCACTATTCAAAATTCAAAATGGCAGATACAACATGGCGACCGAAATATGTGTAATTTACTCATATTTCTTTATGATTTTGTTACCCAAAGGATTTCGAAGTCTCCGATTACAAATCTAAAATTTATTTTTCAATGACGAATGATATAGCTTTATTAACATCAATCGTATCATTACATTAAAGGTATAGTATTTGAGAAACATTTATATAAATTTGCCACACGAAATTTGCCTCTGAAATTTGCTACGGATACAATTATAACGCACAGTTATTAAAATTTACCACTATTTACCACGATCTCCACTATCAATAGTGATGTTTTAATTTTTCGTCGAAAAGTTCATGTTTTAAGGTTTCATTTAAGTCCTACTAGAAATTCTTATCACGTCGCATTTTTGACACATAAGGAGTCAAAAAAAAAGCAATTTTGTCGCACTTTGCTCAAATTGCATGGAACTGACCGAATGAATAAAGGTTTGTAACCACTTTTTTTGTTCTCTGAGATCTAAGGATTGAATAAACATAAGAATTTTAAGATAAATAAGAATCGATTTTGCTGCCCAGTGTTAATTATCTCAAATATGATATATTAACGATTAATTATAATAATTATGTATAGCTACTAAATAATCTTATATGCGATTTCGACATATGGGTTAATGGATGAATTGATTATGCGTTAATATTAATGCAGTCTGAAATACTTCATAATTGTCCCGTAGAAATGATGAATTATTTTTTGATAAATCTCAACCTACAGAATATCCATTATCCCACTACGGATTTCAAAAATAATCATCTCCAAGCGTTTATATAGAGAATTAACTGGAAAGATATTAAACTACGTAACACATTCATTTCAATGAATAAAATATAATACTGACAGTCCGTGAGTAAAGCTAGTCGGTAGACGAAAATTATCGTCCTGAAAACGAATAGTACTATTCAATATTAAATATGCATCAACTGAAATGATAATAATCCTCTTCCTACGTAGGTCAAATTGTAGTAGACATTTTAAATATTGATCGAAATTATACATTTATATATATCGAAAATCGATATTGCCTTAAAAGTTCATGCCGAAAGCAGTTCTAAATCATCGGATTCAGACTTGCGCGTCGTGAACTTTCGCTATTTCTATAATATCTTGTAACTATTATTACCTAAACAATTACAAATTTTTAATACATTTTAACTAGTTTAAAGTAAATCAATATTTTTATAATAATCTATTCTTTTCTGATTTATGTTCCAGGTTCGTTTCACTGCTACATTACCCTTCTATCACGACGTGCACATGGTTTCATGTAAATTGGATAAGTAGTGCATGAAATAGCATGTACATCCATAGATAAAATGGTAACTCAGTTTTTGTGAATTTAACAATAACGGTCACAAATTCTGCTTTAAGCATAAAGTTATCTAATTAGAATTAGAAGATGGTTGCGTCGAAAGTGACGCTGTTATACATGTATAACAAATGGATATTTAGTTAATACAATAAGCAGAATTTATACAGATTATTGATGTTTTTCTGGAACGATTCTGCTCTTATCAATAATTAAAATATTTTGTAACAACATTTTTGTGGATGTATGGATTGTAATAATCAACATATTGCGTTATCGCCAAACTCTTTTTAATTGGACATAAAGAACGGCGAATTTTCAGACTATAACCAGTAATTTTACTGTTCTGCGAACGGTAGAATCGTCTATAGCCACTTAGCCAATCGTGCAATGTTTCTCTTATACAAGCTTGCGAGAAGTTTTACACTACTATTTTCTGTAATTTGCAGATACTATAGGATCATAGAGTAAAACTGTACGGTTCGAAAACGGGCGTATTAAGTATCAATTTCTTAAAGTATATAATGTCTACTTCATCAAATGGAGTATAATATTGTAGTAATCAGTTAGAATTCTTAAATTTATGTGAAAATAATAAATAAATTAATCGCTGATAAATAAAATATTGTATATTACGTAATATCAATAGAAAAAGCTAGGAAAAAGTTTTTCTGATTTAATTTATACCACTGCATCATTCATTTAGGAACCATAACAAAATTAGTAATTAAATTGATAGTAAATTAAAATTCAGAGAAGTCGGAATTAAATATTTTCTTTTGAAAGTTAGAAATTTAAAAGAAAAGCATATCTCGTATCCGTACTTATTTTATGCAATGGATATATGCGACGATGTGAATTTATGAATAATATTTCACAGCCCACCAGCTTCAGATTATAAGCAGACCATGATATGCCGCACACAAGAGGCGCTCGCCAACCTCCAGAATTTTATTTTCAGATCGAACGCATATAAATCGATGAGCAAAGGACTACTATAAGGATATGAATTCTTGAAGCGTGATAATATATCATTTTCGTCAACGCGGCTTTTCTCTGAAAGGAAGAAATTATTTTCCACTTATACTATAATATTTACAACAAGAAAGTCTTTTTTACTACCAAAAAATATAGAAATTTATTTTGTACTAAACGAAAGATTCAAGAAAGACATTTAATAATTTTATATCATTATCATGAATTACCATAATTGTTTTTTTTTTTGTTTGAGACCGATCATCACTTTGAGAGAAATCATTGGATTAACATCGATGTAAATGTAAGTATTAAAGACAAGCTCTCATTCCCAAATACTTGTGTAGCCTAAATGATATAATGATACGTCACGCCTTTTTATTCGTCGGATTAATAACCTTGATTGGCAATTTCGAAAGAATTCCAGGTACCTTGAAACTACGCCGATCGAACCCTATTATAATATAAGATTCGCAAGGTATTTATTTGACGGGAAGGTCTGACGAGATAATTTCGAAGGTAGAGTCAGGAGTAAGGTGACTGTTTGCAATATATATGAATACGTAGGGACGCACTGTCCCGCTATAAGAAGATTGGCGTAAAAATTGGAGCAGATTGTATCTGCGCAGTTTCTAAGACACCTCCGGGTATACCGATTCACGCGGGAAAACCTGAGACATTTTCGATTTTACTGCATTTACTACGTATAGTGTGGTTCGAATTAGTTACGGTAGGAGGAAAAAATAGTAGATGATGTATACTGATATGAAATTTTATTATGTAAGAGTGCAAAGAAATAAATCGTATTTAAATTATTCTAAAAAATTATTACTCTTATTCTATTATTTATCAGATTTTTATTAATTATATGGCAACCGTGTAGTAAAACGGGGCGATTTAGCCCGTTAAATAATAAAAAATAAAAAAAAAGTGACCAATTGTAATCACATTTACTCTGTGGCTTCATGTATTTCTACTATTTTTCTCAGTGTACTCTACCAACTTTCAAATAACAAGGAGTTAGAAATTACCTATTTTCATCAAATATTTTTTAATCATTCATCAATAAATGTGCAAAGTTCAAATACCGTTTCGGACAAAATTGCAGATTCCGTTTTTGCTGGGTGTTTAAAGGACATCGGGAAATTTATAATTGTGTATTTAACCCTTTGAAGCACAGTTTTTTTCTTGTACTGAAAATGGCTGAAATTTGTCAATCCATGTTTAGGTTTGTTTATTAAAAATCGGATATTAGATTTTTAAGATTTAGAATATTTTTATTTAACTATAGCCAACTGGACTTTCAAATTTAATGTCAGCTGTAAAACAATCACATGTATTTCTGATTTAATTTTAAAATTTTAGGTTGAAAATTAATTAAAACCATTATCGATACGCGAACTTGTATCGACCTGATTCAAAGGGGTTTTTAAGTTTTTGGCGACTATATGGGGTCCACCATTTTAAATAATCAAAAATTAACTCCCGATTGAAAACCTCCAACTCGAAAAATTTCATATTTTTAAGGCCCCTCGAGATCGTCAAAGTGTGAGGAAACATTCCTCCATATTTTAGTTTAGCACAATGATTTTTTCCGTAACCTTTTTAAAGGGAGTATTTATTAGTATTGGAGGTGACTAATGAGTGAGTTTGGAGATATTCTGTAAATATTAAATAATAAAAATGAAGATAAAGGTTTCAATTGTCATTTTACAGGTGCTTCGGGAATTTCGCATTTTTATTATTTCCTAGATACAGAATCACTCCAAACTCACTCATTCGCTATCTTTAAAATATAAAAATGTTTCATTAAACATATTATGGGAAAAGACATTATCAAAACCTGGAACTTGGAGTAACATTTTCGTCTCCTTTTGTCACTCTCGCAAAGGTTTAAATGTTTAAATAAAACAGGCTTTAACCCGCCTCGTTCTGAAATTGCATATATTGTCACCGTTTTTAGCTAAATAATTTTCATAGAAATGGTGAATGAATTTTTATACAAGTCCATCTCTTATAGGATTCAAATTTCTTAAATTGAAATACTTGTGTAGCCCCTGAATGATATAATGAGACATCAGTCCTTTTATTCGTTGTATCAAAAACCGTTTTTTTACGAAATCGTAGTCCAATCGATTCCTACTTTTAGGTCTGGTGGAGTAATTGGTTGTATGAAAAGATAGCGCAATGCGCATCCTAGAATTCAAAATGGCGGCTTGAAAATGAATTATAGCTATAAAATTTTTATTATTCAGTTCTAATACTTTTGTAAATGAACATACATTCAATAACAGTTTATAATAGATGATTTTCCATATCCTCGATCACGAATCACTTTTCAAATTTTCAAAGTTCGAAATAGCGGATCCAATATGGCGGTAAAAAATTAGAAATTTTTATAAATATTTGTACATATGCGTATAGAGAGGTTTTGAGGTTTATGATCACTAATCCGTTGTCAGATTTTTGAAATTCAATACGGCGGATGAATGTGGCGGTTGAAAGTGAAAAATTTTGTGTACAAAAAATAGGGGCTGTTTTGAGATCCTGGACTACGAAAGTGCCGTTAGATTTTTAGAATTAAAATTTGGAAATTTACATCGATTGATTCGAAAATTTATATATGGAGAGTTCTACGGATAATGAATTCATTTGTGGATATTTTATATTCAATTTTTGTCTAATCATGAATTCGTTGTCAGAGGTTCGACAATCTACATTGAGGCGAAAAAGTACTTTCGTATCACTATTGATGGACAGTACGTGATAATCGTGTCTAAAAATGAATAAAAGTGTTGAATTTTCGTCCGCCATATTGGATACTGACTAGGAATTACCTCAAAAACTCCTCTATACACATTTTTACAAAAAGTTATAAAAGTTTCAAATTTTTGACCGCCATATTGGATCCGCCATTTTGAATTATGAAAATTTTAAAAGTGACTCGTATTCGAGGATGTGGAAAATAATATTTTATCAATTGGTATTAAATGTATGTTGATTTACAAAAGCATTAAAACTAAATAACGAAAGTTTTGAAGCCGCCATTTTTAATTCTAAGATGGTCATTACACTATCTTTTTTATTACAACCAATTACTCCACCAGATATAAAAGTTGGAATCGATTGGACTACAGTTTCATATTAAAAAAAGGATTTCAATTTAAGAAATTACTATTTTTTTTTGTTTGTTTGCCATTCTGGGCGCCATATTGGAAAAACCTCTAAAGATATTGAAAAATGGACTTCACATGCAGAAAGAGCTGACTTGAAACCTATCAGACATGGACTTATAAAAAAAATCATTCACCCTTTCTATAACAATTATTTAGCTAAAGAGGCGACAATTTATGCCAATCCAGGACGAAACGGGTTGTGTTACAAGTTTGCATTACAATGTAGTTTTATAGTATGATGGCCCCAAAAGTTATTAAATTAGAAATAAATCTGAAAAACGTACTTTTCTAAAACAAAATCTTTCAATTCAACAACATGCTGCCATGTAAAAAAATGAAAAGGATAATTTTTTTTTAGGAAAATTTTTATTTTTTGTGTACGAATGTTAATAACGGGATTCTAAAATTCAAATACGGATTAAATTTTTGCTTATGTGAATTAATTTCACTTTTGCAAGATAATCGTAGGTTCGTAAACGTTCAACTATAAGTAAAGCAAAATAGTACTATACGAACTGCTTTCCTTTAATTATTGTAAAATATTACCAAATTAGTATTTAATTTTTTATAAAAATGCTGTGATCCATGGACCTAACGAACGCTTCCTAAGATGACAAATTAAGAAGCCTCTAGAAATATAATGAACGCCCCTTATCTTGGAATATTATCTTTATATCTTGGAAATTGATTGTTGGCGAATTTTCAAATAATAAAAATATGTCATATAAAAAATGTACTATATAGTACTGGAAACAATTTTTGTTAAGTTGGTCACTAGGTCAAATAGCTCATCTTATAACGCAAAAATGAAAGTTCTTTTCATCTGAAGATCTACTTATATATTATGTAAACATTAATTTCATTAGTTTAGAGTAATTGAGACTTCATCTTTTACTATTTTAAATACTCTTGAACACTTTTCGACGATTTTTTCATCGTTGGACTCTTATGTTACATCAGTTATAAAATCTCAATTCAATTCAAGTGGAATTTCAAGCATATTTAGATTTTGTTCTACATGTTGCAATTTAGTTTTTATTGTTTAGTCTAGATTATAAATGTAGACTCTTCTGTTATTTCTTCAAAGAAAAATTTGTCGCAAAAACCGTATACTGCGCATTTTTCGCTGTAAACACTTTCTTTACATTGTGTCAACGAGACTCAGTACGAACGCGATATATTAGTGGAGAAGTAAATTTCTCAACGTCACAAAAACCTATTTGTAAGGTAAAAGCAACGGCGGAGAAAGTAAAACAGAAAGGTTCACTTGTCGTTCATTAATTTTTCTTTTCTCATGAACTTCGAGCCCTCGCGAATGGAGATAAGTGTAGCCAATCAGTATTGCCGAGTGTGTAAAAAAAAAGAGGGATGAAAAGGGAGAGAGGCACGTGACATTTCATGCACGCATAAAAGTGCCATTAGGGCATCTGCCAAGCCGCCTGATGCTACACATCATATGTCGCTAGCCAATATCCGCGGTCCATCGATCATCTTTCCAGGGACCATTCTCGAACTTCAGTGTCAGCATATGGATGTAAATGATTTTCAAATTGGGAATATTATTTTAAGTGACACTTTTACGGCGGTCTTAAAAATGGCCTCTAAGTAACAGAGAATTATTCCTACCATAACAAAAGTATCAACTTAAACAACATATTATTCATGCCGCAGTAGATTATTTATTATCGATGTAATCAGAAAATTGTCTAATCGCCTAAAATATATACCAGTTTCTATAAAGACTCTCACTAAATCAACTAATATTAGCTAGTCAGTTCTATCTAAATGGCGATGATTACTACTCAGATTATTTGCACGCTTCCCAGTGGCGCCACGTATCGCTCGAACGATTTATTGCATTGATTTTTCCTTATGCATTTTTTAAGTATATTTTATTGCTTCCATGCGTACCTTAGTATTAGATAAACCAAGCTGTGCTGAAAGAATTCTAAGTACATTTCACTACAGTTTAACTACTCGACGTGTTGAAATAGACCCTCAACGGATTTTCATTAGTTGCAGTCATGACCGTAAAGGAGTTAAATCAACTAAAAATATAGTCAGAGGAATGAAACTTTCAAGTTCATTTTATTAAATTAAAAAAAAATGATTGCAGATTAACTACCCAATAAACGAAAAAGAATTAAAATTTTTAATTGATTTTTAGTTAATTTTTAGCAGTACTACATTTATAGTTGATCTAACATCTTGGTTAGTTCCTTTTTATTATCACATTAGTATATGCCTTTTTGAGTTTATTACATAGTATCGCATTTCTTGAGTACTGTCAAAACATTTACATAAATTTAAGTACTAATTATTAACTTAAACGAAAATAGTAACATTCACAGCATGAACAGATATCCTGACTAAAAAGTCCATTTTTTACTACTTCCTCTTCGACTTCTTGACAGTAGTTGAATGTATTATGAGGTGTTTCCCACTATTCAATACAGAAATATATATATTTGCAATGCAAAAAAATATGAAATGTCTAGATTTAATGCATATATATGTTTCTTTGCGCGACGATGTATAAACAAAATCCACAAAGTCCTAAAGGCAACACCTCTGTATCCGCCATAATAGACGCAATTTCTAATAAGTGTTGAATACTACATTCTTGATTGGCTACTATGGAAAGTGTTTGCTCTTACCGTATAGTTAGTAACAGGAACTATATTGACAAATCATTGTTTATGAAAATGGTATACACCTAGTTAACTTCAATACATTTTTTAATCGTCTAACAGTAAACCTAACCACTTTTCTAATAAAAGACACAAATCTGATTTTGGGGTATATATGGAAAAAACTGTTGATTACTGATTCTTAATTCTTTTATACTGGAAAGTTTTATTAGTAGTTATAAATTCAAATTGATAATCATCCAATGGTAAGATATGAAATGAAAATAACCTAAACTTAACCTTTTAGGGGTACATTTTTTCTGATGTGCAAATTTTTTAAATCATAAGTAATCTTTAGGTATTTGGGGTCGCTGATCACGACTCTGAGGTCGGATTTATTAATATACAAAATGGTGGATCCAATATGGCGGACAAAGATTTTAAATATCCATTGATTGTGCTAAAATTTGATATCTAGGGTTTGGTTATATTCTTCGCCGAACACGACTCTGAGTGCAGATATTCAAATTCAACATGTCGTACAGCATTTCCAATATATATCAGGCGAATTCTACATTTTCTACTTAATGGTTTTTGGGATTAGTCATGATTTTAGCAACTAAATCAGATGAACCTGAATAGAGTCTACATTCGAATCTCCCTCTCAGTATGACTCAGATCTAACGACGTGAACGTAGCCCTAGTCATATTTCTTTATTATTTCTTTTTCATTTTTCCTAATAAAAAATACCATCAAACAAGAAAAAACGTTGTGTATTGTACGAAAAAAAATTGTTTAGTTCCTCCCTTCTACATCGTTAGATCTGAATCGTGCTGAGAGGGAGAATCGATTTTTTTTTCATTCTTGTCAGTTTGACTAATTTTCTGATATTTTCTTGAGATATTCCATCCGTCATTTTGAATCCTGAAAATCTGAGATTACATTGTTAATTAGCAACCACAAGTACAACCGAGTAAAACATTTCGGTAAAGAAAAAAGTATGAACTAAAGTATTTTTTTGACATTTCCTTTTTTTTGAAACTAGAGTGCAAAAAATGCTGAATAAAATGTATGTACTGTAAAACTATATAAAGATGATTTAAACAAATTTTCAGGGTCTCAGTTATCAACACTTCCAAGAAAAGGATTTTTTTTCTAAACAATACGTGTAATTTTACTACCTTTTATCGAATTATAGATTTCATTCCTTATTTTACCATTAGCACAGTATTAGAAGTTCGGAAGAAGTTTTATGAGTAAATAAGAAAGCTTCAGGATATTAAAAGAAAAATACCACTTCCGATATAACAAAGTGATTAAAAATTTCAACATTGTACATCAGTCAATATTTTATTTCATTTTTTTTATTTTTTCAAATATCAATATCATATTGATTCACTGAAATGTAGCATGTTGCGATCGTTTGTATTGCAGCCGTCCGCTCCTGCCATCTGCTGGTCGAATACCCTTCAGTTGTGTGAAGTTCAGTTCAAACGAAGCTACCGCCTGTTTTTTATCTCATGTATTCTTCCTTCCTTATCTCGCTACATTACAACTACATTTTCCAATTCCTAATTAAAATTGCTGTAATAAAACTGTCTTATTAAAAAAGTTTTACATTGTGAATATTCTTAAATACAAATTTGAAAAAATGTATATAAAAACTATTATAATATCATTAACTATAACAAAAAAAACTATAACAAAAATATCCACTGCCTTTAAAAAAAATAACTGAAATATTCTAATATTGTTATAAATGTGAAGAAACAAAAAATTAAAATGAATTTAAATACCATTTTATAAAAAATGATTAAAGTTAACATTGAAAAGGCTACAGATATGAATAAACTTAACGAACCAAAGCAATTAAAAAATAAATTCGTGACTTAAATGCAGACTGTTAATTTCTCTATAAAATTATTAATTTGTGTGGCTCCTGCATTTCACCTGGTTTTACCTTAAAATTGTTATCATTGTTACTACTCAAAATATGACATCTACATATTCTTCACTTAATGTTTCCTTAAATTTTACTCACGTTGAATAAACAACATTATAAAAATCCAACCAAATATCATAAAAGCAGAATTAATAGTTAAAAATGAAATATCGAAATACAATTATAAAGTATCTAAAGAGATCAATATAGCCTACTGAATAAAAAACTAAAAAATATTATAATTGTGAAAGAAATAAAAAAGAAAAAAAAATGAAGACAAAATGCACAAGAATAACATGAAAGCAAACATTGTTTTTGTTAATTTAACACTAGGTATAAAGCGTTTTTTCACAATAGCTTTGATATTAGTTTTACGACTGACAATTTCGTATATTAATTGGCGTAAAGCTCATTCAAACAGCAGTTTAAGCTCGTTAGCCGTTTTCCCTTCAAATATACAGCTCCGTTTACACCAGAGACCATTTTTAATGCTTACTTCAATTTTAATGTAAATATGACCTTTCGCAAAGTTTCCGAACGTAATGAAATTTTTAAAGTAAATGAGGTGGATTTAATGAAGATTCCTACTTTGCTGGAAAAGAAAACATCGAATTAAAAACGTGAAGTTGTCGCTAGCTAATGAACTAGTACACGTTTTCCTGAATCTGTAGAAGTATACAAATATCACAAATTTACCATATTTTTCATCATTCAAAATTTATATATTTTCGCAAAATTATTCGGTTATTTTTTTTTAAATTTATTTCTATTATTTTTTATCTGATATTATATTTTCAAGTTTTTTAAGCTCAAAAATAACATTTTCAATATTGAAACTACTAAAAATATTAGCCTTTAACTTGAAATGTAAAAATATTCTAAACAGTTTATGTTTATTAAAAGTAAAATTAATCTCGTTCTTCGTCTAGTAAAATGTGTACAATTACTCAACAAGTAAAATCCCTTATACATGTTTAGGTTATGTTTACTAATAGAATAATCGGTAATTTTTTAGCATTTGCAGAGGCAGACGGTGGGTAAAACTTAATACATTTTGTTTTAACATAATTTGTTTGTTTGTTTATTATTGCATAAAACAAAAATTCCTGATTAGTCAGCTGCAAACTGTGCTGCCAATAAGTGCTTTAGAATAAAAATGTCCATTTTTAAACCAACTTCAAGCCATTAACAACGAGCACTTTTTAGTTCTCTAGTGTACTATTTTCCTTCCCTGCAACACACAAAAAAAGAATTGCTGTATTTCACAGCAATATGCCGCTGTCAATAGTGAATGATTCCATCTCCTTTCTGCATGTCAATCATATTTAGAGCAATTTTCATGATACCAAATACACAAAGAAACAAAAATAATTATGAAAAAAGGATGTTTTTAAAAAGTGGACAAAGAAAAACAAGCAATAAAAATGTGGTCCTAGACTTAATTTACATTTGTTAGCGACTAACGTTAACAAAAAAGCAGGTATTAACGGTTTGCCTCCAATATCACACTGGATAAGTAGATGATGTCGAATTCCGTTCTTGGAAAATGTAGTCTTCTTATTAGAACTGAAATAAAATTCAATTTAAAAATTAGTGGATCACAAACATCATTTCAAAAGCTTTAAACATCTCAATATGTTGAGGACCAAATTAAAGTTTATGACGTCTGCACTATGCAAGAAGGTGGAAACCTACTTATGGTTAATTATTGTTCAGATCCTAAGACGATAAAAATATTAAAATAAAAATTAATTTACAATTTTAACATACAAGAAAACAACAAATTCCTATTAGCTGGTCAGATTTGAACTCTTTTATTACTATTTTCTCCTTTTCTCATTATTCAAAAGAGATTTTCTTGTTCCATTTGATTTTGGAAATTTGAAATGTGTTACAATTTTGATCAGTACTCACCTTCTAGTGAACAAGAATTTCAGAAGTCTGGAGCATGGATCACGTGGGTAAATCCTTTTTGGTTGGACAGTAACCTATCTAGTTCAAGTATGATCAACTTGCCCTTCGATTATGGGCCCATGATAGTCATAGATCGAACAAGAAAAATGAGAACTGAAGTTGATTCGCTGATGAATTCTTTGAGTCATTGTCATCCACATACCTCTTGATATACATATATATATATGATATATATATATATTATGGACCGTCCAGAAATCTAACTTTCAGCTAATCTCAAGTTACTTTGACCTCCCTCCCTTCTGCATCTCGATAATTACTCGTAGCCTTCTAGGATTATGTACTTACAATAATAGTAGGTCCAAGCCCCCCACTCCTTTTCGGGAGGATGGCCATTTACCAGTTTCCCAAATAAAACATTTACGTCTGGTACATGTTAACCTATATAATAACAAGAATAAATTTCAAAACTGTGCTAAACAAGGAAGATACTTTTATGACCTGAAATGTAAAAGTTTCTGAAAAGTGCCCATATATATAAATTAAAAATAATTGTATCGTTTCCATTACAACCTCTTGCGTCAAAACGACAATCTTAGGAATTAAAGCTGACCTCGTTTCCACCTTCCAGTTTTAAATCTGAGGCATCAACCACCGTCGAATCTAAAATCGGAAATATTCACCGAAATTCTCTCGCTTTCATTCGGCTTCTATTGCCGTTGCTCTCTCACTCCAATTAGATTCCACCAGTTGCCTAAAACAGGTCGAATATTCTTTTGGAATTAGAACGTCGCACTTGTTTTCGTAAATGGTCCTTCTAAAGCTCCCCCAATTCGTCAGTATTCATATTTCCAATTCTCGTCCACTCTTCCTCCGGTTAGCTTCGCCTCGCGGTGAGTAATACAATTTAGCGGCACAGGAAAGATGCGTTCGCCTGGAGTATAAAGTTTCCTGTCTTAATTATCGTCGCTTCGTTAAATTTCTACGGCGGAGGTCGCGACGCAGCCAGTTGCGACGTCTCAAAAAAAAAAGTTGCTAAAGAAAAAAAAAACAGGAGCGAAAACCGATGAGAGCGACAGAGTAAGAAGTGCAGAGTTACATGAGGGAAAGAAAGAAAGAGATGAATAAGGAGAGTTAGTAGCCACGGAAATACGAGGATATAAAAAGCGAAAAAATGATTACTGATGAAAGAAGGGGAAAGAAGAATCGAGTGAGTTGAAGATCGCTTCACTTCACTTCACAAAATTAAAAACCGAAGGGCATAAACCTTAGGCACTCTAACTCGGTTTTATGCCTTATCTTTCTCGTTCCACGTCCTGCGCATTGCTCACATAAACATCGGAAGGAGTGTCTCACGGAAATACTATTCGAAAAACAAAAGACAAAAATAACTTCTCAGAAATTAGTACATTTACTTTTATTTGTTTAAACGACTTCAGGGTGATATGAATAACAACAAATACATAACGGGGAATGTTCAAATGAAAATAGATTACACCGTTTTTTTTTAGTTTGTTATTTCCATTTATTGAAGTAATTAGAGCATCATACTTTACTTCAAAATAAATAACTTTTTTACATTCTTAATTTTCTAAAAATATTGTGTAGGTTTTTTACGACGTAAAACTACATTTAGTATATCTTAAAGTAGGTGTTTCAGTAATCGTAGTATTAACTACGTTTTAAAACTGAAAAACGCGGTTTTTATAGTCGATTGTACTAGTTTCATAAAGTTTATACTTAGAAGCTAATTTACTTATCTACAGAAAATAAGTTGTACATGAAGTAGTTTTTGTAATGTAGTTAAAAGACTAAGCTAAGATCAACGCTTGATGCGGAATGTACAGAAACAGAAATTCTTTTTTAATCATTTTCGGATTAGTTTATTTTGTTCCTTTTATAAAGTCAGTAAATATCAAATGAAGTGATATACGTATCTGATTAAAGTGGCAATACCGTGTAAGTTGTAGAATTGACTCCCGTAAAGTAGTAAAACAGATATTTCCTTAATTAGTCGGAATATACTTGTAATCAAATTTATTACTTTTATGTAATTGCACTTATATGTAGTATAAGTAGTGAAATTAAGGCAAATGTGGAAATTAATAACATTATTTGAGTTGTAGTACTGGTTCTTGTAATGTAAGAAAACTACATTCCTGTTAAAGGTTTCTACGTATCCAACGTTTTAATACGCTTGCGTAGTTAAAGCCAATAACAATTTAATTAATAGTTTATACTAATCAAGTCATTTTTACATATTTTTCGGCTAAAGGACTTTGCGAGAGGTAGGACAGTAAACAGTAGACACAAAATAATACCTGTCATTAGTCAAATTCACTCGAAACTTAAGTAAATTTTCGAATGTAATTTAGCAATAAAAATAAAAAAATTGTCAGAGAAATAGATTTTTAAAAATGAACAAATCTTATAAAAGTTTGCTTAGTATAATCTTGATATTTATTTATTTATTTATTATATCGATTGCACTTGGCAACAAAATTAGTTTTGCTCAAGATTTTGTTCGTAGAATCCTAGTGTCGAATTGTCTTTATTGTAGTAATTAATGTCCTTCAAATATTTGGGTTTTTGCAGCAAGTTGTGAAAAGTCCGAAATTACTATCTTTGTCATCAGGTTTAAGGGTGTTTTTAAGTATAAAATTTAACTTGCATAGTTATACGAACTTCTGAGATTCTCCCATATAATAATCATGAATGGAGTGAAAGACTGGGTTATATTGTTTCAATATTTCACTATTTATTATATCATTTCAATAATAACCTTAAAATATTACCGTATTTCAATGACAAATTTACTAAAAGAATTTAACGCATGATGTTCAAAAGGTTTTGTGGTTATAAAGCTATTACCGTAGAATCTGAATCCCGGGTTAGAATTAGTCTTTCACGTTTGTATTTCGAGGTTATGTATCCGAATATGCATTCTTTTGTAGTTATTTACGAAATGCAACAAATTTGTATGGCTTTCTATATTAGTTGCACAATTTACTACTATTCTAACCGTTCAAAATCTTCTATTAGTCGACTATCTAAGATTATCCTTTCTCACAAATGGTGTCCTTAAATTATGATATTTATATTAATTGCATTATAAGATTCTTGTTGCTTGCCATTTTAAATCAGTCACATTAGACATTTATGGTATCAATTTTTTTACTTCATCTTAGCAAAGTCAGACATTTTTATATACAAGCTTTGAAGATTAATTATCAAGTACAACGTTTTTGTGATAAATCTAATACTAAATGGTTCAACTAACAAAAATAAAGCCATACAAATTTGTCACATTCTGTACATAACCTTGAAAGTGGCAAAAAATGAATATTTTGGGAAAATAACCTTAAATATCTCAAAATACTGACGTGATTGGCATTTTCTTCTCAATATCCAACAAGACCTTCTTTTTTGTGGACTTGTGAAATCCCCCAAAAATTGAATAAATTTCTTTTTTAACAGTTGTTGCAGTCCAACGGAACATGATAATTAATGGTAAAACCTCTCGTTTTACGCATGGTTGCTTCCAAAATACATGTGAATTTTTCTAGATAAAAAAAATAACCGATGCTTAGTGTTATCAACGAAAAACTTCACATATAATAAAGATAAATAGACATACAATCAAGGAATTGAACGTGTGAGTAGCCTACTTTAAGGACATATAATTACAATATAATTACATTTTTTTCAATTTAGATGCATTTTTTCATTTATAAATGACTCAATTTTCAAAATTTTTAGTGCAATTTTTCACTGATAATACTAAATCGGTTATTTCTTAGATCTGGAAAAATTCACATGTATTCTGGAAGCAATTATGCATAAAATGCAAGATCTTACCATTAATTATCTTATTTTCTTGGATTGCAACAAATTCAGAAAGAAATCAATTTGAAAAAATACACAATGGGGATATCTCGAAAATAGAGGGTGATGGATTCGGCGCCCAAAAATCCGTTAGAAAAGTATACCCACATCTGTGATGACTTCGCAATATCTAATTTTGTTAACCAGTGATCGAAACATTTCTTGCAATCCTTAATTTCTCGTCTGTTTCTGGCAATATTACATAGTGTATTTTAGTAACACAGGACCACAAAAAAAGTATCTTGATCTGGAGTTGTGACTACATTATTCCTATGTATTTTGGCCCCCTGAACTCGGATCTACAATAAAAAATAGTCGTTTCTACGCTTGATTTTGAGAAAATCTCAAAAAACCGTAAAAAAGAGTTTTTTTAGTGATAAAGGCTTAAATACAAGGGAATACGATTTACATCGTGTTAAGACGACATTATTTTTATGTATTTTGATTCGCTTAACATCGGCAATAAAAAGCACGAGTCTTCCTGCTTGTTTTAGAGAAAACCTCAAGAAACTAAAAAATAAAAACGGTTTTACAGCGAAAAAGGCTCGAAAAGAAGAGTATCACTTATCTCACGTTGAAATCACATTATTCCTATGTATTTTGACCCACTAGACACGAATCTGCATTAAAAAATGGAGGTCGCCTAGTGACGTTAAAGATAACCTCAAAAACCCGTTAAAAAATGCGCTTTTATTGCGATAATGGCTTCAAGTAGAATATGACTTCTGTTAGGTTAAGATCAATATGAATTTTATTTGTAAACGCACGAACACACTTGCGTCAGTCTTCCTTCGACTTCTCCCGAACGCCTCACCGACATTTTTTGCGCGTTTATGTATAAACTTCATCAAAATGAAAAAAGATCAAAATCTTAACCTGCCAGAAATCATATTCTACTGTGTTAAAAACTTATCGCTAGAAAAGCGAGTTTTTACGTTTCTTTTTTGAGATTACCTCTGGCGTCACTGGGCGAACTCTATTTTTTATTGTAGATTCGTGTCCAGTGGGTCAAAATACATGGGAATAATGTGATCTCAACGTAAGACAAATCATACTCTTCAATTCGAGCCTATCTCGGTGTAAAAAGGTTTTTATTTTTTGAGGTTTTCTCTAAAACAAGCAGGAAAACTTGTTTTAAGGCAGCTTTCTGTTAAGCGAATCAAAATACATAAAAATAATGTCTTAACACGAGCTAAATCGTATTCCCTCGTATTTAAGCCTCTATCACAAAAAACTCGTTTTTTTCGGTTTTTTGAGATTTTCTCAAAAACGAACGAGGAAACGACTATTTCTTATTGTAGATTCGAGTTCAGGGGGCCAAAATATATAGGAATAATGTAGTCGCAACCCCAGATCAATACACTTATTTTTTGTGAGCCAGTGTAATTTACTGTATCGTACTCTTGCACTATTTTGACCTTTTTATATTGAACGATTTATAAGAATTTTGGAGTTTCTTTTTAAGATTTCTAATTAATGGTGTTAAAAACTATAAAAATACTAATTCAAAAATTACATTTATGTAATTCATCTCTTTTTTTTGATAATTAGTCTTAAATACTCCATTACACCTATTTTACTAATACCGAAAGAAAGGTACTCTAAAAAATGTCTGTATTTCGTATTTATGTAATTTCGACGTAATCGATGATTTTCGAAGAAAAATATTTTGCAATTATGTATAAAGTCAGAATAAAATAAATCGACTTTATATATCGTTAAATTCAAACGATTTGAAAAAGGGAATGTATTCACCTTAAACAAGATCTCTTTTTACGAAGTCACGTCAGACAAAACCATTTGACCATCGTGCAACATTGGTAAAACATGGTTGCATCCTAATATTACAACATCAAAATTCAGGTACCTGACTACTTTGCCGGCAAACAAAAATTGTCGGAGCACGCCCAGGACGATGCCGAACGCACGATGAAAATTGATTTCGCATCGCGTCGGAGGCGAAATCCGAAAAGAATTTCAGGAGCATTACAGACGTCGAGAGGGCAAAATGATACGGCGGCAAGCCGGACCGAGAAAGGGACCGAGGGGGCTGAAAGACGAAGAAAGGAGAGAAGCGGGAGAAATAATGTTTCGGATACGCATATATACGAGGCAACGAGTGACCATAGGCGAGACGGTTGCAGACGCGAGGGCGCGACGCAGACGGAAAATGCCGGCGGATGCGGAAGCGCGACGAAGAGGAAAAGAGTCGCAGAAAGAGACGCCGCGAAAGCTTTGAGAAAGAGACGGGGCATTGGGGAGCACTACTGGCGCGAGGGGAGCGGCGAGAGGAAAGGGGAGGCAAAGACAGAAAGATAGGGCGCGCGGCATGCTGAAAATGTCATTACTCGCCTCTCCATCTTGCGCGCCCGTCGCGTCGCCGTTTCCTCTCCTCCGCTCCCCTCGTTACCCCCTACTCCCCACCCCGCTGCCCTGACGGGCTCGCACGCCGTACCGAAGTGGTTTTCCCGCGCGCGCCAACGGCAACTTGCTCCCCATTGGATGGACGAGTGGTGGGGAGGGCCGTTACGGTGGCGACCGAGGAGCGCGATAGGGGAAACGACGCTCGGGGGAGTGGAGCGCTCGGGTGGGGGTAGGGGCGCGGGAACGCGCCCGACAATATCGGAGACGTAGTATACTACGGATATACATAGTACGGCTACGCACGGATACTACGTACTATGGTTGAGTGTACTGCTCCGTAGGGTAGCGTCCATTGATCCCCGGCTGCCGCGTCCCTGGCCCCCCGCACTCCCAGCCGCTCCCAGTTCCCGCGCTCGTCGCTTCTCACCGAGGCAGGGCCGCAACCGCACGGCGAGAAGTCGCGACGGCGGCGGGCGTTCGCGCTAAAAAAGCATCCCGATAAATTCACGAATTCCTCCCGTTACATCCGCGCACCGCAGAATCGATACGTTCGCGTAATGCGCGGAGTAATGAAAATTTCGAATTTGCGGCCAATTATACGCTTGGCTCTTTTCGCGCGGGAAACGGGACGGAAATATTTGCCGCCAATTTTCGATTCCACGGAAGACCAACGTGTTCGAGTCCGAACTGCGCAAAAAGCGCTCGCCCGCCGGAAAATTTACGACTTTCTCGATTCGCCATTTATTTCTTCTATTAAATCCAGAATTTAAAGCTTCTTGCAAGCACTGCACATTGATTGATAAAAGGATGGCTTCGAAAAACATATAACGGCATTTCATTGGATAATTCTATGGAAAAATCATGAGAATCGTTTTTTTGCCTGTTATTATGTGAAAAATATCGCGTTGAGATTTCTTTTTTTTAAGCGTTATAATATTTGGACAGAACGACGTAAAAACGTTATTTCTATTATTGTATGTTAATATCGGTATCCATAAAGCTTTTTCTACCCATTATACAAACCTGACAAGTCGATTGCAAAATTCGAATACATTTTCATTATAAAACTCCAACTAATCGAATTCCATTTAATTTTGAAAGTATGTGCTGTAGAATACAATGGGGCAAAAATGATTTTTACGGAGGGAAGCTATTAAAAGAGCAATTACAAAAGAGTTTTATTTTGATCTATGAAGCATTTTGGAAAGGAGAGCGGGGTTGGCCAAAATGCTCAAAAATTGAACTTCGCCTATTCTTACCGGAAATGATCAATTTATACATTGAAAAAAACGTTTCCACCATATAAAACATTAACTTTTGGGAAATCGAAATGTAAGACAGTTCAGAAAATCGATTGTGGGATAGTTTTTTAAACCCCAAATGGCTCAAATTTGCATTACTTCATATCGAGGACACAAGTTTCTGCCATCAGAATAAAATTTTGTAGAAAAATTAAAAGTATGCATCACAAAAACATCGTGATTTGCTTGTTTAAGACGTACGTCACATATTAATTTACTATTTATACAATTTAATTTGCAGTTGAAAGATCTATAAGATTATCGGGCACTAATTTTACTATCAACATACGAAGTATCATTTGCAAAGTTTTTTCTAATTGTAAACCTGATGTTAGAGTCAGAATTTGCTCATCATTTTGCATTGTCGCGTAAGAAAATCGCGGTTAAATATGACAAAATTTCCGTTTCTTTGGTATACTGCTTTTTTTGTAATACAGGAGTAATTTGAACAATTTCGGTATTGTTTTCGAAGTCTTTTTTCGTACTAAAAACGATGACGCTCTAAGAATTTACTTTCAAGTCGTTTTATCGAGAAATATAAACCATTGTGTCAAGATTTTGGTTTTTACGTTGTCTTTATTGGATAAAATGAATATGGATTTGCAATAGTAGTATCACTCCCAAAGCATTTATTCTATTAAAAACACGTGGCTTCATCAATTGTCGTTAGAAAATTCTCTTTTATGACAAAAGAACTCATAACAAAAAATGCAAATTAATTATTTTCTGCGCTCTTTCCCTGAATATTTCGAAGAAATTTTGGAAGTGAGCAAAATCTCAATCTCGCGTTCTGTCAAGTCAGTGCATGTACTAAATTTTTCACTACTTTGTTTATACATTGTTGCGCCACGCAGTGCTTCTTCGCGAAACTGACCACCTCAAACCATTATTTTCATGTTTTGTAAAACACAACCCGGGAAAAAATGGGTTATATACAATTATATATAATTATATATAAACTTAAATACAGTTGTGTATAATAACATATAATTATATATGTTTTATACGATTATATATAATTATATGCAATTTTGTATACAATTAGATCTAATTATATATAACTACATATAATTATATATGGATTTTGGCCGTATATAATTATATACAAAGCAGTCAATTATATCCAATGACATATGCTTATATACGATTGTATATGATCATATACGGCCAAAATCCATATATATAATGATATATAATTGTATATAATCCACTTTTTTCCGGGAATACACAAATTTGTACATAAAAAATCATTTTAATGAACTCTGCAAATTCCTTAGAGTCACTCTAAGGAAGTTAATTATCACTCTAAGCGACAGTGAAAATCGAGCAAATCTGATCGGTGCGAATAGTCACTTTTGCAAATACATAGTTGCATTATATTACTTCATTTTGGAATAATAAATATTTAAAAGATATATCTGTGTGGATGTTCCACGAGGAAATATGTCGCGGCGACATATCATTTACCGATTTTTTGTCATCTTAAAATATTAAATAGTACGTATGCCGAGAAATGCTTATATTAATAAGAACGTATTTTATTAATTACATTTTGTAAAACTTGATTATTGAAATTCCGACAACTAAGGTTACGGTGATTTGAAAGAATACAAACTATAAAAGGACAAAATATTGCGATTTAAGCAGTTTTTAAACGACCTCGAAAAAAGTACGTTTGTGAACAGTATTTACGGTATCTTTTGTGCTTTTCACTTGTCTTACACATACCTGCATCGTATTCAACCGCCAGGAACTGCGTCTGACCTGCATTTCAGATCCTGTCTTTTGATGCATTGAGTATTTCAAAATTTCGTTATTGTGTGATATTAAATGAATGTGTATGATATATGCATAAAAGATTCAGTAATGTATAAAAAAAAAACACAGAAGTAATGATTTTGCAACATTTATTTGTGAAGGGCATTGCCACGATAGAAAAAAAAATGTGCAAGAGAAACCTGTATAGCATGAACGAAACAAAAGGTTGGAATATACTGCATGTTTAAAAACAAAATTAAAGTTCCTTCACACGAGGAACATATATAAAACGCGTACATAAATTTTTCTACCAAAACATTATAATTTGTAAGTGGAAACAGAGAATCTGATCAGACAGAACGAACATTTGGCACGTTTTTTCCAAACTTTCTTCGAAGCGAACTAAATTCATTTATTAAATATGTTTATTATTGGCTATAATATCTCTTTTTATTACTATGCATATTGTAAAGATTACACCTTTAACAATATATTATATATTACATCCGTTATATTGTGGACATTATTCTCCATTGAAAAATAATTCAAATATTCCGACGATGGCTCTCTAAAATATCTTAATAGTAAGAAAAAGATATCAATAAAGGAAGTCATGGAAATCGTTTGAAAGTTCACATGATATAGTCTAATCAATTAAAAAGTTCTTTAATCACGTTTCAATCGCCTAAAAAGAACATGTGATAAAAATATACAATATAATTTCTTCTGTCAATTGTAGTCATTTGGAAATTGTATTAGAATGTCCCGAAATCTGACGTGGTGCTCATCAGTTCAAGTACAGGCCTCTCTAACTGAGAAAACTGTTTGGGCACGAGCAGGTTCTGACAGGGGTTCTGTAAATATATGTAAACAAACTAAAAGCTTTGTTTACATTCTAATTCAGAATTATTCTAAATAACATGTGAATGTCAACAACCTTTGTTGTTCATTACCGAACGACATATTTTGTTTTAGTATGGATTATTAATGGCATCTATAAGATATCAGATCTTCAGGACAAAAAAAAAAGAAAAAGAAGGTATTCATTTTTTAACTCTAAAAACTCAGAAATTAGGGGTGAAATACGTTTGAGAACCAGACAAATTTATTCAGGGTTTTCTACGACAATGAAACAATATTTATTCTCGTAAAAATAAAATAGATTTACTGCAAGAATTTGGCTACCAACAACAGCCTTTTGATATTTTTTAAACCAACTAATGCAAAGAAAATATGATTGTTAAGAAACTAAAAAACGGGATTTCTTGATGTGTAGTATTATTTTCAATGTAAAAATCTTACAGATTGAAAAATAAGTTCCAAAAACAAATTCGTAAATCTACATTTGATAATTTCTGATTTTTCTAGTGTAGTTTTTTTCTATGATATTAAGTACATCTAACAATACTAGTTAAAATCGGCGTATATTGCACTAATTCCTTTTTCGACTAAATACAAGTTTAAACGTGGATGTATCGAGTAGTGCTTTTGTGAGTTCTTATTCCTGAAAAAGCTTTATTTGAATTATTCATCATTTCTGTATAATTATGGAAGATTCGAATTCCTCTAAAAAGCACCTCCTTATCAACGTCGTGATCTACTAAGATCAACATTTTATTAATATATCTTCATTTGCGAACATTCTCCAGGGAATTATTTCGTTTGCGATAACATTTTCATTATTTTATAATATATTTAGATACATTTTTTAACAAACCTTTACATTCTCTTTTTTAATTTTTTTATGCTTCGTAACATTAAACATGTAAATGGTGGTAATGAAATTTTTCTTGATTAATTGTTCACGAAGATCACACGAAGAATATAAATTCAATTAAACTATGGGTAAAATTACATTAATGTAAATTAACGAATAAAACGTCAATCGAAATAGGAATCAATATGACCGTATCCATAACATAAAGTTTAATTCTATGAATGTAGTGACTATAAACCACCAATGCTTATTAAATTAAATAAAAATTAATTAAAGAAATTAAAATGTATTACCTGTGCGTTAAATTAAACTGTAAAAAAAGTTTTTAATTCCTCCTGTGTTCACCTACTTATTTTGTATATTAGCTGTCTACAAATGCTAAAACATGTTGTAGGTACTACAAACACGAATAGATGAATGAGTGAATGAATGGCGCAAGTTAAACAAATAACTTAGTAATAAAAATGAAAAATGGGGGAAATAACTATCTTTATGATTGTGTGATATGATTTAAATTGCTTAAGTAGGTTTTGGTACGCAGTCACAGCAAATGGAACGGCACGAGGAATGAATTAAAAAGGAATAAAACTCATTTAATTGTAATAACAAGTTGTTAGAAGACAAGGCATGAAATTGGTGTTCTGAATTGTCATTATGAAATATGTGTCAATAGAAATAAAATCAGCGTTAAGCCTAGATTAAATTCTAAATCACTTATAATTAGTTTATACTTTATGAGCTTCTAGTTATAGTATGTGATAAACTAATGTTATATTCACTATATAAATATATTAGTAATTTATTTTTAAACCAATATCAGTTTAATATCAATATTAAGCTCTTTATATTATAACGTTCAACATTTAGTAAAGATCGAGAAATTCGTCTAATAATTTCTCTTAAATTTCAATAATTAATTATAAGGAATTCTGCAATTAGCAACCTTTCATATTAGCCATTCAATCTTACTAATTTCATAGTAAAGTCTGGAATGCCCGGAAATACTGTTGGAAGAATATTTTATTATCCTATTTTATTAATTTGGGACAGGATCGTATTTTTGTAATAGTATAAAATATTATAACTGACATCTAGTAAATATTTAATAGGTAGCATTTTTTCTCCTATAAATAAATGTTTTTCTCATAATAAATATCAGTCGAAACATTATTGTTTGTACTATTCAATAAAAAGTATTATTATATATTATCTCACACAGATCGTAATTTTTCTACCTTTTTAAAGTATTAATTAAAATTGAATTTCCTATCAAACTTTATTTTAAGAAAATTGTTAATCAATATCAAATAATTGATTTTCTTATTTTTCTTAGTGGCTTATAACAGGCCAATTGATTGCTTTTGTAACGTGACAGCAAAGTAACTCTGATAAATGCGACTTATATTTCTCTGTTACATTTTTGTACAGTTATTTATTACACCTGTAAATACTCACGGGGTTATTCATATTGAGGTCTGTATTGGATCATGAATAATATATCAAAAGATATTAAAATTTGTGATAATTAATAGTATGGTTTGGTGAAATGCACTACTTTTGAGTAGTGTCAATCCTTGGAAATTTGCATTAACTCAACATTTGATATTAATACATTAAAATAAGTTCGTGTATAATATGCTTCGAAACTTTCTGTACTACTTTAATGCATTACTACTACTTTTAATGCTTAAATGCATTGAATTTTCTAGGATTTAACGGTATACATTTAATTTTACATACCAACATTTTGCTTCAGATTTTACAAGTAATTATTGACGTGAAAAGTAATATTTTGAGCAGTTTTGCGCTTTCTGATGATTTTTGTTATCCTGTCATTTCAATTTTCTTGAGATCTTTCTACGTGAAGTTTGATATATTAAACTAAAATGCATATTTGAACTTATTTTGAACTTAAGCCTCAAGAATGTAAACAATGATATACTAATTTTTTCAGAACTTGTACGAGTACAAATGCAACGCATAATAATACAAATTGTTCTGAAACTAAAAATACCCTGAACATTTTTTAATTCAAAATGATCAGTGTTGATGAAAATAAAGTGGATCTGTACAATATAAAAACTAAAACTTTCGTAGTGAATTTTTTTTTTTTTTTCTTTTTTATTTATTTAAGCATTTTATATCTTTTACAGATTTAAACTTTCGTAGTGAAATTGATCTCGTAAAATTACAATGACTCTTTAAATCGTCGAATTATCTGTCGTAAACATACCAAAGTAACAATCTGTCGTTAATTTTGATTATATTGCATGTATAGACAGTTCTATCGATTACAAACTTCAAGACAATTATATTCCTGGCATAAAATTCTAAAATTAGTTACTTGAGGAAAGTATACATCATATACCCTCGAGTGATCACATTCACCTCATTTACCTATGTAAATAATTGATGTATGTATTACAAAACATAAACAGAAAATAGAAAAACAATTTATCTGCAGAAAAGTAACAAATTTAGCTGGAAAATAAAACGAACAAGAAATATATAGTTATAAGCAGTTAATTTCAAATATTAAGAATTACAAATAATGAAACTATATATAGATTACACAACCCAACAAAAATTTATAATTTGAGGCTGCCCAATAAGTCGATTCTGGTAGGATTTTTGATCCAAAATCAAAATATGACCACCAAAATATCCAACTGGCTCTTTTATTTTTTGAGATACTGAATGTCAAATCTCAGTCAGTCAGATTTCAAGCATTTTAAAATCTATTCACAGCCCAAAATAATGCTGCTGCCCTACGAGTAAGAGTCAATTCTGATAGGTGTTTCCCCGTAGAATCAAAATATGTACACAAAAGAAACAAAAATTGGACCTAGTATTTGATCAAATTGTATAACAACGGGGTTAGAAATCGTATTTTTGCACATTTTTGATATTTATACTGTAGAATGCGACGCAAAAACATTAAGAAATGCAAAATGGCGTATCCTGTATGCCCGACGAACTGTTTGAAATTCAAATCACTTCAAACTCGTTGATCTTCTGGTTACTTTCCTAGAAAACCCGAAAAAATGACCTAAAACACGATTTTTTGACCCTTTCCTTTGACCTTCAATATTTTAAAAACTAGAGCCAGTTGCAATAGCATCATAAAAATGTAAGTGAGGTATTTAGTTGAATGTTAATATCATCAATCATCAGACAATAAAATATTGGAGGATGTGATGAAGGTTTAATGAAATCAAATAATGATGAACACGACGAAAAATTATGAGGGAACCAGCATATTTTATGTCTTTGAGTATGTTCTTTTTATTAATGGCTGATAGCATTTTCCAAATTATTTTTAACAATTAAAAATCGAAAATTAACCATAAGAAGCGTGATTTTCCAGATGAATTTGTTTTTTTAATTGACATTACGTTCTCTAAACTTTTTCTTATAAACCTACGTAGATGGCGGCCAATGTGTCCAAACTTAATATAAAAACAGGAAGTAAATGCAAAACCATCTTAATTCTTTTTTAAAACTAAATGTCGACCTAATGACAATTTTTTTTAAACTCAAAATTTTTTGTTAAACTTTGGCGAAAATTTTCATAGTACAATAGTATGTGAGTACTGTGAGTACTGGATATAAAGTATCCTCAGATTTTTGTTAAATGTTTCGTGAACATTTTTATTTTTTGACAAATTTGAAAAATGGAATTTTGAAAAAGTAATTAAAAAAGATTTGAAAAAATGTTAAAGTGTTTTTCTGAAACCAATTTTGAGGCATTGTTGTTCTGAATTTTTCTGTAAATTCTATATTAAAATACACATAAAAATTAATATGGTTTGAAGACAAATAATCATTCTTCATAAAAATTGTAGATCTCGGAAAAAATTCTTTAGAATAGTGATGTCTTAAATTTGGCTAAAGAATGTTCTCAATTTTTTTTAAATGTTCGATTTTCCGAATTTTTGAAAAAACAAGTTCTGAAATGTCTTTCACCAATTATAAAACATTGTTGTTCTATGAAAATTTGTCTAAAATTTACTGTTTTCTAGAAACAAAATGGTTAAGTTTCGACGATTCCCAAATATTTTTACGACGCGCTCGTGATATGGAGACGATTCAAATTTAAATAAAAAAATTGCGTCCTGTGGACGTTAACGTCTCAAAGCTCTGCTTTAGGCTACTTTGCGATTAGGTTGGGGTCTGAGGGCAGAAAGAAAGGAATGAAAGAACGTAAAATTAAGATAATACAAAAATGAGTTATTAAAAAGGAACTCTGAATGTTCATGTCTGATCATTAACGACCATTTTCACTTACCATATTCGTCCTTAACACATGCATGAATTATCTTTGGTTTGAATATATGTTCCCACTCTTTTTTAATACATTGCACTTGGTTTTGGTTACATGATTATTTTTTCCTTCGGACTAATTATCAATGCATAAATTCCTATTTTTCATATTTCTTTTAAAGTAATTCTACTTTATTTTAAGAGTTTTCTAGAATATTTCAGTGATTTTAAAGTTCAAAAAACGAAAATGATATTACTCTGGATCCAGAAAGTGTACACTAAGATCGTTTGTCTGGAAGAAATGTTATGTATCAAATGTAACTAATAGAATAGAAAGCTTAATTGTATAAGAATATATTCTTTTACACCAGAATTACAATGCTAATCAATAGATCTTATTGTATATCACACATGTACGGCGAATCTTGGTTCATAGTTTTATTCGATATAAAACGTTACAAGCAATGCATATATGTCTGTTACACTATGTAAAATGAAGAATTTTATCATAGTATATTCTTGTTCCAGATTGGATACTGCCTCATGTATTTTGTATAAGAGCAGAAGATCTAATATAATGCCAGAATTGCTTCACAAATGTACAATTAACCACAACTCCAACATGTCACATATCTACTATTAATTTATATATAAAAATCTTACATAACGGTTACAGTAGTGTAATGCCCCTCGACATCGATTAGCGACAATTTCATCAGCCAATCTTTCTCAGACTGAAAGGAAAAATATATCAGTTACCTTTTTGTGGCGCCTGTTTGGGGTTACGATGTCGATTGTCGACAAATGCCAAATGCTTGAGACCCTGCCAATGTTTGGCCGATGTCGGGGCTTGAGAAACTAGGACCTCCTTTTAGACTTAGACATCACGACTGTCTGCGACAGACATTCTCAGACTGTCTGGGATATTCCGAGGCTATGAGATATTTTCAGATGTTACGAGACTGATTAAGGTATTCTCAGCATGGATGAATCATTATGGAACAGGCGTAAAAATCCGAATGAGGCCTAAGTAGTCGGGACTGTCTGGGATATATATGGGAGATTGTTTGATGGCTGGATTAAAGTTCAGAGGTGCGATGCGTACGTCCGCGACAGGTCAATCAACTCCATTTACAGTCTCGGTCTGGGATATTTATAAGCCGTTCTTTGTAATTTCCCGTTGAATCGAACTTATTATCGATTGTATACTTACGTTTACCTTTGATTTCTTGGTGCACATTTCGATCAGGATCGAAAACAATGAAAAATCACGTAAAACCTACAATATTATTATATTTCAATTTATTACCAAAAAATTATTTTGTAACTGCAAAATATTGTACGATAATAAATTTACGAAAGTAATGTTTTATTTTACATACTAAAATTACGGTACAATACTATTACAAAGTAAGATTAGTAACTGTCGTACTTCAAACTCAGCTCAAACGAATTTATGGAAACAAGTTAAAAGTTACGAGAAGAATCGAGGTAAACGATACATGTCAGAAACCTTGGTGATAAGTCACGATAAAGTGTGGAATGGGAATGAATTTAAAATAATGGTTTTTCACAATATTTGCTAAAACGGTGACATGTTCTTCGATTATTTTGATTTATGCGCTATCTAAATAAAGGAATGAGAGACTGGAGTAAATACATCGATTGTATTAAACCCGTATTTGGTTCGTGATCTACTTTCGATGGATTTGTTTAGATTTATTTGAAATGAAAAAACAAATGAATATTGTTTCGAAACACTATTGAATATTGCAAATGCACACACTCGATTCAATAAAGCGAAATAAGCAATAACGGGAATAAACGCAATAAAAATATTACCTGGAAGAAATGTAGTATTCTTCCGTATAAATTATCTAAATTGATTTTAAGCAATAAGAAAAAGCGCAATTTGGTTAATAAAAGCGACTAATAAGCTAATAAGTTTTAAGATAAGGAGATATAAAATTTATAGAGGTAATTATTTATCGGCGAAGATATACCGCGTAATTTATGATTATAAGTTGAAAAAATATATAGCACCATGAGCGTCTGATAACTTTCCTCGTCGATAATACGTCAGTCATTGGGTTCTAAACCTATTTAAATTATTAATGCTATCTTCATGAACATCGGAAAACATGTAACAAGGGGAAGAATGAGGGTAATGATGGCTCGGCGCCGGTGCAATAAATAACTGATAATCCATGGTAAAGCAATAGTCTCTTGGCGTCTTGTCAACGTACGCTTAAGCTCACCTTGTGCCGTATTAATTAATACGATCGTTCATGTATACTGAAATAAAACAAACGGCAAAAATGGATTTCGTATTGCAGTTATTGATTTTCAGTCAGTCGCGTTTGCGTCATTCCGTTTTTTGAACTTTTGACATACATTCGCATTTCGCATTGTGGTCGGCTATGTAATGAGTATTACAAACGTTCGATACTTTATTACATCGGTAGTAAATACGTCCACCAGTTGCCAGGCAGTATTGATAAAACTTATTCAAAATTGTGAATTTATTGATTGGAATATACAATCGTCCTAATACTGTCATACGTGTCGTTCCACCTGATCAATTTTGACATATGCGCTCACTTCGTTCAATAATAATATATTTTAAAATATATTTCAATATTTTCCAGACATTAGTGAAATCAATTAATAATAATTTTTAAATATCGTGTTGGAATATAAAAGAAGAGTATGCTTTCACATATAATATTTTCAGAGTAATGGATGGTATTCTATTGTAAATTATACACGAAACTATTATTTCATTCTTTGTTTTTTGAGTAAATTCAAACAGTACATTGAACAATGTGGCGCGAAACATAACTTACATTTTACCATTACTGTGAACAGTTATTCATGAGGTTTAAATGTTTAAAGAGGCATTGTATGTCATTAATAACTGTAAATTTATCGAAAAGCAACAAACTCAAAGTGGGTTGTACAAAGTTTATAAATATAGTTTATTTATTGGATTATTTTTATTCTAATCATATTACTGATGGACCACTATCCTCCATATATAAGCAAATTCGCGAAACCTTTAAATTTCGTATCACTGTGTATTTTTGAACATTTTTATTGTATTTTTATGCGTTTAAATTAGTCAACATTGTTAACTAACTGCCAAATATACCGACCAATATACGTAATTCATCATTGAGTGACAAAAGTATGAAATAAAGTAGAAACGCCTAAAATAAAATGTCCATACACTAATTAGACAGGACCACAAAAAAAATTTATTTCGAGATCACTTGAATCGGTAGTAATGGATCTTATAGATTTCTGGCAGATGAAAACGAATCCATTATTCTTTGTATATTCTTATATATTTTTGTATAAAACGTAATAATTTTGTATTCAAAAATAGGAGTAAATCTAGTCGTCATTTATGAATATGCTCACAAGAAAAGTAACAATCATATGCTTGAAATTAAAAAGCACTTGCATAACTGGTTAAAATAATGGTAATTTTTCGATGGCACACCGCTAAAAAAAAACATTATATGTAACATGTGTGGTCGTTTTTAAATCATAAAATAGAGGAAACACCAATTCGCTAACATCCAATGTTTTTAACCCTTCGAATCCCGATGGTACGATTAACTTTACTCCATAGACAGACAACTTGTCAAAGAAGTTTCCATCTAAAAATGTATTACTTCAATCGATAAGTTGTACATAAGTTACAGAATTACTTTATTTAAAAAGCAAAAGTAATGAGTGCACAAAAAGTGCTATTTATATATATATTACTTAATTTATTACAATTATAAACGTTTGCACGTTTGTGTAAATGCCACTAAGAACTGCACTTCCTTGATCCCATGATAATCTAATTATGACTTACGGTGAATGGAGATGTCGGATGATTATGTCCGTTAGTTAATGTTGAGCGATGTTCAATGATGTTGCAGACTTGCGATGGATATTTAATGGTGATGTCGGATTATGATGTCGGAAGATGAGCTAACCTAACCTAACCTAATTTATTTCTTGGTATTACTTTTCACACTGAGAGATTTTTATATAAAATATTGGAACAAGCCAAAAGACATTACGGATGTTCAGGGTCTGTTCTAATAAATCTGATAAGAGTAGGAAATGTTATTCTTTTTATATGAATTTATTAAATACAATATCAGAAAATTTCATATCAAAATTATCAAAATTTCATATCCTTATACGATTTATTAGAACAGTACCTTAAATATCTCTAAAGTCTCATTTCTGATTGTAAAAAGTCTCTCGGTGTAATCTAGAAATAAGAACTCACAAACAGACGTCAAAACTTTAGTATTATGACTGAACAGGGTAAATACTACGTTAAAAATAAAAAAGTAATCATATTTTTACTTTAAATAAATAAATTCGAAAACATGTCATTTCATATTCATGTTCTCTTCATACTCAACACTTTTCCTATGAATACGCAGGTAAAATCACCAAAGAGAAATAATAATTACAATTACATGAAATCAAGAATATTTATCTTTTGTATTAACCTTTTGCTTATATTACTAATTTAAATATATTAAATGTAAGTTTTAATCTTCTCTTGATTTTTTTTTATTTATTATCTATCTTTACCTATTTATTTTTCACATAATTTCTGCAGAAAAAGTTTTCTTTTATATCGACTCATCTTTATAATCTGCAAAGCATAAAGTTTAAATGTATAAGTAATGAAAAGTTGAAGTTATGATTCTTATAATTGCACTGCGAGATATACCGGAGCATTTTAATACCAAAAAATAGTGGTAATTTACTATTTTTTAACAAATTCTAATACAAGGAATATTTAAAGTATAATCTAATCATAATAATAAAGGAAAATCGAAATCTCCACGTCATGTCAGGTTTTTAGTTAAATGCATATGTGTGAAAATTCCATTTTTGTTTGTTTTCATTTTATTAATTGCACAGCATAAACATATAATACTAATAATATAATACTAAAATGAAATAAGATGTGCAGCTGTTAATTTCAAATTAGACCATTATTCAATTTTCTAAATCATTATTTTTCAAAAATGTATGTCATAAACGAATAAAAAATGAATACTATTGAGTAAAAAAATTTCCTTTTTCTTTACCTTCATACAAAAAATAGAATTAAAATATTGTAATAAAATAAACAAAAAATATATTTTAAATATTATATTCTGGCCCAAAAATTTCAACTACTAATTTTTTCTAATTCACAGTGCGGAGGAGTCCAAACGAAACATCTCTAACATTCCATTGAAATAAACTATTTAGAACGTATAAAAAAACATCTCCAGCTACTAAAATAAGTTATGTTAGGAACGCCTCAGATTTCCAATTTTGATCATCGAAAAATACCGTCTTAAAGAACTTCTGTTTGACTGCAACAGCCTATGCATTTAACTTATTGATGGTAATATATTTTGTACTTTAGTATTTTATTTACAATAATATATTGTTCAAATTGCTTAGAGTGATCTATTTCTTTTTATATAGTGAACATTGAGCCACTCGACTTAAAGATTCTCACTCTTTAGTAATGAATCTTCACTCCATACAGAATGAGAAATCGCTTTTTCAGTAGAGTGGCTGAATTTTCATTCCATAAAAAGTGATTTCTCGTTATTTCAATTTTATAGAGCGAGTTTCTAACCTCTTGACTGCCGGAAAAACGGAAATCTTTGTCAAAATATAAATTAGACTAACAAATTCTGGAATTTATATGAATTAAAATCAAATCCATTTCAAGACTACCGAAGGTGTACTGAATACGATAACGTTGTCCATTTTCGTAATCGATGTGACAAAAACTAAATATACGACTACAACGATGGTAGTTTTCACGATTTTTTAAAAATGTGTTCAATCAATTTATGCATAAAAAGTTTATAAAAGCGCTAAATTGTTACTCAAGGGTTTTTGGGGTCGTTGATTAAGAATCTGAAGTCAGTTTTTGGAAATTCAAAATGTGTAATCTCATATGGCGGATACTTTTTTGAAAAGTCGAGGCATACTGCTTGAAACTTGTTAATCGGGAGATTTTTGGGTTGCTGATTACAAATCTAAAATCAGATTTTGAAAAATTTAAACTGTCGGATCCAATATGCCGAACTCTGGACTGGAAAATTGATCCATTTTGCTTGAAACTCATTACTCGGGCCTCTCATCATTACTTTCGGTATTGTTTACCTACTTACACAGTTCACCACGAGAAGATTGAAGGAAGATATCGGATGTGCATTTTTAATGTTTTTTTCATTGGTTAGTTTCCTTTTTGTTTTTTATATTCTTTATGTAACACATAGTGAACGAGGAAATATAACAGTTAAAAATAAATTATTTTGTATTGGTCATGTAGAACAAATGTTATATAATAATGTGGATTTAAAAGACTGACATATAGTATATCAAAAAATCATAATTTAAGGTAGCTGTCGAAGCAAGATCTTCCACATAAAACAACATCACAATTTTAACAACGTTTTTTCGAGTACCCTTCTCGTATTAATGAACGCATCCTTTTATTGGATATTTACACTTTAAAATAGAAGGAATTTTCGTAACGAGATGTGAAAGACGTGAAAGTGATTCAACGCCATATTGAATCTGCCATTTTGAATTTCTAAAATCTGATTCCATATCGAAATCAGCGACCTATAACACCAAGTACTATTAAAATTCAACACAATTTGTTTTGGAATTTAGGAGACTTTGTTTGAAATTATAGCCGCAGTTAAGGGTTAATAGACATCCCTGAGATAGACCTTTAATAGGTCAAAACGTTTGGCGTATTTTTTTTTTAACAAAGTAAATTAAATGTAATGCCCATTTTATATAAATACTTTTATTTATTAATTTAATTTAGAAACTACTAAAATGTATCCACAGAACGTGGTAAAACTGTAATGCACGTGCGCTCCGAGAGGATTGTTACATTCGGCCCTGAATCTGCGTCGTCGACCACCCCCGCCGTGGTTGCCGTTACTCAGGCGTTCGATACAGCTAGTAACTCAAACCTGATTCACAACGGCGATCCTAAAACAGTCGGCGACTGTGAGATCTAAAAGGCAATACGAAAATATTTGGATTACAGGATGCTGCATCCCCAACAGCTTTCAATCAGTAACCAATTGATCAAACAATTTAGTTTCGATATCAATTTCTCACTTTTTATAAAAAATTTGTTTCTTGTTGACTATTTCACAGAACATTTTAAACAATGCAGGGGTTTTTAATATTAATAACTCTTCTATAGATGAAACGCATTTCGTTGACTTGTTTGTAATTTATCAGTTTACGCCGAAGTTACATAAATATAAATGATGCTCCCAAATTTTAAGCATTAATGTTCGTGACAATAGGTCTGTAGGTAGAAATTTACAACTTAAATCTTTGTATTCAATAGAATTGTTGTTTTTGTTTTAAACACAAAAATAATATATACGTTTTATTGTATTTTAAGATATTTAAACATTTCTAGTATTGATTTTTTATGTCAATGTTTTACGCATTACCTTTACCACAATTTTCAACTGTCTATAACTCAAAACCGATACACTATGAAAATATCATAACTAATAAATGTTTCGTGTTTATGTCAGCTTTACTATGAAGTAGTAGAAATTAAAAAGTTTAATTTTTATTACATGTAAGTGGTAATATTTAAAAACAGATTCTTTTTTCTTTAAGTTGGGTATGCTTTATTATAACTTTTTTCACTAAAATTATTCAGTAAACTATATACAGGATATTGTAAAGTTAATTTTCAAACATGGCTAGTAATTCATTTTTATTTTCAGATAAATGCTATTAATGAAGAATAACGTGGTTTTTGAATATTCTTTTGGTGTGTATCAAAAGGAGACATTGTAATGGTGAATTTTTTGTATATGAAAGTTTGTATTGATTCTCAGCTTTATTTATTAAATAATATTCTATACATTTGTAAGATTATAACATATAAGAAACTAGTATTTTGAAATATACCACGTTGCACTATGCGACTCATCATTGAATGGATTAAACACTGATCAATAAATTTACGTCCAGTCATCATAAAGCTCTTTATAGAAACAAACTGTTTTAGAATACAGAAGTGACCACGACCAAAATCCTGAAGTGTCGAACACGGATGTTGAGCATTCCGTTAATTATTACCCGAGTTACATCAAAGATATACGAATTTAGGTCAGTATATAACTCCCATAGAAAAGAGGAATTAGACCTAAATTCTTATATCGTTGAAATAAGTCCCACCGAAAGAAGGAATTAGACCTGAGGTCTCATATTGTTAATATAACTCAATTCGAAAGAAGGAATTACATTTAAATTCTTGTATCTTTGAAATACCTCCCATGCGAGCTGATCAGCTGATATAACTTTTGTAGGTTATGACGCTCTGATGGAACTGTTCGCAATGGGACAAGAGAAAGAGAGGGATAGGGGAAAATAGCGCGCATGTGTGCACGAGAAAGAAACATACAGATAGTATTTCCAACTGTCAAACACGTGGATGTAAACATTTCAAAAGTGTCTGGCGGTACTATCTAGTTAGTAAAAACCGTGCATCTCAGAAGCTTACTATCTAAAGATAGTAAATGCTACCAACTGGAGATGACTATGTCAAATTTTACTATCTAATTAGTAAATTTTACTACTTTAGTGACTGTGCCAGCCAACTATTTTTTTCCGTGTAATTAAAAAAAAATACCAATTTCTTTAAAAACACTACCAATTATATTTATGCATAATAAATCAAACTTATTTGTTTGTGTCTACTTCATCCTAAAGCGGACACAAATTCAAAACTTTCCAACCTCATAATATTTTTTGTATGTTAAATGGATTTTGAGTTACAGGCACTTGAAAATGGTACATTTTGACATTATTTTAAAACTGAAAAGTCGTGGCTCGAAATGTTCAAATATCACATTAAAATAAAAAAAAAATTTATTTTTTAGTCTAGTATACAATTAAAAATGTTTGAATTGTAAATCTGACATGTTGAGATTAAAAATTCTGAATACGTAATTTGCGTCAATCAAGCATGTTACTAACAAGTAACACTAGGGAAGTGATAATCACCGATTTTTTTGAAACTGCGTATACAAGTACTTCTTTAAAAAGTATTTAACACGTGTTTTTTTGTTTTTCCCCAAAAATGGTTTTTGAATATGGCAGACGAATTTTTAATATTTTTCAGGAATTTTGTGAAACATGTTTGGCTAGGGATTTTTGGCATTACTGATTATCAACATGATGTTAGAGTGCGTGAAATTGTAGATTAAGAATAGCCGTTGCAACACGTTGTGAGAGGCAAGGGAACTCGCATAAAAAAACACCCGTCATTGTGAGAGGCAAGGGGACTCACTTATAAAAATCACCCCTATGGGAACAAAAAAACTACTACGTCCACGTCGTTGTTCCTGGGTAACGTAAAAAGTAGAGAATGTAAATTTCAACTATTTACTTCATGATATAACACTAATGCAGTTTATAATTGTTACGTATCCGGAAACTTGTTGACCGTGTTGCAACGGCTATTCTTAATTTTCAATTTCACAAACTCTAACATCATGTTGATAATCATTAATGTCAAAAGTCCCTAGCCAACCATGTTTCACAAAATTCCTGAAAAATAGTATAAATTCGTCCGCCATTTTGAATTTTCAAGACCTGACTTTAGAATCGTCATCAGCGACCGCAAAAACATGAAGATATCAATTTTCATTACATTCATAAAAATTAATAAAAATTCGACCGCCATATTGGATCCGCCATTTTTAATTTTCAAAATCTGACTTTAAATTCTTCATCAGCGACCACAAAACGTCAATATCCCAATACATATTGACAGACATGCTACAGATAATTTTTAACATACTATTATTCAACCTTAAAGACATTCAAGGGCCCATTTCTACAAACATTCAAGGGTGATTTCTACCCCAAAAATGGTTTTTGGGGAAAAACAAAAAAACACGTGTTAAATACTTTTTAAAGAAGTACTTGTATACGCAGTTTCAAAAAAATCGGTGATTATCACTTCCCTAGTGTTACTTGTAAGAACTAAGTATTTTAACATTTACTGAACTTCTTTACCAAATTTGTCCATGTTCAGCAAAATTCATTCTGGTCAAAAGTAAAGTGGAGAGTCGATTTTTATTCGGAATTCATTTATAATAATATGTACAAACAAACAGCCAAGACAATATAATATTTAAATACTCCATAAAACTCTTAAAGTGAAAGTGCACTCATTCAGAAGAATGTCACACTTTGCATCTTCACACTGAGAAAAGTGTCTTTTACCAGTTAACACCCCTTGTCTTTTAAAACAGTATATTATAGCCCTTAAAAGAAATATTATAACTGGTAAAATCTTCCGTCTTTTAGCATTTGTTTTTGACAGATTATACGAAACTATATTAAACTCTCCTATTTTAAAAGAATGTTTCAATACGACTAATAGAAGGCATTTTTAATATTTTCATCTGCTAGATGAATTTCCGTAAAGAGAATTGCTTTTAGTTAAAGAGAAAAGGCTAAAATAAACTGACATATAGGTTAGAATAGTCAAAAATCTTTGTATTTTAAAAGGTAATAGAAATATGGCTATCTCTATACGTAAAATACTACTTACCAGGCATAAGAATTCTAATACTGGGTACAAGACACTTTTCTCTGTGCACTTACAAAATTAACCTTAAATTATAAAACAAAAAAAAACTTTGGATATTGTTTTATTAATATTTCGTTTGTTTAACAGCAATAATTAATGTTTTAAATTTCCAAAAATATTTTAATTCTGCTGTTCTTCTAATGAAATCATATATTTAATTAATAGAATATGAATGTGTTATTTTCCCCTATATCCTACCTTCTAAACCACAGTGCTGTGAAACATGTTTGAAATGCATTTACTTGCAATTAAACACTATTCTCTATATTCGCAAAAGTGAAACTTCATTGGAAGGGTGTGAAACCAAATATATCAATTCTATTTAACTATTATCGAGTGATGACTACTGCAGTACAATCATGCAAGCGGCTGAAATGAATGCCATTATCTATAGATACTAATATTAGTATCGCAGTAACCGAATGAATGATCAGGTATTTTGAATTTTTTTGTTCGAAATTGGTTAATAATAAGTGCCCATTTACTAACTAATTGTGGCTCTAAAAGATTATTTATTTGTAGCAAATGAGTGTTTTGCGACACAAGTAACCAGGATACTTTTATAGTATTTCCTTCGTTTAATTACATATATTCGTTGCTGACCATTTTAGAATTTGTATTATTAACAAAGAATCCTTTCACAACAATTCAACCGGTTTTAGTATTATCTTTATGGACGATAAGAATGGACTATGCCTACATCAAATTAATAAATCACAATATTTTCTTGCAATATTAAATAAAAAAATTGGGTAATCGGGAAAAGAAAAAAAAGAATCTAACGACGATTTCTTTACTGATCAGTCTGTAAAACAGCTTCTTTAAGTTGTGGCTGGCCTTTTGGCATTTTACATGGTTGCTTGCTCTGTATTTTTATTTTGTTGGCCAATAAAGACAATTTTCTTTTTTTTTTAATATTATTTAAATTGACTTTATCATGTTCAAGTCGTTTTTAAAGATTACAAACTACATTTTTCACGAAAATAAACAAAACATTTTTGCGGTAATTTTTGCGTTTTCAGAAAAATAAAGCACAATAAAGTTGGATAAAGAACGTTTTGGTCTCGCCATTTTGGCGCCGGACTAGTGTGGGGACAGGCTGAAGTCTGCATAATATTACGTAGGGGAGGTAGGGACTAATAATCACCTGAAAAACCATTACGTGGTTTATGGACAACACTCTACCTACTTAAAAAAACTAGTGGCGTCGAAATATCTGGCACCAAAACAACGGCGCCAAAACAGCGGCGCCAAAACAGCGGCGCCAAAACGGCTGCGACAAAAGGGTCGCTCCAAAAAGGTCACGCAAAAACATCCTGCTAGGAGTAAACTTAATGAAAATAAGCATGCAACAAATAACATGAAAATTCGTTAGAAATAGTAATAATTTGTTATACTTTGTAAAAAAATGTATGTGTCTCTATTCCCTCTGAATTATGGGTTTTCATACCCTGACATAAGTCATTTCCGTTATTTACACTTTTATCGATAATTTTTTAACTAATTATGTTCTATTTGATCAACAATCTGTTACACACTATATAGTGAAACAATAAATCATATACCTAAACTTGACTCCGAAATATGAATGATTTCATTCGATTAATTATGCAATTTTGTTTTTACTTTGAGATAATAGAATATCCACGGTGTAACTGAATCAATAAGGTAAAAATGTAACCTTTATTGTACATGTAGTAGGAAAACGGTACGTTATAGTTCATATTAAAAAAAAATAGTTTGCCCTTAAAATTTGGAGTGTCTGACTAATTTGGCTGTTTCCACTTACAATTTATAAGGTATCTATTATCAAAATATTACAAACGTACTTTTCTTGTTGGAAGGTCCTTTTTTTTAAAACCTTTTTTAATACGTTCAAATCTTTCGTTTCATTCATGTCGCACACGGACATTCGCCTTGACAATTTTCCAGTTGTGATGGGAAATTGAGGCTGACTTAAAATTTAACTATCTGTATTCACTGTAGGGTGGTATGTAACTCTTAAAAATATAATTTTCATTTCATACTTACAATTATACTCTTAGTCTATTAAACCGAAAAACTTATTAACTCGTCCGAAAGAAAGCATGTTTTTTCAACTATGTATTAAAATCATATAAATTTCAAATTTTTTCGTCGCCATTGAAGTTTATTTGATATTGGAGTTAAGCGATGAATTAGAATTGGAGATCGATGGAGTGATTCTTTTTTTCAGGCATTATATGGATTATTCTAATAAAATTAATTTATATAAAAATTAAATACAGGTCATATTGTACAAAATAGAGTACTTGTATCAAATATATATAAAAATGACACACTTTTATTAATAAATGCCAAAGGATTAGATGTTATCAAAGTGGCATTAACAAACTTGACAGAATCAGTACGGACGTAATTTTTTAACATTTGAAAAAATCGCACAGATCTATTATGACCTGATTACTACCTATTGATTCTGTGTCTCTGTGTTCGCGAAATGTGGCGAACGTAGCAGCTCTGACACCCAGCATTTACCTTGCATTTGAGCTGTTACTCTCGAACGAATGGTCGTTCTATGAAAGTTATATCATTCTTGCAAATCACCGCTGACTGAGACGATATGGATTCAATTACCTTGAATATATTTCGAAAAGACGTTTACGTACCCTGAGATTTATTTTTACGGAATCGTTAAATATTTTTATAATCCTATAAAGTTATGTACACTTTTAAAGAAAGAAAATTTTGCGCGATAATGAAAAAAGCTACGACAATGTTATATGATTATAATACATCATAAAACAAAATGGATGCAATATGGTGTCTTTCATTACCATACTTATTTGTAGGATGCTGTAGTATATGTTTTCTTCTTTTATGCCCCATATTCACTTTTGAGCAAAGCGAAAGCAACAAAAATAAAAAAATGTTGTTGGCCGTTTAGTCACGATTATTATATATAACGTATTATATAAGTAGGCGGCAACATTATATTTGACCGCCCAATTCTATTAGCATATTCGTAATCAAGAACCACAAATACGTCAGAACAGTAGAGCTTTTTTAATGAATGTTGTAGCTATTCTGCAGTCTTACCAATTTAAGTAGCAAATAATCGTGAACTTAGTTGGATCGAGCGATATTTCCTAAATTCTAATATATAATTTGTTTCAAAACTGTAAATTATGAAGCCAATTCAGTATAATATAGGAAAAGATGTGGGAATAGTACTTTTCGTTTTAAGGGCGTAAAATAAAGTTTTACGCTCGTAATACGAACAACGTCTTTCGCCCGAGTGGATGCGAAAATTCGAATTTATGCTCCGAACTTCTATCTCAGCCGTGTAATTGTTGCGGGCGTAAAAAGCGAATTTCCGCCCGAGAGGGCGAAAATATCTGCATCTAGTTATGTGATGAGAATAGCTAACTATGACTAAACTTAAGAAATATTTTTTTAAGGAATTTGGATACTTGTAATTAATTAAAAATTTTCAATTAAATTTTCAATTAAAATTTATGATAAAATGTCTACTATCTGCGGTCAAGAAAATGAGGGCCAATACTTGTCTATCGATAGGGTTGAAATTAGGCTGTATTATAAGGAAGATATAAATTATTATTAATTTATTTCTCGACTGAAAACAGTATATATTAAATAAATATATGCGTATAGTTCTAAAGGAAAAATTTCATGTTATTTCATGACTCTGTGGACCATTGTACGTTCTAAAAATAACGAAGATGTAATATATATACAAGGGGAAGTATGTAACTGCCGCAAGTTACACGACGTGTTATTATTGTTATGAAATATGTATATGTAAATTCAGCGCTATTTTTCGCATATTTTGTTACTATTCTTTAATTTTACTTCTTTAGAATTATTCTACTACCCTGAATTTATGTTTCCTTCACATCGTATATGTAGAGTATTATAATGTCTGTAATATATTACACGTATATAAGTGGATATTACAGCAGTAATCTACTCTCTAATTTTTTTGCAGTGAGGATTCACTTTTTATGGATTGAAAATTGAGCCAGTTCAAAGAGAAAATGTTTACTCCAAGAAACTTACAGAATATATGGAAACTTTGCTCATCTTTTATAAACTCCAATACAGGATACATTTTTTTTAAATAAAATATTCTGTATTTAATGACGATAACAACCTGAAATCCGAAGCACTAAAGGTGTTGTTAGAAATCTTCAATTCCTTACATAAATATTACATACAGCTTGTTAAAGCAATTGTGCAAAGTATTTGCAGGCATTACGATTTAAGCTCTCTTCATGCTGACTTGCAAAAGTATAGAAACGTTCATCTTCTCTTTGTAGCTTTTATACATTTTCATCTTATGATGATGGTAAATATGTATTTTTGAATTTTGCTGTAAAACTTGAATATCACTATAAAAAGATACCCAGAAGTTGACAAATCACAATTTTATTTAATATCAAATATAACTTACAAATAATTTAGAATTTCCATTTTTCTCAGACAAGTTAATATACTGTATTACAGGAAAATATTTTTGACATTTTTACTATAGTAGTTTTAATAATAAAATTGATAACCCTTAAAATTAAAGGGAAACATTTTTGTGATTAAAAAAATAAGATTTTAATATTCTTAAACTATAAAAATAAAATATCAACATGTGTTATGATATTATTTCATCAATTACCTGAAATTAAATACTTTGAAATATTTCGATTTTACTTTTTAAAATATTTCATTAATATCCCCCAATAATGTTATTATTCTGCACTCGTTTAGAAGGCGGTTGTTAAAACCATTTGTCAGATTTCTATCTTATTTGTCTTATTTATGCCTGATTCATGTTTATAATTTTCACAAATTGTATTAATTTTAAAATTCTGTAAAATATTAATTGAAATAAAATACTCTCAAAGTCGATAATAAAATTTTAATGGAAAGCGAATGATACAAAATGTTTAATTAATTTAAGTGTTTGAAGTTTCTACATCAAGTATACAATACATGTATATAAAATGTATATAAATGATACAAAAAGAAGCATTTTTTAGAGTCGCATCATCTAATATATTTGAGATTATGGACTGAAATCGCACAAAAATATCACTAAACTTTCCCTAAAAAAATAACCACCATAGTTCTACAAATCTATTCTACAAATCTGTAAAAATGTCATGTACTAAGAGAAAAAAAGTCTAAATTCTATTTTAAATATAACTATTTATCATGGTAAATTGACAGAAAACATTGTTTTCAACAGAACTATCACCGCGCCCTAAGAGATATTAATATTCTGCATTATCTCTTTCATTAATCCATAAATTAATAAAGTGCATGGGCTCGGTTATAACCTATTTGTAGTTTGCAAGATATTCACAGTGTACATCTGTTATCTCGTAGCACATCTTACTAACTAAATGTTGAAAATAACAGGTTGATTTTGGACTATATCAATATGACGTTTTTCCCTCAAATTGAATGTACTTTTAACGTAAAATTTAACATTTAGTTTAATGTAACTCCACCTTAAGTTGATATTTGGACGCTTTTAAATGAAATTGAAAGCACATTTTATGTAAACAAGCATGAATTTTAAAAATTAATTTTGAGTAATATTTTTAAAAAAAATTTCAGTTCTTTCTTATAACAATATTAAAAAGAGGAGACATTTTTGGATATCCCCTGTTACAAACATTTTTTTTTATTGGATATTGACGTTTCAAATTTAAATGTATATTAAAATTAAATTCTAATTGCATATTTGTCTCGTAATAAAATTTTAAAAATACAAAATTTAAGAAAGATGAAATACGCAAAATTATCGTCGGTAAATTCTTGCAAGTCAGCATGAAGATAACTTAAAATGCAATGCCTGCAAACACTTACAACTGTTTCATCTGCGCAAGCTGCAATGTTACATATACTAGTGGATCGTAAATAACAGAACAAAAAATATTGAACTGTATTTGATCTATAATTTTCATCGATACCCAATCGAACATATTTTCATTGTAAAAAGGAAATACCTGGAATCAACTCGTATGCTTATCTAAGTCGAATCTGAAAACTACATTGACTGTTCTACAATAAAAACGTTAAGCCTAGACTGCATCGAAAATCAACTACAAATACCCAACCCCAGATTTTTCCGATCGACCAACATTCCGAGTTTCACCTCTGCGAATAAAAAAGAGACTGAATACCAGGGGTTCTTGTAACGGGTAAAATCGGTGGGAAATCTTGGTTACCTGCCAGCATTGGATTACAATTTATGTAAAATGGAAACGACTCTAAGCCATCACGTTCGGGTTTAACGTGGAAATCGACGGGAAAAATCGAACATAGACACAACGAATGCACGATGATTTCCAGTCGGATTTCAGGACAAACGAACGCAACCACGTGCTTTTGCCTGACTGCTGTCTGCGATGACCAATGCCACATTTATAATAAATATCCATATTCCAATACGTACAGATTTTGTATTGCTATTGTTAACCTTTGAAAGATATTGAAAACTAATTTGGTATGCATTTGAGAAATATACTACGACTGAGAACAGTTTAGTCTAAACATTGATGATTATTCTGCTTTAACTTTTTCAATTATGTAATGTAATGTTTTTCATATAAATATATTACTGCAAAAAAATGTGTTCTTACATATATAAATCTGGTTTATAGTACGATTTTATTCGCATTCGTATGACTTTTACTACGCTCTGGGTTGTAAATATCGTTACGTTTGTGAGGACGAAAAGTACTAAAATATAAACTTTTATATTTTCCGCAGTAAAAAAACCTACGTTTTAAGTAGTTAAAAACGACTACATTTTACATGCATTGCATTCGTGTAAAATGTAATATATTAAGATTCTGAAGTTATTTTTTAACCGTGTAAATGTGTGTACAAATTTATTATAATAGTGCAATATAAACTGGATATGTTTTAATCCTAGTATTTATTTTGTTCCAAACTCAGTTTTTTCTGATATGTTAATTGAATATATCAAATTAAATTATGGAAATTAACTGAGAATCCAATGGAATTCGCTTATGACAAGATTCCTGAATTAGGTTTTGAAATTCTGTGTTGAGATTCAGTAGAAAAATAAACGACTAAGTCTAACGAAACATGAAACTTTAAAAATGTATAAAATATTACCGTTTGTGAAAACTAAAGTTTGCGAAAATTAGTACTCTGGGAATAGAGAATTATGATTGTGTATATAAATAAATTTAAACCAAAAACGTTCCTATATCTATCTTTATATTGAGCATTTCTTAACTGTCCAAAACTGAAACCGGGTTTTTAATCACCCTTTATGAATATATAGGAAAAAATAATCAAAAATACATGGTAATTGCTAATTTTTTTCGCTGTTCAAGTAGACAAAAGAAATGTGACTTTCCAGCTTAAATATGTTTATAATAAAAACACCGTTCTGAATTTAAAAATCGACTGCTAGATGCAACTTTTAATTCTTATCTGTTTTATTTAGTTTTATTATTATACATCTTGCTAAATTTTGTTTTGAACACTAATTTTCGTCGCAAAATCATAAAAACATTATTTTTTGGTACTGCCGGCCGAAAAATTGTTTTTTACCTACATTGATGAAAAGACTACAACTAGATTTTTATGGTTATGGTACCAAAAATAATTTTAACCCTTTTCATCCCAAAAGTCCGAAAAATGGACGAAAATTTCATCGGTAATTTGTTTCAAATTTAAATAAGCCAAGGTCGATAGTTTTGGCACTTCTTTTTTGAATACCGTGGTCAGAATTAGCCGCCGAATAAAAAAAAATTGTGATTATTTTTTCGAAAAAATACCGTTTTTTCAACGTTTCTTTGCAAGGATGTTGACATTGAATGAGCCATACTGACCATTGATAAAGGTACTAATCGTGTATTTTCGCTCAGCCCTTTCTTCTCCTGGCAAACTTTAAAAAAAACGTTTAAAAAAATGTCAGCTTCAATATGGCGTCTGAAGGTTGTAATTTTGCATGTTCTCGCACAAATATCGATTAGTTGCAACAGCCGAAATCATGAACATTAGGATGAAAAGTAAATCATTTGAATACCTAATCTCATCATAATTCATTCATATCCTAAAATTAATTCTGTCCTTGCATGCCATCTTGATGTCGCCATGTCGTTTTTTTTTTAAAAATCCGTCTAGAGAAGAAAGGGCTAAGCAAAAAACAAGACTAAAACCTTTTCAATGATCAGTGTCGCCCCTTTTTATTTTTTTTTTTTATTTATTAATTAACGGGCGGAATCGCCCTTTTTACTTAATTTTTGCCATATTGTTTTTTTTTTTTTTAATCTTGAGAATTTTGCGAGAGCTGCAGATCGACTTACGAAGATGGCGCCATACTTCACATTTGTGTATGAAATGTAGGACTGCAGAAACCTACACCAAGTACAGCAGCGGTCATGAGTCGATTTCCGCCAGATAAACAATATTTTCGAAACGTAAACAAACAACGTGGCTCGTCTTACCAACAGCGAGCTGCTGCTTGAAAACGAAATCGAATAATTGTTCACCGCACGGGGATCGAACTCGCGACCTACGACCTCGTAGTCCAGTGCGTTAACCGCCTGAGCCACGAAGCCTTTTCAATATTAAAAAACGGGATTCTTGCAATGAAACGCTGAAAAATCGGTATTTTTTTCGAAAAAATAATCATTATTTTTTTCTTTTTATTCGTCGGTTGATTCTTACTACGGGATTCGAAAGAGGTCATACATTCATTGAAAATTTCCGGACGCCCTAAAAAAAAAACTCGGGTTTTGAAAAAAGTTGCTAAAGAATGAAAAGGTTCATTGGAGAATTTATTGGAAAATATAGCGGAGTTTTTTTCTCGCTTTTTTTTAATTATATTTTAAGTAATGATGTACCTACATTATTTGCAAGATTTTAAATTATTTTCGAAAAATTCTGAAAAATTCTACTACTTTCTTTGATGATTTCTAAGCATTTTTTGTTATTTGCAATTTTTTTAAAAGTTGATTGTTTTCGAGAAAAAAAAATCCTAAAAAAAAGGTTTGATATTCAATTTTTTGAAAATCATAAGCTTTTAGAAAATTTCGCAAACAACGATAAACGCGCATTCATCATAAAACACGTTAACATTTTTTCAGCATTTTTCGTAAAAAATTAAATTTTTTTTAATTTAGATAAAAAATTACTCAAAATATCATACAAAAAATTCGACTCGATTTCTCGATAAATTCCAAGAACTTTTCATGTTCAGTATTTTTTTTTTAAACTCATATTTTTTGAGCTTGAGCATTTCGCAATTTTCAAAGAAATGTTCATTGAGGCAGTTACAATGACGTAAAGTATAAAACTAACATTTTTTCTTAAAATTAAAATATTTTGACCACCTTTGTACTTAGTTTCAACAGAACCTCTATATTCTATTAAATCGAACAAAATTCAGTAGAATAAGTATGGAGTTCGAAAATATTTGCAGAAATATGCATCCACGATTGTGAAGTTTAACCTTTTTAGGACCATATATTTTTCTATTAAATCGATTATTTTTATCAAAGTTGATTTGATAGTTTTTGGTGTTGCTAGTTGCAAATTTTGACATATAATTTTGAACATCCAAATGGTGAATTTCTAAAATTGAAAAAGTCACTCTTATCCTTTCTGGGGGTTTAGGGGTCACAGATTACGAAGCGGAATAGAGAATTTGAAAATCCAAAATGACGGGTCCAACATGTCGAACAAATTTTCCAACATTAATTAAGTGTTAAATAACTCAAAACAGATGTTCGTGGTCGTCCCAATTCCTTGAAAATCCATTTTTAAATATTTTCAACGAGAACTTATCCGATTTTTATTTTAAAACTACATGTAATGATGAAAATTGTTTGCATTATAATCTTAATAACTTTTAATTATATTTACTTCTACATATCTTTGTCCTGTTTCGATCTTATTTTGAAGAAATCAGAGAATGGGCATTAAATATGGATAGTTATATTGTGTCCGTATTAATATTTTCAGGATTTTTAAATATATTATTAATATTTAATATAATACCTTTACTTATCTATATGTAAGCATATTTTTAGTCAGAATCGTATTTTACCGTTATAAAACGGTTACAAAGCATCACACGTGGATGTCCAAACTACTAAGATGGCCGCTGAAACGAAATTTTTCCTAGTTTCGTGTGTCGATCACTACAATTTGTTTTCTTGAAATTTAGATATTATTCTAGATACGATAATACTTCCATAAAAATATTCCTAAATAAAGGAGGATACCCACAGGTGTAGGTGGTTTTGATCTAATGCAATCTGTTACAAACAAACGATGATTCGGGCTGTTACTACTTAGAATACAGGCTTTTCCTGTGTTAAATTCACGGCTTCAACAATGATTTTTTAAACTTTCTCACCTAATAAAATAATCGAATTTGGTATGAGGTATAGTATCTCATCATACTCTATCCGAATTGGGCAGTTTCAAAGGTTACACCTAGGGGACAGAACCACTTATGCCCGTGGGTACCCTCCTTTACAATCTAATACAACTTCTTATTTATTATTAATTTAAAAGCTTTGTTTATAATATATTAATGGCCACTAAATCGAGACACGGACATTAATCGGGACGTTTACCTCACTGTTATAGATTATTGTTACTTGTAAAGAATTTTAACTTTTTGGGAGAGATCTGATGATGACTATCGAATGACGCCAAGATTGCGCGGGAGGGCGTAGACCACGTGCATGATTTTTGGCGCGTCCGAGTGCATCGGAAATGAACGCACGCTGAGCGCTCGCATACGTGTATATATATGTGTGTCGACGATGCGAAGCGGTCGCGTCGGAAAGTAGCGCGCGGCTGTGTTTACAAACAGGAGGGGTGGCGGACGGCGGCGCGCTGGTTATTGCCCCCTTCTTCGGCGAAGCGTTGTGGCTGCTCCCCCTTTGTCGCCGCCGCCGCCGCCACCGACGCGCTCTCCCACTGGGACTCGGGCGCGCGGCAAGGGGGAGCGCTGCCGACGCACAATGCCAAGGCAGCGAAAGAGCCGAGCGAGTCGTTTATATACCGACGAGCATTTCGCAATTTTGTGGCCCTCGTGTGCAAGAGCCACCTTGCACGCACGGAGCCCGTACATGTGTATATACGCGTCGGGGCCGGCCGATGTACGTTTCGTGACTGTGCCTCCGATCGACCTGCTCGGCGATAATTACCCCGGCGCACGAAAGACCGCGTGCGCAGAATATTATGCCCTGAAAAAAAGTAATTGAATCCGTCAAAACAGTTGCAACAAGTAATGGGCGGATCCGTAACCTAAGATACTATATACCTACTCGATTTGCGTTCATTGTCAAGGCAAGCATCCCGCTCCGCTTCCATTTTCTAGCCTTGCCGATGTTCTTCCTCCGGGTGCACCTCAAAATCCCGACAAATCACAAAACAAACACTTCAAAAACCTGACATTCAAATATCAGACAATTAAAAAAACAGGCATTCAAAATCAGACATTTCAAAAAACACACATTCAAAGACCAGACATTTCAAAATCAACACATATTTTCAAAGTCTTGTTTTTTAAATGTTAGGTTTTTTAATGTCTGTTTTTTGAAGTGTCTGTTTTGTGATTTGTCTGGTTTTTTTTGTGCACCCTGTTTTTGTTGAAAGGTCTGGTTTTTGAATGACTGTATTTTGAAATGTCTGGTTTTATAATCTCGGATTTTGGAAGTGTCTGATGTGTGATTTGTCAGTTTTTTTGAGGTGCATCCGACATTTCTAAAACAGGCATTCAAAAAACACAAATTTCAAAATGCAGACATATTTTGAATGCCTGTTTTAAAAATGTCTGGTTTTTGAGGCGCACCCCTTTCTCCAATTTTATACTACAATTATCTTGAGGTCAATTTTGAGCAACATTCGAGTTTATCTGATGTGAATCAATCATTGATACTTCTATGTAGGAAAATATAACTATTTAACCACGAAACAAAAGTTTTATCTGAACCCTTTAACAACTTACACACGGATTACAGGATTGTTGTTAGTTGGCAATAAAAATGGGTGCACCTCAAACATCCGACAAATGATAAAACAGACACTTCAAAAACCCGACATTCAAAAACCAGACATTTAAAAAAACCTACATTCAATAACCAAACATTTAAAAAAACAGAGATTCTAAAAGCAGACTTTTCAAAAACACACATTCAAAACCCAAACATTTCAAAATATACAAATATTTTGAAAGTCTATTTTTTCAAAGGTCTGGTTTTTTAATGTATGTTTTTTGAAGTATCTCTTTTGTGATTTGTCTGGTTTTTTCATGTCTGTTTTTTGAAGTGTCTGTTTTGTGATTTGTCTGGTTTTTGAATGTCTGTATATTTTGAAATGTCTGGTTTTTTAATGTCGGAGTATGGAAGTGTATGTTGTGTGATTTGCCAGCTTTTTTGAGGTGCATCCGATATTTCTAAAACTGGCATTCAATAAAACATGAATTTGGAATTGCAGACATATTTTGGGCACATGGCAAAAATCCGAAACATTGAAAAATCGAGGTTTATAAAGTCGACACTCAAAATACGATGACTGTCAAAAAGCCAATGAGTTATAAAGCTGTAATATTCATGAAAACATCAATTTCAGTTTTTTAAATGTTGATTTTTCAATGTTTCGGATTTTTGAAATTCGGGTTTTTGACATGTACCCCATATTTTAAATGCTTGTTTTAGAAATGTCTAGTTTTTGAATGTCTGTTTTTTTAAATGTCTGGTTTTTGAGTATCGGGTTTTTTGAAGTGTCTGTTTTGTGATTTGTCGGGTTTTTGAGGTGCACCCCTTTCTCCTATTTCACACTTCAAATGTCTTGAGGTTAATTTTCAGCAACGTTTGAATTTATTTTATGTGAATCCATCATTGATACTTCTATGTAGGGAGATATTACTTTTCAACAACGAAAAAAAGTTTTATCTGAACCCTTTAACAGCTTGCACACGGATTACAGGATTGTTGTTAGTTTGCAATAAAAATGGGTGCACCTCAAAAACAAATGACAAAACAGACTCTTCAAAAACCTGACATTCAAAAACCCGACATTCAAAAACCAGACATTTAAAAACCTGACCTTTAAAAACCAGACATTCAATAATCAAACGTTTCAAAAAACAGAGATTCAAACCGCAAAACTTTCAAAAACACACATTTAAAACCCAGGCATTTCAAAATACACACATATTTTGAAAATCTATTTTTTCAAATGTCTGACGTTTTTAAATGCCTTTTTTTTGAAGTGTCTGTTTTGTGATTTGTTAGGGTTTTGAGGTGCACCCATGAAAATATTAAAGAAATGGAGAGCTGCGCAACCCACTAGTTTTTTAGGTTGCTCTTTCGAAACATAATCTTTATGACATTTTTTTTATAACGCGATTTTTGAGCTACGTTTATTTTTTATAGGCAATTTTCACTAAGACACCGGTTTATGTTCTCCGACTAACCTATCAGAAACGTCTTCCTGATAATTTTAATTAAAAAATATGCTTTCCCATATTATGATTTTTGTCGATTAATATTAAAATGGTGTCTGAAAACTAACGTTTTTTTAGATATTTTTATACTATTTTTTTGGATGGTGGGATGAATGTGTGTGCGTGTGGGCGAGTGTGTGTGGACACGGATGTGGATTACTTTCACAAGGATTATTCAAAGTTCACTAACTAATATTACGATTTTATGCAATATCTTTGTAATGAAAATAATAAACTAGATACAGCAGTATGAATAGGTAAAAATTATTTTGACAGATCAATACGAATTGTGTATGAAATAACCTAAGAACAATTACTTGGATACTGTGGTGCCTCAAACTGTAAAATCAAAACGAGAAAATATTGTAAAACAAACACCAAAATATCTGAAAGCATTCATCATTTTTTTAGCACTTACTCAAAGCCATTAGAAAGAGCGATCTCAAACTAGAGGTATATGGAAGTCTAAATTTTTAAAAAATTGTTATTGCATACAAAAAACTATTCTGATGTTCGTGTACAAATCGTACATATTTGGGCGTTAAAGGGTTAAGGGGTTTACCCATATAGTATAATCAGGATGTAACAGAGAATTACTTTGTTGGTTGATTTTTTATTTCCATTTTCAGCAAGAAGATAAATTATATTATTGACATGAAATAGACGTAGTCTACTATTTTTGACAACGGTCAAAATTGCATTTAAATAGTTTCTAATATCAAAAGGACAATTTTTTTAATAGAAACAAAACCAAAATTTAAATTTTATTTCTCTTTATGAATATTTTTCATATGAAAAATGTAATGGACATTATTTTACAAAATGATGGGCAATCAAAATCAAGAACTCGATTTTAACTAAAAAAATGTATCATTTTTGGCTATAAAACGACTATTTTTTAACGAAAAAGACCATAGAACAAAAACGTACGATTAAACACATTTCTATTTATTGAATAAGTCTGCTAAGTTTTAAAAAGATCATTTAGATATATTTAGGGGAATTTGGTCACGGATTTAAAAAACGAATTTTCGAGAAAACGAAGTTACACTTCAATGAATTGCAATGTGATTTTTTCGAAGTTACAAGCGGTTATAGCCGCTTGGTTCTTTGTGGTTAGATGGATAATAGACTAACTTGAATGCCCTTGAAATTTTTAGTTTTTTTTAGAAAGTTTGAAACGCTAAAATTGTTTACCCTCTCCATCATGACAGGTATCTGGTACTGGTTTTTACAACTATTTAATTACAGAGGCAACGATTTTAAAAATCCTCAAAAGAAAATGAAATATATGCGATTGATGATAAGAAAGCAATATTAGACCGGTCATTTTGAATTTTTCAATAATGACTTAAGGATTTTTATTAACAGTTCCAGAAACCTACTTAAGTAAAAATCACAAGCTAACAATATTTAATTCATACCGGCAACTCACCGTTTAAATATCTACTGAATATTTTTCTCAACATAGATATTTTTTGTTGGTTTAATGACTGTTCAAAACAGTCGATTGAGTAACTTTATTTTACGTCATTGTCAGACATGTGTAGGTTAGATTGCATCCGACATTTTGAATTTTTAAAAACACTTTTCGGTTTCATAATCGCGACTCCAAAAATGTATTATCATGTTATTCATTAAACATTTTCAATAACTATTACCGTCAAAGACTTAACTTAATGATAAAAATATTAAATTTTAATATATTTTTTTAGTTCCAAAACAAAAAATGTGGTTATAAACAGTTATTTAATTAAACGTTATCGATTTGTATACTGTTTGTTTTTTTTAACAAAAATCAAATAAGATGACATCTTACGTATCATTTAAGATCATCGAGACATTTTTTTTGTCATACCAAAGAATAATTTGAAAAAATAAATGTAGAATTAAACATTTGTGACTATCGTCTTGACTTTTCTATACTCTGGACTTTTGATTTCTAGTCACGAGAAAAATATATTTGAAATGAGAAATACTGTTCTTGCTTGAAGTACATAATAGCACTCGAAAACAATAGCCTCGGCAGAAAGTAGGGGCATATTAAATCCCAGTAACCGAGGGACGCCATCACTTGTGTTCTATTGCGTAGGTCAGTTCAACGTGCCCTAACGAAATAGTACTTACAGGACGTGATATTACTGACAATAATGAAGTGAAGTCTTAACCCTTATATTTTTATACACCGTAGCAATATTTTATTGAACCGTAGGGAATTTCGTAATTAAAAATAAATCATTTGAATCCGCAATTGTTACACACGCCAACAAGCTATTGTTTTTGGGAAGCTGTGAAATCTGAATCAGCCCAATACGTCGGAATTTTTAGATATTTGATTTTACGCATTCGAAAAATGCGCGTTTTTTGTTATTTTCGATGCTTTGTACAGAATATGAGAAACTTCTGTTGCTTTCATTACTACTTTGACCACTTAGGACTACACCTACACTTTAAAACGATCTACTAATCCACAACCTACCATATTCCTCACGCCATGTTAAATTGTGAATATGTCATCTTGAAAATTGACGAATTATTAGTATTTTTATTTGATTTTCGTACTTATTGAACCCAGATAAGTTTAAGTATACGTTTTCAATGATAATTATCAAATAGAAATGTTATTGTATAAATATCGCAGTTCAAAATAACCTTAACTTCGTGAGAAAAAAATCTTACCTGTTCTGCTGCTAACTGTACATAACCCCAAATATAGCAAAAAAGGCAGTTTTTTAGTACATTACCGCTAATTTTAAAGGCTGTAACATCTTTTCAACATCAGGAAAAAGCTCCTATCTAATTCTGAAGTTATTCAAATTTAATACACCGTTAAAACAGTCACGAACTTAGATGTATATTTATGATGTTTGGCTCCAAAACATTTATTAAAGGGTATCCGCGGATAAGATAGGTCAAAATCCCCTGTAAACGATTCTGAAATATTACTATTGGAAATGTTGATTAGATAAAAAAAATAAGATTTCCAATAATGTACTTACTAGAGTAAATATGATGCCACCTGATTTTTCTAAAAAAAGTTAACTTTAAAAATGTATAAAAGAATATACTTTTGAATGTATATTGTCATTATATGTCAAAAAAAAAATCGTTGATAAATCGTATCAAAAATTGTTGATAATCTTCAGTTGCTTACATTTTTGTCAGAATTTTGAAGTAATTATCAAACTAAACAAAATTTGAAATGCCGTTATTTTATGACTTTTTATATTCTAAAATCAATTAAGTAAGTATGTATAATAAACTTTAAAAACATTAAATGATATTTGAGGTCAATTTAAAATTACAGTTTTTTTTTAATTTAAAAAAAAATGTCAAAAAAATATAATTTATAGAGCCATTTAGAAACTTTTTAATGTCTATGATTTAATTAAATTCATTTATCCTGTTCTACGTGGCAAAACTAGAATAAAGTTCTGAATAGTTCAGTAATTAAATTATTATTACTATTATTGTCATTATAAATGCTACATAGTAGATATCTATTTGATGTATTCTAGGTTTTCAATGGTCTTTCCTTATCTATTGGCAGAAAACGATTTACTTTCTCGACATAGAGGTTTTCGTGACCTTATGCCTATTTAGAAGAGAAACGTTTTATTTGTTTGAGCTGTTATGCTAACCGGACTTGTTTGTGTTTACGCCAAAGTATAGTTAACCTGTTTACTTACGATGTGCAAAATATATTGACGGTATTTTAGCTCGAACGTTTACAGAATGACGGAATAGGACATTTCCACTATTTTTTGTTGGACGCATTACATTTACAACTCTTTATTTATCTAGTATTTGGTATTTATTGAATATTGCATCTATTCTTAAATCATTTGTTAATTACAAGTATCGTTATATACATATACCGAATCCATACAGTATTTATAACGACTGATCAAATAAAGTGCTTGCAATGCAAAGAATTTGAACTGTTTGAATTAGTGTTTTGCATAAAATGTACGCAAGCAGCAAACCCCACCTGTCTTAATGAATCTCAGTACAACCCGGATTTTTATGTTGCCCGAAAAAGAAAAGTGGCCAAAAATGTCATGCAAAATATTGGACCGAGGTCATTGAGCAATTTGCACTCGGTTAAACTGGATATGATTCTCACAAAGTTAAGAGATTACAACACCCAATCGATTCCACTTATAAAAATCATCTCTGGCTTAAATGGAACAAATTAGGCTCACGTTCGATGTCACTAACATCAAATCGGACGTTGCAGATTTAAAAAATTCTGCAGAGGCACTCTCAAACATAACAAACAAAACGAGGAGTTTGCATTTCTGCATTCCAGTCGGCAAAAACATCTTTGCTGACTGGAATGAATAACCTGGAGCTCAAAAATCATGTCATAGATATCGTCGTTGATGGAGTACCAGACAGCAAGTATGAAAACATAATATATGATAGTATGCGCAGTCTACACCGCCTTAGATTATATACTGATTAAAAGTTAAATAGTTACCGTAAATCCCATGAAAACCAAGGAACCCTGAACATTCCAGCACATCCTCAGGATTACGACACAATATATTGCAGCCAAACGTGGCAAAGACGTACTCAAAGCATTTGACATCTTTCCATAACATATATTCAACAATGTATTTCTACCTATAAAAGAATTTATTTTCAATGCAAGTCGGCAAGATACATAAATTTGTGTCTATGGTAATACTAATGTTCGCCAGACGTATACGATGATGATCCACTTGCTCTTCAAATTACATAAAACAAGTGCTTCATTTTCTGGATGCCCAGCTTCGCAGAACATTTCTGACAATCTGCAAGAGCAGTACAATATAGAAAAAAGCTCACATCTAAATCTCCGTACATCCATTCATGAGATTTCAACAACATTAGGAATGCATCGTCTATTTTAGGCAACTCAACTAATATACTTCCTACCAGTCTGCCAAAGCAATGTAAATCTACATCATCTTCATAACATCTTATATTGTATCACTTTAACGCTGAATCTCTAAAAACAAAAGGTCGGATGCCACTACTGAGGCATTATTTCAATGTAAGTCAATTTTGAGTCACTTGAGTGTCTGAAACTTGACTCAGGGAAACGCTTTCTGATGATGTAAAACTCGACGGATATACATTATTTAGATGCGACCGCCAGTTTAAATCCACGAGTTGCGATGTATGTGTATAGTGTAGATGGAGTCCAAAATAATAATTGTACGTATGTACAAGATCACGGACACAAATTTTTTTATTGTTGATTTGGGTTCCTTAGGGTATGAAACGTCGACATTTGATGAAAAACTATATGGTAATTTTTATGCCCGAAGTGACCAAATTCAATACTTAGTCTAGACCTAGTCTGGGTCGAAGTAATTAACCCAAAAATATGTATCTGTACAATAATATTATTTGTTTAGGAGATTTAAATGGACCGTTTGAAGTTCAGATTTTAATCATCTTATTTAAGAAATTATGCCTGTACTTAACCTCGCTGTAATCCCGTTCAGTTATACTCATTCCATCGGGTCATCTTGGATTGATAATTTTCTAGTTGATGATCAAGATAAGATTGTCGTATTAGGACAAAGGGAAGGGCCAAGCAGGCTATATCTAATCACATGTTGTTCATCCCATACAACTTAAGGTCACCATATTTATCCCAATTCAAACAACTTGCAATATCAAAGATTGGTCATCCAAAAGTTACCTTGATGATATTTCCTCCATAAAATTGAGTTTTTATATCAAACTGTCATTGCTAGGCAAAGTGCAAGAATTTTTAACTCGAGAACCATGTCTTAAGACACCAAAAGACATATGATCGGAGCAAATGAGCCTAGGACTTGTAAAATCCAATATCAATTCTTACTCATATGTTCATCCGAAACTTTGAACGATTACTTTGTCTCTATTTGTAATAAAAATCGGTATCGACAGTTTGATGCTGTGCCGTCTGACATATTCGTGAGCCATAATTCACCTCGCATAAGGGATGGACAATACACAGAAGAATATCGATTCTGGATCGAGGTATTAATTATCGATAATTCAATATATCAAGGATTTTCTGGACATCGAGTACTTCTATACACCAGTAAATTTCGTTTTTGATCTGTCTTATCCGGAGATGTACTTTATTAAATATTTATTTTAAATTGATGAATGTTCTGGAGTCAAAATTATTTATTAATGACATTTTTAAGAGCGTTCAATTGCATATTCACTGTCTGCTGAATAATATGAAGCGTAATATATTTTCCACCGTCTGCAAATAGTGCTAGTACAAAATATTTCTCTGATATTGCCTAATATTTATGGATCAGAGCTAAACAAAATTGTCTTTTATGCCTTATCTAGGTCCCTAGGATTTAGAATAAGAGACCAATTCTTCGATGCCAAACATGATATTACAGAAGTGTATTTAGTTTATCAGCAACAATGTATCGCTAATATTCTTACAATATTAAGCAAAAATTGACCACCTGGTCAGTATACTTTACGCAAAAGCAAATAGGAAATTTTTCCGAAAAAGAGGAAAGCCACCACCCTTTATTTTAAGAATCGACGATCTCATACATGCCACCGTCTGGTTGGTCATGTATCATCAGATGCCCGTTCGTGAACGACTATGTCCCCTACATTTTGGCGAGAAAGCGTGCGGTCCTGAGTCCCTATGCGGATCCAGCTTTTCAAAGGACGACCTTCCTCGTGGTATAGTGACCGCAACTAGGGTTGGACCCGGGATCGGCCCTTGGTAACGATTCAAAGAGGATCTCAACTAACCAGCCGAGATATACAAGGCAATGCAATTTGGTATTAAAATGGTAGGCGACTAGACATTACTTAGATATCACATGTGCGATATATTTATGTAGTATCGGCATTTGCTCAGGAAAATGATCTGGTTATTTCATTTATGCAAGAAACAAACGGAGAAACTGATTATTAAATCTGAGTGAAAATTTTAGAAGTAAAGGAACACGTGAAACATTTAGTATAATCTAATATACTTAACGTTCCCCTTACCGACTCTGGCATGATAACGGATCTTAATTTTCCTGAATTAAAGTAATCGAACATTTAATTGCACCTAAAAAAAGCTTTAAAAATTTGACATTACAAACATGAAGATAAGGGTGTTCTAGAGTACATCTACTTTTTGTCGATTTATTTGAAATTTTGACAATGAATAACTATTTAATTAAATTTTAAAAAAATTAAATAATTAATTAAAAGTGAATTATCTTCTCTCTCTCTCTCTTCTCCCTCTTCAAATTTAAGGCGTCTTAGACATACAGAAATTAAGAAATAATTTATTCGCAATTTTAATAAATAAACCCTATTTAATGTGTCCACGTGACTGCTATTTTGATAAAGTGCCGTAAAACTACTATAAATATGAAAAAGTCTGGCTATATCGTGTATTAAATATTCAATTATTCAATTTCAAGTTTGCAAAAGTGTGAAATAGAGATACAGAAGAGCCATGACATCTCCGTGCACTCTAAATTCTCTTAAGGTGAAAATAACTTCATTACAGTGAATTTCACCGTAAACGAGTCAGATTTGAGCCACTCTTTTAAAGTAAAATTTGACTTGATATTAAAGTGAAATTTATCTAGAATGAAGGCGTTGAGATGGTTAGGTTTGCATATTTATACTTTTATATATCTGATGATTGTTCAAATTTGTAAATACAATTGGTAGTATACACTTCTGCAGACATAATACCCAGATATCGCTCGATGGAAGGAGACATCTCAAAACTGTCGATTCTGGAGACATCATAAACATGCGTCATTATGACAACATCATGACGTCACAGTACATGGTATTTCCGAAATGACAAAAGTATGTCGCTTTTAGAACGTGATATAAACGACACTGTTTTAAATTGAAATTGATTGAAAATAGCAGTAAATGTACCAAAAAGTAACTCTAAGTAAATCAGATATAATTTTACAATAATATATTATAGTACTGATATAATGTAATAATAGAGCCCCATTCATAATATATTTCGTATTAATAAAAGTAATGCTAACACATTTTTAAATTAGTAAATACGCTGATAAAACTTTGAATTTAATGATTTTGGTGTGCTTTATTTGCCAAATCTGCAAAACAATGTATAATTTAAAATGGTAAAACAACTTCATTTTTTCTCTTACTAGGGCGGAAATGACTTCATGTTAGTAATAACATTATGTAGATAATTTGGCAAAATCACAGTAAAATCGTGAGGAAATTGTAAAATTGTATTATTGTATACCAAAAAATAAAAATGCAAATACAATAGTTTTTTATGTTATCAATGCTGCATTAGTACGAAATTAATTTTTCTGATTGCCACTTCCATAAGACTTAAATGAAAAAGTTATAAAAGACGAGAATGAACTAATCGTATCAAATATCTTTCTCATACAATTACAATAATTGAAAAGTTGACATTTTAAAATAAAAAATATTAGATTTATTGGATATGACATTAATGAAATGTAGAAACATTGAAGGCAATGAAAAAGTAGAACAATCATTTTTAAAAATTAATGCTAACGTTATGACACCAAAGTTTCATCTTGGTAATAACAATACATGGCCAATAACCAAATACCATTTTTATATATTATTCAGTCGCGTAGACTTGCTTTCATACGTAATGCAGAAGGTCGTTATTACAAAGTGTAAAAAATGCTCATTGCAGTTTGTTAAAAAATTAACTTTTCCCCTTTGTCTTGGACACTACATCCTCAGTCTTAAAGTTTTAATGGCATGAGGTAATGTGTAATACCACATTTTAAAAGTCGTTGCAGCGTCCATTTAATACACCTGCGTTCTAAGTGTGTGTTAAGGCTGGTGTGAAATTCTAATAAGTTATCCCAGAGCGTATATAAAAAGAAGAAAGAAATTACACTTTATTTACAAATTAAAAATTACTTTTCTGTTTCTATTTAAATTTATTTGACTAATTAAGTTTCAAAAAGGTTACATCTTCGTATCTGAAGAATTGTTATTTTATCTATATAATAATAGGAAAATTACGAAAGTACATAAACTTTCGTTGGATTTACTTTACTTCAAATTTGTTCTGTCCATATTAATCATGTTTAACTTTTGTCACGTTGTAAAACACAGTTTATTTATTTCATGTTTAATATTCTTCATAGATTTCTTGGAATGCTCTGGAGAAAACAAATGTATGTAAGGGCACGTATTTGGGGCACTTGAAAAACAGCGAAAATCACAGTCAACTAAAAGGATAAGAACGTCTTCAAGGAACGTGCATATTTGCACGTGCTGGGACTCCGAAAAATGTTTTGATTTACAACGTTTCTTTAAATTAACGATATACGTAGTTTACTCTACGTGATACCGAGCTACGTGTATTACGACAAAAATCTGCGATAACTTTTTTAATATTTTTTTTTTTGCAAATTTAGATTTTTTATTTATATTGGATCAAATTGTTTAACAAAATTGCAACATCATAAAATGTTGTTTTCAAAACATCGATCATGTAAATCTGCAAAGTTAAGCAAGCAAATAGGTAAATATTTTCAAATATTATTACGTAAATAAACTATAATGTATATAAATGCTTCATAGAGGGTTATTTTAATTATTTTCCATTGTTATTTCATTAAGATGTTAGAAATTTTAATTAAGAGTTTATTGACTAATGAATAATCAAGAAGAAATAAATATAAATACACGGTCATTGACATAAAATCAAAACAAAAACAAAAGATTTATTGTAAATTTTCGATATATTATAAATTTAAAATTAAACAGGAAGGATTAAATAAAGAATAATTTTAAACAAAATTTGTCTCATTTTTTGTCCCTTCTTTTGTTCAAAATTATTCTTTATTTAATCCCTCCCGTTTAAGTTTAAATTTATTATATACCGAAAATTTACAGTAGATCTTTTGTTTTTGTTATTGTGTTGGTTTTAAGTCAATAACCGTGTATTTATACTTATTTCTTTAAGATGTCAGAAACTTCTCGATTTATCCCAATTCATATTAGTTAGCATTATTTTGTTGACGTGAAAAATTCAATTGTCATATTGGTTGGAAGGATGTAAATTTTCAGTTTGTGAAAAACAATGAGTAAAAAACCTGAGAATTTCGATGCGCCTGGACTTGAACCTGAGACTTATCGATTGCCAGTATAGTATTCTACTAACTAATATATGCGCTTTTTCGAGAATTCGTGTCACATATTTTAACAACTGCGAATTATCCAATCATAATCGAACCTGAATTGTCACTAGCTGTAGACTAAAAAGGGCGAGGTTTAAATCTAAATAAATTATATTAATAAGTAATGAATATTTTATTCTGTACACTCTCTAAATTCTTTAGAGTGAAATTTCACTTTTAAAGAGTGCAATTTACTTTAGAGTGAATTTTTTCACTCATGAGATAGAGCGAAATATTAGCTCTAGTTAATCCACGGGTAGTAACAATGACGAATAAATGCAGCAGTTACTAGGAGGGATTGAAATGCACTAAAATTTCCTGAAAAACTAGGGAAAATTAAATCACTCTTATTAAATGTAATTTCATTTCATATAAAAATCTATTGTTGAAAAACATAGGACTTCAGTAATGACAATGTCTCAGTCTCTTTGGAGTGACTGATGTCACTCTTTTAGAGTTGTTTTAATATTGAGCACTTTGTTCACTCCAGGTTACAATGAAAATTTCACTCCAAGACAGTTAGAGAGTATCTTCAAGTTAGTACTAAATACAGAAATCTACCTAAGCAGCAAAATAAGTCACGACCAAGTTACCCAAGGTTTACAGACAGAATACCCTAATAAAGTAAAATTTACCACTTTTCGTCTATAAAATTGTCCTGTAAGTCGAATAGACTTTCAAGACCTAAACGCAGGTCGAAAATCACCTAAATATAACCTAGGAAATGCCTTTAAAGTCCTATGACTTCAAAAATATACATTAGGCCGAAATTACCAAATTTGGACCAAAAGTATGTCTTCAAAGTCGAACAAACGGGATCATGCCCACTTTTAAGTCAGTATGACCTTGCACGTTTCCCTTTTTCGCCTACGAGGGCGAAATGTCTTGAAAATTACCAAAATATTACCATTTTTCGCCCAAGTACAGGTCAATTTTACCAAATTAAAACTACGACCTGTTGGAAAAATGCCCTGTATTACCAAATAATTAATTCTACTTTTGTCCCCACTTACCGTAATTTGACTTCTATTTCAGGTAAATAAAATGTGGTCAAGAAAATTTCTCGCCTTGATGGAAGGTCGAAAAGAAGTAATTTCGCCCTATTTTGCTGCTTGGGTATGCTAATAAAAAAATTGGGTAAGCTGTTAAATTAAAAACAAAAACATTATAATTAATTAAAAATTAATAATATTCTAAAAATTGAACGCAGTTTTTTACCCAATGAAAAATCTTTATCCTATAAGTACTACAAGTCGAAAATTGGAGTGCTCCAAATGGAATGGCATGGCACTAAATGCAAATGTATAATTTTTAAAGTTACATTTGTTGTAATCTGTTTGACAATTTTTTTACCAACAGGCGTTTAGTCCATCGTGAAAAATACTAAACCTAAACAATTCCGGAAAGATCGTTCAGCTTCAATAAAAAATCCGGTGTTCTCCGGCGGCAACTAATCCTCGCTATTAAACAGTCACTTCTGGAAAATTGGTCGAACCCAGCTCCGAGTTGGTTACAGAGAAACCGTAATTACAATTGACTTCGTAATATTCCGCGAAAAAATGTGATAGAAGTTAAAAGGATATTAACCATTGATTACTGACATAATATTTAGTAACAACATTCAACAAGACCTCGATGTTACGTAAAGAAGAACATTTTTACAACAGCCTGCAAATATTACGGCAGCGGAATTTCGCGGTGTTTAAAAGGCTTTTTCTTCCTGTATTTAAAACGTAACGCTAATTGGGTTCTTTATTACGGCACTTATTTAGGTACTTTACCTTATTGTCTGATGGGTCGGTGGGTCTTCGTATGATTATGTATGCAGGTTTGACCATTTGCATTTACGTTCCCCGTGGAATATACGCGTATTATGCGAGGGTGTCGTGTGGGATGGGTGCATTGCACAATTTCGTATCCTTTATAAATTTTACGCATGCGACACGCCGGTTGCTTTCCATTTCGCGATCATTTCCGTTCAGATGACGTTGTTCGCATGACGTAGGCATATAAAGACCATAAATGAACGTAACCTATTATAAAATAAAAGGCGGCGACTGGTACCGTATTCGATACGCGAATGTGGGATATACGTTTAATGGTCTATTCAGCAACGATTCGATACCCCAACCGTTTATCCAAATTGCTGGTTAATTACTTCAATGAATTGGAATTTTTTCAACAATTCATTTTATATCCTTTTATATCTTTAATGATTTTCATGATGTATTTCGCAGATTCTTTTTGAAAATCGTTTTAACTATCTATTGATTTCAAAGCTGATTAAAAATGACGATCATGTGAAAATCGCAGGTTACTATTTAATATTAATCCTCACAGAATATTAATTTGCACGGAAATGTTTTATCTCGCATTATGTGCGTACAGTTGTAATATTACCTGGAGTTTGAGAAGCTTTTCCCAACACTTTATGAGAATATTACACTCTCTAAGCTTGAATTAATAAAAAACAACTTATCTAGAGCGAAAAGGGGGTTACCATCAATTAGTAAGTTTTTTACTGACAAATAGTACGAAACTAGAAATTCATTAGTAACATTTTGTTTTAGTTTAGTAGTTTGTAGAATTAGTAATAAATTAGGAGATTTTAACTTTTTATTAGCAAAAATGATTACTAATTCATTTTGTGACTCACTTTTCATTTTCTTATTGGTAGTTTTTAACTAATACAGATTTATGTCAATCATCGACCCGGCGTATTACGTGGACGTTAAAGATAATATTACATTAATATCGAATAATGCCTCTGTAACAGTTTTAATACTGTATTTTATTTACAATATTATATTCTAGTAGAAAATTCAAGCAAGATTGCAACATCATACAAGTCTTGGAAGAAAAGTTACAAAAAAATAATACAGCCATAATCAACAATGGGAAGTATGAGATTATTTAAAGCAATAACTTAAAGGTTGGTAGGGCTATCTCTCCACGATATTTGAGTCGATATAAAATTGCGCAAATCTTACGATAAATTTGCTATTTATGTTTAAGTAATCACCTAAATAGAAAAACACGTGCTCATATTGCTTAGGTTCACTATTAATCACAATTTCTTGTAAACTATTATTATTTTGTATCATGCCTAGGTTAGGAGCACTATCGATGGTAAATGGTTTATTCTCGTTTAGGTTATGTTTAAGGCCAAATCATTTGCCCATGTGACAATTCAGTTTAGATCATTATTTAGCTTCGGAATTGTATAAAAAATCTGATAGATTTGGTGCCCATCACCAAAGAGCACAATTGCTTGTGATAATGACTTAACATGTGCATTAAGTCATTCATAAAAATTAGGAAAAAATAGGTCCAGCAGATAGGTCCTCTGATACACCCCTGCGATGACTTATGCAAATAGGATGTGTTGACATTTGCAAATTCAACATTCGACAAACTCAACATTTACAATTTCAACATTATTTTTAGTTTAATGAATTATATTGTATTTTGAAAAGCAAGTGCAATATCGTTAATCGTAACTTAAATTAATTCTTAAATCTATGTTAATAATGGTCAATAATACAAATGTATTAAAGAATTTCATGAATATTGTGCGCTTGTCCACAGAGATATTCTATTAAATTAATAATAGGTTAGATTACATTAGGTTATGTTAGGGTAGGTTAGGGGATGATAGATATGCTGTTGGACGTTATGTGTTAATGTAACATAATTTTGTTGAATGCACATGACATTTTAATAATTGTTGTAATTTATATTTATTCTTGTTGTAATGTAATGTTTGACTATTTTATTTTTGATATTATTTATATTATTTGTTGATTTAGTCAAATGTTGAGTTTGAAAGGGTTGAGTTTGTCAAATGTTGAGATTGGAAATGTCGAATTTGTTAAATGTTGAGTTTCAGAATGTTAAAGTTATATATAGGTTGAGTTTGTTTTGTGTTGATTAGACATATAACTAGGATGTGTATTTACCATTCTGCATAGTTTAAGAATGGCCTATGATATATGATGCTACAATTAGACAAGTGCCTCATCAGAAAAACTGAGATCCCTTATGTAGCGCGATAAAACAGCGTGCTTAATAGAGTTAGAAGCTTGCAAAAATCTATAATATAAATTGTGATTTGCCCTCTATTGATGCCGGTACGAATATCATCAGTTATTTTTAAGAGTGCTCTTTAAGTGTTATGATGCCTACGAAATAGAACGAAATGTTGTAAACAAATAATTAGACGCGTGTCATATGGCTTCAAAGGTCATTTATTAAGCGGGGTAATGTAAGCTTTTTTTCATAAATTAGGGTTTAGATTCGAAAGAGATATTGAAAAGGGTGCTAAGATATAAAGTAATGACTGGCATAAATTCTTTTATATGTGATAGGGGAAACCATTCGGGCTATGGTTTGATGTGAGGGCTGAAACATCAACATGGTCTACCTCAGTTCAACTGCATTCAAATACTGAAAATACATTTAAAATAAAAATAGCTGTAATGGTAGAAACTGGATATTCCGATACTACTGTGTGGAGATCTGATGAGGTACATGGCGGATGTTTGGAACGCGTTTTAGAGTCAAATACATTTAATGAATGATAGTCAAAAAGTGAAAGTGATGTTTCTGAACGGCCGGATTCGAAATCCAACTGATAAGATGGACCATAGGTGATTGGGATTTTGAACATGAGATATAGAAGATGATAAAGTAGCATATTGTGTCGCAGGTACCTTACACTTAGTTAATTTTCGAAGATGTTTATCTTCGTTACACTATTCAATTTTCCTAAATAATACAAATGAGCGTTTAGATTTCTAAGTTGATCAGCTCACGAATTTCATTATTTATCCAAGAAGCCAATGGACGACTAATATTACACTTTACGCTTGACGCATCTACGTCCAGCAGACTCCTGATGCTTATCATAAACTTATTAGTTAATGACGATATATTGTTTACGGAATCAACAGTAGTAGGGAGAGATAGAAGTAATGATTGTACATCAACAATGAACTGAAACGTATTACAGTTTTTGAAGTTACACACTTTTGTACGGATTTGTCTTTTAAACAAAAATCGACATTCAAATTGCAAATAATTTGGCTGTAATTATTTGTGTGTATTGTGTGTAATTAGCGACTTTATCAGAAACGTCGGTTAAAATAGAATCAAGCAATGTATCAGAGTGTATAGTGCGTAGGTTGCGCATTTACCAAGTGTATTGAGTGTTGGGAGATGAACGAGAGAAAGCGCTTTAGAGTAAAAATTTGACTAGTTGAACCAGTCCGAATTAAAGGCACCTAAAATACAAATATTTTTGAATGATGGGAAACTGGTTTCTAGGTGATTATATAAATGAAAGAGCACAAACTCGTCTGGCCTCTTATATACTATGGCCAAGAGCAAATGATCATTTTGAGAAGATGGATGCACATCAATAATAATTCAGAACCATATGTCGTTTATACCCACTATTTGCGGGGCAGAAAATATGCTAAATTGTATTGAATGATAAATGTAGCAACCTACCCCACTACAATGCATATATTTATTAGAGCCGTTTCGTTTTAATCCACTGTCATTTCGAACAATATAATAATTGGGTACATTAACAGTGATATCATCATTATCTGATGCTATCCAAATTTCAACCAAACAAAAAATCTTAATAGATGGGTCGACAAGTATATAGTTAATCATAGTATGATTGACTCGTAAATAGTTAATATTTGCGAAACCAATTTTAATGTTATGAAATGATACAATATTTTGGCGGCTTTAGATACCGTTGTAAATTTGCAATGTCAGTTTCATTGTCGTTCTTCTAATGGTTAGAATTCGTTCTTTTATTGAACAAATATGCGCTCTGAATAGCACCAGACATATCTATAACCTTTTATTAATTTTAAAAAAGAATATGTATCGGCGAAAAAATTAAATTTAAATTAATCCTCATGGACACTTCAGTTCCAATATGATCGGTTAGAGTAAATTTTCTAGTGCCATGTTTCGTGCCAACAAGAACATAATCTCTAGCTAAATAGAAATGAGATTTGAAGATTGGTTGAATTGGTCATTAATAGCAGTGGTATTATCTTCAACCACAGGAACAATCTGCTGCTGAGGGAGGTGCCTTGTTGATATGAGGTGACATGCAATACTTTCAATCTTCAACATTTTTAGTAGAAGGCAAACCAGCTCATGCGTTGGTTTTTCTACATTGATTGGTATACCCGCTACTAACATTTGGAAAGTTGGAACAAACAGATATAGAATTTAGGCATTTTTCTACATTTCATTTTAAATGCTTAATGTAATTGCGAATTCTATCATTTCCCGTCTTGAGATGCTGGAAATGGAAAGAAAGCTTAGCCATACTTTGGAAATGTCCCTCAATGGCGCATTGCAATCTATTTATTTTCAAATTCTTCCTATTAATTTTATCACTTCATTAATTTTCGACCGGCAATGGCCGGTATTTTTAAAATTCCGCTTATTTTCGAAATCATTTATCTTGGTACTATTATATATATTGATCATAATTGCAAGATCCGCAATTAATGTCGTTGATATTAAATGCATCAGCAGGGAAGGGAAGCAAATAAAGGTATCATGGATGAATACTGGGTGGGTGAACTCCAGACGGGTGTTTATCCACAGTATATGTTGGCTGGTGTTTATACCCTCCTTATTGCAGGTACGGAAGCACGTGCATCTTTTGCGATCAGGCTCGTGGCAGCACATCAAATTCAATTTACTTAAGTTTCGTTTTTGCTCGTACGTGCGTATATTCGGATCATTTAAGATTCTATTAACTTCGGGTTCGAAGCCGACGCACGTGTTTACGTTCTCTTTCCGATGCATTTTGCTTCCGTATTTGGTGCCGGGTCGCTGGATGATGCGATTATCAAGGTTAATTACGCCGGTACTTATATATAAATATCAGATAATAATAAGGGAATAAGTTGCCGTTAGTTCCAACCGTATATAGTAAAGTATTTCCTGCGCGACCTTTCACGATTTCCGTAATTTATATTAATTTACAAAAATTAATAAAATTAAAGGACCGTTACGGGATTTAGTCAACCGATATTCTCACTAATGATGTCATATTTCTTTATTTTTCAGTTCATTAATTTTATAGCACCTTTTCTCCACTTAAGTAATTATTTTCTAACGAACTTCATAATAGGCTCTGGTTTATTTAAAAATATACATGCTGACCTATTTTTAAGGCATTAGCATAATTTAAAATGGATGGACAAGTTACTTCGTCAAATTACCATCAAATGAATGCTGGAGTAGTCACTAAATCTCCTTGCAAGGAGGGTCGACAAATTAATCCATTGGTATATAACGCCCAGGTTTATCAACTTAAGTTTTCCCATTGAGTCATGTAATTACATTTATCTACGTATGGTACACTCTACGTGAACTTGGGTCTACATGAGCATCCACATTCATGTAGCTATTGAAACGAGACTTACCCGCATAGTTTGGAATGAAAGTTACACTGAAGGCTGTTTTCAACCCCGTTCAAGCAGCTCTGTAATTTCATCAAGTATCTTTTTATAGGCGTGTTGATATTATTGATCAAATTTGGAAATGTTATTCAATATTGCAAAATGTTAAACTCCATTTTGTTAATCAATCATTGTTATGATTATAATAATTAGCATCGTTCATGTGATGTTTAAAAGTTGTGGAATGAAAAAGTTCCAAAAATTAAGAAAGCAATCTTAGTTAAAGTATAATCATATTTTAGCAAAACATTTTTTAGCATCAGAATTATATTCCACATATTATATAATAACGTAAATACTACATTTTCTTCATTTCCTTAATTTTGATTACCAAAGCTGGAATATCTAGTTTTCTTTTTACAAATTTCTAACGGAAAGTCATTCCTTGAAATAAACGCATCGTATTTCGCAATAATCCACATCGCACCTTTTCGAAGCCGTATTACTTGCACATTAATGAAATGTGACAAAAACGGCCTTGTCATACGTAATACTTCGCATTTGTCTCAGTCGAGATTTAAATGAACGTGTTGTCAAATGCCTTCTACAGTTATCAAATAACAATGCTTAATCAATCTGTTAATAATATTATAACCTCTTTCTGCACGTGTTGCAACTACTCGCAGCCATGCAAAAGGAACATTGAAAAAAATGTTTACAGATTTATGCATACGGTTATCTACGTACATTCCTGTCATTGTCGAGATTAACGTGCATGGTCTGCGTTATTTTCAGAAATTGGTCGTAACAGCAAAGGTTGCACGTGCAGTTGTATAACACTAACAAATTTCAACCTTAATAGATACTTTGATCGATTATATAAATATGTTTATGCAATTATTGTTTTGCTCCAAAAGAAAACAACGTTGCATAAAGATATTTGTACAATTACCGGCATAATGTGCAAAGTACCTGGTAACAGTAAAGTTGATCTCTGTTTTCTATAATTACTATTTTAAACCTACTTATGTAATACATGCTTATTTATATCGTTAAGCGTCACTCGTGCATGCATCCAATCTCAAAACAATGCATTTTTTTTGTTAAAATAAATGAATCATAAAGACAAAAATTATTTACTCTACAGAGTTATATTATTATGTAGATATTTTTCTTTTAATAATTAAAAAATTATTGTGCATTTTTTCACAATAGTGCGATATTTTCCTTACGATTTTCATTTTTCATTTCAACTTGAAAGAAGAAAAGCAATAAATCGATATTGTCTTTAATATTAAAAACATTTGTTTAGTAAACTACTAAAGTTACTGCTAATCTACTCTTTCAACCATAAATATCTTTCTTCAGGATTAAAAATATAGGTACTTCGTAATAATAATTCGCTAAAAAAATTCTTTAAAGTAATGTGTTATTACAAAAATATCATTTAAAAAACTGTAGAAACCTTTGATATTTTTCGGTAAATGATGAATAATAATTTATGGAGCCGAAAACTTTTAAGGGCGTTCGGTTGATCAGATCAGATTCGTCAATGATCAGCTCGTCATATTGTTACATGATCAATACGCCAAGATTCAAACATTATTTACCAGGCGTTTAGGAGTTTTCTGATAGAGATTTTTAGAGATTATTAAACATTTAGATAATTATAAAATTATATATTATGTAGAATTTTTTGTCAATCAACAATAATTTTAATAATGCTTCATTGTTGTCATAATTAGACTCGGATCAAACTTTAGAATCCTGATAAAACTCTGAAATATGTACAGACAACATGATCAGGGGTGGTCACGGACGTATCAAAAAATCTAGGATGTTTAATTTTTCTTCTTCTCTAATACGATATAACAGTAGTAACCAGTGTAATGACTTCATTCTCCAAGTTATACCGTCACTTACGAATTTTATTTTAAAATATATCGAAAATATTAAGGAAATTATGAACATCGATTATTTGCGAATTTCAGGGAATATCTTATTAAACCTTGTTCGAGTTACCTTGGCACGGTTTTGCAAGTACACTTGAGTTTCAAGTGCCTTATAAACACTTATTGGAGATGTAGACACGAACGTAGATTCATGATAAAAATTAAGATTTCGTGTGCTGACTATAATTTTAGAATCAGGTTTTGGTAGTAAATGCTGTATTTTATTTAATCCTATTAGACGTATTGCAAGGGTTAATTTTGAAATATCTGGATAAGTGCATACGCAAAGGCCTCTTTAAAGTAAAGTGCAATAGCAAAATAAAAATTTGAAAATGGAAAAATATAAACTTGATAATAACTAAATAAATTTCTTCTGATAATAACTATTCATTCAAATATTTTGGAAACATATACTCATTAATACGCATGATTTTATGATTATGATTATAATTTAGCGATTATTGGGACGATAGGTTTCTATTTCTTCATATCTTTCTGAATAGGAAGTTAAACATAAATTGACTGAAGTAAACAATATTGAACTATCTTAAACATCCTATAATTTTGAATAATGACAAAATATCTGCCTAAAACATCGTAAGGTATGAATACTCTTATCAAACTACTGCAATACGATTCCGATTTACTTCTTTAGAATCTAACTAGATATTTGTGTAAGAGTGAACTAACTACGCTCAAAAATTAACCAGAAAAAGGAAGTTACCAAAAATTGTTGATGCATTCGCTGTAACTTGAACAAAATTTATATAATATTTGCAAAAAATTATGACGAATATTTTATTATCTTTATACTCAAATGGGCATTATTAACACATCAGATACTTCTTCCGGACTTGCATTTTCAAGTGTGTCAAGTCAAGGAAGATTAGGTTATCCAAAAAAGTGCTTTTTACTGAAATTCATGAGATAAACGAGTTTTTGATCCTTTATTGAAAGATTGCTCAAATTAACTACGTTCATGGTAATCAGCAAGAAATGCTAACTATAAAATACTATTTGACATGGAACCGATCTTAAAGTACCAGTAAAAAATTATGTAGATTAATTATACATTGGACATCTATTTTGTAAATATATAGTCTTATTCATAAGACTATATATTGTCATTCATTCTATATAGCTTCATTCATTCTTGCGAGTGTAAAAACCAAGAGAAATTTCAGACATTCTTCTTAAAATAGGCTCCTGTCATTTATGGGATCATATATTTCCTACTAATGAGAAAGAATATTTATTCTTCGAGAAAATCAACTTACACAACTTATTTAAAATGATTTATTATTGAACCTTAAACCTTATTATAAAAAAGATGGATGTGTATTGGTAAATTAGCTGTTCATTGTATTATTGTCATGATAATCCACGGTACGCTTTAGTCATTGACAAAGTTGTCCAGGCTATCGAGACATCACCGTGACGCATTGTCATTTATGCTTGGAAGATCGTATTTTATTCCTATTTTTCCAACCAAATGCTCGTAAACATTTGAAAAGTGAGAAACCAATATTTATGATGAATAGTCTGAGTATATGATTAATACCAATTACGTGAGAATCGAGCTCGTGATTAGTTCAGGGTTCGAACGTATATTGCAAATTTGTTTGACTGACAGTAATTAGCGTGAATGATTGGTAAGCGCACTTTAAATAAACACGAGGATTTAAATATAAATTTAAATATAAATTTAAAGCAATTTTAACTCCATTTTAATTAATGCATTATTAGCGTCGATTTAATTGTATTTAACATTAATTAAAATAATTTTTTTCATAATTTATTCTTATACATTGTAAGCTATTCTAAATGTCTAATAATTTAGATTTGTTGACTCTCATATTATCTATTGTAGGATAAGAGTTTTGATTCTGAATAAATGTTCTGTTACGACGCTTTGTATCTTTTGTGCGAATCTGAAAATCGACAAATATCTCGTCTCTGTGACGTGATCAAATTATTTTTTTATACGTATAAATGTAAACATACATCTGTTACTTCGACCGTAAATGCAATGCAGAAGTATTGAAATTGGTCACTGCGGCAACAAAATTTCCGTGTAGTTTTTAAACAAATATTGTACAAATATTTGAAAAAACAGCAATAAGAAATGTGCGTCTTTGATCTTCGTATGTGCATCGGTCCGTACGTGTCATTTTTGTTACACGGGATACTACAGAATGGATGTTAATCACATCATCACATGTTGCAATGTGGAGCTAACGGCTTTCAATTCTCATTTACAACTTCAACTCTATATTTGGTGCGGTTTGTCGTCATTTAGCCCATTTTTGGTCGATTATCTAAGGGTGTCCGCCAGTGAACAGAAACTTTGTTTTATAAAAAATAACAACTGTATAAAAGTATGTTTATTTATTATTAAATTAACTTCTTAATTAAGATCATTTTTATTTTTGAATAATTTTATTAAAAACGATCAATAAAACAAAAAAAAAATAAGAATTAATCGAGGCTTAAGTGGAGGTCGAATTAACAATATAATTCTTTTATGAAATATATTATTTAATTGACATTTATTGAAAAAATATTAATCATAAAAAGAAAACAATTACTTGTCAACCTATTTTGGAAATTAACGAGAGCTCACTAATTGAGATTTTCTGTAAAACTGAGTGATTAGTACGAAAAATGGTGTTCATCGCGGATGTGAACTTTTAGAACCTGAAAGCGATCATCCCATACTCTTGAGCCTACTTCGCAGTTCTTCAGGAATGTTGCTCGCCTGCGAGTGAAAAAGTTCATTTTACGCCCTTGATACGAAATAAAATATTATAAAACGAGTACCAATTCAGCATGCGGCTTTATGCATTTTTTTACATTTTTTAATGCCCTAGTGAAAAAATTGACCACTTTTTGCCTGGTTTATGACCATTATTAGCAGCTAATAGTCAGATTATGGCCAACATTTTCACTGATTTCTGGCCGGTTTTCTTGTGGTAATGTAACGCTGATGTACCCATGAACTAGCCCTTATTGATGCCCAAAGACATTCGGATATAATGCCAGATAGTTGGCTATGTTCTAGTCATCGCAAACTGTATTTAAATTAAGGTATATAGCACCCGGTAGAAAATGGCCAATAACTCGTCAGTCGTAATTGCAGATTTTATGTCAGTATATATATCAAAGAAAGTTAATAATTAATACATGTCCTTTCTATGTATTTATATCGCACAATTGTGTGATTATAATTACAGTAGTCCTTCCCTTATTCTAATTTGTCCAGTCAGGCAAGATGTCGGCCTTCTTCCCTTATTCTAATTTTCCCCTCTCCCCTACTACTTAGATTCGCTGTCTTACTTTTGTCTCTTTTTCTTTTATTGCGCAGGCGCTGTTATTTGTATTTAGAAAATCCACGCGTCAACACACGTCAGTGGGGAGAACGCATGAGGGAAAATATTAGAATAGGAGAAGAGAAAAAATTAGAATAACGGAAGACATTAGAACAAGGGAAATTAGAATAAGGGAAGGACTACTGTATATTTAATTGGAAGAGTATACCGGGTGTTTGCTAGAGAATGTAAATGGGTATATCCAGGTTAAGCTACAAATGTTGATGTGATTGCAAAATGCCCAAATTTATTTAACAAATAGCTTACATGGCTTGTGGGAATTTGTTTTTTCCATAACCTGTGTTTTCTTTTCCTGGACAAATAAATTTGTCCAGACAACAACATTCGCAAATTCAATAGAACTTTTTACAAACAAATCAACATACACAGTTTGCTACAAAAACGCCATTTCAAGGGAAATATAATCTGATAACTTCCGCACCAAGCAAGTTGTATCCTCATTTCTATAATTGCAATCGATATTTCTGAAAATATGATTCCCCTATATGTAATAGCGAATTTGGGATCTGAAAGTTAGTTACTTAGGTAAATGCCCAGTTTTTTACTAGAATTTAGGAAACAAATCTTAGGCAGCAAAACTTTCTATATTTTGGATAATGGCCAGTCAATCTGCTCGTATTTTCGAACAGGGTTGTTAAATTAGATATTTGCTTCATTTTAGCAACTAATTACTAATAAAATTAACTACTTAAACAGTATACCTAACATTAAAAGAAATCGTTTCCACTATTTTCAGGTATACTACAGAAAGATAGTTAAAATTGCCAGATGGATTGTTTTCTATGAAAAAGTCGTTTGTTTTGGTACGTATAAAGACGTTGAATGAACCTTATTTACTAATATCTGAATCGAACTGCGAGGAAATCGACAAAATTTATCTTAATGAGTTATCGCGTTTGATTTGAAAGATTTTCTCCCACTCCTCCTTTAGGCAACTTTGATAGGAGTCCATGAGCCGATAGACTCTTTAGATAGCCATGAACTTCGCTCCTTGGTTGAAAAGGTTTCGGTTCTTCCTTACAATCGGTCTATTTTTAGCTTTCTCTATGAACTCTTACCGGACATTATATAATAAAAGCAAGTCTTCGCCTACTCGGAATATTCGCAGACACCCCCGTAACCGTTTGTTTTTGCCTGAGACGGCGACGCACGTATATGCATGTCTAGGTACGGATGTGGAGATACGTGTACCAGCATAAATGTACTTGTAGATCGGCGCAGACAGTTTACATCGCTCGCGGCCTTCCACCGTGGTGGCCTAGCTACCTCTCCTTTCTCCTCCCCTCACTTCCTGCCTCGTAATCGTTAAAAACAAGGTTATGTGCCGCTAGAAATAGACGGCCTAGGCAGCGCCGTTTCGCCTCGCGCGTGTGCGCTATTCTTACTTAGCGCAGCCGACTTTCATTTATCATCTGCCCATTTGTTTTGCAATTACCGCATTTCGCTCGGCCTCGCTCCGTCCCAGCACACTTGCGAATTTCGCGCCTGCTAATCGCTACTCCGCGACGCGACTTACTTACTTCGCCGCCCCCGCCACTGTCTTTCACTGTCTGTTTCCTTGTAGCCCGTTGTTTACTTTTCGAAGGAAATTACGTTACACTGTTCCGATTTCAGAACTAATAAATAACTTTCGCTTGGATCACCATTGATCTCCATTCTTGTGGATATTTATGGAGATCTGGAACTGTTGTTGCAATGCATATGGATGGTGACTATCTATAAAGAACCAGATACATTGTCGACAGAATCCTTCAAAATATAGAGGATGATTGTCAATAAGGTCATTTTTGGGCCCTCCTCAAATCGGTTGGTATTACGAGAAATTTGATCTCCTCAATATGCCTGACGATCTTTTAATACCGTTTATCAATTTATCGACTGAAAAGGGAATAATATAGCACCTAAAATTGCAAAATACATATGTGATAATGTATCTCTCGCAGAGATTTGTAACTCGTATTAGGTTACTGAACAACATCGTACTTTCCCTAAAATTGTAAGATGAGAAAGATATATAAGGAAAATATCTGTCAGAATGGGCCTTTTTGAGTTTCAACATCTATGAGACAAATTCGAACTGCCGGATCGCGGATCTCGTTTTTAGGTTTGAATTTGACGATAAAGGGATTAGTAGGAAATATGCAAGATTATTTCTAAATATACCACTAGATAATTATATTTTTACACAAATATATAAATTTAAAATCATGAAAATCCATTTTTACGTATTATTTGCCATATTAGATCCGCCATCTTGAACATTTAAACTTACTAAAATAAATTGGAGTGAATTTAAGTAATTCTCCGTCATTCACAAAAAACAAATTTGTAATTTCAAATAAATATGTACTTAAATGGTCGCTAGTAAATATTGACTTGACGGAAGAAAATATTATCTTACAGTCAGATTTAGTAAAAGGAAGATACATTTGTTCAAATAAAACCATGTTTCCTTAATGGAAGTAAATTGTTTACTTGCAACTATACTAGTATTTTCTGGTACCGGAAACATCTTTTCTCACACTCTGGGCCCAAAATGGTATGTTGCTGCCAAAGGTTGCAAAATTCTTCATTTTGTGACAAGGAATGATCAAAACTGTTCGCGTAAATTGATGGTGCATACTGCGTATGACGAGCTACGCAAGATCATGACGTATTCTTTCTCATGCTCACACCAGGTGATGCTACTTATTACTCAGCTGATGCACGTTGTAGCACGGGAACATTTCCCGGATAAAATTGATCCGATTTTAACCCAATGGAGACAATGTCTCATCTGAGATCCGGCCTGGTAATCCCGATAAAAAACGCGGGCCAAGTTCTGGATAGAACCCAGTCGGGCTTGCCCGACCAATTCGGATTCCGAATACAACGAAGGTAACCTGGTCAAGTTCGGATTATAGGCCAGTCAGTATCTCAAATCAGATCGGGCTGTAGTCAGGGAAACAAGACAAGCCCGGTCGGATGCTGGACACAACCAGAGTAACCCGGCTAGAAGTCGGTCACGTTTGGCGATATTACAGGCAGATTTTTCCGGAAACCATTATCTGTACTCATCCCCAGTCATTAAAACACTCGCTATTAATACCGTTTTGTCTAATTTCAGTTGTACTTCTTATGTGACGCGACTAGTTACAAAGTAAAGTGTCAGAGGTCATATACATATATAGGGCAAAATTTGTCAAGTGATGGGGCCCAAAAAATCAATGTTATCTGATCGGTCTGAAAATTTTCTGAATTGTTGTTGTAATTGGGAGAACTTTATGGCACAAAATTTATTTTGTTCGGCTGGATATGATTCTGCTGAATTAGAAGGGGGGGGGCGAGTATTCCCATTTTTGTAAATATTTAGACACTGCTTGAAAAAAAATGTTCGCTAAGTTTCTTTTTCCTTCACATATCAAACACCTTTCATCTAGACGTGCTAAAATTTTGTTTTGATTAAAACTAGACCCATTTTTTGCAAATTAAAAATACATTATATGTTTTTACATAGAAGAGCACGTTTTATTGTTCTAAAAAGAAAGATGAGCCTCTTTCCTATTAGACTACAAATTTTTAGGATGGCCTTTTTTGTTGTTTTGGAGATATTGCAGTTAGAATGACTAAATATTGAAATATATATCAACTTCGTGTAATGGATGGGATCAGTGTAGTTAGCTGAATTGAAATATGCAATGCTAATTTCTGCGGTCATACAGCGTAACCTTCTGCGCTACGAAAGGATTAAATAATGTATTATGGAAAACAACAAAAATAAATATAAAAACGTTTGGAATAACATGCTCCGTGTATTAAATAATTGTAAAGGTATTTGAAGTTAAGAGTTCACTTTGAATCCCTTGGAATAAAGCTCAACGATTTGCTACGAATGCAAATGGACGCTATTTTGTCTATTTGATTTCGGAGGTTTAGTACTGGCTTTGATTAAAATCATAATATGGACAATTTATATATATAAGTACCACACTTAAAGAAATGATACATAAAAGGACACCCGTTTTGAAATTTTTAGGTGTCCATAACTGGTTATTTTTATGTATTTTGTGTGGGTGTTCTGATAGTGGATGTGAGAGGATTAATATTCAGTATATCCTTAAAATAATTAACAATATCATAATAAGCAGCATGTGTTTTGCATGTCTTTTCGCGGATTTTTCTTGTTTGGTTTCTTTGTTTTTCTGTCTGTGAATAAATGACCCATGCTAAACATGTATTGTGTACTTGACGTTACCGTTACGTTGCTTTCGTCTGGTTTCGTGAATAAAATATCAGTGTTACTTCGATTACACGGCAGGGTTTGCGTCAATCTCTTCGTTAATTAATTTTCTTTGTAATTTATATATTTAATTTTAAGCACAAAACAATATAATGAAAAAATATATAGTAAAACATAACATCATTTCGAGTAAATTGACATTTTTTATTCTTAAAAAAATCTACTTTTCATTCTGGAAATTGAAGTACATATCTTTGATAAAAAAGACAAAATAAGCCCCACTTATTTGTTTTGTAAAATGAAAAACATGACATCGTGTTCGTTATAGTACATTTTGAATCCATAATAGTTTTCTTTTTGAACTACATCTCTGACTTTTTAGTCATCATATCTCCAAAACATAACGCATCCTTCATCATGTACAATGGGACCTGCAAAATTGACTGTCTTAATTCCAATAACTCCCAAAATTGACTGCAGGTTGCGAAAACCTACCAAGGGGAGGTGATCTCCACTTTACGTATTCTTAACTTTACATTGTTAACCTCGATTTGTCAAAATTTTGATTAGTTTCAATCAATTGCTCATGTTTTGTTAAAATTAGTGAAAAGCGACTGCAATAATTATTTCTTTTTTAATTCTTGTTTTTTTATAGATAATACATCGAACTGTTTCAGAGAAGAGTGGGGGAAGGCGACACTATAGAATATTGGGATTCTATTGAAACTCTGAACATAGGTGAACAAAATACTTCAATTTTAAGCAAAAATTTTACTTTTATATCCTACATCATTCTAAAGACCTCAAAATGGCCGCAACATTCAAAATTTCTTTAAAATTTTCTGGACGGCCTAACTTAAAACTACGAGATTTATTAAAAAATTGATAAGAATGAAAAGTTCTTAGAATTTACCGATAAATATCACGGAATTTTTTAAGTTTTTTTTAATGACATTGGGGATTTGTTTAAAATAGTACATTTCGATACATGTTCGTAAAATAGGATTTTACGCGCCGTTTTTTAACATGGGACTAGATAGGCCGGTGCGTAAAATCGAATTCTTACGCACGCGTGTCGAACCGTATTTTTTGGCACACTATGCGGAAAATTTGTGCAGCGTTTTTTGTGTGTCAAATACGAGGTTGCACACGAGTGATGACCGCGGCGCACGACTGCCCGGCGAAGTAGATTTCCAAATTGTAATTTGTCAACGAAAAATTATGAAAACAAATTTACTATATGCTCTAATGAATTCTAAGAATTTTTTGTTCTTTGCAATTTTTTCCAAATGTTGACAGTTTTCGAGAAAAAAAATTCTAAGCTATAATATTTAAAAGTCATTTTCTCAAAAACTATCAACTTTCGGAAAAAATACAAACAAGAACAAACTCTTAGAATTCATGTGAGTTTGCACTAAATTTTTTTCAGAATTTTTCGAAAATAAATTACAATTTTGAAAAAATTAAAAAAAAAATTCATTACAAAAATCTAAAAAAATTGCGTGATATTTCTCGATGAATTCTGAGAACTTTTCATTCTTACCATTGTATTAAAAAAGATCGTTGTTTTTTAGTTAGAATGTCCAGAAAATTTCAAAGAAACTTTCATTGTTGCGGCCATTTTGAGGTCGTTAGAATGCTGTAGAGTTTGAAAGTAAAATAGAATCCCAATATTCTAAGGGCTCCTTTTTATAAATATTTCCCAATTTTTTGGACATTTTATCAAATTCGGCGCCATATTGGAATTCCTAATGGCCGAAACTCAATTTTGACCTCGGAATCTTGAACAGCGACCTCGAAACAGGTGGGATATGTATCTCTTAATTTTTGTTAACTTCCATTTTAATACAAAATACTCGATTGAAATCGAAGGAAAAAACAGTGTCCTTTGGGCGTTAATGGGTTAAGAACCTTCCCATAGTAAAGAATATGAATTTTACGTGTTCAAAATCAGTAAACGGTTAGTTTTCATTTACTCGCGCTTGTTTTGGAGGAAGTAATTTTGCTCCCTTTATTTTTTTACTCCCTCTTTTCGACTTCAATGAGACGAAAACAAATTGAGGCATGGTGTGACATATTGGCGGTGTCAACAAGTGGCGTCAGAGTCCCGAAAGAGTGCGCAAAAGCGTATAGCACGCACACGGGCAAATTTAACGAGATGCTTGCGGACGACCGGGCGCACTTTGGCAATTCTCGCGCGACCTCTCGCGAGCTTTTATTTCCGACGAGGGTTCTCACACGAGGAGGCTCCTCGGAGGTTAGGCGAGTGCGAAAATATTAGGGTGCTTTTGTTTTCCAGGACTGGTTAGTTCTTTTGTTTCGGCGACGGAAATAATAGGGGCTGCCGAGGGGTTATGCAGCGTGTGTACACACAAGAGGTCTGCTCGGAGATCACGAAAATTACGCCGAGTTAACAAGTAGAGAAACGATTAAGAATTACTGAGAAGGACAATTCCAAGAGTGAAGTTTCAGCCAATTCCCTTGGAAACGGATGGAGTACGAAAATTACTATACTTAGCTCCAGGAGTAAGCAGAAGTGTACAACAATGTTGCACGCTAATGAAAACCTTCGATAATTGAAATTAATATCAAGTAATGAAGTTGCAACATAACCCTATTCAATTTCTAAATAATATATTAATTTGCTTTCAAGTTTTACATTAGCAACTAAGTAATAGAGATAACAAATGACTTCAAGGAATCTCGCTCCTTCTTAATTATGATACTTGACTTAGTAACTGTATTTAGCAGCAACCTACAGAAGTTTGAGAAGTATAATGAAGTGATACATTTACTTGGAAATTTCTGGTTCGTGTCATATTAATCGATTACGAAGTTCGATTTTGAAAACTTAGATTGTCTTGAGTCATATGTAAAAAGAAATAATTCTGGGAGTCCAAGATCTGTTGAAAAACGAGTTTATGCAGACAAACGGAAGCCTACCCTTAAAGCGAACTATAAAATGCAAATAAAGTTATTATGAACATATTACAAAACTGCAGTTCAATGTCATTATTTCTATGAAGTGGTGATTTCCAAAAAATTTTGAAAAGGCGACAATAGCTTTTATTTCGCAAACTTCAGATTTTCGTATATTAACGGTCTTCGTTCTCCAGTCCTATTGTACAAACACTTCGTTGCATCTTCTACACTTCTATTATTTTCAGTTTTTATACTTACGTTGAATGCAATTCTTGCATTACTGTGAGTTCAAGGAGCGAGAGAGCACTTGTGAAAACCACAAAGGCCGGATGAATGAAGTTTCGACAAAAAAATGCCCGTCTTCAGGGGCGGCACAGCAGGTCTGCCGCCTTGACATTGTGCTCTTTTCCAACAGTTTTTAACCCCGTGAAGTTACATCCTTAAGCCCTACTTCATTAGCCGATCCCCTTATACAAAACGCATTATAAAACTAAGCCCGTGTTTAATTCCACCGTCGGACGGAATGAAGATTAAAAATCCCCTTCTGAAGTACAAAAGGCCTCGAGAGCAGAATGCCAGCCGTCGCCCTTGATCCTCCTCTTCTTGATAATTGTCATAACTTCTAAAGCAGCCTCGAGAAATATTAATTCTTTTTCGAATCATTCGTAAATTGCCAGCCGGACGCCACTCTTTTGCCTGCAAATTGGCCCTACCTCTCATGCTTGCGAAAGATCCGTGCAACCGAGTAGAAAATTTTGAGTAATAATAGGGATACTAAAAAGTAATGTGTGACCATGATCGTTATGTCCTGTCAGATTTTTAAGTAAAAAAAAAATACATCACCCGTTAAAAGGGCATATTGCTTTAAAGGGGACGCCACTTGAGATGAGGTTTTGCATAATACATAGTATTAAAGTTCTACTTCAGACAGGTACTGTTGGTTGGAAGTTTCACGATAATTAGAAATGCTTAAAGATTATGAGTGTTTTTTTGGTTATGTCAAGTTAAACTTATTTATAATGAAGCCAGCGTCATAGGATTACGCACTAATCCATCGGTTATTCAAGGAATTAAAAACTTCAAAAAAGTACTGTAGTGAATTTCATTATCAAAATTATTTCGTTTTTCGACACCCAACAAAACATTTCTAGAAGTTATTTTAAGACGTTATTTAAGTTAAAAATAAAAATATAATTATTTACACATTTTATTCCTTGATTGAGTTTAAAGACCGCAAAGAATCAGAGATAAGTCGTAAACTTTAATAAGACACTTACCAAGAAGAATGCCTAATATAGTAAACAATCTACTTGTGATATAAACTCTATATTACACTAAAATAACGACGAAAATTTCAAGATATAATTCCACTATTGTGTAAAAAACGTTAAATTCGCTTCTAACTCATTAATGCCCAGAGGACACTTTCCTTTGGTGTAATTTCAATCAAGTATTTGGTATCGAAGTTGAAAAAGATTGAAAAATACATATCCTGATTTTAAGACTGCTCTTTAAGATTCCGAGGTAAAAATGGAGTTTCAACCAGGAATTCCAATATGGCGCCAAAAATATTGCCAAATTGCAAACAAAAATGGGGAAATATTTATTCCTCTCAGTTTTTAGAGCTCTTAGAATATTGGGATTCTGTGGAAACTACGTACAAAAGTGGTCAATATTTATGAATATCGAGGACAAATTTTAGTTCAAAATGGCGTTTTCGATGAAAATTTCTTTAAACATTTTCGGGTGATCCTGCTCAAAAAACTAGAACCTTTTTAAACAAAATTCTAAGAATGATATATTCTCGGAATTCATTGTGAAATATAATGGCATTTTTAAAGAGACTTCTTGTAATATTTTGAGACATTTTTTGCAAAACTTTAAATTATTTACGAAGAATTCGCGAAAAATATTACTATTTTTCTGATGAATTCTAATCATTTATTGTTCTTTGTAATTTTTTCCTAAAGATTTCAGAAAAAAAAATTAGTAACATAATATTTGAAGTTCATTTCTTCCAAAACTCTTGGAAAAATTGCAAATAACAAAAAGCGCTTAGAATTCATCATAGAATATGCTAACATTTTTTCAAAATTTTTCGTAAATAATTGAAAGTTTTGAAAAACGTAGATATAAAATTTCTTAAACTATCAGGAAAAAATTTGGAAAAATTCTACTGGAGAGTTAGAGCGTTCGGAAAATTTACAAGAAAATTTTATTGCGGATGCCATTTTGAGGTCGTTATAATGATGTCGGATAACAACTAAAATTGTCAAATATTTTCATCGCCTTTCTACATATTTTCAATAAAATCACAATATTTGAATAGCTCTAAAAAAATTTAGAAGTATAAATATTTCTGAAACTCTTTTTTGACCTCGGAATCTTGAATAGCGATCATGAAAATAGTAGGATATGTACCTTTCCATTTTTTTCAACTTCAATTTTGATATGAAATATTTGAGTGTGATTGAACCAAAAAAAGGATCTTTTAGGCGCTAAGGTGTCAAATTCACATAAAACTATGTTTAAAAAGTCGATATAAATAAATTGGTTATTTTTATACACATCCTCGTTCCTTAAACTTTTTTGTAGTTTTTGTTATTTTTTATTTACAATATTAAGTTTTATTATTTATTTTTAAAAAGTTGACTCTTGAATTAGTTTCCATATCAAATATTAAAATTGCGGGCTAACAATAATCTAAAAAGAAAAATCTACATACATTGTTTTATCGAATAATTTTTCAATTTTTAGCAATTTGTCGTTGGCAAAATTTAATTTTTATATTAAAAAATATATAGCTACAAAACCGAAACTTTTTGCATTTATTTTCTTTTCATACTCCAAAGATAAAGTTTTTATATTTCATTAACAATGAAAAACAATCCTCCTCCATGGGATTCACCATCAAAATGTAAAATTAAGGGGAAAAGAATTAGTAACAATCGACGCACCATATGTTGCTGGGAAAAGTCTGAAATTACGATTTGAATAGCCTAATGTCACTTTTATTCGCAATAAATGTTCACTTTCCAGATGATCACAAAATCCCTTTTGGACGAGCGCCACCTAGCGGTCCAAAAATTAATTTGTATGTTTATAGATTTCGTCACACTGAATAAAAATATTAGTAGGAATGTTACAATTTATGTTATTTCCCTTACATTATCATATTGGACAACTTCCCCAAAATATATGAAAATATTTTCATACGTGATATGCATATAAAAATGTCTGTATAGTATGGGTTGAATAGTAAAAGTACATACTTATGGCAAGATTTTAATACTCTACAACTAAAAAAATATTTTTACAAATCAATAATACTTTTTCACTTTCAGAATTTCACTAACAATAATAATATTTTAGTAAAGTTTTAACAAAATTGGAGAACTTTTATTATTTATCTGGACAGTTCAGAAATTTTTATGAATGATAAATATCAAAATTCAAGAAATGTTTTGCCATCTCTAATGGATTTTTCTTACAGTGCATTATAAGATTATTAAAGACTCGGTTGAAGGTAAGATCTTTGACATGAAATAGAATAATAGAGGGTGATGTAATTGTGTCTATTTTTTAAGTAAATTTAACAACATGTCTCTCCACACTTTTATAATTTTTCATCAGTATTTAATATATTTTAATGTCATACTATTTGTTTGTAACAGTCGCCATTTTGGTTTTCGAAATCATTCAAATGCATATTTGATTATGCTAATAAATAAATAACACTCCAAAATTGTAGACTAGGTCACTTTCACGACAATGATAATCAATTTTCCTGTCACGAATGAAGCAAGAAAATCAAGAAAAAACGTGTATCTCTGGGACTTAATAGGTTAATTTTAGCACAACTATACAATAAAAAATTATTTAAAAAATATATTTAATATTTTTTTCGTTGGTGGTATGTAGTAATTTGGTGTATTATCGTTTCTGAATTTCGTTGTTCCAAATGTGTTTTGATTGCTGTTACACGTATTTGACATTCGTGTTCGTTAGATTGCATTCGGCCATGATAATTTCAATAATCTAAGATTAGATAATCAAATGCTTCCAAAACCTCCCGAGTACCCAGTCTCAGATAAATCAAGTAATATTTATAGTTTATCGAGGTCCACCTTGAATCTGCCATATTGGATTTTTAAAATTGAAGGCCAGTTTGATAATCAGCTACCCCAAATACCCCCGAAGAAAAAAAAATGTTTTTACAAAACCCAGTGGAATATATACTCGTATTAGTCAGGAACGGTCGTCAATGATGAAGTCCTGAACATCTTTTTAAGAGTCCATAAAAACTGCAATAAAATTTGACAAAAGCCCGGCTATATTTGTAACAGAAAAAAGCCAAAGTTTACTCAGTTCAGTAACAAGTAAGCTCTTCAAATATTGTCGAAGATTAGATTCTGCAGAATTTGCTTAATTAACTACAACGAAATCTGCTAAAGATTGTTTTCCGTGCGTGAACTACTTCGTATGACTGTTGCAAAATGCCATTGCATGGGCAAATATGTAAAACAGGAAGGTGAATGTGTGACTTAGATGAAGTTATACAATACGAATATCATTAGACCCCCTGCAGAACTTCTGAAGTACATGAGATTAGTCACGGCAAAAAATATCGAACCTAAAATGCAAAAAAGGTCATTCTACCGATAATATCAATGTCATAAAATGTGACATTGCATGCAGGTATATCCTTTAAACTTCACAAGCAGGCGAAGAATGCAATTAAAAGTTGGATTTTTATCAACAAACTTCATCGTTGATATTTTGACGAGGAAGGTAGAACTGCCCCCTTATGAGTTGTGATAGAATCGACACTCTGATGCAAGAGCTGCTTGATTAACTGGCTTTGCAAACGAAGACACCAAACGACGCTCATTAAAAGGGACAGTTGAAGATGAAGTAGAAAGCAAAGTCTGCAAATAGTTTGGCCAGGAGCGAAAATGCATGGTGATCCATCGTCCCGTTTAGATTTGTATATACATTTATATATACACACACCGACACAATCTATATATGTACAGATATAGAAGAGGGTTGACGTCCTCTATTCGAGTCCCAGATCACGAATCTCAAGGTTCAAACCGGCACACGGTAGTGCCGACGGCGGCTATAGGTTCCTACGGTGGGGCAAGGGCATTCTGGGTAAGGGGGGTGGAGGGATTTTATCCCTTAACAGTCAGTCGCAGGGGTCCGCGATCCGCACCCTTCGTCTGTCTGGCCCCACACCACGCTTCCGCTGTCTGCTCCTGCGGTGGTTCTTCGTTCTTCCCACAGTCCTTCCTTCCTTCCTTCTTCCTTCCTTCGCTAGAGATCTAGAAACAAAGAATCCGGAGACACAAATAGAGAAGTAAGGCGGCAAAAAAAGCCAACAATAGGCGATGCGAGCGAGAGAACAATTATGAATAAACAGAATAGATTTTATGAATAGGAGAGACGAGCTAAAGTATGAAAGAAGATGGAAGAAAAGTATGCATATATAAACAAGGCATTAACTGCAAAAATGAATGAACGAGACGAATACCTCATGTAAGAAGAAGACACGCAAATGAACGTCAGAACTGGAAGTGAGCGCCGTAAGCCGCATAAACATACTTCACCAAGATTACCATAAGAGTACTTCAATAAGATTGCCATTATTACAAAGTGTTTCGATGCAGATGGGATGAAAAAAATGTGGACAAACGAAGAGAATTTTATCTCTCCGCGATGATCGAAGTTCGAAAACGAAGTTATGTTGAAGCAATCTCCACGGAAAAAAAGTAAGGTTTTGCATATATACAAGTGAATTACGTCTGGAGAACACGCATGACAAGCCGATGACACGCAAGAATGAATGTCATTGAGAACGTTGGAAGTGAACGTTACAAACCAGACAAACACACTTCAATAAGATTACTCTAATAAGATACCGGCATTACGAGGTGCAAATATGATGAGGTTCAACTGATATAACTGTAATGTAAACTAAAATGCTATCTGTGTGAAGCTATCGAAAGCTGAAGATAGAAACGAGGTGGATAAATACTCTTGTAATCTCTTTGAAGTGTGAAAGAGGAAGGAAGTTGGGTTTTATGTAAATTGGCTTTGATGAATGGATCAAGAAGATTTCTGGGAGAATAACACTTTTAATGAACCGGAAGTTTGTAGACGATACCCGTTTTTATACCTTGTTAAGTGAGCTTTCAAAAAAAATATCTATATAAGTATGTATCAATAAAGTTTAAAAGTGAAACATTAGAAGGATCACTTAAGTGACTAATCTTGTAATGTAGTATCACTCATCGTATTCAAATTCCTTTTTTATGTCATCTTTAATGAAAATGATGGCTTGACGTCGGGTGATGATTGCAATTCAAATTGCCTAACCTCCTTCAACTCTGACTTCAAATCATCAAGTGACAACCTATAAAATTGTAGAAATAATGTTTAGAATTATCAATGTTTTGTGATAGTTTATATACTTTGAAGAAGTTGCATAAGTAATTTAATTCGTGAAATGTAATTATTGTCATTAATAAAATTCTATTGGTTCTCGACGATGTTAACTGTTCACATTGTAAGGCTCTTTATTAATTATCTTTCTTAGAATTGATGGTCCATTTATTTAGTATGATAGAAAAAATAAGTAAATAAATGAACGGGAGTAACTGGGATATCAGATGACGTCTAGCGCAAGAAATCATGATCTTGTCATACGTAAAATTTTGGGTTCGTATACTATTGGGTTTAATAAATTTCATAGTAAAAAACATGGCCATTACGGTTCGAAAAATAAAAACGAAGTCTTCGATCTACTTGACTAGCTGTTGATGCCCCTGATGAGGACCTACATAAGGTCGAAACGTTGGGTGAGGAAGATCTCACAATTTAGTGAGTTCGTTTTTATTTTTCGAACCGCAATGGCCATGTTTTTTACAATGAAATTTATGAATAAAACGGTTCATGTTAACAAAACTTGAATATTGGGTTTAATATTTAAAAGAACTAGTGCTTATAATTACATTATAGTAAAAATGCTATTCGCACCAGGATGTCACATTTGGTGCTCTTCGGCAATTCTAATGACACCCATATGCTGTAAACACTAATACTTCTGATTTTAGATTATATTCGAGACATAAACGTCTTTTTTTCATTCTATCGTTGTTTAAAAGCTAAATCCTGGAACTTGAATTATAATGCAAAATAAAAAATATTAGTTTTTACAAAATTAAAATTAATTTTGCGTCCAGACATGGAAGTCATTAGACCTACTGAAGAACCGAAGATGTCATTCTTATGCGAAACGCATTTTCATTACAGTTTTGATTATAAACTCTAGAGGCATGTTTTCTTTAAATTATTAAACTACAATACTATGTGAATCCAAAATTGTAGTAAGAAAATCATAATTTATTGCGCTTGATGTGAAATAATATCCTTTTCATGCACTTTTGGATACCTCAAAATCTTGACGCAGTAGAACAATTCTGCTACCAGATTTGGATTAAGCACATCGAAGTCCTTCCGAAAAGTATACTCATGTTTCTGATGAATGCAATTTAATCAGGATTTTGTTAAATTGCAAACAAAAATTTTGTTCCGCAACAAAAATTTACTGAAAATGGACAAAACTGATGTTATTTGTAGTTTTAGGTTAGGATATCTCGAAATCATGACGTGATAGAATCCTGTAAGCAGATTTTGCAAAGAAAATCTGCGGAAAAGTATAATGCGATTAAGTTGCTATGAACTTTGTTGGCCTGTCTTATTTTTTAGTTATTAATCTACCTTTTTTATCATACTAAATAAGAGCGACCATCAATGCTGAGAAGGATTTCAATAATTTAAGAGGGAATATCTAAATTTAGGCAACGTGTGAATCCGGAAATATTTTTATACGGTCCATGGATAGAAATATGATCTTACTTTAAAAATATTCGAAATGGACGCCATTCAATTAATATTTTTTAATTACTTGTTAATCTTTAAAGGGCCCAATGAATAACAACGGCCTTTGTTTTAATGACAATATACTTTTTTGTGACTCCGTTTCTATTCTTTTAAAAATGCATTTAAAAAACACAACAAATTGAAAATTAAATAAACTTAGAATATATTATGGCTAAAAAATAGGATATTTGAAGATTTTTATTTCACTTGCAGTGATTTATTTTTCGCATTTAGAATATGTTTAAATAGTACTTAAAAAATACCTAAGTATGATTTTTTTACATTTATTTTAAAAACGTTCCTAAGTTCATATATACTATGTAAATATAATTAGTTATGCTCAATACAAATGAATGGAAATTATTGCTCTGGTATTTTTGGGGTCGATGGATACGAATAGGTTGGTAATTTGAAAAGATTACAATATTCTAGTATGGTGGCTCAATACTCAAAAATTTATCAAATTCGGTTTGCAATAATTATTATTGACCAGTTTCTGGAGTCACTAATTATGAATTAAAATCGAAGTATGTATTGGATCCACCATTTTGAACGCCTTTAAATTAATATCATTTTTGTATTGATCCGGTTTATGAAATGTCAGTGCCAAGTTTCAGTTAATTCTGTATTGAACCTACATTTCGAATGATTTAAGTACATACATGTTTCCTGTTATCCTTATCTCAATTTTGTCTTCATTGTCTTGCAATTTTTTAAAATTAAAAGAATACATGTTAATTTATGACCCGGTTTTCATAACCATAATTGTAAAATTAAAATTTTTTGATAGACACCCCTGAAGAGGACTTCCAAAGGAGTCGAAACGTTGGGCTGGAAATAAAGAATCGTTTGATTTTTTATAATATTGAACCGTGTTGGCCATTCTTAATTTTACAATTATGATCACCATCTAAAAACTTGGTTATTATTGTTAACATATATACATCTGTCAAAGCTATTCTATACGGGCAAATGTAAAAACATCGAAGAGTTATTGAAGTATTTTATTAGTGTCTTTTATTAAATAACTGAAATAAGAACGTTTATTTTTAAACTTTTGTTAAATAATAACGAGCAGTTAGCCATTTACAAGACCACCTTTTCCGACCCAAAACTAAAAAATTTTCATTGCCTTTATTGAACCATAAACTGCAGCTTATTGTGGAATCGCACATTAAAGGGTTAATACTTAATTTTGTAAATTTAGTACAAAGATATCAATTTGTTTATTTCAAACATGTGTTATACGCTAATCTTATTTAATATATCATTTTGTTCCTTTACTTTCTGTTTATTACACATCTAAAAATGAATATAAAAAAATACGCCTAAAAAATGCATACCCAACAGGCAAAACATGACAAAAATATAATTCCCCAAAAAGAAAGTTGCAACTCTTAAAAATAGGTGTTGAAACATTTTAACGACATACTAAAATTTGTATACTAAGAGATTAATTAACTATTATTACAGACTGAATAAAAGAACAATGACTGTGAATTCTGCGAATATTCTTTTCAAAATTATCGGTATAATATTGTGTTTAAAGAAATATACGAGGAGACGTAAACTTACATTGTATAATACCTGACTTATCATAAAAAGACAAGAGTATGAATGAAATAGAAAGGGAGTTGTAAAAGCATGCATACATCAACATACTATTACGAGCAACATAAATGATGCCGCGAGGAACAGTAGATGAAGAGTCAATGACTGAAGATAAATAAGAAAATAAAGATTAAATCAGAGATGAAGATATGTGGATGTATTTTCGAATAAACTTGTATAAAGGAAGGAAACGCTAAGAATCTCATAAATAAATATGTACGAAAAAGAAGCGTTAATGAATGAAGTAGAGATGCTTATAAATGAAAGTTTCCCAGCTTTGTACCTGTGGAATATTATACAAAATAAATAAAATATTGTATACAATGTGAATTAAACCCTGATTAAAATAGTAATTATCATAATTAAAAGAGATTGCTGCTACAAAGTAAGATATAAGAACAGAAGTTCAAAGATTAGCAATATGGGCATTTCGCCAATTACCAGTCGAAGAAATTACTTAGTAAGTAAGAGGTAATTACTAAGATCTTAGACATAGACTAGTACCTGTTTTAAACATAAACTGTTTTATCATAAGAAAACGTATGAACTTCACATTGTAACTATAAAAAACGAAAAATTTAAAATAGATTGTGGAAAACGGATGAAACTAAGATAAGCAAAGATCGAAGTTTTTAGAAGGTATAAAAAATATTGAAGTTTATAAATGAAGTCAAGAAATGAAAGTAAATGTAAGAGGCTCGTTAGAAAATGTTAGATTCAAAGAGATAACATTTAATCTTTATACGACATAACGAAGTAAAACTCGAAAAGTGAGAGAAAGCCATTGAAGTGGAAGGAAAGGTGTCCTATGTCGGAGTAAAGCAGTGAATTTAAAAAAGCCGATTCGAGAGGGGAGCGAATGCGCAAAATAAACTCACGGCTTGTATTCATAATATTGAAGACGAAGAAGTGAAATCTGAGATAATGACACGTTGCTGATTGTACAGAGGTTAGGTGAAACGAACTTCAACCTGTGGTGTAATAGCGATACATTGTTATTATTATTGCCATTGTTATTGTAGACGAAGTGATGTTCGAAATAAGCCTCCGGCTAGGTCGAAGGATGAAGATGCGTAATAAACTATAAAGTGAGAGGTGAGGAGAAGGGAATTCGCGTTTCACAGAGAGCGACTGAAAGTGTAAAGTATACAATTAAGCGTAAAGCACCAAAAATTGGTCGTAAACATGGAATGTGGCTTATTAGATAATCTGAAATCAATTTTGATCTAAAGCTATAATGATATGCTTAGCGCAAGATGTTAAATTGTGCGTAATCAAGATCACAATCGCGCGTAATCATACGTTTACGTAAAAAGTTATTATGGTATTAAGTGATTTTTATCAAATCTCTTTTGCAGTAACATTTAATGTTACGATGGTTAAAATTAGCATATTATGTAAATTCCACAAATCGATATTCCAATTAATTCGTTTTGTTTTTACACTTCTGAAGAGTCAACGGTTATTATTTGACACCCTTCTGCGCCAAATGTTTACCATCAATGTCCTGGATTCCTTGCCCCTTAACCGTCATTTGCACGTGTCTATTTTTCAAGATAAACCGCATTTTCTGGATACTCAGTCAAGAGACATTGTCATAGAAGTGCAACACGAGGGTTGGAGCGTACTTTATTCTCGAAAATTCATTTACACCCTCACCTCATTCTTTTATGTTTTCTTGAACTAGAATGCTGGCTGTTTTCGTCCTTCACTTGCTCTACTTTTCGAAACGAAAATATTATTTACTTTCACATAAAAGACCCTACAAGACAATAATAATGGACAGAAGCATGGAAACTAAGTTGGAATGTAGTTTCTAAACCGGATAAACCTTGGTAAAAATATTTGTACTGGTGAAGTATAAACATCTAGGAAACTTATGATTAAATAAGATTTTCATTAAATACAATTTGCGATTTCAAAACAAAGACTCGAAAAGTATTTCATTGTCTGCAGTATATTTGTTATTCTGATATGAGAACGTAATCTGCTCGTATTAACTTAGTATGTTTACTGATTTTGACATCATTTCGATAACGGAAAATACTAACTTAAAATTTGTTGTGGCCTGAAGACATTTGTTCTCTTTTTAAATAAATATTAGACACCTCAAGTGGATGTTTTAAGTGAGAAAATAAACGTTCTCTTGCTTTCTGACTTACACAGAAGTTTTGACAGTCTTTATGTTATTTATATTCACTAGATATTACTTCACTGACAGTTTATCAGAGATACGCACAGCATACGAAACATTGTTTACAACCTGTCACAATAACCGGTCTGTCTCCTGGCGCCAATATTTCTATACATTTCTTCGACTGGTTGCGAATGCTTCTGCTGAACAGTAGAACAAAACTAAATTGGTTTCCTATATATTTATGTATTCAGTGAGTGAACATTATTATTAACTGTCATTATTATTAATATTAAAATTAACTTCACTCTTGGAGGTTCTAATCATAAAACCCTAAAATAATTAAATATTTTAATCAGAATAATTTTGATTGACAGTCGTTTATACAGTGCAGTTTTCACGATTATTTATTTTAAAAATAATTAAGAAATGAGTAAGGAGATTTTTAAATAGTTATATTAAATTGTATTCTAGATTTCTAGTCAGCTTTATAATAAAAATTTTTTCTTTTACAGTTCTTTGTAAAATTTTGCACTTCAAAATTATCGAATTTTACAGCATTTTGTTTTATAGACATGAATCTATTAATCCTCTCTTGTTTCACGAAAATCTAGTAGTTTTGCCACTATGCAGAAAAAGGTGGATTGAAATAATATACAAAATAAATTTAGTGCTAGTCCTACTGAATTTGCTTACGATTTGTAATACGACACCATTCACCCCTAAATTATTGAAACTGTATCTTATTTTTAATTTAATTTAATAGGGCGAATTTAAATTAAACCTGCAATTTAAATTAAATCAATTATGTAATACCTCTTATAATTTGACAGTTTATTACTTGACATCTAAATGCTTTCTTGTTATAATAATTTAATGTTTAATTGCATGTAAAATTGCATTTTGCTCCTTCAACAATGTCCTACTTTTTCGAGTTGGCATCATCTCGAATGTTAAAGGGACCAGATCCTGAATTTTTAGCTATGTTAAGTAATAACTAAAAAAATTGTAAATATTTTTTTTCTGGCAGTATTTTGGGTGAGAAATAATGTGAAATGAAAAAAAAAATCGTGTTTTTTTCCTGCATTTTTGACATGCCAATTTTTCTCAAAGTTGAAATGAAGGAAAATCCATACCCTTCCCAACGGGCACGAAGGACCCAAATGTTGCTAAAACGTTTTTAGAATTTTCCAGAAACGTTCCTAAAACGTTAAATGTCTGCAACATGGATGAAACGTTTATAAAACGTTCCGTAGAAGTTGCAGACATTTAACGTTTTAGGAACGTTTCTGGAACGTTCTAAAAACGTTTTAGAAACATTCGGGACTTTCGTGCCCGTTGGGTTATTTCTTACAGAGGGTTTAAGAAACAAAATAAAAAAGAGCCATCTAAAAATATTGGAATTTGTGCCAAATAAATAATTTTTTGCACTTTTGAAAAAATCTAGAATAATATTTGTGGAACCCCCGTAGCGTCAGTTATTTTGAAACTACGTTTTCCGACGTAATTTTCAATGTCAAAACTAATAAATACGTGCTATTTCTGAAAATTTTTTTACTTATTTTTTAAAATACAAATCTGACGAAAAAGTTTTTTTGACAAAAGATGGAGATCATGAAATTCTCTACAAAAAAGATCGGATACATTTTTTTTATAACATTTTCTTTATAATACGGGCGTAAGTTTTGACACCTAAAGGCGATCGCTCGATTTCTTCAATGACGGCATGAGCGGCCCTCGGACCGGCTGATGAAAAAAGGTAATTTTACGCCCTGGTAATGACAATAAGTATTTCAGTGTTTAAAACGTTTTACACCTTTTCGCTCCCAAAGCCTTTGTAATTGGTGTCAATAATGTCTTTAAAAAGTCCCCAAATGATCCAAATAATCCCATGGAATGCTCATTTTTATTTTCTGGAAAAAAATCTGAAAACCATGTAAACTGATTTATTTTTGTTAACTTAGAGATGAAATCGTAAAGAGGTCATACAAATTACACGTTTTGCAGGTATGGGAAGCAACATCTATTTGAATATGATCATGTGACAACCTTCCAATAATTATGCCAAACTTGTCAATCATAGATAAAAATCGGTTTTGTAAGGATTTCTTGTAGAATTGTTATTTCTGTTAATAAAAGTATCTGAAAAGCTCCCCATGGATTCTCTAGCGAATTAGAGATTCAAAATCACTTAAGCTGCCTTCTAAAGTAAACTGGAACATACCGAATAGACTCGCGGGTATAAGAATGGAAAACATACATGTAAACAAAGGATCGGTAGCTCTGTTTTGGCGAGTCTCGCTGCCACGTATCCTAAAGGATTCTGCGCGCGGCGAATCTTTAAAGGATTATAATACCAGCACACAATGCCTGACTTTCCGAGGATTATATTCTGCGTCTGGTCGATCGGTCGGCTAGACTAGGTCGAACGGTTGAATTCCAAGAATATACATCACATCGTGCCGCCGTCGGCGAATTAAGGATATTTATTGGTCTGGCGCTACCCGAGGAATCTGAGACTTTGTTTACGAAAAAATCTTAGGCCTGATCGACCTGCCGTTTCTGTACCGATCCCTTCGGACCTTTTTCTTGCATGTAAATCAGCCGCCGATGAAAAATAAAAAATGACGAGTTCAATCAGATCCGTTTCGACGCTGTGTTATTATCAGCGACCTTTCTCCGTCTCGTTTACGGCTTTTCTTATATTTTTACTTTATTAATCCGTGGCAGGTCGTTTCCTTTGTCCCTTTTAAAATTTCGGACTTTATTCTCATATTTTCGAATCCAGAAAGGCACCATGACGAATTGACCCATTGACTTCGTCTTGAGGAAGATAATGGTTAGTGTCAGAAATCGATATTCTATTGGTTCTTTATGGATCGTAAAAGAAATTGACGAAACCTCCTATATTTATTTCAGTTATTTCGATGATTTTTAAGGAATTTGACAATTTTCCGCTCACATTATTTCTATGAAAGGCTAGACGCGATTATCGTAAAAGAAGTACAATTCCTAGAATGGGTGTTGATGAAAACGTTTAATGTATTCTGCCGCTGTAAAATAGGCTCTATGTGTGACCTGAGTAGAAATCCACAGGTCATTCGCACTAAGCAGAAATATTTTTCTATTTTTGGAAATATGTATATGCGCCGAAGACAAACTTTACTCTGTCTTGCCAAAATAGTATTTCCCAAGTTTTTGTAATGTTTTGTAAAGATCTATTTTACTAATTTTAATTAAATGCATTGGGTATAGAATGTAGGTTAGACACACCACTGATTGACACACAAACCAACACAGATAAACGATTACGAATCGTACTTTCCTTTTTGCAAACTAATACTCTACTCGATCGAGAAGTACGATTTCATTGATCAATTTCTGTATATAAAAAAATCCTTTGAATTCAAGATGATACTTTTTGTTTCATTTGTTTCCCCATTCTGTGCACCATGTTGAAAACATGATGTATATAATATGAATGTATATTTAAAAGTCCACCTATGATTCCGAAAGAGTACAGCCAATTAAGATAAATATACCAGTAGCCGAACACGTCCCAATATTTGAACAATACTGGCTATTCTGAAGCAAAATTTAACAATACTGAAAATCTAAAAAATAGTTTAAAATCATTTATAACTACATTCTAGAAAAAAAAAAATTCAATAAGTTTTAATGCTTTCTTCTGCCTGTTCACTTACTGGGACAGTCACATCTTAAGAGTTCTGCTATTGGAATATTTACGACATTTTAGAAAGACATTCAAAATTCCAAATGGTAAACAAAGATTTTCTTAAAATCCTCAATTGCAATCATGCTGTGAGGTTTTTGTAATCGTAGATTACACATTCTTACAAAATGCAAAATTACTTAGAGTTTAACATTTCAAACATTATTTAACTGCTTATAAATTTTATTTAATTAATTATATTATTAAATTTTATAAAATACCATACTCTAGTTCCCAAAAATTTAATTTAATTATGTTTATCTCTATGAGATGTCAAATAAAAATAAATTGACCTAATGTAGACAACCAAGCATGAAATATATTGGAGTATAAAAGTACTTAGGATGCAAGTAGTAAAAGACAAACTTAGCAATCCAATTCACAATATAACAAAGAATAAAAGTTCAATAAACTTTTTTTTCAACATTTTTTCAAGAAAGTATTTTATCAGAAACTGCACAGTTATCAGAAAATAATCGAATTAAAAGTTAATATTACAGCCTTATTAATTGTATACCAATTTGTTAAACTAAAAAAAATCAATTAATAAATACTAACATGATATCCGAATTGAGATAAAATGCCTTTGAAATATTATCTCTTAGGTATCCTCTATTAAATAATTAAATGCAATAATTAAATATCTTCTTAAGAGACCACGATTATCATAACAGAACAAATTTATATATATATTTCCTATTTGAAATGATGGAACCAAATAGAGAAATTAGAAAATTGAACTTTTCATACGTAAAACGACAATTAACCAAGATTTTTTTCTGACGTGATAATCATGAGCTGTCAAGAGGATATTTAATTAGTGCATTTAATATGCAATTATATGAAAACTTTGATAAATGCATAGTCGTTCATAATTTCACTGAACAAATTCTACAGCGCTAAAAGAAAGTGATTCATCTTCACATATGTAAGCATCAGGTATTCTTTCATAATTAATTAACAAATGTCATTTTACCAAATTAAAAGTTTTGAACTTATTTATGTAAGATAATTAGAAACGCAAAAGAACATACCAGATGAGCAAAAACGCAGGCTAAAAATTCATTTCGATCTTCATTTTGTGCATTTTTTTCTGTTTTACCAGGAATGTAAAGTATGAAAGGGCATCTTCTGGATGAAGAATGTGTTTCGTTTACTACGTATGTAAACTATGTTATCTACATATTCCAACCTTCCCTTGGTCTCTTAATTTTATTCATCTTATTGCTCGTTGCAACTCAAGCTTCCCAACAATGTGTTTTATGTATTCAGAAAATATGTTCTCCGTTTTTATAATTTAATTTAATTTTTCTAACTTAGAAAACACATCTTTTTTTATTTTATGGATTCTTCCATTAATCTTTAGACGCAAATAGCGCAACGTTATTACTATTCAACATTTTTAAAGCAAACAAATAAATAACGCGTATAAATAAATTTAAAAGCAATCATTCTACGGTTTATCTTACAAATTCTTTTCCGTTATTTATTAGGTAGTATAAATTTTGTACATTTGTATTTATTACTAGTTTTCGAAATTTCCAATGGCTATTTTTAATGTCATTCGTTACTATTTAGTTCTTTGATAACGAACTCCTTCCTCTTCCAAGATTGTCGTTTCCGTATTCGAGTCTGCCACTTTCTTCGGGGCTGTATTTTTTCCCTTCGAATAAATATCTCCTCAATTTATTAGAAGCTTTCATGTCTTGTATGTCTCGTAATTTTTCCACGATGTCCTCACATTTTCTTATATGCTGCTGTACAAGATCACATTTTGTATATTTTTATCAGCATCGCTCAGCTACTGGAAGGCGTTAGATGAATTTTTACTTTCAGTATTGAAATTTGTTTTGCTGCTTACTTTAGACTACTGGTTTGTTTAATTTATTTTATACCTATTTATTATTAATATACCTAATCAATCCACTGGTAAAAGACAATTATTGTTTAATTAAGGTGATCACCAATATTGTAGTATCTGGACAATATTATATCATGCAATGACAATAATTTCACTGACAACATTTTTTAAGGTATTTATTCTTAGTATGGAAATAAACAAAAATTACGTAATGTATATTACTAAATATTATTACGTTTATTTAGATTCATAAACGCGGAGTATTAAAACTAAAATATAAATTAAAAAGAATGTGTGACCTTCGAAATAATTCTACTTATTTATTTTACTTTTTAGAAAACGCATATTTTTTTACAGATGTATAAAATCTTATGAAAACAATTTATGTCACATAGAGATTTTATTTCAGGACTGATATGGAAGAACACCAGAAAATGAGCAATTAAATATTAAATATGTGGTGTTTTTCTTAAATTATTTAAAACCATAATTCATAAAATATTGCAGAACCTATCCATTTAAACAATAATTTTAATTTTTGTCCAATCTTTAAAAGGGTATTAAAACCGTCAAAATATACTTCGTATAAAAATTATTTCAATAACCCTAATAATCGCAAAAGTGTGCTGATGATCACAAACCTCCCAATGTCTGATATAAAATGAATATATGTAGGGGAAACGAAATAATAAAATGAGTAATCTTGAAATCAAGTTGTAATTGTAGTGAAAAAATACGAAATCAATTAAATTAGAACAAATACAGGTTGTGCAAATACGATAAATACAATATGTGAACTCCATTTTGTAGTCTTCCCCCTGTTTACTTGAACACATTAAAGTCTCTTGCAGTGAGTGACGATGGACCCATACTTCGCTACTTATATATAATTCATATTGGAGAGTTAGATCAGTTGTTTTTTGACAAATAAATGTAAGTATTTAATTACTAATCGTTACGACTATATTGCAATAAAATTACATATACATTGATTGTATACTTTAGATAAAAATACCTTAATTAACAGTTATATTTCACTACTCTACAACTAGGAAATTCACGATTTAACAAAGTTCCTCGCAATGATTACGTATTTATTCATTATATAATTTATTATTAATAAATTTATTAAGATAATACTGCAATGTGTATCTACTACCTTATACTTAACGAAGTGGGGAAAAACCCAGTAATTTTTTAATTTCTTTAAAGTGAAACTATTTTAAAATTTAAATTATGTTTTCCTCCATCTCAAGGTATTCAAATTTATCTACACATTCCTATTTTATAGGAAAAAACTTTTCTAACGTGGATAAAGTAGTGTTCTTTTTCTCTGCAGCGTCGTAGAAAACTCGCTTAACATCGATGTTTAGTAAACATTATGTTGAATTTATCTGTAACAGAAAAAATAGAAAAGATTATTGAAGTATAATATTGTAAAATAGAGTTCGAAATTGATGATTATGCAATTATTGAATTATGATAAAATATTAAACACTTGAAGGTAAAAATAACTATGACATCACACAGATAGAAAGAAAATAATTAATAGAACCTTTTATACTAGTTAAATGTCTTAATACAAAAAGTAGTTGAATTAACTATTTGTATGGTAAATTGAACACTTTTATTGTTCCATTAACTATTTCCTGGCACTTAAATCATTCGTACATAACCTCAAATATCAGATATATTCTTTTATGTTATTAATTCTACTATTGACATAAGTTAAAACTGTTTCTACCATTTCTTCATAGTTCCATTAATCCATTTTTCTCTCTGTACATATAAAATATAAACCGCCTTTGCTCTCGTCTTATTTTTCACTAAAAATGATTATTGGTTGCGCCAAAAATCAATCACCAATGATTTTTGTAATATTTATGCCACTTTAAGTTTATATTGTAAAGATTCTACAATATAAGATATCGAAAGATTAATTAGTGACTTTTTGGTTGAAACAAAAATAAAAATAACATTGTTTTGACGATCAATCCATTAAAAAGAGATTAAACAAGATTATTATTTAACTAGCATATACTCGATTAAGATACTGACAAACAAATAAATAAATCAGTCCATATTATTAATTATTAGATACGTTATATTGTTTAAACTAATAAACAAATCGTAAAATTTGTGGATTATTATACTAAAAATATGATAAGACGAAGACGCAAGTCGAACACGAGGAAATTGGGTAAACGGAGATTTTCGGAGTTGCAGATTAAGAATCAGAACATGACTGAGATATGAAACTCAAAATGGTGAATCAAAAATGACAGACCGAAATAAAAAAACTATTTGATTGCTATGAAACGGGGTATTTGTAAGTTTTTAGGACTCAGATTACAAATTTGACCTTCGATTTTAAAAAATCAATGTTTCGGATTCAAAATGGCTGATTAAAATATCGAAAATTATTTGATCGAAATGAAACTGAGTACTCGTAGATTTTCACGATTGTTGATTACGAACACAGATTTTGATATTCAAAATGGAAAATCCAAATTGGCGCGTTTTGTACTTAGCATAAAGGAAAATTTAATCTTATCAGTTACTAATGTGCCGATTTATCTTATATTTCATATTTTTCATATACCGAATTATTAAAAAGCTTACATAAACGTTTATAGAATAATATTATGTTCTTCTGTTTGCTTGATTACAGAAACGAACTTCATATTGACATATCGTAATTGAAAATCGTTCATTTTTGGTATAAGTTTTTTAGAAACTGATATTTTCGCATAAAATCACGTGATGAATATAATTTTGTAAAATTTTTAGGTAATGTCACTACGTGAATGCCAAGGATCCATTCATCCTAATGACAATATATTGGAGAAAGTGATAGTTTAACCTTAAAATGGAAGATGTGTGGTAAAATAATTGCAAATTTAAATTTTTCATTCGCTCTTAATTTCTTTATAAAATAAACAACCTAGTGTGTTAAATTTAAATTAAAAAATTCTCGGATCCTATTCTAACTTAATAACGTGGTCCATTGATTACACAGGACCTCAACAAAAATTTGTTTCGAGATAACTTGAACCAGGAATAGTGGATCTTACAGATTTTTAGCCGCTGAAAACGAATCCGTTATTCGATTTGGTCCACCACGTCAGGATTTTAAGATATGTGATCCGAAAATTACTCAAAAATATACGTTTTGGCAATTTGAGGTTAGGATATGTAAAATATTCTAGGTCACGGGTCAAATTGGACAACTAATTTATTTTCAGTCACCAAAAACCTATAAGATCCAGTACCTGTGATTCAAGTTATCTCCCCTGAAAAACTGTTTTGCTGTCTTCTGTAATTAATCGCTGGATTTTTTATACAACTTGAATCAGAAGTGGAGGATTTTATAGATTTTTGATCGCTGAAAACGAATTCTTTGTCCAAGTTAACTCATCGTGTCAGAGTTTTCACATATCGTAATCTTAAATTGCCAAAAAGTATATTTTTGAGTATTTTTTGGCTCAGATATCTTAAAATCATGACGTGATGGGCCAAATCGAATAACGGATTCGTTTTCAGCCGCTAAACATCTATAAGATCTACTATTCCTGATTCAAGTTATCTCTAAACAAATTTTTGTTGTGGTCCTGTGTTATTATTTGTGAACACAAGGGTATAATGTCAAATTGCAATTCATTTATTATGTTCAATAGTTTTGTGGTGAAATGTTTGAGGGTTGAAATATGTGTGATGATTGGTTTTTTATGAAAAAAGTGTTGACACTTCCTGTCATCCGAAATTTGTATGTTGTTCCAAAATATGCTAATAAAAATCACTTTATCGCAAAGAAATAAAATTTGACATACATGTATGGTATTTTTTAGATGAAATCGTATGAAACAAAATATGGCAATACTTAAGATATTGATGTACGTGTTGACAAATTTAAGGCTACTTATAGTAGGCTATCTTTTACCGTTATAAAGATGTCATCTCGAAAAAAATGGATTATTGGTTAATACAATTACCAATACATGTTATATATTTTGATTACCTAAACTATCAAAAATACACGTATGACTCATTGAAAACTGTCAACAACACTCAGTACCTTCGAAACCAAAAGAAAAAACATGAAAAACTCGCTTTTTCCAATGTGATCCGGATTCAGCCGGATATGTGTAACAAGGCAATATTGACACACAATGTGTGCAAATAACTACAGGGAAGACGTGTGTAAAACTACGTCTCTGAAGTTGATGATAAATTTCAAAATCATGGTATATCATCAAACATCCCAATTACAGAAACAAGGTGCTCTATTTTACTGAAAACGATAAAAATAATTTATCTGCCAATCGACCCAAACTTTTCGACAATGGCGCTCCGAATGGCAGCTGGTCTAACGGTGCTTTGGGTACGTCTGACAAGTCTGGCGAAAAATCACTTCGCTTCCCTGAGATTTTGATTTTCCTCTTCTATTTATTAAACAATGGATCAATCGGTTTGAGTTTTGGAACGGTTGTCTAGTTCGCTCCTTGTATTGTTCCCGTGTTCCGTCTCTTTTCGACATCTCCCCACTGAAACACCCCTTTCTCCCTCAAGGCCCCCCTGGCCTTTTGTCACCTGCGACCTTCTGACACGCACTAGGGACAACGACACGACGTTGCTTCGCAGGAAGTCTGCTGCCATTTAACCACTCGCGCCTACTCCCATACCGAGAACGTCTCAGGGTCAGAGGCGAGACGAGACAACCGACCACCGCACCGCTCTGCGCTCGCGCGTCTTCATACACATAAACACTCAATAAATAGTTACACTGAAATATATCGACGTAATGGCGGCGGCGACCATTTTCCTCTAAATTTTATTCTCACGCTTCTATTCCAAACCGGCTGCTGCCGGTGCTGCGGACTAGATAAGCCTTCTCACGATAATTTGAATTTAGTGCGGGGCCTGCTGCAAGTCGTAATAAGAATAAAATACTTAATGATTATTATGAAACCCTTTTGTTCAACGCGGATTTCCTGCTAGAAAGATTTATGAACTTAATTTCAAGCGTGCTGCATAAGTGCACAATTTTATTTTGAAAATTGTTACTTTGAATCCAGCAATATTTTCTTGGTAAAACAACATATTTAATTTTTAATCAGTTCATAATTTGGACATTCGGAAATACGGGCTATTCGAAAGTTTTTTTTAGTGTCACATCAAATTTTCAAAATGTTCAACAAATCGCTCGTACTCCGAACAATATTTGGCTTCATAGGATGCAACTAGTGTCAACGTTATCAAAGTGATGATGGGTAGCATACATTTTTCTAGATGCATCTCAAAAACCCGACAAATCACAAAACAGACATTTAAAAAACAATAGACATTAAAAAATGAGACATTCAAAAACTAGACATTTCAAAATACTGACATTAAAAAATTAAACATTTCAAAAAGTACATATTCTGAAAATGTAATTAATGATTGAATTCTAAATGTGCTTAATAAGTATAATCCATTGGTAAAACTGATTTGATCTTGAAGTGACTTACAAAATAAATAGTCCCTTGTTCAAAAATGTTTGAAATGACCTTTTGTGAGACCTCAATGACGGCGACTTGAGATCATTTTTTATGTAGTGAACGCACCAAGGGGCCATCCATAAACTACGTTACCATTTTTTGGAGGGTGGATGGGGGTCGGCCAAGAACTACGGTCTATGTAAAATGTATGTATAAAAATCAATAAACTGTCTACGGAGGGGGGGGGGGGTCAAAAGTGCCAAAAAAGGTCTACATAGTTTGTGGATGGCCCCCAATCGATGGAGTCTGTATTTTTAAATGTCAGGTGTTTGAATGTCTGTATTTTGAAATGTCTGGTTTTTAATGTCGGATTTTTGAAGTGTCTGTTTTGTGATTTGTCGCGTTTTTGAAGTGCATCCATGTTTCTTTTTCAGTTAAATCGATATGCCGTACAGGAACACAATAAATCCGTGATAGCTTTTTTGGCCCAGCCTTGATGCGCGGGTTCCTAATGAAGAATCTGACATCCGTTTTACTGCAACGCCTCAGGACTTTTTCTAACCTAAAAAATAGGACGGATTCACAAGAGCTACACGACATTTTACAAATATTGATGAGCTGACGTCGATGTGCGTATTTAGTGGATGTGGGATCATGGATTACGAATTCCAAGTTAGATTTTAAAACCCAAAATGGTGGATCCAATATGGTGGTCGAACGTTTAAACGATGTTTTACTTTTTCACAGAAAGTAGTATTCATGGATTTTTTGCAGATTTCTTAATACAAATCGAAGGCGGGGTCTCTGTAATAAAATACGCATAATTCAAAAGATGGGAAAAGGTGTCATATAGTGTGGGATAACCACGTTTTGACGAACTAATGTTGGTTACTAAAAAGAAACCCTTCAAAGTAAACACATAACATTTTTCTTTTTAGATTTTTAGCCTAATTAAAAAATACACAGAGAGAAAAAAAAGGTAACGGAACCGTGAAGAAATTGTAAAAACAGTTATAAAGTATAATAATATTAAAATTAAAAATGTGAAAAGCTGTAGCGCGCAGAGTGTTACTTTTGCAATTGAGAACATTGTGAAAAGGGCCATACAATAATTCTTTTTAGTAAGGAAAGAAACATTTCACTGTTCGGTAATGTTTGAATAGACTATTTAAGTATGAAAGTGAAGTACCGAGTATCTGAGGTTATGTACGATGATGCGTACACAAATATAGGGAAATGGTTAACTGAAGAATATTATGTTCTTGTTTATTATAGAAATGGTTAAATTAACTACTTTTTGTTATTAAATGTTTTACTATTATGAAATATTTCCATTAACCATTTTTTCTCTCTCTGTGTAATTAGCGGCACGATGACTAAAAAGAAAAATCTGGGTTAATAGACGTAATCAGCCCCTTTAAAACCCACCAGACATGGAGTTTTTTTAAAGATTAATATATTTTTATAAATTCCACATCCTTATTGAATCTGCTATTTTTTATTTTAAAAATACGATCTGAAGTTCATAATGAGCAACCCCTGAAAATTTTTAGATATTCAGAATATTACAAATCCGTCATATTTATTGCATTTATACCACGTAAAATACACCATATTGTTAAGGTTAAAAAATATCCTGACGGTGTAAAACGAAGTTCAGTTGCATGTTGGACCTCAAAACAAATCATACAGGAAGATTTGTTGATGAAAATTTTCTTCCATTTATGAAATGATTATATTTCAGTCCACAATTTTTCGACTATTTTAAGATAGAACATTCACAATTTTAATTAACAAATATACTTGAAGCCAGATCCTTTAGTGTAATTTAGCTTTGTTATACTCTCGAGAAAGATCTGCAAAAATATAAATAAAAATTATTTTACACTAAGTTTAACATTCACAATCACATGGACAATACATGAAACTCAAGTTTGCTTGCTACTGTAAAAAGTAGGATTGATAAAGCAAAAGCTTTACGTCTATGAAACCATTATTTTTCATCTATGTTAAAGTTACTAAAGATTCAGATTTAGGAAAAATGTGGAAATCAACAAAAATATTAACATTGACTTATCCAACGATGAAAGAAACAAAAAAAATATTTGAACTAGATTATTGTTTATTACCTAATTCCAGTTATATAAATGTAATTCTTTACAGCAAAAAAGATCTTAATTGTAAGGACGAAAAGAGAATGCTTCGAAAATCTCACAAAGAAAAATGCTATTAGCAAATTATATCTTCAGTCTAAATTTCAAAAAATAATTTATTAGATGTGTAAAAGATGCTTAACTGGATTCAGCATTTTTTTCACAATATTTGCAGTAATCATTAGTGTTTTCGAATTTCCGAATTCTGTACAAATTAATGTAATTAACCTACATATCACATTATGTACAGTACATTTTACGTCTAAAGATTTTCAAAAAAGTGAAAAGGCATAAACATAGTCAGGACTTATTAGAACACACAAACACAAAATACCTATATTAATGGCTTTAAAGTCTTTAGTAAAATATTACAGAACAGAAATAAAATCCAAGTAGTAAAGTAGTAGGTATTAAACGACATTAAAGTTTTTCAAAAATAAAGTTCCGTTTTAACATGACGAGAAGTTCACAGTAAAAAAAGTGGATCGTATGTGAATTTTCAGCAGCGGCAAAAACTGCCGGATCCCCATGTGGGATTAAATTTCGACCTGTGCAGAACTCGGTTGAAAAGGAAACCTTTTCTATGCAGAAAATGGAGTCTTCCGTGTGTGCAAGGGCATGGCCTCCCTGGTGATTGAATCATTTTACAATAAGGTAGGAAAAAAACGAGGCTACTAGGTCAGTGAATACTCGACAGATATTTTTTTTTATAAACGTGTATTATGAACGGATTTGTCATTTTTATATTTCTATAGACATTTTTAGCCATCTTCGATTACAATATAATTTTAATATAACAATATAACAAATATAGTGGGTCGTTTTTAACGTAACAAATGCCTTGATTGTGTGAGGTCACAGAGGTTACGCCCCGAAATTCTGCTTGGAGAAGGCTACGTTGTCACGTGAGTCGATATATGTTTATATTTATACCATTTTGTTTACTACTCTCTGAACCAGCGAAAAACTATTAATTGACAATTCATAGTTGCTAATTCACAAAGCGCATTTACGATCGCTGTGAATCTGCCATTAGACACTGATTTCAACAGCGAACTCTTCTAATTTTACTGAAATCAGTGGAATGAAATCAAGGGCTTCTTGGTGGAATACAGTGCTTACTAACTGATCAATTAAGCGAATTTAACTAAAATCGACTGAATGGAATGTTTGCGCTAAATAATCAGCTCCTACTCATCCTAAGTAATACACAAAGCTATTAAAAGTATTTTAATTGCCATAAACACTTCATAGTTTCGTGTTTTTCGTGTGGTAAATAGAAGCTAATTTTCGAGTAATCTATTCAGTAAATTAAAGCAAAATCTATAATACAAACTTAGCTAATATAACTTTGTACACTTCCATCAAACTACATAGTAACACCTTCACGCAATTTTAAAGATTATAAAAATGGCTAAAAACGAACAATTACGATAAACTTTATAGATAATACCTGAAACACATCGCTATTATTTAATTTTTCGGTGATGTCTCCAATATATAGAATTTCGTGCTTGCATGGGCAACTTGTGGAAGCCACTTATCTTGGGCCAGAAAAACCTGCTCAAGTTCAAGGAATAAAGTTCTTGCAGCCTTAAATTACTTTATTGAAATTCTATATAGATGTTTAGTTTTGTGTAGGATGAAAAGCAAATCACTGGTTATATTCAGTGATCGGTTTTAAAAGAATTTACAACTGAAGAACCAGTGAAATAGTGGGCATTACAGTTGAGTTCTGCAGGAGTTTCAGTAAATACAATATTTCGACTGGTTAAATAGTAAAGTCAACTGGTAAAACAGTGAAATTGACTGATTTAATAGTAACAATTGTTTTCGCTGACGTATTTGGCGAAATTTTCACTGATTCAAATTAAGAGAGTAAGATTATAATGGTAGATTATTGTATTGTTGTGCATTCACAGAAGTTGTTTAACATCTGTTAACATTAAACATCTATTCTCGATACAGCTTCTATATTTAGTGAAATATAAGATATCATAAATTGTATCCGAAGAGATCCCCGACTATATTTGTCGAAGAAGCCCCTGACTAGATTGGACGACGCAATTTTGCATTAACGAAAATTTCGTGGCCGATAAGAATATTGTGTTTATTCTTTTAAGGGCCTAAAGCTAGGTCTTTGGTTATGTATAAAATACGGTGTTCTTTGCAGAGGGCCTCACGATTTCGTGTGACGAGCAACAATTTCCTTGTACTCGACAAGATTTTCGAAAAATCTTCTTACACCTTCTCTACCTCCCGGAGGCGAGCTGTTCCAGTACTGGACTTCGATAATCAGTTCAATTTTAATCTCGTCGAGTTCACTTTCAATCCCTTCCCTTTCACTTTGCCATCTTTTTTTTCTTAATCTTCATGAGGGCAAGTCCTTTGAGAGGGAAATTCAAACGGGAAACAAATAACAAATAATAATGTTTATAAATAGAGAAAGTAAATATATTTTTTACTCATCTTTTTTCCAGTCCCCCTAAGTTCAACTTGAGGTAAGATAGCTAAATGCGAACTCTCGTCTAAAAACTCTTTTAGAGTTCACGTCATATTTTAACCCTGAACATCGTATTGAACATTATTCATTATATCATTATGTATTTCTGGAACAAGTTCAGAGTATTATTATGACTCATGAAACAATAAATTATGCCAATAATGGAGATATACAATTGTGTATAAGTCGTGTACCAGACGAAAGTATCATTTTCCAACAACAGTTATGCACGAAGGCTACAGGTTGTAATAGGCACAGAATTGAGATAAGGCAAAGTACGAAGCCGTATTCTTGTTTGTTCCAAAAGTTATAGTTAGAAATAAACAGATATTCTATTTTTCATAAATTCACTGCACGCTACTTTGGACGCATGTCATTCTTATTAAGAGATAGGCACATCTATTTTTCAAGCATCTTTGGCTTTTGCAAAGTGCAATTACCAAACGATTTTCAAATCAAAAGAATACAGGTTCCAAAAGTTACAGTACAAAATATTAAAGAAAATACTTTTATAGTTTATTGAAATTTCATGAGCTTTCGTGTTTCCTATGGTTTCTTAATCAACTATCATACAGTACGAATACCTGGAAGAGCATATCCTTTTTAGTAAATAGTAATGTTTCATAAATATTTCTGTACAGCTTATTTAAATGAATCTTAAAATATCATAAAGTCAAAAGTACTGTGGATTTGCCCGTATATGTTTTATATTTTCGTTGTTTTCTTTTAAATACCTAATCCTCTCCTGGATCTTGTTCGTCTCAAATTAAGAGGGAAGAATTGAACAAATTCAACTATAAAAAAAACTATAATCTACATTACTGAAGGCCCAATGCGCCCGACGTAACAGTTTACGATCGAATTAAATCCCACCGGCGATTTTGTGCCCAGTAATTATGTCGCTGTATTTGACAAGGCAATTTTATATCAGCTTAATTTCCAAACTATAATTACTTACTAACACTCGCTGTGCGATCTTTTCGTCCTGATCAGCATGCTTGCCGGTTTGTGACTTATCGCCCTTTCGGCTAATTATAAAAAATGCAAAAGTGGAAGATCCCCGTGGCCGAAATTAAGCACACGGAAAGAGATTAGATTACTTGCTGGAAACACTTTTTTGATCATGGCGATTATATTATAATTTAGGTAAAGATATGGAAAGTAGAAAATAATCAATATAGATATTATACAGGGTCATCGAAAAGTATCGGACCCCCCTAATATCTTCAGTTAGAATGCACTTAGGAGAAAATGTCCAATAGCAAAGTTGTATGGTTTCAAGCGGGGAGTAAGATGATGACCTTGACTTTGACCTTGACCATGTCCTTCAAGGTCATTTCAAGGTCAATCTTATTTTTTTAAATAGAACCCCCTACATTTTATTGCATATTCTTATACCTTATCTCGGGAGCTTTCCAAAACACTATAATAAAATATTTTTTTATTAAGTACTTTTTGAGTTATAAAGGTTTGAAGTTTTTCCAAAATGCATTCTTACTGAAAATATTAGGGGGATCCGATTAATGTATTTTCTTTAAACCAATTAATTGGTCTCATTATTCCGCGCACAAAAGTATTAAGGTTATGATTACTAAAAACTAAATAATATTTTACAAGATATTCTACATTTTGTGTCAAAAAATTGTTAACTTCAAACCTTTATAACTCAAAATGTACTTAATAACAAAAATATTTTATTATAGTGTTTTGGAAAGCTCTCGAGATAAGCTATAAGAATATGCAATAAAATGTGGGGGGTTCTATTTAAAAAAATAAGATTGACCTTGAAATGACCTTGAAGGACATGGTCAAGGTCAAAGTCAAGGTCATCATCATACTCCCCGCTTGAAACCATACAACTTTGCTATTGGACATTTTCTCCTAAGTGCATTCTAACTGAAGATATTAGGGGGGTCCGATACTTTTCGATGACCCTGTATATATACATGTATTTATATATTTAGGTGTTACAATCTATCTGATTCTATGCCTTTTCGACAATGATAAATCAATCAAATATACTATGGGAAGATTTATATTGTACTAGATATATTTTATCAAATCTCATAGGTCTTTCTTAATTATATTAATTTTCTGAACCCTTCGAGGATATTCTATCATATATGCCATTGGATCTATATTTGAATTTATTTATTGTCATTAACGTTCTGCATTGTTATTCTTGGACCCTTCAATATGTACTCTATTATATATATTCATTGAAATGCGAATTAAACAATAAACAATCTAGAATACTATTATAATTGAACAATTGTGATGCGTGCAAATTTCAAACACATTTTCTTCCAAATTATTAAAAAATTTTTAGTAACAACTTTATTTTCTAGCTATTTTATGGCCTGGCTTTTTGTCAAGTGCAAGTTCAATAGACGCTGAAGATAATAAATAGTTAGTACTACTTTATAAATAGAACAATGTAAAACCGTTAAACATTATTTTTTAGTTTTACTCATTAAGTGGTGTAACCAGTCATTTTCGTTCATTTTGATATTTTACGGATAACCGTATAACAAGAACTCTTTTATTTTATTAATATCAAATAATAATATATGGATGGTTCGAGATATTTATTTTTTATAAAAACTTAGAGGGCAAGAATTTTTAAACTTTACTTTTCAGTTCCAATACGAATTCAATAAGTCCAGTATCCAGAAAATAAATTATGCAAAGCCTACGTCAATAAATCTTATTTATAAATGTTTTCGGCAAAGACAAACTAACTTGATTTAAATTAATCCATTAACATATTTATCATTAACAATTCTCTACGAAGCATACAAGACCCCAGGATCATTTTTATCGGTATCTGTAGTTATTAAATAAATTACAAATACGCCTAATTTCGCAAAGATATTTCCTACATTCTTTGTAAACTATAAGTACAGTTTCAGCAGTTTCAATTCAACAGTTCTTTGTTTTCAAATATATTTATTTATCTTTCAGCAGTGCAATGGTTTTATTCAATCAACATTGACTTTAAACAAAAATCACGAACTATATTACAAAATATCCTATTGAAATATATATACTTTATTCGTATGGTTCTACAAAAACAACTATTCCTATAGGGATGAAATAATGTTTATAGGGAACTTAAGGAATATTTTTAAAGAAGGGTTTTTATAACTATTAAACTTGGATCAGTTGTTGCATTTTTTTTGTATAACCGTACAAAAACAAGTAAGAAACTATCAGTGATTCTCCAAATTTTATCTGAAATAAATAGATAAAAAAAACGACTAAACTACGCTCCAAAAACTTGTACTTGACTTCATAACATAAAGTAGCTATTTTGACCAAAAATACAGTATTTTCCCTACAGCTAATGAACAAAAATCATATTAGAAGTACTAGATAATCATGTATATATAAGCCTGCAAAATTACCAAAGCGTTCGATTAACAACGAAATTTTGTTTACCGATTTTGAATCCAAGTTTCTTTTTTAATCTCAAAGTGAAAAGAAGGCCGGAGACGCTTACTCTCTAAATCTGAATTAGTTCAAAACTACCAATAAGAAAATGAAAACTGAGTCACCAAATGAATGAATAATCATTTTTGCTAATAAAAAGTTAAAACCTACTAATTTATTACAAATTCTACAAATTACTAATCTGAAAGAGTCGATATTTATTTGTAGATTAGTAGAATTTTACTAATGAATTAGTATTTTCGTACTATTTGTCAGTAAAAATCTTATACTAATCGATGTTAACCACTTTCCCTCTAGATAAGTCGTTTTTCATTAATTAAAGATTAGAGAGTAACTAACTTGGATATAACGTGGTGATTTTTTTAGAAATCTGCATGGAATTTTAATCCCAGATTCTAGAAGCTATCCAGCATTTGTAAAAAAATAATTGTAAGGTTTTAGGTTTATACACCCTCTTAAACTAAATCATTTTTTTACTAGTTGCATTACTAAATCTACATGACTCATTGATTGATTGATAACATTTATTTATGCACTGGTCCGACAGACCGTGTGCAAAAGAATACCAGTACATTAAGTACAATACACCATAAAAATTTTTACAATAATACAAAATTAGTGATAAAAATACAAATATAAAAGATATACCAACATACAAAAATACACACTTATCCGCTAATTTACAAAATCATTAACCTAGACTTACTTATCTAGTTCTCTCTCTACATGGTAGAATTAATATTTTAAAATAATAGACTTTTTACATTAAGAACACTCATTCAATGAAATAGTCAAACGATAAACTCTTATACATATATCGGCATTCTAAAATGAATTATTAATATTAATATATAATTCCCAGAGAAAAACATGAACCAAACGACACTATTTTACTGATTACATAATTACAACTGAGATGTCACTTATTTTTTATGAATGATATATTCAAATAACGTTTTATTATTTAAAATGATGAAAAATTAAAAAATTCCTCTCGATTTAGAGTTAGAAAGTGTGAAGAATAATATGACAATATTTTATCCACATTTTAACAAATATTATGAAGAAAGACGACTTTTATGTACAGCTTAGGTGTCATTTTTTGTAATCACATGTCATAAATATAAAGTGCTTTTATATTTCTTTGCACGTTGTATATTTTTTATTGCATATCGTAGAGTGTCAAGAATGGCACAATATATGAAATTCGATTAGCAGTCTCGAAAGTGCCAGGACTGTGTGTGTCCCGTCACGCGGCGAAGGGTTAAATAAGTTAAAGCACTTGTTATCTCTGAATTTGATTGTCTAGTACCTACGTATTTTCTAGGTTTGTTTATGTTCGCGCATGCATGGAATGTCGCCAGCGAAATCGGCGCCCCGAGGGAACCCTGATTTAGAACAGTAATTAATGACATAATGACTCATGTCTCATGGCTTTATCGGGATAATATACGGTAATGAACTAAGTTACGATGTCTTTGAATTGCTTTCATATGCGGTCGTATATGCGAAAATGTACGGAACGAAGGAAGATTTCAGATTGTCCCTCTAACGAATAAAGGCAGCAAGCAATTCATTTCGTTTCCGACGTAAATGGTGATATAATTATGAATAAATCCATATATTTCTGAGTCATTTCTTGATATGAATCGAAATACAAATTTCTTCTAAATACATTTTTATTAATTTTTAGCAACAATTTTTACTTTTATGTAAATTTCTCCTAGAAGGAATGTTTTGTCACCGTAAAATAGTACATTGTGAGCCTAGTGCGTAAAATGGTACTTTTATGACATGTCATATTTTTGTATTAGACTTTACAAGCTGCTCTTATTTTAACTTCCTGCTGCTTAATTTACAACTGTTATTGTATGATATTTTTAATGTTACTAAACAATGAAAGTTCCAGGTTATAATTAATACCAATCTTTAAAACTAGTTATATTATACTAAAACTTTCGAACGAAATTCAATACCGTAGCAGTAAAAGTCGAACGGTTTAACCCTAAATCAATTAAATGGAGTGAATTTGCAGTATTTTATTCATTGAATTCAAAAGTACCTCAAAATATCTTTTCCACTCGTCTTTACGCTAAGCAAGTTACTAACCATTTTAGAGTGATTAATTTATTATTTTCGAGTCCAGTCGTTTTTGTATCAAAGATTTGTATTTAGTAGGTTAGTTTAATACGACAGACGACTGCTGAATTTTTTTGAAATAATATTTTTTCGTTTAGAAACTGGGATTAAATCACCACAATACAAAATACAAAACTTTACAAAATCCATATTTTGTAAGATGAAATGGAATAACTTAAAAACGACTTTAAAGCTGTACTATAAAAATTAATTTCATGATAGTAGTCCTTAATCCTGAGTTTATTCCATTAGGCAGACGTTTGTTTCCAATGTCTGATCGATTTAGCCTGTATCTACTTACCACATCTACATACAGTACAATAAATTGTAGTTAATGATAATAAGTTATATATAAAACTATATCATGAATAAATCGTAAAATATTCTATACTTAGACATATGGAGCATTGTCTATTTTTCTCAACATCCAACTTATTATCATCAAGATTTTGTTGAAACTTTGTTCACTGATAGGAACATTCTGTAAGATTAATATATCGATTTTAAGCTGCATAATGCAGTATGAGTAAATGTTAATTTAAATAATGCAAAGTACAAATTATGCACAACGTTATTTAAAACTCCATAAATCAAATTAAGCTATCAAAAGTTTGTTCATCATACATGATTTTTAGTGACTATACAACTTCCACAAGTGCAATAGTTCGTGTTCATTATGAACTCAATGTAACTGTTCTAAATCTTGCTAGTTCTGTATAAATATTATAAATAATACAATTAATTTATTCTTATTAGGTAAAGTTAATTTTTCTTTTGATGACTTCGTAATATCATAGAACAAATTTAGTATTCCTCTCAGATATCGTTAGAGGAAGATGCTTATGTGTTTTGAAGAAATTGCGTCTGCAAGTAAAGAAAATTATTACCAACCGAGTGTTGATTTCTGTGGCTCATTTGGAATATAAACTACATAATAGGGTAATCCTACGAGCGCGATACTCCTTTATGAGCTCCATTTTGCAAAGGAAACGCATTTGAATATTCTCTAATAAGGACGTATTTAATGCATCAACACTGAATTTATGCAGGCGTGAACACGTAAAATTATTTTCTTTCTAGTCTCACCGCTGGTTCTGGTCATGTGAGCAGCCATAAAAGTCATTAAATCCATCACGTTAAGAAAATATGACTAGAAAAATTAATTTATGAGGAATTGTTTCTACTCGTATTATAAGAATTTTTTTATTCCTACATGTCCTTTTGCCGAGCATTATTTGACGTTATGAATTTTCTTAAAAAATTATTACATTTATAAAATAAAGAATTTGTACACGATATCCTTTTCCACGTGTTTATATATGTTTATGTATATTATTTCTTTTAGACCGATCGATTTAAATTGCTTCCGTTATTTCAATACGATACTTTTTGCCTGCCCTCATTACGAGTGCAAATGTACATACATAACAATAATGCTTAATAACTTTATTAACGTTGCCTTATAATTACAGCTGAAATGAGGCAACTATTACAGAACTAATGAATTTATGAATCTAATGTTACTTTTTATCGATAAAGCGGAAACATTGTTTTTAAATTGCCTTATTATTCCTTGTTCATTAAAATTTACGTTGGAATACAATACTTTTCTTATTATACGCATTTGTATCCTACATTCGCAAAATAATTTTTATTTAAATTTATTCTTTATTAGAAATATAAGAAACCACCCTCTAATGGAATACCTAATAAAATACCTGCTGGAAAATAGGTTAAAGAATTATTTAATTCCATCTAAAACATAATATTCCAAGATTTCCAAAATTCGTGATCCTTAACGTCATACGAAATATTAATAAATTTGCAAGATAGCAATTTAGGTAGAACACAGTAATTTTTTTAATATGATGTCAATCATAAAAATACTAGAATACGATATCTCATGATTAAACATGGTCGTTTTTGTTAAATCGATAATAATCCAAAGAAAAAATTTCCATTTCAACAAAGAAAAACATTCTTATATCATTTAACCAGGTCCATCCCAAGAGAATAACAAGTGGAAGCATGTCTTATCTCCTGTGTGGTTTGAAGTAGACAATCTAGAAAAAGAAGAAAAATTTAATTAAAGTACATTTTCTTCCTTATAGTTTGTAATTGCTTTATTCGAAAAGGTTGGAATATCTTATATATAAACTGTAGAATATTTTTCTGCAACACTTACAGTATTTTACAGCAGCTATACAAATACATTATTTAGACTTGACGTTTATTATGAAGGTCTTTTAATGTTTGACATTCATCGCTTTATGTAATAGAATATAGAACAACTCTTTGTTTATTTTATCGATCTCTATTTATAAATATATTTACATTTGTCCAAATATCCAGTCAACGTCAAATGGTTGAATAAACGTTTATTGACAAACGTCAAAAGATTGAAAGTCGGTTGAAAACAGGCTTTCCAGTCAGTTTTGACAAAATATCTTAATGATTTATATAAAAGCCGTTTAAAAAAGTCATCGGAAGCATTTTTTTTATATTATAGGACATTACGCAATTTTATGGGGCCAAAAACGATTAAGAACAATTATATTCTACTTTTCATTCGATCATTAGTAACATGGCGCATAAAGCATATCGATCACCCAATAAAATGGGCGAATTTTTTTGTCAGTTTCGGTCCAATCTCCATGAAAGTACGTAATATTGAAAAGTTGTGTACAGATTATCACTAGCTCTTGTTCACGAATCGCACAGTCCCTCCAAATCTCCCTTCATCCGACCTATCATGATGCTCGATAGAAAACTATTCTGAGCAATAAGGTAATGCACGCATTAAAGGGTTTGCATTATTACTTTTTTTCCTCCAGAAGTAATTTAGACTATGCGATTGCGAATCAAACCTATCTTCAAAAATTAAATATTTAATTCGGTAAAATTCACACACACTGAATAGGGACCCTAAATTACAAGAGCAAAATTAATGTAGTTGACCCCGAATTACTTACATTGTATTGTAATTCAGGATCAATAAAGAATAATGGGATTCATTAAAAAGATAAGACAATTTTATCAGGACCGCGGGACAGAACCGATTTTCGAGCAGCAGGCTGTATCACTCTCAATCAACCCCTGCAACCTCTTAGAAACGACTAGTTCTAAAATTGAGATGGCTTGAGCTATGAACATATTACGAGCCTCCCCAGTTAACTCATCTCATCAGTTCATCGCCCAGATCCCAGAACTAGTACTTTGAACTAAATGTTCATAAACCACATCCTGCTGGACACGGTCCATCCTCCCCAATAGCTTTGCGCGTTATCTGTGGAGAGCGTACGGGAGGCGCTCACCAGCACTGTAATGGTGTGACCCTCAAGGGTGTCGACCAACATCGTGCCCATCATCGTGTGCAGTCATCGGCTACGTGTTCCCCGGTTCCGGAAACATTAAAATTTTTGAACTCTTCGTGAGCCTTATCGTTAGACAAGTTCTTTTTATGTAAAGTAAAGCGGCAAATGTTAATGATGGATAATCTGAAAACCTCTGGGAATGTGGACCGCATTCCGATGTAATGCATGCGATCTAAATGATGATCTATCGAGTAGAATATCACGTACTCCACTGACCAGGGTGCGTTCTCTAGTATATAGCAGGTTGACAACTTCTAGGAATGCGGCAATGAACCTAATAGAGGTGTTGTAGGGATGGCGGTATATTAGGCGCATCTATTCTAAGAGCACCCTGGTCAGCTTAGAGTCCATTCAATCTTTCTGTAATTCCATTTATCATATTATCAGTAAACGCGATGTCATCCTTGCCGATTTCGCTGTGGCAGAGTACTAGTTCCAGGATATTCAGGACGAAGTGCAAGGCGTCCCTAAAATGCCAAGGACTCCTTCAGATGCAGCAAATCATCGGATGGCGGATCAACACCTATATAGGTCGCTTGCAGGCACTTATTATACCGGCCTGCCTACTGGCTCGTCTTGCGAATAAGCCGGTCCAAAGAGGAAAAATCCTAACCCATCAAACATTTGCTCTGCCTCTTTGATCGAGCTCATCTGGGATCCCAGTCTACCTAGGAGTTATGACGCATATTCCGTCAGGATCAAGTCTAATAGTACGAACCCCGAAGGAAGAGCCCTTCTAATGTAGGGAAATAAGTCTCTTCCTATCCTGTAAGTGCGGTGATCTATCTGTGGAATTTTGTCCAATGTTCCGGGTTCTCTAGATTATTGTGTACAGATTATTAGTAGCCCTTGTTCACAAATCACACAGGGCCTCCCATATCCACCGTCAGCCGACCAATTATGATACTCCAGGGAAAACAAATCTGATTGGCGAACTGATGAAGGCAATTCTGTCAGGATTGAGAGATACTATATACCTCCTCAGTAGTAGGTCCTATCTCTTTCGTCATTGACCAAAGGACGAATCAATCCTAAATAAAATGGCCAGGGAACAAACTTCGGAAATGAACAAACCGAAAGGTCAAAATTTCGATATAGCATGGCTCCAGCGTGATTTTTTTCACTTTGCCTTTGAAAATTTGGCAAAAAGAAAGCAAATTAAAATACTTTGAACACACACAATATGGAAATTTTAGCCTTTCGTGGTTTTGATTTTCGGAACTTTGTTCCCCGGCCAATAAAATAAAAATTTCAACTACGAAATCCCTCATTAATTTCCTACCTTCTCATTGAGCGATACCCGTGGCATTAATCTGCTAGGAGGCGACACCACGAGGCCAACGATAGCATTTCTCGCCAGTGAAGCAGCGTTCCCTGAAGAGGCATAACATGAACAGGATCTACTAAGCCTGAAGATATTAATTAATATAAAGCTTCGGCTTTCAAATAGGCGGCCGACTGATTGAGTTTTTTCATACGGACAACTAATTCATTATTTTCCCGGCGAGTTGAAATAAAAAATTCAGAGACTAACTTACTTCGTTATTTTATCTCCTTGGAACTATCTGCCGTAAGTTATATTACGCAGAACTAACATCACGCTGCGTCGTTCCTAAGACGATTAAAAAAGAACCTACAATCTCATCGATATTAGTTTTTTCAGTGGAATGCCGTATGGAACCTCTTATTTTTAAATAACCAACATCTTCCACATCGACGGGTTATCGGGCATAACATTTGCCAGTGAGGATCCTCCTCAAAGCTGACCAATAGGAAGGGTTCCGCTTTACAACCTTAGGGAAACGGTATATCATCACGACTTCCGGGAAGGAGGAAGGATTCCGCAACCCACAACCGTTCAATTACAACAAAGTACAATTAAATTATCAAATAAAATGATAGAATAAATAATAGTAAAACGTGATTTCCTTCCTCGTGACATTGGTTTCTTCTGAGTCAATAAGTGAATTCCAATTTGTTCAGAATGATTTTCAAATTCATACTTGCTGACGATTTTTTGGTGATACGTGAAAGATTGTGATGATCCAAAAAGTTTCCAAAAAGTACATTTCTACTACTAAAGAACATACAAGTGAGTTATTGGGGACAAAGATACAATATTGATGATTTATATCAAATTTATTCTTTTTATTATTTTATTATTCAATGGACATATTCGCCTTTTTTATAGAAATTTTCATATTATTAATCAGAAGATTTTGTTTTGTGAGAGCAGGTCATCTCGCTAGATGGCATCATACCACAGATTTGACGAGAATATGGGGAACTACTGAAACCCCCATTAGAGTGCAACAGCGACAAATATTTTCGAAACGTAAACAAACAACGCGGTTCGTCTTAATAACGGCGAGCTGCTGCAGGATGAAATTGAAAAATTGTTCCCCGGGATGGGACTAAATTCCTACGACTTCGTAGTCCGGTACGTTACTTGTAATCAGAAAATAGTTCAGTAAGAGTTTCAAAGCAATCTGATCCGTTTAAAAATATAATTTCACCAAATTGATTCAGGCATTGCGGATTTTGAAAACGTCATAAGACATTATTTTTAAGTGGCGATAACAACCATCATCCACAGTCAAGGCATTAAGGACAGGTGTGTATTTAAGTACGAAACTTGCAATGCTAACTTTTCAAAAGCAACAACTTAGATACCAATTGTTATCACCATGTCCCATACCAATTATATTTCTATAAAAGGGTTTTTGGAACACGTTTTATCATCAGAACTGCTCGAGTTTTCAATTTTTGAACGCGGAAATGGGATGCAATTGTTTTTCCAGACGGGAATTATAGGGATTGTCACGCAATCCCGGTCGTCGTCGCGTGCAGAATTCCGGAGAGCAGCAGCACGACCTGCTCGAACCTTCCAGACATTATCCAATCCCGACCGATTTTGTCGGCTCAGGCCTTATTTACTTCGCCACACCTCCATGAACCAGTGGCCGTTGCGTCTCCCTTCGTCTAAATATCTTCGTTTCCTCGCGTTCACCAAGTTCGCAGTCCGAAGTTCCGAAACGTATACCTACCGACGTCCTTATGGTTTTCAACGGAAATTCAATTAGAGTATAAATAACCGGAGACCCCATTAGGCGGCCGCCGCCACTCGCCAATCATAAGGCATTACTTCGTCTGACCTTCGAGCAGACGTTCCCCGTGTTATGTTCCGTTCGCCGCACAGAGCCTAGCCGCTCCGTAACCGTTGCCTTGCAAGGAGGAAGCCTTCCGTAACGTAAAACTCCTCAACGCAAAAAGTCACCGACCAGTTCCTGCCAGTTGTGAAAGGAGGGACTTTTCCGTTGATTCGGAACCGGAAGTATACTACATGACTGAATAATTAAGAAAAGGTGGCTGGATTGATTATCCGAGTCAAAAAGGTCTAATAACAACAATCGTTATTATTCTGTCCTGAAATAACACAGGCCAACTAAATTTATACTCAGAAAACGGACTATACTTTTCCGAAGGTTTTCGTTGTGCTGAATTCAAATTTGGCCACAGAGTTCTTCTATCACGTCAAAATTTTGAGATATCCTAACCTAAAAGTCCAAAAAACACTGTATTTGCCGATATTCAGTAAGTTTTTGCGGCGGAACAAAGTTATTATTTGCTGTTTATCATGAACAATATTAAGGTGCTATTTGTCAGCTTTAACCGATACGATTTTTTTTATCGAGTCATGGAAGTTTTTTTCAGGAAACAATTACGATTTTCATACATAGTAAATGTGCAATTTCACGAAAATAACTAACAAACTGAGACCGACTTTCTTGTTAAAAATTGTTCTATTACGTCAAGATATCCTAACCTAAAAGGGAAAACAACACCGTTTTTGCCGATTTTCATTAAAATTTTGGGTGAAATACATTTTTTATAGCAATTTAACAAAAACCAGGTTAAAATGCAATTAGCAAAAACCTAAGTATATGATTCAGACGGTTTTCGATGTGCTGGATCAAAATCTGGTCGTATAATTGGTCTGTGGCGTCTAAATTTTAAGATATCTTAACCTAAAAGTGCAAAAAACGAAAATCATAATCTTGCTTTGTCAGAAACTGGGATAACTCATTGGAAAAAAATCATACGAAATGACTAAAAAAGCATTTCAAAGTTGATGAATAACGTTTTAATCTGGTTATTGCCAAAGTATGAACAAGCATTTTGTTCCGCCGTAAAAACTAACCGAATATAAGCAAAAACAGTATTTTTTGCACGTTTAGGTTAGGAAAATCTCAAAATAGTGACGTGATGGAACAATTCTGAGGACAGATTTAGATTCAGCTTATTGACAACCTTCGAAAAAGTATTGTCTGGTTTCTGGGTATGGAGATTGGCTTCATTTTGTTGGTCTGTGTAATCGACGTTTTTACAGCATCCCTGCCATTTTGAGGACTAAGTACAACAATTTTTCAGTCATACAATTCGAGAATTTCAGGCCGGGAAACAAAGTTCCGAAAATCAACACATCGAAAGACCAAAATTTCGATATAGCATGGCTCCATCGTGATTTTCTTCACTTTGTCTTTGAAGATTTGGCAAAAAGAAAGCAAATTAAAATAACTTGGACTCACGCAATATCGAAATTGTAGCCTTTCGGGGTTCTGATTTTCGGAACTTTGTTCCCTTGCCGATTTTTACAATTCGAAAGATATTGAATAGATTTAATTTTGATTTTTCTTTTCTGACATTTTCTTAAGTGAAAGTAATCATAATTTTCAATAGATAGTCAAAAGATGTAATAAACATTTTGGTGACTACCGAGTGGTAAATTCTTCAAAACTTATTTACATGACTAAATGTCATGTATGCATATTTTAGTCGAAGCTAATCGACAGTAAAAAAGCCCCGGAATACAAAAATTCGTTATAAGGGTGATTTCTTTTACATACCTTACGAAACGGCATCTGATGAAATTTCATACGAGACATATTTGTCAAGCTTCTGTAACATATAACTGTTAACAACTTGTAGGTCACATCAGTTAATATCTTTCATACAAGATTTAACATGCTTATCTTGATGGTTTGAATCGACTCTCTCAATTTGAAACAGTGAAAATTCACTGATTCTCAGTTAATAGTCACTGTGTGCCACAGTGAAATTTCAGTGTTTGAGCCAGTGAAATTGGTTCACTGCTTTAATCAGTGAAATAAATTCACCCCTTGAATAGGTGATATTCTTTAATTGAGAGATTCTACAGTATATTTGTCGTCTGCTATTCAAGTTTTAGGTTAGCTTACGCAAGTCGTTTTCCTTTCCAAACGAGGGTGTGCAGCATTACATCATTATCTAATGCTGATGAGAACTCTACTGAAAAGACTATAGGAAGTTACAAATTAATCTACTGAAATCTGAGCAGTGTTTTCAGTAAACCAGTAACTTTTATTGCGCAAATCCTGTCGATATTTATTGTACGTACCTTCTATGATGCGTCAAAATAGAAATGAAAAAATGAAATATCCTTGACCTTATGTCCCTGCGATATATTGAATCTAAGTCACTGGTAAAGCAGTGAACGCAAATGTAACAAGTTTCTGATTATTCAGTGATAAAAAAATAGTAATTTATTCATTTCACTGTTTATTCAGTGAACTCGTTGTAAACCACTGATTCAGCACTGAATATTCATTCACTGATTCAGATAGTGAACTTTGCACTATTTCAAATTGAGAGAGTAAGGGCTTTGACATTTGGTAATAGTAGTATGTTTTCTGAAGCCTGTCATAATTTATATTCTATTCTTTCAAAACCTCAACAAAATTTTAAAGCCAAATCTTAACCAGTCATGAAATTAGCATTAGAATTAAAAAAATTGCATTACCTTCTTGCTTAACCATTTTCGAAAACTGTAACAGTAGTTACACTTTAATATCTAATATTAAAACATGTTTATGATCATTACTATGTAGTTGATTGAAATTGTGTAAGCACTGTTTCAAAAAATGGTTTCAATTAAAAAACTCGATGATCATTGTTGAACTCGAAAGTGGTATTCCTTATTCAGGAAGCCTTATACCAAGTAGTGCATGCGGTCATAGGAGACTACCCGGGTCGCTAAATCAACTTCTGTTACTACTGCTACCAGTTAAAACTTTCAGTGCTTACCTAATACGGTTCTGACTAACCCCTTTTTAGAAGGTACCATCATTGATATGTAGATATTAACCGCATATTCGTGTTTAACCTTCTTTTTAAGTAACCTTTTATACCTCTACATACTCTCTATTATAGAAATCGAAGGTTTCCTTATTTCTGTATTGTACTATCTTTCCTGTTTTCTACAGAAGACATCCGCAATCTGAGCTGAGTTTGTATCTAAAGCTAGACCAGTATATTTATCAACTTTATTTAAAATATTTTTTTATATTCTAAAATCCTATTTTTTAACAATCTTTATTGCAACATTTAGATTTTAATTCATGAACAACATAATTATGTTCTAATGTTTTTTGTTTGTATTAAAAGGTTTTATTCCTGATGTTAGGTAAATTGTATTAGAAATTTCACGAAAATGTGAAATATTTGATTTATTTAAAAAATTATCTAATTTCATTTAATTTATATAAATTATTATATAATTTATAGACTTATTTTTTAATAATACAGTCTATGACATAAAGGAAATAATTATTTCCTAATAATATATATTTCGCATTTTTTTAATTCTATTTCCTGAAGCTTTGTTTACCATACGCTGCTCCTAATTCATAACAAAGGGGATGATTTGAAAAGGGGATGTTTTTTATGGTATCAATCAGTTTTTATGCACCTGTTATCATTAATAACTAAAATAACAAAACAATTTATTTAGCGACTATTTTCAACTTTCGTAATAAATAAATTTCGGTAGCCAAAATGTGTATAAATTATTAAAAAATAAAAAATGCTATTAACAAAATTGGAAGAAATACTTGTGAAAATAACATCTCTATATGCAATAATGCATCATGGCAATTAAAAAAGTGATTTATTAATTAAAACATTTTGAATAAAATCCATAGTAACATGTACATCACTAGATCACTATGGGGAACTTATTTGTCATGAAACGAACAGAAAAAGTGTAAAGAGTAAGGTGACTTCCGATTATGTTGGATACCTAAACTTGACAGTACCGAAAACGCTCACGCATACCCTTTCAAATCGGACAACACCGCTATTAAAAACAGTTCTTTAGGTTTACGTAAATCGAAGTTCGATTTTCAGCCTGCTTATGTAAATATTTTTTCCAACGCGTACAATCCAACATTCAGAAAAATGTACATTTCACAACTAACAATTTTACGGTACCATCGACATTTTTTTAAAGATCTTTACATAAAATAATTGGTTACTTTTATTTGATGAGGTTCCCTCATTCAGATGAGCAATGGCGTGGAGAAACATTATGGGGAAAAAATTGAGCGATGCACTTATGACAACATCAGTACGAAATATAGTATTGTAATAGTATTATATTGAAATTTAGAATAAAAGTCAAATATTAATAATAATAAAGCGCAAGTAAAAATTCGCAAATCAACCAATAACAGATAGTAAATCTTACTATCTTTTTATTATTGTACTCAACTACGACGAAGTTGGCGGTTACTACTTTGATGGTTAATTGTATGTCATTTAAAATTCACCCTTTTCCTCTTTCGGGTTCGTGAAATCTACATGGTATTTGAAAACCGTTGCTCGTTGCTTGCTTGAGCGATGCAGAATAAAGTAATGCAGAATGCAACATATACAAATCAAAAGAATATAGATATGTAGTCGAGATTGATTATACCAATAGTAGCGATCGGATGTCTATAAAAGGTGTCACTGACTACACGGAAAAAATTTTGGGAGCGCTATTCACCCAAATGTGGGTGCAAACATAGTCGAACAATAATTCAGTTAAATTAGGTTAACAAAATATTATTATTCTTATAAAGAAAGATTCTTTGACGTGGATGTCGTTTCCGTGTGGCATTATAGGAATGCCTATTCAACGGATTCTACGCTTTAAAATTGTTTAACAGTTTTAAACATTGAGATTTACAATTCCTAAATTTCAACAATCATATGATGTATTTTTATACCTCTTAAATAATTCCGCTGCCTAAAAGTACGGGATACACTTTGTCAACAATAAAACGAACCAACATCTTACCAAAAATAGTTATTGTTCTATTTTAAATCATTATTTATTGCCGTTATTATCTGTCGATTGTGTTTCATCCCACGTTTTGGGTGAGCAGCGTTCCCAAAATTTTGTTAGTGTACTTGACCACTTTTATTATTGGTTGCAGAAAAAAGCTTATCAATACCTGCCTAAGTACCGTCGCCCCCCCCCCCCTAATATTTGCCGCTAGATCCCTCCCAATATTGGCCTTACCCTTCGATTTATGTTCCTCACCACTTCTCACGGAGCGGTAATTTTGTGGGAAAAATCGCGCCACACGCGCTATGCAGGAAAGGTTTTGTCCCGCATATGGGGGAAATTTTCTTCCCCTCACTAGGCAAACATTGGGAGGGTTAGAAAAAGACAGATAAGACGGACGAGGCAAATATTGAGAGGGAAGGGGCACTGCAATTGGTTACTAAAAGAAACTGTCCTTACAGTTTAATGTCCACAAAAAAAATAAACTCAAAGAGGTCAGAAAATAGTGCCAATATTTCGAAATTTAAATACTGTGATTTTTTGAGAAAACGTGAATACAAAAAAATTCAAATTTCATTTGAAACGGATTTTGGTATTAACTAGCTACAATGAGATGGCGTGAAAAGTTTCACTGAGCATTTTTATAAAATTTCATTTCCGTTGCAGATGACCGTGTGTAAAGTATAAATGTTACATATTATTGCGTACTATACTGAATATAATAAAAGTATGCTTTTCATCTCTATTAGAAAACATTCTGTTTTCAACTCAAGTTGTCATGCACAACTGAGTGGGCGTCCTTTGCTACCTTTATTAGCTTTCTCTTGGAACTTTTTTTCACGATAGATCATAATATTTTACCGAAATATTTGGATATACTTTTGTGATTATCCACCTTATTTTTAAAATTTGGTTGCTTTGCATCTTTGGAAATTTTTGGGTGGTATTTAAAATCCTCATACATTAGAAAATGGTCAACTTTTTCGTCTGCGTCAAAATGACCTTACTCCTCACTTCTGTACAGGGCGAAAGTATACTATTTTATATGCGCTTATGCACTGGTGTTTCATTACTCTGCAGGTACATAAATAAAAATATACCAACGACCTCACTTCGCTAAGGCAGCTAACAACATGCTCCTTGGAAATCGCTTGTTTTCCTCCCTTGTAGGAAAATGTACTATTCTAAAATGGATCATTTTACGGTAATACTTTATTACAAATCGTTGCTGAGTATAAATTACATTATTCTAATTAAAAACAGGACTGGAATACAGAATAAAATCATGAAATCTTTACACGAATCTTCTGATGCTTGGTAATATACAAACAAGGAGCTCAGCCTTGGCGACATCATTTGTATGTGATTTATCAGAAGAAGTGGTTGGATAGGACCAGAATTGCATTTGATGAAATGGTTTTTAACGAAAGAGAAACATAAAGTTCAGAGAAATGAAAATAAGAAATGCGAGTCATTTTGAACTGTTCGACTCGAAAACAAGCAGTTAGTTTACGTCCTCTACATATTAAGATACAGCGTAAATTATTCTGTTGGCCTTACTAGTTTCGTGATTTTGCTTTACCATACAAAAGTAATATCATTCACAGCTTTTAGCATATTGCTAACTTTAACTTTTGTCGTGCATTTATTTCGGAGACAACAATTTTCTTTAAAAAGACAGCCATCATTATCTTTCGCGTGAACGATCCTAGGAATTCAAGACCCATAACCTCCAACCAAGTGTTTAAAGCAGCAGTAATTAAATGTACCGTATCTCTATTGACACAGGCAACATTCTAACCGGAGTGAGTTGTTGAAGCATGCAAACGGCTGTGAACCCCCTCAAACGTTTAATTCGAGTAACGTTCCTAAAACAAGTTTATTGCACCTTTTAAGATTTTTTAAGAGTAAAGGAACGCCAACAAAGTTCTAATAATACGTTTATCGCGCCATCAAAACTACTACACGTATATACTGCTCAGGATCTCTCCCTAGGAGATTTTACCGCCATGAAATCTTGTACCGTAGGTGGCGTTGGTGTACGTCGATATAACCACGCTGCTCAATTTGGCGCGAAACGACTTCATAGGCGGACTGCAATACCGCACAAGGATTTTGGACCTACCGCAACGTGTGCGGAAAGCATCAGACGTCAGGACTCGTTTACGATGCTTCGTCGAGGCGTCGGTCTGTTATTCCCACATATACGTTCCAACACCAAGGAACCCTTTGGGGAGTGACTGACGAGACGCGGCAATCGTCAGACTCGAAAACGCAACGAGCTTTCTCGGAAATGATAAATCACTCTCTTCTCGCGGTTTCCGAGTTACCGACTTGGGCGTTTTTTACGACTGGACGCGAACGGCGATGTTGGTTGCTCTTGTTTATTAGCGCCTCGGTACAATGCGTGCTGCGCTAATAATAGTCCCGATCCGGGAGTCTGGGATTTTAGAATGGCGATGCGGAAACGAGAATGGTCCGTCTGACCCCGTATGCCGAGATCGTAAACAAGCTTGTTTTTGTTTGACTGTCTTTAGAACCTCTCGACACGAATTTACTATCGCCATGGCGCAATTTTTTTTTTCAATGTCGAACATTCCGTCTGGAACGGGTGTTGATGGCGAGAGCTGTTTTGATATTTATCTGTGGTTCAGGTGTTTGCTCTCTGTTGTTAATGTCGAGAGTTTTGTTAGTTAGAACCGCGCTCTCTCCATCCCAATCTTGAGTTTGATTGCCATTAACTCTCTGAAGTCCAAATGTATACAATTTGCACACGGATTCCAACATATTTTATTCCAATATTATCTTCTAAGATCACTCCTTTGAATGGCGTGGATGAAATATTTGAATCGAGATTTATAACGAAATATTCACTATTCTAAGCTGTCAGAAGCTTGTTCCTAATAACTTTACCAACAAAATTCTTTGATGTTGTATTCAATGATGAATGTCCAAACTACAAATGAAATTAAAAACTGACAAAATTGTCAGATCCGGTAAGTTTTTAAAAAATGTTGTAGTGATATTTCTTGCTATATACATGTCTTGTTTGATACAATTTAATATATGTAACTGGGTTTTCAGTTTTTACTGAAGATTGATTTGGGTAATTTAAAGGTATATCGATGAAATCTTAAGCTGCTTCTGCACTGAGAAAAAGGATTGTTTGTTGTAAAGAAATATCATTCAATTGAAAAGTTGAAATCATTTTTTTAATGTAAAAATGGTATTGTCATATTAAAGGCGATTCATTTAATATTAGCATTGTATTTCTTAACTCAGAATTGACCATTTGTTAATAGTTCAGAAATGTATACTTTGAACTCGCCAGCTGCGTAAATTCACAAATAAGACATAAGACGTCTCTTATACGATGTATTTGTTTATAAAACGCGCATATTTAAGACGACGTATAAATAAAATCTTTAATTTATTTATTTTTACAATAACAACCACCGAATTACAATGGCACTCAATCGTTCTAAAAACCCACAATAAACATCCGTGTTATCATTTGAGGTTATGTTACGATGCGTTGCGACTCCCACCATCATATTCTGTAACTATTAAGGAATCATTATTTATAGATACAAACGTATAGTATACAAACGGTTTCTTAATAACTGATAAAATAATTATTAAGAAATGTTTGGTTGCATTTAATAGATATTTCTTAACATAGAAAATGCATTGTTTGCACTAAATAAATGTTAGCTTTATATGAAATGAATAATTATTTCATACTTAAAAAATTCTTCAATTCGCCGTATTTAAATATATGATTTCTTAACTATTAAGAAGCCTTCTTTATAGTAAACAATCCTTTCCCTCAGTGTAATTCATAACAAAGGGAATGTTTTTATGCTACCAGTCAGATTTATTACTGTCGGGTTTAAAGTAACAAGAGACCAGCCCTCTATCGCTTAGTATTAGTCCTCTACCGCTTAATATTTGTCATTCCATATTGCAATAAAAAGTTGGGATATTAGCCGTCGAGCAACAATAAAATGCGAAATTCAATGAAAAATTATAAGCAGCCCAATACTGACCGCCAGAAAAAGGTAATTTTAGGAGATTTTTCAAAAAACTACTGAAATAAATGTTTAAGGATATATTTTTGTGAATATATATAATATAACTTTTTTGACGCAAAAGATTGGAAAGTTAACGAGGTCGTATGAAATCGTACAAAATATTACAAAAATATTGCATTACCAAGTAAATTCCAGTTTCTTTAATGACAAATTTATCAATAATCACGGTCTGCATAGGCAGTGAAATGCTGTGAGCTTTTCTAGAAGAAGTATCATTTTCTTCCATCTCATAGGTCATTATTAATTAAGTTAGCATGCCATTCACTAATATCTCTTATATAATTTCCGACGTATAAACCGAAGTTGTGTGGAAAAATCCCTAAATTTGAAAATGTAAGAATAGGTGTTTTTTTAACTCATACTACCTCCTTAACTCATAACTAAGTTTGCTTAGTTTACAAAACACCGTCGTTACATTTTCTTTTTATATAATTTTAATTTAGCAAGAAATTTATTAATTTAATATCCCGTCCGTATGGCCTTATTAAAATCAATTATTATTTTTTTTTAATGGTTTAATATTCTCGCAATAATTTAAAAAAATCTTAATACAATTATCGAAATATTATAAAAATAGTATCAAAAGTACCCAAAAAAATGAACATCGCAAAATTCGAACCCTGAAACACTAATCTGATCGTTAATAGCTTACAGCGAATTATTAATATTTAGTATATCAAGTCACAAAAAATCATCTCGAATGTTTAAAATTATCTGAAATTATTTATATAAAAAACGAAGAAAAATTTTGTACAACTTATAGCACTTGGGTTACTTTTGATTGCTTTACAAATTCACAGTTATACATTTAAAATTATGGATAATATTCATTTATTGTAACTAAAAATATTATATATTTCATCGAAGTCAAATAAAATTAGGATAAGGTTAAAAATGTATCTTCCCACAACAATGTTACTGAATTTCTTTCACGCAGTTTAAAATCGCATTCAAATTTCCTGTTTACTTGTGAATTCGCTCTCTGCAGATTGGGATAATTACATGCATGGGGTCCATCGGAAGCCTCATTTTATCGTGAAATAACAAATCTTGGATATAAATACTTCTTTTCATGTAAATTTATTGTATCGTTTATAGAATCATTCTATTTTAAACTACCTAGCCTCGATGTATCTAAAATCAGATTTTATTCGTATCGAAATTAAATTAATTCAGAGCATAAAAAGGTTTCGTATTCATTTATATCTCAATAACTGAGAATCACATGCAGTTTACTGAAGAATTTTGAAAAAATGAATCCCAAATTCTTAAATTTCCGACCTTGAAGCCCTTTGAGTGATAAGTAACAGGAAAATTGGATCAATTTTTAAAAAAGTCTTCCGATCTGTAATCTTTTTAAAAAATTCTTCCGGCCTTAAGGGGTTACCAATTTTTTAAATAATTTTTAATAACTAATAGAACATCTTAATCTGACATAGTGAGAAGTGGTGTCGGCAACTAGAAAATATGTTTCAGAATTACTTAGTACCATATTATTAAGAAACTCTTACTAAGAATTAGAAATTAATACATCCGAAACGAGATTTCCATATTATTAACTTTCGACGGATTACTAACTTAATTAATAATGTTTGTAGAACAACACATTGAAAATAATATTGTAAGCTATGATTGCACCATCCCATACTAAAATATTCTAAAAGTATATAATATAATCATGACAACGATGACTGAAATGTTGCATTCTCCTTTTCTCTAGCGCCCTAATTAAAATTACGCCACTTACATACAAACTGAAAAGTAGAAGAGGCAGACGCGCAAATGCTACGTGAAAGTTTGGAGACTGTCACAAAGTTACCTCTTGCGACATGGCCTGAAATGGAATGCGAAATCCTAAAATGTCAGCTGAATTTTTTAAAATAGTCAAACGGAAACCTTAGTTCGCTTTCGTATGAAAAAAGGAAGAGAACGAAATTCAATAAAACTATAACATTTCTCTTACCAAACACGCAAACGTGAAACTGAAGACGTGCAACTTTTAAAGCCCAGATAACTAAAATAGAATTTTCACTTTCTATTTGACGAATTATATCATGTTGCTTCTATTTTATGTATAAATTCTCGACACCAGAAAACGTAGAGTATATCCGGTATAACTAGACAATGTACATAAAAATAAATGATTATGCAATTAGTATTCAAATAACTATTACAAAAATACGTCAGAAATTCCATTCTGGTATCAATTCATCCCGAAATATATTCTACATCGGAGGAGCTGAATACTAGCAATACTTTCCAATTCATGGGACATCCAGTATCGCATAATGTATCGAATTAGCCGTTTCGCGGTACTTTGAGAGATTATAGTCGCAAGACTTGATGCGATATCATTGCAACACTTTTTTTACTCGGGAACTTCCTTAGTCTTCATCGTTGCGTTATAAACAATCAAATGAAAATTCAAAGATGTTGACTGTTTACTGTGTGAAACTGTTTACTGTTACTACTTGTTCTCATCAGTCCCTTGGCCGATTAAGTAGTAACAGCGTTCGGCTAGTTGTTAGTCATACTTGTAAGGTTCATCGTTAAATATTTTATTTTCATTTTAGGTCAGCTGTTCCTTTAAAATTTCTTTCTTGGAAACCGTCCACGGGTGATAATAAAATACTGTATAAAATACTTCATAAGTTTTATTTATGACGAATTAAAATTATTAATGGCATAAGCACGGCCTACGAAATTAAAATAACGACAAATAGTAATCTAAGTAAATAATTTATTTTCCAGCATACATTAACTTCACAAATCTATCACAAGCATAAATGGGTCCAAAAAATCAAAATTTTCAACACATCGTATTAGGCATCCTCCTTATTATCACACGAGATTTTAATAATTATGTATACGTTATGTCAGCGGCAGACTTTTTTTATGATTGACTTTTCATACACTTTTACAGATTACAAAAGAGGCAAACCTCGTGACTTGCATCGTAAACAAAAAATTAAAATTCTTAGAAAACCTACTGCGATTTACGCATTGAACCGGACGTCGCGTTGATTCGAAATCTTCGACAGGAAACATCGTAAACTCGATTGTAGAACAACGCAACTGCAGCTCTGCGTAACGCCTTATCGTCTGTGTTATCGCGCTGAGCGTCAATTGAATTGTTCGGCCTCGATTTACGACAAACTCCAGATAGGTTATTGTCGTATGAATGGCACCAAGCTTTATTGCGAGCGAGACAACGTTGTCAAAGTTGTTTATTTTCGTAAATCACGATTAATGTTATATTGAACAAAAAAATAGCGTCACCCTCGACATTCGCCTTCTCTTCCGTGCAAAGAGAATTTGTATTCTTTACCAAAATACTAGAGTTAGTAAATTAATGTTATTACATGGAAATAACAAGAAAAGTGCTTTACTAAATAGCTGCGATGAAAATGTTTAAACTGCTGAGTGTGCTTCCCTATTTCCACTCTATGAGACTACTGAAACTGTTATGATAAAAAATAAAAGCTCTATAAGACCTCTCAAATAAATATTTTCTCACAAGAATTGCCTAACTTTTTTGAAGTCAAAAATCTCCATGATATTCCAGGTATTTTTAGTAAACGCTGAGAAACCCGTGTATGATGTTATGATATTTTGGACTATTTTTCAATAAATCGACCTGACAATATAGTTTTAGTAGTACTAAGTATACTATATTTATAGTTACATAATAAGTTAGTTTTTATTATACTATAAATATTCATCATAAATTTAATAAAGATATCCTATTTTATGCCTTCTTTATACATCAATTGAAATCTCAAATATTTTTTCCTTAATAATTAAAACCTCTATGTTCGATGTGAATTAGTACCCTATAAGTATTCTATTAGGCTCTAGAATTATATTAAGCATCAGTCTTCCCTGATAGCTTTAGCTCCAAAAACCTATTATTGTATAATCTATTTCATATATTTCACGTATAAAATAAAAATAAATTACTTCAATTAGTCGAGTATGAATTGAATGGTTTCTTTGGAAATATAAAAATTTCAATTCTGAAATTCACAAGAGTAAATAACTTATGCTGAATGCAAAAGGATATATGCAACTATTATTTCAAATTGTTCAGCGTTTTACAAGACATTGTATAGTATTCTAATCTTTTATTCACTATAATATAAATAAGAATTTATTCGTACTCCACTTTTTATTATTATCATTACTAATTAAAATAATAGTGTTAATTTTTTCTTTCAGAATCTCCGTTCTACTCCAGAGAATTCTCCCAAAAAGGTCAGCTATTTTCATCATTTTAGAATGGTATAAATGGAACAACGAAATTATTGTTAATCTTGTTATGCTTGATTGTTATGTAATTTATAATCCTTAATTACTTAAGAATCAAAATTAGAAGATATATCACGTCTTTATTATTACGGATGTCATAATAATCAAAAGGTATTGTCTCCGTCATCTTTAAAAGATCATGCTTTTCCCTAATTCGTATACTTGAAAGTATCCTTTCATTTTCCACTTCTATTTTCATACAAACTCCATAATCCACGATTAAATAAATCAGAAAAAAGCCAAGTGGAATAATAACTACACACATTGAAAAGTATCAAGAAAAGTTTAATATTCCAAATCGCAGACTCCTAATTCGAAGTCATGTAATTATGTTTCTCTGAAGAGTTCTTATTTAGTTACTCAAGATCAGGTATCGGACTTCAGACTAATTAATGAAATATCGGATGTCGGTAAGGCAACGTGGCTCAATAATCAAACTCGTACCAAGTTTCTAATTCACTCCTGCGATTTGACGCAATTAAGCACTAAAACTTCATTAATATGTTAAATTTTCACCGTGTACTTGGGTATTGTTCAAGGTTTGGATCAAACATGTGATTTAGACGGAATAGTTTAGTACAGAGTTTGGGGGATGTTGATAACGCAATTCAATACTTTGAAATCTTATAGTAAACAACTAAAATGTGTTGATTATGTTGTATTTGTGATGCAATTGTATAATCGCAGGAGTTTCAATAACTTACCAATTTACGTAATAGGTTTGGAGCATGCATCCATTAGTAAATCACTTTTTTATATTATTTTAATTTTTTTTCAGAGTTTGAATCTGGAAACAGGTATAGTTATATAAATGCCTAATGTCCATCCTCTTAAGTTACTTTAACTGGGTTGTTTTTCTTCTTCGCGAAACAATTGTTCGACTTCTCAGTGATGTTACATTTAAAATTATCGATTAGTACATATGCTGAAATATATGTAAACTAAAAAAAAATCCTCCAGATAAGATTGTAATGTTAAATATCCCTATTTAATTAGAAATGAAGAAGAAAACCACGCAGTAATCTGATATTATGTTATTATCATAAAATGCTTCACGCTATAATAGAAGAAGAAGAGTATTTTTTTAATTTATTTCAAGTAATTAAACTGATTTTCTTCCAAATATTTCTGTTATATATATATATATATATATTATACACTACGAGATGTACTATTAAAATAAAAAAGTGTACTATAGGTACACTTACACTTATTAGATGTACATAAAAAGAGGCTAATTAATGGAAAGATGAATATTTTTAAATGAAATAAAAACTAGTAGCAGCATAAGAACTACAGCATGTTTTCTTTATTATACAAATTCAATAATTGTAATAAAAATTAAAACTTTAACATGTTTTTGTAACAAAAACACTGCATTTTTATTGTTGTTCAAAGTTCCGGCTCTGTAAGAGCGAAAGAAACCATTTACTGTGATCGTTTTCAAAATTTCAACAGAATCAGTTCAGAAATGGTGGAGAAAAACCGGAAATAAATGTCATGAAAAAATCATGGAGCAAGACCCAATTTAGAACGCCTAATTTTTAATATCAGTTTGGTTATATAATTTGTATACAACCGCTTTGGAAAAAATGGTAGCTCCATTATTTTGAACGTAAAATATTATGTTTCTTCCGAATCTTGGAATATCCATGAAATTAATTGTAAGAAAGTTATATAGATTTTTTCTTTGTAAAAACCTGGAAATCGCATTCGGATATATGTTTAATATGAAAACATCGAGTCGATAGACTCTTGGAATTAAAATGAAGCATGAATAATTTCGTAATTCAAGATGGCGACAGGGCATTAAAATCTATGATCAGAATATCAATTATAGTTGTTGAGGCCATCGAGGCAAACATGAAGTCATTATTTCCAATTGGCAGATACCGAATGTGTGATCACGTATTCGCAAACAACGAAAATTCACTATCTGCCTTTCTTCGACTAGATTTATGAAATAGATCACAATTTTCACAGTTGACGTCCACCATTTTAAAATTCTCAATACTCGTAACCAGCGACATCGAATTCTATAATGGTAATTCAGATATAAAGCTAACATTACTTGAATGGGCATTTTTTGAGGACATAAATATCGCCCTCGGTATTTTGAAAGCTCTCATCTTGAATTACGAAATATATAATATTTTTTAATCCTGAGGGTTTATGAACGCGATATAATAAAAAGCCAATTGGTATTTCAAGTCCACGCATTTGCCATTATGTTATGGCGGTTCAGTTGACAGAACCTTCACAGCAATTTCAAAAAGTCAAATTTTATAAATTGATGTTTATAATTTCTTGGTAGCTATTTCTTGACAATTTGCTGGACTATAAACTATTATCTGGATTTTTGGACTTTCTTCTTGTGGACTTTTTTCTTTGATTTTTTGCTGTGGATTTATCGACGTGGACAAAAAATGTTAAGGCAGAAATAAGGACGATCAAATTTTCCCAATACGTTTATACAAATTATTAGGATCCAAACTAATGTCCTGGGGTCCTTAGAAAAAGATCTAACCAAATTACAGTTATTTGAGATCCTTATTCTTTTAGTAATTATTCAAAAATTTTATACAGTTTAAACCATTAGCTTATACGGCATACCAGTGGTGCGATTTTGGACACACGCGATTTTAACCATTAGAATCAAACTTTTTTTCTGGAAACTATGTACCCTATGGTTTTAAGGGTCGCTGATCACGAATCTGAAGTCGGAACTGCAAAATTCAAAACTTATATACATCAAATTTTACGAAATTCCGATTGCAGATGTAACAGTTAGTTTCTTGATGTCCGCCATTTTGAGTCAGCCATTTTGAATTTTACAATTCTGACATCAAATTCGTATTCAGCGACCCCAAAATCATACGGAAACCAACTGCCGTTTATATCGAACGTTCGGAAGATCGATTTGTCCAACTGGTTCGTTGAAAAACATTATTTCTATGTTTTAATCGCCATATTGGATCAGCTGTTTTAAATTTTGCAATTCTGAATTCGGATTCGTGATCAGCGACCCTTAAAACCACAGGGTACATGGTTTCCAGAAAGAAAAAGTTTGATTCTAACGGTTAAAATCGCATTAATGGTATGCCGTATGCGCTAATGGGTTAAGCCACTTACAAAAAGGTACAAACAAAAATCCAAAAGTGGTTCTTCATGCACGAATACACTTTTACAATGCGGTTTTCTAAAACTGTTAACATTTCTGAACATGAAATGAAGTTCAATGGTGAATTTTCCAGAACCAGATCAGTTCATCCCGAAGTCCCTCCAATCACATGTCCTCAGTAAAAGTTCTAACCAATTACAGGCATTCCACTCGTCCCGATTTTCAATTAGTACTAAAAATATCTCCCCAAGACAGAGAATCGTTGGATACTTGGCGAGAAAGTTTTTAAGCATCCCGCACGTCGCAGAAAAAGGCCGGACAAGGCGATTCTAATAAACCCTAAAAGCTTGCGGCGAAATCACCCCGGAGCGATTGCTCCAAGTCGAATGTCGGAGGGTGTTTCCGAAGAATTATACCGAGTAACGCAGGATTCGAGGTTGATACCGAGATCCTGGCCTGACGTAAAGTATGACGCGCCGAGTAATTTTAATTACGCGATGCAGCAGCCTGAATTATTGCTACTGCGCTCTGCTTCTCGCGGAAGACATATTGGTCTAATTCACGTCATTTACCCGGACACTTATTAAACCCGAGAATGTCGCCAGCCTTAATCCTAGGAGACTGCAAGGACGAACAGTTTCCCTCGCTCGTTCGCAGGCGGGTAAAGCCGCGCGAATGAGGGACTTACATTCGAACGATAATTAAACGCTGCCAGGCACCGAATAGAGCTTTGCTTAAAGAGTTTCGGTATACCCGAATATACTTGTTCCCTATGCCTAAGTGTACTTGGGCTCCGCGAGCCATATTTCAGACAGTACAATTAGTATCTAATTATCCGAGTTAATTAATTGCTTCCACTATCACGTTTCATTGCTGAATAATTTTCTAAAGGAAAACTTAAGACTAAGTAAGATAATTAAAGTCGTGTAGAAATACGTCATTGGATCATACGTTATGGGAAATCCAGGAAACTTTTAACCTTTCTCAAGCGGAGTGTTTTAAGACACTCTAAGACAAAAAGTGTTTTTTCGTATTTAATATTTACCACGAAACAATGGGATAAAGAAATTTAATCATACTATTTTCGAGGTCGCTCTTCAAGATTCTGAAGTCAAAATTAGTTTCAGGCATCAGGAATTTCAATATGGCGCCGAATTTAAAAAAAAATCCAAAACATTGGGAAATATTTATACTTATCAATTTTTGACGAGCTATTAAAATATTGTGACTCTATTGAAACTATCCACAAACGTGAATAAACTATTTGAATTTTAAAGAAAAATTTGACTCTTATCTCACGTCATTCTAAGTACCCAAAAAGGCGTCACAATGAAAATTTCTTTGAAAAATTTCCGATCACCCCTATTCATAATCTATGAGCTTTTAAAAAAAATGCTAAGAATGAAAAGTTCTTAGAATTCATAGAGAAATACAGTGCATTTTTTTCAGAATTTTTTAATGATATTTTGAGAATTTTTTATTCAACATTTCCCAATTTTTGGAAATTTTTTTAAAATTCGGCGCCATATTGGAATTCCTGATGGCTGACACTCAATTTTGACCTCCAAATCTTGGAAGCGACCTCGAATATAGTAGAATATGTGATATTGATTGATATTGAAGCAAAAAAGGGTGACACGACTTAATATCCGCGGACAAAATATCCGCGACAAAATATCCGCGGACAAAATATCCACAGACAAAATATCCGCATGACAAAATATCCGCTGAAAACGCGGTAACACTAGGCTCCTTCTAGGTTAGGTTAGGATAGTTTATACGGGGGGAGGGGTCTGGGGGCGGAGCCCCCCAGTGCACACAGCCAAGTTGCACAGAAGGAGTAGGGTGTGAAACAAGGTATATATATTTGAAAAAAATGATACGTTTACATTTCAATTTATTGACAGATATAATAATTAGGCTAATTAATTTTAGTTTTTCGTCTTATTGAATTTTGATTTAAAAGGTTCGATATTGCAGGTCTTTTTTGAATAAATAAATAAATAAATATTATATATTTATGAATATTTTGTCGCGCGGATAGTTTGTCGCGGATATTTTGTCGCTGATATTTTGTCCGCGGATATTAAGTCGTGTAACCAAAAAAAGTTCTGCTTTCGACGTTAATGGGTTAATTTGACCATCATTTCAAATCACTTATGTAGTATTTAAAAGTAAAGTAAGTTCTAAATCTCTACTTTGTTCAAAGTTTTCAGTGATACTCTTGGAGAGAAAAAGTCTCCAGATCTAATACCATTGTAATGCGTAATTAATAATTGTAAATCAATTTTAGGGAATATTTTTGCGAAGACATTAAGAATTTCCCCAAAAAGAAATTATGGGTATATTGCTCACATATTTGGAGGAGATACTCTGAAACATGTGCTCAATATATGTCCAAAATATACAGGATTGAAAAATGGAATGGAAACTGAGTTAGAAATGCAGGGAAGTGAGAAGTTAGAACTAAAATACCTTGTTCAAGATACAATATATCCAATATTTAGGAAGTATGTAGAACTCAATCTGAAGCAAAAAGAAGTACTTGTAGAGCAAGAGCAACAAGCTTAAAAACAGTAGCAGAAACGGTGAAAGCAATAAACACCAAATCTAAACAATAGTTGAAAAGTGGAACCGCCCTGGGAAGTCTCTGTACCAGCAATGGTAAAGACGAGGTTCGGAGTCCTCATAAAACTATAGGTCCATCCAGGGTAAAAGAAAAAATAAAAACAGCGTAATACCCTGCCACAAAAGCAAAGAACTGCTGAATTAAGGTAGGTAACTCTCCTAGCTAAAAGAAAGTACTCAAAGATTAGAAATATACTTCGAATGCTCTTAAATTGAAAGCAGTTGGCAATACGGGAATGTACGTATGTGCAATCGGTTGGTACCGCGATAGGATGTAGGAGAGTTTTGGCCCGAGGTTTTTTTTGGTGCTTCCCTAGTAGAAATCAGTTTGTAAATATCCTGGTTCCTATCAGGGTTAGAGGATCAGTCATTGGATTTGTCATTACCGAGAATTTTCGGAAATAAGTGATTTTTATTTTTTCCGAAAATGCTCGGCCAGTTCTCAATTAATCTTTGATATTTTCTAGGAAATCGTCTGTAATAATTACAATTGCCATTAAAGACCCCGAATTTTTAAAATGTTATTAAGTCATCTTTAATTTACTTTTTTTCACTAAACTTCCTACCTTACCGGCGGACCACTTTAGAACCCTCTTAATTTGGTTTCTTGACATATTTCCCTAAGTTTTAATCTTTTGTCGCAGTGGTCCCTACAGGTTCTTTTTTTCATCGTCAAAATCAATTTATAATTCTGCGTACTTCATTCTTCAATTTCTATAAGCCAAAGGTGTTTAGCTAACGTATAAAAATACATTTTATTCAGTCATCTTTAATTTACGTTTTCTAGTGAAACTTCCTACATTACTGTGGAACCACTTTAGAACCCCCTTAAAAAAAACTTAGAATAAAGAATAATCTTAAGCGCTCTGCACGTACTTCAATCAGCAACAATATTTTATAATTTTATCTCGTACTTTTCTTAATATTCCTTTGATTTAAATGTCTAGTTTTTGCTATTCACCAAAAATAAAATCGTCTTGCACATTTTCAGTCAAATTCATCCTGATTTCTTTTTTAACGTATCATCGATGAGCAATGATTGCATATGATTCTTTTTTTCAAACATAAGTGTCAGCAACATTGAATAGCAGTAATTTATATTTGGTTTCAAAGGAGTATAAAATTTAAAAATAAGTTTGCACGGTATGCATAAAAAATTAATTGTTTTGTTTAAAGTGAATTTTTGCTCATTTGGGAAAATATAATGTACAATATTAAAATTCTTACTTGCCTTTGATAGATACTAAGCATAGTTCCCAAAATGTTTTTTTATTCCAAAAATGCTACTGGCATTTTCACATCATGTCGCGGTTTCGTGGAATATGAGATTATATATGTTAAAATTTTGATTTTTCCCCACATTTCTTTCTTAGTAGATGATATTTCTTTTTACACACAAAGCACCATAACCATCGGCTTATATAAATTAGATACCTGTAAATGATATTGCGAATATCTAAAGAAATTCTCGTTTATTAAAATAACAAAAAAACTATGTCTGAAAATGCAAATTTTTATGCATATAGTCTCATTTATTATGAAGGTGAGGGGAATTTCGTCATTTTCAGTCGAAAACATCTATTCGGGAGTGATAAAATCAAATCATTAAAAAAAAAACACAAATTTCAATATTTTTCATTTTACTTAAATATGCGACTTGAAATTGCAGTGAAACGGCCCAATCATTGCAAATTGGATATCTGAGATGAATTTCTTATTTTTATGTTTTCAATTTACAAATAAATTTTTGTGGCTATATTCTTCCGCCTTTGTTATAGCCTTTTCTTGGTTAAAAAATTGACTTATTTATCGAAAACCAATCAATTGCATATATTCCTCTTATATTTGGATCTAGTACGGCGACGAAAAAATTTCGATCAAATATGAAACGTTTTAAGCACCTCTAGTAGAGTCTAATATCGTTCAAACATAAACTCCCTAATTTTTTAAACTCATTTCTACGACTACCTCAGAATTCAGTTGATTTAGAGACTTCAAATGTTACTAATGATCAGTGTGGTAGGTCGTTGTGGCACATACGCTAATACAACAGACCAGATGCCGGACATCTGCTCGAAGGGTTGCAGAAACGAACTGACCTTTGTTGCCGTCATTTCGCAAACATTACAGTTTACGAACCTGACGATGGTATACCTCAAATGTTGTCATTAGCCAGATCAGACGTGCTGTGTCTCTAGTAAACTTTAATTTCGTGAAAAATTTGTATTTATAGATGTAATTAGAAAATGATACATGTTCATGTTGATGTTCATATAAATGTATAACAAACTATATTCTAATTCATAAATAACATCACAATTTTTTTAATTTTATTTATTGACACTATTAGGAATAACAATTTAATTCGCACGGTACGTTCGTATTCTTAAAATGTCTTGGTTAAAATATATTTAATACATAATTAGGAATTAAAATTGCATAACTTTGTTGTCAATATTTAATTCACAACTTTACATATGCTCTCATTTAATGTTTCTTTGACCATCGTCTCATCCCTATGATGTAAGTCACGAGCTGAAAGTTTTATTTTAAGTACATCATCACATTCGTCATTCCCTCTTTTAATTAATGAATTAACTTAATCGGGTTAATGATATAAGGGTGAGATGCACATGAAAAGAAACTTGTGGGGTCAGGGGGTATACCCACGCCTGTAGACATCACCCAATCTGAAGACATTTTTAGTTAACCTTTGCGATTTTGATATTTATATCTCTTCATTCTCATAAATGGGCGGCCAGTCATGTATGAAGTATGTGAACTTCATATGGGGGCTTTTATTAAATTATGGGATAACTCATTTAAGACTTTACTTATTCTTGTACTTTTACCATTGAACAGAATCTTTAAAAGCTGAGAACTACAATGAATTGTTGTAATTAACTCATCCGTTTCTCGAAAATCAAATAGTTTACGAATTCACTACATAATACGTAATCCAATGGTAAGCAACAGTATACTAACTTTCCGATTAGTTTACGTAGTATAAGCTAAGATTACGTAGTACTTTTAAGTATTATATGATTTGTTTTCTATAAACTACAACCATAATAATAATTCATGCATTACTTGATAACTAATAAGAAATTACTAATGTTTTATTCAGATATTCTTAGTAATATGCAAAATCTTGTTCATCGTTTCTTGTCAATTAACGTAAAGCGCTTATCAATTCTCAGTAAATTTTCAAGATATTTCATTAAAACTCTAATAATCAGGCTTCAATAAATTCGATAATTGTGAACTGCATCCGTTTTATGCGTATCCTGTTCAAATTTGGCCAATTTATCGCTAATTAAATCTATATAATAAATGTAACAATATTGTGTGTTCGTATAGCACGTAAATTACGTAATATTATCTGGATGTTTTTTTAGATAACCTATAAAAGTTGTTTGGATTTTTTTTATACGGTTTCGGTCCAGTTTGTATGTGCATTCTTTATCAGTTTTAATATGAGTAATGAGTATAATACCATCATCATCATCTTATCATCGTTCACTACTATTGTTATTGTCGCTTGTATCAATTATTGTATAAGAGTTTATATGTCCAGCACAGACAGATTTTTTCATTAGTTTTAAGGCAATAGGATTGTTCAATATAATTTTATCCACTTCTGGCTCACTCAAAACATAAATTATAAACTATACTTTACTCTCCTTTATTTTTAACACGTAATTTTTACAAATTCATCACGGGGCATTGCAAAATACTGTCGTTTTAGTCCTACTATACCGAAACAAATATGAAAAAACGTTCTAGAATATATCTGTTGATAAAATTGTTTATCTTAACTGGATAGAATTTAGGTAACATTTTGTTGGATTCTTTTATAAATAATTCGAATAATCTTGCTGAATAGTTAGACAAATCAGTGGCCAATTTTAATCCATTTATTTTTATCCAATGTGTAGACAGCTTTATAACAAAATACTGATTTGGTTATTTACGTCTAGGTATTTTCTAGTTTGTACGCATTTTTTTGTATATAGTTCTAAATTATTTGACTAGACTGGAAACTTAATTAAATCCTATAAAAATGTTTAGAATTTCTCCGCGATACCAAATTAATTTTTTAGAAATTGATAGAAATAACTAACAACTGTATAATTACAACTTAACCACTCGAAAAAATGATTAACACTCATTTGAAAATTCATAAAAACATACTGAATTGGTGCAATGTAGACTGCATTGAAAACCGCATATACTGCTGTGTTGCAAATTCAAGTCTGCAGATCATTGGGTGTGATCGGAAAACAAACAAAACGGAATATGTGTGTTTTATACCGCATTTTAGTATTTTATTTTGCAAAAACCATATTTTCAAATTATAAAAACTGTCTATGACGTTTACTCTTATCCTATTTAAATCGAACTAATTTGTCGTCTAAAATAAATGCTACTTTATTATACATATAAATTTACAATGCCTAAACTAGAATAAATTAATAAATCTATATTCTTAATCATATGTTAATTATGCTATTAATGCATAATAAAATGGTAATATGCACAATAATAGCCTTTTACAGTAGAGTCCCGCTATACTTGCGTCTCGCTATATTTACGTCCCAGTATATTTGCGCAGTTCCATCTCGTTCTATTTGTCTGCCGTCGGTCTCCTTTTCCCCCACCTTGCGCGCTGGGGCCTCAGGAAGGGCCTGCTGTGACGTCATGAACGTAACACGACTGAGAAGAGTGGGAGAAGCGGCGCTCGACTTCTTTTGATAAATATAAGGATACGGGAGGGGAAGGCGAGGAACGGAAAGGACAAATATACCGAGACTCTACTGTATTTGTTTCTGTACTTTTATGCTCCGAATCTTTCGCGTTCGAAAGTGAGTATTTATTTGTATTAGTCATTTATGCTCATTTTGCTCTTTTCCAAATATTTTCATAAATTCCATTTACAGCGACATGATATTATACATAAATATAGTAAATATAGCAGTCCAAACATAACCATTATAAAAAATTGTTCGTTATTTTCAATAATAATCGTAATTGTTTCAACTCAGTCCGTCGTATCATATTTCATGACTTATTTTGATCACTTCACAGGAAATCGAGGATGAAGAATGAAATTTTATCACTTAATTTTATGTAATGGAAATTAATATTAATTAATTAATAAAATAAAAAATGTAAGAGCTGTCGAATTTCCTACACCAAAAAATGATAGTAGTTGTACAAAAATATTTTCTTGATTGATATTGATTGAGTGAAATTGTATCTTCAAAACTTCACTAAAAAGAACATCACTTTAAAAATATAATGAAATATTTACCTCTATGAAATAAGTTTCAAAATGATTTAATAAAAATAAACAATTTTAACCTACTTAAAATTACTTATTTTCCCCACTATTGAGCTAAATCAACTACCCTTCTCTAGAATTGGCTAATAATTAGTATCACTATCTCCATATTCCCATCATTTATACTAGAAAAAGTATCCAACATGTATGTTCATTGTTGTGAATATGATTAATAAACAAAATTATTGAAACCATTTATTAATCCACTCGACTTTTGACAGTTTTTTAGACAGATCTTTTAAAAATTATAAAAGTATTATTTCTATGTAAGGACGTATTTTACTTAAAGAGGCAATTACTTACGTTATTTGTTAGTTTATGTTTATTAAACTCAGTTATATGCTCTTTAAATGTAGCAATTTTAAATTATTTAAAAAATTAGTTTAATATTGACTTTATATCAAGTTAAAAAAAATTCCCTATTATTCTCTGAAGAATTTCATTTACTTGTTTATGTCCAGAAAATTAGAAACCTACTTCCTGTGTATATTTTAGACCGCTGGGGGATACAAGTTCACCATGCTATGTCATTCCTTTCTCTACTTTCTTGACAAATCCCAGAAATGCGCGTCATAAGAATAAATATGATCTTATATAATTCTGACGACATTATGGAATCTCTTCTTTGGGGGATTCCTGCGGTAGAAAACTTTCATCACTGTGTTTGCAAATAAATATTATGATTTCTTGAGCTGTTATAACCACATTTCAATTTCTTGCGATATTCTGAAAAACATTAAAATCAGATAAGAAAATATTATTAGCAATAAAAACAATTAAATTCTAATGGAAACTACAATACCAGTAAAAGTTTTGAAACATTATGTCACCATATTACAATTTCACAAATGTACAATTTTGTAGTTTTATGCGGTTGGCTGAAAATTATGCAGATGAATATAATAAAAAAGAATCATTAGCTATTATGCACAAAATTATTATTTTCCACGTATTTTTTGCAATCATATGAATTCTCAACGAGAAAATATGAAGCGAAGTACACAATTTAATTCTTTTGTTATTTTCCCATTTGTTAACTCTCGTGAAAGAAATTCTGCGAAAAAGGCTCGCTAATCTGACTTTTTCGTGTCCGTCCGAGGCTGGTCTAAGTTAAGACAAGTCCACCGTTACAATTACGTAGAAAGGTTACTTTTTATTTTGAAAACTTTAATTAACAAAATTGAATTTAATTCGTATAACATTAATTATCTCGACAGCATAAAAGTTTTCAGAATATTAATTCATCCATGCAAATGTTTCATATTTTATTTGCTTCCCACTTAATATTTTGTTGTTCGTGTATGGTTGAGTAATTTCTCAAGATATTAATCTGATGATGTAGAGAGAACATCAATTGGATTATTCAGTTTGTATATATTTAATGATTGTTATAACCATTCTAATAACAAATATTTATTTTTTTAATTTAAATGCTAAATAATTTTTTATTTTTAATGCACTATATTATTAAAAATAATCGGAAAGTATAGTATTATTATAGGAAAGACTCATCATACCGTTTAAATATGATCTACCCATAGATCATATTGGAACCCAACAACTCATATTTATACAACCGTTCTGCAAATAAATTCATGCATATTATTTACTTCTTATACTTTATTACTTATTCTCAATTAATATTTAAATACTGAAAAAATAATAATTCTTATGTAAGTTTTTATATTTGTTAAGAAAAAAATAATTAATAGGTCCTTAATGGAATCTTAGTAAATGGTTCCGAAAAAGAACCTTTATTATTTCAAATTTAGATAATATTATTAGTTTTCGACTCTTCAAGCCTGTTGCATATTTTTGTTAAGTCTTTAACTATCCCAAATTATGCAAAGAAAATTGACCAGTTTTCATAAATTGATTAAATGTCTTTTTGAATGAAATTTTGTATACGTAAACAAACTTTTGGAAATTTTCGTTCCAGTTGTTTTTGTTTAAAGCTATCATTTAAAGTTTTGATTATAGAATTTTGTTTAATACTTGATTTAGTAAATTTGACGGAACTAACTCCGGTAATTTTTCCTTGCAATTCTTTCCGTTTAATAATCCATTAAACGATCAATTTAAACGTTTCTTTACCAAAATTTTATTAACGTTATTAGTCATTATATAAATAGTGTCACAAAGCACTCTACAAAAATCCACCAAATACATGCACGATATTTAAAAATACCTTTACTCCATTATAATCATCAATATTTGGTATCTTTATGAACAAAAATGCGAAAGATCTCAGATAATTTTAAAAGAAACGAAATTGACTGCACTGTTAATAGTCTTTTTAAATTTTAATGCATTTTTAATATTCATTTAGTTTAAAACTTTTCTTGAATTATATTTATCATAGAATATGATTACGCAACAAATAAACATTGTATAAATTGATGAAATAACATCTCGAAGGTACAATTACGAATATTGATCAAAATTAGTTTCACAAAAAATTCACAACATTTTTATACAATAAAAAAGTATTCAACGTTTAACGTTTCCGGATTTTGTAAATAAATATTCACCTTCTTCAAGTATAAATTATTTATTTGAAGCAATTCAATATTTTCTGGAGTTAAATAAATATTTACTGAAACTAAAAAATGCATTGTTTAACACTAAGAATCTACTTTCTTGAAAAAAATGAAATATGTTGTGGAATTAAGTAAATGTATATTTTTCTCAAGGAATTGTTTACCTATTGAAGTAAATGGCGAATATTTGTTCTAATAAATATTTTGTTACGATTATTATAAAGAAACCATTTACTTGAAACAAGTAATATTATATTCAAACCGCGCTAAATATGTATTCAGTGCATTAATATAATTTAGTAAAAAAAATATTAATTTAGTAAATATTCTGTGACGTCCAGAGTACGAGATAATTTGCCTTATCAGGTACTTATGTTACTTTATACATTTGAATCAGTAATAATTATTTTACCAAATGACATTCTTTTATTAGTCACTTTAATAAAATTCTGTCAATATTTAATCAAAATTAATATAATTCTGGAAGTATACAAATTTGATTGGATTCAGTCCATATTCTTGCCAAGTTAATCGGTTTAGAACTATACACTACGCACCAATCAGCAAATCACTATTTTGTTATAAAACTTACTAAATATTAAATAATTATAAATGTATTAAAACCGTCCACAGATTGGTTTAAAACGCTGTCTAATACTGTTCAGCTAAATTATTCACAATATGTAGAAAATAATTAACAGTTATATGCATACTGTTGTTTTTTAGCAACAAATGTTCTGAAGCACACAACATTTTTTTACTTATTACAATCAGAATAAAACGACATTATCTCCCTAATTTTCCAGTTATGAAATCTTCAAAATTGCGTATTAAAAAACATAGAGAAACAAAGCGATAAAAATACAGTCCACTATTAATGTTTTCATCAGAGGTGAACCAAAATCGGATGAAATTATTGAATGTTAACGACAATAATAACAGTGATGTTGATGACGATTATACTCATATTAAAAGTGATGAACGAATTATTCATATTATATATAGAAAACGTGCAAAATGTTTTTTTTTCGCAATAATATTTATGTTTATAAAAATCACACTAAAAACTATACTGAAATCGAATAAAAAGTGTACAGACAACTTTTAGGTTATGTAAAAAAACACCCAGATAATATTACATAAATAGCATAAAAACGATTGTATTTTCTGGTTAAAAAACTGAACCGAAAATGTACATAATTTATGTAATAATACACGAAGAAAAATGACTCCGCTGGATTAGCTGATTCATATCAGCTAAAATTTTCGGCTCGAATTGCCGAAAATATATGCAATTTTAGCTGCTTTGATTCCGCTAATGTAGCCTTAACCCTACTCAATTCGCGCTTAGCTCTAAATTTCCGCTACATTAGCAGATTTGTTCCGTTAAATTTGCGGACTTTTTCAGTAAATTTAGCTGAAATTATCGGCTATCCCTAACGGAATTCCAACAGCTGTCCCTATAGGATAAAATTGGTAGAATCTGCGGATTTTTCGGCTGATTTTGCTGATTATTTTTCTCCGTGTAATATCTACATAAAAAACTATCCATGAAATTGTTGCATTTTGTATGAAAAGCTGGCTAACATTTAGAAGCAATGGCCAACAGGAAATATGAAATTTGTTACGATAGTTTTGCTTTGTATGTTGTTTAGCAAAGAAAATAAAAGAAGGCATAATTATCGATAAAGACAAAATGTTAATTAATTTTCGAATTAACAGATAACTTATTATCAAAAGGAAAAGAACAATAGAAATAAAAATTATCGACAGATCAGTGAGGGTTTTCGACATCCTACGTTTGTAATCCCAAATGCTGGAAGATCCCTGAACCAATGGGTTTCGCGCCTCGGAACTGGCAGTGCGTTCCACTGCCACCCGTTTTCATTGCGTGATCGTTTTTCACAAAATTCCACCGACAATGCGCATTCTTCAGATGCTCCACAATCCTTTACGCAGACAATTGACGTTACGGGCCTGCATATATACCTATGTTCGTAGAACGGTACGTGTATGTAAAACATTGCTTGAAATCCTCCCTTAATTCAAACTGTTGTGCAAGTGTTGCAATTTCCAAACATGTGCAGTCAGGTGGAATGCAAATATTTTGTTAATACATTGACAACTCAATATGTGATAACTGTCAAATGAAGAAGTTTTAGCATTCTGATTTTCTCGAAACGTAAACGTAAACATCATTAATGGTAACTTCAAATTATAACTGAAAATTGATACCTTATTTGGCCAGACTGGAAAAAATCAGCCACACTGCTGAGTCTCGTCGATTGTTGTGATAACAATAAAGACGTTTATTATTCAGGGGAAGACATTATAGCCTGTTTAAGAAGCAGACCTGGTGATCATATAGATCCTAATGTTTTGTGTCACATCATAGGTAGCATTGACGTCTCTTTTTCTTAATATTTAAGTCAATTCGAATTGGCTATATAAATAGCATAAATCAATTATATGTTGCCGAATTGAAATCATTATAGCTCAGCTATTTTCTCATAGCTTACATTTGTTAAGAAGCATATCAAATTCATGGGTGCACCTCAAAATCTCAACAAATCACAAAACAGACACATAAAAAACCCGACATTCAAAACCCAGACAGTTAACAAAAAAAGAAATTCAAAAACCAAACATTTCCAAAAACAGAGATATAAAAACCAAACATTTCAAAATGTACATATTCTGAAAATCTAATTAATGATGGACTTCTAAATTAATCCATTGGTCAAAAATTTTGGACCTTGAACTAACCTTTCCCGTAAGACCTCAAGAACGGCGATTCGAAATGAACGCACCGATCGGATGTGTCTGTATTTGGAAATGTCGAGTTTTTGAGTGTCTATTTTTTTACATGTCTGGTTTTCGAATGACTGTATTTTTAAATCTCGGGTTTCTTGAAATGTCTGGGTTTTCAAGGTCTGGTTATTGAATGTCGGGTTTTTGAAGTGTCTGTTTTGTGATTTGTCGGGTTTTTGAGGTGCACCCAAATTCATGATGTTTTTATCATAATGAAGTCGTTATTAAAACAGAGTTATATGATGAAAAAATGACTTATATGTGATCGTATTTATCAGTATTCACTCAGATCATATGACAAAAGAAAATGTTATTAATAATTCTTTGAATATTTTTTTATTTTGATAAAATGATGCTTCTGACTGTTTATGTGTATTTGTTCAATAATAGAATCAATTTATTATTGAGCTGCAGAACAAAATGGAAACTATACTGGTACCGTCAGGATACAATAGTGCAAAAAATAATGTTTATAAAGATTATAGTAACGCATTTTACAACGCTATTATTGACATAACACCAGTAATATCAGTGTTTTTAATTAATTTGTTTAATGAAATCTTAATTTTAAATTTGTTCTTTTTGAGAGAATGTCCATTATATATATTTCTAATTTTTGTTGTACCTACAACAATTAGTTTATCCAATTTTTACGAAGATAACTGACATTTTATTATGATTTGTAGAAAATTGACTTTCGATTTTTTTTGCGTATTCATATTCCAAATCTTACTAGAATTTTAATTCTACCAAGGTTTTCATTGTTATTTGCACACAAATTAATTAATACAATCAGAAACTTTTAGTGCTGATAGACTTTGTTAACATTATTTTATTTAATAAACCTGCAATAGCACTGTTAAACATTTTTTCTGAAGCTAACAGAATCAATGTTTTCAACGAATGAGATATTTTCTATCCCTAAGATATATTAAAATCCAATTTTGGGACATGGTTAAAGTGATATCAGTACTAATAAACATTTATAAATAGTGATATTTGTTAACTCAAGATCTGACAAACTCGACATTTATATATTTTTCATAAAAAAATTGTTTTTTTCTCTTTGACTTGATACAAAATGTAGGGACATTATTACTCTAATAACACGATGTGTATTTCATAAATGACGATTGTTGACATTGAATTAATGTCGATGGAAAATTCTACATCATATTTATCGTTTTATTTTATATAATATATGTATCGGATCGGAAATGAAAACATTATTAAGTATAGGTAGTACTCTTAATAATAAATATTGCTGTTGAATGGCATGTGTTGTAATTAAAAATCACGATGAAAATTAATGTAAAAATTTCCTGAAAACACTTGATCCCACTTATTCTAACTAAACATTTCTACTGACAATTGCCAATTTCTTGAAACCAAAAACAAAAAGCATACGTATTGTTGGTTTTAATTACACTATTTTAGTTCGTTATGGAAAAAATAGTTCATTTTAAATAGTTTAATTTTCAACACTACCTGCAAAATGGTTTGTTATAAGAATGAATGGAAGTAAATATCTATTTCTGTTCTACAGAAACTAGTAGAAACTATGTCGTTATTGTAATAAATCGGGCACCATCTTCCAATGGTGAATTACCTGTGTGAGGATGAAGTATAATAGTAGATTACGGGTTTATTTGAAATTTGTTATTATTATGAGTTTATATTTTACATTCAATAAATATTATAAGTTTCTTCACAGTTTAAATCAGATTTTATTTGGGTGACTTCGATTGTTATGAGTGTGCGAAAACTATTTGTTCATTTTAAGAAATCATTTTCATGTATAAAAGTTTATATAAAAAAATTCTATTCACGAAATTGATTTTTCGGATTACCCAATCTGCAATTTTGTTTTCAAAATACTTCTTTCGTAATTTTTAATTCTTATATTCCTAAACACCCAAAAAACAAAACTTACTTAGGTGTAATAATCATGAGAAGTAGATAATTCAAAAAACCCTTTTCAATGATTTTTAAACCTCCAGAAAAATGATCAAGTGTTGTGCCAGATATTAACTGTAATGAATTGTCATCTATTTTTAAATAATGTTTAGCGGATTTAAAGTAGTTTCTATTCGTTTTACACAGTATTTGCGAAGTTTTTAAAATCCTTATTAATGTATTGATAATTAAGAACTGCCTTCTTAAAATAAAAACATTTTAAGGACATAACCTTACGAAAATTAGAGTACAGGGGTTATTGGGACGCTGGCATTAGATTTTGAAAATTCAATATGATCAATTGAAATGTCAATGTTTATTTTATTGTGATGAAACTGTGATACCTCGGTGTCGCTAAATCATAATTTATGTAATTTTTGTTACGTGTTCCAACGTCTGAAAGCGATAATTTGAATGTTTAAAATTTGAAGTCATGTTCCTAATCAGTGACTCTGAAAACCTTCTAGTACCCACTTCATCCCCGTTTCATCTCGACAAAAAGTAACTTTAAAAAAATCGGGCAGCCATCTTAAATGCGCCATTTTCAATTTTCAACATCAGAGTTCAGATTCGTAATCAGCGGCCTCATTAAAAAACCCCTGAGACGTAAATGTCAGCTGGTTTACGTGTAAACAAAAATCCATTCCGCACTATCTTAACTTCAATCAGCGAAAATTACTAAAAATCAGGGTATATAGACTGATTATCAGTACTTTTCGCTTATTCAGATTAAGAGAGCAAAGGATTAAGCGGCTAAATAGCGATCTGCTCCCTTAAGCACTGTTTACACAATGTGAATTCGTCGGTATTTATGCTAACTATTTAAAATTGTCTTGTGAATTCTGAACCAATCATACGAAACACGTAACCGCTCTAAAATAGATGTGGCCTTGAAAGTATCTATCTTGTTTCTATTTAATTTACAATTTTCGGGTTAGATTATCGACAAGGTCTGTTTTATAGACCTCTTAAAATTTTATTATTTTCAAAACTACTTTTAAACATAAATATAATAATGCTGAGAATATGTTCTCCATTAAAAAAGTTCTCCATTAAAAAAGTTTCACTCAAATTAGAATTTGCATTAAATTAATGGAACTTTTAAATCAATTTTTCCTAAAAAATTATATATAATACTAGAAACTCGTATGAATTCCCCTTAACTAAATACGTGTAACTTTTTATTCGTTTAATGAAGATGAATAAGTTAATTAAAAATCACGTCAAATATTTTGGCAGCATGCATGCAAATTTAAATATCAAGGGTAAAACATGTCACGATCTGAAACGCAGGTATAACATCCAAACAATAATTGCAATCATACAGTTCCTTCGCTTATAATATGAATTTCCATATAAAGCGGCGTTTCCTTTCTCGTTTACCGAGACAAAGCTCAGGACTCGACGAGGACCTGGTCGAACTTCCTTCTTCTTCTTGTCGCACACATGAAACACGAGTCTTTGCAGTGTAAAGGATTTTGTATACATATTCTCTCAGACACATCCAGACATCTTGACCGATTTGAGGTTTCGCCAGCCTCTTCCCGAGCTCCAGCCTTATTCCGCGCCCAACATCTGTCGCGTTTGCGGCAAAAGGCCCATGTTCCGAATTTATTTCTTTTTTAACCATTTGTGGTTCGTGAATTACGAAATGTGCAATCGTGTTCGACTTTCGTTTTTTAACTAGCGAGGACAGGCACATTGTCTTTTGTATGGTCTGCAAGAAAATGAGTATTTTGAACATCCACATCTAAAGAGAAGACATCATAAGGTCATCAAAATTTCCTTTTTGAACAATTTCTGATATATCGATGGCCATTTGATATTCTTGTTGCATAAACCAATGAAGACAATCAGATTATTATGACATCCAGAAAATGAAACGTGGTAACTATATTTTCATCAGTATATACGCTTTGTGATTAGTTAAAGTAGTTTGCTAGTACTCAACAAACGTATGACTGTTCTGGAAGTTTTGTAGATATAAAACTAGCACAAACTTCAGGACAAGTGTCAGTAATGCGTATATGTTGAGATTGTAAAATGTTTTTCTGGTTGGAATATGTAGATAACGGTCTGCCAGAAAAAAATAATTTTGGAAAATTATATCCTAAAAGCGGTGGATAAATTGGAGGTACAAACATTAGTTTGAATACTTTGTCCACAACAGATTGTAAGATTGTATATAAAACAACTTTGGTAATCTTACTTCAATACCTAGCAAATTGTGCTAGATAGTATGTAATCAATCGTGAAGTATGCAAGTGTGTAATATAAAGAACAAATACTATTGTAATAAAACTATACTATGATATATTTTTGTATTGAACTTTACATTGAACATGAATATATTTTACACAAATGTTTATCATATGTGCAACGAAAAGAGAGATGAATTTCATACATTATGTGAAAATCATTGTCATTTTTTTTTAATTTAGTAATAGTAGTTTTAAAACATTTTTTTCAGGGCCACAACTGCAATTAAAGATTTAATTTGGTCGGATTTCTTTGATTGAACAGAAATCCTCATTACTGTTTAGACTTAAAAACACGTTCACCAGCTGTTGTTCTCTGGCTGACGATCGAAGGCCTACTTGCAGGTGGTAGTTACACAATTTTTTGCAATCGACGAGAACTGCATAAGTTACGAACGTTCAAAAAATGATTGCGATTAACTTATAGTCAGCCTAAGCAGTCGGAATCGTATACATTTAAGTTAATGGCGACGTTTCAAATTGCATACTTATCAAATAAATCTTTAACAAAAGTACTCATTGTACATATGTATAGGTAGGAAGTTGACAACAAAAGCTGGTGTTTCCTTTCTTCATTGCTTTGATTACTACATTAAGTATATGATAGTACAGTTGCAGTACTAAAAATTTCAAGGTTTCAAATACAATTCAGGTTCGTATATTTTAATTACTACTATTTATTTTTGTACTATATGCAGCCATTTTGATACACTATACTGAATTTCCATTTTGTAATTGGAAATTCGCAAGTAGTCACTTCGAAAACGCCCAAGTTACAAATTTTAGAAAACAATGTGTGCTCCTAAACATGAAATACAGGCTAGTGCAATATCTTCTAGGCAAAGGCGAAGATCAAATTTCGATGGTATTGTTCTACCATAGCCATAGATAAACATAGTGTTATAGAAATTGCAATTCTTAGAGCAATATGTTACATGATTACTAACACCATTGAAATCATACATAAGGTAAATCATGTTAGTCGTCAAGACTGAAGTTTCCAGATACTCAAAAATGTCACTAATTAGCTATATGGGTTAAGAGCGGAAATGTCACCATTTGTTAGTACATTTGAAAAAATTGGTTGGTGCAAATCATTATTTAATTATAGTAAAGATTTCCTTAGTTCAGTCAACTACTCCTTAGTTGATACAAACAATTCATCCCCTAAAATCTGAATACTAAACGAATAGTAGAGGAAACCAACATAAAACGCTGTACTCCAAATAAATCATTCTTCTATATGCGGAGAGTTAGAAGAGAACATTAGATTTTTTAGAACATTAATTACTAAGAATGTAACAATATCTCCAATTAAGAGTATTTGTACGACAGACAAGATTGCAAATGCTTTGAAAAAAATGGTAAGAAGAACCGACGACTAATGACGCAGTTTATATCAAAATCGCATTATATTAATATTAAACACTCTAAATTTCTTAAAGTGAAAATTGAGCCACTCTTTGCTAAAGGTGACTTTTTCTAAAGTGGAAATTGCACATTATTAGAGTGGACGATTTCCATCCACTATTAGTAACGTGAAATTTCCACTTTAAAAATAGTGAAAAAGTCATTTTTATCAGAAAGTGGCTCAACTTTCACTTTAAGAAATTTAGAGTGTAGAGAGTATATTTAAAAAACAGGATATTTGTTTATTATAAATTTTCTAAAAAAGGGCATGAAATGTTTTATACTTAAAAGGCAGGCGGTACTTTTTTTATTTTCATACGGAACTGTAAAAATCGCGGTTTATTCAAATGTATATTGCTCGCATTATTTCAAGGTTTCAAATATGGTTAGTTGCATTATAAAATGTTTAAACAATTTATTTTAAAAAAGATTTTTGATTAGTTTTGTAACGACTTTTATGATGAAAATTCGTCAGTCGTTGGCTAAAGAAAGTGTGAAGTGTTTTTATTTGAATGTGAAAAATAATTGTGTACTTTAACAGAAATTCTCGATCCTAAAATGCAATTATGTGGCTTTAAATTTCGTAAATAAATCGGAATTAGTTGTTGTTAATAAATGAAGAAATTCTTATGCAATACATATTCGCTGTTTACTAGTTATTTAAATACAAGGCTCACTAAAACATAATGCTTTTCAAATACATTTCAAATATTTTTTTTATTATCTTGTGTTATTCGAAAAAAATTTGAATGATGCCGGAAAAAATTGACCTGGTCTGATATCAGAGAACGTTATCACGTTTTGATTACATCAAACATTACATTAGGGTCCAAACCCTAATCAGGCTTCCTTAGTATAATGACCTATTCCGCGTGAAGCATATCTGCCATGTTTCAGAAATTGCTTAAATTTTGCATGACACTAGCTAATGACAAGATAAAACATTGTGTAAACTAATTGCAAAATTCTATAAATAACTTTGAATGAACGATGACACAGTCGCATTCCTAGTAAGTCACCATTTGAATTTTGTAATTTTAAATTCAGATCAATAATATGCCTATGCAACTGCCTTAACTTTTAGACTGACGAAATTAGAGGTATCAAGACGTGCTATAAAAGTGACCAAACTTGGGTCTTGTATCACGTATCAACTATGCACAAAGTTTATATCTTGGGCTGTGCCTTATTTAGGCTTTCTGAGATGCGACAATCTCGCCATTCAATTCGTTATCGTTGATTGCCTAATCATTACAGATTATATTTTCATTATTTTCAGTTAGTATTCAAAATTTCAGAAATTTTCTTCTGCTATTGTGGAATTCATCAGCTATTTTGAATTTCACATTTTGAACTCGGATTCAAAACCAGGTTTTTATAGACCAGCGTCTAATCAGTCCTTTATATTACGAGTAAATTGAGTTACTGATGTAAAAGTTTGAAAATTTACTTCCGTTATTTTATTCCTGCCATTTTTAAAGTTTAAAGTTCACCAAAATACTGATATTTTTATGTTAAACTCATAATATTGTTGTTCTTGGTAATATTTCAAATATTACCCTTGTTTAAATTACTCGGAATTTTTCCTTGCTGGACACGATTATATTAGCGTTCGATTTTTAGGATGAAATTTGAGAAATGACTCTCGCACATAATTTTTCTCTATTCTTCAATAAATAATCTTAAGTTTCGTGAAACATCCATTCGTTTTCATCGATTAAATCTGGAGATATTAGGTTTCAAACATAGCTATTATACGTAAGTCCTTAATGGGGTGTGGAACTTTATGAATTATTTTCTGGAAAAAAATACTTCCTTCATAATTGTTTATAACATAGAGAAGGGAGAAGGAGGAGGGCTGATTGTTTAGGAAGATATTTTTCTAACATTTTTTCATCATCTCCCCAACAGTTAAAAAAATTATCAAAAAAATTGTAAATAAACTTTGGATAATTAGTTTTGGTAAAGTTGCAGAAGAGCTACCTCACCTCAAAAATGAATCGTACGACATGTTTCTGGCGTATTTTGTGGCGCTGATTGCGAATCTGATAATAAAATTTGGCGGTCGGACGTATTTCGTTCGCTATCTTCAAAAAACTGCCAAAAAATGCGTTTTTGGGTTTTTTTTTTTGTATTTCGATGAAAAAGTATGAATCGGACGAAAAAATGTTTCAAACAAAACTTGTAGAGCGGAAAATTCTCTACAAAAAAGGTTGTATGCATTTTTTTCGATATCCTAACTAAAAGTCCGCAAATGAGCATCGAAAGTGCCCGTAATTGATTTCTGCAGGGTATAATAAAAAAATATACATATATATTATTTATATATAATTTTCGAATTTGAATTTCTTCTAGAATATAATTTCGCAACCTTTGCTCATTCTTTGTATGGACCAAGCAGCTCTCTACTTCGCTTTATGGCCCAAATCGCGCTAATGAGAACCCCAACACCTGGTGGTGAAATCATGAAGCTGCGCTACGCGGGCGTCGTGGCCAGTGCGTTGTTCATCAATACCGGATTGAAATTTCTCGTCGGTTGGAGGTTAGGTTAGTATAAAAAAGAGGGGTATGGGGGGGAGCCCCCCAGGACGCAGGTACCACCTAGGAACAAAATAATAATTAATTATTTCCTTCAGATTCGGAAACCGAATGAATTATAATTACTAAAGTTAATACGTGTACCTAGGAGGTGCCTACGTCCTGGGGGGATCGGCCCCTCCCCCTCCCGACACCCCTTTTTTAATACTAACCTAACCTCCAACCAAGAAATATAGATTTCATTCCAACCAGAAATTTGAGTCCCAGTAATAAACACAAAAAACCTAATAAAATTGTGTTTTTTCGATATTTTTTCAAGATAGCGGACGAAGTACGTCCGACCGCCAAATTCTGTCATCCGACTCGTAATCAGGGTCTCAAAATACGTCAGAAACACGTTGTACAATCAATTTTTAGACCAGAGTCGCTTTAATAAACACAAAAAAACTAAACAAAACGTCTTTTTGGGCGTATACACCCCAGAAACCAATTACGGGCATTTTTGTCGCTCATTTGCGGACTGCAAGATGTCGAAAGAAATGTACCTAACCTTTTTGTAGAGAATTTTCCGCTCTACAACTTTTGTTTGAAACATTTTTTCGTCCGATTCATACTTTTTCATATAAATACAAAAAACCCAAAAAAAAACGCCTTTTTTGGCTGTGAGCCAGAAGATAGCGAACGAAATACGTCCGACCGCCAAATTTTATTATCGGATTCGAAATCAGCGACACAAAATACGTCAGAAACATGTCGTGCAATTAATTTTTGAGGTGAGGTAGCTCTTCTGCAACATTACCAAAAAAAATTGTTTGCATATCGTTTTCTCTTGTCAAAAACTAGAGTTAAGCCAAATGTGAGCAATTTCTGAGGCATAGCTGATCCGCGGAATGGGTATGAGTTTCTGATCAAGAACATAACTTTCATTATCATCGGGCTCCAATAAATATTCAATTTACCTGATCAAGGCATAATCAGAGCCGTGAAGAAATGTCTAATCCGGGTATATTTATCTATCTATGGTAATAGTTGTCATACCATATCGATCTCCTCGTTTTCCGTGTAGAAGGCGCTGCAGTCTGAATTAATTCTAGCGTGACTGGAACGCCGTCAGAATGTTGACAATTTAATCATAAATTTCATCTACATTTGAGACTTTATGCAAAAGTTCTCGGGTATGATCGTATATTGTCAACTCTGGAATTCATTTCCGAGCTTCACGAGACTTCAATCATTTAGTACTTATTTTTTTTTCAGAAAAATCGAAAGATGCATTTGTTTGATGACTCATGGCTTCAGTTTCAACGCCCGGAATTAAAATGATATCACCTCCGTTGCTATTATTGAAGGACCATGTAAAAAATATCAGAGTGGTTCCAAAAGTGGTGTTCCGAAACCGACCATCTTTTTTTTGCATCGTAATAGTTGGCAATGTATTTTTAACGAGCAAAACGTCAATAGCGACAGTAAACCGATGAACTTTTTTTGTACTTCATTACATAGAGAAATTTGTCGCGTTCTGATTTATGTTGGAAAAATTTACTGATCGTTGAATTATAATTTAGACAGTCGGTATGGGACCACTCCCCCCTAAAAATTACAACAAACCAATATAATTAAAAAGTCTCTCACTGTTACATGCCTGTCTGCGATTGTAGGAAAGATTTTCTACGGATTGAAAATGAGCTTCAAATCAACGGTGATGTTTTCAAATAAGACACTGAGAAGACACCTGTTTTTACAATGGCATCATATTACATTTCTCCGCAACTTACTAACTGCGAACTAAAAATTGAGCCGTAAATGAAGAAATCTCGTTTTTATCTGGCATTACACAGAACATTAACATTACGAGCATAACGTGCACCGGTTCATTACTTCGAGATGAAAGCACGGTTGCACCGTTACGTATATATTAAAGAAAAAAAGGAACGGGAACAAGGCAGAAATTAATTTCCGTGCGAACAAAAATACGGCCCACCTGGTAACCGTAGTACCGCGACCGATCAAGTATTTCATTAGTCGCAGCCTCGAATCTATCGCGTGCGCTAATTACTTTATTTTTGTTTCCAGCGGCTGGCGCGTGACCTGCGGTTGTTTACAAGCGCGTATGACGTCATAGCTAGCTCGCGTGGCCGTGAAATCTGCGAAAGCAGCGGTGAAACCTCTCCTTTTATCGTCGTGACAAACAGGCCAAGTTTTTCCATGGGAATGTCTTTTCTCCGCGAATCCCAGTACACGTCCGCGTTTTGAGGTTAACTTTGAACATCTCGTGCGCGCATGCGCATGCGCCTTCCTGACCATTAGCGTCTTCCACTATACTATTAACGATTCGCGTTATTCACCCACGTGCAAGGGCGCGCGTCTCCGCGTGTTCCTCTCTCCTTCTCTTTTTCCCTACGAGTCTATTGTCTTTCTCTCTTTTTTCCGGAGACACTCTTTTCTTCGCAGCGTCTCAAATTACGCACGTCACGCATGCGCGCCACCGACCGTGAGCCGAAGTTCGATGACCGCGAAGTAAGGTTTGTTATTGTGAAGGAAAATCCGTTGATTCTTTAAAAGTGAATTTCATTCAAGAATCTACTACCTTTCTCTAACTAGCAAGATTTTATCATTTACTTACATTTGTTATTAATTGATTGCGTTATCCTGAGGCTATTATATTTTAAGTCTCAATCGATCACTTAAAATAAGTATAAAAACTTATTTCTCGTATTCGTAACAAACTCAGGGAGGGAGACATACCATGGGGTGAAATCATACTTATTACTCGAGAACACGTTGAATCTAATTTTAGAAAGTTCTGCTTGATTAACACATACAACTGGCCATGAACTTTAACCGGAGGATATATTAACATCAGGGATTTAAGCCTCGGAGCGGCTCATTCACAAAAGACAACATACGTCACTATTTCGAAGTCGACTTTACCACTTTCTGTCAGTGTTGTAAATACACTCAGTCTGGCATGCAAGAGGTCAGCCACTTTTGTCTTTGACAAATGCCTTAGAAATTCTGTTACAATATTACGAAAGAATTTTCATGTAATTTAAATACCTTAGAGATTCATCCGAGAATCTAAGAATCTGAAATGATAGATGAATTTGTTCACTGAAGCTTAAATAATAAAATGTACTAAAATGTAATTCAGAGTACAAATAAATGTTTATAAGGGAACGGTTCAATTACACGTACCCCTCTATTGTTAACTCATAATTTGCGACTAAATAAATATTATGTCAGCGTTTACGAATATATTGAAAAAACTCTAGTAATTTATGTCGAATGGAAACATTTTGTACACATTTAAAAAAGTAGTAGCTTTTGTTTTTAAAATATTCTGGTTCAGCTTTGGGGTACCATGAAAAGTGGGCTAAAAGTGAAATCAAATAACGCAAAACCACTAGGTATAGAAAAAGAAACGCCTTCAACTGCAAGACGGCAACGTAAGTTGGTTCGAAACTTTAGACACTACACAACGTTTCGATTTACAGCAGCTCCAATGCATTGTGATAGAGATTTAATCCAGAGGACGATTGCATTCAATACATTCTAATTAGACGTGGCTAAATCATCCAAGAAATTCATAAAAACATCATCAATATTTTTAAATCAACAACAAGGTTTTACATTTTCGCAAACAAAAGGGGTCCAACCCCATTGAAGTGCTCGCAACTGTATTTGACGGATATTAAAACGTCATGCCAAAATATCGGTTGTGAATATTGTAGTGGGACTTAATAAGATGAACAAACTCGAAGAAAAATTAAATTTATGCAATTGCATATTTCCAATTGTGTAACAATTCTACATGAATTTTTCGTCTATAGAATTTTATGAAACTGTATACATTTCTATTCAATGATATATAATTTCATATACTTGTGTATTTTTTACTTAAGAAATAAATTAAATACTCGCAGAAAAAAGTATGGTTGGAAAGTGGATTTGAACCAGCGACGTTCGGGTTAGACAACAGACACTCTAACCGTTAAGCCACTCAAAGTATAACGAATCATCGAAACATTATAAACGTTATTGTAAATAGGGATTCTGGGGTCGATGAATCCCAATCCGAGGTTTGATTTGCAACATTCAAAATGGCGGTTGCAACATGGTGGACTAGAAAATTACTGTACTCAAAATCAGTGTATAAATTTTAAGAAATTATACTATTTACCAAGAAGTACCAACAAATCTTAAAAAAGAATTAAAAGTGAAATGTTACAAAATAGGAAAGCGTTTTCAAACCAAACTTGAGATTCTCACAGACTGTCAGTAAGAATTCCCGAATAGCAAATTTCATATCAATTATTTAAGTTCTTAATTTTTGATGCTCCAATTTCACTTTTGAAACTTTTGCAAATCTTACCTTAGATTCGTCATCTACGCCCCCAAAAATCGACGAGTTATAAGTTTCAAGTGAATGAGTTGAATTTTTAAAAATTCGTCAGCCATATTGGATCTGCCATTTTGAATTTTTGAAAACTAACAGCGGATTCGTAAGCAGCAACCCCCAGGTACTCAGTTTAAAACAAATCTGATAAGTTTTTTATGTATTTTTGAAGCATCTCAAAAGGTGGTCTCAAAAACGAAGAGCAGACATCTTTTTTAAGTAGATAAAGTGTTTATTGTTGACACATTTTTCGACGACATTTTCCCTCGCTTTATTAAAAAATTATTTTACAAACTTACGCACACACAAAGAAACAAAAATTTATTCGCAGAATAAAGCGGTGCAGTTTGACGAATTTGGTATTTCCACCAAATTATATGTGCGGTCTATTCTTGACATTTGTCAGATTTGACGTATCTGCGTTCTGAAGAAAGTTACACCGAATTATCTACAAACGAGCCATGCCCACAACCGCATCACTTAAACTGCTAATTCACTAAAAAATACTGAACTAATTAAAAAGAAAAAAGACTATTATATCCATTATGTTCATGAAATTCAAAGTTATATGTGTAATATTAGATATTATACGATTTATTTTGATAGATTGTATTGATAAATCTTTTTTTAACATTTTCGATACCGATAACACTGACCGACAAAATTTTTCTTTTTGTCTGCTTTGTCAAGAGAAGTACCATTCCTGACGTATTTTTTCGTGCTGAAAATGGATGATTCGCTTAGATGGCGCTAGCAGAATTTTGCTATCACATCACACTGAAGAAAAATAAGGTTAAACGTGGTTAAAAAATGAGGTTAAATTTAAACACGTCTTTCTACAAAATGTGACGTGATAGCAGAATTCTGCCAGCGCCACCGTTTTCAGCACGAAAAAATACTTCAGAAATGATACTTCGCTTGTCAAAGACAAAATCAGTGTCGAACAGTGTAATAGAACATCTGATAACTGCTACTAAAAATAATAAATCCAAATATATAACATAAATAGGCGATAAAAATATACACAGTTCATAATCTTACACTAATGAAGAAAAATAAAATATGCACCTAACCTAATTCATCCTAACCAAATGGTAAATCTTATTTAACCTAATGTTATTTAACATTCTTATTAAACATGCAGTTTAGTAAAGTAAGTGTTAAATAAATATTATCATTGTAATTGGAACGCTGACGCATAGACTACTCCCTGAGATAACATAACCTAACCCAACTTAGCCTACTGTAACCTAACATATAGCATAATAATTACTTAATAGTGTAGTGCATCAGAAGAATCTGATTTTAATAAGAGGAAATTTTGATTTTCGGAATTATAAAGATAGCGGATGTTCAATTCGACGATTTTATTGCGGGGATTTCGTCACGGGGATTTTATCTTCGGGAATACGTCTTGTAACCAGAAATATTAATCGTTTGTTTCACTTCATTATTTATTTCAATCATTCTTCATGCAGCTGCGCTAAAGTATTGTCGCTACTTCTCACAACAAAGGTATTTAAACACTTTTTATACTATTATTATTGGTGAAATTAGGTTTGTAAATAATAACGATTTTAAAGAAAATTATTCTGCATTAAAGAAAATTTTTTTTTTCCTTAAGTGATTAAAAAGTCCGCATTGCTTATTTTATGAAAATATAAATTAAAGAAGATATAGTTTGAAAATGTTCTAATTTATAAATTTCATTCGATATAATATATCTCAAATATTATCTACAAATTTGATAAGAAATTGGATGTTACAAGTTAAAAACATTAAATTGTTTATTTATTATCTGATTTATTCGAACCGTGGTATATTTATATATATTCCTATTTTGAAACTTTGCTAACTTTTGTTAATTTTCACCAAACTAGCAATTTTTCTGTACAACCTAAAGTGACCTGCATTTCCACAGTTTTTTAAAGTGATTGACATCTTCGCGAATAATCCGATTAAAACTAAAAAAAAATGTACTTTTACACTCGTATTAATGCTTGCGATATAAAGAATTTATATAATTCCTTTTGTGTTAAATTAGTATTCGTACTAAAACTGCCGTATGAAATTCTTGACTTAGATGTCAGCATTCTGGAGATTATGACCTGAAACTTTTACAACTGAAAACTGTTTACATTTCCATTTCTAACTGCGAGTCAAGTTCATTGCTCTTAGTGATTCATTGAAAAATAAACGTATTCAAGGCTCCTAAAATAGAATTAGTTAAAAATCACATCAAGTTTTATTACTACTATGATGAATCACTTCCAACAGTTTTCCCCGCGTAAAAAATTACAATAAAATTATGACAAAATTTATAGATTGACGTAGATTTAATTTTACATCATTGTATTGGAATGACAACATTCATCAATATTCACTTCTATAATAAGCAGAATGTTTATGAATTCTTGGTTACTGACAACTAGTGCTTTAGCTTCTAAAATGTTACTCTAAAGTAAAATTCAATTTTAATCTACTGAAAAATAAAAAAATTAATAACGAAAAGGTGTCCTACAGAAAGGACACTGTGCTTCAAAGGGTTAAAGTCAATAGAAATGCGACTTAGTAATTGATGAGATATCTAAACTATTACTATTGAAAATCGTGGTTTCTACATATTATTGCAAACAAATATAAAAAATTGCAATATATTGCAATACTTTTTTCCGGCTTTCGAAAGTACACCATACAAACCATAAAATCTATGCACACTCTAATTTTTGTCATAATTTCAGCGACATTTTTCTCTCATATATATATATGAAAATGCTGAATGAAATATATACAATGAAAATGTTTACATTGAATTGTCGTACTGGGAGCGCCACTCGATACCTTTGGACATAAAAACTCTGACCAAATAACTCCGACAAAATAACTTTTACAACGAAAACTTTAAAAATAATAACTTTTCGAAAAAATAATTTGTTGTAAAATAACTTTTTACAAAAACTTCGGTTATATTTTATTGAAATTAAAATTTGTATTCAATTCTACCTAGTAGAATAAGAATTTATTGATTTGTTTGTTGTGTTGTGGAAAATGTATCGTTAGGTTAGGTTAGGTAAGGTTAGCTTACGTTAGGTTAGGTTAGATTATTTAAAGAGTATTGCTTGCTTAGTAAAATTTAATAAAAAATAATTGTAATCATGAATATATGGTTATATATGTGGAATAATGTGTTTTTTTGATACACGTGTCCGTAAAGTGTCTACTTTACGGACTGATCTCTGCACTTTACGGACGAAAAACAGTCGTTAAAATGCCTACTTTCGCGAACAGTGTATCAAAAAATAGTGTTCGCTCCTCGGACGCATAATCTCTACTCGGTCCGTAAAATTGAACTTTACAGCCTGGGACCGAAAAGTACTATTCTTATAATGTTTATTTATGATGTATGTATTAAAATTGTTTCCATGAATATGTTGATTCGTATTTGAATTTGGAAATATAATATGGTTGTCAAAAGTTTTTATGCCAGAGTTTTTTTGTCTGAAGTTTTCTTTTTGCGAAAATTATTTTTACAAAAGTTATTTTGTCGGAAATTTGTTGACCAAAGTTATCGAGTCATGGACGTTGCCGTACTCATTCATATTATGTAAACAAAATTGGAAGTACAATTTTTCGAAAATAATTAAAAACTATTCCACTACCGCACTCACATGCTAACGGTGCTATAAGGTTTTATCAACAAAAAAGTTTAAGTCGGTGTCTTAGATCACGCTAAGGAATTCTTTACCTAAGAGTATATTTATATCAGAAAGTCAAGTTCGCTGCTCTTGGACGATCCATCGACGATAGGCAAGCACATCATTGTTTCAGCTCCATTGTTATGCCGCCGTGCATCGACATGCAATGTTTACTGCGAAGTTTTCCGCGGAATGAAAGAAAGGACGGATACGTCGCGTTTAAAAGTGAGAATTCGCAGTAACGGCGATTGTTGTTTCGACGAAGGAGAATCAATGGAATCGGGTCTTGTAACGGAAATCGAAGAACTGCTCGAGTTACGCGCGCGCGCGCATGCGCAGGAATGCAGTTCGACGACCGGAAGCGAAATTTGTTATTGCGGGATTCGCTTTTCTGTTATTGCTGTTTCGCGGCCCTGAATGCATCTGCAACTTGCTATGGTACCAAAACAAACTTTCTTGATGATGAAGATGAGCAATGTGCATAGGATTTAATGTCAACATTAGCTAAAAGTGGAAACTTTAGTATTTTTGTTTTCATTTTAAATACAATATTCTGGTTACTAACATTTATTCAACACTGTTAAAAATATTGACATCAAAATTAATATACATGTATATGAAGTCATTTGTATGTACATGTATACTAAATAGAATGTACATGGTTATTATAAATTAATATACGCGTGTATTAAATTTCATAAAGTGTCTGTAAAGGTTATGATTGTTCGTTTGTGATTGGTCACTGAGAAACATCAAAACTCCGTTAAAACAACAGTTGCGATTTGCCGCTAAGGAAAGCAAGAACGAAATTTTAATCAAAATGTAATTTTCTGACCAATCAGAAACCAACTATCGAAAAAATTTGAAAAAAAATTTTGGAATTTAGGAGGATCTAAATTATTACATATGTTTTGTCTGGATTTTTTCATTTTTGATGCAAGTAGCCTATTTCTATCAGATAATAAGACGTTGACTTTTTCATCTAGGGGCTTATATGTCACACAGAAATCTTTTGTCTGTCATAAAAACTTGGGAAAAATGACAGTTGCATTAAACAAATCAGGATACGTTTAAAAGTTGAAAATACTACACGAGAAAAACTGAGAAAGAAGTAATTTTAATGTTGCATAAAATTTAAAAATATATTAAATTGTTCTCAAATTTCATATCCTACACTATCTCGTTAGGATATCCTCTACTCTTTTTTTTTGTGTAATTTTTGACAACTATATCTTTGAACTCAGGGATAAAAACCAGGTTAAATTATTCTTATAAAGTTGTAAAATATATTTAATTACTAACATTATTATTTAAGAACGATTAAAGATAGCATAATACAAACTGATGAAAAAATCCTGTGAGGTTACCGTTTACGAACCTTCAAGGTTTACAATGACTCTAACATTTAATATTGTCAATAATTTTGCTGACATAATTAGTAAAAAAATCAAGGTACTATTATTCTTAAAAATAAAGTAGTTAGCACATGCAGCAGCACATCTGCTACTTCACCTCATTTCAATACTTTTATGCTTTTGAGCCCTACTGTCATATTTGTAAAGTAGGTCTCGCGTTGTTATAAACATTCTAATATGTAAATAAGTCCATACTGATTTTGGCGTGTAATCACCAAATATTACGTAATCTATGAGGTCTTAAGTCATATGCTACATCGATCATCATGGTTCTTGACCAACATCAGTTTCACATTTTATTTATTTACATTATATTTATCGCACATGATGTCAATCGTGTATAAAGCATTTAAACTATGCATGTTTGTACTTGCACTTGTTTTATCTCTTATGTCTTATGTTGCGTGACATGAACCCTATATCATGTAGCACATGTTTGTCTCGTACGTCTTGTGTTCTGAGTTCTTATACCAGATGTCACAGCGTTTTGTCTGTCAAGCGCTTCATATCACACGTGAATAAAGTTTTACATTCTATGGCAGACAATGACCAAAATAATATTATTTATCAAGCAGTGTCACGTAAACAATATTAGGTGACATTTCTATAAGGTTATCAGGAGAAGACGAGCATTTCATACTATCTATCAAGCTTCATGTCCTCAATGAGTGCCGCATATCATATCATTCTTGCGTGAGAACGTAACGTAAAATCGACAAAAGTTCAAAGTCATCGAAGAGAATGTGTAAAAATAATGTAAAATGAATAATAGATTAAATTTATGATTATAAAGTTTACACACATAAATTCAATTAAGAGTCATGAGAATTTAACTATAGTGCATTAAATTTTAAAAAGAAAGCTGTTAAAGAAATGAGCTACGTTTTTAGAATTTTTAATTACTTCCCACGTGGATTCCAGTATATCCATTCGGGTTATCCTACACGGAAAAACAGGTAACCGGAATTTGATCTGACTATCTCGCCGGAACCTAGTTAGTCTTCTACCGCATTTTAAATGAAAAATGAAATATTTGATTACTAGAAAATTATATTAATAACTTTTACATAAATTGCATTTAGCATTATAATAATTATACAACTTAGAAAATTTGGAAATAGAATTGACAAACTTAATATCAGCAATTTCTTGCAAGAATTTCAATAAAAACTTGTTATTTTAATATTTTGTGTTTAAATTCTCTATAATATGAAAGAAAGTTGTCAGATTTTTGTCCATAATTTCTAAAAAAATATCATTGCTTTTGTTTGCCTTTCTCGGTAGAAATTTTATTGCCTAGTTTTCCGGGTTATCAACACGTTTTAGAGTTATGCTTTTGCTTGTCAACGTTGCGGACATTATAGATGCGAAACGCCGGCGAGTAAGTAACTTTAAATACGGCGATAACCCGGAAACCTGAAAAGGTAAACTATTTTATTTATTGTCTGTACCTAACTAGTAAATTATACAACTTTTCTTCAAGAATAACTTAAAATACTATCGGAAACTAAATGTTATGTAATGAATTTAATATACCGTCGATTAATTTTGTAACTTAATAATATTTCTTTAAACTTAAGAAAGGGTTTACATGTTACAGTTCACTTTTAGAGACTCGTTATTAACGAAGGTATTTACAAAAAGAATTTCCACATTTGAAATTTCGTTTTGCTACTATCTTAATAAACTATAATTTGTATTCAACCGTGAAGGAAATAAACATTACTCTAAAAAGTTAAAAGAAATCTACTGTTGGCTCTGTCATCAATACATTCTAAAATTGGCAAGTGAAAAAAGTCCATGTTGGTCAGACATTTAATTTTAATTCAAAGGCCCCTGAATTTTGATTACCTTTCGTTGTTCTGCTGACAAAGTCTTATTTCACTATATTTATAGCACAACATGTATAAGTGTTGATAGTAATTACTGTAATGATAAATAAAGTTGTGTAGAGAGAAATTACAAGAAGTACTTATAACCTTATCTGTCCTCGTATTCACTTAATTACGCTATAAATTAAGGGAGATATATCTAAACGATATATCTGTTTTTCCACGACGATATTCAGAATAAGATCTATTCTAAATAAAGCGAATTATACCGATTCACAATGTAAACATTCACGCATGAAAGGGAATAGAGTGCAATTAAAAATGACATTATCGAGTTTTCTCATCACGACAATACGAAAACTGTGATTCCCAGAGCCAAATCGGAATGATCACCGTGAATCAGCTGATTATGCTATCGTTAGAGAAGATTCAAAACAATGAGAAAAAATATAAGTTATTAGTGTAAAAAGCCTCTGACTATGCGGATTTTTGCTATTCTGTCATTGTTGTATCAAGTGCTTTAAATAATGTTACTTTATATTTTCAGGCAATATGATCTTATCGCAACATGCATAATGTTTTTATTTGTTCCGTGAAATAAAATAATGAATTTTTGTAGTTGATTAATTATAAAAGGATTGAAACAATTTAATTACGTATTTGAAAATAAGAAACCTTTAATTATTTTATTTACCGACACACTGAGTTTGGTCTTATGTGAATCATTCACTTTGGAAGTGGTATTGCTGATGTTCATATAACAAACAAATTTTCTTGTAACATTGTTCGAATACTGTCTTTTACTTATTACATTGTTACAATTTGTATCACACTAAACAAAAATTGTTTGTCAATTTGACTGGGTTTGGACTATCAATAATTCGAAAGCTTTGATTTGTATTTCGTTAGCTACATCAACAGGTCTACAACTGTCAAAAGAAATTTCATTAATCCCATTTTGAAGTTACCTTGAGTAAATTTGACTATTATTTCTAAATGTAAATAAAACTAGTAAAAACAACTAGATTAACAGGGTTTATATAAAAAAGTAATTCGTTTCGAACAGTTTGATCAACTAAAGGTAATTGATTTTGTGGGATACCCTTTTCACTGCCAACTACATTCACAAAAATTTCCTATCATGTTTGATTGAGATGAAATATTCATATTCTGGTTAGGACAAAATGCGATCATATTCCACACTTTGCTGATATAATCAGTTTTTTGTAAGAGAACATTTTCGAACCGAAACTAAAATGTAAATTCCACTAGTGTATAATGTAACGAGTTGTTCTTGAAATTAGCTGTAAAATTATTGAGAAGCCAATGTGCAAGGTTCTACATTAGCACGGCAATTTATTTGTTGGACAATTTTACTTCTTAACAGTTGTAATTCATGGACTGACATAGTACATTACTTTTTTTTAAAGCTCAAAATTATTTATAAGAATTTTTTACATATTGTCAATTATAGTAAAAGGTAAAGCAACAACTTCAGATTTTTAACTGTACGAATATTTCAAGACATATCAGTGAATAAAGAAAGTGAAAATTCAAAAGCAGCCCTCGAAAAACTGTAAAAGTATCGACAAATATAAGGAACCGTCGAAACAAACAAAAATGAAACAATCAACAAATTCCTAGTAATAAGAAAAAATCACGTTCGTGATTAATGCGTGCACTCTGCGCGAATAACATGAAAACATAATTGCTGCAGTATTCGGTAGAGTACAACACAATTGGCAAATTAAATTGAAAATAATTGACTTCTCTTTGAAACACTTCACGTGATGCTTTACACTGAATCATGCGAGTACCGGAAAGTCGATATTGCATGTCACACAAAACGAAGTTAAACCATTTGACGAAGCTTCTCGACGTTTCCCGCACAATGACGACATCGTTATGTGAAGTTCTACATAACGTTACAAAAATACCAAAACCAAAATAGAAAAAATTACAGCACCCTAAGCCGCAATTACCATTGTTTACTCGCAGACGTAATGCTGAACGTCATTTGCAGTATCTATTCGCAAACATGCATGTCAATATCGCTGGTACAATTCAGGTCTAAGCGCAATGACAACATCATTAAAATAAATGATAAAAAGTTTTTAAAATTATTTTAGATTCTCTGCAAACAATTGCAAACTATTTCATAATTATGACAGAAGTTGTTAGTATTCTTCGATCGAAGAATTTTTACTAATGAAAGTCGTAAAGCGTAATTTTATTTGAAACACGAATCACTGACGATTTCACGTGAATCAAACGCTTGCATCAGGATGGGCAACTCTCGCAATTGCCTTCACGTGATCCGATGGCGCTTCAATTCCATCCTTCCTACTGTCATTTGTTATGAATCATTTGATCTCGTATCATTTATTGTTGATAAAAGTATACCGCAGGAATATAAGGACTTACGTAAGTAAGGTATGGAAAAATCCAGAAAATTACCTCAGTAAATATTGTCGATAATAACTGAAAAACAGAGCGTAATACGCAACAGAGATGTGCGTTCGAGAGCATGACATAATCCGTTATTGTTTTTCGTACGTAACACCAAATTGAGGTCAAATATAGTTAATTGAAATTTCAAAAACATTCAGTGTAAATTAGAACAGTAGAATTTGCAAAAATATAATCGATAAGAACAAATTTTTTCAAGTGTTACTAATTTCAAATGGTTAAGTACCTTGTTGGAGATTACCAACACGTACATCACACATTAAAGTTTCAGAGAAATTTAGATCTCGACGACACATTTGATAACGATACCATTTCATATAGTTACTGTATATCAGCAGAATAATTGCGTGATGCGACAGATATATTCACAAACTGAACACTTAATATCCTAATAATACTTTAGCATGATAACGTCACTTGCGACATTTGTTTAAAGCTGTGACATATCAACATTACGATCACTTTATGAATGTATAACATTGATAAATGTTTCTAAACGTAAATATAAACACGCCTTAAATATCAATAACCACAGTTTGCGATGTCGATTTAGTTTTACCCCAATATTTTAATTTCGTAAATATCGTCCAATGAAACTGCATTAAAGCGCAGTCAGCTAATGTTTTATTAAAAAAGTCTGAAAGGCAAACTAATCAACATTAAATATACATTTATAGGTCTATGCTAAATTGTTAAAAAAACAAATCATATAAAGAGATTGCGTTTTACAATAATCTGAATGTTAGTGTTTATTGCAGATATTATATATCAAGAAATACTCTATAATATATGTATTATATTTCTCTAATATCTATTAAGAAAAATTGATATCTTGAAAATGCGACAAACATAATTAAAAAAAATTATAATAATCAATTTTAGGTTTCATCTAACGTAATATTTCGAAATAATCATAGTAGAACTGTTTCACTATAATCAGATGGTATTAATATCATGTAAATATCATCTTTTTATTTTTTGTTATATGATTTGCATGCGCATCACGTAACGACGTTAATGGAGAAGATACTCATACAGATGGAAACAATAACAACTCATCACGTCATTGAATGATGACGCTGCAGTTGTATCGAAACTCCCCCGACTTCAAGCCTTAATCAGTGATTAAGCCAATTATTTATTACCATGGAAAATACTAAGTCACAACAATCAACAAATATATAGTAAATGACACAAAATTTTGTACATGTGCAGATACAACAAAAATGAGTTCAATAAATCAAAACATTCAAATATAATTCAAACCATTAAATAATTTATCATTTTTTAATTTGAATGTCGATATTTTTATTTAGGAATGTTTTATTGTGACAATTATTTTTAAAAATCAGAATTGACAGTTGTTTAAACTCATGTTTGGAAAATTACACAAAATTATGAAATATTGCACAAGAGACAGAGTGAAATGTTTATGGATGAAGTTGAAGCGTGTACCTACCGATTCGATGTAACGCTGAATAATCGTATATTTTTGCTGTAATTGCAACTATTTGAAAAGATGATTAGCATAGCCCAAAATGAGGTTTTTAATTAAAATATGAATACAAATCCTTATTGTTTACTTATTTTCCTTTAGACAATATCGCGAAATTTTAACCGCCTATTTTTATCACATTGCAACTGTTAATTTAGGCTCCGAATGAAATTAAACATGTGATTAAATTCAACAAAACTAATTTATAGATATTAAAAACGTGTCTTAGGTGCAACAACAAAAGCATTCTTAGGAGCAAGAAGTCTTAGTACAGTATAATTCGTATTCGCGAAATAATATTGAAAATTAAGTTTACTTTTTGAGATTATTATAAAAAGTTATAGGAATTAAAAAAAATATAAATTAAAATTAATCCGAAAATTAGGATTAAAATCCTCAAAAAATATTATGTAACTTTTGCAATCTTAGTTATTCCGTACTTACCATTCAACGAATTACTACCTATGATTCATAAAAGTAATAAAGTTTGATTTTTATACTGCCCTTTAAAATGGAATGACATGAAAAATACTAATGAAAGCATAAAGTTGTTCACTTTCAGTAGTAACAGGCTATTAACAACAGAACCACAGAAAGTGAGTTTCGAAAACCTTTGTTATGAAAGAGTATTAATCAAATTTTAAATATTTATTAGTAAAAATCCGCCCTGTTTAAAGTAGTAGCTTGAATTTAATTTTATAATATGTATCTAAAATATTAAAAATATATAAGACTTAGATTCGGAATTGGCTGCGTTCACATAAATATGCTACAAAGTAATATATAAAAACATTTATAAACGATAATAATTGTTGAAAACTATCAATCCCACTTTGAAAACATCAAAAGATTAGTCAATGAATAAAGTAAGGAAATTTAATTAAAAGGGGTTTACCATCAATTAGTAAGTTTTTTCCTGACAAATAGTACGAAAATAATAATTCACTAATAAAATTCTACTAATCTGTAAGTAGATATTGATTTTTTCAGTTTAGTAGTTTGTAGCATTAGTAATAAATTAGTAGGTTTTTACTTTTTATTAGCAAACACAATTATTAATTCATTTGGTGACTCACTTTTCGTTTTCTTATTGGTAGTTTTTAATTAATTCAGATTTAGAGAGCTATATAAAAAGTATTTCATGTAAATTAAATGTGGAAAATCGGAAGAAATGCATTTTTGAAGATCAAATGGTTTCAGGCTACAACCGGGAACGACGAAATTATTGCAATATTCGATTAAATATTATTTTTTTTAGAGTCATTTGCAAGTTCAAATATATGTCCAAAAGGACGTGCACTTTGTCGCGTACGCCCAAAATTCGTGCATCTGCACTCCATGATACGCCCATATTATGTCCAAGTGATAGTGGATGGGTTCATTGGACGTCCATATTTTAATGGGACCAAATATGAACGTACAACTTACGAAATATGGAAAGAAGATTCCAGTGGACAAATATTGGACATCTAGAGCATCCTTGGATATTCCAAAACTGAGGTGTAAAATTTCAGAGTGTAGGATACATGATATTAATGTCTAATATATGACTATAAAGGCACTAATATAATTTCCAAAAATGGACGTACACAAGACGACCACGTATGTACGTACACTGAATCTCCTTGCATGACCAAACGATGAACGTCCATTACAGCACCATGAAAAAGAACCAGTTTAATGTGTAAAAGTGAATGTACAATACAACACGTGCAGTGGAGGTTCGTGTATGTGTCAAAATTGAACTAAGAATAATTAATAATATTTACTCTCAGGCATTTGCTCTGATAGATAATTGGCCGAAAATATATATTACCACAGATTAGTATATCTATAAAAACCAGCGAACTAAATGTTGTTATAGTAATATACATTTGTGAACAATTATTTTAGTAAGAACCATTTTTGAACAATTATTGTCGTTTATAAATAGTTGATATAGTCCCATACATCACATACTGCTTAAAGAGGTCGTCCAGAGTTCAGTCCAAATATATCTCCAAAAAGACCTCCTGAAGAGGTTTGAATTATGTTAATCTATAGAAGGAGCTCTTAAAGATGTTTTACTTAGGACTTCTTAAAATCGTAATCTCGAAGAAGTCTTATGTTTGAGGTCATATATCTCATTTTGGACTCTATATTAGTAAAGGTAAAGGGATTCCCAAAGTTGAGATCTGTACTTCTTCCCGAGACCGCTAGGTGGCTGTGGAATCCGAAAATGAGATCGCGTGATATTTACTTCGTATGCAGACCGATAGATTATAACCCACAATTACAAAATACGTGCTTTTACGATATTTAGCAAGTGTTATCACAATTTTGTACTATTATTGTATGTTCCCCATTCTATTGAATGTAATCACCATCCAATATACAACTATACAAACGGTAAAAAGGAGCTCAAGTAAAAATTATATAAATTAATAATTAAGATACACAAATAGAATCTCCGATTTTCAGAAATTTGCTTTTCATTTATATTATTTATTTTATATGCCAAAGTTCTCAAATAAGACATCTTTTCTGAGAACTCATATTTAAAAGGTCTTGTAGAGCTCTTAACATCGACGCATAAGATCACTTTAAGAACTCTTTCTGATGAGTATTTGAGACTTCTGACAATATTTAAGACTTCTTATAGAGCTCATTAAGATGTCTTTTTGCTGTTTTGGAGTAATAGACAATTCTGGGCAATTGTTCCGACATGTGCACTGCAACCCACTAGTGTCAGGTGTTTAAAATAGTCATTACCCTGAAGTTATAATAAAAATAATTGTTAAACTAAATTTATTGAGACTATTTTCATTAAAAACAGAAATAGAACATTTTACCTGTACTCTTCTGTTTAAATTCTGTCATAATCAGTGAACAATAGTAATAATAATGCAATTTGACTGCAATATGAAAGTATTACAAAATATTTATTCGGCTGCAAATGGTTTTACTCGGCGTACATCCTTAAGACGTTTGAATGTTACCAAATTTGATTTTACGATTCTAATACTTTTCATTAACGATCGTAACTTTAACCCTTTAAGTGCTATCGTTATCGCTTGGTCGCATTCGCATTTAAGCGCTCAGAAGCCTACTTGATGCTCGCGGTTCTTAATGTAGGCTTTTGCGCCGCATTTAAGTATTTTAAGTAACTGGAAGAGAAACCTCTGAGTATCGCAGCCACATTTCTTAACTTCAACGTCTATTTTAAATATATTTTGTACATATCTTTAGAAGTACTGTATAAGTTTGAACATAAATTTTAGAATTATCACTACCCAAGATACCGAGAAAATATTATTTTCACCAGAACGTAAATGTAATCTTATTTCCTACCCTACTTTCTAGCGTAGATTCTATGCTATTCATTAATTAATGTATATTGTTATTAATTTCCATATCATTTGTTGCTATGGAAATATTAGCAGTTTTGAGGTAATCAATAAATATTGCCAATGAAACAAAATGTAATTTGCACGGATAGCATGCATTATAAATTTAATAACCTAATTATATCAGCAATAAACCTAGAAATGTTAGATTCAGATTTATAAACACGACAAACCTTTTTCCTCGGTGCGCGTTTTGTCTAGACACATATGAGAATTGCACAAAACGGGACCTACGTCTAGACACAGCGTGACGATTCAGTGCCAGCTCTCATCTCGCGCTAATATGGCTGATGTTTATTTCTACCAGAGAAAAATTTAATGTATTTTTGAATGTCCATTTATTTTCCCGAAACTCTCTAATTAAACCGATTGAAAAGTGCACCTTAAAAAATGATAGCTTTTTCGAATCCTTGATTACATCCTGTCTTGAGGACTGCCAAATTTGATTGTCTATCTTGACAAAACATTAATTTAAATGTGCTGCTCATAATCAATTACAGGTCGACCTAATAAAAGTTTCTTATTTTAACACGTAGGGGAGAAGCACCTGCAAGCATTAAAAAATCCGCTATATCTGTAGAAAAAGTGAAAGCAATGTAGAATTTCCAATTTCATGAGACTTTGATTATCTTCAATATCACCGTACATAGAATATACACGGACAGAAATAGATGTTACCTGACAACATACTGATGGTACCGGATATCATCTGATGGTATATTATTGGATACAATAATTTTCTCTCTTTGTAATACGGGGCATAATGAAATATAACATTTCGTTTAATTTTACCGATGAATTCCTTGATTACAATAATATTATCGACATTTGATGGTACTAATGTCAAAATGATGATTATTTTTTGCACTACATAACCAGAGTCACAAGATCTGCATATCCTGGTTTGACGCCATTTTGTAAATGATTTTATGTACAATAGCCTCTTAAGTTATACCGTCGGTTCTTTCAAAATGGCAGAAGATTCTCCAAAGTTATAGCCCCTCACTATCCCCACTTATCATAACTCAGTTTATATCCGGGCATTGACGGGTTCTGTGTGTGAGTGTCGCGAAGCGAGTGTGGCTCAGCGGAACAATGTGGTGGGGGAAGGAGAGGAAGAGAGTAGTATAACTTTGGACAAAACAGTGATATAACTTTGGCTAGACATATAACTTTGGACGGTATAAATTAGGGCGGGAACTACTGTACTTCGAAAGCATTTTTCCTCTGATTCCAGGACAATTCGTCCTGGGATGTCCTCGGGAACTCCTGAGGACGTCCTGGGATGGTCTCGTGCTGTTTGGGGTATGATAAAAAGCAGATCCGAAACAAAGCTTTTAGGCACAGTGAGTGCTCAACTTCTTTGCTGATTTTCAACTATCCTAGTTGATTTTAAAAAATGCTAGAATGCGGTTTTCACTATATGAACAGAATGTTTATAAAACCTGTCAAAAATTCATTTTACGATTGGACTGTTGACATCTACAACAGTTACATTACAATAGGAAAATAAACAAGTCAAGTACGGTTACTGCCATACTAGAGCTACTGTACAAGAGGTTCTTCTTCTATATTGTCTCCACCAATCTTGTAAAAAAACTGCTCTTTGATTGCGGCTATCCTTTTTCAATGGATTATTAAATATGTATGAAGTAATAGTCATATTATTTAAATCACATCGATGATCTCGTCCTGGTCAGGAACTAATCAGGCATACTTGATAAGATGTGCTTTATTACTGCCGGATCAGGGCGTGATCAATATGCAGGCATTATGAACAGATTACTGCAAGGGCTTCTGGAACAATTAGTATAAGCTGCAAAAGGAAGGCATGAAGGGAGCGATTGACGAACCTATGTAATTCATCGTTAGTCTTTAATCTTAATATAAGCTAAACATAATTGCTCTGAACATGGTGACGAAATGTGACAGAAGATTTGCTGGAATTGAAATTGTAAGGAATAAATGTAAATTTATTGTTGTACCACAAACACTCTTGACCAAAATGGGAATAACACAGGCCCACAAAATTTGAGAAAATTGCAGAACCAAGAACCAGAACATATTTTCCAAAGGTATTTCAAGCGTTGAATTCAAATCCGACCTCAGAATAGCCGCTATACGTCAGGTTTTTGAGATATTTTAACCTAAAAGTGTAAAAAGTACGTTTTTTGGTACATTTAAGGTGTGGTAACTTTAAGACAGATTTTTTTTTTCAAAACGATCGTCACGGTATCTCAAATTTCTGTTTTTACCCTTCAAATTTCGTTTTTGAACTTAGAAAAATCTTTATTGGTCATTGAGATATCGTCTGTTGAAGTTTTTGAGTTTGGCGAATTCAGCGAATATTCAGAAACTGAGTCGAATCAGAAACACATAATGCTGTCCGACATTTTGTATTTTGTTATTTTGACTTCAAATTCCTACTCAGCAACATCGAACATCTTAAGAGCCATTCGAAATTTAGGTCTTTGTGGTTAATTTCTTTCTATTTTTGAAGCTTTACCTGATTCTGCTCAGTTTCTGAACATCGCTGAATTCGCCAAACTCAGAAACTTCAACAGACAATATCTCAGTGACCAATAAAGATTTTTCTAAGTTTAAAAGCGGATTTTGAAGGGCAAAACCAGTACTTTGAGATACCGTGATGTTTTGAAAACAAAATCTGTCTTGAAGTTGCAGCACCTCGAAAGCACCCCAAAAAACGTACTTTTTGCACTTTTAGGTTAAAATATCTCAAAACCTGACATGTAGGGGCTATTCTGAGGTCGGATTCGAATTCAACGCGTCAAATACCTTCAGAAAAGTATGTTCTGGTTCTTGGTTTTAAAATTTGTCGGCCTGTTTAATCCATTCGAGTCACTTTAAACCAACATGGCCGAGATCCTTGCAATGATTCGCGAGTGAAACGTCATTCTACGCTTGTAATGCATCGGACCCCACCGTGATTGCGTCCAGCATTAATCAGATGATTACGCTATCGTCGGGAAAGTCCCGGGTTATAACACAAACAATCGCGGATCGCCTCGCGAGAGACGCACGTCGATGCTCCTTCATTAGCTGTTCGTTCGTCCGAAGCTAGTAGTTGGTTGCATGCTAGCTGCTCTAACCTCCGATGAGCTGGAGGGAACGAGCGTACGCCATTGGCTATAAATAGACATGTTTTGCCGCACATACGCGGGTTCACACATGGAACGATCGAAGCTCCCATCGTTTATGCTGGTTGTGCGTCGTTCGCCTCCATCGACGTGTGCTCCCGCCATGCACCGAGAATATACGAATTCGCGCTTCACAGGGTTTTGAGATACTCTCGTTATTCTTCCCGCGAATGAGCGATGCCGAGCACGAAAATAACGATAAATATCGGTCCTGGATAGGAGGCAGAATACGAATGTTTTCGAACGTACTAAAAAAAGTCGGAAATGGCAGATGAATCTAAGAAAGAAATACAGACAACGATAACGAACATATATTCGATGTTGGAGGTCAACCAAAATATTCGTTCGTGTCTGAGATTCTATAATTAAACAATTGGTGTCAGTAATAATGTTTTTGACAATAAATAATCTGGAGCAACATTTCACGTAGTATAAATATAGAAGTTTAGATTTGTAAAAAGATTCTGATGGACCACGCCATGAATTATCCGATTCCCAGAAAAATCTTCCGTAGGACACAGCTATCCTCAAAGGGTCATAGGTCTGACAAAAATGTGGAGAAAAACTGATTTCACGGCATTATTTGTACAACTATTTAACTTCAAAATTTGCAACCCGCGAAATCCCAGCTGATCATTTTCTCCAAATATTAAAGGTGATTATAAGTGATTTACAATTTTTTCGTTTTTTCATTATTACCGGCAATTGACCTCTAATCGAAAAATGTTTTATGGGAATGTTGCAGGTATAAAAAAGATCTACAATTTTTGTATACATAATTTTTCACATAACCTCAAAGTTTCAGAAAAAAAATCGAAAAAGCCGTGTTTTTTGTTTTTAATATTTTTCGCGCTCAAAAATGATTTTTTAGGAGACTTACCTTTTTTTACCCCCGAATAAGCTGTAATTTTTTTGAGTAATTTTATATATTTGTTTATTTTTTATTGGTTAAAAACCGATAAAACACCTATATTTTCCAGTGAAAAATGTAATGTTACAACAGTAGAGAATGGAACTTTATATACTGGAATTTGTTCGTTGAAATATCTACTTTCAGATGGTATATGAATTAATTTGCATTTCTATACAAGAAAGTATCAAAAACCTCGAAAAACTATCAGCCTGCAGAACACGATCAGCTGGGTTTTCTTGGTTTGCAAATTTTGAAGAGTTGTATAAATAAAGCCGTTTTTATCCGCATTTTCGTCAGATTTATGATCCTTTGAGGACCTCGTACCATGAATGATATTCATGATATGTGAGTTATTAATAATACTGTAACCATTTCGATGGACAATTGTGAAACTGTGACATAATGTATCAAAAAATCTCGAATTAGAATAATATGCGAGTCGAACTGGCCCCCTTTAATCGAGATAGAACCAGGGTCCCAGCCGGTATCCAGCGTGGTTAATCCAATTGATGAACTAAGTAGATTTGGCCCGAATATAAACCGAGTTCTGACTGAAATCCAGCTGGCGTAACCCCACCTACCTATTTGGATTCCACATACAACTACGATAACCTGGTCGGGTTTCGGACAAAATATTCCAAATCATACAGGGCTCTAGTTAGGGAAGAGTGACAGTGCCCAGTTGTATCTTGAACACAATAAGGGTAAACCGGCTGGATCCGGTCAGAGCCAAAATGAAACATTTGAAGCTAGATGTTTTGGAAATATCCAGTTTTCACGACATGAAATGAGTTGGGACTACAAATTGACAAGTAATTAATTGCGCATTTAATAGTTTTTCGCAATCAAAATGGTAGGTCGATGGTGTAAGCCTTAGAAATTAAAAAACATTACTTGGGGGTTGTCAATTGTCATATACGTTTGTACTAAATATCATTTATTCATATAAAATTACACAGTGAAATTGAGGAATAACTATTTAAAAATCACATTAAACAATATAAATTTCCGTTAAAAATTAAAATGCTAGATGACGTGGAGGGGCGAATAAGTTTAAAATACCGGCTAAAATGATGGACTTAATTTAAAAATCGTTATCTGCGGGTTATTGAATACACCAGATGCGTTTATGCCAATGACAACTTATTTCATTAAAAATTACACGGCGAAGTGGACGGGGTAAGGATTTAAAAATCGCAATGAACATTGTAGGTGTTGGTTTAAAATTGCTACACCGGGTTTTTCAAATGTTTGAAAATTACCTCATTTTCAATAGTACCACTGAATTCAAATCAAAAGGTAAGGTGGAGAGGATATGGATTTAAAAAGTACAGATTAAAAATCTGTGTTTTCAAATGATCTGATCTCGTGTTTAAAAAGAAAATTAATGTTTTGTGTCGATATTATAGGGAAAAGGAAAGATTTGAAGTTGGTGATTTTGAGTTGGGACAATTTAGTTGGTTCAGATTCACATTCATCATATCGTTGCGAGCAACACTGCGTATCTCAATTTTTTGGCCAAAATGAGTGATATATGTCATTATATAAAAAATTGTACAAGTTTAAAAAATTCCAACATTGCGTATCTCATCCTTTAAGATGAAAGTGGCAACGTCGCGTATCTCATGGCATTTACCATTTGCCTGGTGGCTCCATGGTGTCGTGCTGATACTTTTACAAAATCTCATAAATATCTGTAAAAAATAAAACAAGGTGAAATAAATTCTTAATTAATGCCGAAAGTAGTTTTTCGGCTCTCCTGAAAAATCGCGAACAAAATTATAACTTGGAGGTTTTCGGCTTTTCTGATTTCGACTAAAAAATAATTAAAAGTAGCATGTTGCATATGTTAGATACAAGGAAATAGGTTGATTAATGATCAGACAGAGAGATGAACTTATAAAAAGAAATGTCTAGTACTCTTTAGGCTGTTACTCATGCATACCAGCTTCAAGTATGACGAATCGCGAGATGAATAGACAACTCGATGCAGAACCTAAATTTATTGAATTTTTTTAAATACATTTAAAGTTTAAACTTTCTTTCCATGGTCATCTTCAGTTTATAATAAGAATATATTTTTCTTTTATGACTTTCAGTAAGTGATGTCTTTGATAGATAGCAATTGATTTATTAGCTAGTTAAAATCGGAGGACTGCTCTTTTTTAACTTTATTTCAATTTTGCATTTGTTATTTATGCAACAGCAAACTATCTTTCCACACATATTGGTTACATACTGTGCAGCAATCGGCGTTTAACTGTTGAAATTGAAGCCACTGAAACAATGAACAATGCAGGTAATGTTAACTGTCGAGGCAAGAATCTAATATTTCCAAAGCTACTATGACCGACAACGTGACATGGATTTGTTACAATACAAAGACTGGAATGTCTCAGATTAGCTAAAACTGCTTAAAGTCAGATACTATTATCGTTTTCATATTACATCTGAGATTGTAACGTAGAAAAATCAATAAATCTGAATAACGTAATTTATTTTAGTACACTTTTCGTCGAACATATACAAGTCAAATTTTCTCAAGTCGGCTACAAAAGATCTATATCTTATATTTATAATAGTATTTTATTTGAAGAAGTTATGAACAAATTCATTTTTGTACGTCTTTGTATTTAAAAAGTAAATCCTCAGAAATAAATTGCTAAAAATTAATTAAATTCAGTAGAGACATTCACAGATAATAACAAAATAAAGTAGTAAAAAAGTAAACGTTTGGAAAATTCATTCAGATATATTTTCAATTATTAAAAAATTAAAAATAAACAAAAAACAGGGAGATGCGAAAATGAATTTATCGAAATATCGTTAGGAAGACGAATAAAAGCCACTCCCAAGAAAAAATGGCAAGATGCGTAAATGAGAATGGGATCATTCGAAAATTATGGTCTAGCGCATATGGCAGGATTATTTGCATGTAATAGAGAGTGTAATATTGTAATCTCTGAATAATTAAGCAAATGGTTGTTGGAGAAATGTCCATTTTGCGGATTCAGGCAAATGGTTCTCCATAAATGATATTTGGGGGAATGGTCCAGAATGATTAATAAATATAGAATTAAGTGTATACGTTCAATACTACGGTTTTAGAGTCACTATTAAAAACTGTAAATTTTTATCTCCCTCGGAAAAGACGTGCAAAACTTAGGTCCATGACCAGGCTCAAATTTGTGCAGACCTTTCAAAATCGATTGTTGTAATTCAACTTTTTCGCGGTTGAACTTCGTGTATGTTCCTCATATAATCGTCAGTGGTTAATTCGTTAATTTAAGTTTTTTTGGTCCTTGTATCTATGATGACACCAACATCGAATCTGTCGTCCTTTTAGAAAGAAAACCCACAATTATTACAATATAAATCAAGAATATGTGATACAATTCTTAAAATCAAAATTCAGTGCACAAACATAAAAGAAAGAAAGTTTACTAATTTTCCCATGGAATAATCATACATAAAGAGGTAATAATAGAAATTCAAATTTGTGGCAGTTACACTTTTAAATGAAAGAACTGAGGATCACATTTTTTTCTTTTAAAATTAATAATTTCATAAATAATCAGATTCTGGTACGTAATTGTTAAATCGTAAAGAAGAGGAGATAATTTTAAATACAAACGAGGTCTGATATAAACTCGTATCGAATTCATCGCATCTTAATATAACTATATATGTTATGATCTAGCCCTGGTAGAAAATTAAGCCATTTAGGACGTAATACTACTAATATACATAACTTGATCAGTTAATTCCAGTGGTTATTTCATTAGACAGATAAATCTCTGAACGACAAGTAGCTTACATTTTTCAAAAATTGTCAGCTAGTATTCAAGACTACTTCAAAATGAACCAGTAATAAAAGCAAGAAAATTTTTAACATTTTGTACATAACCTCAAAAGTTAAAAAAAACTCAATGTTTAGTACATGTCCTCAAACATCTCAAAGTCCTACCATGAAAGGTACATTCTGACTTCTGTGGCGCATACTAACTAAGGATGAAATTCCTTTGAAAATAACAACCATTAAAAGCTCGATTTTTTATAGATATACTTAATATTATGAACTTTTATTAAAGTATAAAAAATAAAGTTCTTAATATGGTTCACTGATAAAATCCAATTACGTAATGTTTTCTAAGACAAGCGTTATATAAAAGTGCGATTACATGGTAACATACTCGGTTCGCGTATTATCTACGCTTTTCCTATTTTTATACCAATCCACCTTTGTAGATTTTTCTAACGCATCTAACATAGTACGCCTTGCGTACTTTCCTTTCTGCGTACGCGTACGCATTAAAGCCACGTAGAACGGGTCATCGGGCAGAAAATACAGCGACGCATCGCATCTTTTACCTGTAAGAAGCGGAGGAAAACTCCCAAGAGGAAGATGCGCGATGTTGGGGTACGTTTCCGCAACGCGATTCGGGAAATGCACAAATAAATAAATGTACCGTAAATTCAAACCTTTACGTAATTTATAAGATACTTTATTATGGTACCGTTTATTCACGTGAGAAATCACATGGATAAAATGAAGTTATTCTATATCTTAGAACGTATGCACTACTGGGGTTTCACTATTGAAATATACTTCGTTGTGGGAAAAGATATTTTTCTGCATTGAGGTCTGAAATGAAAGATGATATGCCAGTTCATTCACTTTATGGCAAAATTTATTGTTGTTGTTCTTTAACCAAACATCACATTCAGTTGTTCGTTTTAAAACAGTATTTCGACGTACGTCTTCGTATATTTGGCTCAAAACGTAAATTTGTATGAATCGTGTACTACAATTTAATTAACGTAGACTTTTTTAATATAATAAAATATTTAGGTTAGGGTTTTAGTCTACAAATTTGCTAATAAAAGGCTAGAAGTTGCTAACATGAATAATAAACTGATCTTAATTAGAATTTTCAAGGTGTTTATCCCTCTTTAGGGTAGTGGGTATGACTTGCTACTCTCCAAATTTGAAAAAAAAAAATTCAGCGAAAGTCACTGAAAATCAGGGTATCTTCATTGATTATCAGTCTATTCCCTACCACTGATTCAGTCGCAATGATTTACGCTGTTTCCAATTTAGAGAGTGAAATTAAAATGTACACAGGCATTGGGGATTAATTATTCTATTTTAGACTTAATGCAATATCTTCTTATGATGAAATTATATTCGAATAATTCTCTATTGCATTTGATGGTTAATTTTTTCAGCATCTTGGAAATTCTTTTAGTATGATAATATTAGATATAAAATAGTGATCGACGATAATCTTGATACGCAATATTAATATACATCTATTGTTCTACTACATCATGCTTCTTCATGACTGCTAAGTCCGCTTTTGGTACTTGGGAGCTCCTGAGGACGTCCTGGGATGTGCTTGTGCTGTTTGGGATATCCTATTCAAAAGTATTCCAATGTGGCCAAGGATATCTGTACTTAAAATCCATATGGAAATTTGACCTTGACATTATCAAGATCAACAATGGTTCGGGAAATACAAACAATCTTTTCCGCATTCAAAACATCAAATTTTGAAAACTACTATATTTTTTAAATGATAAGAAATCACTATTAGGAGTGTTTTTTTTTAATCTGACATCGCATTCAGAAAGAGCGAACCTGAACCTATAAATGAACTTTAGAGAAATATCCTGCTGCGTTTTTAGACGAAATTAAAAAGCTGAAACCCAACATTTTTGTCAAGTTGAGCATGAATGGATAGGCTGACGTGCATCGAAAAAGACTTGATGCATGAAAGACTATTTCCTACAGCATACTGTGATTTATTGCTAAGAAGTATTTGCTCTAGGACAATTGTATGGTATTAAAGCATTCCGATAAAATTTCTACTCAGGGCGATGATAATATCTTAATCAGGATGTATGATATCAGACTTCCAACGGATACTTATATATGATTAGTTTATAGATAGATATATAGCTACAAAATTCCCTTTGAATACAACGCATGCGGTAAAAATATAAAAATCATTTTTGGTTTCATAATCTTAAATTCTCAGTATAAATGGATGAAAATGTGCCTACATGCAACATTGCATTATAAAATCATCATTTGGAATGAAATTGAAAAACTGTCTCAGTCCTTGACGATGGGAATCGATTTCGACCACCTTCACTCCTCAAAGCCAGCTTTGAATACTCGCCTACTTTTATGTCGAACCGAGGCAACCGTTTAATTTTTGTCTCGCGCAAGAATTTGTTCCCTTGCACGTATTCACACCCACAAGCCTCGAGGAATGCGCGTACACGTGAGGCAGAAAGGAATTCAGCCTTGCATATATATATATATGTACACCATTCCGTGGTGAAATAAAAGTTCTCGCGGGAAACTGGCGTCTCGAAAGAGGCCGACATATTGCCGTCAGACCGTTTCCCGACGTTAGCATTTCCCCTGCATAATCGCCGTCGGTCATTCTATATAATCGATTTTCTTTGACTATCATTGGCATTTGCAAAGAGGCTCTGCGAACTTAAGAAAGGAGTCCTCATTAGAAGCGCGTTCCAGTCGGTCGACGTCAACGCGCTACCACTGACGTCATTGACCGACTCCTTTCACGGAAGCCTGTGCACGTTCCGAGCACGGCTACGTGAACTCGATGATGGCAATATCGAAAAGGCTATATTTATAGACGGTAATTGATTACATCATTTGTTTTCATTCACCTGTGCGTCGGGGATGTTGCTCGAGGGTAATGGCATTTCTTAACGTAATATTACCAGTTGTTATAGAAGCGATTGTACGTTCCTGTAGAATGCTTTCAGCTGATCCATACTGTATGGACAAAGATGTCATCAATATTTCATCAGACTGTGATCTCATACATTTCTACTTGCTCGAATGAATAAGTTTTAGTAAACTCACTCAAGTTGAATGATAATTTTACTTGTGTTGTGTGTGAACACATTCTTCATGATCATAGAAGTGAAGACTCAATATTTTAAATACGTGAAATAAGTGAAATTCATCTTCTGAAATCGGTATAAAGTAAACTGTGAGATACATAATATAAAGTAAATAACAAACATCATCTTCACTCCAGAAAACTAAACAACATACTTTCCGTATGTTCAATTTTTATGCCCAAAGGTGAAACAATTTCCTGGATTCTAATATGTTCTTTCACATGCTCTCCAAATGTACTTGGAGAACTATGAAGTCAATAGGAGTACTATACAACCGTTAACTTTGTTGCATCATTGGAACTATATATTTTGTCAGGTTTGTTAAAAAAGGAAATCATTATATTTATCGCAGTATAAGAGATTAAGAAAACAATTAATAATTAACCCCTTGACTGCCACGAGAATTTCACAAAAAATGCCCAAAATGCAAACAAAAATGTGTTAGATTTTACTTTAATTTGGTGTATAGGGGTATTTTGGGATGTTACGAATCTGAAGTCAGAATTTGAAAATATAAAATGGAGGATTCACTATGGCGGAAAAATTTTTCAAATTTCAACCATTTCTCTTGAAATTGGTTACTTGAAAGTTTTCAGGGTCGCTAATTACGAATCTGAAGTCAGAATTTGACAATTCAAAATGGCGGACAAATTTTCTAAATTCCAACCATTTTACTTGATATTTGTTACTCTGGGGTCTCCGCGACCGCTGATTACGAATTTGAAGTTGGACTTTGAACATTTTTCAACCAAAATGGTTCCATTTTTGGAAAATTTCTTCGCCATATTGTAGCCGTCATTTTAAATTTTCAAAATATATCATCAGATTTGTAATCAGCGACCTCGAAAAACCCCGACCAACAAGTTTCAAGCAGAATAGTCAGATTTTTCAAAAAAGTGTCCGCCATATTGTACTTTATATCTCGACAAAGATTTTCCTTTTTCTGGCAGTCTGGGAAAAGTCCAAAATGACAAAGATCTTTGTCATTGGCAGTGAAGGGGTTAAAATAAACGACTGTATTGGTATGTAAAAATGTACAAATATTATGTGCAAAGACAATGAGCGCGTCACAACTATTACAAGAGCTCATTTTATTTGTGATTATTCACCCAAAAAATGCCGTGTTTGGCAACATCTGAGATTATGTACAGGAAACTAATGTGTCATGAGCTTTTCCATTCATTTCAACATATAGTGCTATCCTTTTTACTTCGACCCAGAAGTCTGGACGAAGTATTGAATTTGGTCACTTCGGGCAAAAAAATTACCATATAGTTTTTCATCAAATGTCGACGTTTCAGACCCTAAGGAACCCAAATCAACAAAAAAAAATTTGTGTCCGTGATCTTGTACGTACGTACGTCCGTGCGTTCCGTTTTTTTGTCTCGCGATAACTCGCGAACGGATAAGCGTATTGATATAAATTTTTTTTTTTAAATACGCGTCTTGGCATAACTTAGATCTGATTAGATTTTGGGGCAGATCCACCCGTCCATTACTAAAAAAAATTAGCCCCAATTAACTTTCTTTGTAGTTTTTTGCATTTATTTTGAAAAATACAAATTTTATTAAAAAATGTTTCAAACAAAAAAGATAGCGCATGAAATTCTCTACAAAAAAGGTTGTATGCATTTTCTTCCTAAAGTCAACGATAATGCCATAAAAACTGGTTTAAAATGTTTATGACTATTGTCTGAAACAGTATTGAATTTGGTCATCGCGGCAAAAAAATTAATTTCTACCCCATAATTTCGATCCCCTACCCCCCAGGGGTAGTCTTTGCCAGCTCCTCGGGCACGGTGACCACCTACGGGCGCAAAGTTCTTTTACGCCCTTGATACGAAAATAAATATTTCGATATATCTAAAAGATGTCTTATATATATCTATAAGATATCCGTCATAGATCTTTTCGACACTTTCAAGATATCTTTGACGAATTATATTTATATATATTGTATATATAATATCATAATAATACAGACAGTAATTAGTAAAACTCAGTAAACACGTAATATGCATCGAATAGTCTATTAGAATACAAGTGCGTGAAGTAAGTGTTTTGCAACTTTTATTTATTAATACTTCGTCTGGCCTATTGTCGGGGTCGAAGTTTTGAAAATGCTCATTTTCAATGTTCATAAATATAAGAAACACTATATTGTTGTAACATATCTATCGAAGCCACTTGGACCTAAATATGATTGGACCCCCAAATATCAATATAATTTTATAATATAATTGAAAGCTATTAGTAAACAAACGAGTATTATAGAATAGCCGACTCTCCACTGGGTCGAAGTTTCTGAGCGAGCGAGGCACCTCGCCAACACTAGTTCTTTAATTTGAAAGTCACAGTGTTCAACTACGATTTTTGTTCGATAAGTTACGCCAATTTAAAATATCTCTAGTGGGTATTTCTTGAAATTTTTTACGTGAGTGGAGTGGCCGATTACGAGTTTGAAGTCCAGATATAAAAATTTTCAAATTCCACAGGGCGTTTTCAACATGGCGTACAAAAAGTGTTCAAAAAACTTTCTACTAATTAGTCTGATTAAGAACGTTCTAATTAGATTCTAATTTCACACATTCCAAAAATCTGACATTAGAATAATCGAATGTCATAATACCGATAGTCAAGAAACCGATATTCAAAAAGCCGACGCGTCAAGAAACCGACAGTTGAAAAACTGAAATGTCATGATACCGGCATTTCGAAGAACCCCGTGCCAAAAAGCCGACAATCGAAAAGCCGACAGTCAAAAAACTAGCACTTCAAAAATAAACTGCGCGGTTGTCGATGTGTCCATTTTTTTATGTGTCGGCTTTTTGGCAGTCGGTTCTTCGAAGTGTTGGTTATGTGACTGTCGGTATTATGACAATTCGGTTTTTCTACAGTCGGCTTTTAGACGTGTCGGTTTTTTGTCTGTTGGCTTTTTGACGTGTCAGCTGTTTGTCTGTCGGCTTTTTAACTATCAGTATTTTGACTGTCCGTTTTTTGACCTGTCGGCTTTTTGACTGTCGGTTTTTCGACCCACATCCTTCTTTTGCACTTTGACATTACAACTAAAAGATAAAAACAAAATAATTTGTATAAAATTTCATTTAAAAGACATAAAGCTTTAATTATATTTATATAAATGCACGAAAAATGCGATACTGGCTCAATTAATTAAAGCTGAGGTGTTCCTAAAATTCCTCGAGTAATATATGATACCCTTTAATTCGATGATATATTTTTACAAATATCGATTTGCTGTAGGCCTTACGCAATTGCAGTCAAACGCAAAAGTGCAAATGAATTTATGTAATTTCGTAAATGTAAGCGAACGTGGAATCGTTACCACAAACCTCTAGGGCTAAGAATTTGAATATTTCATTGTGTTTATTATACCAAATTGTATACCGTATACAATATACTCTCTGAAGCATTATAAGACTATTATTCTACGCTATTATGTGATATTCAGGATTGCATATACAATTTGACATGTAACATGTATATAGTATACGTTGTAACTTATTAACAATAGCCATGCATATATCAGTTACTTTACACTCTGTGAATATTCAATGTGTAATAAACATTTCAATGTACCTTACTGCCATTTACAAGTATTCTATGTATATCATGATATTAATGGCCTTACTAAATGATGTACAAAACTCTGCCGCATGTTATTTCTTTCATTTTGCTCTCAATTTATACATTATTTACCTTCGTGTACGTCGCGATAGTAAATTTGTAGCATGTAGATTTACAATGAAATATGCAGTAAACAAAAGAAATATTCACTAGCAGTTGTAACATATTTTAGCAAAAACGTTTGACAATTCTAAATGAGTGTACAGAATTTGTTAAAATTATATTCATTAATTAATAAAATATTATAATTATTAAAATAACCTAACAGAATAAATAATACTTGTTAAGTTGGATTTTGAGAAATAGGAAACAATTTCTGTTGTACATAGTAAAGCAAATTTATCACAGGAAAAAAAGCCTGGTATTATTACTTAAGTAGAATACGATACGAATACCTGTAGTTAGCCGATATCGATTAACAAATCCTGCCCTAACTACTTATTTCCTTGGTGCAATTATTCGTTTAGTTATCATGTTAGATACCATGCATTATTGATTATTGGCAATTGCAATTGTATAAAATAAAAGGGAAAAACTTTATAATATGTGAATTTATTCATTTAGAAAACAATTACTATTGCATAAAAAAGATTCTTATTTTACTAAGCCTGGTTCCCATTAAAATGAGTGGTTGTCCCTCATGCCTTAATGAAAATATTATTCCGAGAAATATTTCGAAAATGATGGCAAAATATGGAGGGTATAGTAATAGGACAGATGGCGGATTAAAAAGATGATTCACCCTTCCCAGTCACTTCTAAGAAAGACAGTCACGCTGTACATTATTCTTACGCGTAATTACCAGTCCAGTTACAAGTAGGCGCCAGCATAAGTAACAATAAAAACGAAGAAAAAACGCGCCAGCAAACTACTTCTGAATAAAATATAGAAATTCACGAGAAAGGATGATAAAATATTGTTCAGTTATCGAGTGAAAAAATGGAATATTTGATCAAAATTGATCGAAAAGAATGAAGCGAAACCACTGGTTTTTATATTTTAATTAAACTGGGCATTATTCCTATTTTCGAAGCAGTTATTATGTTCAGTTTCAATAAACAATTTTAAAATAAAACAATTTTATTACTATTAATTCTCTGCAAATTCTAGTAAACTATTTTGGAATCATAAAACAAAACACGAAACTGAAAGCACATTATGATAATAATATACATCTGTCCTGCGGTTGCATGGTGTGAAAAGTAATATCATAATTTCAGAATTGGCAACGATGCAACTAGGGCATACGCCGCGCTTCTAATGTCACTACCAGTAATTTGATACCGCTAGTACTTTGACGAAACTATTCAAGAAACGATCCTGACTGTTTCAGTTAATGTCACTGTTTGTCCAGCTCTGTCGCGTCAGTTGTCTAAAAATATTGCACCCGATATTCATAACATTACTCATCGCGTACCCATGCATGCCTCATAAACTTGGCGGAATCTAAATAATATCGTTTATGCACCATTTAACAATAAAATTAATTTTCTACATTATGAGTTCGAGAATTTATGTCATGTTCATGAATTTACATGTTTCTTTGAGCGAAAATTTACTGTTTATTGACTTAAAGATGAGTGATTTTTAAAGATATATTGCACTTTTTAATATATTAACCCTTTAATGGGGTTCTAAAGTGGTCCGCCGGTAATGTAGGAAATTTCACTAAAAAACGTAAATAAAAGATGACTAAATAACAATTGAGAACTGACCTAAAATTTTCGGAAATAACTGATTTTTATTTATTTCCGAAAACTCTCAGTGAATTTTCAATTAATTTCCTTAGCATTCTCTAGGATACCGTCTGTGGTGATTAAAATTGCCCTTGCAGAGCACAAATTTTGAAGAATCGATTCAGTAATTTTTATTTACGATTTTTAGTGAAAATTCCTACCTTATCGGATCAGTACTTTAGAACCCCCTTAACGACCAAACGTGCACAATTTGCACATGGAATTTAGTATCGTTTTATTTATACAAGAATTTTTGTTTAATAGGAACATCTATATTCGAGTAGATTTGAGGTTGCTCTTTTTAATGGCACTGGTAAAATTTGGAAACATGGCGGTTTTTTAGATACTGAAAAAACCTTCGATTTTGGAGGTAATAATAATAATAATAATAATAATAAGATATAATGTTTTTTAGAATGCAATTTTCACTGTGATACCGATTTCTGACTTCTTTTTATCTTATCAGAAACGTGTTCCCCATTATTTCACTTTAACAATATACAATAACATATTTTAATTTTCAAATGGCTTCGAAGCGCCAGTTTTTTTCAAAGTGGGGAACGTTTGTTCCACATATAACAAATATTTCACATGCCCCGTTCTCCATATTGTATGCACATTTTTAGATTTTGAAAAACTGATATTGCATGATCATATTGAGGAATGTGCAAATGTAAATAAAATGGTTAAAATTTAATGCACTTTTATGGTAGTGAATATAAGCCGTCATCTTAAAAATCTTCAGGAACACCTAATGTTGTTACCATAAATGTTATTAACTATCATTAATATTGAATAAATTATTTTATACGTATGAACTATATAAAAATATATAAAAGCTACAAAATTTCCCATTTTCCAAAAAAAACATTTGGCCCACCGGAGCCAAATAAAAAATTAAATATGTGAATGTATATTTCTAAAGTAAAACAATTGGACACACGTTTTTTATAAGATAGAAGGTGAGCAAAAACCGATAGTGAAAATTGAATTGTAACAAAAAATCTACCACAAAAATTTGTATTTTTGAAAAAAAGTGTGTCAAACGTCATTTTTTTTAAATTTGACCAGCATCATTCTGGAAAAATGGATGTGCCTTTGTAAAAAACATTGGGATCTAAGCGTCAAGAAAATCATTTGGTCATATCTAATTCCAGACTTTCGTTTAGCGCAATAAACATTGAAAATGTTTTGAAGTGACAAATCAGTGTTACTGAGAAAAAAATGAGTCAATTTTTCAAAGTAAGATTTAACTTCTTAGAAGTGAATAAAAGTATATTAGTATAGGACATATTTAAAAATTCGTTTTAATTTGCTTTTTTTTATGTGAGAAAAAAATAAGAAGAATGTGCAATTTTATGGGCAATTGTTATGGAATAATTACACTCAACAAACAACCCTCAAGATTGTTATATTTCACGCAATATTTTATTTTAGCGTAATATTACTTACATAAATTAATCACTTGAGAAGTATATAAATGTTTCTATCTTGTTTCATTCGTCGTTTTCTTGTATATTTCCGACATAGTTTTTAATTCTTTACAACCATAGCTTTACTCTTTTGAGAATTTGTGTTACTTAATTATTAGTTTTGAAAAATATTATTAATTTATTGATTCACGTGTTTTTTATAAATGTCAGAAACGTGAAAAACGCCGATATTCTTTGTTGTTTTCTCCGAAATGTTAACAACCGAGCCTTCGTTCACAAAATATTACACGTATAATTTTATGTCACATATATTTTTTGTCGAAATTTATCTTACACTAATTTTTCAGTTCTTTTAGCCTTTAAAGCATAGAGTTTTTTTGCCAATTAGTCGCTTGATAGATTTTCAAAATTACCAAAATAGTCGAAACATTGATTGAACGAAGTAAAAAAGGATACTAGGAGTTTTCAACTGACACTTCACAGTTGAGACTAAACTAAATAATATTTCTAAAGAGCTTTCTTCAAATGACCCCGTGTCCCTGATACCATTTAGTAAAATATTAATGCCCAAAAAAGAAAATCTGAAATTTACCAATTCTCAGGGTTTTATGCATATATAATGCCGATTAACGCATGATGAACCAACAAACTTTTTTGCAAAAAAGACGTACAAAAAGTTATATTGAAAAACGTTTGAAACTTATATATAAACAAGTACAGGACCATTTCCTTCGTACGTCTATGTCGTTGGTTTTGAAGAAGAAACACAATTGAATGTTGACTCTATTCAGATTGAGGTAATTATAGAGCTGAACTCTAAACCGAAAACTGTTACATAAAAAATATTAAAACCGTTAATAATAATAAAAATATTTGTCTGCCATATTAAATGCGCCATTGTAGATTTTGAAATTCGATGTGAGAATCGCTATTTCAGCAACTAACGAAAATCTTTAGCTTCTTTATGATTTGAAAAATTGGTTCCACAGTAGTGTACCTTCCAAAGGTTAAGTCAATTTTCAAGTTTAAGTTTTACATTAATGCAGAAAAAACTGTCTTTAAGATAAAGTTTTGGTTAAAAAAATTTTTTTAATTGGTTAAAAATCCTTCTTGAAAACCCTATTGGCAATGCAGTTAATAATTATAAGCGGAAATGTTGCCCAATATCCCATTGACATGAAATGTATAGTGTCCAGAGCTATTTGGTTGAAAATTCACATTGGTAATTTTCAATATATCAAAATTGCTTCATAATAGGAACTAATTACCTTGTTCCAACTATTTCTAATACTACGATATTTATTTCAATAATTTTCACTCAGTATATTTCACCGTTAACTCTAATTTATAATCGGCGATCTCGAAAACCTTTTCTGGTCAAACTTTGTCCTAATTGAGTTAGTTTTTCCATTTTGATCAGCCATATTCAATTCACCATTTTGAATTTGCAAATTCATATATTTGGAACCAGCGAACAAAATCCCATATAGGCACTAAATTTTATGTCTGTATATGATACTAGGAAAAATTTGCTGCAAATTATGAAATACATTATTAAAATAAATTATAATTTCAAGATTGTTGTCGGACTTAAAATAAGCAACCACATAAAAAGAATAAAAAAATTAAAACAACTATACTCTGAATTTAAAAACAAATATTCATAACATACTCTATGCAAAAATAAAAAAAGCTAATGTGTCTTTTGAGTATAAACATTCGATGGACTTTTTTTTTACATTTTCCGTCGATCAAAGTTTTTTCGAACAGAAAATTTGGAATCGAAAAAATAACCCTAAAAAATATCACGTTTTTTAAAGATATTCGCCAATAGATTTTGGCTAATTTTAACTTTACTATTTACAATAATCAACAAGGTTCTTTTTAATTTGTATGTCTGCATTTTTTAAATATCTCCTGTCTTAACTTACCAGTTAACTTGAATGCTAATGAGTTAATCTTAACTTTAAAATACCAGGATTTGTTTTCGATTAGTTTCTTTACTTTAAACTGATCTGCAGAAATATGAAAGGAACTCTGTTCTAGGTTAATTTCATTGACGTTTAAGTACCAATATTCTCCGTGCTATGCAAAACTCGAATTGTACATAATCGTGTACGATCTACCAAATTTTATACTAAATGTATTTTAGAGTGTAGGGTTTTCTGAACGATCTATGAAAAGTAATCCATCTCAATTTCAAACAGGCAAACTTTCTGTCAATTCAGTATTTCAATCAATGGATTCACCTTCACTAGAAAACTGACTAGCCATTCAACTCCAGATCAAGCTTTAAAAATCATATCCTTAAAATCCAAACGTTCAGTCATTTTCACTGAACAATCATTTTCTGTACATGCTGAACATTCTCAGAAAGGTATCTTCAAAGTGCACGTGCATCAAATATTTTGTAGCAAATTTGTCGAAAGGAACACCCTATGATTTATTTCTTTGTCATTATACATACCCATAATTATTCTTAATACTAAGATGTTTCAACAGTATACATGTAACTCGACAAATAAATTGATAAAAACATTCCTTAATGAATTTGAAATTAATCAAGGATAATTCACGAGCTGCACAGTCTCGCTACATTCAATTAAAAATACAATTATTTCTACAGTGCACTTGTTGAACGCTGTAGAGCTTTCGATCTCCCTGGTGGAATAAAGGAAACGAAGAGAGGACGAAGTAATCGAAGTAATCCCTACTTTAGAATGCGAATCGCGGCGCGGTAACGCGAACGTAGTCAACGACTTCCGGCGGAAGATTCGTCATAGGAAGTGGACAGCCTGTTCGTTCCTCTTTGTCCTCCGTCAAACTCGAGAAGCTTCATTTCCTTTCAGTTTTACAGTTACAACTAAGCACGGCGGCTGATGTAATTTGTGCGTACGCAACCTATTTATCAATATTAGAGAATCCCATTCATGGCGACGCTTAAAACTTGTTCCAGTGACTCTTACAATGAAAGTAAAAGTTACTTTATATGCGAGAAATCAACACTGTACTATTTTAAATTATGAGCGGATATGAAATGAAGAAAATAAACTAATTGTATTTTCGATTCATTAATTTATTTTGGGTGCACCTCAAAAACCCGACAAACCACAAAACAGACTCTTCGAAAAAACGACATTCAAAAACCAGACATTTCAAAAAACAGACATTCAAAAACCATACTACATACAAAAAAAAATAACCACGGTTCGACGTCCTTGAGGTCTCACTGGAAGGTCTATTAAACAATTTTGGGCACAAGTCAAAAAACCGAATTTCAAAAATCCGAAAAATGGAAAATCGACATTTAAAAAGCCGACACTCAAAAAATGATGACTGTCAAAAAGCCAATGAGTTATAAAGTTGTAATATTCATGAAAACAACAATGTCAGGTTTTTAAATGACGATTTTTCAATGTTTCGGATTTTTGAAATTCGGTTTTTTGATATGTACCCCAATGTTTGACCACGTGATTAATTTTTTAAGTCACTTGAAGCTCAAATCAGTTTGATCCCCGGATTATTTACTAAGCACACTTAGAATTAAATCATTAATGAATGTCTGTATTTTGAAATGTCAGTTTTTTTATGTGTCTGTTTTGCGGTTTGTTGGGGTTTTGAGGTGCACCATTTTGACTTATATCTTTCCATCAACTAGTAAAATGTTATAACAGAAGGAACTATTTTTTACCTGAAAGCTTAACAGAGCCTAAGTAGAAGCATAAGCACGATAAAGTATAACTGTGCAGAATTATGAAAACCAATAAGTAATAAAGCAGTGGATATGTGGCATAATATACTTACATTAAAAATAACAATGGATCTTGACCAAACAAATTTTTTATAAATAACATGACTCAGAGATAGCGACTCTTACAGATTTTGGGCTTGTACTGAACCTATCACCTGACGCTTTTATGTTACCAAACCCAAGTAGAAAATGAATCCAGTTTTTGGTTAGTTTCTATCCAGTTTGCATTTTTCCCATGTTAGAGGTGTCGGGAAACTGGGCAGTGTAACAAAAAACTGATATAGATACTATATAGAAAAGCCTTTTGGCAATTAGAGGTTAGGATATCTTAAACATATGATGTAATGGGCTAAATCAGACATCGTACTTAACACAGCTGCCGAAAATCTATAATGCGATTCAAGTTAACCCAAAATAAATTTATTATAGAATTCTGTGAAATTAGTAACATCTAATTAGAACTCAAAACAAAAAGATACAATATAGAATAATGTTTTAAAATCAATTTATGAACTTTCCAGTCTTTGGGCAATGTTTTATTACTCTTCTTAAATTATGCTGAAGACTTTAAGCATAAAATATATTCGCCTCGAAAAAGAGTTAGTTTCATTCTAAATAGATTTCAGAACATTGTGATTCGATTCATACCAAAATGTCAATGATTATACAAGCAAATGCAGAACAAAATGTTGCAAATTTTGCAAATATTCGCTGTCTATATTAAACATGAAATATTTCCATGGAATACTTGAATTTTGGGCGTGAGAACGAAATATTTCGATTCCTGTCAGCTCTATCAATTTTTTTTAATTGACATTTTAATACTCTCAAGAAATACACGCTGTTACGTATGGAACTAACTTTTTAGGGAAAGTATTGTTCTGTGAACTAAGTAACATACACTTCAACTAATAGTAGTAATAATAATATCCCTGAAGATTGTACGTTTACAAAAAGGAAAAGCATTAAAAAAACGTTTCAAAATTCATCTGAATGGTCAGCCAAAATTTTCACATCTTAATCACCCGAACCATTTTTTCGTATATTTAATCTTCATGTTATTTTTAAGTTATTGTTATATGCTTATTGTTATGTACTTCGTAATTTTTTTGAATGACCATCATGTGCATGAAAATATAGTCCATTACGATCCACGTGTGGGAAATTAGTGATAACTGAACGAGTGTGATCTAATTCAAGGTAGCTCAAGGCGAGAAATTGAGTCCTGTAAAAGTTAGTTCTCACTAATCCGTACTCGTATCGTATATGTTTTTTTCAAATACTTTCAGAATTTTCTTCAAAAATCGTCCTTTAATATGCATTACCTTTCATTCCCAGTCTTCGTATCAATAAATCTTTCATTCGTATCAATTAATCTTACGTAATTTACGAGAACATTTCCTTTTTCAAAAACTTAAAAGAAATATTAACTGGCGATTAAAGAAATAAAAATGAATTTGACGTTACAGGTACTAATTATTTATTTATTTGCTTTATACTATGTTTATTCCAAATTTTCTTTTGAATTAGTTCGAATATTGTGTCAGGTTATGACAATAAAAACATAAAAAAAGTTTTTTTTTTTTATGGAATAATATTATTACTTCAACACCACAATTAAACGTAAGTATGGAAATATTGGTGGAGTATTGCGCACAAATTTTGTCGAGTAAATCACACGAAGCGAACGGTTGAATGAACGGACGTACGGAGTCATTCCTCCAAGGGGAAGCGGAAGCACGCCATTATGCAATGGAAACGTCAATTTCCGGTGACATTATGCGCACACGACCTTTCTCTCTTTTTCCTTTATTTTCTGTGTTTGGGGACCGCGCAAAAGTCGCAAGAATAAGAAAAAGGACGATACATGTCGCAGTTCGGAACACATCACTGCTTTAGAGTTTCTGTTCAGAAAAAGTTTTAAAATTATTATGCAGCACAAAACAAACCTGACGTAATAATACGAAAGCTTAAAATATTATGAGTGTGCTAAATATATTCCATTATTTTAAGCAATTATAATAACATATAAAATAAAAATTGTTCAATAAGACATATTTCTATATGCAACATGAAAAATCTAAAATCATTAAAATTAAGTTAAATAAAACTAGTGTTTTAGAATATTTAACAAATATTCTTAAAGGAGGGAAAAATGTTTCGATGCCTTAATAGCAAGAAAATGTTGGTTTTAACTAAAAACATTTTTTTCAGCAAATGAGTGTAATTTGTTTTTTAACTAATTAGAATGTGCCTCTATAAAGAAATTGCTAAGAAAATATTGGTAACTAAGAATAATATATTACTTTATCAATAACATTACATATCAGTTATTTAAATAATGTAAAATTTATTAAACTATTAAATAGAGGCTCTTTCGACCGTGGAGATATGATTACTCTACAAATTAATTAAAATATCTGTAGTAGATTGAAGAAAATATTCAAAAATAAAAATAATGCAACTAGTTTTTGTTGAATTTCGAGTTTGAGCATTTCTACAATACTGATGAACTTTACGCGTTATCTTTTTTTAAATATGCTGAATCATTAAAAAGAATTTATTTGAGATTATGTACAAATGATATAAATTCCGGAAAATAGTAAATGGACCAACTTTACAGTTTTATTAAACCTTGTTATTATTATAAAATTATTCCATGAACTATTTTCTTTCTCTTCGTGTAGCCATTGATGTTTAATGAAAAAATATACTTTTTCGGTACTATACCCGTAAAATGAAATTTTACGGATCACGTGTAACATGAATCTGAGCTGTCAAAAACATCACCCATGCGGAATAAATGCAGTCCTCGAAATCGAATTTTTACAGCTTTCAGTACCGAAAAATAATGTTCGACACACGGCCGTAAAATTTTACGGATTTTACGGCTTCACTGGTCCTCGTACGCCGGTATCGCATTCGAGCTGTAAAATCTGGTTTTACGGCCTTGTATCGAAACATATTATATGGATATGTAAAATTTTGTGAAATTTCGAGTGCGGATCGAAAAACCGACTGTTCAAAAATAATCAAAAATAGACAAAAATCCAACGGTCAAAAAGCCAAAACATAAAAAAATAGACAAATCGCCAAGCTGTCATTTTTTGAAGTATCAGTTTTTTTACTGCCGGCTTTTCGATTATCGGTTTTTTGGCTATCCTTTTTTTGACCTGTTGGCTTTGTGATTTGTCGATTTTGGACCTACACCCAAATTTTCGTAACCAAAATATGCGAAGTAGATAAGTACAGAAGAAAAGCACCGGTATGAAAGTAACTCCTAAACTTATGTAAATTTTACATATATTCTTTTCATAACAATACCCAAACAATACAAACCGTTTCATTTTTTTTTTCATTTTCCACGTTTGATAAAATATCTCGTTATCTGCTTATCCGGTGTTTCCTGCGTTTCTGCTTCCTGAAACGTCTGGAGGACAGTGTCGAAAATCACATACATTACAAGATAAGAAACATTCATTGTCTCGGGACTAAACGTGAATCGGCAGAAATCACAGCACCGTGCTGCGGCAGCACGTTCCGTCTCGTGGGAAATTTTACGAGTCGCGACTTTCGTCGCCTCTGACCGCGGGCAAATTTCTTGGATGGCGTGACTTGACACAGCAGCATGCGGTTTATTCAAACCGAGCAGTTCGCCTAAAGTGACACACAAAAGCAACCAATGCTACCGCTCGCAGGCCCGGTCACTCATAATAAGGAAGTACGCGAACAATGCCGAGATTTTTGCGTCTCGTCCAACTCTCACAGAGGCTCTCAACATTCCCGCTTATCGCGAGCTTTCCCTCGTTATGACTGAACGATCCAACTCCCTCAAGGCACACACACAACCTTTGCATTTTTTTCAAATTTCATTAAAAAATTATTCTCCTAGGAATCTTAATCGTACGCATTTGAATATTGCGTCGACCCTGACCGTGCATCCGAGGCGTATCATGGCCATCATTTTTTAGTGCTCATAAGGTGCACATATTTTTGTTATTTCTACTTCTTTATGTGAATTCAAAAGTAGTTACCAAAATTAACAAAAATAATTTATTTTTTGTTATTTAACTTTGGGCCGAATCCATTTCAAATCATACAGGAAGACGGATGGCTCGTTAAAAATTAACTTATACGATGTACATTATGTGCCAAGGGCCTAATTATCGATCTTCGACGATTGCGAAGTTTCTCGCCCGAGCGAAGCGAGGGTACCAATACACTCGTCGGAGATCGATATTTCGCCCGTGACCAATAATGTATTTTTTTGATCCGATTGTCGTAGGACTCGATAATTCGCGGCCGAAAGTTTCGCCCTAGGCCGAGTAATTGAGTTTTACGGTCAAAAAATATATTAATATATTTGAAAAATAAAGACTAACACAATTTTTAGATTTTTAATGAATTACTGAAGATTTTGTCAATATAACAAGATTTTATCAAATTTCTTATTCAGAAGGTCGGAATTTCCTCAATTTTCAACCTTTTCAATTTCGTCTGAGCTTATTTTGGTGCATTTTTCGTATTTTTCAAAAATATGTCTAAAAAAATAAAAAATGGCTATAACCAATAACAACAATTGAATTTGTTTAAATAACAAAAATAAAAGTACCTCAATAACCTCTAGATATTCAGGATTTATAGATAATCATAAGAACGACTTATTTGGTGTCCTTTTCTGTTTCTGAGGAGAAAATATATGGGCATTATTCTAGAACTTTTAAACTTTGAGGTTGAAGAAAATTTCATTTTTTTTTTAGGCACATTCATGACATTAATTTTATTGGCTTTAGAATTGATCAAATGACAGGAAAAACATTGCGTGACTCATTTATACACAATGTATTTTTTTTTTTAATGTAACATGTTACGTTACTCGTAAAATTAGTTTTTATTTTTGTAACGTTTAAAATACATAAAAAATTCAGTTCTTTTGCTGCCTAATTTTTAGAAGGTAGTATATAAAATTAAACGTCTAGTTAATAGTTATTCAAATTTAAAATAATGGATTAAATATGGCGGACTATTTTTACAAAATTTTTTTTATTTTTATAAAATTTGATATGTTAGGGTTTTTGAGGCCACTGATTACAAATCCAAAGTCAGTTTTCATTAAAATTTGAAATCCAAATACATGATTTAACATTAAGGATACTAAAAAATTAAAACGATTTGTAAAGAATAATCATTTTATTATTGTCAAAAAGTGTGTTTTTTGTTGTATTAAAAAAACACAAAAGTTATAAATACTTTAATAACTTAGGAGAAAAGATAACAATGATTCCAAAGTACTTAGAAGCTAAAATGTAGATGTGCCATTAAATAATTTGATTTTTCAAAGTGAGTTTCGCTTGGAAATTTAAAGTTTGACCTGGTCGCATTTTTTATGTATAGGTGGCACACATTCGGACAAAGAATCAAATTACTTCTTATCATATAGGTAATGTACCCCTGTTGTGTGGTTTCTTAAAAACCAATCTGAAAAAAATTATCGAAGATTGATTGCTAAATTGTCAACTATAAAAAAAAGTTATCTCGCAAGTTTGAAGGTATATAATTTTATTCCTCAGTGAGGCATAACATTAAGTTAAGGATTATTCATTTGTTTACATCCCCAAATACTTCCACAAAAAACCCCAGACCATAAAAAAAAAGGTGCAAAAAGTTTCAGTGTAAAAACTGAAAAAATGTAGTGAGTGTCGCGCACCAAAAACAGGCAAATTCACTACTTTTATTTACTCTCGTTGTTTTCTACATATCTGTAATTAGTAATAAACACTTAATACATGTAAAACGAACAAAAATTTGTTGATCTGTCGTGTTGCAAAGTTATATTTAAAATTTTTAAGGTATCTTAATGAGCGACAGCATAAAGTTTAAAAATTCTAGAACAATTCTAGTTCGATGCATATTTTTTAACAATTGCTAATATTATTCTTTGGATATATCTTTTGAAAGTACACAATATTGATAAGTGGCATTCCTTTAACACCCAGAATACTCAATTTCAACTTCAACTTCATAACTATATAAATAGAAAAAATAACATTTATTTTTTTCCAAAACTAATGTATTTAGACGTTTTTGGGGTAGCTTTTTTCAGTTTTCAAGTTTAGAAAGTTGAAAAATAAATCTTTTCATTAAATTTTCAATGTGTTTTAAATAAAAATATCTCGATTTTACAGACATTTTTTCTTGATGAATGCAATGAAGCAAATTTTTCAAAAATCTCCCCTTTAGCGACTTCTAATGCACATTAACGGTGGACCCCATAGTTGTACTAAAGTGTTGTGGAGGAACAATTTTTATTTACAACATTGTGGATCCAAAATGACTACCGCTATGATAATTTTTTTTCGGAAACTGTAAACACATGTTCATAGAATAAAAGTGTTTTTGAATTAGCCAAAGAATACCCTCAATTCCTTCTGAAATGTTTTGATGCAATTTTTGATTTAAAAATTTTTAAGCAATTTTGCGTAATTTCATACTAATTTGCTTTACCTGACGAGTTATCGTAGTAGACGCTTAAATTTAAATTTAAAAAAATATATATCTCAATCTCAATAAACACTGCGAGAAGAAGATAGTAAAATCCTCCTAACTTGAAACTGGTTAATTATTCGTCTAGTCCAAGTGATGACAAGGATAACTATGCCAATAATCGAGATCATGTGCAAAATTTTCAGTAATTTTCAACTTGCTTGCGATTTATTTCCACTTTCGAATAAAAATTCAACTAATTTTTATACGAAATTAAAAGTCTGCATAAAATGAATGATATTTCATTGAATTTCATTTGGTTGTACATTTGGTTTACCTTCTAAAATTAGCTGTTTTCGCATGTATACATTGAACATAACCTCATACTTAAAAATCCTTATCCTTAATTTAACATTTCGGATATATTCGTTTAAAAACGTTTATTAGCAACAAATCTGAAAATGCTGTTTCGCGAGTGCAAGTTTGTGAATTAATTCTGAAAACTTCATTCTTACCGTTTTTTTAAAGAATCTCATTTTTTAGTTAAAGTGTCATCATCCTTCAAACTCTTCGTTTCGGACGCTATTTTGAGGATCGCCATGTTGAATTTATTATTCCAAACCTACCTTGTCTTAAAATATATGGCTCGAAAACGCTTTTTCTTGAGGGAAAAGATAAGTAATTCACCAGATTCAATGTACAAATTTTAGATCTAAAATTATTTGTAATAGAGAACATCACATTTTTCTGCAATACATAGTGCATAACTAATTAAAAATCCATTTTAGATAAATTAGATAGATTATACTATAGAATTCCGAAATATCAACGAGTAAAAAACACACAAATCAGTTGTTTTCAATTCTATAAATATTAATGTGCGTTGAGCAACTCTTATCTGTAAGGCAATGATTTTATCAGTCATGGCGTTACAAGTAATAATCAATGTACATTAAAAGTAGCAATTAATATAGACGAAATAAGGAACAACATATTAATCAAATTAAATAAAATGAAGGTATTATAAACATGACATAATAAAGGAGAGCTTTTCGCCTGCAAAAATAATTACTTATCCCTGCAACTAATAGTAGGTCAGAAACCTACTACCACGAGCGGAAAATCTTAATTTTTCAGTAACAAGAATTCTTCTTTTTTATTTATGAAGGTTTTACACCAACTTGGGTCCTCATCAGAAGGAAATTTCCGTCTAATGAACCAAATGATCCAATGTGTACGTGTAAACTAAAAAGAATTTACTTCAACTTGTAGCAGTAGATTTCAGATCTACTATCGGTAGCAGCGATTCGTTATTATTTGCGTGTTTTACTAATAACTGTCCTTTTTTAATATAAGAGGTTCGCTAGTTAAAAATTAAACCGAACGTGATTGTTTACAAAAATTTGGTTAAATGTTATTATTGAATTATATTTATGGCAGGCAACTATAGTATCTTGCGTATTTTTAGAGTTACTATGAAAAAAGCACAAATGACATGCCATAGTTGACAAGTTGTGACACGATCATTAATAAATAAATAAACGAAAAAAGCTGCTTTTTAACATTCGTGCTTAAAAATGGTACTTATAAGAAGCAATTGATAATAAAATAAAGTTATAATATCATGCTTTCATAATCGCTTGCCGGTAAAAGATTTTCCAAAATTTGGACATGAAACACTGTACTTGTATATGTAGATTATGATTATACTGAAAATGTTTTAGGTTGTTAAACATCCAGTTATATTTGTCCTTTAAGCCACGCAAAAGTACTTCAGATTTTTAATTTTGTCAGTGCATTCGTCTGAAAATTTAAAAAACCAGAATGACACAGACCTGTCAATTTTAGCCTTAACTTAACTATGATAATAACTACTTAAGGAACTGAATGTTATATATCTTCAACAACAGATTGCCATTAAGTAGTTTGTAGGATAATTGATGTAAATGATATTTCTAGAAGTCAGTTAGCTTTATAGAGACATGCAAAAATGATTTCCAAAAAATTTCCAAATCACCCATTTATGAAGATGGAGAACAGATGTCTAACGAATCATCGTTTTGTACCTCAGAATTTTAATACATTTTTATTATTATATAAATTTTTTACTTGATACTGATTCAATGCTGTTACAAGAACCTACTAAGTTTTAAAAAGCTGGTTCCATAGATGCAGAAACTCAGTTGAAAAAAAATTGCACGCATAGAGGTATCACAAAATTACACCAAAATGGGCATCTGGTCATTACAACGTGAAATTGTTATTTATATAACTTAATATCCAATAAATTCTATTCTCATAAATTCTTATTCTTGTGCCTATTTCTTAGAAATTGCTAAAATGCTGTTTGAAATAGCCGGTATGTAGAAGAAAGTAATCTATTTAGGAAGGTGCGAATGCAAACTTTTTATGTTTGTTACGCCCCACGTGTTGCTACAATGCTAGCAGCTGCCGATACTTTTTGTGAGCAAATGTTGAAATTCGGGATTATAGTAGTCGAAGGAACATATATCAAACTAATTTACTTCACGCTCCGCAGTGAATCGGTGATAAAGTGATTTATGAATGGAAACTCGCCGGGAAGCTTTTAGCAAGCGAGCGACCGCTGGTTTTCTGTTTATCAAAACGGGGAAATTCAAATTGAATTTCCGAAGGTAAATTCTCGCAAAATTATAAATGCACTGATTAATATCAAACGTTTACAAACATGCATCACTTGCAAATCTACAGTCATTTTAATTCAAGCACGTCCCAGAGTGTTGTTCTAAATTGCAGAAAGCAATTAATAAAAGGTGTGAATAAGACAAATTAGTAAGCAACAATAATTACTTACATGTACTTTTAATGTAGTAAGTTGTATTTTAGACATTGATATATGGATCTGTACAATGTATTACGGATCGTAATGCAGAATCCTAAATGTTATCTTAACAGTTATGATAATTATTAAAATTTCTAATATGTTGCTCCATATTTCTTCTGTCTCAACTACATGCAGGGCAAAAGTTCAGCGTTAATGTAGCTTTAGAAACACTCTTCCATTTTGCTAAACATAAGAGTTCTGTATAATGATTTTTCAATTTTTAAATACAGATAAGGTGAGAATGATTTTTAAAATTATTCCTTTTAAACATTGCTATACGTGAAACGTTTAATGAGCCGCTAAATTAATTGCATGCCTGTGCATTTCGCAAATTGATTTATATCCATCATTTGTCATATTGGTCAAAGTTTCCTGATTATTTATTAATGGGTAATTAATTTAATGATATAAGCTATTCAAATCTATTGGATTTTTTCGTCTACGTGTACAGTGGATATTGACAAATGAACCTTTCAAATAGAGTAAATCACATTTTGAACGTCAGCACAGTTTGTACGTGTATAATTGGAACATAATTATACGAAGCAATTATCTATTGTTTGAATGTATTAAGTGTAATAAGCATGAGTAGTTTATTGGTCAGTAACCCAAATTAAATTTCTTTAATTGCTTTTCAAATCTTGATTTCTAATCACTTATGTTTTTGTTTCGTACATTCTGCAAAATCTACTTATTGATCTGATATATGCAAAACTTATACCAAGTAGCAAATGTAATTAACAACTTTGTTCAGATGAAAAATGATTCTTAAATGTGCTAGCTAAATTTAATTTATTAAAACGCTAAGAAAAATTGAATATTTCAATTACCTTCTAATAAAGGTATAAATTTTAAAAATAAAAATTTACGCCAGTCGTATCTTCTTAAGAAATCATTCTAATTTAGACGGTTTCTTTAAATCACTTCCACTAAGAACTTAATTTACTATCTTTTTGCCCACATTTATCGAAAAGAAAAAAAATTATCCACACAGAAATAATAACAGTCCTTTATGCGGCGTTTTTAAATGGCAAAGTGAGCAATGTAATATGTATTATTAAAAGCAGGTGGGCACCATGTGAAATACCTCGACTAAAGTACAGAGTTTTCAATTAGTCAAAGCTGCACCTGTAAACACCGCACGAGCCCTCAGTCTTCATTACAACCAACCATCATTACTTTTCAATTTTCTTGCCAGGACAATTTATATACGGGAAACAAATGAAAACAAGCGAGGTTAAGTTATAGACTAACCGTCCAACTTTTATTGCCTTTTACCCTTATGTTAGTCTTCTAATTACATGACAGATAAACTATTTTTTACCATGGGTGTAATACTTAATCGAGAAATTCTACATCCCTACACATGTATTTCCGGAATTTTTGTTTTATGGAATAAATTGTTAACATATTTTTTTTTAATTACGATTATGCAGAAGGTGTACATACTAAGATTCGTATATGCTAACGTTGTCACATTAAATTATTTCCTCCAGTTTTTTAGTAAATAAGTTAAGGCATAAGATGTAACTTATTTTACATTAATTTTTTAACAATGGAATTATTTAATTGATATGATTCAATTGTAGTTCCATGATTTTTGTTGTACCGACGATGACGTTATTAAATCGCTAACATTAGTCATATGAATTTGACCCTGATAGATTGCGTTTCGTTGTTTAGTTTTTGTTTTAACTCGATTAGGAAATTCCATGTAGAAGCTAATGATCTGTTATACAAAATGTACATTTGAAACAATCGAAAGTGTCAACAAAAAGCCCAGAACTGAACTCATTCTTGGAAGTCACTAGAAATAGTTTATATATTTTTGTCACTTTTTTACATATTTGTAAACACCTCTTAGGTTATTTGAGTTCAATTTTTTATCATAAAGTACAATAATAGAAAGTGACAACAGTCAAAATATCGTAAAAACTCAATATAGTATCTTGATTATAACATTAACGATTTTTTTTGCATTTGTATTGTATGTTTCCATCTTCAAATGAAATCGATATTTATATAAAAAATTTGAAGAAATATTTTACTTGTAGATTTATCTGTCACAGAATTATGTAGAATCATTGATAATGAAACTAATTACTTCCTCAATGATAATACAAAATGTATTTAAATACTTTCACGATTTTCTGCTATAACCTATAAAGTCCATGTCTGTGAGCAGTTCAGTGTCTTTTACAAGCCAAGCGCATTGACATTTCAAAAACCGACGGTCCGAATAAGTTTGGTCATTACAAGATCCATTAAAATCTGGAAAACGTAAATACCTTCATAATAGTGCATTATTTTTTCTTAAAATATTAAAACCTTTAAATTATAATTTTTAAAACATTATTTCAGTTATAACATTTTTACATACAGTCTAACATACATTTCATTACGAAGGAACTAATATTTCTATCAAGGAAATTAATTCACAGTATTCTTTTAAATCATTATTGCTATGTTTAGATGGAGGGATTCAAAAAGTTAGCAGTATTGTTCTCAGTACTATTTGTAGTGTCCACGTTCGTGACAGTTGCAGAAGCTTGCACGTGCGAACCTATAGATCGACAAACGAAATTTTGTGATTCCGATTTCGGTAAGTTATTATAATAATTTGTTCACTGTTTTTACTAATTAATAATCTGTAGTCTTGGAATATGTGATGTCGTCGTAATAAAATCATATTACCTACTACATACATAATAAGATTACTTTATGCTAAAAACTACTGTAAAACTTTTAAAACGTATTTAAAATCACGATTTTAAAACTGTCAAAAACCTTTATTTACCAAAAGTTGTAAGGGCCATTGAAGGAGGCAAAATTCGTACATTAGACACATAAATATACTTGAGGTCGTTCGTCATTAAAGGGAATATTTTTTTCGCAAGAAGAAACATACCTATAATTGACGCCCAAACAGGGACAACGTTCAAACGTAAATTTGATGCAAATTAAAGTCCGTAAGGTCCAAAAATCGTATAATCGTTCATAGATTCGAATCGAAATTAACATTTTTACGTAATCTTTCGCGAATTAAGAAATAGTTAATGTATTTGTGCGAAATTATATGTACGTTTCTTCTTGTATAGTAAATATTCCCTTGATTGACGAACGATTTCCAGTATTTTTATGTGTCTTATGTATGAATTGTGTTCCTGACTCCCTAAATGACTCTTACAAGTCGATTAAATAGATTTCAATGCAAAAAAATGTCTTATATTAAACATTGATGTACATTAAAACATCAGAAGTAGTGAATAATTTAACGAAAAAATCATTTGTTTCAGCTGCTATTGTAACCATAAAAGAGCGAAGCGGATTTCCAAATGAATTTGAGGCCGGGGCTGCAGTCGCCGAATACGGAGTAGAAGTTAACCACGTTATGAAAGTTAGTAATACTTCTTTGATCTTTTCGCCAATCGTTTTTTTATGTTTATATACTAATCTTAAAATATTAACAATTTCCATACATTCAATTCTATTTTTTAAATTAGTTCATTAATAATACTGACGAAATTTGCAGATGCCGAACGATGTAGATCTGCTCTATTCATTAGAAAAAAAGAACACAAATAACATGACACTTTATACATCACCTCACGATAGCTTGTGCGGACTCACGGATATTAATATTGGTGAAACTTACCTTATTGGAGGAAACATGTATGATAACAAAGTTCATATTAATGCATGCGGTCTAAATCAAAATTGGGACACAATTATGATGGAAGAACAACTAGACATCCTGCAAAGTTACTCTAGAGATTGCGCCAATTTATTTGTTAAAAATTCCGTTGTGTAAAACTGATTCCTCCCGTACAAACCGAGGAAAATGGAGTCCGGTTTTTATTTACTCCTTTAGATGGTCAGTTTTCGGTTTAATCTCTGTTAAACACATACTGAATTGCACGAATACTTGGCATGAACTTTCATACACATCATAGTACGTCCTGAAATGGTATAATATAATTACGATTAGATATGGAAATCGTAAATTGTAAGTCCATTTTCATTCAGAGATTTATCTCATAGAATACTTGACCTTCGTCGTAGTATTGTAGAATCATAGTATTTATTTATTTGTATATTATTAGAATACTCAAGTATATATGTACATCTTGTGAAAGAAGTAAATTACACAATGAATAAAATTTTATACATCTGTATTAATTTAGTTTTATTACTACACATATGAAATATAATAAACGTTAGAAAACATGATTAAAGCACGTGTTTCTACGCTAAAATAGTTTATTAAGGTTAGGTTCATTTATTATTATGTGATGCTACGTCAGATTTACAACTCAATATTTTTCTTTTCATTAGAATATTATTTTTCTTATTCCATACACAAAAATAATGTTTTTAAGTAAAGTAAATGACGAAGATTTTTTATTAAAAAAATAATTTAAGATGTACTATAAATAACAAGCGGTTATCCGGTTTTAAAATTATGGTTTAAGATAGGAGAATGAAAATATTTCATGCAGCATTTTTTAATATTTTTCCACAATCTTCGTCATCAGCACTTCAGGGATTATATTTGAAATTATAAAAATGCGCCATTTTCGACCTTAATACAAAAACGATAGTATATACAAAAATTTTCTAAAGGATGGACACAAAAAGGACAAAATTTCATATTTTTGACAGCTTAACGATGAAGTTAATATAAATTAAAAAATTGAATTTTTAATTCACACAACTGTTAATGTTGCTGTATAATTTGCTTTTCTTCTAAGTTATATTAAAAACTATTTTGAAAAGTTTTTTTTCATTCGTACTACTGATTAAACTAAGCAGAAGATATTTAAAAAAATCAGAATGGTGGTTTTAAACAATATCGAGTAAAAATGACGAATTCAGTTTTGATTCAGAATTATCCTATCAATCGTTCCAACAAATGTTCGAATTGCTGAATCATTCCTAATCATTTGTGTTAACGACTTGTTAATAACAACTCTGAAGGTCTGCGACGAAAATTATGTACAATTGTATGTAAGACATAAACGAGAATATCAGTCAAGTAGTACAATATAGTCACTCCAACGTTTCCTGAGTCGCTGACTATAAATCAAAAACTACATTTAAAAAATTAAAAATGGCGGGTGGAATATATTGGATTAGATAGAACTATTTACTTGGAGGTGTTTTACAGTTTTTGGGCCAATCTAGAGTCATTTGGACAATTTTGTACATCAAAATGGAGAATCCAGTACGGCGACAAAATTTAAAAAGTTAATTTTTGAGTTTGAGATTTATTATTAAAGAAACCTCAGACGCTGATTACAAATGTCAAAATTAGATATGCTATTATTAAATTTGTTATATTTATTTGTTCCAGAAGTAACATCTACAGATACAATTTTTATAGTTAACAACTCAAAATATACTGAACTTTGATTTTCATAAAACTGACGTCATGCAGCACATTTTTGGACTAATTTATTTGTTGTGATCTAAACATTCAGTTAATAAAAGAATCTTAAAATAAACAAACCTCGACCTTTTTTTGTAACCCACTATAAACGGTAAACTTTAATACTCTTAAAAAAAGTTGCGCTCGCAAAACTTCTGCTAAAAGAGCATAAATTAAAGTTCATGTAAAAGTTTTTATATTGACATGCAAATACTTTCTTCTATCTG